>CM062820.1:785846187-787120580 GCA_031772625.1 Pinus tabuliformis | reverse complement strand
ATAAACTTAATGTTCCACTACATTCCTTAGCATATATCCTTATGTTAAAATACTACTCTCCATCTTGGTTGGGCCAACCTGCACCTGGGGGTGGGATTAGGGTCAATGCCCATATAGATCCAGAGGTATCTACATGATATATGCAAGCATTAGACAAGTTGGTACCTGACAGGGAGGAGTGTGCTAATTTGCATCTTGAATTAGGCAGATACTTTAGTTGCACTGGTTTTTTTGGTTCTTTGCATGAAATGGAAGATAGAGACAAATTTGATGCTCTCACATGGTGTGAAGCATATGGTGACATGGGACTTTTGCCAAAATTGGAAAAAAAATGTTCTACCACATGTTGTAAATACTTATTCTGCAGAGAGGTGTTGGAGCACCTGCAACTTCATACATAATGTGAGAAGAAACAGACTCAATGAAATTCGGGTAGAAAGCTTGGTTTATGTGCAATACAACTTGAGGTTGTTGAGTCCTTATTGTGATCGGTCTTATGAGGATCCAACATATAAAATTTGGGACAACCACCCAGAGGATAATAATTTGGAGGATGACACTATACACCTTGAAGAATTATGAGAGATGAAGATGAAGCAATAGCAACCACGCCACCCCCACCATCTAGTAGCAATGTCAGTACTTGAGATCCAACTATTGTTCCTTTGTTGTCGCTGCCTCCATCTATATCCTCACGTGGAGGGCATGTGCCTTCTGGTTCTGGTCATGTGACTATGTAGGAGGAGACTCCTAGAAGATCACCACAGTCTGCTTAGAAATTAGACATCTCTCGTGGCAGCGAGAGGAAGCTATAGATAATAGGTTTACTTGTCTTTTCTAGTTTCTAGTAGTTTTAATAACTATTGACTCTTTCATATTTATTATGATATTTTTTGTAAACAATATATGAAAATTTAAGTTTTAAGTTTGAAGTTGGAAATTATAACTCATTAGTAATGAATTATGAATATGGTGTGTTGTGAAAGTTGAAAGTTGTTTCATTTCATGTTAGATATTCTTCACTGTAATGGTTACACTTAGCTTACAAGCACAACTTTGGTGATCAATTATGATAAATTTTATATATTGAATTTTCAAAGCTTGAAACTTTAAGATTGATGAATCATGAGACTCAATATGTTGTATGTTACTAACTTGTGTACGTGGTTGATGAAGATTATAACTTCTAGCTGACTATTGTTATATGGTTCAATTTATGTTTTTTTTATGCTTTTTATATCTAATTCATCATTCTACATGCTTTTGTTGACATATATGCATCAAAATATTAAAAAAAATTATATTATATAAAAAATCGCTCCCAAACCAGGAGCTTCTGGAAATGTTGCTCCTGCTCCTACTCCCAAGTAACCATGATATGAGTTGTCCCAAGGTGGAATTTGGCCCTAGTTACCAATTTTAACACTCCCTCTCAACTAGGGAGAATTCCACCTACCAATCCATCTCTCATCATCATGCCATCCTATCATCATGTACCATCTCTGTCATTACTGCTCCGCTGAACCATGAAGTAATAATGAAGAAGTGATTCACAAGACCTTACCACTCTCCACAGACAAAAGTTAGTCCATGATCCCAGATCAATTTATTGAACACCATGCATCCTAGTCATAGGGAGTACAGCAGTACAAGATGCGTCCATCGGTGGTGCTATGGTCCTAAACCACTTTTCCCAACACAGTAGCCAAATGGGAGGTACTTCCCATGAGTCCCATCCTCCATGGGTAGGATGTATGCTAGGGCATCAAAAGGAGAAGGTGAACCACTTATCCTGCTCATATGCCATAGGATAAGGTGAACCACTCATCTTATGCATATGTCAATCATAGGGGAAGGTGAACCACTCACCCTACACACATGTCAACCATCATGGAGTATCACAAGGGAAGGCAAACCACTCACCTTGTACATAGCACACCACTAGGGGAAGGTGAACCACTCACCCTATGGTCGCTCATAGCTCCAAAAAGTGCCCAAGCTCCAGGAGCTCCCAGAGCTCAATGTCCAACTCATACGAGACCCTCATAGGAGGGTCTTTCCATGACTCCAAGTATCTCTTGGAAGGTTAAGAATTTGACCTTCCCCTAAGAGTTTCGAGAGAATGTCTGCGCCTTGTTAATCTGTCCTGATGTGTTAGAGCCTTATTTCTCTCTGTTGTACCATATCCCAGATAAAGTGGTACCTAATATCAATGTGCTTGGAGCAGTCGTGGAACACGAGATTCCCTGAGAGGCGAATCCCACTCTGGTTGTCGCAGAAGATCACGATGGTATCTAGCACATGATCAAATAGCTCACTAAAAATCTCTCTCAACCAAAAAAATTTGCAATAGGCCATACTTGCAACAATGTATTCGGCCTTAGTGGTACTTAAAGCAACCTATTTTTGCTTCCTGCTCATTCAAAATATTGAAGCAGACTCCAAAAAGAAGCAACACCCAGGTGTGTTCTTACAATCGACCACACTGCCAGCCCAATCAAAATCAGTATATCCATGTAGCCTCAAATTCCCAACAGTGTATCTCAGTCCATAATGGATTGTGCCCCAGAGATATCTCAAGAGATTCTTAGCAACAATCTAATGAATGTGATGAGGCTCAACCATAAATTGACTCAACGTGTTCACAACGAAGCATATGTCAGGACGACAGTTTACCAAGAACATCAAGGCCCCCATAAGTTATCGATACTCATAAGGGTTCGCTAATCCGGGCTCAAAAACACTTCCACATAGCTTCTTGAAGTTGAGTTCCATTAGAGTAGACATGGACTCGCAATCCACCATCCCACATCTCTTAGACAGCTTCACAATGTATTTTCCTTGAGAAAGGAAAATCTCATCTGGATTTTGCTATGCCTCTAGTCCTAGGAGGTAGTGTATCAGTCCTAGGTCCTTCATCTCGAACTCGGAAGCCAACTCCCTCTTGCATTGATGAATGAGAGGGTCATCACCAGTCAAAAAGAGATCATCCTCATAAAGGACCAGAATGAGAGGCATGTACTTTTCAACCTTGAAGTATAGATTCAGGTCAGCATCGATCCTTGTAAATCTCAACTTCAAAAGATAGCTATCAATCCTGTCGTACCAAGCCCTAGGGGCTTACTTCAACCCATAGAGGGCTTTTGGTTCATCTGACAGAGGTTCATCCAGCTTTTTGGCATCATCATCATTGTCCTTCCTAGGGATAGGAAGATCTCAAACTTTCCCAAGGGAAGAATCTTGATTGAAAGTGACATCATGACTTATTTCCACTTCTCTTTGACCGAGGACATAGATTCTATATGCCTTCGAAGTTTCACTATATCCCACAAATGTTCCTTTCTTTCCACATGCATCTAGCTTGTTTCTTTTCTCTTTCGACACATAAAAATATATGGGACAACCAAAGATTTTAAAATGAGAAACATTAGGTATCTTACCAGTGAAAACTTCTTCAGGTGTCTTCAAGTCCAATAACTGATGTGGGCATCTATTTTGAACATACATAACAGTGTTGGCAGCTTCTCCCCATAAGAACTTTGGTATACATTGGTAATGAAGCATGGCATGGGTGGCTTCTATAATAGTTCGATTGTTTCTTTCAGCAACACCATTTTGTTCAGGAGTATATGTTGAAGTGGTCTCCCTTTTCATGCCAACTTCTCTATAATAATCATTGAATTCACTTGACTCATATTCGGTCCCATTATCAGTCCTCAATATTTTTATCTTCTTCCTTGCTTAATTCTCAACCAAGGCTTTGAAAGAGCGAAACCATTTGGACACTTCGTCCTTCTTCTTTCAGAAATAAATCCATGTTTTGAGAGAGAAGTCATCCACAAAAATTGCATAGTACAAATATCCTCCCAAAGATGGTATGGGCAACATACCTGATAGATCAAAATGGATCAATTGAAGAATATTGGTAGTTTGACTTCCACTTGAGGGGAATGGTCCCCTTGTATGTTTTCCAGCTGCACAACTATGACAAACCCTTTCATGATCTAAGTTGAATTCAGGCATACCTGTGACCATATTCCTTACATCAGGTAAGGCTTTGTAATGAAGGTGAGAAAATCTTCGGTGCCATAATTCGCATTGAAGAAAAGTATCGCAAGTTATAGCTCCCAAAGGACTTCCTCCAACTTGATAGAGACCTTTTTTTGCTCCCCCGTTTTGTCCCCACTGCCATTGTTTTCCACCTCTTTTTTTTACCATTTTGTACTCCTAAACCCACTCACCTGCCATTTTTATTGCTCTAAACAATGTCCAAATCCTACTACGAGGTAAAGCCTTTCATGATAACATTTCGTTGTTTATTAACTGAATTTAAGTGAATTTGAATAGCTATTAATGAACTAACTAATCCGTATGGTCAAGTGTGGACATTGCAGCAGCTGAGAAAGGTGAAAATAGGAGAGTGCTGGCCCTGAACCATGTTCCTCCACTTTTGTACTCAACGGTCATTTTGGGTTCAGTCCTAATGATGCAAAGGATGAGAGGTCACATACTTTTGAATGGGCAAGCCACCTCCAGCTATTTTTGAACATGTTCAACTTCAGCCATGACAAGAATATTCGTTATCCTCGCTAAATGTAGTTGATACCAATATTGGGATTGGTTGAGGGTTGTTAGGCTAAATCAAACAGGTTGTTCGAGCCACAAAGCTGGAAGATCGAATTAGCTAGGCTGTTAGAATTTGCTATGTATCGTTAAGGTCATTTTCAACTAAGTTAATTCCTATAAAACGCTACTCTATAATAATTAAGTAGCTAGCGAACAGAAGATAGATTGTCATTTTTGTATCTTTCAGACTTATTGTTTCTTATCGAAGACTTTAATGATGGCTATGCACTAAGTTCAAATCAATTTGTTCGATGGTTCGCTGTGGATTAATGAGTTAGCCGTGATTGAAGTTTCTCGTTCTCTGTAAGTTAATAAGCTGCCCAGGTGTGGTTGGGCCCACCCATCTGGGATCAGCTCTGTACCATTGCGTAGGAACATAACTATGTGATAGACATAATCGCCTTTCATTTATCTTTGGTTCATCACTTGTTTACATGTTGTGTGGAGATTTCTATTAATTTCAAATAATTTTATTGTGCTGATGATATTATGCATTTTCAGATCCCTTTGTTTCAACAATTCGAATATATGATTCTCGTGTGATTAGTGCAAGGCAGGAACATACTCTTTTCTTTGAAACCACAAATCATATTACCTTGACTGTGTTGTCATAGATGCATATAAAACTTGTTTCAATCACATTGTCCATTGAATGCTTATGAC
The DNA here is from genome assembly GCA_031772625.1 of Pinus tabuliformis. NCBI lineage: Eukaryota > Viridiplantae > Streptophyta > Pinopsida > Pinales > Pinaceae > Pinus > Pinus tabuliformis. Next base: position 787,115,291 of record CM062820.1, on the reverse strand, counting down.
AAGCTAGTCTATTTACTAACAGTGCAGAGAAACCCTCTAATGCCGAAGTTGGATAACATACTGAGTAATCAAAGTTGATAGGGTTTGAGTTTAATTATACATTGTATTTTGTTCAGTGTATTGTGTTCAGTGAATTTCAGTAATCGAATTGATTGATTCCCTTCTGAATTGTTTCCATAGATGAGTGTTGGTTGATTAGAATAGTGTGACTTGTCGAGAGTTTGATCTAGTCTAAAATCGATTGGTTTCTGCTAAGTTATTTGCGTAAGTGTGTATACCATAAAAGCCTTGCTTTCTAGAGTAATTGATTCAAGTGGCTTATCATAGTTTGGGTTAGGTTCATTTATCAAATGGATTCTCAGTTTGTTAAGTAGAATTCGTGGATTGATTTTAGAGTGCAAAAGAGTGATCTAGTTTTAGTTTTCAAAGTGATTCCCTTTGTTTCGTTTGGAATGCTTGATTCCCCTTGTTTCATTTGGAATGCTTGATTATATTTCCATAGCTTAGAATCTGGACTGTGAGTCAAAATGTAGCTTGAATTAATCCCCATCAAATGCATGCTTGATTGGATTTTGAAAACAGGTTATTGGTTTGCCAAGGTTTCGAATAGGTTTACTTAAATTTAATTTGAAGATTTATGCGACTGTAGGGTAGTTCTTGAGTATAGTTTTTCATAGTTGTTTTGTTTGTTTGCCATTTTTTAATAGAATTAATGCTTGAAGTTGTTCTTAGGGTTATGATCGATTAGGAACATTTATGCAGCTTAGTTGAGGGTAAAAAGTCAAGTTTGTTCGGTTAAGTGTGAAACAGAGTATCTAAATTAGTGTTCAACATCAAGATCTTTGGTTTGTTGTCAAAATAGTAGGGTTAATGAGTCATTGAGTACAGTTTGATTGCTTAGCTAGAGTTGGATTACCATTACAAGTAGGATAAATCTTTAATTCTTTTAAGTGAGAATTGTAAGAATTAGAGTTTGGGTTTTGATTGATTGATTTTTTTGTATAGTCTGTTTGACTAGGCATTCATTCTCATAACTTGGAATCTGTGGTAATGAGTCAAGTCACCTTTTAAGTCTAGATTTCAGTTCCAGTTCAGAATAGGTGAAGTTTATAGAGGTTTTGAAGTCTTTAAATTTAATTTGATTATTGATTATGCCTGTGCTAGCAAGATGGTTTGATTTCTTTTAAGTTTGCAAGAATTTGTGTGTTTTATTACCTAGCTAATCATCATAAAGGAAACATCAAAACCTTGACCTAGAACTAAATTTAGAAAGCGCAATAGAACTCGTGTTTACGAGCCCAGGTTGACATATAAATATTAGAGGATTAATTCACCAATTAAATCTCTCAAAATTTTGGCATCGTTGCCAGGGAAGTTGTCATCTCTTATTCAGGTAACTATTATCATTTGAGTTTCAGGATCTTGCAAGACTGTCAGAGAGTGGAGAGTGTACGGTAAGACAGGAGTGAAGAGCCATGCATCCACTTTTGTGGGGTTGATCCAAATTCTGACCGATCACTATTTGTTCTTGATTTTTATTTCCTTTATCTTTATGCGTACGAGTACAGTTAGACCTAGAGATAGTAAGGGTAGATTTATTTCCAGTTCTAAATTTCCTACAACTTTTGGATCAGTTAATGTACCGATTCTTACCACTGCTAATCGATATGCAGGACTAGGACAAGAAGGAGGAAGTGTTGATGCCAACTTGGTTTCGGATCAAGAATTCTTAGATCAAAGGGGAAAGGCCATTCAATAGGTTGTCTTTGACAACCTTGTAGAAGAACCAGTAGAACTGCAGGACAACATGGACGAGCAATCAACTAATATCAACCATGTTCCAATACCCCCTGTTCACACCATAATCAGCAAACCCCTTCAAGTGCCCGTTGTATATATGGATCACCAAGATGGGGAGGACAGACACAACGAAGAACGCCAGGAAGATGGAGAAGGTCCCTGACACAATGTGAACCTCTTTGGAAGAGGCAACCAAGAATATGAAGAGGAGGTTACCTTCGGGTTCCCTTTCCTAGATGTGACTCGTGACATCAACACGAAAAACATTTTGATGGAATCTCTTCCATTGTTCTACAGTAAATCATCTGAGGACACCGATGCATTTATTTTTGAATTCGATATTTTATGTCGCGGTTATAATTACTATGAGGATGCACATAAACTTAAATTGTTTCCCGCCACATTAAAAGATGCAGCCCTTAGGTGGTTCATGAGTCTAGGGCAACACATGATATACTCATCGGATGACATGAAATTAGTCTTCCTTAAAAAGTATCAAGGTTTTTATAAGACTAGGGACATCAATGATATCTTTAGAATGCAACAAACATAAGATGAAAACCTAGAGGAGTATCTTGAACGATTCCTATACAATTTTCACAAATCTCGTGGGTCAAACTTAGATGAAAATATTATCAGAACTGTGTTCCTAAAAGGGCTGAGAGATGATTGCATTGAAACATTAAACCTTCTTAATGGTGGGGACATCTATAAGAAGCCATTTGTTGAAGTAATTGAGCTTTGTTGTACCTATTCTAGGAGCCAAGCTAAAGTAGGCAAAAAGCTTCAGGAACTCAAAGAAAATTCTAGAGATTATGTGCAAAAGAAAACTGTGGCTAATGTTGTTACAAGAGTCAAGCTAGGAAACCTATTAGAAAATTTTAAAACTGATATACTCAACACAATCAGTGACCAGCTAGACACTATGAAAATCAAACAAAAACAAGAGGTTGAAAAAACAGCCATGGTAGTCTTTTGTTCCAAGTGTAGGCGTAAACATGCAGAGAGGGAATGTCCTTTAAATGCCATTGAGGTTTGTGGAATCTGCACTCTAGAACACCCAACCGAGAAGTTCCCATCACTTCCCTCTTATAGGCCATCTACAAGGGGAATGCTGAAACCATTGACCAATCTCAAGCGACCAAAAGACCCACCTAGAGAGGCCAAAGCCAGAATATGTTTCCAGACCCAAATTCTCAAGGTTATAGCCAGATTCAACCTTGGACCTTTCCTGCATCCTACCCTCCTTGGGCTGCTCAGCAACCACAAAACACTGCCTAGAGCCAGAATTGGAGGACAAACCCCTATACCAACACCTATCAACCCCAACCCCAATTCTATGCGCCTTATCTAAATATGCCAAGTACCCCATATAATCTGACCATGCAAACCGATCAGCAAGCATATAAACCCAATATGTATCAACAACCTACGCTGCCACCACCTCCTTTGCATCAGTTATTACCTGCACTTACTAACCCATCATCTTCGCAGGCACCTGCTACCGTGAACCCACCCCAACCTATAATGTTGCCAGTGCAACCCGTACCTAACCCAAGTCATAATAGGCTACCTCAACCAGTGCAAAACATTGATATTTGGCCTTTTCCTACATACATGATCACTGCCATTCCTATGAATGAAATCCAATTACGATTAGGAAAGATAGTTAACAAAGGAAAATCAGTTGTTGTTATCCAAGAAGAGGTACCCTCCACATCATCTGAAAATCATTTACAAAACGAAAGAAAAACAACAATCAAAGAAAGAAGAATCAACTGAGCCACCGTACCCGAAAAGACTAATTGTAAAGAAAGAAGAGATCCCGCTTGAATATGATTTGGAAAACAAACTTAGGAATGTCTGCATTAAAATTCCACTCTTACAAGCAATTAGAGACATTCCCATATACACCAAAATTGTCAAGGATCTCTGCATTAAGAAACCGGGGAGGAAGGGGCATAAGAACCAGAATGTCAAAATCATGAGCCAAATGTCCACTATGATTTCTGATTTTCCTGCCAAATACAATGACCCTAGGAACCCCATTGTCACCATTGAGATAAATGGAGTACTTCTGCCAAACAATCTCGTGGATCTAGGGGCAGCAATAAATGCAATGACATATGAAACAATGACATCATTACAACTACCTTGACTTAAATCCACCCCTATCCTTTTAGAAATGGCAGACAAATCCGTCGTCAAACTAATTGGATCCCTAGAGGACATAGTAGTCACTATTGCCTCTTGGAAATATCCCATAGATTTTGTAATCATTTCTCCAAAAACTTCTAGACCCGTACACCCTGTCGTTTTGGGATGGCCATGGCTGGCAATTGCTGATCCTGTCATTGGATGCAGAAATGGAGAAATGATTGTTTCTAATGGTCCTCACAATCAAACTTTGTCTATTTTTCAACCTGCTCAGACAGCTATCAAAGTACCATTATGGCTCGAAAACCCATATGGAGACGAAGATTGTATTTTTCTTTTGTTTACATTAGATCAATCTAGAGGTCTCCAGGAGCATTCTGATGAACATGTTTTGCAGCAGTTTTTAGCTGATAGCTCTTGTATCGATTATCCCATCTCTTTTAATGGTTATCAGCATGTGTTTAGTGATGAGTTTCAAGAAACCTGCCACCCAACTGTCTTCGCCTCTTTTGCAACAATGGAGGAAATCCATGAGCTCACCATAGAACCTATGGAAATTTTTGAAGGAAAAATCTTACATATCAGTACAGGATTGACTATAGAACAAAGGCAGCAGTTGATGAGTATGATTCGCAAACAAACTAGAGCGTTTGCCTGGGATTACCTGGATATGAGGGGCATATATCTAGACACTTGCATCCACCATACCTATAAAAATGAAGAAATGAGACCTGTTCGGGAACCACAAAGGCGTATGAACCCAACATTAAAAGACATTGTCAAAGATGATCTTCAGAAACTTTTGGCTGCACATTTCATTTACCCCATTTCTGACAGTAAGTGGGTGTCACATCTGGTAGTGGCTCCAAAGAAGAATGGCAAGTGTTTTATCTTTGTTGACTATATAGAATTAAACAAGGCCACATTGCGTGACTATTTTCCATTGCCCTTCATTGATAAAGCCCTCGACATGCTTTCAGGTAAGAAATTGTTATGAAACTAGCTCAAGAAAAGATAGAAAAGATAGATCAAAGCCTTAGAATTCAGCCTCTTCGAGGGGGCAACCTCCTTTACATTACATAAATGAACAATTCTTGGATGATACAAATGACAAAACCTCCTTTCTATATATAGGAGTCTAAGGAGTCACAATATAATCCAACCGACCTAACAATAATAATATAAAGCCACAAAAATAACAATAGAGGGATTCTATGGGCACATTAATAACAATATGGGGGCAATGGGGGCACAACAATATAAATAAGGGGTATAACTACAATAGTAATGGGGTAATCACTAGTATTATAGGGACCCAACAGAAATATTTTTCTTTTCTAGATGGGTACAGCAGTTACAATCAAATAAAAATAGTTGAAGAAAACTAGGAGAAGACTACCTTTACATGCCCCTAGGGTACTTATGCATATAGAGTCCTCCCCTTTGGTCTTTGGAACACCCCCGCCACTTTTCAGAGAGCTGTACTTGCCATTTTCTCTGATCTGATCCATCCCTGTGTGGAAGTCTATACGGATGACTTCACAGTTTATGGAGATGACTTTCCACAGGCTTTGGCAAATCTAGAGAAGGTATTGATTCGTTGTCAAGAAGTTGATCTAGCCCTTAGTAGCGATAAATGTAGGATGATGCAAACTAAGGGAATTGTTCTAGGCCATCATGTGTCATTTGAAGGGATTCAAGTTGACCCAGCAAAAATCGAGGTAATCTCGCGTATCCCTATTCTGAGCTCGCAAAAAGAGGTAAGAAGTTTCTTAGGGCACGCAGGATATTATCGACAATTTATTGAGAATTTCACTAGAATTGCAGCACCATTATTTAAATTGTTAACTAAAGATGTTGACTTTGTATGGAATGTTGACTGTCAACAGGATTTTCAGGTACTGAAGGAAAAGTTGTCCACAACTCCAGTACTAAGAGGGCCAAATTGGTCCTTACCTTTTCATATTTGTATAGATGCTTCAGATACTGCACTGGGAGTAGTTTTGGGACAAAGAGAGGATAACTTTTCCTATGCCATTTATTTTGTCAACAAAAATATCTCTCCTACTGAATTAAATAATACGGTTATTGAAAAGGAGTTGTTAGCAGTTGTGCATGCTATAGGGAAGTTTAGGCATTATATTACTGGTTATGAAACATTTGTCCATACCGACCATTCTGTTGTTAGATTTTTAATGAATAAACCTATTACTAACGGGAGGATAACTAGATGGTTGTTGCTTGTACAAGAATTCAATATAACTGTAATTGATAGCCCTGGAAGGGATAACTTGGTAGCTAATTTCTTATCTTGTTTGAATCTTACGCAGGGAAGCATGCCAACACCATTGCCTCATGAATTTCCAGATGAAGCATTATTTTCCATTTCCACTATTACTCCTTGGTTCGCTGATGTCGCCAATTATCTGGTATCAAGAAAACTACCTCAAAACATGTCGGCCTGAGAGAATCATAATATAGTGCAACGCAGTGCTAGCTTCTCTTGGATCGGAGGAGATCTATTTTATACTGGGCCAAACTTGATTATGAGGCGGTGAATGTGGGAAGATGAAATGCATGATGTGCTAAGCACTAGTCACAACGAGCCTTGTGGTGGCCATTTTGTCGATAAAAGGATGACATACAAACTTCTCTGTACTGGATACTATCGGCCTACAATCTTTAAAGATGCCAAGAAGTTTGTTTTGAGTTGTGACGCTTGCCAATGAGTGGGGAGACCGGTTGCCTTCGATGAAATGCCTCTTCAACCACAAATTTCCATTGAACCCTTTGAGAAGTGGGCATTGGACTTCGTAAGGCCCATCTCCCCAATGTCGAAGAAGAAAAAATATATTTTTTTGTGCACTGATTACGTCACCAAGTGGGTGGAGGCTAAAGCATTGTATGCTTCCACTAAAAAGGTAGTAGTAGAATTTTTTTTCGAGGACATCTTTACGAGATTTGGTGTGCCTCGTGAAATCGTCACAGACCAAGGTACATAATTTACATCAAAGTTGGTCAAGGCACTCACGGAGCAGTATCAAGTTAAGCACCGCAAATTGACTCCTTACCATCCCCAGGCTAATGGGCAAGTGGAGTCCATGAACAAAGTTTTGGAATCCATCCTTACAAAAACCATTCAACTGCATCACAAGGATTGGGCAGATAAGTTACCAGAAGCACTATGGGCTTACCGGATCACTTGGAGAAATGTAACCGAACACACACCTTACAAGTTAGTCTATGGTAAACAAGTGCTCGTGCCCATCGAGTTCCAAGTAAAGGCATTCAGAACTACCACCCAGTTGGGCATGAATCTAAATGAGGCTCAAGAACAGAGATTGATGCAATTGAATGAACTTGACGAAATCCAACAAGATTCCTACCACAACTTTGCATTGGTGTAGAACCAAAGAGCCTGATGGCATGACAAATTTATCAAGAAGAAAGTCGTTCGTCCAGGTGACTGGGCCTTGTTATATGATAGTAAGTTTAAGCATTTTAAAGGTAAATTCTCTACTAGATGGTTAGGACCGTATGAAGTAGCTGAATTTTTTAATAATGGTTCAGTTCGTATTTGTACTATCGATCATGATAAGACCTCTTTTGTAATAAATGGTCATAGGCTTAAAGTTTATCATAAACCACTTTCACATGATCAGTTTTTGCAAGAAGTACGAAAGTATACAGGTTTGGAGCTGATTCATGAAAATGACCAGCCCTTTGCTAGTTCAGCTCATTAATTTATATATATATATATATATATATATATATATATATATATATATATATATATATATATATATATATATAGATATATATATATATACATATATCTATATAAACTAGTGGACTGTCACTTTTCATATCTACAAGTGGTTCTCCCCATATCCCATGTAGAGTAAAGGAGGAATTCATCAGGAGCAAGTTTATTCATTTATCTAGGCCTAGTGGATTACATATGGAAAAGGAACCTACGGAGTCTTCTTTGGAGGTCTTTAGACTCTCTAAACATGAAGCTCCTGAGCATTGACTGATCCAGGCTCACAAAATGATATGGACCAATATTAGTCTAGGGATTCCTTTAATATAGAATTGTTCTTTTCTGAGATCAAGGAAATTCTTATAGAAAGGAAACCCCTGGAGTCTACTATGGGCAGCTCAGACTCTCTAAACATGAATGCCTCGAGCACCAACCACTTTAGGCTCATTAAAAAAATAAAGTAGTGGTATTTTAGGGATCCTTTGGGCATTGAATTATTCTTTTTCGGGCCCAAGGGAATAATTACAGAAAAGAAGCCCCTTGGAGCTCTCTTTCTGGACATTTCCAGCTCCCTAAAGAATAAATTCCCCAAACAGTCATCATCCCAGACCTGGTTAAAAATCCATGGATTGATAAACAGTTTCTTTTTCTGAAGACAATGAGCAGCATGATATCTGGCATCAAGTCTGAGGGTCCTGAAATTATGTTCAAACAGGTTGTGCCTCATACTTTGTCAAATTGCAATTTGTTATTAATTATGAGGATCCTGAAATTATGTCCAAATCGGTGTCCTACACTCTGGAAAATTGCACATTTGTTATCACATTGTGTGTGAAGAAGCCCTTCTGGATCATGAAGAGTTTTTTTTCTTATATATATCAAAAAGTTTCCTGAGTTAGTACTCATATTCACTAGAAATCAAGGATGATCATTGTTACTAATCGACTTGCATAAGTACAGATCCAGAGGATCTGTACTCAACTTGTAGAGGTCAAAAACCCTGTCAATTGAGTTCCATTTTCAGAATTTGGATCACAGCACACAGTTGCAGCCAGCATCGTTTATATTCAAGTTCCAGTAAGCTACATCAAAATCAAGCAATCGACACGAAATCACTAAAGTGGTTCAGGTATGCACTCTTATTTTTCTTGAATTCGATTAGTAAATGGTTAAAATGTATATTGTGGAAATGCATCTCTAAACCTATCCTTTATTCTAAGTTCACTCATAATCCTATGCCATACTCCCTAACCTGTCTATTCTCCATCCCACAATGATTACTCTTCATCGCATTCAATGAGACACGATCCCACAACCGCCATCCGCTCATAATTCCTATTTGTTGTGTGATGATATCCACCTTGTCCGCGCTTAGCCATCGCTTCATGACACCTCCCAGTAATCATGAGAAGGATGTGTTGCCTCTCAGCCATGATACTCACACTCTACACCATGATGTTCGTACACTGCATCAGATGCTCGCACACTGCAATCAGATGTTCACACTCCAAATCAAATATGGATAGGACGATCATCATGATGATGATCGGTATCACACTCCCAATTTGTCATGATTGGGTGATCATTCATCCAAATTTTAATACAAGCGGTGTCCACGACCATGGTTATAGAATCAGTAAGCAACAAAAGGGGTAGAAAATAATTGGGAGACGAAGAATTGTAGTTGAACGCAGACACCATGGGGCTTGATCGCCACGAACCTACCTTCGACCAGTGCGCGCATAGCCTGGAGTATCAGCAATGCAGTGGTATTTTGGAGGAAAAGGGTTGTATGACCTTTCTGCAAAGGTTCCAAGGTTACAATGACAACTGATTTTCGATCAAGAGCATGTCCAAGTGGGCAACTTGAGCTTTAGAGTCACAGAAGAGTTTGTGAGCAGGGCCATCAGGCTACCGGTCGTGGGCAAACAATTCTTTAAAGGAGGGCAGCTAGACATTCCAAATTGTGCCATGTTTTTAAAGCTCGCCTATAGGTCTATTAGTTGAGCAAAAGGAGTACTACGCAATTGCATTGAGGAATGATGGCACCCATTGCTTACGATGTTGCAACGCTTTGTAACCTACGAGGGGAGGTATGAATTCATGTTTCTTTACCATATCCGATTAATGACTCATTTTACAGAGGACAGATAGTTGAACATTCCCCACTTTTTGAAATTAAGTTTGCATAAAATGACTAGGGGAGTGCAATCGCAGGGCAGGAAACCCAAGACCACATTATACCACCATAGCCTAATCAAAATCCTATTGGTCGTTGAGCTCAAGAGAAAGAAAAGGTCGTGGAAAGATTTCCTAGTTGAGGAGTCTCCTGGGTAGGAAACCCAAACCAAGGGACGGAAATGAGTAGTAGGCCGCTCACTGAAACTATATGACGCCAGTCCCCTGTCTAAATCTGAATCTATACCTACCTCTCCCACCCACTCCACCACTCCTGTTCCTGAACTACCTTAGACAGTTGATAACAATGTGAAGGATGGCGAAAAAGCAGTTCTTGTGGAAGCCCAGGTGGGCTCAAAACGAAAAAGAAAATGAGATAAGGCCGAGCCAAACTGACCTGAGTTGAGCCCCATTCCAAAGGGCAACGCGTTAGACACCGTGGCAGAGCCTTCCCAGATTCCCAAAAGTGCCACACCAAAGTCCAAATGTAGGCGACCCTTGTTTCCCTTCAATAAACCCTTGGCTCCTCCGGCCGAGACTTCTGCTCAAGGCCGACGACGGACTCGAAGCATGGCTCAAGCCCCACGGTCAAAGGCTGAGGGCAAAGGCTCAGAGCGCATCCATACTTTGTCCTCCCATGATATTGATGCCCAGCAGTTTGAAGTATCCCTTGAGAGAGAGCCCATTGCCACATCCAAGGTGAATATCCCTACAGATATTGCACGAGACATGGAGACCTTATCTCCCGCCCGGCCTTCAGCGAGCAAGAGTGTCACCAAGGCCAGTTAGCACCATTATTACCCAAGGAGACGCAAAGGAAGATTGACCGAAGGTAGTACCTCGCATCAGTCAACGACACCAACCAAGGCTCCTACCTATGATGCGGAGGAGAATCTAAAGATCCAACTCATCAAGCTGCAGAAAACGATTTCCAGGCTCAAAGAACAAGCTAAAAAATATAAAGTTTTGTGCCATTTTGTTAGAGATGTAAACCATTAGGTGAGGGATTCCAACATGAATTTATATGCTCATAACGATGCCTTGACCAAAAAGAACACGCAATTGTTGCGTTGGAAAGCGGCAAGGAATAAACATGTTAAAATATTGAATGCAAAAGGTTTGGCTCTCCAATTTCAGAAGTGCTCCCCACAAATTAAACAGGGGATCGAAGTACTAATTAAGGCTACTGGTCTTTGACCATAGTCTCTTTTTGGTTAAGCACGGTTTTTATTTTTGGCGGATGTAATCAATTCATGAGGACATGCATCAGAATCGGCGTGGGAGGATGTTGGTTCCCCAATTTGTCCCCAATGCCATTGTTTTCCACCTCTATTTCTGACCTTTTTGTACTCCTAAACCCACTCACCTACCATTTGTATTGCTCTAAACACTGTCCAAATCCTACTACGAGGTAAAATCTTTCATGGTAACATTTGTTGTTTATTAGTTGAATTTAAGTGAATTTGAGTAGCTATTAATGAACTAACTAATTAGTATGGTCGAGTGTGGACATTACAGCAGCTGATCAAGGTGACAATAGGAGAGTGCTGGCCATGAACCATGTTCCTCCACTTTTGTACTCAATGGTCATTTTGGGTTCAATACCTAACGATGCAAAGGATGAGAGGTTGCATACTTCTGGATGGGCGAGCCACCTCCAGCTATGTTTGAACGTGTTCAACTTTAGCCATGACAAGAATCTTCGCTATCCTCACTAAACGTAGCTGATACCAATATTGGGATTGGTTGAGGGTTGATAGGCTAAATCAAACAGTTTGTTCAAGCTACCAAGCTGGAAGATCGAATTAGCTAGGTTGTTATAATTTGGTATGTATGGTTCAGGTCCTTTTCAACTAAGTTAATGCCTATAAAAGGTTGCTCTGTAATAACTAAGTAGCTAGCGAACAAACAATAGATTGTCATTTTTGTATCTTTCAGACTTATTGTTTCTAATCGAAGACTTTTACAATGGCTATGCACTGAGTTCAAATCAATTTATTCAATGGTAAGTTGTGGATTAATGAGTTAGTTGTGATTGAAGTTTCTCGTTCTCTGTAAGTTAATAAGATCCCCAAGTGTGCCTGGGCCCACCAATCTGGGATCAGCTTTATACCATTGCATAGGAACATAACTGTCTGATATACATAATCGCCTTTCGTTTATATTTGGTTCATCACTTGTTTACATGTTGTGTGGAGATTTCTATTAATTTCAAATAATTTTATTGTGATGATGATATTATGCGTTTTCAGATCCCTTTGCTTCAGCAATTCAAATATATACTCTCCTGTGATTAGCACAAGGCAGAAACATACTTTGTTCTCAGAAACCACAAATCGTATTACCTTGACTGTGTTGTCATAGATGCATATAAAACTTGTTTGAATCACATTGTCCATTGAATGCTTATGACGAGCTGGTCTATTTACTAAGAGCGCAGAGCAACCCTCTAATGCCAAAGTCGGATAACATACTGAGTAATCAGAGTTGATAGGGTCTGAGTTTAATTATACATTGTATTGTGTTCAATCAATTTCGAAATCACATCTTCTTGTTTCTTTACGTAATCGAATTGATTGATTTCCTTCTTAATTGTTTCCAAAGATGCGTGTTGGTTGATTAGAATAGTGTGACTTGTAGAGAGTTTGATCTAGTCTAAAATCGATTGGTTTCTACTAAGTTATTTGCGTAAGTGTGTATACCATAGAAGCCTTGCTTTCCAGAGTAATTGATTCAAATGGCTTATCATAGTTTGGGTTAGGTTCATTTATAAAATGGATTCTCAGTTTGCTAAGTAGAATTCATGGATTGATTTTAGAGTGCAAAAGAGTGGTCTATTTTTATTTTCAAAGCGATTCCCTTTGTTTCATTTGGAATGCTTGATTCCCCTTGTTTTGTTTGGAATGCTTGATTACATTTCCATAGCTTAGAATCTGGATTGTGAGTCAAAACTTAGCTCAAATTAATCCCCATCAAATGCATGCCTAATTGGATTTCGAAAACAAAGTGTTGGTTTTCCAAGGTTTCGAATAGGTTTACTTAAATTTAATTTGAAGATTTATATGACTATAGGGTGGTTCTTGAGTACATTTTTTCATATTTGTTTTGTTTGTTTGCCATTTTTAATAGAGTTAATGCTTGAAGTTGTTCTTAGGGTTATGATCAATTAGGAACATGTATGCAGCTTAGTTGAGGGTAAAAAGTCAAGTCTGTTCGGTTAAGTGTGAAACAAAGTATCTAAATTAGTGCTTAGCATCAAGATATTTGGTTTGTTTTCAAGCTAGTAGGGTTAATGAGTCATTGAGTACAGTTTGATTGCTTAGCTAGAGTTGGATTACCATTACAAGTAGGGTAAATCTTTAATTCTTTTGGGTGAGAATTATAAGAATTAGAGTTTGGGTTTTGATTGATTGAGTTTTGTGTGCAGTCTGTTTGACTAGGCATTCATTCTCATAACCTAGAATCTGTAGTAACGAGTCAAGTCACCTTTTAGATCTAGATTTCAGTTCCAGTTCCGAATAGGTGAAGTTTATAGAGGTTTTGAAGTCTTTAAATTAAATTTGATTATTGATTCTGCCTGTGCTAGCAAGATGGTTTGATTTCTTTTGAGTTTGCGAGAATTTGTGTGTTTTATTACCCAGTTGATCATCATAAAGGAAACATCAAAAATCTGACCTAGAATTGAATGTAGAAAACGAAATACAACTCGTGTTTGCATGCCCGGATTGACATATAAATATTAGAGGATTAATTCACCAATTAAATCTCTCAACACCTTTAACCCTAAATCCAAGTGTAAATGCATCTTTTGGGTTGCTTTGCCAAACATGAACCTTCCCATCAACGAATGTCACCTTGAAACCTTTATCCTCGATTACAGAAATAGAGACCAAGTTCTTTTTCAGATAAGGTACATACAACACTTCTTGTAAATGAAGGGTTTGACCTTGATTTAAGTGAACAGTAATAGTCCCAATTCCTTTCATAGGATAAGTGGCATTATCCCCAAGTATAATCTCCATATTAGTCTTCTTTTCAATCAAGTTTGATAGGGCCTCCTTGTACCCAGTGAAGTGCCTTGAGGCACCACTATCAGTCAACAAATGATCTAATGTATCTGGAGGAGAGGCCGTGGTGAGGGTAGAAATAAGATAAAATTATTTTTGCTTTTCTACAACAATAACTTCTTCATACCTGGAGTTTCTAGACTTCTTGGGAGGACTACCATTTCCACATCGAGCAGGGGGAGCATTCCTCTTTCCTTTGTTGTTGAACCTGTTGTTATTTTGATTTCCATTTCCTTTGTAGTTGTTGTTATTGTTGTCATCATCTCCTGGAATATCCTTCTTGTGAGGACACTCTCTAGCGAAGTGGCCAAACATGTTGCAATTGAAGCATATCCCTTTTATTCCTTCTTTGAATCCTTGCTTGAATCCTTGACCTTGTCTTCTTGAACCAACATTGTTCTTTCTTTTAGCATAAGCGGAGAAGACAGTAGGATTATTTCCATTTGGGGGCTTGTCTCTTTCCATCATCCTTATTTCTTCTTGAGTGAATCTAGCCAAGAATTCATTAAATCCTAAAATCCTTTCATTATTAAGAATAGTAGTGTTAAACACATCCCAGGCTTGAGGGAGACCTCCAAGGGCAATAAGAGTGAGCTCCTTGTCAGGAATAACTTCTCCAATGGATAGAAGATCATTCTTGATTTCAGTAATCCTCATGAAGTAGGATTAGATAGACTCCCCTCTATCCATATTGATGTCCATTAGCTTGTTTTTCACAAAGAGGATTTGGTTTGCATTGTTGGCTTTGAACATCCCAACCAACTTCTCAAATGTAAGCAACCAAATGTTTTTGAATGGAGTCTCTAATGATCTTCTTAGATTTGACTTCACCTTTCTTATACTTTGTCTTTGTAGCAGTCAGCGCATTTGAAGGAGGCTCCAACACACTTCCCTGCACATAATCCATGACATCATTTTCTTCCAAAGTCAAGTCCAAAGACATCTTCCATGCATGATAATCATATTGATCATTGAATTTATCCACAGATTTGAAGTAAGATGTAGAAGCCATTGAGGCTTGGGTTTTGTCCAATAGATCTTAGTGATTGCTTTTCTCTCACTCTTGTTTAGGCTTTGTCTTCACCAGAGCTCTAATTCCATGTAAATTTTAGATAACAATGCTATGTTTTATGCTTAGCACAATTTGCTCCAATGTTCCTTTAGCAGCCCAATGACAATTTCCAATTATTTCTAGTAGCAATCACATTGACAATAAATGCAGATAGAACATAAAAACAAATGCAAAAGACAATCCAAGACAAGAGGACACCAAATTTGGTGGATGCAAGGGAAAAACCCTAATGTGGAGAAAACCATTTGATCAAATCTTCTTATTATTATTCAATAGTTCAATAGAGAGAGAGAGAGAGTACAAAAATCAAATTCACTTGCCCAATACACAGTCAAATCAACCCTGTCAAATTCTACAGTCAACTGTAGTCAAATCAGCCCTAACTAGAAAGTCAACACTGGTCAAAGTAGCAATAAAATGTTCTCAAAACAACTCAACCTTCTCCAATCAAACTCGGCCTAATCAAAAGGTCAAGATAAACCCAAAACAATCTAGTCAAACTCGGTCAAAGGAGAGAGAAAACTATTGTAATTTTATGCAATCAACCTGCAATTTGGCCTATGGTCAAAGTGCTCAAAAGACACCAACTTCTGTGCCAAAAGTCGCAGCCTACTAAGACAGAAATTTCCCCAAAAGATCGAAGTCAAATGATGCCTGGAAGGTCTCGATCAACGTTGGTCAATGTTAGTCAATAGTATGCAATTTCTACAACATGGATTCTGTGATTTAGCCCAGACATTCTTGGTTTTTGTGCCCAACTGTATGGCCTACAAAAATCGAACTTTTCCACCCAAAATCGAAGTCAAACTTGGTCAAAAACACCTTGGTCAACATTGGTCAAACTGCCTCTGAACTCTGAAATTTTTGGCCTATAATCTATCCCAGAAAACTCGTCCTCCAGCCATACGTGAGAGAGAGAAAAGCTTCCCAATAGTTGTACGACCCAATCAGAAGAAGAGAGAGAAGAATGTGTGAGTGAATGATGTCCAAATGAGGAGAGAGGTAACTCCTATTTACACAATTCATTGAGGGTGAAAGGACACATCCATTGGTCTTCTTGAGCCTACATTAAGCTGAGGCCGACCTTAACAATTTGTGCATGACAGAGAATAAATTAAAAATTCCACTTCTTCTTGTCCGAATTAGATGATATTTATATTAAATTTGGACCTCTAGAAAAGAGGAATCCATTGCAATAATCATCTCCATCATATGAGTTGTCATAAGGTGGAATTTGGCCCTAGTTGCCAATTTTAATAGATATTCACCAAGGAACCAAGACAATCATTTAAGTGCAACAAATATTCTTCACAATGGTTTATTATTATCCATAATAAATGTCAAATGAACCATAAACCATAAACAATTAGAGCACTTATTAAGCAATGATTCAATCTTAAACATAATTAGCAAATGAGATTCTAAAGTGACCAGATGTTAAGACAATAGAAACCACTCAACAATATGTGCTTAATGCTAATATTCACTTAGATGCTTAATGCATCAATATTTTAGATCCTTAGATTAATTCTTGAGCAAGATTATAGAGTTATGATATTTAATTTATCAAGTGCCTTTGAGAAAGTGTTCTTAGTGCAAAACTTGAAGCTTTAGGAAACTCACAACAAACAAGTGTTTTAGTGCACCAAACCAATAGTAACTTGCCTTAATTAGAAAATAAAAACCACCTATGTTGCTTATGTTTCAAATGAGCAATAAATAAATGTATGAAAACAGTAAGTCAATCAATGTTAAAATGCCAAAACAATGCTAAGATCACCACTTTCTCATAGGCTAGATTAGAGCATGTGAGATGGAATGAAAATAGTGACAATAAACTTACGCCACTGATATGTTTTTTAGACCATATTAGACTTATGACAGTGAGTAATAAACCATGAAATGAGTCAAATATTGAATGCCTACTTAATGCAATTAGTTCTTTAAGTGCCAAGAAACTTATATATGATTTTTACGGCACCTTAAATGATTATTTTGTCAATATTATGAATCAATTAGATTGTTGTAGGAAAGAATGATGGAAGTAGAGTTTAGAGACCAAACCTTTGAGGCTCTAGGCCTTGAAGAAGGCTAGCCTTCTTGTAGCAAATTTCTTCAATATATATCCCACCTGCAAACACAAGGAATATGCCTAATATCTCTGGAAGGTGCCAACAATTAACACCAAAATCAAGATTACCCAAACAGTGAAGTAGAAGGGGGAAATAAGGTCAAGTTGGGCCCACGACAAGGATAGTAGAGGATTTAAGGCTTCTTGTCTAGGGAATAGAAGGCTTGCGACCTTAGAAAAATATGCTCCTAGGCCTGCGACCTTAGAAGGAAGGCTACCAAGGGGGGATATGGGCCACGACAGGCAGGAGGAAGGGACTCAGGCTAATGGCAGAGGCTGGGAAGAAGAAAGAAGGGCAACAGATGAAGAGGATGGAGGAGGAGGAGAAGGGGAGGTCTGCGGCAGGCCTAGGAAAGGAGGACGAAGGATTGTGGAGAGGCTAGAGGGAAAGGAGAGAGGCATCAAAGCCTACAGCGGGGGTTTGGAGGGGTTAGAAGCCCACGACTAAGCAGGGAAGGCGAACGACTAGCCTTAGGATGGCCAATTAGGCCTGCAACCAAGGGATGAAGGCAGAAAAAGGCAACAACTAGGGCTTGAGGGGAATGATGGGGCTAGAAAAGCCCTAAAAATTTTACAAACCCTCACAAAGTTTGTTATTTTCTTCAAATCTTCGGTATTTGCCCAAATCACTGCAAAATCTTCAATAGTTGGCCCTGCAAAAAAATTTAGAGACTAGATCTTACCCTCAAGGGCCTAGATCTAGCTCTAATCCAGCAAATCTTCTTGAAAATCACATGCTCAAATAAATTTACAAGTGCCCAAAACCCCAATATATACAAACAAAAAAAATCAAAACCCCAAACCCCATCAGCAAACAATGGTTAGAAAAATGAAATAAAATTTATTTACAAAAATAATGTACAAATTGTACAAATGCTTGAAAGAATATTGAAGAATAATTTTTAATAAAATTTTGACAATGGCTAGATGTATTTCAAAAGATAGATATTCAACCACAGCCTTAGCGAAGTAAGAAAATCACATAAAATATTCAAGATCCAAACAAGGTCAGCTTGTGCCCACAGTTTGTGAACTTGGAGCTTGTTACCGCTCAAACTAGCAGGGGTCCTAAAAGGGGATCCTTGAAGGGATACTACTAAGTCAAGGGCAACAATGGAGCAATAGCCCATTGTCATCTTGGCTAAGGCTCCCTACTCTTTACAGACATTCACATATGGGAGGAGACCCGTTATAATAAGGATCATGAAATAATGGATCAATAATAGGATGAGAGGTGATCTTGGAAGCCTCTTTACAAGAGAGGCTCAAATATATGGTTTGCTTGCTTTGAAAGAAAAGATGAAAGGCTCTCTAGCAAGGGTTGAGATGAATTTTAAGAGTTAGGGTTTGAGTATATGACTTATTAAGATGATAGTTAGATCTTAAAATCCTTGTAGAAACTTGGCTTCCAAGTGGTCTTTATGAACTTGGCTTCAATAAGTTATGGGACCACACAGGACCAAGTGAACCCGAGTTTAGGTCAAGAGAATGGGGTTGAGCAACCAATGATGTGCTTGACCTAATCTGGGAGGAGAATGGGATCAAGGAAAGAATGTTCAATGAAAGGTAATGCAATGATCTCGATGAGGTTTCTAGACTAAGGGAACCAAGGGCAAGATTCAATCTTGAGGTTAGGGCTTGGGACATCTCAAAATCCCACAGTCAGAATTTCTTCAAAATTGGAGGATGCCTAAGAGACACACCAGCGTAGTAGGAGCCAAGAGATAAAAAAAAATTTATTGGGTGGTTTGCAAAATTTTTGATGCCCTAGGAGACCTAATGGGGCTAGACCTAGAAAAGAAAGAAAGAGGGGAAAAGTTTAGGGTTTTAGGGTGATCACCTATGGTGGACCAGTGCCTAATCCTTTGGGGAGATTGGAGTCAAGAATGATTATGAATATGGATTTTGATTTTCTAGGTCAAGGAGGCTTCAAAGACAACTTCGCTTAGCATTATGACAGAAGAAAAGCAACTTCAAAAACTTTACACTTTGTTTTGCAAAATAGATGGCTTATCAAGATGAATTTCAACC
Source organism: Pinus tabuliformis (assembly GCA_031772625.1). NCBI lineage: Eukaryota > Viridiplantae > Streptophyta > Pinopsida > Pinales > Pinaceae > Pinus > Pinus tabuliformis. Next base: position 787,096,092 of record CM062820.1, on the reverse strand, counting down.
ATGAAACATCCCTAGGAACATTCATTCATTATACATGGCCCATACATGAAGCAACACTATCTAGAAACAAAATTTCCACAACTTCGCATAAATGGATGCAGTAAATTAGCCCTAGTATAGCAAAATCCCAACAACAATGTATGTGACAAAATAGAAAGAAAGAATAACATTAAATTGTACTTACATGTATTAGAATATATCCAACCATCAAAATTTTTCCATTCCAACAGCTCCACGATAAGAGAAAATGATCCAAACATCAAAATTCATTCCATGCTCCAAAATTTCATCTTCCAAGAAGGATAATGAAGTTCTCTTAAGAGATACAAGTCCAAACCAAGTGATGATGCTAAAATGAAATCACATCACTTGTATTTATACATGTCCAAATGAATTTGATTTTCCTAATGAGGCCTAATACAACCCCTAAAATAAAATAATGTGCAAAATAACCATCTTTTGGTGACAAGCCCACCAAACTAGCTCAAAATCAAAAGAGCAAGCCTCTTAAGAGGTCGAATGATCAATAATACATGTCATTAGGCCTTAGAGGAGGCCTAATGAAGTCCATAGGTGCCATAATATGAAATAGTACTCCCAAAAGTAGTGGACCAAGGATTTTCCCCTTGTTCTCCAAAATAATGAACATGTGGTGCTCCAAATGGGTGTGGGGTAACACAAGTGTTCTCATGGGTCTCCAAACATATCAAAGATGCTTATAGACCATTTGTAAGGGCTCGGATGATGGTATAAGTGATGCCACATCATCATAGAGGTCCTGGATCATCTACCAAGTGCATGATGTAACTAGGGGGCCAGTTGGACATGGTGATCTAGATGCATCTTCCTCATCCAAAAGTTGAACCATGAGCAATCTATGAATGAGTTTGGGGATTCATGGAATGTTGTCTGCTATTGTGGAGGGCCATGGCTCTCTACACACACCCTACATGTGCCAATGTAGCCCTCTGGAGGGCTAGGACCCCATATAGGGAGACCAAACCTAAGATGGATGCCATCTACAATCCTGCATACGATCCAATGCGTCCCCTTGCCTTCCAGTACACCAAGTCATTAAAGAAATCAAGTTAAAGAGTTTACAAACCATGGACAACAAGTGGGCACTTCACAATGGCATGCCCTTTCATAGTGGTCTTTGGCATGTGAGCTCTAAAGGGGGGGTTAACCAAGTACCCTATTAGGTGGTTTCTACTTTTAAAGGGGATAGCATGTCCTTGGTACATCCTTAAAATGATGGTGGCATGTGATAACGTGATGGAACATGGTAGGGGATGAAGGAGAAATCATGGGTCACATGTCAGAGTACAAAGGTAGCTGACAAAGGGAAGCCCACACTTGGGTAAATAATGTATAGAAGGGAGAAATCGTGGTACATGAGTTACCCTGGCCTTGATTTTTCCACCCTTCTTCATATGCCTTTTGCCTTTTATGATTTTTCTTTGGTTAACTACTCGAGGCTCAAGGAATGAGAGCATGATGTGTAAAGTATAGTAGTGGATACCCCCTTTAAGGTGGGGCGGTTCATTGCCCACCAGGGGTTGGGACAATCATAAGTTCCTGAATGATAGAGGAGGTTCATATAGGGCCTATAGGAACCAAGATGATGGCCATGAAAATGGGGTAGAACTGACGTATTAGCTTTTTCCCACGTGCTAAATGTGTTTGTCCCGACCATCTTTTGCATTTTGTGGTACATTTTCCCACTGAATGTGGCTAATTATGCTTTTTATTTTCTTTTTAACTGCATCAACATCCGGGGCATCATTCCAAGCCCGACCCAAGGTGTGGACAAGGGGAGGGTAAGGCTAACCCTATGTGCACCTAGTGGAGGAATGTGGACCCAAGTGGGAGGAATAATGAATGGTGTTATAATGAGCGAAAAGGGAGTGATATATGTGGATGAGAGAGTGAGACCATACAACCAAAATCAGGGTTTCGCATGTAACACCATCCCTAAGTCCCAAAGGTCAGTAAAAGAGATCCCACGGGACTAAGGTCCAAGGGTAACATCCAAAAGAGGTCCAGGGGACAAAAGCACAAGCCTAGCCCATTCTTTTTTCCGAATCCACCCATTAATCCATGCCCAAAATTTTCCATGATAAATAAACTACAATACTCAATTACCAAATGAAAAGGCATACCTTTTTGGTTTACGAAGCCCACCTTCAAACATACGATCATGATAGATGGGTGAGGGACCACATGGTTGGCTCAGGTGTCAGAGAAGTGGCGTGACGAGCTATTTGGTGGGTGTTAGCTGTCAGCTAAGGACCATCTTGGAGAAAAATTTTCTCCTAGGGATATCACCCACAAAAAGGTGGGTAACGGAGCCCAAGGGTCAGGGAACCTGCAAACTTTATATATTTTCTTAAGAAAAAAATCATTAGAAGATATAATAAACCAGATCACCTAAGATAAGCCTAAAACTTACAAATAGAATATTCATGTCATCTACAAATGAAATAACAATTCAGATAATATTGAAGCACAAAATAAGAAAGCACATACCTAGCACACACCACAGATCAATGAGACAAAGACACCATGAACTGTACCCCAAAATATTTTATTATGAGATTCAAACATTCCCAACAGAACATTGGCTTCACACCAACGTTTACAAAATTACATCTGACCAAAGATCATGATAAGATTATGTTTTCAATAGAAGCAAAATGTCTTCTATTTATAGAGAAATTCCTCCAAGTGGAAAATAATGGCTAGTTGGTTTGATCCCCGTCAAAATAATCTTGACCGTTGATAAATATTTGATGATATTCTAATCTCTGCAGTCGAAAATAATTATTTTTTAGGAATTTCCGAATTTCTCATTAAAACCATTTTTATTAGCTTAAAAATAATTAATTTGAGGTAATTTCCTCAAAAATTTGACTTTGACTTAACCACCAAGGTCCAAGGGGTCCAAATTTTCTTGAAATTTCCAATATGCCCTTGGTGGGGGACCTCCAAAATTTAATTTCTTTTAGACCCACAAATTTTTCCACTTGTAGAACTTAATTTCTTTAACATTTTAATTTTTGACTTAAATTAATTAATTTTTTGGCCTAGGATTTAATTTTATTTCTGCCATAAAAATTAATTAATCGGCACTTGAGGGGATTAATTATTTTTCTACCCTCAAATATTTTACCCATAGTGTCTAAGTATGAGGGACCACACATTAGAATATTGTTTACATAAGATTTTACAATAATTCAACCATCAAAGGGGGGATACCCATTTGTTATAAACCCTCATAAAACTTACCCAATTCTACAACACAATATGATCTAGTAGACCAAGTGACTTGTAATAAAATAATTTAGCCAAATAGTTTAAATTATTCGCAAATCACTTTTACAGAAGACTCTATTAAAACAATAGGATTCACCTAAGACTTTAACGATAAATTCCACCCCAGCTTTAGGGTGAGGTTGGAGGGAAAGCGTTGTCGATCATCTGTGTTTAGAAACACAGATAATGAGTGAGACAAAAAACCTCCTAGGATGAAATTCGTCGCCAAAATAATAGGCTTACCTAGGTTGTTACATACATAAATGATCTTACTAGCATCATTTACATTACAAATTTGCAGAATGGGTTTACAATGACTCAAAAATTTGATGGCTGATGATCCTGATCCTTTGAAAATTTTGGTACAACTGCTTCCTTGGAACCTTGACAAAATGTGTGAAACAAGATGCACGATTCCATCTCTTAGCCATTGTTGGAAATAATACTGAGGGGGGGGGGGGGGTGAATCAGTATTATCAGATCAATAAAACTTTTCAAATTTCATGCTCAGAAACATATACGCTACTTCAGTTAAGTGAACCCGCGTGTACACGCTACTGTGTCTAAAGCAACTAGCGTATATCTAGAAATCTTATGATTCAGTTAGCTTATCTTCAGTAAATGCATCAGAACATTATTAACCACATTGACAGTAAACAGGTGCAGTATAACAAAACAGATCATCACATAAAAGCCACACACATGAACACCATGATATAAGGTGGAAACCCAATGTGGGTGAAAACCACCTGCTGCAATTTGTCTCTTTCTTCTTTAATAAGAAACTTCTTTTACAATGTACTGGTGCAGTCCTTTACCAATACGCAGGCTACAACCTGCAGAGGGCTACAACCCTCTCTCGTTTTCCAACTACTTCTGTAAGGGAGCTACACCCCCTCAGCTCTTGTACTAGCCGATCCATTTACTAGTACGTAGGTGTTGACCCTACAGAAGGCTACAACCTTCTTTCCTACAGGGACCACGTTTCATCAATTTTCAGACTGGATCCATGAGTACAAAACAAACACTGCTGCAATACAATCATCAAATTATACTTGCATCATAATTCTCTAAATCACCCAATACTGAATCACTGAAACCCTGTCATCAAGAACACAGAACACAAACCAGAGCCCAAAACTCTGCAACAACCACCAGAATCAACAGCAACCTGAAATATCAAATCTTATTATGCATACGCTACTTCGCTATACCAAAACCGCGTGTATACGCGCTTTCTCCAAAGGCAACCCACGTGCAGATCTAGAAATAATTACTTATACCTTCGCTGTCAGATCCGACCCTTGCCAAGCGTCTCGAACAGATAACCAGCAATACCAGATCTTCTCACTTCGTCAGACACACATTTCTTCACACTCTTTACCTAATGATCTTCTCCTTATATAGCCTTAGGCCCTTCACAATACCACGGTCTAAAACCATAGTAACACAATACCATCAACTTCAAAACTAGGGATCGACACAACCATCGAGACACCATGGTCCAAAACCATAGGCACAACTTCCAAGGACTAACCGCCACAGACCAAAGGTACGTTTTCACATGTACGCGCTTTTACTGAAGCCAACCTGCGTGTATATGCTGATTTTCCTTAATGAACCTGCGTATATCTCTTTCTTGTCCTGCTGTACTAAGATCTGTCCTCTAATTGAGTTGCCATCACTTGTACCTGCTTCTGAGTGAGTTGCCATCAAGGACAACACTTGTATCATAATGCCAACAATCTCCCCCTTTGGACTTGATGGCAACCACCACACCAAGTCACTCTCCCCCTTTGACATCAAGGGCAAAGGGCGGACCAAGATATTCTCTTCTTTGGTATACCTTCTGCTGTCCATACTCCCCCTGAGTACATGCTGAAGTTTCTGATTTGGCTCCCCTTTGTATATGCCAAGTTGTATCAATCCATCCATGCTCCCCCTGAGCAGATGCAGGTTCTAAGACCAGCAATAACTATCATTTATCATATATGATCTGTACCATACGCATAAGCCTGCAATACCATTCCTTTGATCAAACAACAAGATGTATCATTTAGTTTCATCAGCAACTTCTAACCATAATTCCAACAATGAATTATTTGAAGTATATGCTCCCCCTGAGCGTGAGCCAACCATGACCATTTCCTGAGTCTATTCTGCTGCCCTTTATGCTCCCCTTGAGCCTGAGCCAACCATGACTGAAACATTTCCTGGGTCTGCTCTGCTGCCCTTTCTACATATACGCGACTTTGCAGCCTATAACTCACGTATATACGTGACTTGTCTTCATTATATCAGCGTATGCAAGATGGAATACTGAAATTTATCACTTTCAGATTCCCCTGTGTCTGTTGCGTCAGCTGACTGAGTTATGCCACACCTTTCTGTCTCTAATTCTGTCTTCTTCAATTCCTGGAACTGTGATGATGTATGGTCCTCTTGTTTTGAATTTTGAAATCTGCTCCTGCATTCCCTTGCTTTATGCCCATATTTGTTGCATGTATAACAACTTACATATTTCACGTTCCTTCTATTGCAGTCAATTGCTTTGTGTCCATATTCATTGCAGGCAAAGAAATATCCTCTGAAATACCTGGGATGTGATGATCTTTTGTAATGGTCTTGAACCATTCTACTTCTACATCTGGCTGCAACATGTCCAAGATTATGACATACATAACATTCAACATTATTCAGAGGAGGAAATAATCGTCTATCACTTCCATAGTTAGGAGTAAAGGATCTTCCTTGAGGAATTTCTTTCCTTGGTTGTTCCTTGTTCAGCATTTCAGATTTCTCATTAGAGTTTCTTGCCTCACCTTGTGAACTAGATTCACCTTCAACATATTCATGAAAACCAAGACAAGTTTTGATAGCAGGAGACCTTTGACTATTAATAATATCGTCCAAGACTTTAGTACTATCTTGAAATCATAAAAGCTTATCCTTTTCTTCTAATTTACCTTTCAAGATATTTACCTCAACTTGATGTTGTTCTTCCTTTTCCAGATACTGATTCCTTAGGTCTTCTTCAGCTTTTCTTCCTTCTTCCACTTGTCGCTTTAGTTTGATCACTTCATGTTCTTGATCTTCGAGAGCTTCTTTGTTCTGTTCTCTTGATTTTTTAAGATCTTCTTTTAGAGAGAGGATCTTTGATTCAAGTCTCTGAATAGTTATGCTCTGATCCTTTACTATATCCTGCAATTGCTCCCTTACCCTGGTTTCTGTCTCCAATTGTTCATTTAATTTGGTAACTTCTTCAGTTTCTGCATTCTTCTGTTCATGTGCCATGAGACTTCTAATATCTTCACTATTATTGGATGAAGCATTCTTCTTTTCATGTGCCATGAGACTTCTAATATCTTCACTATCATTGAATGAACTTTTAATATGGGTATAATAGCTTCTACCATCTTCTTCAGATATCTTTCCTTTGTTATGAGGGCATCTAGCAGCATAGTGACCAACTCTACCACATAGAAAACATTTGAAAGGTAGCTTACCTTTGAACTGTCCAGTTCCCCGTTCAAGATTCTTGACAAAATTTACCTCATCTTCTTCCTCTGACGCTTCGAATGCGGCTTTTGATGGTACCTCTTGTTGCATTTCAAAAGCAGTTAAGATCCCGTGAAGCTGTGGCATGGTGATTTTCTACACATTCTCCTTTTCTTCTATGGCAGATACTTTAGAATCAAATTTAGCAGACAGAGATCTCAAAACCTTTTCAACTAAGACAACTTCCTCAAATTCTTCACCCAGATCCCTCATACAATTTACAATCTCATCCATACGCAGGAAATAATTAGTTATGCTTTCATTACTATGCATCTTAAGAGTTTCATGCCGGATTCTGAGAGTTTGAAGCTTTGCTCTTTTTACCTGATCATCTCCTTCGTAGCTTGTAACGATTTTGTCCCATATTTCCTTAGCTGATTTGAAATGCATGATCTTCATAAATTCTGATTGTGTCAAACTACTCAATAGGACAGTAACAGCTTTGGCATTGAGCTCATATTGCTTTTTCTCTGCTGGATCTGTAGGAGTTGCTGATGGGAATTTGTATCCTCCTTCTACGATTCCCCAAACTTCTCCTCCAAGTGATTGTAGATATGCAGTGGTTCTTATCTTCCAGTGGGTAAAATTGTTCCCGTCAAAGATTGGTGGGTTGATGTGTGCCTCTCTTTCTGGATTAGCCATTCTGATGGATCTTTTCCTTCAAGCGATCAAGCTTCCTCTGAAGGACCTGCTCTGATACCAATTGTTGGAAATAATACTGAGAGGGGGGGGGGGGTGAATCAGTATTATCAGATCAATAAAACTTTTCAAATTTCATGCTCAGAAACATATACGCTACTTCAGTTAAGTGAACCCGCGTGTACACGCTACTGTGTCTAAAGCAACTAGCGTATATCCAGAAATCTTATGATTCAGTTAGCTTATCTTCAGTAAATGCATCAGAACATTATTAACCACATTGACAGTAAACAGGTGCAGTATAACAGAACAGATCATCACATAAAAGCCACACACATGAACACCATGATATAAGGTGGAAACCCAATGTGGGTGAAAACCACCTGCTGCAATTCGTCTCTTTCTTCTTTAATAAGAAACTTCTTTTACAATGTACTGGTGCAGTCCTTTACCAGTACGCAGGCTACAACCTGTAGAGGGCTACAACCCTCTCTCGTTTTCCAACTACTTATGGAAGGGAGCTACAACCCCCTCAGCTCTTGTACTAGCCGATCCATTTACTAGTACGTAGGTGCTGACCCTACAGAAGGCTACAACCTTCTTTCCTACAGGGACCACGTTTCATCAATTTTCAGACTGGATCCATGAGTACAAAACAAACACTGCTGCAATACAATCATCAACTTATACTTGCATCATAATTCTCTAAATCACCCAATACTGAATCACTGAAACCCTGTCATCAAGAACACAGAAACACAAACCAGAGCCCAGAACTCTGCAACGACCACCAGAATCAACAACAACCTGAAATATCAAATCTTATTATGCATACGCTACTTCGCTATACCAAAACCGCGTGTATACGCGCTTTCTCCAAAGGCAACCCGCGTGCAGATCTAGAAATAATTACTTATACCTTCGCTGTCAAATCCGACCCTTGCCAAGCGTCCCGAAAAAATAACCAGCAATACCAGATCTTCTCACTTCGTCAGACACACATTTCTTCACACTCTTTGCCTAATGATCTTCTCCTTATATAGCCTTAGGCCCTTCACAATACCACGGTCTAAAACCATAGTAACACAATACCATCAACTTCAAAACTAGGGATTGACACGACCATCGAGACACCATGGTCCAAAACCATAGGCACAACTTCCAAGGACTAACCGCCACGGACCAAAGATACGTTTTCACATGTACGCGCTTTTACTGAAGCCAACCTACGTGTATACGTTGATTTTCCTTAATGAACCTACGTATATCTATTTCTTGTCCTGCTGTACTAAGATTTGTCCTCTGATTGAGTTGCCATCACTTGTACCTGCTTCTGAGTGAGTTGCCATCAAGGACAACACTTGTATCATAATGCCAACAGCCATTGGGATGTTATTATTCAGATTTGGGTTAGGAATAGGATTATCAATGATCTCAGGGAATAGAGGTTTTCTAGTAGGGATGGAGTATGCTTCCCCTTCTAGCATCAACTCTAGTCCATGGAGTTATGGTTTCTTCAAGCTTGATCTTAAGGTATTCGAAACCAAGCAATATAGGAGTCGTCGGAAGAGGATCTATATTGTCATTAGATAAATCAACTCTTCAAACGAAGGAAAACCTATAAGATTAAATCTAGGGGAAGATCGAATCGATTTCTCCCTGATAACGATGCCAAAATGTTAAAACGAAATTTAGCAGCCCTTGGAGAGGGAACCCTACAAGGCTAAAGCTAAACTGAGTGCTAACAATGGGGTAATGGCCCACTGTCCCCACAACCAAAACCCCCTTCTTTTTACATACTTCCATCGATGGGAGGAGTCCCGGTATGATAAGATCGCCATTGAAAGATACTGAAAGGGTGGAAAATAAGGTTTTCAACTTGGATCTTGTTAAGAAAGACTCAATATTAGGCTCTAGGCTTGACTAGGAAGCAATCCACTTTCTACAAGAAGGCCTAGAAAGATGTGTGTAAGACATAGGATTTGATAAATTAGGCGTGTTGGAGATCCCAAAAGTCAAGGCAAGGATAAAACGTTCCTTATGATTTATTTCAATAAGGTCAAGGCTCATGACACCTGCAACGTAGTCCTCAAGTTGAGAGAAGAAAACTAGGGTTTCCCTCTTAAGGAAAACACATAGGGCAAGATATTTTATGAATGAAATTGAAATGGATGCCCTCCAAAATGAGTGATCTTATAGACAAGACACTCTTCTTGATGTTTAAGCTCTCCAACCACCAAACATCTCCTTCTCTAGAATTTTGCAGCAAGCCCTAGTTGACTAGTCTAACGTTAGAAGGACCAAATTTTAGGAGGGAGAAAAGATGAATGAAAAATAGGATTGATCACCAATGGTTTGGACTAGTGCCTTGTTCCTTGAGTATATGGAGTCAAGGATGTCAAAGATAAGCCAATCTTGTGCCTAAGGAGGATGAAATTTGATGCCCTAACACAAATTTCAAGCATTTACACAGTCAAGGAATAATGGAGTTTATGGGAAGAGCTTCAAAGCGTTTCACCACTAGGACAATTCTTACAATGTCATGTATGAGAAATGCATGCAATTTTCCTCTAGCTAGCATTCAATAAATATTCAACAAAATTTAGGGCACAATTTAGCATAAACTAGGTTTATTCATTCCATACATTAGACATAGAAACAAATATCTTCAACAATTAAGAACAGTTACAAGAAAATCATGCAAGAAATCCATTCATTATGCCACGAATAGCTCCAAAGAATATCCAAAAATCAACTCCAAGCGTCAAAGTGCATCCAAGATCCAGTATAATCCAAGAGAACAAGAAGTCTGAGTCTCTCTAAGCAGGCCAAAAATCCAAAGAAGTGTGATGATGTGAAATGAAATAACATCTCCCAAATATATATGAGTCCTCTTATGTCTAATTTTTCCTACAAGCCCCTAAAATTATAAAATAATGTGCAACAAAACCTCTACTTCACAAGCTAACCTAGTAACCAATGTGAAATAAAGATAAATATCTAACAAGAGGGCTAAAATGTTGATGCCATGCATGCATAGACCTAGAGCGCTGACGTTGAGGCCTTCTTGTGCCATGTCAAGTGTAGAGGGCCTCTAAAATCATGATGGAGGGGTTGGCCCCTCTGTCTCGATGCAAATCATCATGTGGACCCCTAAATATGTTTGGGGCACAAAATTGGGTCTCATGGGTCTCCAAGTGGAAAACTCTTTGTCTCTGCTCCAACGTTGAGGGCACTAAATATGGTGCTAGCGCTCCAATGTCTCAAGTATGAGACAAACCTCATATGGGCCCTAGTTCAACTACCTGACCCTAATGAAGTGTTAATCTGACTGGGGGCATGTTGGTCCAGGTGTATCATCCCATAGATAATATAGGAAAAAGTGCCAAAGTTGTGGGTTTTGGAGGTGCCCATGGCTATGAATATTGCTCTAAAATGTTCTGGAGTCCCATGGTTGTTAACGCATCACCTATGGGTGTCAATATGTTTCTCTGGAGGACTTGGACCCTAGTTAAGTTGCCCAGAACTATAGATGGAACCACCTGCCAATCACACACAATATCCGGTGTTGCAACTTTCAACATCAGGTACATTAATCATTAAAGCATCTAAGTGAACCAAGCTTGAAAAAATGGGCATAATGGCACTTCATATGTGGCTTCATTTCCAAATTTGGGGTCATTGTCACGTAATGGTGTTACCTCCTTGGGTAGGAGTGGCTAATGGAAGACCCTATTAGGTGTTTCCAACCCCCTAAAGGCCCTAAAGGGAAGTGACATGTCCTTAATCTTCCCTTCAATATATATGTGCCATCTGAATAATGATGGAATGGAGGGGAAAACTCCATGGCCAAGGTCCATGGTCAAATGGACCAGTTATGAGGTGATACCTCATCTTGGGTGTATAGATGTGAGGAGGGAGCAATTGTGGATGCATGAGTTACCTCGGCCTTTGCTTTTCCACCTCTCTATATATTTCCTTTTACTTTTTCTTAAACTTCCTTGTATTAATGCTCATAGCTCGAGGAATGAGAGCTCGATTTGTATGATGTATAGCAATTATTATACCCTTTAGGATGGGGTTGTTCATCACCCATGAGGGTTTGGGGCATGTAAGGGTTCCTTGTCTTCTATGAGATATGACAGCAATGGCCCAAGAACCGGGTGATGGCCATATGATAGAGGTAGAACTCATGCTTGGATTTTGCCCACATGCTAATTTATAAGTCCTGACCATCTTTTGCATTTTGATTTTTCCTTTTGTTTTTCTTATGGCCATTATATGCTCTCTTTTTTTCTTTTGGTTACATCAACCTCCTAGGGTGCATTTCTAGGTCCTACCTTAGGTATGAGAATGTGTGGTTGCCAAATCCCAATGAACCTGTGGTCAGTTGATCTGAAGAAGGGAGGTGGAATAAGGGCTTGCAATGTAACGAGGGAAGTGATAAGTGTGGAAAAGGGATACGTGGGACACATGATCTCAATCATGGATTCTCACGTACTGTTGTGGTAGTGCCCCTTCCTAAAGCCATGGGTCATCAGGGGTGGTCCCACTAGACTAGGATAGAAAATTAAACACCATTTAAGGAGAGGGAACAAGACTACTTCCAGGACCCTTCTTTCTTCCATGTCACCCCCATAATCCATTTTAAATGCCAAAATACAAACAAGCATAAACACTTGATTGCATAATGAATAAAGTAAATTTTGATCAGAAGCCCACCTTCCAACATGTGCTCTTAAAAAATGGGCGAAGAAACATATGAATGATGCAAATGGCGAAGATATGAATGGCACATCACATCGTCTACAAGGGTGGCTCTCAGGGGATGCTAACTGCGAGCTGGAAGAGATGAAGAGGAGAAAAGTTTCTCCTAGGGGTCACCCTATTTTGGTGGGTAACAGGTATTATTGTTTTCCATCTAGATTTTTCATCATATATGCAAATATATTCAGTTGTAATTATTCAGAACTTGAAATTTTATGAACCTCTTATGATTGTGGATCGGGATGAGAATGTTCACATTCCTTCTATTGATGACTTTGCTCCTAAATACTTGAATGAATTGCAAAAACATGTTATCCTTAGAAAGAAAATAAGAACTTCACGCAAGGGTGATGTGGAGTATCTTGGAGTGGGTTTTAAAGGGGTACATCCAAGCAAGGCACGATGGATAGAGATCGGGAAAGTGTGGGAGTTGTACCCTCACTTATTTGTTGAGTAAACAAGAGTTTTGGTGGTCCAAAATCCTCTAATGGGGAGGATTGATCCAAGTGGATCCTCATGATAAATAAAAATTGAGGTCTTTAAATGCTGACACAAAGGTTGAAGAGTTTGTCAAGATTTTTCCAATGACGCTTGAACGAAGTCAAATGGACATTCTATGAGAAAGTTATGGTGTTCTGAAGTTTTTGAGAAACTGAGAAAAGGTTTGCAATCATTGCCATGTGGCAACATCAAAAGAATACATGTCGTTGTATGAATGATATAGAGACTAACGTGGATGTTGACATGGTAGTACAATAGATGGCGTGGTAACACAAATGCTAACATGGCTAATAAGTGGCAACACCAGGATGTGACATGTGGCATGTTGATCGTACATGTGAGTTAATGTGGTAGTGAGGTGGTGTTAATGTGGTTGCAATAGTGGTAGGTGAATGGGTAGGTAACATGGTTGACATGTGTCCCAATCATTGACTTCCAAGTGGTAGTTCGAGTTAGGCCAAAATGGTTTCTTGTTTGCGGAATTATCGGGCAAGGAATCAAACCTCCGACCTTCTCAGTGTAAATCCAATGGGCTATCATTGTGCCAACCAACAACTATTATTATGGATTATAAGGAAATTTTATTTAAAGTTTATTAAACAGTCCAATGTTATAATTGGAATTGACGGGGATTGACCTTGTAACCTCCACCAAATAATGAATTACTAATATTCCAACGACGTCATTTCTAACGAGATGTGACATATTATGTATTTAAACTTTATGGCTTCAGAATGGGTTAAAATGGGGTGTTAGCGGATTCGACCCCCCGACATACCCGCTAACATTCGAACGATTTAACTAAAGCACTAATGGACTTACTAGGCGTGGCTGATAACAATAACATATTTAAATTTTGTTGAAACCAAAGGGCATCTAGTGCTCCCCGTGTGTTTCATGACGTGAACTAACAGCCTCTCGTGGATCCTTATCTTTGGCGATGTGGTCATTGACTAACACTTTCAAGTTTTGTTCTAACGACAATCATGATTCCCAACTAGCAGTATCCGAGTGTAGACAGGAGTTTGATACACACCCTGCTCATCCTGGGGCAAGATTGTTGGACATTAGATAAACTAGCACTCCCCATGTGTTTCACAACATGGACTAACCACCTCTCGCGGATCCTTATCTATTAAGTTATGGTATGTTCTATGCTTAGATCAGTTTACTTATCTTTCTTATTATTATCCACAGATTAGCAATCACATGTACATAAAGTAAAGTGCAGATAGAACATTAAATGATCGACAAAGAACAAGCCAAGACAAGAGACACAAGATGTGGCGACTAGCCAAGGACAAACCCCAATATGGGGAAACCCTTTGATCAAATCTTCCTTTATCTTCAATAATTCAGCAAAGAGAAATAGTACATAAGTCTGATTTACATCAGCAGTAGCAAACCATAGATCAACCCTAAACTAGGGCAGACAATATCTTGCAAACTGACCGTCGGATTGGCTTGATTCCTTCACCAAAAAATGTAGCCTTCAGAGGAGATCTAGATTCACCTACAGTGTAGTTCTGAGAGGCAGCTTGATGGTCAACGGTGGTCAAACTTTGGTTCTGCAGTTGAAACCCTAAATTCTACGTCCTTCCTTCCACATGTGTCAGAGAAGAGTCTCTTTCTGCGCAGTAGGAGAAGAGCCTCTTTTCTACGTAGGAGAGAGAGAGAGAGATGTGATGAGTTGAGTGAGTACAAATGAGGAAAAGTCCTCTTGTATTTATACACAACTGTTGATGTTTGAATAGATGCGACTGTTGGGCTTTTGAGCCTACATGAGTTGCTGTCGGCTTGATAATTATTCCATAATCAAAATAAATTCATATCTCCATAAATACTTATCGGAATTGGATGATCTTTAGATCAATCCTACACCTCTCGACAAGAGGAATCTAATAAAAATATTATTAGCCATGAGTAAGATGACCCACATGGAGTTTGGCCCTAGTTGCGAATTTTAACACTCCCTCTCAACTAGGGAGAAGTCCATCTGCAATTCATCTGTCAGTCGCTACTATTCATCAATCAAATGCACTACCCTATATAGCTCGACCCCTGCTCAGCTCTGCTCTATTCTGCCTGCTCTACTCTGTTCTGTTCTGCCCTATTCTGATATGCTCTACTCTGCTTTGTCCGAATTATGAAGAAGAAGAAATGATCGAGGATGTATCATATTGACTCAAAGTCAGTCTCAGAGTGTGTACCACTGGTCCCAGACCAGTCCTCAACTGACCCGAAGTTAGTGTCATAGTGGGTACAACTCCTACCACTGGTCCCAGACCAGTATCATCCTCCACTGACTCAAAGTCAATCTCAGAGTGTGTACCACTGGTCCCAGACCAGTCCTCAACCGACCCGAAGTCAGTGTCATAGTGGGTACAACTCCTACCACTGGTCCTAGACAAGTATCATTGATCCCAAACCAATGAAGGTCATTCTAGCATAGGGAGTATGGTAGATACATCGAAGCGTCCATCGATACTACTATGGTCCCTATCCTCATTTCCCTGCTCATTGATCAGATGAGAGGTACTTCCCATGAGTCCCAGACTACATGTGTAGGATGCCTTGACAGGAGAACTAATCAATCATGTCCCCACAGGAGAAATAATCATCCTGCTACACAATCGTCATGGAGAACACATCATCCAAACCTCACAGGAGAACTAATCATCCTGCTACATAATCGTCATGGAGAACACATCATCTAGACCTCACAGGAGAACTAATCGTCCTGCTACATAATCGTCATGGAGAACACATCATCCAGACCTCACAGGAGAACAAATCATCCTACTACATAATCGTCATGAAGAACACATCATCCAGACCTCACGAGAGAACTAATCATCCTGCTACATAATCATCATGGAGAACACATCATCCAAACCTCACAGGAGAACTAATCATCCTGCTACATAATCGTCATTGGGAACACATCATCCAGACCTCACAAGAGAACTAATCATCTTGCTACATAGTCGCCACGGGGCGTCACAAGGAAAGTTTTGATTCTTTTACCCTGTTCGTCATATGTCGCTCCAAGAAGTACCCCGCACCCCCTCAGAGCTCCCAGAGCTCAATACATCATATAGGACCCTCATTAGAAGGCTTTTGAACGTCACCAATTCGTTCTCAGAAAGTCAAAAATTTGACCTTTCCTAGGGGCTTTGTCAAGATCTCAGTGACCTATTCATCTGTACCGATATGTTGGAGCCTCATAGCTCCCCGCTGCACCATATCTCGAATATAGTGGTACCTAATATCGATATGCTTGGAGCGATCATGAAATATGGGATTCTCTGACAAATGAATCCCACTCTGGTTGTCACATAGGATCACGGTGGTATCCAATGTAAATCCAAACAGCTCACTGAAGAGCTTTTGCAACTAGACTGCCTCACAAGAGGCCATGCTAGCAGCAATATACTCTGCTTCGACAGTGCTCAAAGCCACCGACTTCTGATTCCTGCTCATCCACGATATCGAAGCAGATCCCAAGGAGAAACAGCACCCAGAAGTGCTCTTACGGTCCTCCACATTGCCTACCCAATCAGCATTAGTGTATCCAAGTAGTCTCACATCTCCAGCAGTGTATCTTAACCCATAAGTAATTGTGCCACGAAGATATCTCAACAGATTCGTGGCACCAATCCAATGTGTGTGGTGAGGTTCAACCATATGTTGACTCAACGTGTTGACTGCGAAGCATATATCTGGACAGGACTTCACTAAGAACATTAATGCTCCGACGAGTTGATGATACTCGATGGCATTTCGTAAAACAGGTCCAGCGGCGCTACTGCTTAACTTCTTAAAGTCAAGCTCCATCGGGGTAGTAACAGGCTTGCAATCAACCATACCTAATCTTTCCAATATCATCACCACATATTTCCTTGACATAGGAAAATTTCCCCTGGCTTCTGCCATACTTCAGGTCCTAGGAAATAGTGCATCAGTCCTAGGTCCTTCATTTCAAGTTCAGAAGCCAACTCCCTCTTACATTTGTGAATGAGAGGGTCTGCACCTGTTAGAAAGAGGTCATCCACATACAGCACCAGTATGAGAGGCCTGTCATCTTCAACCTTAAAGTAAAGGTTAGGATCGACTTCACTCCTAGTGAATACCAGCTTCATCAAGTAGCTATTGATCCTCTCATACCATGCACGAGGTGCTTGCTTCAGCCCATAGAGAGCCTTCTTCAACCTACATACGTGAGATTTTCGATCATACATCTCAAATCCTTCGGGTTGCTCCACGTAGACCTCTTCTTTGATCGAACCATGCAAGAATGCAATCTTGACATCCATCTGATGTAGGTTCCATCCTTGTGAAGCCGCAAGGGCTATGATCGAGCGGATGGTGGTATATTTGGCAACAGGTGCAAATATCTCGTCATAGTCTATACCTTCCTTCTGGCAGAAGCCACGAGCGACAAAAAGCCTTATACTTTTTTGTACTTCCATCCTCTGCATGCTTTATCTTGTAAAGCCATTTAGAAGTGACAACTGTCTTATCTTGGGGTCTGGGAACTACTTCCCAGACATCATTCTTTATAATAGACTCATATTCTTCGATCATAGCATTCTTCCATACTTGATGCTTGATGGCATCTGAGAATGATGAAGGCTCATTTTGTATGATCGTGCTCAATATGGTCAGGTATCCCTGATACCTGTTAGGTTTCTTACTTTCACGGAAGGTTCCTTGGGGTGCAGTCTGCCCTTTAGCATTATTGAGTAGCCCCCTAAGCCAAGAGGGCCTCTTCCTAGAAGAGGAAGGCTCAGGTGGATCAATAGAATCCATGGGTTCTTCCACATCAGGCATTGTTTCATCATCTGCCCATAGAAACTTCGAAAGTCTTTGATCATGGAGCATGGCAAGGACAGCTTCCACAATCATACGGTTCTTCCTTTCCGCCACACCATTCTGCTTATGAGTAAATGGTGTAGTAGTCTCCCTCTTAATGCCAGCCTCAGATATGCCTGAGTGAACTGACTGTAATATATCAGAGGTCTTGCTTAGGATTGAGGGGAATGGTCCCCTTTTGAGCTTTCCTTCGGCGCATCCCGGACATACACCTTCTTTCTCTATTCGGAATTCAGGCATCCCTGTCACCAATTGTCTTATATCGGGTAGAGCTTTATAATGAAGGTGGGAAAACCTCTGATACCAAAGTTTGGACTAAAGAGATGTGTCACAAGACATGACACCTAGCGGACTTCCACCGAACTGATATAATGAATCAACACGAAACCCAAGAGTAAAGGCATCTTTAACATTATTTTTCCATACACGTACCTTGCCATTGCTGAAGGTCACCCTGTAGCCTATCTTTCATTGCCGAGATGGACACCAGGTTCTTTTTGAGGTTAGGTACATATAATACATCCTGTAAGTGGATCGTATTACCTTGATTCAATTTAAGAGAGACATTGCCTATACCTTTCACGGGATATTTCATATTATCTCTGAGGACAATTTCCAGGTTAGTTTCTTTCTCTATTAGATTATGGAGAACTTCTTTGTAACTAGTGAAGTGCCTTGAGGCACCACTATCAATGAGCCAAATTCCCATTGAGTCAGAAGGAGTAGAGGTAGATAGAGCAGCTGGTAGATAATATTCATCCTACTTATTATCAACAGTTTTAGATTCATACCTGGAATTTCTAGCCTTCTTGAATGATTGTCCTCTTCCTTGATTTCTAGCACTCCTTTTACCTCTCCTATTAGATATGTCATTCCTTTGATTGCCATAAGAGGGATTTTGATCATCGTCCCAGTGTGAGTCCCTTCTATCAGGGCACTCCCTTGCATAGTGACCTGCTTTATCGCAAATGTAACATCATCCTTTTCTCCCACCCTTAGGTCCAACCTTTCTTCTTGATTTAGTCCCGGAATTATTTTTTTTCTTAACATGAGAAGAAAAGGCAACAAGAGGACCTTTAGGCATGGGCATTTCTTTCTCTCCTACCCTTATTTCTTCTTGAATGCATCTAGCCATTAATTCCTCGAAACCAGGAATTACATTATTGTTCAGAAGAGTAGTCCTGAACACGTACCATTCGGATGGTAATCCTCCAAGAGTCATGAGTGTCATTTCCCTATCAGTAATAATCTCCCCAATAGATAGGAGATCGTTCCTGATCTCGGTGATTCTTAAGAAGTACACTTGCATACTCTCATCTTTGCCCTTCTTAATTTCCTTCAGCTTATTTCTAAGAAACAAGACTTGATTTGCATCATTAACCTTGAATAAACTCACCAGACTATCGTAGATTTCCTTGGAGGTGTTCAGGTCAGAGATGTAGGCCACCAAGCGCTTGTCGATAGCGTCCCAGATGATCTTCTTTGTTTTGACTTCACCGATTTTCATTTGTTCCTGGCAGCAGCGGGTGCATTTGATGGCGGCTCAACAATATTGCCTCTCACATGGTCCAACACTCCTTGATCTTATAAGGTTAGATCGAGAGACATATTCCATCCATGATAGTCAGCTTTCTCATGGAGCTTGTCTTCGGCAGGGAAGAGTGTTGAGGACTCCATAGTTCTTTTAGGATAGTCTTTCCAATCTTCTCTTCAGTGATTTCTTTTACTCTTGCTCAAGCTTTGTCTTCACCTCAGCTTTGATACCATGTTAAGTTATGGTATGTTCTATGCTTAAATCAGTTTGCTTATCTTTCTTATTATTATCCACAGATTAGCAATAACATGTACATAAAGTAAAGTGTAGATAGAACATTAAACGATCAACATAAAACAAGCCAAGACAAGAGACGCAAGATGTGGCGGCTAGCCAGGGACAAACCCCAATATGGGGAAACCCTTTGATTAAATCTTCCTTTATTTTCAATAATTCAGAAGAGAGAAATAGTACATAAATATGATTTACATCAGCAGCAGCAAACCCTAGATTAGCCCTAAACTAGGGTAGATAATATCTTGCAAACCGACCGTCGGATCGGCTTGATTCCTTCACCAAAAAATGCAGCCTTTAGAGGAGATCCAGATTCACCTACAGCGTAGTTCTGAGAGGCAGACTGATGGTCAACGTTGGTCAAATGTTGGTTCTGCAGTTGCAGCCCTAAATCTGTGTCCTTCCTTCCACATGTGTCAGAGAAGAGTCTCTTTCTGCGCATTAGGAGAAGAGCCTCTTTTCTTGCGTAGGAGAGAGAGAGAGATGTGATGAGTTGAGTGAGTACAAATGAGGAAAAGACCTCCTGTATTTATACACAACTTTTGATGTTTGAATAAATGCGACTATTGGGCTTCTGAGCCTACATGAGTTGCTGGTCGGCTTGATAGTTATTCCATAATCAAAATAATTTCATATCTCCATAAATACTTATCGGAATCGAATGATATTTAGATCAATCCTACACCTCTCGACGAGAGGAATCTAATAAAAATATTAGCATCGATGAATAAGATGACTCACATGGAGTTTGGCCCTAGTTGCCAATTTTGACATTATCTCTAGCGATGTGATTGTTGACTAACACCAGTGGGTTTTTTTCTAATGACAATCGTGATTCCCAACAAGAAGGTTCACATGTTTGAACCTACAACCTCCTCGGCAACAGACTAATCATTTAGCCAATGTGCCACAATGCTTCTTGGTATTGGTCCAACTATTAAGTTATGGTATGTTCTATGCTTATAACAGTTTACTTCTTTTCCTTATTATATTCCAAAGGTTAGCAATCACACGTACATAAAGTAAAGTGCAGATAGAACATTAAACGATCGACAAAAAACAAGCCAAGACAAGAGACACAAGATGTGGCGGCTAGCCAGGGACAATCCCCACAATGTGTGGGGAAACCCTTTGATCAAATCTTCTTTTATATTCAATAATTCAGAAGAGAGAAATAGTACAATAAATCTGATTCATATCACCAGTAGCAAACCCTAGATCAATAGCATCAGCATTAGCGGCTTCATTATCAAACTAGGGCAGACCATATCTCACAAACCGACCGTCGGATTGACTTCATTCCACCACCAAAATTTTTGGCTTCCAGAGGAGGTTCAGATGAACCTACAGCGTAGTTTAGATGAGGAGATATTCTAGGCCACGCAAGTCAATCTTTACTTCTGCAGTTGCAGCTTCAGTTTCAGCAGTTTCCGGCTTCAAACTAGGGCAATCGATATCTTACAAACCGTTCATCGAATTGACTTCATTCCACCACCAAAAGTTGCGAATTTCAAAGGAGGTTCAGATGAACCTACAGCGCAGTTCCAAAGAGGAGATCTTCTAGGCCACACAAGTCAATCTTTACTTCTGCAGTTACAGCTTCCGGCTTCACATGTGTGAGAGAGAGACCCATTTTAGCACAGTAGAGAAGAGACTCATTTCTGCGCAGTAGAGAGAGAGAGAGATGTGATGAGATGAGTGAGTTCAAATGAGGAAAAGTCCTCTTATATTTATACACAACGTTGGAGGGTGAATAGATGCGATTGTTGGGCTTCTGAGCCTACATGAGTTGTATGTCGGCTTGATAATAATTCCATAATCAAAATAAATTCATATCTCCATGAATACTTATCGGAATCAGATGATCTTTATATCAATCCTACACCTCTCGACGAGAAGAATCTAATAAAAATATTATCGGCCATGAATTAGATGACCCACATGAAGTTTTGCCCTGGTTTCCAATTTTAACACTCCCTCTCAACCAGGGAGAACTTCATCTGTAATCTGTCTATCGGTCGTTACTATTCATCCATCAAATGCACTGTCCTGTACAGCCTGACCCTTGCCCTGCTCTGCTCTATTCTGCTTGTTCTACTTTGTCTTCTTTTGCCCTGCACTGATCTGTACTATTTTGCTATGTTCTGCTCTACTCTTGCATTATTCTGTTATGCTCTGCGTTTGTCTGAATTATGAAGAAGAAGAAATGATCGGGGATGTATCATACTGACTCAAAGTCAGTCTCAGAGTATGTACCACTGGTCCTAGACCAGTCTCAACCAACCCGAAGTCAACGTCATAGTGAGTACAACTCCAATGGGCCTAGACCAGTATCATCCTCCACTGACTCAAAGTCAGTCTCAGAGTGCTTACCACTGGTCCCATACCAGTCTCAGCCAACCCGAAGTCAGCTTCATAGTAAGTACCACTACTACCACTGGTCCCAGACCAGTATTGCAGTCTCAGAGAGTGTACCACTAGTCCCAGACCAGTCTCAACCGACCCGAAGTTAGCATCATAGTATGTACCACTCTCATTGGTACCAGACCAGTACTGCACTGACACGAAGTCAGTCTCGGAGTATGTACCACTAGTCTCAACCGACCCAAAGTCAACGTCATAGTATGGTACAACTCCTACCACTGGTCCCAGACCAGTATCGCAGTCTCAGAGAGTGTACCACTAGTCCCAGACCAGTCTCAACCGACCCGAAGTCAGCGTCATAGTATGTATCACTCTCACTGGTCCGAGACCAGTACTGCACTGACACGAAGTTAGTCTTGGAGTATGTACCACTAGTCCCAGACCAGTCTCAACCGACCCGAAGTCAGCGTCATAGTATGGTACAACTCCTACCACTGGTCCCAGACCAGTATCGCAATCTCAGAGAGTGTACCACTAGTCCCAGACCAGTCTCAACCAACCCGAAGTCAGCATCATAGTATGTACCACTCTCACTGGTCCCAGACCAGTACTGCACTGACACAAAGTCAGTCTCGGAGTATGTACCACTGGTCCCAGACCAGTCTCAACTGACCCGAAGTCAGCGTCATAGTATGGTACAACTCCTACCACTGGTCCCAGATTGATCCCAGATCAATGGAGGTCATCCTAGCATAGGGAGTACAGTAGATACAACGATGCATCCATCGGTACTACTATGGTCCCTAACTTCATTTCCCTGATCATTGATCAGATGAGAGGTACTTCCCATGAGTCCCAGACCGCATGGGTAGGATGCCTCGACAGGAGAACTAATCAATCCTGTCCTCACAGGAGAACACATCAATCCTGCTACAATCGTCATGGAGAACACATCAATCCAGGCTACCATGGAGAACACATCAATCCAGGCCTCACAGGAGAACTAATCATCCTGCTACACAGGAGAGCGAATCATCCTGTTCCACAAGAGAGCGAATCATCTTGTCCCACAAGAGAGCGAATAATCTCGTTCCAGTGTGCACCACCAGGGGAGGGTGAGTCACCCTGTGGTCATATGTTGCTCCAGTAGGAACCGCAAGCCCTCAAAGCTCCCAGAGCTCAATGTATGCAGCATGCAGGACCCTTGTACAAGGGTTTCTTGCCGACTCCAAGTCGTTTGGGAAAATCACAGATTAGATCTTTCCTCGGGGCTTTGACAAGGTGTATCAACCTGTACATCATCTTAATGTGATGGAGCTTCCTTGCTCATCAACTTACCATATCCCAGATGATGTCTATTTGCTGGAGCGATTGACGAATATGGGATTTCTCAATAATCGAATCCCACCTCTGGTTGTTACAGAGAATCACAGTGGTATCCAATGTAAATCCAAACAGCTCACTGAAGAGCTTTCGCAACCAGACTGCCTCACACGAGGTTATGCTAGCAGCAATATATCCTGCTTCGGCGGTGTTCAAAGCCACCGACTTCTGCTTCCTGCTCATCCAGGATATCGAAGCAGATCCCAAGGTGAAACAGTACCCAGAAGTGCTCTTACGGTCCACCACACTGCCTGCCCAATCAACATCAGTATATCCAAGTAGTCTCACATCTCCGGCAGTGTATCTTAATCCATGAGAGATTGTGTCCTGAAGACATCTCAGAAGATTCCTGGCATCAATCCAGCGAGGGTCAACCAAATATGAGCTCACAATGCTAACTGCAAAACATATGTTCGGACGGAGGTTCACCAAGAGCATCAATGCGAATGAGTTTTTAAACTCAGAGGCATTTCCCAAATCTGGTCTGACATCACTACCATATAACTTCTAAAAGTTAAGATCCTCGAGGTAGTCACAGGCTTGCAGTCCATTATACCGAATCTTTCCAATATCTTTACCACATATTTTCCTTGAGATAGGAAAATTTCCCTTGGCTTCTGCCACACTTCAAGCCCTTGGTCCTTCATTTCAAATTCAGAAGCCACCTCCCTCTTACATTTGTGAATGAGAGGGTTTGCACCTGTAGAAAGAGGTCATCCACATGCAACACCAGTATGATAGGCTTGTCATCTTCAACCTTAAAGTAAAGGTTAGGATCGGCTTCACTCCTAGTGAATCCCAACTTCATCAAGTAGCTATCGATCCTCTCATACCATGCTCGGGGTGCTTGCTTCAGCCCATACAGAGCCTTCTTCAACCTGCATACATGAGATTTTCAATCATAAATCTCAAATCCTTCGGGTTGCTCCACGTAGACCTCTTCTTTGATCAAATCATGCAAGAACGCAGTATTGACATCCATCTGATGTAGGTTCCATCCTTGTGAAGTGGCAAGGGCTATGATTGAGTGGATGGTCGTATATCTGGCAACATGTGCAAATATCACATCATAGTCTATACCTTCCTTCTGGGAGAAACCATGAGCAACAAAACGAGCCTTATACTTTTCCATACTTCCATCTGTTGCATGCTATATCTTGTAAATCCATTTGGAAGTAACAACTGTCTTGCCCTGGGGTCTGGGAACTACTTCCCAGACATCATTCTCCATAATAGACTCATATTCTATGGTCATAGCACCCTTCCATAGTTAATGCTTGACGACATCTGAGAATGATGAAGGTTCATTTTGTATGATCGTGCTCATGATGGTCAGGTATCCCTGATACTTATTAGGTTTCTTACTTTCACAAAAGGTTCCTCGGGGTGCAGCATGTCCTTCAGTATCATCAACTAGGCCCCTAAGCCATGAAGGCCTCTTCCTAGAAGAGGAAGGCTCATGTGGAGGAGGATCAATCGGATCTATGGGTCCTTCTACATCAGGTATTGATTCATCAGCCTTTTCTTTCGGTTCCCTGCTGTCGGCTTCTTGAGAGCTCCTCAAAGTCGAAAGATTGTTCACCTTGCTGAGAGCCATATCTTCGTCAAAGGTGACATCATGAGTAATTACGACTTCCCTTTGACTGGATACATAGATTCTATAGCCTTTAGTATTTTCACCATAACCCACGAAAATTCCCTTCTTTCCAGATGCACCCAATTTATTTATTTTCTCTTTCGGCACATGAAAATATACAGGGCTTCCAAAAATTCTGAAATGAGAAACATCAGGTTTCTTACCAGCGAACTTTTCTTCAGGAGTCTTGGAACCCAATGCTTGATGAGGGCATCGAATTTTGTACATATACGGCAGTGTTTGTAGTTTTATCCCATAGAAACTTTGGAAGTCTTTGATCATGTAGCATGGCCCAGACAGCTTCCATCATCGTGCGGTTCTTCCTTCCCACCACACCATTCTGCTCAGGAGTATGTGGTGTAGTAGTCTCCCTCTTAATGCCAACCTCAGGTATGCTTGAGTGAACCAACTGTAATATATCGGAGGTCTTGCTTTGGCTTGAGGGGAATGGTCCCCTTTTGAGATTTCCTTTGGCACATCCCGGACATACACCTTCTTTCTCTACTTGGAATTTGGGCATCCCTGTTACCATCTGTCTTACATCGGGTAGAGCTTTGTAATGAAGGTGGGAAAACCTCTGTTGGGAAATTTAATTGCTTAAATTGCTTTCATTAAATTATCAACCAGGGAAACTCGTAAGCTTGTGATGATGCCAGCAAAATATATGCAGGGGTAGGCAACTAACTCTATGTCTAACTAAATTATTTACAATTCAATATAATATGCAAGGGGAGAGGCTCCTAATTAAGGAGGTCCTGGTTGTCCTTTCCTACAGTATCATAGATTGAAAAGAAATCATTGATTACATACAACCAGAAACTTGAAATAAAGACAAGAGAATGAACTTTAATTGTTGTTCAGATTCAAATAGAGAGAAAGACTAACTTAGTCCCTTGATTGTCCTCTCATATACTAATCCAAACTAAACTAAGATTCATTCATAAGCATAAGAAATGAAATACTTGAAACATAAAAGCAAAAGAATGAATTTCAATTATCATACAAATCAAATGGAGAGAGAGCCTAACTTAGACCCTTGGTTGTTCCCTCATATGCTAATAAGATTTTAATTTAAAACTCATTCATCAATCACAAACAAATCCTCAAACATCTAAGCAATGAAATAAGATCTATTATGAAATAAAATGTTCCTTTGATCCTTTTAGAGTGAGCTCAATTCTCCTAAGAACAAAGTGACAAGTTATTCCATAAATTCATATACTACATTAACACAATTTATATCTAAAACTATATAATGGAAATTTATGTAAAATGAAGCTTTATTCTATTCCATCATAATTTGGATACATGCTCCAAGAGTCCTCCCCCTTGGAATGGAAGAGGTACTCCTATTTATACAATGGGATGAGATAACAAACTCATAATGATGATCCACTAATCTCTCTTTAGTTCCATACATTTCTCAACCATCTAGACACATAACCCCATTTTGTCCTTGATCTTCTCCATGAGATCATGATCTTTTCCATGAGGCTTATCTTATCAAATTCGAATTTGATCATTCAAGGCCACATAAAGATACCCTGGAAGCTTCCTTTGTACCTACACATGTCAACAAACTCATTCTAATTGTTAGGTATAAGTATAAGCATATTATTTTCTAAAGTTTAACCATAAATCCACTTTAAAATGTTAAGAATTAATAAACTTTGGAAAAGCATAGTTATAACCCAATAATGAGGTAAATGTAATGATGTGGAGGTGGAATGGAGGTGACATGAAGGTAAAATGTGAAGGTATTGGTGAATAATGGAGTGAGAATAAGGACAATTTTGAAGCCCAACAACCTCCGATGCCAAAGTTCGGACTAAAGAGTTGTGTCACAAGACATGACACCTAGCGGACTTCCATCGACCTGATATAATGAATCAACACTAAACCCAAGAGTAAAGGCATCTTTAACATTATTTTTCCATATACATACCTTGCCATTGTTGAAAGTTACCTTGTAGCCTCTGTCTTCCATTGCCAAGATGGACACTAGGTTCCTTTTGAGGTCAGGTGCATTTAATACATCCTGGACTTTCTAACCTTCTTGAATGGTTGTCCTCTTCCTCGATCTCCAGCTCTTCTCTTACCTTTGTTGTTGAATTTGTCATTCCTTTGATTTTCCATCAGAGGGATTTTGATCATCGTCCCGGTGTGAGTTCTTTCTTCTCTTTGCATGAGAAGAAAAGGCAGCAGGAGGATCTTTAGGCATGGGCATTTCTTGCACTTCTTCCCTTGTTTCTTCTTGAATGCATCTAGCCATTAATTCCTTGAAACCAGGAATTACATTATAGTTCAGAAGAGTAGTCTTGAACACGTACCATTCGGATGGTAATCCTACAAGAGTTGTGAGTGCCATTTCTCTGTCAGTAATAGTTTCCCCAATAGATAGGAGATCGTTCTTGATCTCGGTGATTCTTAAGAAGTATGCTTGCATACTTTCATCCTTACTCTTCTTGATTTACCTCAGCTTATTTCTAAGAAACAAAACTTGATTTGCATCATTAACTTTAAATAAACTCACCAGTCTATTGTAGATTTCCTTGGAGGTGTCCAGTTCAGAGATGTAGGCCACCAAGTGCTTGTTGATAGAGTCCCGGATGATCTTCTATTGTTTTGACTTCTCCATTTTTCCATTTGTTCCAGGCAGCAGCGGATGCATTTGATGGAGGCTCAATAATATTGCCTCCAACACTCCTTGATTCTCAAGGGTTAGATCGATAGACATCTTCCATCCGTGATAGTCAGCTTTCTCACGGAGCTTGTCTTCAGCAGGAAAGAGTGTTGAGGACCCCATAGTTCTTTTAAGATAGCCTTGCCAATATTCTCTTCGATGATTGCTCTTGCTCTTGCTCAGGCTTTATCTTCACCTCAGCTCTGATACCATGTTAAGTTATGGTATGTTCTATGCTTATAACAGTTTACTTATTTTCCTTATTATATTCCAAAGATTAGCAATCACACGTACATAAAGTAAAGTGCAGATAGAACATTAAACGATCGACAGAAAACAAGCCAATACAAGAGACACAAGATGTAGCGGCTAGCCAGGGACAAACCCCACAATGTGTGGGGAAACCCTTTGATCAAATATTCTTTTATCTTCAAAAATTCAGCAGAGAGAAATAGTACAATAAATCTGATTCATATCAGCAGTAGCAAATCCTAGATCAATAGCATCAGCATGAGCGGCTTAATTATCAAACTAGGGCAGACCATATCTCACAAACCGACCATCGGATTGACTTCATTCCACCACCAAAAGTTTCGGCTTCCAGAGGAGGTTCAGATGAACCTACAGCGCAGTTCAGATGAGGAGATTTTCTAGGCCACACAAGTCAATCTTTACTTCTGCAGTTACAGCTTCAGTTTCAGCAGTTTCCGGCTTCAAACTAGGGCAGTCAATATCTTGCAAACCGTTCATCGGATTGACTTCATTCCACCACCAAAAGTTGCGGCTTTCAAAGGACGTTCAGATGAACCTACAGCGCAGTTCCAAAGAGGAGATCTTCTAGGCCACGCAAGTCAATCTTTACTTCTGCAGTTACAGCTTCAAATTCAATAACGTCTGGCTTCACATGTGTGAGAGAGAGACCCATTTCAGTGCAGTAGAGAAGAGACTCATTTTTGTGCAGTAGAGAGAGAGAGAGAGATGTGATGAGATGAGTGAGTTCAAATGAGGAAAAGTCCTGTTATATTTATACACAACGTTGGAGGATGAATAGATGTGACTGTTGGGCTTCTGAGCCTACATGAGTTGTAGGTCGGCTTGATAATAATTCCATAATCAAAATAAATTCATATCTCCATGAATACTTATCAGAATCGGATGATCTTTATATCAATCCTACACCTCTCGACGAGAGGAATCTAATAAAAATATTATCAGCCATGAATAAGATGACCCACATGAAGTTTTGCCCTGGTTTCCAATTTTAACACCAACATAATATAGTATTTATTCTCTAGCTCATGCAAAGGCTGAAATATCAGAACTAATTATGGTTCGACCTTGTGACCTATTGTAGCATTTTCTGGTTTTGGTTAGTTAGCATTAATTAGTCCAAAAAAAAATGAACATATATTTTAAAAAAATGTTAAGTTAGTATATGGAAAAAAAGAATAAAGAAACAAAAATGTTAGGAATATTTTGATGAATAAGTCCATATCAAATAAAATGTTAAAATAGATGCCCTAAAAAAGGAAGGAAAAAAACTAAAATGTTAGATTAGAAATAAAAGAAAAAATAATAAATTATGAAAGTGTTGCACATCCAAATGCCACTACTCTTAGTCAATTTTATTTTTGAAAATAAAGTTGTGTATAGATTGTTTAAATGCCACACTA
The DNA here is from genome assembly GCA_031772625.1 of Pinus tabuliformis. Classification (NCBI taxonomy): domain Eukaryota; kingdom Viridiplantae; phylum Streptophyta; class Pinopsida; order Pinales; family Pinaceae; genus Pinus; species Pinus tabuliformis. Next base: position 787,066,870 of record CM062820.1, on the reverse strand, counting down.
GTTCATACAATCCAATCGTACAGTTTAATCATGATTGGATTATATTTAAATTGTTTGTTAATAGGTAGCAAATAAAATTGGCTCAACAGTTTAATCTGAGCCAATGGAAGCAATAAGGGATAGAAGTAGATTAATCATTAAAAGGAAAATGTTGAGTTGCTAGTCTAAATGCACTCGGGTGACTAAGATTGCAAAAAATGTTAGGAAAGTTAAGGGTAGGTAGAGAAATAAAATGAAATTGGAGCATGATAGGATTTTTATCCTAAGTTAAAACATTGGATATATGTGCATATAACAAATGGTTTTAATTAACCATAATTTGCTAAATCTCAATGTTATTTTATAATATTCATGCTTTATCCATTGATTCGCCAAGAAACCCCACACCTGTCACATCCATCATATCTATTTCGACCCCACCATCACCTTCTGGCTTACTACTTCATTAAACTCCCTCCATTTTCCTTTCATCCCTTGCATCTCCCTCCGATCTGACGGCCTATATTGCTCCTCGGCCCTCCCTTGCCGTTCGAACATTATCAGCGGAGGGGGAGTCTGAAGTTGGTAGTTTTAGAAACCGCCCTCTGAAACTGCCAACCTCCGCTCCTAGTTGTTCAGGACTTAAAATCCCAAACTACTTACCACCCAAACTCACCCCCGAACGTGGTTTTCGGCCTCCTCCATCACTGTCGCTCCCACATCATTGTCTACGTCAACACCCACGTCACTTCCTCTGTCCCATCATCCTTACGTGGACCAATCTTCTGCATGTCTGCCCGTTATCCATTTAATTCGCCACCCCTTGCAAATGAATATTCCATCAATCTATTTCTCAGTCCCATTGGAGAGTTAATACGAATTTAGTTGTTGATTAACAGACCTGCTCCATTTTATGCCTTATAAACCCTGTTCTTTCATAAAAATTGTTACACAGTGCATTCTCGTAACTCAATTGATCACTGGATACTTGTAGCTTATAGTCAAAACAAAAAATTCACCATTCAAGCGAATTTTTTTTCCTGTTCACAAGCAATCCGACATCCAAGTTCATTGAATCTATTTCAATTATATTATTTTTTTGTTATCATTGTATTTCAGCTGAATCCTTCCCATTTATGTCACTTTCAGCTTGTAATCTAATCACCAGAATGCCTCCTAAAGGGAAGGAAGTTTCAAAAACCCCAAATCCTCTCATTCATCCACAAGTTGATTTCCATCATACTCCCTTGGCTGACAAAGATTGTAAAAGCCATGAGTCCTTGTCTGAATTTGACTTGTTTGAGATCTATTGCTGGATAGAGGACCAATTCGTCGATCAAATGGACGAAATTGGACTTTGGGACTCCCATCTTCCTCATTACATCTTCCCTCAGACCCACAAAGCACCTGAATTTGTCAGAAAATGTCATGCATCTTATGACCCCAGTCAAAGAGTTATTATCTCACCTACAGGAGAAATCTTCTGCTCCATCAATGGCTAGTCCATTGACCAGATGTTGCAGGCCCCAACTATTGTGCCAACCACTCCTTTTTCTCATGAAAGCCTAACAGAAGCCTATCAGAAGTTGGATTTCACTAAAAGAGCTCAAACCCTAGAAATTTTCCTAGTTGTAGATAACCCTCTGCCTAAAAAAAACCCTCCCTATGATTCATCTATATTCCCAGAGAAAACCAAGAAAATTATCACCATTCTCTCTTATCTCCTTGGTTACTATTCTGATTAATATGTAGATGAAGGCGTCATTGGTTTCTTGTCTATCTTTTCTGCTAGTTCCAAACCCACTATTCTTTTTAACTTTAGTCAATTTCTAGTTGAGGTCATCATGAACAATTTGTCCAGTTCAATACTGACGAGGTATTCAAGTATTCTTCAGTACTTGTATATCTTTTTATCTATTTTTAAGGAGACAAGTTTCCATTCACTTTACAGAAGCTAGATGAAGAAGGGAACAAAAAGTCAGTCATCTTTTGGACTTCTATGGGAAGGAAGGAGAAAGAAGAATTTTCATATAAATAGTTCATAGAATTGTTTGTTCATCCAACCATTAATCTTATGAGCAACACTGCAGAATCAAGAATTAGTGATGAAATTGTAAAAAGTTTTGCAGCTAATTGACCAAGCCACAACAAAAGATTGGTACCTTTACCAAAATTATACAGATATCAGAGTCTATGGTTGTGAGCTTCCACCTTACAAGTTTCCTAAGTACCTCCCTATGAGAATTTTTGCATTAGAATATATTAGGCAGATGCTCAATGCAGATGAACTGCATTTTGTGGCTGCAAAGAAGAAATCACAGTTTAAGCTAAAAACTCAGGTTGGTCCATTCATCTCTAACACTAGAGCAGCAGGAGAAGAAGCAAACATGTTATTGAAAGAGATGAATTTTGGCCTCAACTTTACTTGTTCTTATGACCCAATGGGAGTGATTTCAAAACTTAGAGTAGAAAATAAATTTACTCAATATTATCACACAGTCAGGCCTGAGATTGAGCAATATAAAAATCTGTTAGAATGGAAGGAAAACACCCCTCAAGACGCTGAAGAACAAGCAGCCTCTACTTCAAATATACAAACTCCACTTGTTGGAAATAATACTGAGAGGGGGGGTAAATCAGTATTAGCAATTTAACAATTTTCCATAAACAGATTTATGTACGCTACTTCTGTTAATGCAACTTGTGTATATACGCAACTGTGTTTAGAGCAACCAGCGTATACGTTGCAAACTTATAATTTAGTTAGTTGATCTTTAATCTGTGTATCAGAACCATATTGATAGTAACAAGTATAGTAAAAATAGAGCAGACAATCACACACAAGAACACCAGATATAAGGTGGAAACCCAATGTGGGTGAAAACCACCTACTGCAATTCGTCTCTATCTTCTTTTAATAAGAAACTTCTTTTTACAATATTTCTATACCGGTGCAGTCTTATACCAGTACGCAAGCTTCTACCTGCAGAAGGCTACTACCTTCTCTCGTTCTCCAGCTTCTCCTCGAAGGGAGCTACAACCCCCTTAGCTTTTGTACTAACTGATGTACTAGTACGTAGGTGTTGACCTACAGAAGGCTACAACCTTCTTTTTTCTTCCAGGGACCACGTTTCATAAATTTTCAAACTGGATCCATCAATAGCATCAATCAAACATCAAAATATATCTACATCAATCAATCTCCCTTGCACTAACCAAAACTGAATCAAACAATCACTTCTCTGAATGTTGTAACCAGAATACAGTAATAGTACGAGAACCCAAAACACTGCAACAGTGAATAAAAGTAGCTAAAACATATTTTATGAGACGTACGAGACTTCAATGTGTCGACCCTGCGTGCATATGCTGTTATATGAAGGAAAACCTGCGTATACGCTGTTTTGAATTGTCGAACCAGCGTGTATACGTGCCTTTGCTATACTGAACCTGCGTATAGATCTGTAAAAGATGATTTACCCTTTTCAACTATTCAGACATCAATTATACCCAGATCATCAGATTTACAGATTAAGACATGCACCAATTATAAAAGATCAAAACCACACAAAGATACTTCTCTTCAAGCCTTAAGATCTTGACCCATCAATAGAACTTATCCTTCTTCAAGCGCTCAAGTTCCTCCTTGATTCAGATCCAGCTATGCACCATAACCCAATCACCAGTATTCTAGATCTTGCTCTTCATTAGATATTCAATACTTGAGTTCCCTCGCCTAATGATCTCCTCTTCCTTTTATAGTCTTAGGCCTTACTCAATACCATGGTCCAAAACCACTTAGAAGCAATACCTTGGACCAAATACCTGGGGTCAGCACTTCGGACAAGATACCTTGGACCAATACCATGGGTCAAAATATCAAGGACCAAGTACCACAGACCAAAACCAAGTGTTCCAACATGTGCGCGCTTTTCCTTGCGTGAAAGTGCGTGTATACGCATACACGCCTTTTGGTCGGTGAACCCGTGTCTATACGCGGCTTTGTCAAGGGAAACCTGTGTATACCTCTTTTTCCTTCATTCTGTGAGCCTGAACTGTGATTTGTCATTTGAGTGAGTTGCCATCGAGGACAACACCTATGTCATAATGCCAACAATCTCCCCCTTTTGACTTGATGGCAACCCCACGTCACTCTCCCCCTTTGTCATCAAGGGCAAAGGGTTATGCTCCCCCTGAGTACATGCTGAATTCTTTGATGTGCTAAAGTCTGCTATTCATGCTCCCCCTAACTGTAAGCAAGGTCTGAAAAAAAATGTTCTACAAGAAGAACATGACTCTATACATCATAAATAACCTTCCTATTACCAAAGACTCATACATGCATCCATCTCCCAACGAAGTGGGGATATACCAAGATTGACTCATCCACCCAACCAAGTGGGGATACACCAAAAGTTTATACATGGTAAAACAAGAACATTACATCATCCATCCCAAGCATAGTGGGGAAACAAAATAGGTCGTTACATGACCTTGATAATAAAAGATATACATGACATGGAGACATAATATCTAAAACAAGACTCTGATAGTCATCAGCAACACCATCCAGACCAGCAACCATGATCTCCCTCTGCACTTGTTCCACCTGAAACAAAAACAGCAGTGAAATTGTACCAAGATCTTCTAAGATAATGCCAACAATGCATTATTAGAAGTATATGCTCCCCCTGAACCTATGTCATATGATCACTATCAGACCCATATCAGACTTTTTCCATCCTGAATCTGCCCCACTGATATTCTTCAAACCAACTTATACATGATTGTATCCACAGCAACCGGCGTATGTACGCGAATACACTTCATGAAACTCACGTCCAACCACTTTCTCTAAAACAAATAAGTATCAACGGCAAGAAGATGCATCAACTACTCCCAGCTTCTATCTGAGGTATTCAAATGTCTCTCTGGGCAGTGGTTTGGTGAATATATCAGCAACCTGTATCTTGGAGGGAACATACTCCAATTTGACCTTTTGTTCAAGCACTTGTTCCTGGAGAAAATGATATTTGATAGGTATGTGCTTGGTCTTGGAATGCATGACAGGATTCTTTGAAATACTAATTGCACTTGTATTATCAGATAGAATGGAGATGGGTGGAGTACATGTGATTTGAATGTCTTGCAATGTTTGCATCATCCAAAGAAGTTGTGTGCAGCAAGATGCAGCAGCCACATATTATGCTTCAACTGTAGATAATGCAATTGAACTTTGTTTCTTGCTAAACCAAGACACTAATATGGAACCCATAAAGAACGCACCACCACTAGTTCTTTTTCTGTCATCCATGCTTCCTGCCCAATCTGCATCTGTATATGCATGAAGTGTAAGATCTGTATCTCTAGGATACCATAAACCAAAGTTTTGTGTTCCTTGAAGATATTTGAAAATCCTTTTGACTGCCTAAAGGTGTGCTTCCTTTGGATTTGCTTGGAATCTTCCAACTATTCCCACTACATGCATGATGCCTAGTCGGGTACCTGTTAGATAGAGCAGACTAACAATCATGGATCTGTAGGTTGGTTGATGCACTGCTGCTGATTCATCATTTTTGTTGAGGTTGCATCCTGTTACCATAGGGGTAAATACTGGTTTAGCATCTTCCATTCCATATTTTTCAGGATCTGCTTGAGATACTTGGTTTGTGATAGAAAAATACCATCTTTATTTTGTTGAACTTGTAAACCAAGAAAATATGTGAGCTCACCAAGGAGGGACATTTCAAATTCTTTCTACATTACCAAAGCAAATTTTTGACTCATGGCTTCTTCATTACTACCAAAAATGATATCATCAACATACACAACAAGTATTAGCAATTTATCATTGTCAATTTTTATATATAGATTGTTATCAGCTAATCCTTTTGAAAAACCTTGTTGATGAAGGTATTTGTCAAGATGATAATACCAGACCCTTGGAGCTTGTTTTAGACCATAGAAAGCCTTTCTGAGTTTGCATACAAGTTTTGGATCATTTCCAAGGATGAATCCGTCTGGTTGCTCAATATATACTTCTTCTTCTAGATCTCCATTAAGAAAGGCAGATTTCACATCCATTTGATATACTTTGAACTTCTGAAAGCTAGAAAGAGCAAGGAACATTCTTATGGCTTCAAGTCTAGCAATAGGTGCAAAAGTTTCTTCAAAGCCTATACCTTCTTGTTGAGCATATCCTTTACAAACAAGTCTAGCCTTGTTTCTAACAACTTCCCCATTTTCATTCAACTTGTTTTTGAATATCCATTTTGTTCCAATGATATTCTTATCATGAGGTCTAGGAACTAATTCCCAAGTATTATTCTTTTTAATTTTCTCAAGCTCTTCATTCATGGCCTTGACCCAACATTCATCTTTGCATGCTTCCCGTACATTTTGCGGTTCGATGGAGGAAAGCAATGCTAGATAGCTTGAAGCTTCTATAATAGTTCTTCTTGTCTGTACACCTGCCTCTTTCTATCCCAAAATTTGAGTCTCTGGATGAATTTTCTGAACATATCTGGATGGAGTCTTTTCTTCTGCGTTATCTGCTCGTCTGGCGCTTCATTGGTTTCTTCTTCTTCAGTATTAGTCTAATTTGATGTGGAAGGATAATCCTCATCTTCTTCCCACTCTTCAGTTTTTACCTGCTTTGGATTTTCTCCTGCTTCATCAACCACAACATCAATACTTTCAACAATTTTCCCTAGTCTTTTATTATAACACTTGTATCCTTTACTTCAGGAAGAGTAACCAAGGAGAATGCCTTCATCTGCTCTGGGTTCAAACTTGCCAAGTTTTTCATCAGTCCTTTTGATGTAACATTTGCTTCCAAAAACTTTGAAGTATTTTACAATAGGAGTCTTACCATACCAAAGTTCATGAGGAGTTTGAGTGTTGTTTACCTGAACATTTGTTTTGTTGAGAATAGTGACGACAGCAACTTCACCCCAAAAGGTTGCAGGAGTTCCAGACTCATCTAACATAGCACAAGCCATTTGTTGAACAGTTCTATTCATCCTTTCTACCACTCCATTTCACTGAGGAGTCCTTCCGGTAGAGAATTCCCTTCTTATTCCATGTTCTTCACAGAAGTTGAAGAATTCATCCTAGGTATATTCTCCTCCTCGATCAGACCTGAGGTATTTGATTTTGCGATCTGATTCATTTTCAACCAAAGCTTTGAAGGCTTTGAACTTTTCAAATGCTTTTTCTTTATTCTTTAGAAGTCCTATCCAACACATTCTGGAAAAGTCATCAATGAACAATATAAAGTATTCTTCTCCACGAGGTGACTTTTTCCTTGATGGACCACATAAATCAGTATGGACAAGTTCAAACGGCTTACTAGCTGATCCTTCCTTCTTAGGGAAATGTGATCTGGTTTTCTTACCAAATTGACATGATTTGCATATTGTGTTTTCTGGAATTATGAAGTCAGGAAGATCTTGAACAGCCTGGAATTTGCATGCTTTCCTTATCTGAGGGAAGCTTAGATGCCCCAATCTTCTGTGCCATAGTTAGTGTTCATCATTTTTGCTTGGATAGCATTATTGTTGTCCTCCCTTGAGTATGTATAAATTATTTGGAGTTCTTATGCCTTTGATCATTGTTTCTCCTGTCTCAAGCTCACGAACAACACATCCATTTGATCGAAATATTATCTCATTTCCTTGATCACACATTTGACTAACACTCGATAAATTATGCTTTAAATCATCAACATACATAACATTCCCATCTTTGACCTTTTCTTTTAAAAAAACAGAGCCTTTACCTTTTATGACCGTAGGGGTGTCATTTCCAAATGAGATCTTCCTTTCCTTTTCTAAGGCACTATATGACTAAAGTTTTTCTTTATCACCTGTCATGTGTTTCGAGCATCCATTGTCAATGTACCATTGATTTTCTTGTACTTCTGCATATAATGTTAGAAAATTATATATTACAGAGCAATGGAACACATAAAATATTGCAAAAATATAAACACAGAAAATGCATAAAACAAGAGAGACACAGATATACATGGTTCACTCAGTTTGGGCTACGTCCACCCCAAAAAGCCAGTCCTTCCTTTCTATTATCCAACAAAATGAAGAGACACAACCTACAGCAGATCCACTGTAATATCCTATGTTTTCTCTCACAGTCTCACCTCTCTGTTTCTCGCTCACAGAATACACATCTATTACACAGCCTCAAATACAATGCCCTCATACAAAGAGAGGGGTTGCCTTCTAGGGCAAAAAACCCTAAACTAAACACAAGTTTTACCGTTAGATCATCCGCCTAATGAACGGCCCAGATTGACTAGAAATTACTATACTTTTACAAGGAAATTTTACATCTGTTTTTAGCTTCGGGGGCACTGCCTCCGAGCCCCCGCCAGGGGACCGCTGGCCCCAGGACCCCCAAGCTGGGGGGGATCGGCCCCCCCGGACCCCCGCAGGGGGGACAAGTCCCCCCCGCACCCCCCCGCGTGGAGGGGTGTACAAACTACCTGGGGTATACATCCGGCTGAAACAAAGACCTCTGAACAATCATGCTCCACACACAACATATAAGGCTATACCACATCTTTCAGTTTATGATTCTTTATTTCTGCATGTTTTGGGACCCAATGAAGCTTGCTCCTTCTGAGATATTTGCCGAAATTTACTCATGCATTCAAAGTCTTCATGATCGAAGTTGTTATAGATAGAGCATTCTATTTCATTTTCAAGGGCAGAAAAGTTATTGTAGGTCTTTTTCATGATCCCAGTCACATTCCTTTGATTTCGTGCTTCTCTATTCATGATGGTCTTATAAGCAACACATTGAGCAGCTTTGTGTCCAAAGTTATGACATAAAAAACATTGGCCAATAAAGAAATTCCTGCGGTTATCGAATCTACTGACCTGATGATTGTAGTTTCCATTGACATTCATTCTTGAAGCAAATTGAGAATGATTTACCTGTGGTTGGTTATAGCTTCTGTTCATCCTTGAAGTAGATTGAACTCGATTTACCTAGTGATCTGCTTTAAGCCTCTGCTGACGATTGTCAACCTGTTCACTTCTCTTTGCTGCATCAAGATAGCTTTTGGAGGTTGATGGCTTCTGTGCTTGAGATGATTCTTCATTATATCCAAGACCTGTCTTTATCAAAGGAGAACGCTACACTTTGATAATTTCATCTAAAGTTTATGATCCTTTAGCAAACCTAAGATTGAGAGCTTTTTTTTTCTGAATTTCTTTTCTTAGACCCGCAATTTCACATTCTAACTTTTCATTGTGTTTTTCCCCTTCAGCAAGTTGGAATGTCAGAGTATCTATAATCATACTCTTTTCTTCTAAACAAATTTTAAGTTTATAAATTTCTTTATAAAGACCATCTTCATCTAAAGCATCCAAGAAATCATCATCTTCAAAAGCCATCAGAAGTCTATAATCATTACTATTTTCATCTTCATCACTATTTGATAAACCATCACTATCTTCATGCGTATAGTAGCTCTTCTTATTTACACTTTGTTTTCTATTCCATTTTGTTGATTCCTTACCTTTATCAAGCTTATCTTTGTGAGGACATTTGGCAGCATAATGAACAATTGTTAAGCCCCTATACTACTAGTGTAACCCCTTATTGTTATTAGTACAACCCACTAATTATATTGATGTACCCATGTAATGCTCATATTGTTACTATTGTGCCCCATAGAAGCCCACTATTGTTATTATTGTGCCCTTACATTATTATTGTTATGTCGGCTCTGATTATGTTATGACCCCTTAGACTCCTATATATAGAAAGGAGGTCTTTTCATTTGTATCATCGAAGAATTGTTCATTTATGTAATGTAAAGGAGGTTGCCCCCTCGAAGAGGATGAATTCTAAGGCGTTGATCTATCTTTTCTATCTTTTTCTTGAGCTGGTTTCATAACATTTGGTATCAGAGCTTTGGATTCTAGGGTTTCGCTGCTCCAAACAGGTCATCGTGGCATTTTTGCTATAACTTTTTTCTGTGACGTTTCAGAAGCTAAAAAGAAAACCCATTTGAGAAGAATTCGCGTTGAATCTCAGGTCCAAATTTCAGAGCTTTTCCCACTATATTTGCCAAGATATGATCTGAGGAAGTTGGTCTTTTTGTAAACTCCTTAATTACATTCCAAATAGGTGACCTAGGGAAAATTGTCATAAATTTCTCTCTGAGCATCAAATTGAAATTTCGTAAGAAGGTACAGAAAGAGGACGGAGTATAGTTTCTTGTATATATTTTTAAGAGCCAAAGGTCGAAACAGTGACACGTGGCACTTCATACAAGTTCGCTCTTCTGGAAAGGTCTATAATCAGGTCATCTTGGAAGATTGTGCATAACTCTTTCTTGGAGAAGCCAATTTGGATCAGACTGGTGGCATTGGAAAGAGAACATAGAGGGCTACTACAGGTCGCAATTTCAGAACTTAAAGATCTGAAAGTACAGAGTTACAGTCGTTTCAAGATCGAACTCTTAAAATCAAGAAAAAGCAAAATGAAGAAGTTTGATGGCAAGGATCCGATAAATTGGATACTTCAGATGGAGCAATATTTTGATCTACATGGTGTACCACTGTTACAAAAGGTATATATTTCATCTTCATATTTAGAACCGGATCAATCTTTATGGTATGAAGGGCTTTGTTCTCGTAAACAACTTGTTACGTGGTCAATTTTCACGGAGGAAATGATAGCACATTATGAGGATACAAAGAGCAACACCTTCTTTAGAGCAACACCACAACAATTGGAAAGAGTAAAAGGGCTTTGTGACATAGTGCAAAGAAAAATTATGGAAACCAGGAAGCATACCTGTCACAACTATAAAGATGGAAGTGTTGTTTCTCCTAGCCTTCCACAACCTACAAGGGTTACACCACAACAATTGGAAGAAAAAAGAGAAAAAGGGCTTTGTTACAATTGTGATAGCAAATGCACTAAAGGTCATAAGTGTGCTGAGAAGAAATTATTTTACATAGAATATGAAGAGGAGGAAGAAAAGGATCAAGAAACATCAAAAGAATAAGATATATGCTAGGACCCCACCTCAGAGAAAGAAGAAATGAATCAGACGATATCTTGTAAATCATTGGCAAGAATTACCACTCCTCAAGCTCTCAAGATAGAAGGACATATCAAGAAGAAAAAGGTGCAAGAAGTGAAAGATCACATCGAGAAAGAAAAAAATGAATCCAACCATATCTTGTAATTCATTGGTCGAAATTACCACCCCTCAAACTATCAAGATAGAAGGACATATCAAGAAGAAAAATGTTCAAGAAGTGAAAAATCACATCAAGCATCAAGAAATGAATCCGACCATATCTTTTAAAGGATTGGAAGAAATTACCACTCCTCAAACTCTAGAGATAGAAGGACATATCAAGAAGAAAAAGGTTCAAGCAGTGAAAGATCACATTGAGCATCAACAACAAGTTCTCCAACTTTTAAAGGATAACACCACTTCGATGCAAAATCAAACGAAACAACAATTAAATCAAAATTGTATTGAAAAATGTTTTGATGTAGGTGATTGGGTATTTTTTTGCTACATCTCAAGCAAGCTATTTATGAGAAGGAAATGTTGGCAATACTACATGCACTTAAAAAATGGCGACCTTACTAAATGGGAAGACTCTTCAAGGATGAGGATGTGGAAGCATTGTTTTGTACTATTTCTATTATCCAACCAGATTGGATAAACGAAGCAAGGGATGAATGGAAGAAGGACGAAGAAATATGGCCACTTATTCAAAAGTTGCAAAAGATCCCAATTCAAACAATATTGCCAAAAATTGAAGAGGAGCAGTCACAGAAACAAGAACCCGACAGCTATGAAATCAATCAATTTCAGAGTATCTCATCAAATGGAAGAACTTACCTGCTGAAGATTCCACATGGGAGGACAAGAAATTTATACAGAAGCATCAAGAACTACTCAAGCGTTGAGGACAACGCTTTTTGAAGGAGAGGGGCATGTTAGGCCCCTATACTACTAGTGTAACCCCTTATTGTTATTAGTACAACCCACTTATTATATTGATGTACCCATGTAGTGTCCATATTGTTACTATTGTGCCCCATAGAAGCCCACTATTGTTATTATTGTGCCCTTACATTATTATTGTTATGTCGACTCTGATTATGTTATGACCCCTTAGACTCCTATATATAGAAAGGAGGTATTTTCATTTGTATCATCGAAGAATTGTTCATTTATGTAATGTAAAGGAGGTTTCCCCCTCGAAGAGGCTGAATTCTAAGTCGTTGATCTATCTTTTCTATCTTTTTCTTGAGCTGCTTTCATAACACCAACTCTTCCACAAGAAAAACATTTGAAAGGTAGTTTATCTCTAAATCTTCCAGAACCCCGTTGAAGGTTCTTGACAAAGTTTGATTCTTCATCTCCTTCTGACGTATGTCCTGATCCATTGAGTTCTCCTTTAACTGAAGCTTTGAATGCAGCTTCTTTCATATCTGATGGACCCCCTTTTCTCATTTTGAAAGCAGTTAAGATTTCGTGCAGCTGTGACATAGTAATACTCTGAAGATCTTGCTTTTATTCTGTGGCAGAAACTTTTGATTCAAACTTAGAAGACAAGGATCTTAGAACCTTTTCAACTAAAGTAACTTCTTTTATCTCTTCACCCAAGTTTTTCATGCGATTAACAATCTCATCTATACGTAAGAAATAATTAGCTATACTTTCATCATTGTGCATTCCGACAGTTTCATATTGAATTCTGAGAGATTATAGTTTTGCACATTTTACCTGATCGTCTCCTTCATAGCTTAGGATGATCTTGTCCCATATTTCTTTGGTGGTTTTGAGCTGCATAACTTTGACAAATTTTGATTGTGACAAACTCCCCAATAGAGTATTGACAGCCTTTGCATTTGTTTCATACTGCTTTTTACCTGTCGTATTTGTAGGAATTGTTGATGGAAATGTGTATCCTCCTTCCATGATTTCCCAAACATCTATTCCAAGAGATTGAAGATAGATTGTGGTTCTTACCTTCCAATAGACAAAGTTTCTCCCATCAAAGATTGGTGGTCTGATGGATGCCTCTCAATCGTAGTTTCTCATGATGATAGATCTTCCTTCAAGCGATCAAGCTTCTTCTGAAGGACCTGCTCTAATACCAATTGTTGGAAATAATATTGAGAGGGGGGTGGGGGGGGGGGGTGAATCAGTGTTAGCAATTTAACAATTTTCCATAAACATATTTATGTACGCTACTTCTGTTAATGCAACTTGCGTATATATGTAAATGTGTTTAAAGAAACCAGCGTATACCTTGCAAACTTATAATTTAGTTAGTTGATCATTAATCTATGTATCAGAACCATATATACAGTGACAGGTACAGTAAAAATAGAGCAGACAATCACACACAAGAACACAAGATATAAGGTGGAAACCCAATGTGGGTGAAAACCGCCTATTGCAATTCGTCTCTATCTTCTTTTAATAAGAAACTTCTTTTTACAATATTTATGTACCGGTGCAGTCTTATACTAGTACGCAGGCTTCTACCTACAGAAGGCTACTACCTTCTCTTGTTCTCCAGCTTCTACAGGAAGGGAGCTACAACCCCCTTAGCTCTTGTACTAACTGATGTACTAGTACGTAGGTGTTGACCTACAAAAGGCTACAACCTTCTCTTTTCTTCCAGGTACCACGTTTCATAAATTTTCATACTGGATCCATTAGTAGCATCAATCAAACATCAAAATATATCTTCATCAATCAATCTCCGTTGCACTAACCAAAACTGAATCAAACAATCACTTCTCTGAATGTTGTAACTAGAATACAGTGACAGTATCAGAACCCAAACCAGAACCCAGAACACTGCAACAGTAAACAGAAGTAGCTAAAACATATTTTATGAGATGTATGCTACTTCAATGTGTCGACCCTGCGTGCATACGTTGTTATATGAAGGCAAACCTGCGTATGCACTGTTTTGAATTGCTGAACCAACGTGTATACGTGCCTTTGTTATACTGAACCTGGGTATAGATCTGTAAAAAATGATTTACCCTTTTCAACTATTCAGACATCAGTTATACCCAGATCATCAGATTTACAGATTAAGACATGCGCCAATTATAAAAGATCAAAACCACACAAAGATACTTCTCTTCAAGCCTTAAGATCTTCACCGATCAATAGAACTTATCCTTCTTCAAGCGCTCAAGTTCCTCCTTGATTCAGATCCAACTATGCACCATAACCCAATCACCAATATTCTAGATCTTTCTCTTCATTAGATATTCAATACTTGAGTGCCCTTGCCTAATGATCTCCTCCTCCTTTTATAGTCTTAGGCCTTACTCAATACCATGGTCCAAAACCACTTAGAAGCAATACCTTGGACCAAATACCTAGGGTCAACACTTTGGACAAGATACCTTGGACCAATACCATGGGTCAAAATACCACAGACAAAAACCAAGTGTTCCAACATGTACGTGCTTTTCCTTGCGTGAAAGTGTGTGTATACGCATACGCGCCTTTTGGTCGGCGAACCCGCATCTATACGCGGCTTTGTCAACGAAAACCTGCGTATACCTCTTTTTCCTTCATTCTATGAGCCTGAACTATGATCTGTCATCTGAGTGAGTTGTCGTCAAGGACAACACCTGTGTCATAGTGCCAAACTTGTGTCATAATGCTAACACCACTTGCACAAGAAAAGACAGCCAAACGAGGAAGGGAAGAACAATCATCCCCTACAACTGAAGTATCAAGTAAAGGCTTTAGAATTGTGCACAGAAAGAAGAGACCTAGGCTCTCTTTGAAGGTCAGTGCAACTAATGAGTCACAAAAAGGAACATTTGACAAACTTGGAGAGACATCTGTTTTCACACAGTCTGGTGGATAGTCTACTCAGTCTCCCACTCATTCCACCACATCTCATGAACAGCAGGTGATTCAGACCAGCGAAGGCAGTCAGAAGGATAAAAATGAAGAAGATGATATTTTTCATGTTTTCAGTGAAATTAAGAAGAAGAATGAGGATTTAAAGTTGAGCACTTATACTCAATTCTGGAAACATTCTTCCAGTTCTCAAGCCAAACTTCTTTCAGTGTTTGACTCTGAAAAGGGTAAAATGCAGATGGCTTTCTTACAAGCTCAGATTCCACAACCCAAAACTGCTACACATTACCAGAAGCAAACTTCCTTTGAATTTAATGTTAAAGATGTACATCCAATTGACCAAATTGAGATGCACAAACAGACTGGCCAAATGATTTCTTCTACTTTAACTAACACTGCCATGAGTTTGTCAAAGTTGCAGGTCACCTTGGCTAATACACAGTCACAACTCAAGATTGAAAAAGTTTCCTCATTGGCAAAAGACACCAAGATCAAAGCTTTGGAAGATTTGGTGTTGAAGATTGGATATGATCCCTCCAATATAAATGTTGCAGAAGAAATTGTCAAGAAGAAAAATGCTGAGATTTCAACATTAAGGAAGCAACTCAAATTGCCAGCTTCAGAGGACCCAATGACTAAAGAAATTAAAGAAACTGAGGCTAAAAAATCAGACATGATGAAACTCATTATGGAACAAAATCTGCAAATAAAATAGATGGAGGAACAAATGGAAAAATTTGTCAAAGAGAAAGAGGAAGTTGTGAAAAAGGCCAATATTCCAATGGATGTAGTTCCTCTTGCAGCAGTCCCTATAACTATAGTTTCTGCCTCAAGCATAGCAGCAACCACAGGTACAGCAAAAGGAGCTGAACAGCTTGTTGAAGCTATTCAGAACTTGTCTATTTAGACAGAGGAAATTAAGAAATTGCAGGATCAACTGAAGACACTACAACACCTAAAAGCAGTTGCAGAGAGCTCACATGCAGTTGAGTTGCAGAGGGCAAGAGGTCAAATTGAGAGATTGCATAAAGAAGTCAAAGACTCTTACCTCGGAAATACATTGGGTTTAGTAAAGGAGATTATATGGGGAGAGATTATTGAATCAATCAAAGATATCTGGCCTTATATTAGAATAATTTTTTATCAAAAAGACTTGTTGGAAAAAGCTCAAGAAGCTACTGAAACTATCTCAAATGAACTTGAGGACAAGCCAGAAACAGCGATTGATATAATCAAGTTTCTGAATTCTAAAGACAGCTATGAGCTTGAAGAATTGGGTATTGATGACAGGACAGCAGCCATACTGGAAGTGAAGAAAGTTATTACAAATAAAAATCTCATTCTTCAGTTGGAGGAAAAGTGCAGCAGTGTCAATGTCATAGTTCAACGTTTTTTCAGCAGGCTAGAACCCTTGACCAACAAGGGTTTTCCCTCCATATTTGTGATAAATGATAAGTTAATGCCTATTGAAGACTATGTTTGCAAGCTTAGAGAGGTCGCAACCAATGCAGCTACAGTTTCAAATATAAAGGGTACAACAACACCAAGTCTTGTGTTGAACGCACTCCGAGATACCTTTTTCATCCTTAATGAAGTAAAACACATATTTTTAGTAAAACCTACTTTTACTAAATATACAGAAATGGATGAGGTTTATCGAAGGGTAATTAAGTTATCTATCCCAGATGAAAAACACTGGGAACAGTTAACTAATTTACTCGACTGAAAGAAGGATCAACAACATTCAGAATTTTGGGGAACAGTCATCAACAGTTCAACAGCAAAATAGTGACAGATCGACTATCAATTCATTTTTCTGATTTTGTATTAAGCTATTTTTGTAAAAAAATTTAAGATATTTTCTTAACACTAAACTTGTATAAATAACTCTCTTTCACGAGTTATTAAGGGTTGCACCCTTGAAGAAACATTTGTAAGCACTAAATGTACTCAGCTTTTTCTAAATCACTAATAGCAAAGCAAAGGATTCTGAATTTTGATTCATACAGTTTCGTATTCCTTGTAAGTTTTTCCAGTTTTCATTCACTTTTTTTTTCTTCATATTCTTAAGTTTTACAAAGATAACCAGGTGGGAGCAGTTGTGTCTCAATTACTCCTAGAAACTCTCTGAAGTGATCATCTTTAAAGAGAATGAATTACAGAAACTATTTGTTTAAGTAATTCCCTCTAAATCATAAAATTATCAGTCTCTTTGTAATCTTGGGCATATTTTGTTAAACTTTCTAAACATTGTTTGAAGGTTTTTCTTACTTATGGTTATTTGATTTTCTATTTGAAAATTGTAATAGTCATATCATCTTTTTATTTCTACTCATCACCAGATAAGCTTAATCATTGTGTGGATTTTAATAGCAACCCTTTGTTTAAATATTAGTATTATTCAAAAAGGTTAGGCATCACTGTTTTAAATCTGTTTCATACATTGGTCCTCCAAAATTAAAACAAAACATCCAAAACATTTTAGATGCCCTGGCATGATAGCTGACCATTATCATCTCAGAGATACAACATCAATCTGGGGCCATTTTCGGGGACTCAAATATGATTAGTTTCTTGGGACAACGATATAAATCCTATTCCTTTAAGGGTGACTAAAGGTCTAGATAGGTCAAAATCCTTCACCTGGCGACTCCACTGTGCCAAACTGGCACCTTTTAAGCACACTAGATCTCGTTCTAAATCTGACACAGTTAATCCTCTGTCAGATCCAGAAAAACTTGTGAGAAGGGCCAATTCTAAAAGAAGACATCAACCATCTTCTTCTTCTTTAGCCTTGCAGTCTGAAGATATATTACCATTTGATCCCTATAGTAACATTCCATCCAATCCAAATTTGACACAATTATCACCTAGGGTTTCTGAACTCTTAGATAGGGGAGTTGATTTCAAATCAGCTTTCCTCATTCACTCATTTGAAACGTGTCAAGAACCCCCACTACCATTAGGATCACCTAAATCTAATTTAGACTTGGGTGTTCATTTACCTAAACACAAACCTACAGACTTCATAGCCCCCACTACTTATTCATTTCCTTCCACTTCTGAACAACCTGAAGGAAGACCTTTTCTATATATTCAAATCCACTCTTTGAAACAAAAGAGGATATTCATTCTCATATCTCGAAGTTAGTTATTAAGACTCCCTTAAAGTCATTTAGGATGTCTCCTTCTTTATCCCCTCCTTCTTCACCTCCACATAGTCGTACACCCTCTCTATCACCATCCTCTTCTTCTTCTTCGTCATCCACACAAACACCTCATACACCACCTTCTACTATGGCATTCCAACCTATTGTACAGGCTAGATATGCAGCTTTATTCTTACCTCAAAACCTTGATGCATTCCCTCCTGGATATTTAAAACACCTTCCTAGGTATAATGGAGAAACTGGTTCCTCAGCAGAGGACCATCTTCAAGCATTTCTAGATTTTGCAGATAATATGAATATTGAGCAAGAAAATGTTTATATGAGGTTGTTTATTCAATCTCTTGAAGGGAATGTGAGAACCTGGTTTAGGAAATTACCTGCAAATTCCATTGGGTCTTGGGAAGAGTTAACAAATATATTCAAAAACTAATGGGGTGTGAAGAAAGATGCTCTTTACTTTTTGACTGAGTTTGAAGAACTTAAATAAAACTTTGGCAAACCTATATCTGATTTTATTAAAAGGTTCAACAAACTTTATCATAAGATGCCCCCTGATTGCAAACCCCCTGTAGCAGCAGCCAAATCTAGGTTTTCAAAAGCTTTTGAAGATGATTTTGTTGTAATGTTAAGAGAAAGAACTTCTAGGACTCTTGAAGACATGCAAACTAATGCTATAGAGGTGGAAGCAAATAGGGCTGCCTTAGCCACCTTAAAAGCTAAAAGAGGAAAAGGCCCAAATAAAGCTTAAATCTAGTCAAGAGGCCTCTACTTCATCAAAGACTAAAACTGAAGATTCTAAAATAGATGAGATAACTTCACTTCTTAGAAATCTATCCAATAGAATTTCCAAGATTGAGACTCAACCTAGAACAGTTCAACAGACGATCACTCGACCTCAAAATCAGAATCAACGTCAATATAAAAGAACTCCACAATTACAAATTCTTCAAAGACCTAGTAATGATCAGCAGGTTCCAACTCCTTTACTGATAGATGATCAACAACCTAATGACAATACCATGACTATCACTGAAGATATTAACAATATGGATACCTCTTCTGGTCAGACCACTATTATTCCTCTTTCACAACATGAGCAAGTTCAACAAGATCAAGAATCCTCACAGGTTTCCAAATACCATGCCTTCTCTGAATTCTTAATTGCAGATCTAAACAAAAGATATGATCTTAGACCTAGACTTGGCCCTGGAAGACCTCCTAAGGAAACTCCAACAATTGAACCTCATACCAAAGTTATTGAAACTTAGACAACTACTATTCGACCATTAAATCAACCAACTGATACAGCTCAAATTGAAAAAATTGTCTTAACTACATTTAATGTTGAAAAGGAGTTAGAAAGAGTTAAAATCCCTATACCACTTTCAGAACTTTCCAAAAACCCTGGATATAAAAATCAAGTTTCCAAATGGATACAAAACACCTCTGTTGATGTTGAAAGTGATGTTATTAGCCTTCAAGATGAAAAACCAGCAGTTGTCTTTGGCCCTAGCTCAGATATGATAGATGAAATAGTACCCCCTTTCTATGTGACATTAAAGACAAATGATTCCATGCTATACAATTGTATGCTTGATTCTGGAGCATCACATAATCTCATGCCAAAAACCATCATGAATCATTTAAATCTTGACATAACTAGATCCTATCATGATTTGTACACCTTTAATTCCAAAAGGGTACCTTGTCTAGCATTGATTAAGGATTCAGTAGTCACTCTTGCCCAAATCCTAGTAAAGAGCATATGTTAGATATAGTTGTCACTTATATCCCTCCCAAATTTGGAATGCTCCTTTCAAGGTCTTGTTGTGCCAAATTAGGGGGAACTCTTCAGATGGACATGTCTTATGCCACTATTCCAGTTTATGGGGGAGAACAACTTAGGTTGTATAGAGAGGTAAAATTTGTGCACGTCGTATGCAAAACATATCAACCAAGGAACCATCCCATTTATTGTTATATACCTAGGGGGGATAATATGGGGTACCAAGGGAGGTACCCAAGGTAATAATGTAATAATGGGATGGGCCATAGTAATAAATAAGGTGGTTAACCCATGTCATGTAAGGGACCACAAGTAGTTAATAATAATGTAATGGGCCCATGGTATTAGTTGATGGTATGAGAAAACCATGGTAATGATGCATGGTATTGTATGTATGAGGCCTATATAAAGGCTAGAGACTCCACATAGGAAGATGAAGAGAAGTATTCTTGTATGAACAGGCATATGGCTTGTGGAGTGTTCTCCTTCCTTAAGGAGTGAATGTATGGTGTTGCCCTACCTTAAGGGTTTGATCTATAAAGAATCATTTCATATTATCTTTGGGTTTACTTGCATTATCTTATATTTTTATATCAGATCTATAGTATTTTCGGGTTAGATCTACAACAATTGGTATCAGAGCACTTTCTTGGGCAAACCGTGGAATTTTTTTTTATTTTTTATTTTTTTTTGCAGGGATTTTTGGGTGGCGAAATTGCAGATCAGATTTGTACGTTTTGGTGCCATATCTGTAGAATCTAATTACAGATCTGTATTCCTTGTGAAAAAATACCCAAATTCAAAAAAAAAATCAGTTGAATCGGAGTATGGATGAAGGAGATATCGCTGATCTAAAAATCAGTGGGGTTGCAGACAATTTTCAGGGCAGCGAGTTTTGCGGCGCAGATCTAGAATTCCTGGTGCAGATCTGCAAGATCTAGTTGTAGATCTGGAATATTTGGGAAAAAACACATGATTTCAAAAAAAAATCAGTCGAATCGGAGTCCGGATGAGAGAGATATCGCTGATTTAAAATCAGCTCTTTTTGCATAAATTTTGGGTGACGCCGGGAGCGTAGCAGTGCAGATCTGGAATTCTAGTGCCTGGATCAGGATTTTTATCATATGGGCAGATGCAGAATGATTGTTCCATTTCCAAAAATAGGTTATAATAGAGATTCTGAGCAATATTGACGGATTTGTGGCCATTTCAAATTTTCGCCAAGTTTTTTCAAAACCCTCTTCATGGCTTCTAGCAAGGTTCTATATTTTACAAGAACAGATGATGGTCCTACTATTGAAGAATTTATACAAAGATACAAGTCCTCACATGGGAAATATTGGAGGCTTCCAATAGTATGTAGTATGAGAGATGAGGCTAAAAAGTGGTGGTTATCACTTGACCACCAGCAGATGGCCAACATTTCAGATGCAGAATTTGAAAAACTCTTTTTAGACAAACGGTCTCGGGCTAGAAAAAAGGAGAATGAAACACATAAGGGTTTAATTGCTACGGGTGTCTCCTTATTGCAGGTTCATGGATTGATTCAGAAGGAGAAAATCATTGTGTATATAAATCCGAGTTGCAAGCAAAATCTCATAAATATCAACTTAACAAAGAAATTGCAAGTCCCGGCAAAACAAATTGAACATACACAGGTTGATGATAAGGATGTTCAAATCTATAAGGATTTGAAGCTTTCTATGGATAAGTATGTGTTTCATGGTGATTTTTATGCTTCAGAGATGGATAATATCGATGTTGTTTTGGGATATCCTTGGATGGAATCGGTGGGTACTATCAATATTAATGTGCAGAAGAAATTCCTGAAGCTATGGTATAAAAAGAAGAAAATTACATTACAGGATATTTCCATCCATAAACAGGTAGAGCACATGGAGGCTGAAGCAGAAGATGTTCAAGGGACCGACATATCAGATGATGAGCCTTTGATGACCGACAATCAAACACAAACAGAGGTTGTAGAAGAAAAGGTTACAGGTGATAATACATCAGAGGAGGGCTCAGTGGTTGAAGTCATATTGACAAAGAAGACACCACAACAGGCACCACAGCAGGGTGAAGTCAAGCAAAAGCCATCGTGGGTTAAAACTTCAACATATCATCACCCACATCACCCAGCGAGACAACCATCAAGATGGAAACCAAGTCGTCACATGACGGATTGCGAGGAGAGAAGATCCACCCACTGCACATCAACACAGAAGAGCTGCCACGGTCAACTTCCATCTCAAGCGAGCGAGGCACCAGCGAGATCGAGGGTTCACCTTTCTCTTGGATGGCTAGATGCACATGCATGGTATCAATGGACTACTCTTTTGAGTAGATCTTATTATTTGTGTTCTTCCCATGTTTCAAGGATGAGACATGCTTAGGGGGGTGGAATGTTATATACCTAGGGGGGATAATATGGGGTACCAAGGGAGGTACCCAAGGTAATAATGTAATAATGGGATGGGCCATAGTAATAAATAAGGTGGTTAACCCATGTCATGTAAGGGACCACAAGTAGTTAATAATAATGTAATGGGCCCATGGTATTAGTTGATGGTATGAGGAAACCATGGTAATGATGCATGGTATTGTATGTATGAGGCCTATATAAAAGCTAGAGACTCCACATAGGAAGATGAAGAGAAGTATTCTTGTATGAACAGGCATATGGCTTGTGGAGTGTTCTCCTTCCTTAAGGAGTGAATGTATGGTGTTGCCCTACCTTAAGGGTTTGATCTATAAAGAATCATTTCATATTATCTTTGGGTTTACTTGCATTATCTTATATTTTTATATCAGATCTATAGTATTTTCGGGTTAGATCTACAACATTTATGCAATTGATCAAGATTCTGGTTGTTTTCAACTCTCTTCAAATCAAATACATGCATCCCAAGTAAAAATTGAAGATGCAATTGAAAACCGTATACCAAATCAAACTGATGTATGGAAGCTATTCTTTGATGGTTCTTATACAAAGGATGGCGCAGGGGCTGGGGTAGTACTAATCTCACCAAAAAAAAAAAAACATTACACAATCATGTAAACTTGATTTTGAAGTTACCAATAATGTAGCAGAATATAAGGCTTTCCTTCTATGACTACAGTTAGCCAAGAGTTTAAAGGTACACAACCTGGGTGTTTTCATTGACTTAGAGCTCATTGTAAAACAAGTTAGAAATATTTGCCAAACAAAACATCGTAGGCTTAGATCTTATCAAAATGAGGTTTGGGATTCAATTGAAAATTTCTTTAATGCTTTTAACTTGACTTATATCCCAAGAGATGAGAATATTCATGCAGATTCCCTATTTGTCTCTGCCAGTTCATTTAAAATTCCTCATCAAACTAACGTGCTCTATCAAATACAAGTTAATTACAAGCCATCCATCCCAGATAATCCAAAACACTGGCAAATATTTGAAGATGATGAACAATTAAAATCTTTTCTGCAGGTTGTAGATGAATTTTCAGTTTTACAAATTGATGAAGATAGAACAGAAACAAATGAAAACACAAATGAAAATGATAGTTCAAATTTCAATTCAAAAATTGCCAATCATGATATCATCCAATTGTCTAACAATTTTATTCCCAAAGGTCTAATTCCTTTAGAGAAATTATTTAATCAAAATGATGTCCCCAAAAACCCACAGTCAATTTCTCCACAAGATGACATAGAGGAAGTAAATATTGGAACAAATTATGAGATTAAGAACATCAAAATATGTGTGTCCTTAGATCCTGAAATCAAAGCTCAATACCTTAAGTTTCTTGAAAAATATAAAGATGTTTTTGCCTGGACCTACGTTGATTTAAAGACTTATGATACATCACTGATCCAGCATAAGATTCCTTTAAAGCTAGAAGCTAAACCTTATCAACAGAGACTTAGGAGGATTAATCCAATTCTTCTACCAACTGTAGAAAAGGAACTTAAGAAAATGCTAGATGCCCAGATTATTGTGCCTCTAAGATACTCTGATTGGGTTGCCAATATAGTTCCTGTTAGAAAGAAGAATGGGGAAATCAGAGTTTGTGTGGACTTTAGGAATTTGAATAAAGCATCATTAAATATAACTATCCTTTACCCAAAATGGATTAGTTACTTCAGATGGTTTCAAGAGCAAAAAGACTTTCCATGCTTAATGGCTTTTTAGGTTACAATCAGATAATGGTTGATCTAGCAGACAGAGAGAAAACATTTTTTACTACACCTTGGGGTACATTTATGTATTCTAGGATGCCCTTTGTCTTATCCAATGTTGGAGCAACATTTTAGAGAGCTATGGACATAGCTTTTATGGGTTAGGTAAACAAATTTGTAGTCATTTATCTTGATGACATCACTGTTTTTTCTGATTCTAATCAGAAACATCTAAAGCACTTGAAGAAGGTTTTTGACAGGTGTAGGAAATTTGGAATTTCCTAAATCCTAAAACGTCTATGTTTGCTATCAAAGAGGGAAAACTGCTAAGCCATATAATTTCAAAATAAGGAGTGGTGATTGATCCCAAATATGTATCTGCCATACAAACATTGTCATTACCTAGAAATAAGAAAGAGATTCAAGCTTTTCTAGGCAAGATTAATTTTTTAAGAAGGTTCATCCCGAATCATGTTGAAATTGTAAAAGACATAACTGATATGCTCTGAAAAGATCATGAAGTTAAATGGATTGTTTCCTCTAGACCTTCATTTGAGCAAATTAAGAAAGTTATCTCTAAAGCTCCAACCTTGGTCAGTCCTAATTATACCAAACCATTCGGTATCTTTTCCTTTGCCTCTGAAACAACCCTTGTTGTTGTTTTATTACAAAAGAATGAAGAGTCCCATGACCAATCTATAGCCTTTTTTAGTAAGGTTATGAGAGATGTCGAGCTTAAGTATGACATAATTGAGAAACAAGTCTATGCCTTCATACAAGCCCTCAAATCATTCAGGATGTATGTCCTACATTCACCTATTACTACTTACGTTCCTAACAGTGTCGTAAAAATTGTTTTAACCCAACCAGACACTGATGGGAAGAGAGGTAGATGGATCACTCAAATACTGGAGTATGATCTAACTATCAAAACCACAAAGCTAGTAAAGAGTAAAGGATTAGCTAAGCTTCTAGCTGAATCCAACTGTAAAGTGCTAGGCATCAACTCTGTTTTGGAAATACAAGGGGCGAATCCAAAAGAACCTTCCCAAAATTTGAATGAGGAGAATCCACAAGAACCTTTCCAGCATCCTGAAGAAAAGAATCCACAAGAACCTTTACCTCCAGATCAGACCATTTCTATACACATTGATGAGAATTTTCTTTTATCAAATTAGTATCAAGATATTGTAAATTTATTGATCCACTTTGAATGTCCAGCATCATTATCCAAAAGTTAATGTAAAACTCTCAAATTGAAAGCAATCAAGTACTGTATCATAAATGCAAATCTATATTGGAGGGACCCACTTAATATCTTGTTATTATGTTTAATAGAAACAGAGCCTGAAGAGATCGTTGATCAAGCTCATACAGAATTTTGTGGACATTATGCTTGGAGAGCAACAGCATATAATATATTAAGGGCAGGATTTTATTGGCCAACATTGTTCTTACAAGTAGGAGAAAAAGTCAGAAGTTATGTCCCTTGTCAGATGTTTTCTAGTAAGAAAAAACTAGCAGCTCTTCCATTGATGCCAACAACAGTCTCAACACCTTTTCTCCAATGGGGATTAGATTTTATTGGAGAGATTCATCCTACTTCAAACAATCAACATAGATGGATCCTCACAGCAACAGACTACTTTACTAAATGGTTGGAAGCAATTCCAGTAAGAAATGCTACTGATTCAGTAGTAATCAAATTCATTGAAGAAAACATTTTATCTAGGTTTGGTTGCCCAACCCAAATTGTTACTGACAATGCCACAACATTTTCCAATGTTAAAATGATTGAGTTTTGCCAGAACTATCAAATTCTGCTACATCATTCAACTCCATATTATCTTCAAGGTAATAGTCTTGCAGAATCATCCAATAAAAGTCTGGTAAAGGCTATCAGAAAAACTTTAGCAGATCATAAAAAGAGTTGGGACACTCATCTAATTTATGCAGTCTGGGCAAACTGGATTACTCCAAAGAGATCCACTGGAAAATCTCCTTTTCAATTAGTTTATGGGAAAAATGCAATTTTCCCTACCAACTTGGCGTTCCCTATTTTAAAGTTTTTGCAGGATTCAACTAATGAACCTGGTGATTTTTCAAAGAGTATAAATCATATTATTGAACTGAATGAGAACAGAGATGAAGTTCAATACAAATTGAAAAATTATCAAAATAAGATGAAGAGCTTGTTTGACAGAAGAGCCAGGGAAAGGGACTTCAAGGAGGGTGATCTAGTTCTAAGATGGGATTCCAGAAGAGAAGACAAGGGAAAACATGGAAAGTTTGACAACCTATGGTTTGGACCTTTAGCTATTGCTGAAGTAAAGGGAAACAACACTTTTGTGCTACAAAATCTAGAGGGACTATATTCCACATATCCTGTTAATGGAAGATTTCTCAAGCATTACATTCAGTACTGAGAAGTTGAAGTAGATTTCACTACTACCATTGTAAAAAGTCCGGTTTATTTTACTTTTTCAACTGTCAGTGTGATTTTTTCACAGCTAAGACTCCATAGCCTGAGGAGAAGGCACACGGATCTGCAAGTTCTCTACATTCTACAAGAGAAAGCAATCCCCAGTGGGAGCCGATGTTGTAGCGTTTTCTGGTTTTGGTAAGTTAGCATTAATTAGACCAAAAAAAATGAAAATATATTTTAAGAAAATGTTAAAGTTAGGATATGGACAAAAAGAATAAAGAAACAAAAATGTTAGTAATATTCTGATGAATAAGTCCATATCAAATAAAATGTTAGAATAGATGCCCTAAAAAAGGAAGGCAAAAAAATAAAATGTTAGATTATAAATAAAAGAAAAAATAATAAACTCTAAAAAAGTTGCACATCCAAATGCCACTACTCTTAGCCAATTTTATTTTTTCAAATAAAGTTGTGTGCGGATTGTTTAAATGCCACACTAGTTCATCCAATCCGATCGTAGAGTTTAATCATGATTCGATTAAATTTAAATTGTTTGTTAATAGGTAGCAAATAAAATTGTCTTGGCTCAACAGTTTAATCTGAGCCAATGGAAGCAATAAGGGATAGAAGTAGATTAATCATTAAAAGGAAAAAGTTGAGTTGCTAGTCTAAATGCACTCGAGTGACTAAGATTGCAAAAAATGTTAGGAAAGTTTAGGGTAGATAGAGCAATAAAATGAAATTGGAGCATGATAGGATTTATATCCTAAGTTAAAACATTGGATATATGTGCATATAACGAATGGTTTTAATTAACCATAATTTGCTAAATCTCAATGTTATTTTATAATATTCACGCTTTATCCATTGATTCGCCAAGAAACCCCACACCTGTCACATCCATCATATCTGTTTCGACCCCACCATCACCTTCCGCCTCACTTCATTAAACTCCCTCCATTTTCCTTTCATCCCTCGCATCTCCCTCCGATTTGACGACCTATATTGCTCCTCAGCCCTCCCTTGCCGTCTGAACGTTATTAGCAAAGGGGGGTCTGAAGTCGGCAGTTTTAAAAACCGCCCTCCGAAATTTCCAACCTCCACTCCTAGTTGTTCGAGACTTAAAATCCCAAACTACGTACTGCCCAAACTCACCCCGAACATGGCTTTCGACCTCCTCCGTCACCGTTGCTCCCACGTCATTGTCTACGTCAACACCCACGTCACTTCCCCTATCCCATCATCCTTACGTGGACCAATCTTCAGCATGCCTGCCCGTTATCCATTTAATTCGCCACCCCTTGCAAATGAATATTCCATCAATCCGTTTCTCAATCCCGTTGGAGAGTTAATATGAATTTAGTCGTTGATTAACAGACCTACTCCATTTTATGCCTTATAAACCCTATTCTTTCATAAAAATTGTTACACAGTGCATTCCCGTAACTCAATTGATCACTGGATACTTGTAGCTTACAGTCAAAATGACAAATTCACCATTCAAGCAAATTTTTTGTCCTGTTCACAAGCAAGTCGACATCCAGGTTCACTCAATCTATTTCAATTATATTGTTTTTTTGTTATCATTATATTTTAGCCGAATCCTTCCCATTTCTGTCACTTTCAGTTTGTAATCCAATCACCAGAATGCCTCCTAAGGGGAAGGAAGTTGCAGAAACCCCAAATCCTCTCATTCATCCACAAGTTGATTTCCATCATACTCCCTTGGCTAACAGAGACTGTAAAATCCATGAGTCCTTGTCCGAATTTGACTTCTTTGAGATATATTGTTGGATAGAGGACCAATTCGTCAATTAAACGAACGAAATTGGACTTTGGGACTCCCATCTTCCTCATTACATCTTCCCTCAAACCCACAAAGTACCTAAATTTGTTAGAAAATGTCATGCATCTTATGACCCCAGTCAAAGAGCTATTATCTCACCTACAGGAGAAATCCTGTGCTCCATCAATGCCCAGTCCATTGACCAGATGTTGCAGGCCCCAACTATTGTTCCAACCACTCCTTTTTCTCATAAAAGCCTAACAGAAGTCTATCAGACACTGGATTTCACTAAAAGAGCTCAAACCCTAGAACTTTTCATAGTTGTAGATATCCCTCTGCCTAAAAGAAACCCTCCCTATGATTCATCTATATTCCTAGACAGAACCAAGCAAATTATCACCATTCTCTCATATCTCCTTGGTTACTATTCTAATCAATATGTAGATGAAGTCGTCATTGATTCCTTGTCTATCTTTTCCACTGGTTCCAAACCCACTGTTCTTTTTAACTTCAGTCAATTTCTAGTTAAGGCCATTCATGAACAATTTGTCCAATTCAATACAAAAGAGGTATTCAAGTATGCTTCAATACTTGTATATCTTTTTATCTATTTTCAGGGAGACAAGTTTCCATTCACTTTGCAGAAGCTAGATGAAGAAGGAAACCAGCAATCAATCATCTTTTGGATTTCTATGGGAATGAAGGAGAAAGAAGAATTTTCATATAAATATTTCATAGAATTGTTTGTTCATCCAACCATTAATCTTCTGAGCAACACTCCAGAACCAAGAATTAGTAATGAAATTGTAAAAGTTTTGCAGCTAGTTGACCAAGCCACAACAAGATATTGGTACCTTTACCAAAATTATGCAAAGATCAGAGTCTATGGCTATGAGCTTCCACCTTACAAGTTGCCTAAGTAACTCCCTATGAGAATTTTTGCATTAGAATATATTAGGCAAATGCTCAATGCAGATGAACTGCATTTTGTGGAAGCAAAGAAGAATTCACAGTTTAAGTTAAAAACTCAGGTTGGTCCATTCATCTCTAACACTAGAGCAGCAGGAGAAGAAGCAGACAGGTTATTGAAAGAGATGAAGTTTGGCATCAACTTTACTTGGTCTTATGACCCAATGGGAGTGATTTCAAAACTTAGAGTGGAAAATAAATTTACTCCATATCATCACACAGCCAGGCCTGAGATTGAACAATATAAAACTTTGTTAGAATAGAAAGAAAACACCCTTCAAGAAGCTGAAGAACAGGAAGTCTCTACTTCAAATATACAAACTCCACTTGCACAGGAAAAGACAGCCAAACGAGGAAGGGAAGAACAATCATCCCCTACAACTGAAGTATCAAGTAAAGGCTTTAGAATTGTGCACAGAAAGAAGAGACCTAGGCTCTCTTTGAAGGTCAATGCAACTAATGAGTCACAGAAAGGAACATTTGACAAACTTGGAGAGACATTTGTTTTCACACAGTCTGTTGGACAGTCTACTCAGTCTCCCACTCATTCCACCACATCTCATGAATAGCAGGTGATTCAGAGCAACGAAGGCAATCAGAAGGATAAAAACGAAGAAGATGATATTTTTCATGTTTTCAGTGAAATTAAGAAGAAGAATGAGGATTTAAAGTTGAGCACTTATACTCAATTCTGGAAACATTCTTCTAGTTCTCAAACCAGACTTCTTTTAGTGTTTGACTCTTAAAAGGGTAAAATGCAGATGGCTTTCTTACAAGCTCAAATTCCACAACCCAGAAATGCTGCACATTACTAGAAGCAAATTTCCTTTGAATTTAATGTTAAAGATGTACATCCAATTGACCAAATTGAGATGCACAAACAGATTGGCCAAATGATCTCTTCTACTTTAACTAACACTGCCATGAGTCTGTCAAAGTTGCAGGTCACCTTAGCTAATACACAGTCACAGCTCAAGATTGAAAAAGTTTCCTCATTGGCAAAAGACACCAAGATCAAATCTTTGGAAGATCTGGGGCTAAAGATTGGATATGATCCCTCTAATATGAACGCTGCGGAAGAAGTTGTCAAGAAGAAAAATGTTGAGATTTCATCATTAAGGAAGCAACTTAAATTGCCAGCGTCAGAGGACCCAATGACTAAAGAAATTGAAGAAACTGAGGCTCAAAAATCAGACATGATGAAACTCATTATGGAACAAAATCTGCAAATAAAACAGATGGAGGAACAAATGGAAAAACTTGTCAAAGAGAAAGAGGAAGCTGTGAAAAAGGCCAATATTCCAATGGATGTAGTTCCTCTTGCAGCAGTCCCTATAACTACAGTTTCTGCCTCAAGCACAACAGCAACCACAGGTACAACAGAAGGAGTTGAACAGCTTGCTCAAGTTGTTCAGAACCTGTCTATTCAAACAGAGGAAATTAAGAAATTGCAGGATCAACTGAAGACACTACAACACCTAAAAGCAGTTGCAGAGAGCTCACATGCAGTTGAGTTGCAGAGGGAAAGAGGTCAAATTGAGAGATTGCAGAAAGAAGTCAAAGACTCTTACCTCGGAAATACATTGGGTTTAGTAAAGGAGAATATATGGGGAGAGATTATTGAATCAATCAAAGATATCTGGCCTTATATCAGAATAATTTTTTATCAAAAAGACTTGTTGGAAAAAGCTCAAGAAGCTATTGAAACTATCTCAAATGAACTTGAGGACAAGCTAGAAACAACCACTGAAATAATCAAGTTTCTGAATTCTAAAGACAGCTATGAGCTTGAAGAATTGGGTATTGATGACAGGAAAACAACCATACTGGAAGTGAAGAAAGTTATTACAAAGAAAAATCTCACTCTTCAGTTGAAGGAAAAGTGCAGCAGTGTCAATGTCATAGTTCAACGTTTTTTCAGTAGGCTAGAACCCTTGACCAGCAAGGGTTTGCCCTCCATATTTGTGATAAATGATAAGTTAATGCCTATTGAAGACTATATCCGCAAGCTCAGAGAGGTCGCAGCTAGTGCAGCTACAGTTTCAAATACAAAGGGTATAGCAACACCAAGTCTTGTGCTGAACGCACTACGAGATACCTTTTTCATCCTTAAGTAAAACACATATTTTTAGTAAAACCTACTTTTACTAAATATACATAAATGGATGAGGTTTATCGAAGGGTAATTAAGTTATCTATCCCAAATGAAAAATGTTGGGAACAGTTAACTGATTTACTCGACTGAAAGACGGATCAACAACATTCAAAATTTTGGGGAACAGTGATCAATAGTTCAATAGCGAAATAGTGACAGATGGACTATTAGTTCATTTTTCTAATTTTGTATTAAGCTATTTTTGTAAATTTGTTTAAGATATTTTCTTTAACACTAAACTTGTATAAATAACTCTCTTTGAGAAGTTATTAAGGGTTGCACCCTTGAAGAAACATTTGTAAGCACTAAATGTACTCAGCTTTTTCTTAATCACTAATAGAAAAGCAAAGGATTCTGAATTTTGATTCACATAGTTTCCTATTCCTTGTAAGTTTTTGTAGTTTTCATTCACTGTGTTCTCATATTCTTAAGTTTTACAAAGATAACCAAGTGGGAGCAGTTGTGTCTCAATTACTCCTAGAAAGTCTCTGAAGTGATCATCTTTAAAGAGAATGAATTACAGAAACTGTTTGTTTAAGTAATTCCCTCTAAATCATAACTTATCAATGTGTTTGTAATCTTGGGCATGTTTTGTTAAACTTTCTTAACATTGTTTGAAGGTTTTTCTTACTTATGGTTATTTGATTTTCTATTTGAAAACTATAATAGTCATATCATCTTTCTATTTCTACTCATCACCAGATAAGCTTAATCACTGTGTGGATTTTAATAGCAGCCCTTTGTTTAAATATTAGTATTATTCAAAAAGGTTAGGCATCACTGTTTTAAATCTATTTTATACATTGGTCCTCCAAAATTAAAACAAAACAAAAAGTCTTATTAAAGGTCTATTAGGTTTGTGAAATTGGTTATGTACAGGTCTGCAATTGGAGAATATTTATTTATCTATCCAAAAGTCAATCCAACCTAGTAACCAAGCCACATTCTTAGATCTGTTAGAAACACCTTTCTCAATTATATGATTGTCACTATATGACATAATTTATCACCATAAGACAGTGGTTGTAAGGGGTTCATCGTTTGAGTGTCAGTGTCATGCACTAAGCCAATCATTGACTTCGAATTTTGTTGAAGTAACTAGTGATGTGCATCTTGTTGATAAACCACTCATTGAAATTCTATTAGTGATGTGCATCTTGTTGATAAACCACTCATTGAAATTCTATTAGTGATGTGCATCTTGTTGATAAACCACTCATTGAAATTCTATTACAATGACGGATACTTACCTTATGTGACTAAACTTTTGTTCGTTGACCTAAGAAAATCAGTGACAAGGGTAGTAACATGTACATTAACTGTGTGTGTGACATCTTGACGTATTGAGAGTTGACCTGACATAGTGACCTTGTAAGACAAAGCAAAGTAGTTCCTTGAGTATAGATGTGCACATAATTTGTAACCTCATGTTAGCTACAACACTTGGATCATTTATGTAAACAGTTGTTGAACATTTAAGCAATATAACTATGCTTATGACAATCATTATATATATCTAATGAATTATGCGGTAACCTAGAACTAAAGTAATGTGACATAAGTCTGAACCTTGACTTGATGATCTATGCCATGAGACTGTGTAATATATTATAACATTGATAACAAAACTTTGGTGAACTGATACACATTTAGTGACTTGATACATTGAATAGTGAAATGAAAATGACTGTGACAATGACAATAACATCATATGAGTTGATTGACATGACACACATTGACACATCAATATATTAACTTGACTCATAGATCTGATATGTATAGACACTTGGCATAATGAAGTTGACCTTTGACTTTGACTTGATATCAATAGAACTATGATGAATGTAATTTGACATATTGACATACAACCTTGACATACTTGATATAGATTTGTATTATGTATCTTATAGTGATGACCTAGAGGGTGTACCATCATAATGACATGACTTTACATGGTAGCAGGTCTTTAAGGAAAATCTCATTTTGTTATACAACCTATTGGAGAAGGATGGATAATAGGGCTTGACCAGTCAAACAACAGTGTTTACTTATATGCTAGTAGCTCTCTGGGGACAGAGTTTGAAAGCACTGATTGCAGGGCATCGAGATGACCTGAGGCACCTTGGTTTGTGCCATCATTTGATAGCAGTGCCAAATGGTTGCAACATCATGTGCAACCTAATGATAGCAATATTTGAGCATTGATGACTATTCATTCATGAAGTGACATTCAATGGTAGCCAGCAGTTATGCAGTGATTTGTAGTGACAGTGATTTGCAGTAACAATAATGACAGGTGTGCAGTGACAGTGATATGCAGTGTGTAGTGACAGTGATGTGTAGTTGTACAATGATAGCTTGATGTGTAGCATCGTGCAATGACCAGTTTGTGGGAACAATGATCAGCAACTACCAGGATTCGATATCTATTCTACATTTTCCTTACAACTATTCTACATTGATTCATAGTACAGGGGATCCAGTGTGAAAATTGTGAAACGTGATCTACCAACTCTTCTAGGTGATTAGAGTCACCTTCAGGTTGTGGCCTGAGAACACTTCAGGGTGGCAGGGTGGTGGTAGGGTAAGTTGTGGCTTGCACAAGGTGTTGTGGCATCCATTTAGTTGTGGCTAATAAACTAACGGGGCAGCAAAGCATCCTTTCTAACAGTAGCTGGTAAACGGAGTGTTGGGGCACTCATCAAGTTGTGGCACGATCTACAGGGTGTTGGGGTGTCCTTCTAGTTTCAACATGATATTAGGGTTTACTAGTGTACATGGCTTGTGAATTAGGGGGTTGACGCATCCCTCAGTTTCGCTGAAATCTTGATGTAATTAATATTTCTTTTAAACACAGAAGAAGACAATTACTAGAGAAGCATTTAGTGGTTTTTGACCCGGAGGGAAATTTCCACCTAAAAATCTTTGTCTATTGTTTTATCTTCCGGCATTGTTGTATGGTGTTGTCTACTGCTGATTATTGTTGTTGACGAAGAAAACTAATAACAACTGAAGAATAACAAACGCTGTGAAAAAAATTAAAAAGTGCTAATTCCTAAGAAATATTGATTCACCCCATTCTCAGTATTTTCAACAATGTTCATTTAGTTTTGGGGTATAACTGGACCTATGATCGATTATTCCAACGTTTTGGATGTCACCTTCAGCCATGTTTAATCACACTCTAATTTATTTGGTAGTGACATTACGGAGCTCATTTCCAAGGAGCAGTGGCTCTTTCACATAAGGTTTGGTAATATATGTCATAAGGTTGTAGCCAGCATCGACTTTAGAAGTATGACACCCCTATGCACAGGGTTCAAGATTCATTTTTATAGCCAATTTCCTAAAGTTCATTGGTTGTTTGATGTTATTATAGGATTCTTGGGAAAAGTGGTTAAATCATTGTTCATACGAAAACTCACTAAGGGAAAGGGTTGGCAAATGAGAAGGGTGTATAATCATATCACAATGAGTTCAGGAATGTATATCACTTCCTTTTTTTATCTGTTACAAATTCAACAAATTTCTACCACAGCACCTCATATGATTTAAGCTGACATTTATTGCAGCATGTTGGCTTTAGATGCACGCTCTAATTCA
The DNA here is from genome assembly GCA_031772625.1 of Pinus tabuliformis. NCBI lineage: Eukaryota > Viridiplantae > Streptophyta > Pinopsida > Pinales > Pinaceae > Pinus > Pinus tabuliformis. The sequence goes on along the minus strand of CM062820.1, from coordinate 787,031,927 downwards.
AGGGACTTTCAAAAAATTTCTTATCGGCCAATCCATGTGAAGAGATGAAGTACGAAAATGCCATTCTTGGTAATGATGATGAGTTTTCTTTGTACACAAATCTGGCAACCAAATAAGTGCTAAAAGAGGCCAAGCATCTAGTCTCTCATAAATGCTTTTGCAGTTACAATTGTCACATAGTTCTTATGATGATGGACACGAATTCGATAGACTACCTGCAATGGATTTAGGGATAAATGGATGTATTTGTATTAAATTTCATGGTTTTTAAATTAGAAGAAATCCTTGAAAGAGATGAAGACTTCTGTCCACCCCATTGCTGAACATTACTGAATTTAGAAGTGCAAATTAGTTAGGCATATTAATTCATTGATAATTCACCGGTTCTTGGTTCATTTGTTGGAACAACTTCAAGCAGAGATGAAGTAGCTATAGACTACAGAAGGCACTCCCACGTTGCAGATATGAACACCTGTATAGTTGCTTTCAGAGGAGATACCACCACGCTGCCTCCTCAAGAACTTGGAATTTGAAAATGTTTGCTTATACCAATGGTAGACAAGGTTAGCATCATGCATTTGACATTTTGAAGGATAATATGACTAATTGTCTTTATGACCTTACAGTTTAGTTTTGTGGTAATTATGCAACATTTTGAATCTCTAAGAAAGCTACCTTTTGTAATATGTTTTTAATGCTCATAAATGTTTAATTTTACAGTAAATTTATTAAGGGCAACAATGACTCCATCTGCTCTTCTAAGTCACTTTGACAGCTCAATGTTCTATTAAAAGTATACACAAAAAATGCTCGCATAAAGAACAGAGGTTGAGACCTTGAAAATCATCACCAAAGATAAATATTATACTAGAGATGAGTTTTCTTTCTCTTTGACATAAGACGTAAGAAAATAATTCCAAACTAATATAGGAACAAGAATTAAAAAAACAATTTCATGTTAAGTTTCTGAATATTTCAAAAGATATGTCCAGCATGTCATGGCCCAATAGTGTAAGAAACCTTTGTCAATCCTTTTCGCACTCGAATTTGAGAAACCTGTAAATGAAGTACAAAATATAATGATCACAATGGAGTCTCAAACCAAGATCACACAGAATCCTTAATTAATTATAATCAATTTCATTTGTGTAATCTATTGTATTTATCATGCATTATATTGTGACTACACATCTTCCAGTAACCTCGATGGAAAAATGTATGAGAGAACCATTTCTAATTAGAAGAAGTAAATCTTCTATCATAAACAACACCCCATGGAATGGTATTAAGACATAATCAAATGCATTCACATGAGTTTGTCAATAAATCTGATAGAAATGTTGTGCAAATCAAAATAATTATCAACTATCAAATACAATACACCACCATAAATAAGCTTCGAGGATAGCGATGCACCTCATCATATTGTAATATAGCTTCCTTTTCATGGTTCTCTAACCTCTGAATTCCTTCTAGAGAAATATGAATTATTAATATTGACCATTTCCATTTCAAGGCTTACTAACTGAAATGGACTTCCATTTTAACACAAATCATCATGGTTTCTTGCGCCATTGATCTTTAACCTGTCCCTTTCTACAGATTCGCATGGTTCCGTATGGATTCAGAATGGTGACTTTGTGCCTCTTACCCACCACCTGTGGGTAGTGTATATAGGAGAAAAATGTTCTCCTAGATGGTCCTCGGCCACCAGCCACCAGATAGCTCGATGTGCCATTGTCTTTGCCACCAGAGCCAGCCATGTGGTCCCTCGACCACTTGTCATGATTGTATGTTTGAAGATGGGCCTCCCAACCCCAAAGGTATAACATTTCATGGGTACGGTTGAGCAATTTTTTTTACTTTTCATGGGCACTTTTGGGCATAGATTGGTGGGGGGATTTCGGCAGAAGGAGTGGGTTAGGTTTGTATTCTTGTCTCCACTGCCTGATTCTGTGGTTACCCTTGTATCCTAGTCTCGTGGGATCTCTTTTACTGGCCATTAGCTTCAAGGTTGGCACTACATGGGAAATCTCGATTTTGGTTGCGTGGTCCTGCTTCCCGATACCACCAACATGACTCCCCTTCCACTCATTTTATCCCCGTTCATCTATTTTCCCATCCGGGTCCACATGTCTCCACTGGGTCCACATAGGGTTAGCCTCCCCTTCCCCTTATCCACGTCTTGGGTCAGTCCTAAAACGATGCCCCGGAGGTAGATGCAGCTAAAAATAAAAGAAAAAGCACAATTTGGCCACTCCCAACAGGAAATGTACCACAAAATGCAAAAGATTGTTGGCACATACAAATTTAGCACGTGGAAAAAAATCGGGCATGAGCTCTACCCCTTACCCATGGCCATCACCCTAGTTCCTATGGACCCTAAATTAGCCTCCTCTTTCATTAAGGAACCCATGATTGTCCCAACTCCTAGTGGGCAATGAATTGTCCCACCTTAAGAGGGTATCCACTACTACATATCACACATCATGCTCTCATCCCCTGGAGCCCTGAGCAGTTATGAAGAAAAATCAGTCAAAGGCAAAAGGCATATGAAGAAGGGTGGAAAAACAAAGGTCGAGGTAACTCATGTACCATGATTTGATCCCTCCTACACTCATATACCCAGGTGTGGACTTCCCCTATTATAGCTACCCTTGCACCATGACATGTGGTCTGAATGATTCTCCTCATCCCCACTCCGCTCCATTATTATATCATCTGCTACCTACCATTTGAGAGATGTACCATGAACATGTCACCCCCTTTAGAGGTTGAAACCACATAATAAGGTCCTTGGTTAAACCCCTATTGAGCTTGGAGATATTTGTACATGCCAAAGCCTACTATGGAAGGGCACGCCACCAAGAAGTGCCCCATTGATCCCATGACTTGTAAGCTCTTTTACTTGATTACTCTAATGATTTGTTATATTAGAGGGCAAGAGGACGGATTGGATCTTATGCAAGATTGCAGTGGGTCTCCATTCAGGGCTTGGTCTCCCTATACAGGGTCCTAGCATTCCAGAGGGCCACATTGGTGCTTGTACAGTGAGTGTTGAGAGCCATGGGCCTCCACCATAGTGGAGCGTACTTCATGGATCCCCAACACCACTCATTGATTACTCATGTTCCACCTTTTGGAGTAGGATGATGCACCTAGTTCACCATTCCCAGTCGGCTCCACACATACACCATTCACTTGGCAGATGTTCCAAAGTTCAGAGGATGTCTCCCGTTGCATAGGGAGGTCTTATATCATGATTCCGCCCTTACAGATGGTCTACAGGCATTTCCGATCCACATGGAGACCCATGAGGATGTCTTTGTGCCCCCCTACACCTACTTGGGAGCACCACAGGTTCTTGCTTGGAAAACATGGGGCCAACCCCTTGTCCACTATGTTTGGAGCCTAATTCTTCATCATGGCACCCCTTGGACTTCATTAGGCCTCCTCAAAGGCACAACGACTCACTTTGTTCATCATTCGACCCTCTTGAGAGGCTTCTTATTATGTTATTGAGCTATTTGGTCGGCTTGTCACCTAAAGTGTTGTTATTATGCACATTATTTTATTTTAGGGGCTCCATTAGGCTATTTTAGCTAAATTGAATTCATTAGAGAGTGTATAAACTATAAATAGAAGTGAGATGATTCATTTTCATCATCATCACTTGGATTGGATTATTATCTCTTGTGAGATATTCGCTATACCTTTTGAAGGACGAGTTTGGATAACATGGATGAATTTTGATATTTGGAAATCTCTCTCTTGTCGTTGAGCTTCTCTATTGGCATAATTTGATGATTGGATATACTCTTTTATACATGTAAGTGTTATTTTCATGCTTATTCTTGTTATTTACTTTTGTCACATGAATGTCGCTGGGATTTTCGCTATACAAGTCTGAAATTTACTGTTTTTCTATATGAATTGATGGAAATTGTGATCTTTTATAGTGTTGCATCATGGGCCATGTATGGATGGGTGAATGTTCCTCGAGATATTTTATGTTAAGTACATCTCGAAATGTCATCATTTATTGCAAATTGAAGTATAAAGACCTTGAAGCAATTGCTCTCATGCCCTAATGCCATGCGAAGTTGTTTGAAGGCTCCTTGAATGGGTGAGCTTTTTCCAAACCATAAATTCTCCTTGACTCCATCTCTCCCAAAGGACAAGGCATTAATCCTCCATAGATGATCACTTTCAAAAGCTTATTTATCTCACCTTCCCCTCTTATTCTAGGCCTAGCCTCCATAGGTCACATAGGGCATCACTTTTCTCATGATTTAGCCATCAAAAGAATTCGATCTCTTTCCCACAACTATGCTAGTGTGTCCTCTAAAATCCCTCCAAATTTCACGAAATTCCAATAGTGGGATCGTGAGATATTTCAAGCCCTACCTCGAAGATCGATTCTTTACCTTGGTTTCCCATTGGCTAGCAACCTCATTGGGATCATAGCATTAACTTATCAAAAGAAGATTCCTTCTTTGATCCTCTTCCCTTCCCTAATTAGGTCAAGCACATCCTTGGTTGATCAACTCCATATCCTTGACCTAATTTTGGGTCCACTTAGCCCTTTGTGGTCCCACAACTTGTTGATTCCAATTTCACAAAGATCACATAAAAGCCAAGTCTCCATAAATATCTCTAGGTCTAGGAACCATCTTGACAAAGCATACTCTCAAAACCTAGCCCTAAGGGTCCTCTTGGCCCTTTCTAGAGACCACATCACCTTGCTTCCAAAGCAAGCATCCCATTTAAATGAGTTTATCTTGTGAATAGGAATCAACTTCTTATTTTGTCATTGACCACATTCTTGTGATTTTATCATACTGGGTCTCCTCCCATCATTGAAAGTCTGTAAAGAGAAGGGAGCCTTAGCTAAGGTGACATTAGGCTATTGCTCCATTGTTGCCCTTGACCTGGCAGTTGCCCTGTAGGATCCCCTCCTAGGACCCCTGCTAGTTTGAGCGGTTACAGGGCCATTTATAAATCTGTGTATTTTATTGATTCACTGTTGTTACATTTCTGTTGTGCAAAGTGCTTGTAGTTGTGTATCTTCAGTGTTTATGATCCAGTATAGACATAGACTAGATTTGGAATAAAAGGGAAATTCAACACTTGGCTCTTTAAAGAGTAAACTTCTTAACCTAACTTTTCATAATTCAAATGGTCAATAAAACAAAAATGACCTTGACCAATGCCCTTATTGTCACTCTAAGTCTGAATACTAGAGGTGTCTAGACTCCATACCTAATCTTCCTATAATAGAAACAAGAGAGGTCCATTTGCTTTCATGAATTGGATCTATGCTCTAAGTGCAATGTGCATGGTTAATTATGAGTACAACACCACCTATGATCATTTGGAGGCAACGACAAAGGCATGGACAAAGAGGTCATTCAAAAATCTATCAATATGAGAGAATTTTATAGGGAAACCATTCTCAAAGGCATGTAAATCACAAGGTCTAAATTTTGTGTTACAGTTGTTGAAGGAAATGTAATTAGGTTTGGTCTTCATAAATGTGCTTTTGATATTTGTATTTATTCAAGAAAAGAAATATTATTTTTATAATATATGCCAATGAGTTTCTTACTCATTGAAATAGGTCTAGCACATTATAAAGTGCTATAGGTGAGTCAAATGTCAAAAGAAAATGTTGAAGAACTTAAGGGCATGTTACTATAGGTATACTTATGTATTAAAGTCAAAGAAGTCACCTCCAAGCAAAGTCAAGTCCCCTCAAAAGCAAAGACACCTCCAAAGAAGCAATCTGAGCTATATACTTCAATTAGGCCTACAAACACCAAGTCGGCCCTCAAGTCGGCCTAAAGGGGGGACAGTCCTCTATATATAGAGGTTGTCCACTCCTCCAAAGATATCGCAAATTCACCTCTAAAATATGCGAAGTAAAGGAACGAGTAAAGGGTGATCAAGTGACAAGAAAGGGAGCCTCTAGTGCAGCATACAAGGTGTAGGATAGAAAACAGTCACACGTGCGAGAAACAGAGTCTCTTCCTATAGTCATTACAACACTACCATGTAATGATCCTAAATAGGAATACAAGTGATATTAAACAAATAAATTGTGCAGCAATCTATACAAACGAAATTCACATTTAAGCATTCACATAAAGTTGCAAATATGGAGTTGTTGAGCCATTTTATTAACTTTGTGATGGCCAAATATAATAGATGATGAAATGGTGCACATGGGCTTGTATCAATGGACAAATAGGACCAAACCCAGGTGGGGAAATGGCTAAGCTGAAGGTTGCCCAGCTGCTGCACCAATCTGCGATGCGCTGCCCAGAAAACTACTTCTCTGCTGAAGTTCAAATGGCTGGAAAGTGCACTTATACTGCCCATAAATTTGTATCCCTTTAACTCTGGACTGCCTGTAAGGCTGCAGCTGGAGGTACACCAAGTCCCCCTCCTCGAAGTGTCTCTCTATCCTATGCTGGTCTGCATAAAGTTTCTGTTGATTTTGGGCTGTCACCAAATTATCCTTGAGAGCCTTAAGGATATCTTGGCTCTCTTGGGTCTTTGGCCTTTGGGGTTCGGCTGTCTCCAAAAACAATATCAACAAAAGGCAATGCATCATATCCATAAAGAGCACGGAAAGGAGTCATATCGATGGACACGTGATGCGTGGTGTTGTAGCAATACTCGCCCAGATGCAACCACCGAATCCAAGACCTCTGCTGACCGGTCACATAGTTCCTCAGGTACCCCTCCAACAACTAATTAACTCTCTTCGTCTAGCCATCTATCTGAGGGTGATAGTTGGTGCTAAGAGTGAGCTCCGTCCCGACCAGCCTGAAGAGTTCCTACCAAAAGCCTCCCATGAATCTGTTGTACCTGTCGCTCACTATGTGCTTGGGGAGCCCATGAAATCTGAAAATCTCTCTAAAGAACAGTTCTACAACCTGTGCAGTCGTATACGTGGTGGGGATGGCGAAAAAGTGGGCAAATTTGGTCAACCTGTCGACCACTACGTATATGCAATACTTCACTTGCACTGTGGGGAGCCCTATGATGAAATCCATCAAAATACTTTCCCATTTCCCCTCACAGATGCGAAGTGGTTGTAGCAATCCTGCGGGGTGGGTCAGTTCCTCCTTGTTCCTCTAACAAGCCTCACACTCTCATACGTGTTGCAGCACGTCCTCCTTGAGACCCTTCCACGTGAATCTCTCTCAGACAGCCATATAAGTCTTTCGGAACCCCTCATGCCTGAACAGTGGTGAATCATGTGTTGCCTAGAGTACCCTCTCCCTCAACTACGAGTTGGGCACTAAGTAAATGCGCCCCTTGTAATAGATGACCTCATCCATCACACGGTAACACTCATCTGCATGGGAACCCTCCAATACCTCGCATGCCCTCCCGTCTTTGGAGTACTCCATCAACAACTGAGCCTTCCAGTCATGGCAGATGCTCATGAGAGATAACCTAGCTGGTCTTGGAGATAGAGCATCGGCCACCACATTGTGCTTTCCCAGCACATACTCTATATCAAAATCATAGGTCTCCACCTTGCTGACCCACCTTTGTTTCCTGTCATTGAGGCCCTGCTTCCCCAAGAAATGTCGAAGACTATTATGATCAGTCTTCACTCAAAACCGGTTGCCTACCAAGTACTGGCGAAACTTGACCAATGCATGCATAATGGCCAGCATCTCCTTGTCATATATGGAATATGACAACTCATGCAGTAGGAGCTTTCGACTCTTGAAAGCAATGGGATGCCCCGCCTGTGACAATACCGCTCCAACTCCTACCTCAAATGCATCACACTCCACCGTGAATGGCTGGGAAAAATTTGAAAATGCCAAAATAGGGCAAATGCTCATAACCTCCTTAAGGCGATCGAAGGGAACCTGTGCTCCATCAGTCCATGTGAAGGCCGCCTTCTTGGTCAAGTCGGTCAAGGGTGTTGCCAGCTGCGAGAACCCCTTGACAAACTTCTTGTAGTAGGTGCAAATACCCAAGAAGCCCCTCAGCATAGTCACATTTCGGGATACTGGCTAATCTTGGATGGCCCGAATCTTCTCCTTGTGGACCTTCAACCCATCAGCGCCAATGATATGGCCTAGGTGGAGCATCTCTGTCAACCCAAACTTGCACTTGGAGAGCTTGGCATAAATTGTTGCTCCTCCAGAATGCGCAATACCTCCTCCAAGTGTTGGAGGTGCTCCTCCCATGTCTAGTTGTAAATCAGAATGTCATCGAAGAAAACTAGCACGAACCTCCTCAACTCTCCCCGGGAGACATGGTTCATGCATGACTAGAATGTGGTCTGAGCGTTGGTCAGCCCAAATGGCATGACCAGAAACTCAAAGTGCCCATAGTGGCACTGGAAAGTTGTCTTAGGGATATCCTGATCCCTCAGCCTGATCTAGCAGTACCCCAAATGCAGATCAATCTTAGAGAAGTTCTTGGCTCCTCTAAGCTCATCCACCAACTCATCTATGCGGGGAATGGGGTACCGGTTCTTCAGTGTCTTCTGGTTGAGGGCCTGGTAGTCAATGCACATCCGAAGGGTTCCACCCTTCTTCACTAGCACCACTGAAGAAGTGAAAGGACTGGAACTTGGCCTGATATGGCCCAATGCTAGCAGAACCTGGATGACCTTCTCTATCTCGTCCTTGTAGTCTTTGGGATGCCTGCAAGGAGTGGTGATCACTGCTTGCACACCCGGCTCCAACTCAATAGTGTGCTCAAATCATCTGTCTAGTGGTTGCCCTGGGGGAATGTCCCCAAACACTACTGTGTATCTGTCCAGCAAGGCCTGTATGTCTGTCGATGGTGGTTGACCTGTCCTTTGCCTCTAAGATCCTCGCTCAACTACCCATGCAATGTCCCCATGTCATAAATCTGCCTCCATCTTGTGGGCCGAAACTATTCGAGGTGGATAAGAATGCATGCCTCTCAAGACTACCAATTTGCCATCCAACCCAATGAAATCCATCTCCGGCTTCCTCCAATCTGTCGTGACTCGCCCAAGGGAATACATCCACTGGATACCCATCACCACGTTGGTGTCTAGCACATCGACCATAAAGAAATGGTCTATCATTGAGTAGTTCCCCATAACTATCTAGTGCACTGTGTGGTACGGCCACTTGGTACTAGCACTGAGAAGCCCTCGAACTCTGTTGTGGTGAGGCCCCTCCTCTGAACCAACTGGGCATCTATAAATTGTGGGTAGCCCCACTGTCAACTAGCATTGACACCTTCTATCTCTATACAGTGCCCCTGATCCTCAGTGTCAAAAATTTATGGAATCCCGCATAAGGAAGCGAGAACTCCCCATGCAGGGGCAAGGGATGCCCCACCCTGTCGAGGTGGCGGTGGTGCCCTTTGTCTGTCGAACTCTCGCCATCTGCCCCACCGCAATCCTGCTCCACCTCGTCCTCCTAGTCACTATCAGAAAAAACCTCAATGTAGTGTGCTCTGATGCACCGATGGCCTGGTGCCTAGGGCTCTCTGCATGTGAAGCACAACTTCCTCCTCCAGAGGTCCTTCTATGTCTCCTCATCTAATTGCCCCCTCCCTTGTGTGGCCCTCTAGGGTGGAGGTCTAGTCTCATGCCCCTTTTGTGGGAAAGGGGTCTGTGCCAGAAATGGTGCTCTAGTCTTGGGATGACCCCCTGCAAATTTCTGGCACACAAGACCGCTTCTTGCAGCTTGGAAAGTTTGCGTGACTTCACCATTCCACGTAGGGGCTCAAGCAATCTCTCAATGAAGGTATACACCCGCCTTGCCTCGGATAGATCCAGGACCATAACTGACACCCGCAGAAAATTTGAGAAGCACTGCTCCGGGTTCCCTGTTTGGCATAGTTGGGTCAGCTCTCTGAAATGAGCCTTTGGATCCCTCTGATCAAATCGCTCCACCACCCTCCTGGTGGAGTCCTCATAAGAAACTACATGGGCATGCCCTAGGGTGGTCAAGCCATGAAACCACCAATCATGGGCTTCCCCCTCCATGTGTAGCGTGGCCATCTTAATGGCTTCCTTCTCTGTCATTCGGTTGAGTTGGAAGTAGGTGTCCATCTTCTCAACCCAAGACCTGGCCATGCACTTAGCACTGTTAGTAGTGCCATTGAAAGTAGGGAAACGCATCCTCCTTATGGTCCTCTGCAACTCATAGTTCTTGGTCCCTTGTCCTCCATACCCCTTGTTCTTCTCACTTTGCTTGAGCTTGCAATAATCTCTAAAGGAGAGGGCTTCTTTAAAGTCTTCATCCATAGACTGCCACTCTCTCAAGTAATCTCCCATCTGAGGGGGGTCTTCCTCCCTTGCAGGCTCAATTTGTGCCACTGGCACAAAGGAAGGTAGTGTAGTACGAGTTGGCACACTCGCTGAAGGGCGTTGCACTGTTGGTGAGGGGTGATCGAATCGCTGAGAGGCCCCACAAGTTTCCCCACATAGAAACCCTTTAGGCATGGTCCTCTCTCTGTTCTGCGACTTTATCTCTTACAGCATGTCTTTCTGACCCTTGGCCAAGTCACTCAGGGCCCTCAGAAGGTTGTTGAAATCCATCTCTTCCCTGCTCTTGGGTTCTACCATTTCCTCCTCTTCTGCTACTGCTTTCCCCCTGTCCTCTGTATCTGGAGTAATCTCTAACTCCCTTTCTCTGCTCCTGTACCTTTGTCTCCGGTAGGTGATGTTTTGCTGGTCCCCTTCTCTCATAGGAGACAATCCCCACAGCTGAGCCAAGAACTAGGCTCTAATACCATTGTAATGATCCTAAATAGGAATACAAGTGATATTAAACAAATAAACTGTGCAACAATTTATAAAAACGAAATTCACATTTAGGCATTCACAAAACGCTGCAAATATGGAACTGTTGAGCCATTTTATTAACTTTCTGAAGGCCAAATACAATAGATGATGAAATGGTGCACCTAGGCTTGTCTCAATGTACAAGAAAGACCAAACCCAGGTGGGAAAATAGTTGAGCTGAAGGTTTCCCAACTACTGCACCAATCTGCACTGCGCTACCCAGAAAATTGCTTCTCTGTTGAAGTTCGAATCGCTGGAAAGTGCACTTATACTGCCCAGAAACTTGTATGCCTTTAACCCCGGACTGCTTGGCCTAAACCCAGAAAAACCTAGAAGGGATTTTAGCTAGTTTGGACCTCTAATTTTTGACCCCCTTGGAGCCTCACCTCAGCTGTAGCTGCAAAACTCGGCCTGCTGGAAACTGCCTGTAAATCCTCCTGAAAACTCCTCCAAAATGCTGAGTTCACCCTTGCTATCCAACCCCTGACTTCCCGGATGAGCTCTTGGCCAAAATCACCTGCTCCCAAGCTCCACGAAAATCTGCTAAGTGGCCTTTGCGCTGTCCCTCAACCCAGCAATTTGGACTGCTGGAATGTTGGCTCAGTTGGTTGTGAAACCCAGCAAGAATGCTGGTCTAGTGATCCGGATTTAAACAGGAACGCAACAAATTACAGAGATAACCATAAACACAGAGATGCAGCGGAAATAATACTTCATTTTATTAATGTAAAACACTGAAATATGCTTACAAACATAAATGGAAATAAACCAGCTCGGGCGATGGTAGCTTATCTCTGAGAAGAGATGTGGTGACTACATGCCTCTGAACTGTGTTACAATGAGGCTCGAAGGCCTATTTATTGTTGAAAAACAATGGAAAACCCTTAACATCCCAAAACCTAACCCTAGAAGATGAAACGCCAAATTGTGGGCCCTGTTTTGGGTAAGTTGGTACATCAACTTCCCGAGGTCGTAACTTTTGCACCCGATCTTCGTTTGACGCGTACAATAGCTCGTTAGAAAGATCTATCCGAGCACTACAACTTTGGGAAGAGCAACATTGTTCCATGGACCTAGGTTGCTCCCAGATTTCCCAAGAAACATCATTTAGGGTCTCAAAACGGCTCTGGAAGTTCAAGACCCGAAAAACTACTAAGAATAGTAAATTGTGCTACAATTACAGAAACTGAAAAACTGAAAGAGACAGTTGTGGGGGTCCAAGTGGGATAGGTGGGTGGCCACCAACATCCACCTGGATCATTCCTCCCCCCTTAGGAAGCAATGGTCCCCATTGCGTTGAGTTCCTCCATCTGCTGAACTTGGTCCCTAGTGAGCTGTTCTGCAATCTCGGATGTGTCCAATAATGGTGGGAAGCATGGTTGAGGGCGGTACACATTGAACACTTGGTGCAGGTGAAGGAATGGAGGAATGTTGTGCTCCAAAGCATTATTTCCCACAGCCTTGGTAATGGTGTAAGGACCATGTCGGCGTGGTCGGAGCTTCTGATGGGCTCTTGTAAGGCGTTCTTTCTGCAGATGCAACCAGACTTTGTTGCCCACCTGAAGCTTGTGTGGTACCCCTGTGGGTGAGGAGAAGTTGTTCCTATGTTCTGTCATGACCGTATCCCTTTGTTGTTGCTGCTGCGTGGAGGAACCCTTCGCGGGGGTCATGGATGTGGTGACGATCTTCCCCTTACTTTGGGAGCGAACCAGACAAAAAATGAATTTCCTAGTCTGGGAGATGAGCTTGCTACCTTTCTTGGCAGTGATCAAAGAGGTGGCGGTAGGTGGGGCTACCTCTAGTATCCTGTATAATGAATTACACAAAGAAATAATGACAGCACGAGGCCTTGACTCATACACAGCATGTCACCTCCACAAGTATGGTTGGCCTAATAGTACATCACAAACATCTAGAGGTGTAACATCACACAATACCTCGTCTGTGAAGGGTTTGATACTGTAAGGAAGGCGGCACTGCTGGCGAACTCGGAGATCTCATCCTTGGTGAAGCCACCCGATACTGTACGGCTGCGGGTGTGGTGTAGTCAGCAGGCCCAATCGCTTCACGACCTCTGCTGAAATGAGGTTCTTTTGGCTCCCACTATCAACAATAAATTACAGCGGCGAACCCTTCACCCACATTTGTGAGTGGAAAAGACGCTCCCCCTCCTCTGGATCTTCAGGCTCATTCTTCTGGATCTTGGCGGTGGCAATAGTGACGCTAGGCTCCACATCAATGATCTACTTCCCTTTGCCAGTCCCCTTGTCGGGTTCTGACTCAGAGTCAGAACATGCATCTGATTCTGAAGCCTTCAACTTAGCCACCAGCAACTGCTTGGTCCGACACTCACTTGTGTTGTGAATGGGGCTCTTGTGGAACTCGCAACACTTTCCTGTGTCTTTCTTCGACTTCGTGGTGTTGTTCTTTTCTTGCAGCATTGACGGGTTGTCTTGGGTCACCCCACCTTGGCTTTGTCCTTTGGTCTTCGGATTCGCAAATCCAAAGTCTCGCTTCTTCTGTTTAAACTTATGCTCAATCTTGACAGCGTATCAGTACGTTGTACCGAGCGAGGATATGTTCAGGAACTCCATCTCTTCCTAGATGTATCTGGGTAGGCAACCATGGTATTTAAGTACCAGATGCAGCTCAGAATCTTTGATACCCAACTGTGTGCGAAGGGTATGAAAAATTTTTGTGAACTGCGGCACATCTTGGTCCCGTCCTTGCCGCAGCATGGTCCACTTTATGTATTTGTCCTCATAGCTTTTGATAGGGTAGTACTGCTCCTTGATGGCATCCCAAAATGAATTCCAAGTGGGTGCAGCTGAAAATAGTCAACCCGTGCTTTCATCCTTCTGCTAGCAGTAGGTTTCCCACCAGTCCTTGACGTGGGGGGCTGCTTTGAGAAGAGCGAAAACAATCTTTTCCCGACTCGAAAATTCATGAACAGAGAAATACCCATCTAGCAGATTTAACCATTTATCTATGACATCTGTGTCTATTTAACCCTCGAATATGGGTATTTCAAAATTAACTTGTACCTTAAAGGGTGTGTCGTTTCCAGAGTAGCTCTTGGAAGCTGATGTGTCGCCTCTGGGTAGCCACTGAAGGATCTGCACGAAGTTGTCCATCGTCATGTTCCTTTGTCGCTTGAGGGCTTCTTCGAGTAAGATTTTAATAGGATCTCCTGCCCCCTCGTCTTTCTTCTCATCCGCCACGGGAGGCCGTCAGGATTTGCGAGGTTGGTCTTGCAAAGGTTCGACCAGTTCAAGCCCTAACTCGTTATATCTCGACCTCGTTGGGGACATGCAAAGAAAAACAAAGAAAAAGCAGACCACTCTGATACCACTGATCCGGATTTAAACAGGAACGCAACAAATTACAGAAATAACCATAAACACAGAGATGCAGCGGAAATAATACTTCATTTCATTAATGTAAAATACTAAAATATGCTTACAAACATAAATGGAAATAAACCAGCTAGGGCGATGGTAGCTTATCTCTGAGAAGAGATGTGGTGGCTACATGCCTCTGAACTCTGTTATAATGAGGCTCGAAGGCTTATTTATTGTTGAGAAACAATGGAAAACCCTTAACATCCCAAAACCTAACCCTAGAAGATGAAACGCCAAATTGTGGGCCCTGTTTTGGGTAAGTTGGCACATCAACTTCCCGGGGTCGTAACTTTGGCACCCGATCTTCGTTTGATGCGTACAATAGCTCGTTAGAAAGATCTATTTGAGCACTACATCTTTGGGATGGATCGACGTTGCTCCCAGATTTCCCAAAAAACGTCACTTAGAGCCTCAAAATGGCTCCAGAAGTTCAGGACCCGAAACACTGCTAAAAATAGTAAATTGTGCTACAATTACAGAAACTGAAAAACTGAAAAAAAACAGTTGTGGGGGTCCAAGTGGGATAGGTGGGTGGCCACCAACATCCACCTGGATCATCCAGTGCTGCTACCTCAGCTCCCTAACTCCCCAACAAGCAATATGATCTTTTCTAGCCTCAATCTCCCTCTGTGTGTTTCCTGGTTGCCCAGAAATATGCACTCCTTGCTCTGCGCTGGCTGCTGGTACTATGTCACTGCCCATAACCCCTGAAAATCCTGATGGAACAGCCTCCCTAGGGCGGGCACGGATGGTACCCCGAAGTAGAGGATGAATCTCCCGCTGGAGAGACTCGTGGCTAAACAACTGGTTGACTCAACTAAATAGAAGAGTGAACAGTGGAGTAGTTGTTTGCAAATGTCAAAGATGAAACTAAAATGAGAGTTGATCTCTCCTTACAACTTGGGCCTCCTTAGCGTCATGTGGGCCCCTCCATCCACCCATTCGATTTTCCCTCCAAGCATATCAAATGGCTAATTCGAACTCCCACGTGGGTGGCCCCCACATTCGACTAGTAGCTAAATAAAATCGATTTGGCCCCTAAGTCCCTAAGTCGAAAGTGTGGGGTCCTCTTCCTTAGTAAAAAATGTCCAAAATTGTGTAGCAGCAACCTATTACTAATGTGTTTGAGAAGGGACATGACATATGTTAAATTTTAGGTATGTTCTATGCTTAGAGCAATCTATTTCAATTTTCACAGTAAGCTCAATATCTTTTCCAGATTAGCAATCACATCAGCATTAAACTGCAGATAGAACATAAACATAAATCACAAAAGACAATCCAAGACAAGAGGACACAAGATGTGGCGCTAGCCACGGACAAACCCCAATGTGGGGAAACCCTTGATCAATTCTTCTTATATGTTCTTCAATAGTTCAGCACAGAGAGAGAGGGATAATACGTTTACAACAAAAGTCAACACTTTGACTTATCTAGATAAGAGCAGAGATCATCTCTAAGAAGATGATACATGAGATCAATGGAAGACATGCTGCTTCAATTGATTCTCCAAGGTGACTCCTTCACCTATCGTTGTGTTGCATTTTGTCATCATGTTGCACCTCATCGCGCCGCACCATGCTGCACCCATCATCACTATGTTGCATCTCATCACAAGCCCACCTCTATTTATACTAAAACGTTGAGCATAAGTGGGGTTTATTTGGTTGTTGGCCGACCTTAACGAATTGTCCCATAACACAAATAAATTCATATCTCCATGAATACTTATCGGAATCGGATGATCTTTAGATCAATCCTACACCTCTCGATGAGAGGGATCCAAGAAAAATATCAGCTTCCATTAATAAGATGACCCACATGGTGTTTGGCCCTAGTTGCCAATTTTAACACTCCCTCTCAACTAGGGAGAACTCCATCTGCTGATCCATATATCTGACTGTACTATCTCTGCCATCAGTGCCCTACACTGCTCCGCTCTGCTGAACCATGAAGAAGAAGAATTGATCGAGAATGTCTCATACCATTCTCTACTGCCCCGAAGTCAGTTTCATCTGAAGAGAGTGTCACATCACTCTTACTGGCCCGAAGTCAATTTTATTGATCAAAGATCAATATCACAAGAGAGTGTCTCAAACCACTCATACTGATCCCAGATCAATGGAGGTCATCCTAACATAGGGAGTACGGTAGATACATCGATGCATCCATCGATAGTACTACTATGCTCCCTAACCCCATTTCTCGGCTCATTGATCAGATGAGAGGTACTTCCCATGAGTCCCAGACGGCATGGGTAGGATGCCTCGACAGGAGAACTAATCATCCTGTCCACAAGAGAACGAATCATCCTACCCCACAGTCGCCACGGGAGAACTAATCATCCCAGCCCACAGGAGAACTAATCATCCTGTTTCACAGTTGCTACGGGAGAACTAATCATCCTGGCCCACAAAGGAACTAATCATCTTGTTCCACAGTTGCCACGGGAGAACTAATCATCTCAGCCCATAGGAGAACTAATCATCATGTTCCACAGTTGCGACGGGAGAACTAATCATCCCGGCCCACAGGAGAACTAATCATCATGTTCCACAGTTGCCACAGGAGAACTAATCATCCCGGCCCACAGGAGAACTAATCATCCTATTCCACAGTTGCCACGGGAGAACTAATCATCTCGGCCCATAGGAGAACTAATCATCCTGTTCCGCAGTTGCCACGGGAGAACTAATCATCCCAGCCCACAGGAGAACTAATCATCCTGTTCCACAGTTGCCACGAGATATCACAGGGGAAGGTTCAACCTGTCATCTTGTACATAGCGCACCACCAGGTGAGGGTGAGTCGCCCTGTGGTCGTATGTTGCTCCAGTAAGTACCCAAAGCCCCCCAGAGCTCCCAAAGCTCAATGCATGCAACATGCAGGACCCTTATAAGAAGGTCTCTCAACGACTCCAAGTCGTTTGGGAAAGTCACAGATTTGACCTTTCCCTGGGGCTTTAACAAAATGTCTGCGACCTGTACATCAATCTTAATGCGATGGAGCCTCCTCGCTCATCGACTTACCATATCCCAAATATGGCAGTGTATGATGTCTATCTGCTGGAGCAATCATCGAATACGGAATTCCTCAATAATCAAATCCCTCCTCTGGTTGTCACAGAGAATTACAGTGGTATTCATCATGTCTACAAACAACTCACTTAAGAGCTTCTGCAACCATGCAGCTTCACACGAGATCATGCTCGTAGCTATGTATTCGGTCTCGGCGGTGCTTATAGCAACCAACTTTTGTGTCTTACTCATCCATGATATCGAAGCAGAACCCAAAGAGAACTACGCTGAGAAGTGCTCGAACTACGCTGAGAAGTGCTCCAGTGATCCTCCACACTGCCTGCCCAGTCAGCATTCGAATAATCATGCAGCTTCATATTTCCGACAGTGTATCTCAATCCATGAGAGATTGTGCCCCAAAGATATCTCAAAAGATTCTTAGCACCAATCCAGTGAGGCTCAACCAAATATGAGCTCACCATGCTAACTGCAAAACATATGTCTGGACAGAAGTTCACCGAGAACATCAATGCAAATGAGTTTATGGGACTCAGAGGTCCAGCATCATCACCATAAACTTCTGAAAGTTAAGATCCTCGAGGTAGTCACAGGCTTGCAGTTTATCATTCCACATCTGGAATCCAACTCCCTCTTACTTCTACAAATGAGAGGGTCTGCACCTATCAAAAATAGGTCGTCCTCATAAGGTGTTGGTATGAGACATCTATCATCGACAACCTTCAAACAATGGTTTGGATCGACTTCACTCTTAGTGAATCTCAACTTCATCTGACAGCTATCAATCATCTCATACTATGCCCGGGGAGTTTTGCTTCAAGCCATAGAGGGCTTTCATCCACCTACATACATGAGATTCCTGATCATCAATCTCAAACCCCTCGGTTGTTCCAAACCTGTGGACCTGCTACATAAGGAGAATGGTCCCCTTGTAAGATTTTCCTTCGGCACATCTCAAACATGTACTTTCATGCTCTTTTTGAATTCAGGCATCCCTGTCACCATCTGACTCACAGACCTCCGGTGCTATGTGTCAATGGACATGGTCCCTAGTGGATTTTCTTCAACTTGATACAACCCTGAACTCAAAAACATCTTTGAACATTCTATTTTCAAACACATACCTTTCCATCGGTGAGTGCCACCTCGTAACCTTTGACTTCCATTGTTGAAATGGACACCAAGTTCTTGTTGTGATCAGGTACATAAAAGAGATTCTGTAGATGAATCGAGTTACCCTCATTCAATTGAGGGGTAACATTTCCTACACCCTTTCGGGGATAGGTGGCATCAACTCCAAGTATAATCCCACAATTGTTTCCATCTCTACCAAATTAGAGAGTGCACCCTTCTATCCGATGAAGTGCCTTGAAGCACTACCATCAATAAGTCAGATTCCCAAAGAATCTAAAGGAGAGGGCCAATACAAGATAACGCTTCTTTATTTTATCAAAAACAACATTTGATTCCTCATACCTCGGGTTCCTTGATTTCTTTGAAGAGTCGGCAATTTCCTTGATGACATGCATTACCTGTCATTCCTTTGATCATTGAAGATGTCCCTAGAATGATTGTTATCTTCATCAAGAGATGTGTCTCTGCCATTCAGACACTCCTTCGCATAATGGCCGAACTTATTGCAACCAAGGCATCTGCCTTTCCTTCCACCCTTAGATCCGAACTTCCCGATGAAATGATCTTTAGATAGACCATCAGAAACTTCCGCTGCACCATTCTGATAATATTCTTTGCTTCGACTTCACGCTTGGTGAATTTGAAGAGGGATGAGGAATCCATTGATCCTTTTTTTTTCTTTCTCAACTGTCTTCAGTGATTGCTCTTTCACTCTTGCTTGGGCATTGTCTTCACCTCAACTCTGATACCATGTTAAATTTTAGGTATGCTCTATGCTTAGAGCAATCTATTTCAATTTTCACAGTTAGCTCAATATCTTTTCCAGATTAGCAATCACATCAGCATTAAAGTAAACTGCAGATAGAACATAAACATAGATCACAGAAGACAAGCCAAGACAAGAGGACACAAGATGTGGTGCTAGCCAGGGACAAACCCCAATGGGGAGACCCTTGATCAATTCTTCTTATATGTTCTTCAATAGTTCAACAGAGAGAGAGAGAGAGGGATAGTACGTTTACAACAGAAGTCAACACTTTGACTTATCTAGATAAGAGCAAAAATCATCTCTAAGAAGATGATACATGAGATCAGTTGAAGACATGCTGCTTCAACTGATTCTCCAAGGTGACTCCTTCACCTATTGTTGTGCTGCATTTCGTCATCATGTTGCACCTCACCACGCTGCACCATGCTGCACCCATCATCACTATGCTGCATCTCATCACAAGCCCACCTCTCTTTATACTAAAACGTTGAGCACAAGTGGGGTTTATTTGGTTGTTGGCCGACCTTGACGAATTGTCCCATAACACAAATAAATTCATATCTCCATGAATACTTGTCAGAATCGGATGATCTTTAGATCAATCCTACACCTCTCGATGAGAGGGATCCAAGAAAAATATCAGCTTCCATTAATAACATGACCCACATGGAGTTTGGCCATAGTTGCCAATTTTAACAACATACCATCACAGTCACATAACTTCGTTGGTTGGGCAATCTAAGTAGGACTATAAGGCCCCTCACTCAAGCAAAGAAGGATCTCTCTGAAGCGAAGAAGGAAGAAGTCAACATCACAAGGAAAACAGTCACACATGCGAAGGTAAAGAGGCTGTCTCTGGTGTCATAACAACCCTCCCATTACAATCATACAAGTTCATTGATTGGTGAAGACAAGAAAGGGATCATCATAAGAAAAGGTTCTCACCAAAGGTATCTCTTCTAGAGCAAGTGCAACAAGGTTTACCAACAGTTGAAAGAAGAACGAAGTGCGGAAAGGAGGAGGATGAAGCGTCGGAAGAAGGAAGTGTCGGGGAACAAAGTGCAGAAAGGAGAAAGGAGTTGACTTCTGCTTGGAGGATATTCTTGTCAGGGGTCTAGGGTTTTGCAATAACCAATAAGAAGCTTCAATAAGGGAAACTTACTGAAGGGTTTTCCTCTCAAGAGAAGAGAGGTTTTGGCCCTGGCAGAGAGCCAACATCCGTGTTCTTGTCTTTATGTTTTTGGTAGCAGTTCGATGAAACACACACACTAATAATAAGAAGAAGATCAAGCTAAGATAATTGTAAAAGTGCTTCACAAATTGTTATCAAGTCAAGAAGAATCCTAATATACATCATTGCCCTTGATTCTTCAACAGCAGCCACACACACAATCTGATGCAATCAAATAAAATCATGCTTTATCCTCTTAAAAGTTGTCTTCAACAACACAATCAAGATCAGCCCTCTCCTCAAGATCATGAAATGCATAATAACAGTCACAACGTAGGATGTAATCAGCACCCAATGTGAAAAGGGAACTTGGAATCAAAACTTTTAGCCATCTTTCAGTTAGGACCTCTCCAAAGGAATGGAGAGATCAGAAGAAAGGGCAAAATCTCTGTCATTTGAATGCTAATTACTAGTAGACTTGGGTACTCAAACCTCAATATATGAGAAACTGGAAGTAGTTTCATGGTTCCTTTAGACTCGTTATAGCTGAATCAGTTTAGAGATTTGATCTCCAGTGCACCAGAACCTGTTGTATACTTGTGAGAGACTTTTAAAGCAGTGTATAGTTTTTCAAAAATAGGTAGAAAGTTTTGATTTACCAAAACAAATAACTCAAATGCATTTTCAAATACTCACCCTACATAAAAACACATCATTTTTCTATTTATGAAATTACAATGATATTCAGTCCTTTTAGATTCAATGCAAATTTTTTATCTTTCACATACAATAGCACATAAAAATGCGTCTTAGATTTACATGCATGGTTTCTTACTTTTCATTAATAGCAATAACTGCAATCTGAATCTAGGACAGTAGATGCAAGCGTCATGGAGGAGTGAGAACCTTGATAATCCCAATGTCAGAAATATCTGCAACATGAGTGCCTCCACACGGACAGCCCAAATTATCTCCTAACATCACGATTCTAGGAGTTGTATCCTGCCACAATCAGCAAAAAATATACTCAAATTGGTAATTATTCTAATTTGAAGAAAACATTAAATATTCAAATTAGAGAAAAGATATCATACAAGAAGAAACAAGAAACAAGGGCAAGCAACATTGTCACAACCTTAAAAAAAGGGCTTTATATTTGGAAGTGGAGTTTTACAAAATGACGTCTAATTAAAAGCTCAGTTACTAGGATACCAATATTGACACATACGAATGCATGGGTGGACACAGATACATTACTTTATTAGCTAATTTTGGATAGGATATGGATGAAAAAGGAATATATAAACTTGCATTGTATGTCTGTAAAATAATTGTTTTAAAATATCATATTAATTCTAGATTGAATTCTACAAAGGAAAAAAAGTTAGATTCTAGTTGTTACAATGAACCTACCTAACATTAAAAGGACTTTTATGTATGAGTGTTGCGGCAGAAATGCTAGTACACAAATGTAATTGTATGTAGACTGTGTAAAAAGTGTAAGTAATTGTATTATTAATAAAAATTGAATGGTGAATCCTTCGTGGCGGTGCCTATATAGGCATTGACTGGCCACGAAGGTGAATGGTGAGAACTTTTTGACCCTTGCCCTTCATAAGTAATAGCCATTAATTAATTTAAATATTTAATTTATTGTTAATATTATTATCGTTAATATTATTATTTAATTAATATTTTTATGAATAACATTGCCAACTCCTTTAGAGATGCTTTGTCCTCAAAGCATAACAAGAAGGGTTTTCTCTAGTTGAACATGCTGCTATGGAATGGCATTTTTTATTTTGACTTTGTTTGTGCCTTGTGAGTTGGTGAAGTCCTCATGTGTATTTGCACTTTCCTTGAAGCTGGAAGTGTTAACACCATATAATTTATAATGTCTTTCTTGCCAGTTAAACTCCATGAACTGTTCTTCAAGGTTTGTAGTATAGCTTCTTAATTGTATTAATTATTCTGCACCTAGCACTATATCCATTTCTTTGAGCGATAGGGAAAATAAATCCATTTGTAGCTCTAGTTCTTGCATCTGGATTGAAACCTTATGACATTCTCCTATCTTTTCGAACTTTTGCCCAGTAGTGACAGTCATGGTCAAGTCCTTGATTGGGCATACACAAAGATCAAGTTGTTTAGCTAGATTGATGTTTATACAATTATGAATACTACCAAAATATACAAGTATATTGACATTTCTGCTACTTATGATCCCCTTAAGCTTCAAGGTTTTATGTTGTTACCTTCTTGTCATGTTTTTGGGTGGTGTTGTAAGCTTAGTGTTCTTTCTTTTTGGATTTTGGCTTCTCTACTTTCGAAAGTGTGGTGGAACGCATTTTGCAGTTGCTTGTTGTTTTTGATCTTTTGAAAAATTGCTTCCTTCATCCTGATTTTGTTGGACACATGAGATTGCAGCTAATGATGCTTCTTGTGATGGTTCTTTAGAATCTGAATCCGCATTGTGCATTATAGTGATTTCTTCTTCAGGTTCTTGTACTTCAACTTGCCTTCCATCTACTATCTTATAGTAACATAAGGACATGTCCTCATATTTATGTCCTGATGTCCAATTTTCTCCATGCTTGCAGCAATTATTTTTCTTTATCCATTTTTTTGACTCATTACTTTAAGTATCTGACTCTTTCTCAACTTCATAAGTATATAATTTCTTGTTAAGACATCTATGTTCTAACGTCCATTTGTCACCATAATACCTATGTTTGTTTGTCTCCTTTTTACCTGGGTACTGTTGTTCGTTTTCGTCTTCCTTGAATGATGGCATGTTGAACTTATGTTTTTGTTCAATAATTTTTGTTGCCTGTCTGGCTTCTTCAATAGTTTGGGGTTTGTATAATTTCAATTTTGCACGAATATAATCTTTAAGTCCACATCTATACATTTTAGCTAGTTGTTCATCAGTAAATCATCTTTGTCTTGTAGCCAATATTGCCCATTCATGGGTATATTTGCTTACCTTTTTGCTTCAGATAAACAAATTTTTCGTAGACATCATCTTCTTTTTCATCGAAGAATATTTTTAGCTAAGCATCCACAAAAGTCTTCCAATGAAAAGGAACGGGCGTCACATTTGCCAGACCGCCATAGGAAACAATCATATGTCTTCGCCTCTAAATTGTTGCAAGTCATCATGATTTTCTCACGTTCACCTAATGGTGGGTTAGATTCAAAAATGGGTTCCATTTTATTAACCCAAATAATAGCACCCTTAAGGTCTTTACCATCGTACTTGAGAGCTCCTTAATTCGCTGATAGTCTTTTTCTGGAAATTTTGTATAGTACTGGCTACCTGAGAAGTGTATTTGCGGAATTTGCAAAATTTCATGATTTGGGGGATCTTCGCTATCTGGAGTTTTGGGGCTTTGTGTTGGTTCTTGAGAATTTAAGGGATTAACAAAAAATGAATTCACCCTTTCTATTAACTGATCCATTCTTTCTTCTTGTTCTTTAACCTTACAGGTTGATTCATGTTTGTCTTCATCCCTCAATTTTAAGAAGGCTTGCCAATGATAATCAAAATCCCTTTTTTCTTGGTTCTGCATTCCTTGCAACATTTTTTCAATGTTGTCTATCTTTTTTATATCACTTTCTAATTCCTCTTGAGTTTCAATCATCTTCTTTTGTCCTTCTCCTAACTCTATTTGTCTTTTTTCAACATTGTCAAGGCAATGATGAACCTTATCAAGTTTTTCTCAATATTTATTAATGTCGGCTTCATCATTATGATTCCCCATTTTCAAAAAAAAAAATCTTCTTGGCAGAACCCACGTTTTTTTTATATAATTATAAAACTATGTAATTATAACTGTATAATATAGTAATATAATTGTTAAACTATATAATTATATAAAACTATACAATAATTTAATTATATAATGAAAATGTAACAAATTATATAGTTTTATATATGTATGTAAAATGAATAATACGAGGCAAGGCAGACGACGGTCAGGGAATGAAGTGTGGTCAGAAGACATGACGGTCGAGTCCAAAGGCAGCGGGCAAGGTATTTACAGCGATGTCTTGGAACACAGGGACAAGGGAACGACTGGACAGGGAAACAGGTCCGAATAGGTCGGGATAAACTGGCGTCAGCTGTCGGGGAACAATGTTTGACCAAAAATCGAGCAACGACTTGGTCCATGGAGAATGGAATGAACCGGCACAAAGGAACATGGGTTAGCAAGCAACAGAAAACGAGAGAGAAAACAGTGGATAAGGGGTTGACAGCTAAGGAGCGACACAGCGCGGGGAATGGAATTCAGTCAGCAGCTGAAGGGTTGTCGAGTTTAACGATGAAGACATACGAGATGACACAGTGAGCGGATGAAATGTGGTGTTGACAGCGGCACAACGTGTAGACATAATTCAATTTAGACTATGGTGGCTAACGATTTGAAGATGACAGAATATGATGTGGACAAAGGACACAAATGGCAGTGGAACTAGGCAAGGAGGAGTATGTGCAACGGAGTCGGACAGGAACACGTGGCTCTAATACCACTGTTGCAGCAAAAATGCCAATACCCACATGTAATTATATTTAGACTCTGTAAGAAGTGTAAATAAGCAATTGTATTATTGATAAAAATTGAATGGTGATTACAATCCTTCATGGCGTGTGCCTATATAGGCATTGAATGGCCACGAAGGTCAACGATCACAACTTTTTGACCCTTTCCCTTCATAATTAATGGTTATTAATTAATTTAAATAATTTATTGTTAATATTATTATTTAATTAATATTTTTACAAATATTTTGTTCATAACAACGAGTCTTTATGTAGTTTTATGTGTTTTTAACTATTATTTCATGTAAAGTTGAGAAATAACCACTAAAACAATGGTTAAGCAGATAGACAATAGAACTTACCTAATCTTATTATTGTCAAATTGAATGATTTCTACACATCATTAACTAAAAATAGTTTGACATATTCCTTCAAACATGAGGCTATTCATTGACATGTACGTACACGATAAAAAAATTCACACATAGGAGGCTCTAATTGATGGGAGACTATATGACACAGTCACACAAATCAAGTCTAATGGCATATTCTAGGTTCTTTAGCTAATGAAAATGCCATGATTTAATGTGTGTGTGTGTGTGTGATTCCTTCTCTCCTTTCTTAGGTGGGGAATACAACAGTAGAATCCATCTTCTTCAAGTCAAATAGCACAAGGAATTTTCCCAATCTTCTACAATTGTTCAGTTGTGAACTACAATTCTAGGGGCTATGGAGGTTGAAAAAGTTGGAAGGTTAAGACCATTAAAAGAAAGAAACACAGGTTAGGTAGATGGGTGGATCAACATCTTAGGGATACAAGGCGTTCTTCGCATCCTAAATCTATAAGAATGCATCTATGTAATATCCCTATGAAAAATTTACAGTAATAAACAAAGCATGCATAGACAAAAACACAGAAAATTTTCCCAAATATCAGAACACAAAATAGAGCCAAAAATTGTGTTGCTTAGCCATTTTATTGATAAAACATGAGGTTAGAATGGGTGCTTGGAAAGTATGCACCTAGGATTGCCCACGGCAATTTAGCTAAGCGAAAGTGATGAATATGAAGTCCCCCAAGCGTCTTGGTTGATCTCCCTTGTTGGAATTTCTAAGTCTGACACGTTAGAAACCCTTCATGCACATTACTGATTTATTCTTACCTACTTGTTTCGTTAATTAACAAGTTATTTACCATGTAAATACTAGAAATAAATACAAACGCATGCTCAACGAATTACAGATCAACAACTGAAGGAAATAGAAACAAGCACACAAGTAACACCGTTGTTTTTGGACTAATGTCCCCAAAAAACCCAATGCGGGAAAATCAGTGCAGCTATCTGAGGGTTTGATTTATTAAGTAGTTTCAGAATACAATCTGGGTGCCAAATCTGGCAAACCCAACAGAGAAAAATCTCGGCAGTAGCACCTCTCTATTTGGAAGCAGATATTCTGGCTGAAACCCTGGATAAACACTCCCGTAGCTCCATAGCTCCAATTTGCCCCACGAAACCCCTGCGTCAACCTCTCTCTGGCCCAGCGTTAGCCCAGCGTCACTTTGGCTTAGCCTGCGTCAACCTCTGGAGGCACTGCATCAGTCCTCTGGCCCTCTACATCACCCACGTTGGACCTCTGAGGCACTGCGCAGCTTCTGGCTACCTCTGCGTGAGCCCTGGCTGGCTCTACGTGGACCCTTGGCTGCTTCTGCGTCCCTCTCTCCGACTACTGCGTTGATCCTCTCGGTGCTATCTCTGCCTCTCTGCTTCTGTATTCACTGCCCCACAGCTGCAACTCTGATCACTCACTCAACCTTCTCAGCAAACCCAGCCCCAGAAAGTCGAAATCTTGATCTCTTGGTATGTTCTCCAAGTGACCCTCAAGCCTCCTCTTATACTTTTCTCGTTGACAAATCAACAGCGGAGATTAAGTCCCTAATCAACGGCTAAGATTAGATTTGGCTTGACCCATGACTTTTGGACCATTCTAACACAGTTTTATATTAATTCACATTAATATTTTGATTTCCCTAGGTTTAGACTTAGGGACTCCATTAAAGATATTAATTATTTTAATATCTCCCAAACTGTTTAGAATCTGCCCAAATCCTTTCTGGGTAATGGAGATCTCATGTGCCTTAGCCTTTCCACCAACTTTCGTGGCTAGAGCACATCCGATGCTACCCCAAATCAACATCCCTTTGGCTCTGCGCTGAAATGCCCAGAAATGAGTTGTTGGTTGTGAAGAATAGCTGCTAGGTCTCCTCTAGTGCTCAGAAAATTCCGGGAAATTAACCCAGGCTCTCCACCAAATACCCACAAAAACCCACGAAGGAATTTGTTGATTGTTGACTTTGGAATTTGTTGATTGCTGGATTATTTGACCCACCTGATAATCCTGCTGCTGAAAGACCCCAAAATGACTGCAATCACCAACAAATCTCCTCCCTGGACTCCTCCTCAAGTTTCAACCCAAAATTCCCTTCTCTCCTCAACCCCCACGTGTTGTTGGAATTTCTAAGTCTAACTCGTTAGAAACCCTCCATGTACTTTTTGATTTATTCCTTCCTACCTGTTCTAATTAATTAACAAGTTATTTACCACGTAAATACTGAAAATAAACACAAATACATGCTCGACACATTACAGATCATCAACTGAAGGAAACAGAAACAAGCACACAAATGAACAACGTTATTTTTGGACTAATGTCCCCAGAAAAACCAAATGCAAGAAAACTGGTGCAGCTATCTGAGGGTTTTATTTATTAAGCAGTTTCAGAATACAATCTGGGTGCCAAATCCGGCTCGCCCAACAAAGAAAAATCTCGACAGTAGTACCTCTCCTTCGGAGATAGATGCTTCGGCTAAAACCTCGGATAAACACTCCGGCAACTCCTCAGCTCCAATCTGCCCCACGAAAAACACCACCATCAGCCTCTTTTGCCCTCTGCGTCAGCTTTTTCGGCTATTCCCATTGTTCCTGGTAGTTCCGGCTTCTGCCCTCTGTGTCAGCTTTCCCGGCTGCTACGCTGATCCTCCCGACACTATCTCTACCTCTCTGCTTCTGTATTCACTGACCTCAGCTGCATCTCCACATCACTCTCAACTTTCTCAGCAAACCCAGCCCCAGAAAGTCGAAATCTTAATCTCTTGGTGTGTTCTCCAAGTGACCCTCAAGCCTCCTCTTATACTTTTCTCATCGACAGAACGACGAACGAGATTAAGTCCCTAATCAACGACTAAGATTAGATCTGGCTTGATCCATGAATTTTGGACCATTCTAACACAGTTTTATATTAATTCACATTAATATTTTAATTTCCTTAAGTTTAGACTTAGGGACTCCATTAAAAATATTAACTATTTTAATATCTCCCAAACTATTTAGAATCTACCCAAAACCTTTCTGGGTATTGGAGATCTCATGTGCCTTAGCCTCTCCACCAAATTTCGTGGCTAGAGCACATCCGATGATATCCCAAATCAACACTCCCTCTTAGCGAGGACTGTGCTCTATCAATACTCCTCACTGAGTATTACTCTGATCATCCGGCATCGGTCCCTAATGCTAGGCCTGCTTCCCATCATCTGTACTGCTGCATCCCGTACTGCCACCCATGGCTCCGCCACTGCCATTGCTGCATCTGTACGACAGCTCCCTCTACATCCGTGCTACTGCCCATGGCCCTGCCACTACCACTATTGCATCTGCACTACATCCCCTCTCATCATGTTGCATCGTGCTGCCCATAGCTCCGCCACTGCTAATTGTTGCACTGCAACTCAGTTACTGAGAAGTAAGTAACTGATCTCTCAACTTTGACATCTTTGTCAGGCTAGAGACACTCCCGATGCTAAAGCTCCCTCTGTCGCTGACAAGTGCTCCCTCTCTGACCTCTGCGCTACTGCAAGAACTCCTTGCATCTCGCACCGTTGCACACCTCTCTGTGCCATCTTGCACTAATGCAACACTCTCGTGCCTCTCGCGCTGTTGTAGCCTGCTAGCCTCGCGTTGTCCTAGGAATCCTTCACTGTGGCTCTCTCTGCCGCTCCATCCTCATCCGTCTCTACTGACATCCACCAGTGCTGCTACTCCTCTTCAGGGCTCCTGTAGCCAAGTATAATCCAAGAGGTTGGGTACCTCGAGGATCCTGCCCCTCATCTTCTGTAGTCCTCCTGACTACAACTCGATGTCTCCCCACTTCTGCTCAAGTGGTGTGCGTGCACTCATGGCACACAGAACAGAAAGAATCCTGGCCTTCCAGATGACAAAGTTGGATGCCTCATCCAACCTGTCCTAATCCCTCAGCCCATTCATGGCCATCTCTCTGCTCTTCTTGTTGACTCCTTCGAGTCTCTCTACTTCCTGCCTGGAAGTTCTAGGTTCGACTCTTGCTGAGTCTCTCCACTTTCCGTCTGGAAGTTCTCGATTCGACTCCTGTTGAGTCTCTCCACTTCCCGTCTGGAAGTTCTCGGTTCGACTCCTGCTGAGTCTCTCTACTTCCTGCCTGGAAGTTCTCGGTTCAACTCCTGCTGAGTCTCTCTACTTCCCGTCTAAAAGTTCTCTTCTGGACTCCCTCTGAGTCCCAATTTCCCACCTGGAAATCCTTCTGCCAACGTCAAGTTGCCCCTCTCTGATCATTTGTGCAACAACAACAATGATCCGGATTCCTTGGCTAGAAATCCGCCTCGGCAGCAACTCCCTCTACCTTGGCCTTGCACTGTAAGGTATTGTTCTAACTACAATACTCCACCAGCTCCACTCTGCAACTTACCCACAGCCTCCTAAACCCCAGCAACCTGAAGGTTAGAGCTCCTAGGCTCTACGCAATCCCGACACCGGCAAATCAACTTCCTCAACCAACTGCATCAGCACTCCTGGCCTTTGCGTGGCTCTGTGTGAGCCTGTCTTTGCCTCCCTTGGCCTCTACGCTGCCTCTTCTTGGCTTGAACTTGATGACGCAGGCACTACGTCACCCCTTCCTTGCTGCTTCTCTGCTAGGAAAAACTTCTGTCACTCGAGACAGCTGTTTTCTGTTGTTGTTGCTTTGCTTGGCTGATGTCTTCAGTTCTCCTGTGATCTGTAACCACGCTTTGATACCATGTTGGAATTTTTAAGTCTAACCCATTAGAAACCCTCTATGTACTTTCTGATTTATTCCTTCCTACTTGTTCTGATTAATTAACAAGTTATTTACCATGTAAATACTGAAAATAAACACAAGTACATGCTCAAGACATTACAGATCATTAACTAAAGGAAACAGAAACAAGCACACAAATGACACTGTTATTTTTGGACTAATGTCCCTGGAAAAACCCAATGCGGGAAAACCGATGTAGCTATCTGAGGGTTTGATTTATTAAGCAGTTTCAGAATCCAATCTAGGTGCCAAATCTGACTCACCCAACAGAGAAAAATCTCGGCAGTAGTACCTCCCCTTCGGAGACAGATGCTCCGGCTAAAACCCTGGATAAACACTCCGGCAACTCCTCAGGTCCAATCTACCCCACGAAAAACCCCAGCGTCAGCCTCTTCTGCCCTCTGCGTCAGCTTTCCCGGTAGTTCTAGTTGTTCCCGGTAGTTCTAGCTTCTACCCTCTGCGTCAACTTTCCTAGCAGTTCCGACGGTTCCCGGCAATTCCAGCTGTTCCAGGGTAGTTCCCGCTTCTACCCTCTACGTCAACTTTCCCCGCTGTTCTGGCAATTCTAGTTGTTCCTGGCAGTTCCCGCTTCTGCCCTCTGCATCGGTTTTCTCGACTATTCCCGCAGTTCCAGTTGTTCCCGGCTGTTCCCACTTTTGCCCTCTACGGTAGCTTTCCCGGTTGCTACATTGATCCTCCCGGCACTATCTCTGCCTCTCTGCTTCTGTATTCACTGACCTCAGTTGCAACTCCAGATCACTCTCTCAACTTTCTCAGCAAACCCAGCCCCAGAAAGTCGAAATCTTGATCTCTTGGTGTGTTTTCCAAGTGACCCTCAAGGCTCCTCTTATACTTTTCTCGTTGACAATTCAATGGCCGAGATTAAGTCCCTAATCAACGGCTAAGATTAGATCTGGCTTGATCCATGACTTTTGCACCATTCTAACACAGTTTTATATTAATTCACATTAATATTTTAATTTCCCTAAGTTTAGACTTAGGGACTCCATTAAAAATATTAATTATTTTAATATCTCCCAAACTGTTTAGAATCTGCCCAAACCCTTTCTGGTATTGGAGAACTCATGTGTCTTAGCCTCTCCACCAAATTTCGTGGCTAGAGCACATTCGATGCTACCCCCAATCAACACGTGTGACACCTCCAAGGACTACGTGTTGAAGAAAAGGGTAACTAGGTTCGGTATTTATCAATGTAATTTTGATTTTTGTACTTGTCAAGAAAAAAAATTATTATTTTTATCAATTATATGAATGAGTTTCTTGCTCATTCTATAGGTCTAGGAAAGTCAAAGAGTCAAAATTATATTGAAGAGCTCTTCTTGAGCATTTATGTAATGAACATGAGTCAACCTAGTGTCAAACAACCCTCCAAGACAAGCACCATCCTTCAAAGAAGAAGCCTGCAAACAAAGCGATGAAAAGACAGAATGTCGACATGCAAAAATATATTAAATAACTAAAGGATGACATGTCGGTTCACCTGGATAAGTCGGCTCAAACTAGAGACATAACCACTATATCTACCCAGCTAGGGTATCCGCAAAAGACACAGAAAATCTCAGACATCTCTGAAGTTTTCGAAAGTATGGTACAGGACTTCAGATAGCTCAGTAAGACAAAAAATCTCGGATAGCTCAGTGAAGACAGTATCTCGGACTTGTCTGAGATATCTCACAGGATCTTAGAAATGATGACAGAGCCTCCTCCTTGATGGCACAATCTCGATGAAGGAGAAGATTTCGTTGATGTAAACCACAGTGGCATAAATAGTCTCGGCATAAACATGATGGGAAGATACTCTGTCTCAAGAGTGCAGTAATATGATTTCAATGAAGACAGTCATAAAACTATAATCTCAGTTAAGGTTGCAACCATGAGACAGTCATGATCTCGGTGAAGTTAAGGACAGACATCAGTTATATATGTGGAGACCCTGTTGAACATTTCGATAAAGGAGTAGTCTTGAAGCAGCTATGATGATGATCTCAGTGGTAACAAAGGAAGAGGATTGGTTTCTTGGTCTTGGAGTGGCATAGAGGGTCAAGTATAATGGTCTTGGTGTTCGTCAATTAGAATCTCTATAAGAAGAATTATGTGTTGGTTTTCCTCTCCAAGAGGGAGAGGTTTTGGCCCTGGCAGAATGCCAACTTCTTGTGTTCTTGACTCCTTGTTTTGGTAGCAGTTTGATGAAGTAAACACACACAATCATAATAAAAAGAAGATCAAGATAAGATAAATAGTAAAAACATTTCACAAATTGTTATCAAGTATAGAAGAATCTATCTAATGCTAACTGCCCTAGATTCTTCAACATGGTATCAGAGCTAAGGTGTTGAAGTCAAATGAAGGGCAGCAAAAGAGACATACAAGGATATGTCTTCAAGGACATCAAAGTAGGTTGAAAGGATTAAAGGAGAAAGTATACAACAAGCAGGTCTACAACAGTCATGGAGTATCAACTTCAGTAATTACAGTCATGCACTCAACTCATGCTCAGTTTGATGGAGTATATCAGTGATCCTCACTTCTTGATCACTGAACTTTCTCCATGCCATAAAATATAGTCTCATATATATATATATATATATATATATATATATATAGTGCAGAAGTAATCCAAGGAATACCTCTCACAATCCATGATTACACCATTGTCTCAATATAGTTATTACATCAAGGCAGTTTTGATGATGAGATAGTGTATCTATACAGTGCTATATATATAGATATATATATATATATATATATATATATATATAGTGCAGAAATAATCCAAGGAATACCTCTCACAATCCATGATTACATCATTGTCTCAATATAGTTATTACATCAAGGCAGTTTTGATGATGAGACAGTGTATCTATACAATGCCATCCACAGTTTAGTTATGTTATTCATTGACAAGTTTGGGCTCTCAATACTCTACACAATGCCCCTAGTACATTTATGAGGCTCATGAATGAAGTTTTGAGAGAATTTATTGGTAAATTCGTAATAGTATATCTGGATGATATATTAGTTTACAGCGGATCAAAAGAGGAACATGTGAGGCATCTAAATTATGTCTTACAGAGGCTACAACAAGAGAAGATACGGTTAAATTTAATGAAATGTTCATTCATGAAGGAGGAGTTGGTGTATTTGGGCTTTGTTATTTTTGCTGATGGATTAAAGATGGATCCAGAGAAGATAAAAGCAATCATAGAGTGGCCTTCACCAAGAAGTGTCTCTGAGGTAACAAGTTTTCACGGTCTTGCTAGTTTTTACAGGAAATTCATAAGGAATTTTAGTAAGATCAATGCTTCAATTATTGACACAATAAAGAAGGACAGACAACCATTTAAATGGATTGCTGAAGCAGAAAAGAACTTCCAGCTGTTGAAGA
Source organism: Pinus tabuliformis (assembly GCA_031772625.1). Taxonomy (NCBI): domain Eukaryota; kingdom Viridiplantae; phylum Streptophyta; class Pinopsida; order Pinales; family Pinaceae; genus Pinus; species Pinus tabuliformis. The sequence goes on along the minus strand of CM062820.1, from coordinate 786,998,516 downwards.
GGAAGATTATTGAGAAGCCTATTTTGATTTTCCCTGATTTTAGTAAACCTTTTCAAGTGAAGTGTGATGCTAGTGGAGAAGCCATTGGAGCTGTTTTGAGTCAGGAGGACAGGCCTATAGCTTATTTTGGTGAAGAGTTGAATGTGTCAAAGAAGAAATATTCTTCTTATGATAAGGAGTTTTATGCAGTGGTGCAGTCTTTGAAGAAGTGGAGACATTACTTGATGTCCAAGGAGTTCATACTATATTCAGATAACCATGCATTACAGTACATTATGCAACAGCCAAAGCTTAACCAGAAGCATGCAAAATGGGTAGAATACCTTCAAAGTTTTAATTTTGTGTTAAAACATATAACTGGTCAATCAAACAAAGTAGCAGATGCCTTAAGTAGAAAAAGCATTTTAGTTCAAGAAAGTCAAATTCAAGCGTTGGGTTTTGATTTTCTTAAAGAGTTATATGAGAAAGATCTAGAATTTAAAGAGGCATTTGAAGCTTGTAGAAATCCTATTATGTTAGACAGAAGCAAGTGGCTAGATTATTTCCTGCAAGAGCGACTGTTGTTTAAAAGAAATTAGCTGTGCATACCAAATTGTTCTATGAGAGCAAATTTGATTAAGGAGAAACATAGTGGTGGACTGGGAGGACATTTTGGTGTAGACAAGACTTATGAGCAATGGAACCAGTTTTATTTTTGGCCAAAGATGAGAGCTGAAGTGGAAAAGTATGTGAAAAATTGTAAAGTCTGTTAGTATGCAAAGGGAAGGAGCCAAAACACAGGTTTGTATGTTCTGTTACCTATTCCAGATGGGCCTTGGGATATGGTAAGTATGGACTTTGTTTTGGGTTTACCAAAAACTCAAAGGGGACATGATTCAATTTATGATGTGGTTGACAGATTTTCAAAATGGCACTTTTTATTCCATGCTATAAAACCAGTGATGCTACTCACATTGCTAATCTGTTTTTTAAGGAGATTGTAAGATTACATGGGTTACCTAAGAGCATAGTTTCAAACAGAGACACCAAATTTGTTGGACATTTCTGGAGGACATTGTGGAAGAAGCTTGGAACTAAATTGAGTTTCAGTTCTACTTATCATCCCGCGGCTAAGGAACAGAAAAACTAAATTAGATTTTAGATCCGTAGTTCTTCTTACGTTTTTTGATTTCTTTTTATTTTGTAGATTTTCATATATAGCTTAGTTAAGTTTTATTTACAAAAATATAAAAACAAAAAAAAAATTATTTGAGAAATATAAAAATATAAAAGATCGATTTTCTTTTTTTCTTCTTAGATTAGATTTTGCCAAAAAATTCTATTACTTACATTTAGTTTATTTAGTTTAGATTTAATTTAGAATAAACTTTTAATTTTAGATCTTTGATAGTGTTGTTTTAGTCTAGGAATTAAATTTTTAATTTAGCTTAGTTTGATAGTTTGATTAATTTTTAAGCTTTAGATTTAGTTTATATAGTTTTAACTTTCTTAGATTTTATTAATTAAAATCATAAAAGAATAAAAAAATTTGCGGAAAATTTTTCTTTGTCAGATCCAGTTATTTTCAGGAATTTTCATGTTATATCTTTCATGCTGAGATCTAAATTTTCAGGTCGAGATACGAATACGATGTCTGGTTAATAATTCATGATTCTCGTGGTGGCTTAAGGCATTTATCTCTTCAAAAATTTAGTTGCCGGATATCGTTTTGGTCATGTGATTTAGCTGATGACAAATGATTGTTGTTCACGGTTCATCTTTCTATATCATTTAACAAGTAATCATTTTAATAACAATCTTTTTAAGGCACTGGTCTGCTCAATTAATCAAATCATTTTAGTGCTTATCTTGATCGTGTCTCGTGTCTCCCAACCAACTGGTCGACAGTTGGTCTCATCATCTCACAGGGACTACCCCCCTTAGCCGTGGGAGACAGGCTTAAACGGAGGGATCGTTGATCAGAGTGACAGCCCCCGGTCTGAGCGTTGTCGTGTCAATCTGCGCGACAACAGACCCTACCTAGGTCTCTCAATTTTAGCAATACATTTCTTGGAGGCAAATGCTCATTTAGAAGAGTTGATTGAGAGTTCCTATTCCACTTTGGGTATCATTACAACTCAAATTAGTAGGGGTCCTAGGAGGGGATCCTATAGAGCTACCACTATGTCAAATGGCAACAATGGAGCAATAACCCACTGTCACCTCAGTTAAAGCTCCCTGCTCTTTACAGACTTTCACCAATGGGAGGAGACCCTGTATAAGAGGAATCACAAGGATGAATTGATCAATGATGGGGTGAGGAGTGATTCCTAAAGTCTATTCACAAGAGAGGCTCAAATTTTGGCTTGCTTTTGAAGCAAGGTGATGGGCTATATAGGAAGGGCTAAGGGGATAGCTAGATCTAGGGTTGAGAGGTATTCTCTTTATATGAGGTTCCCTACAACCAAGAATCCTAGAAAAATGAGGTTTCTAAGCGGTCCTTGTGGAATTGGAGTTGCAAGGTTGCGGGACCACAAAGAAGCCCTAGTGGGCCCAAACTAGGTCGAGGGGTTGGGGTTGATCAACACACTAACGGACTTTACCAAGTTAGGGATGAGTAGAGGAACAAAGGAATTAGATTTCTCTTGGAATGTGAATGCAATGATCCTTAATGAAACCATTAACCCAAAGCAAACTAGGGAAATGTATCCCAAGATAGGGCTTGGGATATCTCGAGATTCCACTGTCAGAATAGCCTAAAATTTGGAGGACCTCTAGAGGACTCAATAGTGCAGCTCTAGAACAATTTTCATAATTTTTTTATGGCTACAATCAAATTCGTGTGATGCCCTAGATGGCCTTCTAGGTTAGGGCTTAGAAAGAGGGAAAGGAGGTGTAAAAGATATTTGTTTGGTGATCACCTCAAACTAGATCAGTGCCCAACCAATTGGGAGAATGTTGTCAAATAAAATCAACATTTAGATATGCTTAATTACAACTATGGAGTTCCCCAGCAACTTCGTATGGCATAAGCAGCAACTAGGTTACAAAAGGAAATTATACCTCTTTATATTGCAAACAATGACTTATTAAGGCAATTCACAAACATTCATGTACCTCAGGAACAATAATTCAACATACTTCAAATGATCATATGAAAAATCCCTCACAAAGACAAGACCAACGACTTTGAATAAAGAGCGGCTACACCAGCTTCATGAATAATATTCCATAGACAATTTATGAGACAAAATTAGAAATAAGCATGCAAAAGGTACTCACAAGTATAGCGAAATTATTCCAATAATCAAAATTTAAAGAAATTGAAGCCTCTAGACAAGACATTAAGCTCTTCCAAACATTGAAATGCATTAGATCTCCAATTCGTCCATCAAAAGTCCCAACGAAATTTCCAGAAGAAAAAATGATCCAAATCCAAGTGTCATGAGAGGAATGAATGACCCTCTCATTTATTTATACAATCCATAAGGGGGTTCGAATAGCCTAATTAGCCTAATAATGCCCCAAATAATGAAATAATGTACACTAATGACATGACTTGGTGACAAACCCACCAATATAACTTAATAATACAATGATAAAGCCTCTCAGGAGGGAAAAATAGTAATCATAATGAGTCGTAGGGCCATTGAGAAGGCCTAGTGGAGTCCAAAGTGTGCCAATGTGAGAGAAAAGGCTCCAAACATTATGATCAAGGGGATGGCCCCTGATATCCAAGCAAATCCAATGTGGTGCCCCAAATGGGTGTGGGTGCACAACAACATCCTCATGGGTCTCCAAGTGGATCGATAATGCCTATATACCATCTACAAGGGTTGGAATGATGACATAAGCCCTCCCATTATCTCCTGTGGGGAGACACATCCTCATCTAGACCCTGGAACATCTGCTAAGTGTATGGTGCAAGTGTGAAGCCAGTTGGGCATGGTGATCCAGGTGCATCATCCTCATCCAAAAGGTGTAACACGAGCAATCAACGAGTGGTGTTGATGGATCCATTATGTGGAATATTGCTCCCTGTTGTGGTGGAGGCCCATGGCTCTCAACACTCACCCTACAAGTACCAATGTGACCCTCTAGAGGGCTTGGACCCCAGATAGGGAGACCAAACCCCAAATGGAGACCCACCTACAATCTTGCATAAGATCCAATGCATCCCCTTGCCCTCTAGTACAACCAATCATTAGCGTAATCAAGTAAAAGAGCTTACAAATCATGGAATCAAATGGACACTTCATGGTGGCATGCCCTTCCATAGTGGGCTTTGACATGTACAGGTGTCTCCAAGCTCAATAAGGGGGTTAACCAAGGAACCTATTAGGTGGTTTCAGCCTTTAAAGGGGGTGATATGTCTATGGTACATCCATCAAGTGGTAGGTGGCATGTGATATAATGATGGAATGGAGTGGGGATTAGGGGAAGGCTCCAAGCCAAATGCCATGGTATATGAATGTAGGAGGGAGAAATCGTGCTATATGAGTTACCCTGACCTTTGTTTCTCCACCCTTATTCATATGCCTTTTGTCTTAGATTGATTTTTCTTCATAACTGCTCGAGGTTCCAGGGGATGAGAGCATTATGTGTAGGATACAAAAGCAGATACACCCTTTAAGGTAGGGTAGTTCATTTCCCACCAAGGGTTAGGACAATCATGGGTTCCTTAATGTGGAGGGGGCTCATCTAGGGCCCATAGGAACCAAGGTGATGGCCATAGATAAGGGCTAGAGCTCATGTTTGGCTTTTGCCCACGTGCCAAATTTGTATGTCCCAACCATCTTTTGCATTTTGTAGTACATTTCCTATTGAAAATGGCCAAATTATTCTTTTTCTTTTCTTTTTAGTTGCACAACCTCTGGGGCATTGTTCCTAGCCCAACCCAAGGTGTGGGCAAGGGGAGGGGAGACTAACCCTTTGTGGACCCAGAGGGGAAAAGTGATAAAAGGGGTTAAAATGAGCAAAGGGGAGTGACGTATATGGTGTCAGGAAGCGGGACCATGCAACCAAAATTGGGGATTTCCCGTGTAGTGCCAACTCTAAAGCTAATAGCCAGTAAAGAAGATCCCATGGGACTAGGATACAAGGCTAACCACCAAATCGGGCAGAGGAGAAAAGAGTATGGACCTAGCCCACTCTTTACATCGAATCCCCCCACCAACCCATGCTCAAAAGTGTCCATGTTAAGTAAACAAAATTACTCAACTACACCAATGAAAAGCCATACCTTTGGGGTCGGGAGGCCCACCTTCAAACATACGATCATAACAGATGGGCGAAGGACCACATCGTTGGCTCAGGTGGCAGAGATAGTGGCACATCGATCTATCTACTGGTTCTAAGGAGTTGTTGGTTGTCGGCTGAGGACCATCTAGGAGAAAAATTTCTCCTATGGGTATCACGCACAAAGTGGTGGGTATCATCTGGCTCCAACTGGGACATGATCCCTCAGAAGAGTGTACGGACGTACTCAAATGGGAGGTCATGAGAACAACAACAATCTCTTGGGACCACAGACCTGTCACCTGCACATATCACAAATCAAGCACGTGGGGCAGCATGTTTTTGTGGCGTCTTATGATCGCACATGCTTGTATTAGGCTGTAAAAAGAAATCAACAAGAAATAACAATTTAAATCTAAGTGCAATTTTAATCTAGCATGATAATATCATATGATGTTAGTTCTAACTCGAAGAATCAGTATTGAACGCATCCTACTCTAAAATGCATATTACATCACCCAAGTACTAAGTGTAATTATAGACCCAATGCAACCAACATATCATCCAGTCAATATGAAAACAACTGCCCTTCTACTTACTCATGTGATTGATCCAAAGGCAAGGGCAGGAATGACAACATGGAAGGTCACAGGAGCGGGAGGCGGGAAAATGAAACGACCACACAAGGGGATGTAATCTATTCCACAAGATCCTTTCTTCCAACCAAAAGACAGAGATATCAACAATCAAGCTCATAAACCTCCGATGGATGGCAACCTCAAGCATATCACCCCCATCATGGTCTTTATCATTTATATCATGCTTTATGACTACCATAGGGTCATGATTGGAAGGAAAGGGAGATTAATGACATGGGGAGACACAAGCAGATTGCTCATGATAATCATACTCAGGTGAGAGAAAGGATTCATTAGTACAAGGAGGGTTGAGGAAAGGGTCCACATGCAATTCAACTACAACCCTAGGGATGTGAGGAATGACAAGGGTCCTATTGATATCATCATCATAGGTGTCATAAATAGGGTCTTTGTCAAAACAATTCCCATGAATTTCCCATTTCCCTTCTTCAATATGTAAATAGTCACTAATATCAATGTTTGAAGGGGTTACAGATCACCTTCTCCAAGGTCTCCAAAAGGTGGGTTGTTAGAAATAGTATCCTCGAAAAAGGTGGGGTTAACCTTGATTTCACTTTCCATAGACTCATCCTCCCTATCACACGTGTTTTGAAAATTATCTTCATCACTTTTTTCGTTATGTGGACCCAAGGAGGACCCTCCTCCCTTCTCATCATCTAGATCATGATGCTTAATGAAGGCTTCCTCTTGAATATTTAGTGTAGGGCATATATGAAAATGTCAAAGAAATCCATCAAATAATTCTTCAATGGATGAAATGCTCCTAGGTTCGTGATTATGCAACCATGAATAATTGTCATGTCCCTTCTCAAACACATTTGTAACAGGGTGTGTTTCCACACATTTTTGCACAATTTTGGCTTAGGGAAAGAACCTAGCATTTTCGACTTAGGGGACTTAGGAGGAAATTCAACCTAATTTGGTTGCTAGTGGAAGGTGGGGGGCACCCACGTGAGAATTCGAACTAGGCCATTCAAATGGTTTGGAGGGAATTTAAAGTGTTGGATGGAGGGGCCCATATGAGGAAAGGAAGGCCCACAAAGATAAAAGGAGGAGAGAGCTCTCATTTGGATTCATTCTTACACCTAGCAATCAAAATTACTTGACTGTTTGCTCTACTGCTTCGTTGAGTCAATTGGTTGTTTAGCCACAAATCTCTCAAGCAAGAGATTCAACCTCTGCTTCGGGGCACCATCCATGCCCACCCTAGAGAGGTAGTTCCATAAGTATTTCAAGAGTTTCGGGAGTGTGTACAACACTACCATTCAGCCACAACAGGGAGTGTGTATTTCTGGCTAGCTAGAGAATACGCAGGGGGAGTTTGGAGCTATTAGTGATCAAGCATTTGCCGGGAGAGTTAGAAGATTGGGAGAGAAACAAAGGGTCATCCTTTCTTGTGAGTTTTGGAGCCAACAGAGCCAGGATCCCAACAGTTCGATTTACCCGGGGCCTGCACAGAGAGCCACCATCACGTGAGAGTTAGAGGAAGGAATTGTAGAGTTAGAGCTGGCCGGGAGAAGTAGGAGATCACTTGGAGGGCCATTTGAGGAGGATTGTTGGATTTGGGAGAGCAAAGATTGACAGGATTAATCACAGCAACAGAATTCAAAATTGGAGGGCCAAGCTGTGAAAGGTCAATTTTTGAAATTTGGAACCAGGGAAAACCCTTTCTGGGTTTTCCTGGGTTTTGGGCAAGGATCGCACTCCTGGTTTTATAGAATTTTCTGGGCAGATGTAAGGGGTCAAACAGGGGTCCTAACTCAACTAGCAGCTAAAGGAGCTAAGGGGAATTTGGGCCAAAATTCTGAGGTCAACATTTGGCCAATTCCTTCGTGGGTTTTTCTGGTTTTAGGCCAAGGAGCAAGGAGCTGAAATATCATCATTTTCTGAGCACGGGAAGCAGTGATTCCAATGTTTCGAAGTCAACAGTTTTCTGGGGCAGCGCAGTTCAGTTTGGTGCAGCAGTTGTAGCAGCATTCAGTTCAACGTTTTCTCACCTGGGTTTTGTCAAGCTTGTCCATTGAGACAAGCCCAGGTGCACCATTCTATTTTACTATTGTATTTTGCTCCTGAAGAAGTAATAAAATGGCTCAGCAATTCTTTATTTCCAATGTTTCCATGGGTGCTTAATGTATATTTCGTTTTTATGATTGCTGGATTGTTTGCATGCATTGTATATCACTTACATTCTTGCTTAGGATCATTACAGTGGTATCAGAGCCATGAACTTGTCCAGCTGTGGAATAGCCATCTGAATCATGGAGGATTTGAGCATGTATGCACAGTGACGAGTTACACCATAGACAACTTATGGCTCAAAGAAGATGTAGTATGCAAGAATTCTCGGGTGAAATCCATTGGAATGATGAGAGATTGGCCCAGTTGAGGAATGTGTCAGGCAAAATCCATTCTCATCCTTACAGCAGAGACATTAGTGGTGCGCAGGCTATGGGGGTGCAACCATCTACATTGTGTGGGGAAAGTCAACAGAATCAGGGCATCAAATCTCCTCAAAAGGAGCAGACAGGACAGGGACAGTTAGAGGGTGAGACCAGGGGGCGCTTTTGCTGGTGGAGACTTGGCTTTAGATATCAGGAGCCTAAGGAGGAGGTTTTTTTGGGCACACTAGAGCGTGAGGAGCATGTCAATGTGTCCAGTGTGATGCAGGAGTCACCCTTGTTGGAGATTCCTTTGATAGCTCTAGCTGACACCTTGGGGGAGAGAGTAGAGCACACACCCACAGGGCCTTCCATTGATGAGGTGCCAAGAGACACGGAGGTGTCCACCATTGAGGAGGTGCCATCTGTTGTTGAGGTATCCATTGATGAGGTATCTGGGGTTGTGACTGAGTACTCAGGTGATAGTAGCGCACCACAAGTTGATGAGGTGTTGGGAGACATCTCCACTGTTGATGAGGAGCCGATAGGTACAGAGGCATCTAGATCTATGCCAGAGTTACCAGACGACAGTCACCTGCAGTTGATTGGCGAGCATGTCTTGCGTGTTGGATTGTCTATGGAGGAGCAGTTGGAGGCTCATGTTGAGTCCATGATGGAGGAGGATGTGCAACCATCCTTTGGGCTAGCCATTGATGAGGGGCAGCATAGAGACCGCATGTTGGGATTTCAGCACAGTTCGTTTCAGAGGCACATTGACGAGATCTACAACGTTATTAGCCCACCCTTATGCATTGGATTGAGGGAGGCAGTGTTGTCTAGACATACCCTAGGGGATGGTCAGGTTAGCAGGACTGAGCGACATGAGCTGAGTATGACATTGCATCAGCTTGGAGGGCTTGTTTCTTCCACAGGGGATTGTACATTCAATCCCTCCTTTGGGATTGGGTGGCAAGAGGTACTGAGATGGTACCCAATGGAGCAGGCTAGGTGGTTGGATACATCCATGGCCACATTTCAGCAGAGGCCATGGATAACCATAGGGACTCGAGGGCCAGACTGTTGTTGGGATCCAGGTGGCATTTCCCATCACATCATAGAGTCGTTAGGTGACGGCAGTAGCTACGTGATGGATCTGACATTTGGGCGCACACACATTTTCAGATCTCCATCAGAGCCTGAGACAACACTAGTGACAAGATGGTTTGACAGGGGAGCAGACCAATTTCATGAGTTGTCTTGGCATATTGATTGTGCATGGAGTCATAGGGTGATTAGCCTACTATGGTAGGAGCTGGTAGGAGGAGGTGGCATCGGTAGACCACCAGACAAGGCATTACATGGAGATGGTGCTCTCTCATTGTATATTGGACACTGGAGCTACTGAGGGTACGCACAATAGTGTCATTCCCATTGGCATGTGAGGAGTTAGACCGCTCAAGTCTTTCAGGGCAGATGGGGAGATGTAGCCCACATCATGGAGGGATTACTAGCAGATTGGTGGATGTGTTGGCACATGCGGGATGGCATATGATACAGGGTGGTACGACAATAGGCAGTGGTACCCAGGGGTGCACAAGGATATGTTGCAGAGTCCAGTCTTACGCAGAGGGATGCGACCTGACGCATATAGACCCAATTTTAGAACATAACATCCAGCGTTGTATAGACGTATGTAGTGATGAGCAGTGGCCTGCAGAGGAGCATGGAGAAGCGTGCTTGTTTGATGTAGCATGTTGGTTTGCATTGAGCGACTCACCTTGCATCGAGTACACATGGGGAGAGCCAGAGACAGTGACACAAGCAGGATACGAGACGATACAGGATAGTATAGCAGTAGCACGGGGTATCCAGTGGTGTACAGGGATAGGTTGCAAGGTACAGTGCCAGGTTGAGGACTATAGGGGTACTCGGTGGAATGCAGGGGCATATGGTGTTGCACAGCGAGGTCTTGGAGGGTTGCCTCCAAGGAGAGATATGGACGGAGACACCAAGCATACCTTTGGGTGTACTTCACCCAGGATCGACGAGGACGCAAATGAGCAATACTCGATGGTATCCATGGGGACTCACATGCTTGTCCCTCTTATACATCACTTACAAGCACAGACGACTTGGTTGTTTTCCTTTGACACTCTAGGCATGAGCAACTGGGGACAAGGAGCTCACCCGAGATATTGGGATGACACTCAACGCACTAGGGGAGAGACTTCTCAGTGGTGGCATTGGGTCGGTGCACGAGTTGACAACCACAGGTTGGGGGATGAGGTGATCATCTGTAGGGGTGGCATATCGTTCATCAGTGAGCCTATGCCTAGGGAGCAGGTCACGAGGGAGACATGTGTCACTCTTTCCACAGGGCATGTCAGGACCATGCATGAGCAGAGGATACCATGTACGATTGAGGCAGCTTTCCAGTATGTGTCTGACCTCCAGACATTGTATTGGCACATTATCGAGAGGGCAGATGGCAGACCCAGGGGAGATGGTTGGTAGGGACAGGAGGGGTCCACATACCCTAAGTCGACTATGAGTATCGAATACTCGTCTTTTGGTTGCATTCAGGGGGTAGCTCTCTGGCACACGTGGCTCCCAGCGATCATCAGTACTACACAATGGCAGGCATAGGGGAGATTAGCATGCATCAGATTAGCGCACGATATATGGAGCCTATATAGTGATCACATGCAGGGACTAGAGATGAGGGCTAGAGGGATTCCATCCGTTGACAGGGCTATGTCGCAGCAGGTTTGGCTATGGGATGCAGGGATTCAGTTGATTGATAGATCACTCGTGATGAGCGGAGTCATGGAAGAAGGTGATATAATTCGCTCGTGGGATGACACATGGGGGTTCACAGAAGGTTTCATCATATGGGGAGGCAGATATTCTTTGTTGTTGCACAGGTTCGGAGTTAGATTTGGATGGGTAGGCCTTGTTGATTTGGGGTAGCATCAGATGTGCTCTAGCCATGAAAATTAGTGGAGAGGCTAAAGCACATGAGAGCTCCAAGACCCAAAAATGGTTTGGGCATAATCTAACTGGTTTGGGAGACATTAAAATAATTGATATTTTTAATGGAGTTCCTAAGTCTAAACTTAGGAAAAATAAAATATTAACAGGTATTAATATAAAACTGGGTTAGAATGGTCCAAAGGTCATGGATCAAGCCAAATCTAATCTTAGCCATTGATTAGAGATTTAATCTCGATCGTTGATGGACCAATGTGAAAAGTATAAGAGGAGGCTTGAAGGTCAATTGGAGAACACACCGAGAGAGATCAAAAACTTGATTTTCTGGGGCAGGGTTCGCTGAGGAAATTGAGTGAGTGATCAGAGTTGCAGCTGAGGGGCAATGAATACATAGCAGAGAGGCAAAGTTAGTACTAGGAGGATCAGTGCAGAAGTCGGGAGGGGTTGACGCAGAGCCGGCTAGAGGCCACGTAGAGCCAGCCAGAGGCCACACAAAGGGAGCCAAGAGCTACGCAGAGCCAGAAAGGGCCAACGTGGGAGACGTAGAGGCTCCAAAGGATGACGCAGAGCCCAGAGAGGCTAACGCTGGGCCAGAGAGACTAACGCTTGGACAGAGGGGCTGACGCAAGGCCTAGAGGTAGCACTGGGAGATTTTTCGTGGGACAGACTAGCGCTGGAGAGGTGGATAGGGTGACGCAATCCCTATCAAAGTGATGTAGAGTAGTAGAAGCTGCATTATTGTCATGGGATCATTCATCCGGTGATTTAGCCGGGATATCTGTCTCTGACTGAGAAGTACTACTGCCAAGTGCATTCTCTATTGGGTGAGCCATTTCTGGCACCCAGGTTGTATTCTGAAACTACATAATAAAAAACCCTCTGAATAGCTACACCGGTTTTCCCGCATTGGGTTTTTCCATGGACATTAGTCCAAAAACAACGGTGTCACTTGTGTGCTTGTTTACTTTCAATTGATGATCTGTATGTGTTGATATTGTACTTGTATTTATTTTCAGTATTTACATGGTAAATGACTTGTTAAGTAATTGAACAAGTAGAAAGAAATAAGTCAGATAGTACAAGAAGAATTTCTAACGGGTTAAACTTAGAAATTCCAACAGGCCTTGGTGCCATGGAGATGCCCAGGCAGGATGTGTCTCGCCTCTTTTATTACTCCACCATCAAGTTTCGGGAGAGGAGAATACTAAGTGCGCACGATGGGGAGTATGACATAGTCAGAGTAGCGTAGCGTCAGCATGGGGGCACCACTCTAGGACTAGTAGGGAACTGGAGCATCACAGCTCTTCACAGCTCAATAACCTTTAGGGATGCATCGACTACTGCAAGGGGAGATCATACAGATCTTCCATTGGGCTTTAGCGAGTCACTGATGGAGTAGGGGACTTCTGGTACTTTCACCAGGAAGGATAGTGAATGGAGCGAGGGAAGCTTCATGTTGGACATGATTGCCTGGGATCCTGGTATTGAAGGATTCTTTTATATTAGGATAGTGCAAAGGTCAGGCACATCTAGGACCCTAGCACATTTTGCAGTGACAGTGGGGAGCAGCAGTTAGAGAGGATGCTTGCTTAGGCATTGCTTGATGATAGACGATTTTTGGTGCACTGGAGGAGCTTGACGGATGAGAATGCCACCTGGGAGGGTGAGCACATTTTGGAGCAGTCGGCTTTGAGGTTGCTTGAGGGCAAGCAACATTTGGGAGGGGAGGACTGTCATGTCCCTTCTCAAACACATTTGTAACAGGGTGTTTCCACACATTTTTGGACAATTTTGGCTAAGGGAAAGAACCCAGCATTTTCGACTTAGGAACTTAAAAGAGGAAATTCGACTTAATTTTGGTTGCTAGTGGAAGGTGGGGGCCACCCACGTGGGAATTCGAACTAGGCCATTCAAATGGTTTGGAGGGAATTCGAAGCGCTGGATGGAGGGACCCACATGAGGCAAGGAAGGTGCACAAAGCTAAAAGGAGGAGAGAGCGCTCATTTGGATTCATTCCTACACCTTGCAATCAAGATTACTTGATTGTTCGCTCTGTTGTTTAGTTGAGTCAACCGGTTCTTTAGCCATGAATCTCTCAAGCAGGGAATTCAACCTCTACTTCAGGGGACCATCCATGCTCGCCCTAGAGAGGTAGTTCCATAAGTATTTCAGGAGTTCTGGGAATTGTACAGCACTACCATTTAGCCACAACATGGAGTGCATATTTCTGGCTAGCTGGAGAATACGCAAGGAGAGTTTGGAGCTATCAGTGATCAAGCATTTGCCAGGAGAGTTAGAGGATTAGGAAAGCAACAAAGGGTTAGCCTTTCTTTTGATTTTTGGAGCCAACAGAGCCAGGATCCCAGCAGTTCGATTTACAGTTACTCGAGGCCTACGCAGAGAGCCACCACTAGGCTCACGTGAGAGTTGGAGGAAGGAATTGTAGAGTTAGAGCTGGCTGGGAGAAGTAGGAAACCACTTGGAGGGCCATTTGAGGAGGATTGTTGGATTTGGGAGAGTAGAGATTGACAGGATCAGTCACAGCAATAGAATTCGAAATTGGAGGGCCAAGTTGTGAAAGGTCAATTTTTGAAGGTTGGAACCAGGGGAAACCCTTTCTGGGTTTTTCTGTGTTTTGGGCAAGGATCACACTCCTGATTTTATAGAATTTTCTAGGCAGATCTAAGAGGTGAAACAAGATCCCAACTCAGCCATCAACTGGAGGAGCTAAGGGGAATTTGGGCCAAAATTTCGAGGCCAACATTTGGCCAATTCCTTCGTGGGTTTTTATGGGTTTAGGCCAAGGAGCAAGGAGCTGAAATCTCATGATTTTATGAGCACGGAAAGCAGTGATTCTAGCCCTTCGAAGTTAGCAGACAGAGTAGTTCTCTGGGGCAGCGCAGTTCAGTTTGGTGTAGCAGTTGTAGCAGCCTTCATTTAAGCATTTTCTCACCTGGGTTTTGTCAAGCTTGTCCATTGAGACAAGCCCAGGTGCACCATTCTATTTTACTATTATATTTTTCTCCTGAAGAAGTAATAAAATGGCTCAACAGTTCTCTATTTCTAGTGTTTCCATCGGTGCCTAATGTATATTTCGTTTTCCTGATTGCTAGATTGTTTGTGTGCTTTCTATATCATTTACATTCCTGTTTAGGATCATTACAATAATGACAATGGAGGCATCTCATGAACAACAACATGAGGACATCTTGGTGGACCACTTTCATCTTTGAAGTATGTGCAATAAAACTTTCTACATGATCAATTACAGAGAGTGGATCGCCATCAAACAAGGATACCCCACATACCATCTTCCTTGTGACATGATTAGGGTGCCTAGGGATGCTAGTGATATCCAAAGATGCAAAATCATCAAAGAAAGACATCTTATTGAGATATACATGTGAATTATGTAGGAGTTGCCAAGGTGAATTTAGAGATGCCTAGAGAAATGCTTGCTTCACCCTACAAGCATTGGCCTTAAAGTTCAATGAAGAACTAGGGCTTCGTTCCTCCAATGGAGTCGCCAAGAATGATATATAATAATGTTATAAGGGAAACAAGACACACGTCTCGTATCCCTGACAACAGTACCAAAAATGTTACTGCTCAAACTAACAGGGGTCCTAGGAGGGGATCCTATAGAGCTACTACTACGTCAAGTGGCAACAATGGAGCAATAGCTCACTGTCACCGACTCACCTTAGCTAAAGCTCCCTACTCTTTACAGACTTTCACCGATGGGAAGAGACCCGGTATAAGAGGAATCACAAGGATGAATAGATCAATGATGGGATGAGGAGTGATTCCTAAAGCCTATTCACAAGAGAGGCTCAGATTTTGGCTTACTTGCTTTGGAAGCAAGGCGATGGGCTCTCTACAAAGGGCTAAGGGGATACTTAGACCTAGGGTTGAGAGGTATTTTCTTGATATTTGGTTCCCTAAACCCAAGAATCCTAGAAAAATGATGTTTCTAAGCAGTCCTTGTGGAATTGGAGTTGCAAGGTTGCAGGACCACAAAGAATCCCTAGTGGTCCCCAAACAAAGTCAAGGGTTTGGGGTTGATCAACACACTAATGGACTTGACCAAGTTAGAGAGGAGAAGGGGATCAGAGGAATTAGATTTCTCTTGGAATGTGAATGCAATGATCCTTAATGAAGCCACTAACCCAAAGCAAACTACGGAAATAGTTCTCGAGTTAGTGCTTGGGATATCTCGAGATTCCACTATTGGAATAGCCACAAATTTGGAGGACCTCTAGAGGACTCAACAACACAACTCTAGATCAATTTTCATCATTTTTTATGGCTACAATAAAATTTGTGTGATGGCCTAGATGGCCTTCTAGGTTAGGGCTTAGAAAAGATGGAAAGGAGGTGTAAAAGATATTCTTTTGGTGATCACCTTAGACTAGATCAGTGCCTAGCCAATTGGGAGAATGGAGTCAAATGAAATCAATGTTTAGATATGCTTAATTCCAACCAAGGAGTTCCCTAGCAACTTCGTATGGCCTAAGCAACAACTAGGTTACAAAGGGAAATTTATACTTCTTTATATTTCAAACGATGACTTATCAAGGAAATTCACAAGCATTTATATACCTCTAGGACAATAATTCACCATACTTAAAAAGATCATATGAAAACTCCCTCACAAATACATGCCCAACAACTTTGCATAAAGAGTAGCTACACAAGCTTCATGAACAAAAATATTCCATAGATTATTTATGAGGCAAAATTACAAATAAGCATGCAAAAGTTACAAGTATAGCGAAATTATTCCAATCATCAAAATGCAAAGAAATCGAAGCTCCAAGACAAGACATTAAGTTCTTCCAAACATTGAAATGCATTAGATCTCCAATTCATCCATCAAAAGGCCTAGCGAAATTTCCAAAAGAATCAAATGATACAAATCCAAGTGATGATGAGAGGAATGAATGAGCCTCTCATCTATTTATACCAATGTAGAAAAAGTCAAAGTCGGGATTAATTCGGCAAGGGTCCAAAAGTTGAAAAACTCGTCAAAGTCGGGAGTTTTTTGAAAAAGTCGGCAAAAAGTCGGCAAAATTAAAAAAACACAAAATTATTCATTTTATTTTTTATTTTTTTAACATCTAGAGTATCCACAACATCAAATAAATGCATTTCCACATAAACATGTAAAGTAAGCTAATATATAATATGTATATGAAGTCTAGTGCTACATCACATATCAAAATAGTGAATCAACTCCTAAATTTTGAGTCTTGTCTGATGAGTCTCAACTCTCGAGTCAAAATATCAACAAAAAATATAATAAATGTATATCATGATTCATCTAAAAATCATCAAGTAATCAGTGACTGGGATCCTCTTACCCTTTTAATTTTTGTTTCCCCTAATTGTATTAAGAAATAAGTCATGCATTTATTCAGTAGATTGTAATCTGCTTGGGTAATAAGGTGTCAGGTGGTAGGTCCAATGAAAATAAACAGTGAGTATCACAGTAGATGTGAAAATTAACGCTTGGTGACTCCAAGCTGCTTATTTTCTGAGAAAACAATAGATGTCAGATTACTAACCTAGTCTTGGCATCTATTATTCAAAAAATCTTGGAGGTAAAATCCACTTAGGATACATAACCTTTCCCCACATTTACAAGGAGTTCACCACTAAAGAAGATTCTCTTTCAAAACGTGCTCTCATTGCAGGAAGGATCTTTTCTGTCACAAGATTTCACAAGTACTTTGTTCCTGTCTGAAAATGGGTTCTTTTTTGAGGCACTGGTTTTGTTTTTTTGGACAGGTTGTTGTTATTTGATCTTCATGACCTCCTCTTTGTTGTTTCTTCTGGAAGCATTCAACAATTATAACAATGTTTTTGATGGTGTGGGGTTCCTTCTACGGAAGACTGTTGTATGCTTGTCCTTTTGGTACTTTTGTAATCTTTTGAAGGGGCAGTGGTTGTTAGAGTCTAGATCACTGAAATCCTGGAGGCTTAGCCAATGTATACTTTGCTTTCTAACTAGAAATATGAAGTATAAAGATTTGTTTTTCCTTGGAAAACAAAAACATATCTTAACCTCAAAACTAACAGATTACAAATGAGACTACTATGCTCGCAAGAAGTATGACAAACAATACAATGCAATAACTTGAAAATGCATGGATGGAAGCTTCAATTTACAGTTTTTTCACCTTTGCGGCCTCTTTATCCGCGCCCTGGGAAGGGAGGCAGACTTTTTGGGTCGATTCTCGATTAAATCGGGAGTATAAGGAAAAAATCACGATTTTTTCCTTCAAAAAGTCGGGGGATTAGCTCATTTAGTTCAAAAAATCGTGTTTTTAGGATTAAATCAGGATTTTTTGCAGACTTTTTACACACTGATTTATACAATCCATAAGGGGGTTCGAATAGCTAAATTATTGGACATTGGATAAACCAACACTCCCAGTGTGTTTCGCGACATGGACTAACCGCCTCTCGTGGATCCTTATCTCTGGCGATGTGATCGTTGACTAACACCTGCGGGTTTTGGTCTAACGGTAATTGTGATTCCCAACAAGTGGTATCACAGGGTAGGCCACGAGTTCGATACACACCCGGCTCACGTTTAGGGGTAGATTATTGGACATTCAATAAACCAACGCTCCCCGTGTGTTTCGCGACATGGACTAACCGCCTCTCGTGGATCCTTATCTCTGGCAATGCAATCGTTGACTAACACCTGCGGGTTTTGGTCTAACGACAACCGTGATTCCCAACACTAATTAGCTTAATAATGCCCCAAATAATGAAATAATGTACACTAATGAAATGACTTGGTGGCAAGCCCAACAAGGTACCTCAATAATACAATGATAAAGCCTCTCAAGAGGGAAAAGTACTAATCATAATGAGTCATAGGGCCATTGAAAAGGCCTAGTGAAGTCCAAAGTGTCCCAATGTGAGAGAAAAGGCTCCAAACATAATGATCAAGGGGATGGCCCCTTCATATACAAGCAAATCCAATGTGGTGCCCCAAATGGGTGTGGGGGCACAAAAACAACCTCATGGGTCTCCAAGTGGATCGATAATGCCTTTATACTATCTACAAGGGTTGGAACGATGACATAAGCCCTCCCATTGTCTCCTATGCAGAGACACATCCTCATCTGGACCCTGGAACATCTACCAAGTATATGGTGATTTTGTAAAGCCAGCTAGGAAAGGTGGTCCAAGTGCATCATCCTCATCCAAAAGGTGGAACACGATCAATCAACGAGTGGTGTTGAGGGATCCATGAAGTGGAATACTGCTCTCTGTTTTGGTGGAGGCCCATGGCTCTCAACGCTCACCCTACAAGTACCAGTATGACCCTTTCGAGGGCTTGGACCCTGGATAGGGAGACCAAACCCCAAATGGAGACCCTGCAATCTTGCATATGATCTAATGCATCCCCTTGCCCTCCAATACAAAAAATCATTAGAGTAATCAAGTAAAAGATCTTACAAATCATGGAATCAAATGGACACTTCACAGTGGCATTCCCTTCCATAGTGGGCTTTGGCATGTACAGGTGCCTCCAAGCTTAATAAGGGGGTTAACCAAGGACCCTATTAGGTGGTTTCAACCCTTAAAGGGGGTGACATGTCCATGGTACCTCCATCAATTGGTAGGTGGCATGTGATCTAATGATGGAATGGAGTGGGGATTAAGGGAAGGCTCCAAGCCACATGCCACGGTACAAGGGCTGTTATAATAGGGGAAGCCAACACTGTGAAATCTTTTGAATCTACACATCAGAAATCCTACTGCAATCACTAGTTTATCATCTCCTACTTGTTTTTACATTCAACAAGTTATTTAATTATTTAAATAGCGATGAAAACAATATTGCAGACTACACATACATGCAAATCATGAACTGAAATAGAACGAGACAAATACACAAGGGACACTGTTATTTTTGGACAATCGTCCCTAGATAAACCCAATGCGGGAATACCGGTGCAACATATAGAGGGTTTGAATTATTAAGAAGATTTCTGAATACAACTAGGGTGCCAAATTTGGCTCACCCAATAGAGAATAAACCCGGTCAGCACCTGGATGAACAAACCCCACAGGTGAGTGTGTTGTTCCCAGTGTTGGGCAGTGATAGCTACTCCAAGCTTTGCGCTAGAACTTTGTCGCCTCCTCTAAGAGTTGCTCACTGCGTCACGAGACCCCTTAGCCTCCACTGCATCATTGTGCCATTGCGACACTGCATCACTGCGACACTGCATCACTACGTCAGAGCTCTCCCTTTGTGTTGTCTCTCCTAGTGCTGCTTTGCCTCAATGCTATGTATTCTCGACCTTGGACTGAAGTCCCTCTACCGAACTACCCCTTTCATTGAATCTCAGATCACCTATTCGATTTTCTCAGCAAACCACGTCCCCAGAAAAATCAAACCGACTTATCTCTCAAGTGTATCTCCAATTGACCCTCAAGCCTCCTCTTATACTTTTCCTGTTGACGAATCAACAACCGAGATTAAGTCCCTAATCAACAGCTAAGATTAAAACAGACTTGATCCTCTTCACATAGAAATTTCTCACCCGTATTCTTATTAATACCCATTAATATTTTTTATTTTCCTAAGTTTAGACTTAGGAAACCATTAAAAATATGATTTATTTTACTAACTCCTCATCCGAGTGGAATTTCTCCAAACGATTTCTAGGTCTTGGAGATCTCATGTGTTCTATCCCCTCCACAAAATTTCAGAGCTAGAGCACATCCGATGCTACCCAAAATCAACACTCCCTCTTCGCGAGGAATGTGCTCTAGTAATACTTCCCCGTAGAAGCATCACATTGATCCACTGCATCGGTCCTCTGTGCGGCTGATGCTCAACCTGATGCCCTTCATCCACTGCATTGTTGCTTCCTGTACTGCTACCCATGACTATGCCACTGTCACTGCTACATCTGTACTGCAGCTCCCTCTCAATATGCTTCATCTGTTGCCCATAGCACTGCCACTGCTAACTGTTGCACTCCAACTCAATTGCTGAGAAGTAAGCAACTGAAACTTCACCCAACACTGACATGCTAGTCAGTATGGATGCCTCGTGATGCTAGAGCTACCTTTCCTGCTACTCTGTGCTGACCCTCTGCTGCTACTGCACTGCTACAAACTGCTTTGTGCCTCTCGCACTCCTACAACATCCACTGCGTTGCTTCAGACTTTGGCACTCTAGCTCTGCCAATGTTGCTCCATCACACCTCTCTCCCACCGACACCCGTCATTTTGCTACTGTCGTTAAAGGCTCCTGTAGCCTTATGTGATCCAAGAGTTTGGGCACCTTAAGGATCCTGCCCGCATGTAGTCCTCTCAACTACAACTCCATGTCACCCCACCTCTTCCCCAGAGGCACATGAGCACTCATGGCACAATCGTTATCCTCGCCTTCCCTGTCAGCTTTCGCTGGAGCAACCTTTGAGTCAGAAGCCTCCTCCTTGCCCTTCTTCCAGGGGCACTGAGTGGCAAAATGTCCAAGTTCCCCACACTTGAAGCATCTGACCTTGGAAATATCCTTCTTCTTTCTCTTTTGTTGCCCTTGTTGTCCCGATGATGTGATAGTTGCATCCTCCTCCTCCTCCTTCTTGACCCAGGCCCCTTTGTCACTATCGCCCGCCTTAGTCAACCTCTTGATCTCTTCTTGTCAAAGAGCTACCCACATCTCCTCCCAACTGGGGAGAGTCGCTCTACCCAAGATACTTTGGACAAATGTCTCCCAGTCCTTGGTGACTGCATTTAGGGCAGCCCTGCCCATGAACTCAGTATCTGGTGTAGACCCCACGGAAGTCAACTGGTCTCTATTCCCTTGCAACCTGAGGAGGAAGGGATCGGTCTCTTCTCGCTTCTGCATCTGATACTATCTCAGTGGATTTTCTAATAGCATCTTTCATTGGATGGAAGTGCCCTGGTACAAGGTGGTCAACGTCTCCCACATCTCCCTTGCTGTTTCTTTCTCAGCAATGCGTGGTACTACATGATCTTTGACCCCGTCTAGGATCATGCACTTGGCCTTCGCCTGGGCCTCCTCGTACTTCTTTAACAGATCAGCATCAACCAGAACAACAACTACTTTCAAGGCATAGTCCTTGATGCGATTTTTGTCCAGGACTGCTAGGATCCTGGCCTTCCAGATGACAAAATTGGAAGCTCCATCCAATCTATCTTGATCCCTCAATCCATTAATTGCCATCTCTGCTCAACAAATATTGGACAAGTTCTCTTCTCCCTCTCTTGCTGCTAATCCAACAAGACTTGGATCTGGATTTCTTTGGCACAAGAAACCCTCTAAGGAACAAGCTCCTCTAGACTCCCTCTGAGTCCTGATTTCCTTCACGGAAATCCTCCGGCCAAATGTCGAATCACTCTTCAATCCTCCTTTGTTGTTGCAACCCAGATCTAGATTTCTTTGGCTAGAAATCCGTCAAGGCAGTGATTCCCTCTACCTCGGCTCTATTCCCACAAACGTTGTTCTGCGCTAACAGCAACAACATCCCACAAGCGCAAATCGAATTTGCTCTACTACCCCAGCCGCGAAAGCTGAAAAACCTGAGCTCCTCTGGCTCTGCGCAATCACTGCGTGATCTAGATCAGCTCCTCCTGACCACTGCATCACTCCTTCCTGGTTCGGAAAGATGACATGGCTCTGCGTGAGTCTGATCTGCCCCTCTTTGCTTCTGTGTTGGCCAAGGTAGCTGACACAATTACTGCGTGGGCTCCTCCCAGCTACTGTGTCACCCTCACCTGGTTCAGAATGCTAACCCAGGCACTGTGTGAGCCTCTGCGTCACCTCTTCTGTGTTGCGTCACTCTTCCTCTGCCTCTCTGGCTTTGGAACAATGCTGTCACTCAGGACAGCTACCTCTTCTGTAGCAAATTCTCTGGATCTCTCCGTTGGTGTCTTCAGTCTCCTATGATCTGCAACGCTCCAATACCATGTGAAAAATTCTGAATCGACACATTAGAAATCCTACTGCAATCACTAGTTTATCATCTCCTACTTGTTTTTACATTCAACAAGTTATTTAATTATTTAAATAGCGATGAAAACATTATTGCAGACTACACATACATACAGATCATGAACTGAAATAGAACGAGGCAAATACACAATGGACACAGTTACTTTTGGACAATCGTCCCCGGAAAAACCCAATGTGGGAAAATGGGTGCAGCATATAGAGCATTTGTATTATTAATCAGATTTGTGAATACAACTAGGGTGCCAAATCTGGCTCACCCAACAAAGAATAAACCCAACCAGCACCTAGATGAACAAACCCCACAGGTGATTGTGTTGTTCCCAGTGCTGGCCAATGATGGATGCTCCAAGATCTACGCTGGAACTGCATCACCTCCTCTAGGAGCTACTCACTGCGTCACTGAGAACCCTTAGCCTCCACTGCGTCACTACATCATTGCGTCATTGCGTCACTGCATCACTGTATCACTGTGACACTACATCATTGCGTCAGAGCTCTCCCTCTACGTTGCCTCTCCTGGTGCTGCTTTGCCTCTCTGCTATGTATTCTCGGCCTTGGACTGAAGTCCCTCTGCCGAACTGCCCCTCTAACTGAAACTCAGATCACCTATTCGATTTTCTCAGCAAACCACGCCCCAAAAAAATTGAACTCACTGATCTCTCAAATGTATCTCCAACTGACCCTCAAGCCTCCTCTTATACTTTCACTGTTGATGAATCAACAGCCGAGATTAAGTCCCTAATCAATGGCTAAGATTAAATGTATCTCAAAAGTATCTCCAACTGACCCTCAAGCCTCCTCTTATACTTTCACTGTTGATGAATCAACGGCCGAGATTAAGCCCCTAATCAATGGCTAAGATTAAAACAAACTTGATCCTCGTCACTTAAAAGTTTCTCACCCATATTCTTATTACTATCCATTAATAATTTTATTTTCCTAAGTTTAGAGTCTAGACTTAGGAACCCATTAAAAATATTAATTCTTTTAATAACTCCTCATCCGGGTGGAATTTCTCCAAACAATTTCTGGGTCTTGGAGATCTCATGTGTTCTAGCCCCTCCACAAAATTTTGTAGCTAGAGCACATCTGATGCTACCCAAAATCAACAAACCTTTGGGTATATGAGTGTAGGAGGGAGCAATCGTGGTACATGAGTTACCCTGACCTTTATTTTTCCACCCTTCTTCATATGCCTTTTGCCTTTGATTGATTTTTCTTCATAACTGCTCGAGGCTCCAGGGGATGAGAGCATGATGTGTAGGATACAGTAGTAGATACCCCCTTTAAGGTGGGGCATTTCATTGCCCACCAGGGGTTGGAACAATCATGGGTTACTTAATGTGGAGGGGGCTCATCTAGGGCCCATAGGAGCCAAGGTGATGGCCATAGATAAGGGGTAGAGCTCATGTTTGGTTTTTCCCACGTGCTAAATTTGTATGTCTCGGCCATCTTTTGCATTTTGATTTCCTATTGAAAGTGGCCAAATTATGCTTTTTCTTTTCTTTTTAGCTGCATCAACCTCCGAGGCATTGTTCCAAGCCCGACCCAAGGTGTGGGCAAGCGAAGGAACAACCCTTTGTGGCCCCAATGGACAAATGTGGACTTGAATGGGAAAACTGATAAATGGGCTTAAAATGAGTGGAGGGGAGTGACATATATGGTGTCAAGAAGTGGGACCACGCAACCCAAAATTGGGGATTTCCCATATAGTGCCAGCCCTAAAGCTAATAAAGGAGATCCCATGGGACTAGGATACAAGGCTAACCACCAAAACGGGTAGAGGAGACAAGAGTACAGGCCTAGCCCACTCTTTCCACCGAATCCCCCCACCAATCCATGCCCAAAAGTGTCCATGATAAGTAAACAAAATTACTCAACTACACCAATGAAAAGCCACACCTTCGGGGTCGAGAGGCCCACCTTCAAACATATGATCATAACACATGGGCGAGGGACCACATGGATGGCTCAGGTGGTGAAGATAGTGGCATATCGAGCTATTTGGTGGTTGCAGGGAGTTATTGGTTGTCGGTTGAGAACCATCTAGGAGAAAATTTTCTCCTATGGGTGTCACTCACAAAGTGGTGGGTAATAGGTATCTTGACTCTACGTATACCTAACCTTATCATAACATGATAAATCCCAAGATCTTGATTCCTACCCTAAGGTATTTCCTGGAGAGCCATTAAGCTTCATTGAAGCAAGAGAGCCTTATATTGAGCCTTTCCTTTGAATGGGACTTGGAAATCATTATAAACCTCATCACTAATCCATCATCCTAGGTGATTTATCCCATAAGAGGAATCTTCCCATCCGTGAAAATTTGATAAGAGAAGGGGACATAGGCTGTGGTGACAGTGGGCCTTTGTCCCATATTGTTGTTGTGCCCTCTAGCTCTAACCTATATACTAGGCCTGCTAGTTTGTGCAGCAACAAACCTACAAAAAAAATATTTTGTGGGCAATGTATCCAAGTGGTGGGCTTTGTACCTAAAGTTGTGGGCTAAAGACCCAAGTGAAAAATATTGTTTATTCTATTGGATGCATGAGGGGCACCTTTGATGGGCTAAAGGGCACCTAAGGCCACTATGGAGAGGGCATAAGTCAATGACAAGAATTTTCTCTCGTAATTTAATGATGTTTGAGCATGTAGGCTCAAGTCGCCTTGGGTAAAAGGATGTGACCCTTAGTGGCAAAGTCACTCCACCAAGAACACTATAAGTAGAGAAAAAGTTGAGCTCATCGACTTGCATATTCAACAATTGTTCATCTGGTAACTTGGAAATTTAATTCTAATTGAGAAAGTAATTAGTCTTCTAAGGCACTGGTCTCAAACTTAAAAATCTTAAGGAATCTAATCAAATCGCACTAAATAATCATACTTGCCACTTATTTTCAACCAAATTCCTAGGCCATTCAGTTGTGTCTCCTTAACTTGTTGGCTCCCAACAGGTTGTTCATCAGCTTTATCCATAGGGACTACTGACCTTAGTCTAAAGTTAGGAGACAGCTTAAACAGAGAGGGCAGGGATCAGAGTGACAGCCCCTGCCTTAAGCATTGTCGCAATCTTGTGTACAATTTGAGCGACAACCAGGTCAACAAAATTTTAAGGGCAATTTGCGATATTTTTTATCCACTAACTCCATAGGCTAACATAGATCTAGGTTTGATTTCACCAACCTTTCTTTTTTGACCATTAATGAGATTAATTTTGCACTCAATATTAATTACTAATCTCATTTGCATTTTAGACTAAAGTCATTTTGCAGTTAAGTCTAATTAATTGTGTTTCATAATTGCTCTAAAATACTTTTAAAATACAGTCACATCTTTCATTAACACATCAATAAAGTCCCTTTGTGTTTGAGCACATTAATCTCTATTGGAGCACTTTGATATATTATTTAGATTTAATTGTCATTCTAATTGTCTAACTTTGTTTCATTGAGTAACTTTTTATATGCTTCATTGAGTTTTTGAATTAAGCTAAAATTATTTTATGCTTAAAGCAATCTTGATCTAGTGGATATTGCTTCTTTGAAACATCTTGATCTAATTGTCTCTCACTGAAACATTTGCATTGGCATTAGGTTTGCATGTTTCAAATTAACTAGAAATCCTAGGACAACATTCTCCATCTAATTTGAGAAGCTTGACCCTTACTCAACTGTTAAAATGAGTGACCTTGCAATTCTCTTGTGGGAAAACTCTTGTAGGAATGGAGGCACTTGGGTCGTTAGAACTCCTAGGGAGGTATCGTTAAGGAGCACTTAGCCTCCTTCCTCAGCGATTCTTTCTACAACCTTGTTTAAGACTTGCTTCAAAACAATTGAGGAGAAGGCCTTCACCCTTAGAATAGGCATTTAATTAAAATTAACCAAGATTTTCCATCTCACATTACATAGATCTTGATTCATCTATCATCGTTGATCATTAAAATTGGAATTGTGAGCCTAATCTATAATTGCAAGTTTTGCTTCATTTAACTTGTCTTTTTCAAGCTTATTGTCTTTTGAATATCATCTCAACTTGAAAGCACAAGTCTCCTTTCCTTGCAATTGTCCTTCAAAGTTTATTGCTCATATTTTCAATTATTTTGACTTCATACTAACATCTCCTTGCAGCATTGCTTATCTTGTAGCTTGGAATATCATTTACTATTGTGCAAGTACTTTGGATTTATTTGAGCATTGTTATCAAGGCACTCACCTCTCACTGTTTAATGTCAAGTGTCATATTGATCTAATCTATATTTCTTGTAGAAATTTGATAGAAATTGCAACTGCTCAAGATTCTGAACTGAAAACAAGAGACACAATTCTACTATACTAATCTGCGAAATAGAAATCACAATTTAGAACAACATGCATAGATATTCAACAATCAAAACCACAAGTACACACTGATTTCTAGGGGAACCCAACTGGGAAAAATCCCTCAAGCTTCTTTGCATTAATCAGTTGAATAGAGAAACTATTACAATTGCTTGCTCCAGCAAAAAAATAGTTGTTCTCTCTACTGATAGAGCACCTCTAGCCAACACTTAGCCACTTTATGCCTCATCCAGCCTCCTATTTCCTTGCGCAATCCTTGAGGAAGTGTTGTAGCTGATACAACACCCTCCAAAATTTTGGCTTACACTCAATTTTGGAGCCTTCCTTGGTCTTGCATACTATCGTCGCAAACACCGAAAATCATTTCATGAGCTTTCTTGAAGTATTTTTCTCCCCTTTGCAAGTTGGGTTAACTGTCGTCTTTCGGCATGATTGGCTATCGCATAATGTGTAGAATCCTGTGTTGGTGGTTTCAAGGGTCTATCTTTGTGAATATGAGTTGTTCTAACCATGTAAACATCTGTCACACTCATTCGCAAAGTTTTAAGCATTGTCGCACAAGTGTCGTCACGGTCGTCGCAAAGCGTATCTTAAGTGTCGCACTTGTCGTAACTAGTCATAAAGTTGTCGCATGGAGGGAAATGCATTGTTCATGTGTCCTAGGTGATCTATGTTGTTGTGTCATCAATTATTCTAAGAGTGAGATCACATCAATCTAACTAGTCTTACACCTAGCCATTTCTGAGAAGTCTTCCCTACCAAGCAACTTGGCTTCACCCGCCCACCCTAAACTGCGCATTGTGCAGTTTCAGTCCTCTAGCTGTGACCTTGCCCCTTGGCACTGCGCAATGCACAGTTCCTGCCTCACGGGACTGCTGCACTGCGCAGTTTCCGTGCTCAAGCTTTGGTCTTGGCGTCTCGAATTGCGCAATCCTTTCTCTTAACCTGGCCCTAACTGCGCACTGCGCAATCACAAGCCTCAAGCTCATTCTCTAAGCCTCTGAACTACGCAATTGCCTAGCCTCCCTTGTCTCATGGAACTATGCAATGTGTTTGTTGATTTGGGGTAGCATCGGATGTGCTCTAGCCACGAAATTTGGTGGAGAGGTTGGGGCACATGAGATCTCCAATACCCAGAAAGGGTTTGGGCAGATTCTAAGCAGATCAGGAGATATTAAAATAATTAATATTTTTAATGGAGTCCCTAAGTCTAAACTTAGGGAAAATAAAATATTAATGTGTATTAATATGAATCTGTGTTAGAATGGTCCAAAAGACATGGATCAAGCCAGATCTAATCTTAGCCGTTGATTAGGGACTTAATCTCGGTCGTTGATATGTCAACATGAAAAGTATAAGAGGAGGCTTGAGGGTCACTTGGAGAACACACCAAATGATCAGTCATTCTATTCTCTAGAGCGGGGTTTGCTAAGAGAGATAGAATTAGTGATCGGGAGAGCAGCTGAGGGGCATTGAATACAAAGAAGCGGAGAAGGCAGAGAATGTGCCAGGAGAGCAGCGCAGCAGCCAAGGAGAGTGACGCAGAGCCAGAAAGGGCTCACGCAGAGGCAACCAAGTGCTGCGCATAGCACCAGAGAGGCCAGTGTGATGACGCAGAGGCTCCCAGAGTTGACGCAGGGCCTCCTGTGGCTAACGCAGGGCCAGCATGAGACAGAGAAGGGCTGACACAGTACATATTGGGCAAATGCTGGGTTGCAGGAGCAGTTTTGTGCTGAGGAGCTGTCGGAAGGGTTTTCCGGGGTTTCAGCTAGGAAATTTCTCTCAAACTATGAGGTATAGTTGCTAAGGAAATTCTCTGTAGGGTAGGCCAGTTACGGCACCCAGATTGTACTCTGATATTGCTTAATAAGAAAACCCTCAGATAGTTGCACCGATTTTCCCACATTGGGTTTTTCCGAGGACATTAGTCCAAAAATAATGGTGTCATGTGGTGTGTTTGTTCTTGTTTCTTTTAGTTGTTGATCTGTAATATGTTGAGCATGCGCTAGTGTTTATTTTCAGTATTTACTTTGTAAATAACTTGTTAAGGAAAAATAACAAGTAGGTAGGAATAAATCAGATAAAGTTCATGAAGGGTTTCTAAGCTAAGTAAACTTAGAAACTTCAATAGTGTTCAGTCAGTGTCCATCCCCTTAGCCTGCCTCACGAGCTCCCAGAACTGCATTGTTTTCTCCCTCAGTCCAGCCTGAACTACGCACTGCGCAATCTCAAGGCTCAAGCCTTCGCCCTGAGCTCTTGAACTGTGCAATTGTGCAATCACTTGGGCTCATTTGTCCTCCAGAACTACGCAATAGGTTGATCTAGTGCTTGTCCCCTCAGCCTGCCATCTTGAGCTCCCAAATTGCGCAGTTTTCTTCCTCAACACAACCTGAACTGCGCATTAGTCTCAAGGCTCAAGCTTCACCCCTAACTCCCTGAGCTACGCAATTGTGCAATTACTGAGCCTCTTTCCCAACTTGTCACCTAGTTCCAACTCAGTCAGAGGATCAATGTGCACATTCTTAGACTAGGGGTTTATTGTACTGATGTCGTTTTTTCATGAGTGATTTACATATACAGGGACCTTACCATGCTATGGAGAGATGATGAAGAAAGAGGTGAAGGAGGGAAACATTCTGAACGACACTCTTGTAGCTGAACATGCAAGTTGATCAATCACAAGAAAGCAAAGGGACATCAGTTTGTGATCGCAACTCAAGACTTAAGATTATTAAAGACTCCTTATCACCAAGTCATATGGAGGTGAAAAGAAGAGCATTCTCAAGCAGACACTTAGTATACAACAGCAGCAGTGGCTTGACACTGCCACATCATCAAGCAGTCCCTGTCAGCAATGTCATGTAATGAGTTTTCATATGCCACATCGTCATTGTGAATCATGTAAACGGTATTCAAAATGTATTGTAAAGCGTAAGTCCAAAGGACACACATGGAATATAAAGAGTCATGTAAGTTGAAAAGTCATAGGGTACTCAAAGAGTCGCAATGAAGGGGAAGCATCATCCCTTGGTTATATATACTCCCTCATTGTATGAGCAAAGGATTTTTCACATTGGCTCCTCCTGTAAGGCATTAAAGAGATCAGTTCTTTTGAGGAGCAAGGAGTGGCTGCAACGCTTCACTATTCGAGCTAGTGATGCTCATTGTATACATGTGTCTTGGAACTTTTACTTAATAACAGAAGCCTTCAAGGCCATCACGTTCTTCATGCATGGATTATGGATATTTGTAAGAATATTCTGTGTATGTTTGTAATTCATGTTTTCTTTCATCTGTGCTAAAGTAGTTGAACTATTTCGATTATTTTGGTACTTATCATATTGAGAATGTGTTGTAATTGCTATTATTGTTGTCGCATCCTCATGGACTATTTCGCTTGATATTAGACATGTCTTCCTTGTTATATTGGTTCCAATGACTGTCGCATCTCTGTGGACTATTCCACTTGATGTTGTGCAGACCCTTCTTGTTCGTGTGTGTCTCTACTAGGGTGGTGCTACCATCTCTCTCTTAGAGGCTCACTTTAACTCCCCTCTACAGTGAAATAACTTTGACACACATATGATCAAACAATCACTAGGCATACCCCCCTTGCTTTTCAAAGGCACCACGCATTTCACTCTCTTGTTGACAGTTAGAGCCAAGGAAAATCTATAAGAATACATGGCAACCGGGCCGATATTCCAGATGGGGCTCCTACTCCAAATGGTGTGAGGTCTAATTGGGACTTCACATCGGGGAGACCCCTTGGTTGACGGATTTCCAGCACCGTCAACAGTGGTGCTAGAAGGAGGGCCAGATGACAAGTTGAGCCCGTTGAATTTGGTTTGAATCTCTTATCTAAAATGGCTCATACTCAAATCTTACTCCCGAGATGTTTCTCTAAATTTTTCCTTTATCAATTTTCAATCCCCGATGAGCCTCTATATCACTTGTCCCAGTTAAAGTTTGATGGTGAGGGTGGAACATCCATAACCGAGCACATTTCTAATCTTCTTAAATTTTGCGAATCTTACGAAGTCAATGATGAAGAGTTTGCTTGTGTGTTTTTCTTCCTCACCCTTGAAGGTCGTGTTAATTAATGGTGCCATACCTTGCCACCTGCTTCCATCCATTCCCTTCATCATTTCCTCGGGGAGCTTCATCAAGCCTTTGATAGGTATAATTACCAAGATGTTTGTAAAAGAATCAATCTCTTAAGAATGAAGCCTAATGAATCAGTTGAGGAGTTTTCTGATTGATTCCTTCACCTTTGTTGTGAAATTTCTGAAGAAGACATGAATCAGGATTTCTTGAAACAAGAGTTTGAGCGCTTGGTTCTTATCTCTTTACATGATGAACCTAAACCCCCTAATTTTCCTACTTCCCCAACTCTTGTGAATCATGAGACACCTCTAATTTCAGAGGAGGAATTTACTACTCCTTTTGTTCTTTGTCCTCCTCCTTTTCCAGTTCCGATGAAGGTGCCTTTGTGTGATGGTAATAAAGTTGAAAAATCCGCAAATCAAATTCCTAATCCATCTTCTCATTCTTCTTTCGTTTCTCATGACTCAGATTCAATGGAGGAAATCCCATAATGGCTCATGAAGCCCATGGGGAAGACTAACTTCCCCATTCCGCAACATGATGTTATCATTCATAACTCTAGCCTCCAATCTGATCTAGATTTCTGTGATCCTCTATCATCTACATGCCATGACTCTTTGTACTGTGATCCACCCGATCAATCTGCTCCACTAGCTAGTCTTTCACACTCTCTTGATTTTCGCGTTGCTGGTTCAAATTGTGATCAGATACAAGGCAATCACATTACACAGGCAGAGGATCAGGAAGGTGAAGATGCTTTCAATCTTTCTTCTCTTTTTCAAAATCCTCCATGTCAAAACAATGTGCTTCCATTCTTGGATGATTCTCAATTTGCTAATCTCAGTAGTGAATCAAATGTAATCAATTATTTCGATCAATCCGTAGCCTCGGGCAACAATCATTCCAATGATGATGACTTTGTTGATGTAAGTAATAATGATTGCCCAGGTGCATCAACTGGTCTTTTGATTTCTCATGAAGATTTTACTTTAGATCTAGAATCTTATTCGATCAAAGAAGATGTGTTTACCGAAACTTCCTCTTCATCTCACTATCCTTTGTGCCCTACCGTCTGCAATGCATCTACTTGCGACAGAGATACTCCATGCACTTTAAGTTCTTCATCCATGAGCTATCTTCCCAATTCACACAAGACAGTGATATTATCCATGATGCAAATGAAAACGATTGAATCATTGAGTATTCTTTCCACCCATCATCATCTCCTCTTGCATGAAGACAACTCTTCAAATTAGCTTACTCATGAAATTTCCCTGGTTCATTCATCTTCGAATTTGCGATTAGAAGAACCTTTCGACTTGAGTAATCTGGTTGTTGAGCAGTGGCTTTATTGAAACCAATGATAGCAACTATCCTCAAACCATTCATGATCTGGTTCAATCTTCAAAATGTGATTTTACAATCCTGAAAAGTTCTGGGACCTGCTAAGGAATCTAGGCACTTCAACTTCCGTTGATGGTTATGTCAGGATCTCGCAACTCTAGTAAGCCCCCTGAACTAAGTTAGATCTGGTTTTTCCTACACAATCCTTCTCTTTCCATGGTTTCACTCGATGAAAATTCCTTTTTGAAAAATGTTTGGTATTTCGGGTATGATCTTTCAAATTTTCAAGATTTTACTTCTAACAGGAGTCTTTTTCAATTTATTCATCTTCATGCAAATCTCTCGCATCAAACTCGGGTTTGGAATGTGTGTCTCTCATAGAGTCACGGAATTGAGAAGTTGATCATTTCAAAGACTCTCTGTGGCCGAAGGGATTATGCCTATCAGATTCTTCTCTTAATAGTCAGCTACTGATTTTTCTCGTGAATGTTATATTGCAAATCTTCCCCTTCATCGCACCTAAAGTCCTCTTGAGTGATAATGAATGCATGAGTTATCACATGAATCAATTTCTTCTCCATTCACCATGTCCTAACTGGTCTCATGTATTTGTTGTGTTCGCATCCCTTTTAAATTCTTTTCATGATTACGATGCTTGCACAGTTTATCACCAGTTACAGGAAAACAGTTTGTCACAATGGGCTTGCTACGAACTCGGTTTGATTGTTCAGAGCATTCATAGAACTGATCAAATTGATTTATCTTTGTTTATTACAAACTGGGAATCTGATGCTTTAATTAGCTCATCTGATCATTATTCTGTCTTTGATGATTGTCATTCATGTTATCATTTTCCCACCAGTATATCCAATGGCAGTTGTTTTACATCCTTCGATCTTCATCATTCAACATCTCACTATTCGGATTTTTGTCAAGTAGTTGAGGCACTTCAGTCTCCACTGATGGTTATGTCAGGTCCTCACTGTCTTGACATGACTGTTGAATATGATCAGATCTATTTTCCCTCACAAGATTCTCGTTATAATCTCATGCCTCTAATTGAAAATCCATCTTTTCAAAGATTTTGGGGTTTTAAAGCGGATCATCATCAATTCTTTGATCCAACCACTGAATGGTTGGAGCAATCTTACTCGGCAAGCTCCATTGCAATAAACAGGTTTCAGTCTTTTCTCGTGCTTGCTAAGCAGGATGACACAGAAGAAGGTGCATTCACAAGAAGTATTCGAGGTTTGTCTGATTATGCTTTCCGTCGGAGAGGTAAGAATGTGAATTGGATGAAAGTAGTGGTTGTGACACATCTTTCTGCCCATAGGCAAGACCTTCAATTTTTTGTGCAAATTATTCAAGCTCTCATCTTTTCTCTTGCACATTGCTTTATATCTATTTTAATCGATTGTATCTTTGTGATTGCAGGTCGGGAACGATTATGGTGGCTACATTGGAAATTCCATTATACGTGACCTCGACCTTCTAGTTGTTAGGTTAGGAGTAGGATTAGTTGCATCTTAGTTTTCCTTCTCTTGCACCCATCCCGTCTTGTTCTCTTTAGTCTCTCTTGTTTTTTCTTACTTTTCTCTTGCATTATGCTTTGGTTTAGTTTCTTTTGCTTGGCTTCTGGTTTTGTTTCCTCATTGTGTGTTTTCTTTCCTTTCGTTTTGTTTCTTTTCTTTTTCTTTCTTGTTGATTTTCTCCTTTCTTTTCATCATGTGGATAAGTGTTGTGCCTGGACTTGTTTTGGCTTCTTAGTATGTGGGTGGCTGAAGTATAAAGAGTCTTGTGACACATCAACACTAGGCTAACCTCCAGTTCGTCTTCCTTCTGTCGGTTACATCTTTTGGTCGATGAAGTTCCGATGGAAAATATGATCCGTTCGTAAGGAGAGTTTTGGTCCAACCATGAACCTGTGTCTACTCAAGAAACCTTATCCCTGTAGTCGATTTTATGTATCGGTGTTTTCTTGCTTATCCAATCAGTAGAAGAGGAGAAGGGGAAAAATCTAAATTAGCAAAACTTAATCAAGGTCTTTATATGCTTCTTTGAAGGAACAACCTCTTATGCTCTCAATAAGTCGGGATCCATCTTTAGCCCAAAAATGAATAAGTGTTGATGCACAATCCTCTTTAAAATAAATAAATAAAAGCGAAAGAAGAAAAAGGCTTCCTGCACAAAGAGGTGAAGCAAGCAACTCCGCCAGGGTATTGTCTAGGCTCGCTAGCAGCGTAGCAATGTTTGTGTTCTTGCATGACTTTGTCAGGGTACTGTCCAGTCCTGCTAGCAGCGCAGCCACACCAGAGATGAAAGATTATACTCTAAAAATCTTAAGCTTGCGAGCTACACTACCCTTCCCAACTTGAAACATTGTGATATCACTGAACCTTATGTTGTGTTCAACTGAGAAGGCAAAAAGGGACCGTGTCTATTTATGGGGTGAATGGGACAACCAAACTAATCTGCACGATGAATCAATACTCCCTAAAGAACCAAGGCCCTGCACATAAGAAGTTAATTGAGGCAGAGAAGTTGGAAATCTACCAGTGTGTCGCGAAGTGTTGTAGTTGCTACAACACCCTCCAAAATTTTGGCTTACACTCAATTTCGGAGCCTTCCTTGGTCTTGCATACTACCATCACAAACACTGAAAATGTCATGTCCCTTCTCAAATGTATTAGTCACGGGATGCTGCTACACAATTTTGGCATCATTTTTTGCTTAGGAGGAGGACCCCACACGCAGAACTTAGGAACTATAGGCAATTCGGCTTTATTTATGGCATCTAGTGGAATGTGGGGGCTACCCACATGAATAATTTGAACTTGGCCATGGCATGCATTAGAGGGAATCGAATTAGTGGAAGAGGGGGCCCACAAGAGGCTAAGGGGACCCAAGGTGATCAAAGAGGAAGGAGCTCTCATTTTGCAGCATCTTGATCATTTGACAAACAAACTTACCTTTGTACGCTCTACTGCTTAGCAAGTCTACCGACTATTTAGCCACATATCTTCCACAGGGGAGATTCAACCTCTACTTCGGGGGACTATCCATGCCCGCCCTAGGGAGGTTGTTCCACAGAGATTTCAGGGGTTCCAGCATTGACATCCACTTCATCCAGCCACGTAGAGGAGGAGACTGCGTATTTTCTGGGCAGCGAAAGATACGCAGAAGTAGATTGAGCCAGCGCGGAGGTCCATAGCTTGTTGGGAGTTCCGGGAGCTGGAAAGGTTGTTGGTTGAGGACATTTTCACTGAGTTTTGCAGCCAGCCAGTCAGGGGTTACAACAATACGAATTTCTAGGCAGAGGGATTGCACAACGGCCTCTGGCAGCAAAATCGTGGTGCTTAGGAGAGCAATCATCTGGACCAAGGATCATCCGGAGAGCAAGGAGTCAGTCATCACAGGTGAACCCAACATTCTAGGGGTGTTATTAGGAGGATTTATGTGAAAATTCTATCACTGCAACAACTAATTTACTTTTCCTACTTATTCTTCAATAAATTATTTATGAAATTCCTTCAATAAACATTAAAATAAATTTTGTTGCAGATATCACACTGTAATACAAAAACAAACACATGTAAAAGAATCAACACATTGACACAGATATTTTGGACAACAGTCCCTGGAAAAACCCAATGTGGGAAAACCGGTGTAGCAAGGGAGGATTTTACTATTCAACAATTCTTCAGTACAACAGGGTGCCAAACTAGCTTACCCACAGAGAGAAAAATTCTCCAGCGCTTCTCCCAATCCCAGCGTCAGCTTGGATGACCTCTGCGTGGTTCCCAGACACACTGCGTTAGTCCCTGCTTGATTGTGTGAGCCCTGGGCCTCTATGCGTCACCCACGCAGGCCCTCTAGTGACTACGCAGTCTCCTGCTGCCTGAAATGCCCTGCGTTTGCCTCTCCTGCCTCGGCGCTGGTCTCCAATGGCTAATCCCGTCTCTCTATTCCGTACTTGTTGCCTCCTGACTGCTCACTAGACCACTAGTTCGAATTTCTCAGCTAAACCCACTCCAAAAATCGAACTAACTAGTCTCCCTCAGTGTGTTCTCCAAGTGACCCTCAAGCCTCCTCTTATACTTTTCTCGTTGACAATTCAACAGCCGAGATTAAGTCCCTAATCAACAACTAAGATTAACTCTGGCTTGATCCATGACTTTTGGACCCTTCTAACACAGTTTTATATTAATTCACATTAATATTCTATTTTCCCTAAGTTTAGACTTAGGGAATCCATTAAAAATATTAATTATTTTAATATCTCCCAAACTGTTTAGAATCTACCCAAACCATTTCTGAGTATTGGAGATCTCTTGTACTTTAGCCTCTCCACCAATTTTTGTGGCTAGAGCACATCCAATGCTACCCCAAATCAACAATTTGCAGGTTGTTTCTTGCAAGTCGAATTTGGCAGCAGCAGCTGGGGAGAGGCTCCAAGGAGGCTGAAAATCCAAAATCAAAACCAAAGAAATTCCCTTTGGGTTTTTTTGGGTTTTGTCCAAAGAGTCTAAGGCTGAAGGGATATAATTTTCTAGGCAGTTTTGGGGCACATTCCAACAGGTCGAAGTTCAGCAGGACAGTGGTTTTACTGGGACAGCATAGTGCAAAGTGGTGCAACAACTGGGCAGCCTTCAGCTCAGTTATTCCATCACTTGGGTTTGGTCCAGCTTTTCCTTCAGACACGCCCAGGTGCACCATCTCATTTATATTGTACCTATGCTCTCATATTTTATAATATATGGCTCAGCAGTTCCAGATTTATAGTGTTTTATAGGTGTATAATGCATGTTTTTGATTTTATGTTGTTGCATTGTTTATTTGTTTAGAATATCACTTATATTCCTGCTTAGGAACATCAAAGTAGTATCAGAGCCTAGTTCTTGGCTCCGCTGTGGGGTTGGTTTCATATGAGAGGAGAAGATCGGGAGAACATCACTTACCGGAGGTAGAGTTACAGGAGCAGAGAAAAGGAGCTAGAAATTACACCAGATATGGAGGAAAGAGGGAAAGCAGTGGCCGAAGAGGAGGAAATGGCAAAGCCCAAGAGCAGGGAGGAGATGGGTTTCGATAGCCTCTTGACGGCTTTGAGTGATTTGGCCAAGGGGCAGAAAGACATGTTGGAGGAGATCAAATCACAGAACAGAGATAGAGCCACACCAGGAGGGTTTTGTGTGGAGAAAATTTTGAGGCTTCTCAGCCTTTCGATCACCACTCACCAGCAGTGTGGCACCCTTTAGTTAGTGTGCCAACTAGGGCTACACTACCCTCTTTCATGCCAATGGCACAAATCGAACCAGCAAGGCAGGAAGACACTCCCCAGATGGGGGATTACTTAAGAGAGTGGTAGGCAATGGATGAAGATTTCAAAGAAGCCCTCTCCTTCAGAGATTACTGCAAGCTCAAGCAAAGTGAGAGGAACAAGGGGTATGGACTCCGGAGAACAAGGGACCCAAAACTATGAGCTGCAGAGAACTATAGGGAGGATGTATTTCCCTACAATTGATGGCACTTCCACGTGCACAGTCAGGGCTTGGGTTGAAAAGATGGACACATACTTTCATCTCAACCGGATGATGGAGCAGGAAGCCATTAAGATGGTAGTGCTGCACTTGGAAGGGGATGCCCATGACTGGTGGTTTCACAGCCTAACCACTTTGGGGCATGCCCAGATAATTTCTTATGAGGACTTCACCAGGAGGGTTGTGGAGCGATTTGATCAAAGGGATCCAGAGGCATCTTTCAGGGAGCTAACACAACTGCGCCAAACAGGGAACCCAGAGCAGTACTTCTGAGATTTTCTGCATGTGTTAGTGATGGTCCTGGATCTATCCGAGGCAAGGAGGATATACACCTTCATTGAGGGCTTGCTTGAGCCTCTACGTGGACTGGTGAAGTCACGCAAACCCTCTACGCTGCAAGAAGCGGTGGTGTGCGCCAGAGATTTACAAGGGGCCATCCCCAAGACCAGAGCGTCATTTCCCGCACGAACCCCTTTTCCACAGAAGGGGCATGAGACTAGACCCCAACCACCGAGGACCACAGAAGGGAGGGGGCAACTAGATGAGGAGACACGGAAGGACCTCCGGAGGAGGAAGCTGCGCTTCACATGCAGAGAGCCCTAAGCACCTGGCCATAGGT
This sequence comes from Pinus tabuliformis, assembly GCA_031772625.1. NCBI lineage: Eukaryota > Viridiplantae > Streptophyta > Pinopsida > Pinales > Pinaceae > Pinus > Pinus tabuliformis. The sequence goes on along the minus strand of CM062820.1, from coordinate 786,960,316 downwards.
GCACTGCGGGCAGAGCACATTAAATTGAGGTCTTTTCTGACAGTGACCAGGAGGACAAGGTGGAGCAGGATTGTAGTGGGACAAATGGAGAGAGTTCCGCAGACAGAGAGCCACCACCACCACCTCCACAGGTAGGGGCATCTCATGCCTCATCAGGAGGATTCCTTGCTTCTTTATGTGGGATTCCTAAGTTTTTGACACTCAGGATCAGAGGTATTGTACAGGGACAGAGGGTGTCAGTACTGGTGGACAGTGGGGCTACCCACAACTTCATAGATGCACAGATGGTCTAGAGGAGGGGCCTCACCTCGACAGAGTTTGAGGGGTTAATATGCCCTCCTTAATATTAGTTATGGGAAAATACTCGATGACAGACCATTTCTTTGTGGTCGATGTGCCAAACACCAACATGGTGATGGGTGTCCAGTGGTTGTATTCCCTTCGGCAAGTCACGACAGATTGGAGGAAACCTGAGATGGAATTCATAGCGCCAAATGGCAAACTGGTGGTCTTGAGAGGCATGCAGTCTTATCCGCCTCAGATAGTTTCAGCCCATAGGATGGAGGCAAATCTTCGGCATGGGGACATTGCATGGGTAGTCGAGTTGAGGATCTCAAAGGTTGGAGGACAGGTACAGCCACCACCAGAGACATACAGGCTCTACTGGACAAGTATGCAGTAGTGCTCGGAGACATTCCACCAGGGCAACCACCAGATAGAGGCTTTGAGCACACCATTGAGTTGGAGTCGGGCATACAAATAGTCATCACTACTCCTTACAGTAACCCCAAAGCTTATAAGGACGAGATAGAGAAGGTCATTCTGGAGTTGCTTGCGTTGGGCCATATCAGGCCTAGTTCCAGTCCTTTCGCTTATTCCGTAGTGCTGGTGAAGAAGAACGATAGGACCCTCAGGATGTGTATTGACTATCAAGCCCTTAACCAGAAGACCCTTAAGAACCAATACCCCATTCTCTGCATTGATGAGCTGATGGATGAGCTTAGAGGAGCCAAGTACTTCTCTAAGATTGATCTGCATTCTGGGTACCACCAAATCAGAGTTCAGGATCAGGACATCCCAAAGGCAGCATTTTGGTGCCACTATGGGCACTTTCTCATCATGCCATTTGGACTAACCAATGCTCCCGCCACATCTAGGAGACCAGCTGGGTTATCTCTCATTAGCATCTGCCAAGATTGGAAGGCTCAACTGTTGGTAGAGTACTCCAAGACAGTAGGTCCTGCGAGGTGCTAGAGGTGACACATGCAGATGAGCGTTACCGTGTGATGGATGAAGTCATCTATTAAAAGGGCCGCATGTACTTGGTGCCCAACTCGAAGCTGAGGGGGAGAGTACTGCAGGCAGCTCACGATTCACCATTGTCCGGACACCAGGGGTTCCGGAAGACTTACATGGTTGTTCGGGAGAGGTTCACGTGGAAAGACCTCAAGGAGGACGTGCTGCAGCACGTAAGGGAGTGTGAGGCCTGCCAGCAGAACAAGGGGGAGCTGACTCACTCTACACAGCTACTACAGCCACTTCCCATTCTGGAGGGGAAATGGGAAAGTATTTCGATGGATTTCATCACTGGGCTCCCCACGGTATAGGGGAACGATTGCATATATGTAGTGGTTGACAGGTTGACCAAATTTGGCCACTTCTTCGCCATCCCCACTAGATACACCGTTGCACAGGTTGCCAAGTTGTTCTTCCAGGAGGTTTTCAGGCTACATGGGCTCCCCAAGAACATTGTGAGCGATAGAGACAGCAGATTTATGGGTGGTTTTTAGCAAGAGCTCTTCAAGTTGGCTGGGACGAAGCTCACTCCTAGCACCAGTTATCACCCTCAGACGGACAGCCAGACAGAGAGGGTCAACTAGTGGTTGGAGGGGTACCTGAGGAATTATGTGACAGGTCAGCAGAGGATGTGGATTCGGTGGTTGCACTTGGGCGAGTTCTGCTACAACACCACGCACCACATGTCTATCAGTATGACTCCTTTCCGTGCCCTCTATGGATATGATGCACTAACTTTTGTTGATATTATTTTCGGAGACAACCGGACCCCAAAGGCTAAACACTGGGTCCAAGAGAGCCAAGATATCCTCAAGGCTCTCAAGGATAATTTAGGGACAGCCCAAAATCAACAAAAATTATATGCAGATCGACACATGATAGAGAAGCACTTTGAGGAGGGGGACTTAGTATACCTCTGATTGCAGCCTTCCAGACAGTGTACGCTAAAATAGAAGGGGGCCGAGAAGCTACATCCACGCTTCTATGGGCCCTACCAGTTGACTAGGCGGGTTGGGGTGGTGGCTTATGAGCTACAGCTGCCTCTGGGGAGTAGAATCCATAACGTATTTCATGTCTCATGCCTGAAGAAGATGTTTGGACAACAGGTGACCACAGCAGCTGATCTACCCTCGTTGGATGATGAGGGCCATTTGGTGTTGGAACCAAGGGCCATTTTGGAGAGCAGGGAGAGGACACTGAGGAGCAGGATCATCAGGGAGTTCTTGGTACGCTTGAAGAACTTGCCGAATGAGGATGCCACATGGGAGGGTGAGCACATACAGGAGCACCCAACTTTGAGGTTGATTGAGGGCAAGCAACATTTGGGGGGGAGGACTTGTCATGTCCCATCTCAAATGTATTAGTCACGAGGTGCTGCTACACAATTTTGGCATCATTTTTGGCTTAGGAGGAGGACCCTGTTAGCGCTTGAAATTTCACCTTAGGCTGAGAAAGGTAAACCTCAAGGCAACATCAAACCACTTAGCCTCGTAGCTAGCCCTATGGGGCGGGAGAGGGCTCTCTCCGGTCTATCTCGATAAAGATCTTCAATGGGCGAGATAACCAATAGGGTAACACTGATTTTAGGCTAGTAAACTGATCAAAAGGGTTGATTTGGAATTTTTAGGGTTTTTGGTGGCAAATTGAGGAATGGCAATTTTGGGTGCGGGGATAGGACACAGTTTTTGCAGGGGGTTCTTTGGGGCGAGATAGGATACAATATTGATGCCTTAGATTGAGGTGAATGGATGAGAAAGACAGGTGAGGAGCTAAGGAGAGCAAACAATAACTTTGAATTCTCCTTAAACAGCAGAAAACATTGAAATTAAACAAACTTAAAAGCAGAGCATGACAGTCATGAATTCTACTTTAACACTTCATTTGTTTAATGTGCAGAAAGAAAAGTAAGAAAATGATTCACATAACACACTTACAAGTACATAGAGAAACACACCATCAATACATGTAACCACAAGAATCCCAAAAAGGACTGCAAAACCCTGGTCTTCCTTAGCCAAAAATTGCAGAGATACTGAATAATACAATGATAGCTTTTCCCTCAAGAGTCCAACCATGAAAATGAGCAAGAAAGTACATAATATAGATCATCTAACCTCTTTCCCTGCCTCCATGGTTCGAGCTCACTATCCTAGGAGCTAAGTCACCTGACACGGGGATTCGGGACACGTAGGATTCGGGATTCGTGGTGTCGGATTCGGGACACGCTGACCCCCCGGAACAGGACATGTTAGGACACGTTATATATTATTTTATTAAAAAAAAAAAAATATATATATATATATATATATATATATATATATATATACATTAAAAATTAGATATTAGCATATTTCTTATACAAATTTTAATTAATGATATAATGAGTCACATGCTATATCTAATGTGATGTTAGATATAAAGTTAAATACTAGATAACTATAAAAAAAAAAATATTGCATTAAAATTCATTAAACTAAAAATCATCCTCAAAGTTGCTAAAAACAATCATATTCCTTACTCTCTTTATATTTACTAAAATTAGAGTTGAACCAATACATATGCTTTACTAAAATTAAACCTGAACCAAATACATATGTTTTACTAAAATTAGATCTGAACCAATACATATTTTGAGCTTCCCGAACATCGGGCTAGGGATCCTGTACGTGCAGGTGGTGCTTTCACCGAATTTCAACAAGAGAAAATCATGTTTTAAGTATCCCGACGTGTGGACGGCCTACATTCTCATACTCGTCTTCACATGGATCATCGTACTCTCTCTAATTAGATGCACTGCTGACACCGCCTGGACCATGGTCAATCTCGCCCATTTCGTGGTCAGTATTCAGTTCAATTCTTTTCTGTTCAAACCAATTAATTTTCATTACGTTTTTCTTTCCCACAGGCTTGATCCCTGGTCGACTGCAATCCCCTTTATTTTCCCTTCTTTTTTCGTTTTACGATTGCTTAATCTATGTTAGCATGATCTCCAAACTTAATTAAGAAAAGTTGTTCCCAAAATCTATTTCTATTAACGAAAAACGCGGCTGGATTGGTTTGATGTGGATCAAATGTCAGTTACTATTACCCATGCCTTTGACCTCGTAGATCGAGGGTCTAGCTTGATCCGCACTTCAATCAATCCCACTACAGATGCTTATTATTTTTATTTGTCTGTCAACGGGTTACAGGTCGATTCTCCTCGCTCAACGCTGAGAGTCCGCTCCTTGTCTCGCCGCAACAACACAACTTGCCGCACCAACTGTCTTTGCATACCCGTCAACCAAGCCGTTTAAAACCTAGCAAAACGAATCAGAAAGACAGGACACGCACAAAAATCGTGACACGATTTGGGAAAATTGCGGCACGTTAGTGACACGACGTGTCAGAAAACGACACGACGTGCCCTTCAATTTGGACACGAATCCGACCAGAATCGTGTCGGATTCGACCGATTCGGGATTCGCCAGGGGCTATGAACGAATCCGGTATCTTAGCCTAGGAGCTGTTTCAACCACTTCTAAACTAAGCACTGAAAACTAGGCAGTCAAAACAACTTGCCTCTATAAGCTAGGAAACCAATTCATTCATTTAATTTTCACCTATTTCATGAATGAATCTTCTAGAAGAGATACATAAGTGTAAAAGTGTCATAAATTTACATCATTTACAACAAGAAGGATAAAAAGCAACTCCAAAAAGTCAAACAAAGTCAAAATTGCGTTTTGCTGAGCTGTAGGCTGAAATCCTGAGCAATTTGCCTGACGGGTCGCGCGCCTTAGAGAGCACTTTTGGGGCACTCTCAGGTGTCCAAATGAGGCAAGAGTAGGCTTGTTGGAAAGGTCTGTGAGTCTACTTTCCAACCCAACTGGAATTTATGAATTTGGTTGTCATTTGCCCCTCCAAAATTGCAATCTCCCAAGACTGCTTTATGTGTGTCAAAAATGTGGCAGAAAGTCATTTTTTGCTTGTTTTTTTAACTTTCTGGAGGCCCAAAACTTCATAAAATCTCTTCGCCATGGATGAGCATATGTAACTTCTCATGAAAAATCTGGAAATGCTGAGTTTTTGCAAAATGGAGTTGCCAGGATGAAGGGTCGCGCGGGGGGTGAGACCCGTTAATGGAGAAAACCTATAAATTGCCTGAAAAAACCAAAATTTACCAAAAATGTTCAAAATTTCTTGGGATTTGTGTTGTGGCTAGGCTATTTAGTGCCTTGGTCCTTCAGTGACGCCTCGGCCAAGATATGGAGGGGATCGGGCCTCTTTCTCCTTTTTTGTGCCTTGGCCAACCGCCTTTGGAACATCTTCATCTTTGCCTTGCACACGTGCATTCTCGCCCAATAATGGTTCTTCATGTTTCTCAACAATTTTTTATCTTGGTTGGCCTTAGCCAACAACCTCTCCAAGTGAGGATTGAGCTGGATAAGCATGGACTCTCGCTCAGCGGGCAATGGATCACCGGGTCTTCTTCGATTCAAGTTGCGGTCACTACGGATCCTCCACAACTCATCAAGAGCTTGCTCATCCTCCAACTATTTGTTGCGCTGCTCTAGATATGAGATTGTCCATTGTGCCCCCTCTAATCTCCTCTGCAATGCATCATTTTCAGCTCTAAGGTGCTGAATGATCTCCTTCGACTCTAGGCTAGGAGAACTGACATCAAGATCAATAATCTCGATAGCTGGAACACCTGATGGCCCATCATCAATCTTGGGCTGCTTGCCCCTCTGTGCTGCCTGTGCTGCTGAAGAAAGCGAGGTCCCTTCCACCTGCTGTGGAGATAACACTCGCTGAGCTGATGAAGAAGGCGAGACCCCTTCCACATGCTGTGGAGAAAGTACTCGCCGAGCTGCTGCAAATAAGGCCCTCTGGCCTCTCTGATAAGTAACCAAAGGTGAGGAGCTGACATGTCTAGTGACGGGGATGTCATGCTGCTGTGATGGTCCTCCCTCCTCGTGAATAACCTCAGGATGTGGCGGTGGTGGTGCTGTGAAAAGCTCACGAGAGATGAACTCCTCCCATGAGATGCCCTGCTGAGCCAACTGATGTAACACCACAAGATGAATCAAACCATAATGGTAAAGGCTCCTATACTGCTGTGCCGGGCTCTTCCTCTGCATCATGGACACCATCCTCTCAATGTTCTGATAGAAGAAAACAGGGATGTTCATCATCCGTACCCGTGTGAAGTGCATCAATAGGCGAATATGGTACCAATATACCTGTGAAAATCTTCCCTCACAGGTAAAATAGAGCATGATGAGCCTCATCATGGGAGCATACTCACTCCTGAGAAATCTAAAGGGAAACACTCCTGTCAAGTGTCTCATGAGTGCTGGTCTAACGAAAGGCTCAAAATGAACACTGTCCAACACTTTGTGCTTATTCCATACCTCTCTGACATTAGGTATCCCTGTGGCCTGTGCAATCATCTCGGGTGTCAATGTAAAGTCCACCCCGGCAAGGTTGACATGTCCATCATGCAAGTGTAAAACAAATAGGCGAGCCAACTCTCTGTGGTGCTGAATCCGAGAGATCCTCTCGCAAAACTCATAGCAAGACATGTACTGGAAACATGAGACTGCCATAGGACAAGCTTGTAAATCTGTCAAAGAGGTGGGCTCCTCTCGCCTATGATGACCGCCCTTTCCACCCTTATGAGGCCTCCTCTGTACCTCAATCTCTGAAGCTGATGCTTGGTCATCACTCTGCTCATAGGTTTCAGTTTCTGACATTGTTTAAGGAGCAGAGAGGCCAAAATGTACTGCTGTTTCTACCTTGTAAAATGCTGATTTATATGTTGTTTCAAGGGGACAAGGAGCACGAGGGGAATGTTAGGGGAGGGACACCTTTAAAGGGAAAATGGGAATAAATATATAAAACAGGGATTTAAGGGAAAAAACATTGCAAAAATCATTGCATATGCATCATTATATACATTGTTTACATGGGTATAATGAGAGGTAGGGTTAGGGCTTGATTCTTCATTTTTTAGGGAAAAGGGGTAGGGTTTAGGTTTTCTTTACAAATTTAAAAGGGAAATTTATATAGAAAAACAAGGAAAATGACATGGGAAATGGGAAAAATGATTTACAAGGGAAAAACCTTAAAACAGCATAAAACCCTAGGCATATTTTACAATTTTAAACCACAGCCATATAGAGCTTTTTCTCTTGCACAATGAGATCTTTAAAACATGTATTCATGATGTCTTTAACCATAACAAGCATCAATTTGTAAGTTGGAGGGCCTACCTTAGGCAATTTAGCAATTTTGTTGGCTCCTTGCATGAATTTGCAGGTGATTTGGTAAGGAGGGCGCCGACGGGTCGCGCGCCTCACCCAATGGGTCGCGCGCCACTGACGGGTCGCACCCGTTAGAAAATAACACTGCTGGAAGGCGCTTGACGGGTCGCGCGCCTCTGACGGGTCACGCGCCTGGTCTGACGGGTCGCGCGCCTGGTCTGCTCACAATTTCGCTCCAACCCTCGCCCAATCTCTCTTGCAAGTGAGTTAGAAGCACAATGAGGGTAAATGGAGGGAGATTGGGCTTTTATAACTTTGATTTGAAATAATTTCATGCCCAAACCCACTTTATAATGTTTTTCTTTGACACTTTATAAAATTGACCATTTTGGTTTCCTTTGTCCTGAAATTGACTCATTTAATGCTTTTGCTCGGTACTTTTTGCAGGGATATCATCTGAGGGATCTTGGCAAGGGAGCCAGGGTTACATGCTGTCCTTGGAAGGTTTTTGAAATTTCATCACTTTTTACAAAAATTTGAAAAATGACCTTGGCTTTAAAAACAGGGTTTTTAAATCCAAGGTGAAAATTAACTGTACAAAATAGAAATTTGCGAAGAAACATTTTGAAAATCATCCCTCTGGCTTGCTGAGCACTTATTGACATTCAGAGACATGACCTTGTAAACAAACTTGACCAAAACCCTAGACCTAGGAATTTGACCTCAAGACAAGACAAGACAAGCCTGAAAGAGATTAAGGACTGAAATGACTTGGATCCAGCAATGCCAAGAGGGGGACAAAGACACCAGCTCCTCCATCAGGGTTATGTCATGCCTAATGGGATGCAAAAATTGACACTGATGAGACACCTACTTATGCAAATGCAAAGAGTTTTGATCGCTGATGGAGGGCTACTAGACCGACTCTAACATTGGCTCCAATGGGGATGGTATCTCCTTGGAGGTACCAAGAACCTTAGACCTCTGGGAGAGCAGACCAGTGCTTTATAATCATTGGGCAATGGAGTCATTATTTACACATTTGACACAAAACTTTGACACATTTATTGAATGAAAACTTGACTGAAAACTTACTGAAACTTAACTGAAGCTTGACTCGATGGCAAACTGAAATAACTTGAAAAAAAAACTCACTCAATAAACCAAACACAAGTGACTCATGACTGACTTAACTAAAACAAGAACTTACAAAGCTTATGGAAGGGCAGCAGTCCATCAAGATGTGAAATCATGATGACAACCACCTGTGTTTCTTACAAGATAATATACCATCAAACTATATCAAAATGCCAATGCAACCAATCAAGCAGATGCCTTCTTGATTGGTTCTCCGGATCAGATCTTCTGGTCAACAATACAAACCTATCACTGGGCATCCAAAAACATAGTTGACCATGATCTCCTTCATCACTGAACACAACAATAATCACTTTCACTGCTGGCTGCAACAAACTTGCTAGAGGATCATAAAAAACATGAAGATTTCCATTGCCACCTCCTGCTGAAAGATCAAGGTGTCCTTTGTTTCAAATCCTGATCTGCCTTCATCATGTACTTGGGTACTAGTATGCTCATGGGCTTCAAAAAACTCTGAACAAATAGATGAGCAGATCTCCTCTTGATAAAACATTTCAACACATGAAACATATGAAGAATCTGAAAGGTAATCCTGTATGCTCTGATCTTCTGTAGTTTGGGTCATCTTCAAATGATATGAAAGCCGGATTATCATCTTTGTGAAGGAAAACATTATCTATTTGCTGATCTACAAGATAGTCATCTTTTTCAACACTTTCCTGACTATGTATGCACTGCAAATCTGATGTAGCTTGGGCTGTAACAAGACCTTTCAAGAGCTGATCTATCTCCTCTTCAGACAAAGGAGACAATGCCTTTTGTTTTCTTCTGCTTGAACAGTAATTATCTTCATATGATAGGGCACTCAAACTATCATTTATTACTGAATTATTGAAAGGAGATTCATCACTTACTTGCACAAAGATCTCACCTTGTTGTTCATGAACATCTGAATCCAAAACTCTGTCTATGATCTCAACAGTAGAGCTCTCTTTGATGGGCTTCAGCACAAGATATTCCTGGTCATCATAATCTAAATGTTGTTCTGAAGTAGTTGTCCTAACATTATCACATTCTGCAATCTGGTCTTCTTCTGTGGGCAGATCTGAAACAAGCTCTTCTCTTTCATCATCTTCCACTATATGACCATCTTCAGCCTGCTGATCTTGACAAGTATCCTCTAAGATTTTTGTGTGCTGCTGAAATGGATTCTCATACAGAGCCTCCATAATCTCAACGTCCATAAAATTATCATCTTCATAATATGTCTCAAGGCTTTCAATAAAACTATAAGCATGCTTGCAACAGTCATGAACCAAATTTAATGATGGATAAGATGCTTGATGTCTTTCAATGAACAAGGCATGAAAATCCTTTAAACAGTAAATACAAGCAGGCGGCAAACTTTCATACCATGATTGAGCTGCACCTTTCAGAGTGGCCAAGAATATCTTCATCAAGCAATCTTCAGGAAAATCCACCTTCAACTTGCGAATATGCATGTGAAATCTAATCAGATGTAAAGCAGCATCCTTCTTACCATCATCATTAAATGTAGGCAAATTCCTTGACCAATCTACCTTTGGAATTTTATTTGGAAAACCAGGGATGTGATCTCGGCTCATGGGAGCATATCTTCTTGCGATCCGATCCATCTTGAAAAGCTCAAAGCCACTGATCTTCCTGCAGTGAAGTCACCATGAAGCACAGGTTGCTGGATTCTTCAGTGAAAGGAGTCGCCAGTGAATGATTTCAGCCTTGTCAGTGTCTGATCGTTGTCCACTATCAACAATCAGATCTGAACTTGATACATGTACTGGGGTGAAAAGCAAATGAAGTGGTCGTATTCACAAGCTCACGGAGATTGACTGAAGCAGCGTTTATCTACTTCCGCTAATGCAAAGCAAAAGCGTTTCGAAAGCTACCTGGCATAACTTCAGGCTCCATCTAAGACTTATGAAACAAACACATCAACCCACAAACAAGTTTGTTGTCCCCAGTATGGTCGCCAGTATGTTAGCGCTTGAAATTTCACCTCAGGCTGAGAAAGGTAAACCTCAAGGCAACATCAAACCACTTAGCCTCGTAGCTAGCCCTACGGGGCAGGAGAGGGCTCTCTCCGGTCTATCTCGATAAAGATCTTCAATGGGCGAGATAACCAATAGGGTAACATTGATTTTAGGCTAGTAAACTGATCAAAAGGGTTGATTTGGGATTTTTAGGGTTTTTGGTGGAAAATTGGGGAAATGGAAATTTTAGGTGCGGGGATTGGACACAGTTTTCGCAGGGGGTTCTTTGGGGCGAGGTAGGAAACAGTATTGATGCCTTTAATAGAGATGGATAGATGAGAATGACCGATGAGGAGTTAAAGAGAGCAAGCAATAACCTTGAATTCCCTTTAAACAGTCGAAAACATTGATATTAAGCAAACTTAAAAGCAGAGCATGACAGTCAGGAGTTCTACTTTAACACTTCATTTGCCTAATGTGCAGAAGGAAAAGTAAGGAAATGATTCACATAACACACTTACAAGTACAAAGAGAAACACACCCTCAATACATGTGTCCACAAGAATCCCAAAAAGGACTGCAAAACCCTGGTCTTCCTTTGCTAAAAATTGCAGAGATACAGTGAATAATACAATAAGAGCTTCTCCCTCAAGAGTCCAACCTTCCAACCCCTGAAAATGACTAAGAAAATACATAATATAGGCAAGCTAACACCTTTCCTAGCCTCTAGGGTCGAGCTCACTATCCTAGGAGTTGTTTCAACCAATTCTAAACTAAGCACTGAAAACTAGGTAGTCAAAACAACTTGCCTCTATAAGCTAGGACCAATTCATTCATTTAATTTTCACCTATCTCATGAATGAATCTTCTAGAAGAGATACATAAGTGTAAAAGTGTCATAAATTTACATCATTTACAACAAGAAGGATAAAAATCAACTCCAAAAAGTCAAACACAGTCAAAACTGCGTTTTGCTTAGCTATAGGCTGAAATCCTGAGCAATTTGCCTGACAGGTCGCGCGCCAAATCCTGACGGGTCGCGCGCCTTTGAGAGCACTTTTGGGGCACTTTCAGGTGTCCAAATGACGCAAGAGTAGGCTTGTTGGAAAGGTCTGTGAGTCTACTTTCTAACCCAACTGGAATTTCTGAATTTGGTTGTCATTTGCCCCTCCAAAATTGCAATCTGCCAAGACTGCTTTCTGTGTGTCAAAAATGTGGCAGAAAGTCATTTTTTGCTTGTTTTTTTGACATTCTGGAGGCCCAAAACTTCATAAAATCTCTTGGCCATGGATGAGCATATGTAACTTCTCATGAAAAATCTGGAAATGCTGAGTTTTTGCAAATGGAGTTGCCGGGATGAAGGGTCGCGCGGGGGGTGAGACCCGTTAATGGAGAAAACCTGTAAATTGCCTGAAAAACCAAAATTTACCAAAAATGTTCAAAATTTCTTGGGATTTGTGTTGTGGCTAGGCTATTTAGTGCCTTGGTCCTTCAGTGAGGCCTCGGCCAAGATATGGAGGGGATCGGGCCTCTTTCTCCTTTTTTGTGCCTTGGCCAACCGCGTTTGGAACATCTTCATCTTTGCCTTGCACACGTGCATTCTCGCCCAATAATGGTTCTTCATGTTTCTCAACAATTTTTTATCTTGATTGGCCTTAACCAACAACCTCTCCAAGTGAGCATTGAGCTAGATAAGCATGGACTCTCGCTCAGCGGGCAATGGATCACCGGGTCTTCTTCGATTCAAGTTGCGGTCACTACGGATCCTCCACAACTCATCAAGAGCTTGCTCATCCTCCAACTGTTTGTTGCGCTGCTCTAGATATGAGATTGTCCATTGTGCCCCCTCTAATCTCCTCTGCAATGCATCATTTTCAGCTCTAAGGTGCTGAATGATCTCCTTCGACTCTAGGCTAGGAGAACTGACATCAAGATCAATAAGCTCGATAGCTGGAACACCTGATGGCCCCTCATCAATCTTGGGCTGCTTGCCCCTCTGTGCTGCCTGTGCTGCTGAAGAAAGCGAGGCCCCTTCCACCTGCTATGGAGATAACACTCGCTGAGCTGATGAAGAAGGCGAGACCCCTTCCACATGCTGTGGAGAAAGTACTCGCCGAGCTGCTGCAAATAAGGCCCTCTGGCCTCTCTGATAAGTAACCAAAGGTGAGGAGCTGACATGTCTAGTGACGGGGATGTCATGCTGCTGTGATGGTCCTCCCTCCTCGTGAATAACCTCAGGATGTGGCGGTGGTGGTGCTGTGAAAAGCTCACGAGAGATGAACTCCTCCCATGAGATGCCCTCCTGAGCCAACTGATGTAACACCACAAGCTGAATCAAACCATAATGGTAAAGGCTCCTATACTGCTGTGCCGGGCTCTTCCTCTGCATCATGGACACCATCCTCTCAATGTTCTGATAGAAGAAAACAGGGATGTTCATCATCCGTACCCGTGTGAAGTGCATCAATAGGCGAATATGGTACGAATATACCTGTGAAAATCTGCCCTCACAGGTAAAATAGAGCATGATGAGCCTCATCATGGGAGCATACTCACTCCTGAGAAATCTGAAGGGAAACACTCCTGTCAAGTGTCTCATGAGTGCTGGTCTAACGAAAGGCTCAAAATGAACACTGTCCAACACTTTGCACTTATTCCATACCTCTCCGACATTAGGTATCCCTGTGGCCTGTGCAATCATCTCGGGTGTCAATGTAAAGTCCACCCCGGCAAGGTTAACATGTCCATCATGCAAGTGTAAAACAAATAGGTGAGCCAACTCTCTGTGGTGCTGAATCCGAGAGATCCTCTCGCAAAACTCATAGCAAGACATGTACTGGAAACATGAGACTGCCATAGGACAAGCTTGTAAATCTGTCAAAGAGGTGGGCTCCTCTCGCCTATGATGACCGCCCTTTCCACCCTTATGAGGCCTCCTCTGTACCTCAATCTCTGAAGCTGATGCCTGGTCATCACTCTGCTCATAGGTTTCGGTTTCTGACATTGTTTAAGGAGCAGAGAGGCCAAAATGTACTGCTGTTTCTACCTTGTAAAATGTTGATTTATATGCTGTTTCAAGGGGACAAGGAGCACGAGGGGAATGTTAGGGGAGGGACACCTTTAAAGGGAAAATGGGAATAAATATATAAAACAGGGATTTAAGGGAAAAAACATTGCAAAAATCATTGCATATGCATCATTATATACATTGTTTACATGGGTATAATGAGAGGTAGGGTTAGGGCTTGATTCTTCATTTTTTAGGGAAAAGGGGTAGGGTTTAGGTTTTCTTTACAAATTTAAAAGGGAAATTTATATAGAAAAACAAGGAAAATGACATGGGAAATGGGAAAAATGATTTACAAGGGAAAAACCTTAAAATAGCATAAAACCCTAGGCATATTTTACAATTTTAAACCACAGCCATATAGAGCTTTTTCTCTTGCACAATGAGATCTTTAAAACATGTATTCATGATGTCTTTAACCATAACAAGCAGCAATTTGTAAGTTGGAGGGCCTACCTTAGGCAATTTAGCAATTTTGTTGGCTCCTTGCATGAATTTGCAGGTGATTTGGTAAGGAGGGCGCTGACGGGTCGCGCGCCTCACCCAACGGGTCGCGCGCCACTGACGGGTCGCGCCCGTTAGAAAATAACACTGCTGGAAGGCACTTGACGGGTCGCGTGCCTCTGACGGGTCGCGCGCCTGGTCTGCTCACAATTTCGCTCCAACCCTCGCCCAATCTCTCTTGCAAGTGAGTTAGATGCACAATGAGGGTAAATGGAGGGAGATTGGTCTTTTATAACTTTGATTTGAAATAATTTCATGCCCAAACCCACTTTATAATGTTTTTCTTTGACACTTTATAAAATTGACAATTTTGGTTTCCTTTGTCCTGAAATTGACTCATTTAATGCTTTTGCTCGATACTTTTTGCAGGGATATCATCTGAGGGATCTTGGCAAGGGAGCCAGGGTTACATGCTGTCCTTGGAAGATTTTTGAAATTTCATCACTTTTTACAAAAATTTGAAAAATGACCTTGGCTTTAAAAACAGGGTTTTTAAATCCAAGGTGAAAATTAACTGTACAAAATAGAAATTTGCGAAGAAACATTTTGAAAATCATCCCTCTGGCTTGCTGAGCACTTATTGACCTTCAGAGACATGACCTTGTAAACAAACTTGACCAAAACCCTAGACCTAGGAATTTGACCTCAAGACAAGACAAGACAAGCCTGAAAGAGATTAAGGACTGAAATGACTTTGATCCAGCAATGCCAAGAGGGGGACAAAGACACCAGCTCCTCCATCAGGGTTATGGCATGCCTAATGGGATGCAAAAATTGACACTGATGAGACACCTACTTATGCAAATGCAAAGAGTTTTGATCGCTGATGGAGGTCTACTAGACCGACTCTAACAGACCCCACACGTAGAACTTAGGAACTATAGGCAATTCGACTTTATTTATGGCAACTAGTGGAATGTGGGGGCCACCCACATGAATAATTTGAACTTGGCCATGGCATGCGTTGGAGGGAATCGAATGAGTGGAAGGAGGGGCCCACAAGAGGCTAAGGGGACCCAAGGTGATAAAAGAGGAAGGAGCTCTCATTTTGCATCATCTTGATCATTTGACAAACAAACTTACCTTTGTACGCTTTACTGCTTAGCGAGTCTACCGGTTGTTTAGCCACAGATCTTCCACAAGGGAGATTCAACCTCTACTTCGGGGGACTATCCGTTCCCACCCTAGGGAAGTTGTTCCACAGAGATTTCACGGGTTCCAGCATTGACATCCACTTCATCCAGCGACGCAGAGGAGGAGACTACGTATTTTCTGGGCAGCCAGAAACACGCAGAAGTAGATTGAGCCAGTCAGGAGGTCCATAGCTTGTTGGGAGTTCCGGGAGCTGGAAAGGCTATTGGTTGAGGACATTTTCACTGAGTTTTGCAACCAGCCAGTCAGGGGTTACAGCAGTACGAATTTCTAGGCAGAGGGATTGCGCAGAGGCCTCTGGCAGCAAACTCGTGGTGCTTAGGAGAGCAATCATCTGGGCCAAGGATCATCCGGGGAGCAAGGAGTCAGTCATCACAGGTGAACCCAACATTCTAGGGGTGTTTTCAGGAGGATTTACAGGTTCTTTCCTACAAGTTGAATTTGGCAGTAGCAGCTGGGGAGAGACTTCAAGGAGGCTGAAAATCCAAATTCAAAACCAGAGAAATTCCCTTCTGGGTTTTTCTGGGTTTTGTCCAAGGAATCTAAGGATAAAAGGATATAATTTTCTGGGCGGTTTTTGGGCACATTTCAGCAGGTTGAAGTTCAGTGGGACAGTGGTTTTACTGGGACAGCGCAGTGCCGAGTGGTGCAACAAGTGGGCAGCCTTCAGTTCAGCTATTCCATCACCTACGTTTGGTCCAGCTTGTCCTTCAGACAAGCCCATGTGCACCATCTCATTTATATTGTACCTATGCTCTCTGATTTTATAATATATGGCTCAGCAGTTCCAAATTTACAGTGTTTTATGGGTGTATAATGCATGTTTATAATTTTATGCTATTGCACTATTTATTTGTTTAGAATATCACTTATATTCCTTCTTAGGAACATTACAGAAAATCATTTCATGAGCTTTCTTGAAGTATTTTGCTCCCCTTTGCAAGTTGGGTTAACTGTCATCTTTCGGCATGATTGGCTATCGCATAATGTGTAGAAGTTTGTATAGGTGGTTTCAACATTCAAGGGTCTATCTTTGTGAATATGAGTTGTTCTAACCATGTAATCATTGGCCGCACTCATTCGCAAAGTTTTAAGCCCTGTCACACAAGTGTCATCACGGTCGTCGCAAAGTGTATCTTAAATGTCACACTTGTCGTAATTGGTCATAAAGTTGTTGCACGGAGGGAAATGCATTGTTCATGTGTCCTGGGTGATCTATGTTGTTGTGTCGTCAAGTATTCTAAGTGTGAGATCCAAGGTTGCACGAAACGAGGAAATGGGTACGAGTTTCCGAAACGGGAAGCGATACGAAACGCGACCTCCCCAAATTTTGGAAACGGGGAAACGCGAATATATATATATATATATATATATATATATATATATATATATATTAGGACATTTAAGAAATATGTGCAATCATAAAGCATATATGATACATTCTAATTTATTACATTATGATAAAATTGTCAATTGTCAATGCATAAACTATAAGTATCTAAATTTACATCACATTTGCTCACGAATAATCACATAATGAAAATAGAAATATCCAAAATCAGCCACGAGAAATTTCTAATTTTTTGTCTCGTGCTTGATTGGGAGTCTCCTCCTACATAGTCGAATGACCTTAGTGCTCTTGATTAAATACAACTTTCATACCCTAGTACCCTAGATTCTCTTGATTATTGGGAGTCTCCCCTGCATAGAGGGCTTTGCTCTCTCGATTAAATACAAGTTCCATACCCTAGTACATGATAAAATCCAATGGAAACATTGCAATCCCCCCAATCCTGAAATCCTGAAAAACAGATAAGTCTGCTGGATTTTGAGTGAGATCTAAAATTTTACTTTCTCCATATGAAATCCAATGAGGGTGAAACCACTCTCAAACATCCTGAGTCATTTCATGGTAATGTTAAAAATTTAAGTAAAAGGATGAAAATGAAAAATAAAGGAGAATATCACTTTTACTTTAAGAATTTAACATTACCATGAACTGCATATCAACACTAGGGCAAAAGTTCACTTTTATAACTTTAGACAGACATCTGGAAGCAACTAGAAGTCACTAGGCTAACGTAAGAATAGATTAGAAAACAAATAATAATAAAAAAAATTTGAAAAAAACACAAGTAAATGTTGAAACGTGGGTCGTACGGCCCTGAAAAGCATTTCAGGCCGTACTGGCCACGTTTCAGTTTCGTGAAACGTGGCAGTACGACCTGAAACACATTTCAGGGCCGTACCAAACGCGTTTCAGTGTTTCGTACTCGTTTCCGTACGGAAACGCCCTCCTACCCCACGTTTCCTGCAACATGGGTGAGATCACATTCGAAGTCTTATCACTATTCACATCAGTCTAACTGGTGTCACACTTAGCCATTTCTGAGAAGTCTTCCCGACCAGGCAATTTGGCTTCACCCGACCTCTCTAAATTGTGCATTGTGCAGTTCTAGTCCTCTAGTTGTGACCTTGCCCCTTGGCACTACGCAATGCGTAGTTCCTACATCCCAAGACTGTTGCACTACACAGTTTCTGTGCTCAAGCTCCGGCCTTGGCCTCCAAAATTACGCAATCCTTTCTCTCAGCCTGACCCTAATTATACACTGCGCAATCACAAGCCTTAGGCTCATTCCCTGAGACTCTGAACTGCGCAATTTCCCAGCCTCCCTTGTCTCTCGGAACTGCGCAGCGTGTTCACTCAGTGTCCATCCCCTCAGTTGCCTCACTGGCTCCCAGAACTACGCAATTTTCATCCTTGGCCCAGCCTGAACTACGCATTACATAGTCTCAAGGCTCAAGCTTCACCCTTGACTGCCTAAGCTGCGCAATTGTGCAGTTACTGAGCCTCTTTCCCAGCCTGTCACCTAGTTCCAACTCAGTCAGTGGATCAATGTGCACCATCTTAGACTAGGGGTTTATCGGATTGATGTCATCTTCTCATGAGTGATTTACAGATACAGGTACCTTACCATGTTATGGTGAGATGATGAACGGAGAAGTGAAGGAGGGAAACATGCTAAAGGACACTCTTGTAGTTGAACATGCAAGTTGATCAATCACAAGAAAGCAAAGGGACATTAGTTTGCGATCGCAACTCACGACTCAAGATCATTGAATACTCCTTATCACCAAGTCATACGAAGGTGAAAAGAAGAGAATTTTCAAGCAGATGCTCAGCATATAGCAACAACAGTGGCTTGACACTGCCACATCATCAAGCAGCCCATGTCAGCAGTGTCATGTCATGTCATGCCATGAGTTTTCATATGCCACATCGTCATTGTGAATCATGTAAATGGTATTCAAAATGTATTGTAAAGTGGAAGTCCAAAGGACACACATGGAATATAAAGAGTCATGTAAGTTGAAAAGTCATAGGAAGTCAAACAGTCATGAGGGTAGTCAAGAGTCACAAGGAAGGGGCAACATTACCCCTTGGTTATATATACTCCCTCATTGTATGAGCAAATGACTTTTCACATTGGCTCCTCCCGCAAGGCATTAGAGAGACAGATCAATTCTTTTGAGGAGCAAGGAGTGGCTCCAACGCTCCACTATTAGAGCTAGTGATGTTCATTGTTTATATGTGTCTTGGAACTTTTACTTAATAATAGAGGCCTTCAAGGCCAGCACGTTCTTCATGCATGAATTATGGATATTTGTAAGGCTATTCTGTGAATGTTTGTAATTCATGTTCGCTTTCATTTGTGCTAAAGTAGTTGAAATATTTCAATTATTTTGGTACTCGTCATATTGATAATATGTTGTAATTGCTATTATTGTTGCCGCATGTTGTAGCAAAGTTGAAAAATATTTTGAAAAAATGTTAAGTTAGGATATGGACATAACAATATTGAATAAAATGTTTTTGAAAATATCTTGATGATGATGTCCATATCAAAGAAAATGTTAGGTTAGATGTCCTAAAAAAATCAAGACAAAAAGAAAATGTGAGGTTAGAAAGAAGAGAAAACAAATAAACTCTGAAAGTGAGAAAGTTTAAATGCCACTACTATTTTTTCCGCAAAATAATCGTTGTGTGTAGCTTGTCATAAATGCCACAACCCATGACAGTCAAATAGTTTAATCTTGACTGTTTCATGCTTTAAATTTGATGTTATAATTAGAGAATAAAGATCTGGCCAAACTGTTTAATCTTGGCAGATCAGTAGTTAGGTAGAGAATAATAAGGTGCTCATCAGTTTAATCTGAGCCCTTGGATGTTATACGGTTAGAATTAGATAGTTTGCTTTTTTAAAATAAAAAGAAAGGAAAAGGGTTTGTTAGATTAAATGCACCCATTAAGTGAAGAAAAAATGATAGGATAAGCAAAGGGTAAGTAAAAAAAAGGTTGCAGAAATATGATAATTGATTGGACAAAATGTACATTTATCACGTTTTATCATATGTTTCTATGTCCATGAGGCAATTACACAAAGCAAATGAAGGTCTACAAGATCAATTAATTAACTTCCCTCATCCACATTCATCCCTATATTTACTAATTTCCCCTTCCCACCTTCATACAGTTCATATTCATTCATTTTCCATAAAAACCCTTTTCCTAAGGTTGAAATTCTTTTTGCTTAGGAAAAGTGAAAACTCCATGTTAAATCCCCTTTTACCCAAAAAACCCACAAAAAGATGTTTAGCATAAGTATTGATGTATATATGTGAAAAGCAAACAACTCATGAAAAAGCATTATACTTAGTGTATTTCCCCTTTCCGCTTATGTTTCATATTAATGCTAACTTATAGTATTAAACCCCTAAAAGTCCCCTTTCCCGTATATTATTAACTCCCTTTACTAAATATCCCGAAACCATAAGTTTTATTATAAAACTATGTATTCCATAACACATTGCATATCAGCGGATCGCAAATTTTTCAACGTGTATGCACTCTCCTCTGCATTGCGATATGCGATGCGCGATAGACCCAGACCCGACACAAATATATTTCAAAATTCATTGCCCATTTCGCATCCGCCCCTCATCGCAAGTCCCGATTGAAACATACACCCTTCGCCATTGCGATCTCTGATATGTGATGGGAACCCAAACCCGATCACAGTATTATCCATGATTTATTTTCCACATCGCGTCTGGCCCCTATCACATTCCTTTGCGATGGGCCTTCCTTCACTAAACTGCGATTGCGATATGCGATGAACTCGACCCGACGTCATTTATCCGCCCGAATTCATACTATTTCAAGTCTGCCATACCTTGTTTTGCAAAGGATTTCTTTGTTAAAATGTTTTTATGATTTAAACGAAGAACCAACTTAAACCTCTATTTAACCATAAAACCCTACTAATCTCAATTTTTAACCCATAATAAAGCCCATACCGCCATGATTAATCATTGGGCCCCTCTGTTGCTCTTTCCTCTTACCTCCGCGCTGCTCTTTCACTCCACCACCGTCTATCAAATGCATTCAAATCCAACGACCCTCAGTGATTTCGGGTTGGCTCTCTGTCCAAGCATTACCCACCCGAAAAAGCAGTATTCCACCGACCTCCCCTTGCTACGTGTCAGGCTCTAAACTATATCGGGTGACCCCTCCCAAAAACTGCTCGCACCTCATAAGCAGTGCGATGAAAACCAAAACCACCTCCTGCATAATGACAAAATGGCCACTGTCCACTTTGCGCCATAATTCAAAAAGTAAACTGTTTTTCCGTTTAAACGTAAAAATCACCATTTTGCTTTGTTTCACCCGTTTACACAGTGAAACCTCCATAAACCTCTGCGACCAATAAAACCATTGTTTTACCTTCCGATACGCTCTGGACTCCTTCCAATATCCTTTCGAGCTCAATAAAGCCATTGACGACCTTCTTTGTCACCTATGTTTTTCTTAACAATTATGTGTTTTACAGATAAAAACTCTTGTTCGAGGCTTACAAATAAAAAAGCCTGCATACAGTTAGAAGACAAATACGAAAATCATATCAAATCACTTTACCCTATAACATAAAATCTAAAATGATTTATTGTTGAAAAACACAGTAAAAACCTAAAATGCACAGTAACGGTAAAAAGGAACATAGTAAAGGCTACTCAGCAGGGTCAAAGGATATTCACAGAGTTTTAAGAGTATCAGATGAAAAATCAAATGAAAGAATCAACCAACGTAAAAGATACCAACAATCAAGCAGCTTAAAGGGCAAAATATCAAACAAAAAAGCCAGCACAACCTGAATAAAAGGGACAGCAAGACGCAGTTCAATAGCTGCCCCTATCTTCTTGCATGAAGATCTTTCCTTTCCTAGAATAAATCTTAATCAGTTTTAGGATATTTTCTTAGTTTCATTATCGTATAAATAATTCTCTTCTCGAGTTGTTAATGGTTCAAGGTTCATTGTTCATTGCTTGTTAAGTCGTGACTGTTCATTCCACTTTGAACCTGGTTGCACCTTTGAAGGAAGCTTTTCTAGTCACTTGATGTACTCAGCCTTTCTGGAACCTTAATACAAAGCAGAAGATTCTGAATTTGGTTTTACACGGTTTGTGTTATCCTGTAAGTTTTTTCAGTTATCAATCATTATGTTTTTCTTCATATGCTTGTGACTTATAGAGATATCTAGGTAGGAATAATTGTGTCTCAATTTATTCCTATAAACTCTTGAAGTGATCATCTATTAAGAGAATGGATTAATGAATTATTTGTTTAGCAAATCCCCTCTAATCAATAAATCATCAGTATCTTTTGTAAGCTTAAGTATATTGCCTTGAATCTTTGGAACGCAATTTAGAAGGTTTTCATACTTATGATTGTTCTGTTTTACATTCTGGAAACTGTGATAATCATAATATTTTCTGTCTTCTTCTCACCACTATTTGATCTATATCACTGTGTAAAGCTTTATAGCAACCCTTTGCTGAGATATTAATATTATCCAAAAGATTAAGTATTTCAATTCTACATCTGTCTTCATTCATTGGTCTTCCAAAACTAAAACCAAAAATCCCAAAACAATTATTTAGATGCTCTGGCATTGGTAGCTGACCTACTACTATCTCAGAGGTACAACACCGCATCCTCATGGACTATTCCGCTGGATATTAGGCACGTCTTCCTCTTGTTCGTAGGTGTCTCTACTAGGGTTGTACTACTACCTCTCTCTTAGAGGCTCATTTTTCCTCCCCTCCACAGTGAAAGAACTTTGACACACATACGATCGAACACTCACCAGGCACACCCCCCTTGCTTTTCGAAGGCACCACGTGTTTCGCTCTCTTGCTGACAGTTAGAGCCAAGGCAAATCTATAAGAATACATGGCAACTGAGTTGATATTTCGGATGGGGCTCCTATGCCAAACGGTATGAGGTCTAATTGGGACTTCAGATCAGGGAGACCCCTTGGTTGACGGATTTCCAGCATCATCAACAGGAAATTAGCTCCTAAAAGATAGGAATTTCCTCCTATTTGCTTACACAATTCCCAAGGATTGATCTCCTCACTACATGCAACAATTATACACTCAACTAGTATACAACTCATGTTACACTAGCCTTGTCTCCTCCACTCCAGCTGAGCAATTCAAATTCCATGCATGCATGAGCTATTTTGGGTCGATTGATCAATTCATTGACAGATCTCTAAGTTAGATTGTTGTTCGACTGCTTAACTAACCTTCAACTGACTCTATCAATAGCTAGAGGTCAGTTAATTGAATACAACTGAAAATATTTGAACTAGATTGCTAAAATTTAGCAATCACACACGCATGACTAAACTCCAAGCCCACTAACTCGAATTTACTGAGCTAACTAAGTGACAAGAGCCATGTCACGCTAGCTAACCACCTCCAAGTTGTCTTGTTGATGTGAAAATTCGATATACCGAAATTGACTAAGGCTAAAGTGGAATTGAACCTTTCTTGCTACACTTTCTAACACTCCCTCTTAGCAAGAAAGGGATTTTGCACCACCCCTATCCAGCACCTGTGGAATGTATTATATCACTACCTCTCACTTTTGTTGTTTCTACTACAACAACTACAACCGAAAAGCATCCAAAAAAATACTGAATCAACTTGTGTCTCTGTAACTCTCTTCTGGGAAGAATGCGCTGATGTTGATTTTGCACTGTGCCTCATGCAATGCTATCAACACTGCTTTGTGCTCCTCAACATCTGACTACACAAACTGACATTGATCCTTCTGCTACTGAATACTGTGGGCCGTTGTAGCAAGGTAATGATCCATGAGGAGGACACCTCAATGGACCCTACCCAAATCACTGGAACTTTGGGACTAAGGTTCTACATCAGCCCACCTCACTCCAATAGGTATAACTGCATAGATGGAAAAATCTACTTCTAGCTTGTAGAGATTCTTCGCTCTAACTCCAATTTGTTTCACTTGTCCAGTAGCTACATGTTTCAGGAAGGCTTTCCCCTTACTGAAATTAACATCATAGCCTCTATCCTCCAACACTGCTATAGAGATCAAGTTCTTCTTCAGCCCAGGTACAAACATGACACTTTGAGGCGAAGATGGGAGCCAAACTCCCTCTTAAAGGTTACAGTACCAATTCCTGTAGCATTGTAGCTCCCATCATCGCCCAATTCAATATGCATTTGAAGATCCTTCTCCTCCAGGGTACTGAAAAATTACTTGTTTCTTGTCATATGGTAAGAGCCACAAGAATCTAGGTACCAATCACTCCCTCTTACTATGCTTGCCAAGCAAGCAAGGAGGGTGAAATCTAATTCGAATTGCAAAGCCAGTGCTTCACCCCCTGCTCTTGTTGCAGAACCCTTACCAGACTTCTTGCGCGGACACTTTGCTGCATAGTATCTGAATTCATGGCAGTGAAAACATTTTATCTTTCTTAGATCCTTCTTCTCGCCATTGTTCTTAGATCCTTCTTCTCACCATTGTTCTTGCCCTTTGCCTTCATTCCTTTGCCAACTAGAGCAAAGTCCTCTTCCTCTTCTTGGGATGTTACTCCATCTCTGGTATTTCTCTTGATCTCTTCTTGAACCAAATCGGACCACAAACTTTCCCAATTTGGTAAATTTTCCCTTCCATTCACAAAGTCCTGTTAGTTGTACCGGGATTTTAGAAGGCCTAGAAGAGCTAGTCTCACCAAATCATCTTTTGCAACATTCACCCCAACCCCTTCAAGCTCGTCTCAAACTTGAGTGAATTTGGGGAGATATTGTGGAATAGTATCATTTTTCTACATCCTAATGTTTCGAAGTTTGTCTTTTAGGGTCAATTTTCTATGGTCACTACTATTTTCGAATAGCTCAGCCAATGCCTTCCATATAGCAAATGGTGTGTCTTTACCATGGAGATTTGAGACCACATGGTCTCTCAGACCTTCCAAAAGAATTCTCCTGGCATTTGCAACATCCTTCTTCCACTGGGTTAACTGCTATGCATCCGACTCTAGAAGTTTTGCAATATCAGTTTTAACATATTCTAACACACCATTATCATCAAGCACTGCTTCCATTTGATCCTTCCAGCTTATGAAATTCGAGCTACCCTCCAAGGCATACTCCAATCTTAGACAGTGGAAAGACATTCTCCCGATCCTGAAGAAAAACTGCTACACTGAAGCTGCAAATTCGAAATTCCTAAGAGACAGGTTCGAAACACTGGTTGTAATGTGATTTCAAGCCTCTGATACCATCTAGAAATTTGATAGAAATTGCAACTGCTCAAGATTTCGAACTAAAAACAAGAGACACAAATCTACTCTACTAATTTGTGGAATAGAAATCACAATTTAGAAAAACATGCATAGACATGCAACAAGCAAAACCACAAGTACACAATGATTTCTAGGGGAAACCAACTGGGAAAAACCCCTCAAGTCTCTTTGCATTAATCGGTTGAATAGAGAAATTATTACAATTGCTTCCTCCAGTTCTGAGCACAACCTACAAAAGAATAATTGTTCTCTCTACTGATTGAGGACCTCTGGACAACATTTAGCCACTGTATGCCTCATCCAGTCTCCTATTTCCTTGCACAATCCTCAAGGAAATTAGCTCTTAAAAGATAGAAATTTCCTCCTATTTGCTTGCTCAATTCCCAAAGATTGATCTCTTGACTGCATGCAACAACTATACACTCAACTAGTATACAACTCATGTTACAGTAGCCTTGTCTCCTCCACTCTAGCTAAGCAATTCAAATTCCATGCATGCATGAGCTATTTTGGGTTGATTGACCAGTTAACTGATAGATCTCTGAGTTAGACTATTGTCCCACTGCTCAACTGACTCTATCAATAGTTAGAGGTTAGTTAACTGAATACAATTGAAAATAATTGAACTAGATTGCTAAAATTTAGCAATCACACATGCATGACTAAACTCCAAGCCCAATAACTCGAATTTACTAAGCTAACTGAGTGACAAGAGTCATGTCACACTAGTTAACTGCCTCCAAGTTGTCCTGCTAATGTGGAAATTCGATTTACTCAATTTGACTAAGGCTAAAGTCAAATTGAGCCTATCTTGCTACACTTTCTAACATTTTTCAATAACTTAACTTGCCAATCTAATCTTAATTGAAGTTACTAAGAAAAGTGGTTGTCTTGCCCTTAGATCTCGTAGACTTGTTGATTTCAACAAGTTTCCCGTTAGTTTTCTATCCTTTAGGGACTACCCCCCTTAGCTTGCCTAGGAGAGAGTAGGGATCAGAGTGACAGCCCCTAGCCTAAGCATTGCGCCTTAAAGATATACCTTGTGGGGTTGGAAACTTTTCCCACACTTAGGTGTACACTTTGGGCAACAAGAAGTTGTATGGAGAAGCAAAGGCAAGGTGAGGGTTCCCTCACATACCCACACTTGCATTAAATAAAAACAGTTACGTCTTTTGTTGGTTTTAGTAATGTGATTTATGAGGACATGCCCCCATGGGAGCATCCTAGACTAACCCAAGTACTAAGAGTATCCCATATTTATAAGCGTCACTCCAATGAAGTTCCCAGTTATCAGGAACTTGCAATGGATGACACATGACATTCCCAATGAAGTCCCCAGTTCCTGGGAGAGTGGGAGGTAAGGGATGCATCACCAACCCTTGGGAACATGACCCTGTGGAACATTTTTTGTTTTCTAATACAGGCGAAGTGTATGTGGAACCATAGAAGCCATTTGAATGCAATGGATGCTACTACATAGACAGACACTTTATTTGACAATGGAATAAAAACACAAACGCACAACCTCACCAGTATTGAAGGCTTACGATGGACCACAGTATTGCTGAGTCCAGTGCATTTCAAAAGGGTTAGCTCACAAAATATCAAGAGATTAGAGAATAATGATAAATAAACCTTGGGAATATACTCAGGAAGCTCCCCACCACATAAAGCAGCAGCAGATTCATATGGCACAATAGCAGCAGATACCTGTGAAATTGTTTGCAATCATTGTTAGTATATAACTTTCTTGACAACTGCAAAAGATGCAAACAATCATTAGCTTGCCCATGTAAACTGAAAGCATAAACTTCAGTACATCTGGAAAAAAAATGTTCACCTTCCCTCCAATAGCAATTAAACGTTCTGCTTCCTTCTCCAACGCCTCCCTTTTGCTTTCCAAATCATTGGCTGGAATCTTTCCTTTATATTCAACAAAAGCACTTCACAAACACAAACAAAGGCTAACAACATCATGAAGAGCCAATCCATTTACTATAATCATATGTGCCCATGCATGTTTTCTCGTTGTAATGAAATTAAAAATAAAAGTGCTAGTTTCTGTCAAACACAAATTTTAGTCATATGTTTGAGTAGTTTAACAGCATTGCTTACCTTCTCATTCCTGAGCACTAATACAAACAACTTGATTTCCTTTATTTCATATTTGATATAACACACACACACACACACACACACATGCTGTTTGCTTTCGCTTTTTTATATTTGATTCAGGTAAAAATCTATGTTGGATTTTCCAACTCGTTATTAACAGAAGTTGGGGGTCAAAGAATTAAAAATGTATATATATGTGTGTGTGTGTGTGTGTGTTTGTTTTCAACAATATCTTATGGCTGATTTAGCCCTTAGAACAGTTCAGTTAAATGCCCTCCAGCTTGCTAGAAAACTAGTTGCTCCTCCACTAATTTTGCATTCTTGACCAAACTGTTTAAATTTTAAGGAAAAGTCAGTGCATAGAGTACTTTTAACATATTTTTTAAGAGAAACAGATTCAGAAATATACTTCTCAAATCATACAAAAATTATTCAATTATTGTAAGCCTGGGGACTTCCCCCACATTGGAGCATTGACAGATATACTTCGATGACAAGGACGTTATCACCTTTAGGTTGGGCACATAATTCTTCTTCATCAGTGCCAACGTATCCTCCCACGCATAGGACGTATGAATTTTCTTTTCGCAACCATTATAGGTTGTCATGAAAGAATATAAAGAACAAGAAGATATTCAATGATATGAAGAAATGGCAAAAAAGGCCCGAAACCAAACCATTGTATTCACATAATCATGGAAAATAAATACTACAATCATAACCACCATATAATGGTCAATGGTACCTAATTTAGAAGACTAGAGCCATTACACTAACACGTAAATAAGTACATGATATCTTGCATAAAACCTATATCGTAAAATATACATCAGGTGGTCAAGGACTTTGGATTAATTGAACTAAAGTGTAATGTTCCTTTTTTTGGTGTTCCTTTTGACATGGTTAGGATGGACTTTCAGAGTTGGGCGCAGACATGTCACAGGTGCAAGTTGTTCTCATTAGCGGGCCCAGGGGCTTTTGGAGGGGTTTTGAGGAGTTTCTATGAGATCCGATGGCATTCACTTGGTATATTCCATCATCCGCACAGTTTGCCTTTCACTCCGGTGCATTCCGGAACTTTCAAAAAACAGAGTTATTATTGGGCCTGACTCAATTAATTGTGTTTAAGGTGACATTTCGGGAGGAATACTTGACAGAACACCTTAGTGTAATAGCTCGTTGGAATCGGAACGAGAATATCTATAGGATGGGATGGTTAGATGTGAATTTCAGTGACCTGAGGAGACATGGTGGCCAATTTACCCTTTTCCCGCATTAAAAATAATATTTTAATTGAAATAAAATAGGGAAAAGTGCTCCATGGTTAAAATTATAATAAAATAGGAGTCCATCAGATCTATAAAAGAGGAGGAGGAGGCCATTGGAGGATATCTTGGATTTGTTATTTCTTCTTTTATGAGAGGTTGAGAATCCAGTTCTCTACTTCAGCAGTAGCCCCAAGACAGAAAACCTTGAGTGATTGAGAGAGATTAGGCGAGTACCCATCTCCCCTTGGTGAATTCATCCTAAATTCACAGGAGAGCTTAGCAGTGGCATTTCAGTTCAATTTGGGATGTTGGTGTAGCGCAGCGGATTATCTTGGAGGCCAGCTTTTCATCTTAGCTATTTTGGTTGTATATGCATGTAACCTTAGTTTATCCATTATAATAAAAGCCGATAATTTTCCTGTTCATTGTGTTATTGGATTGCAATGCTCTATTTGTTTATTTTTACATGGCAATCTTCTGTTAATAGAATGTTGATTTTACAGTGAACTTTTGGGTTGAGTAAATTTCTGCATAATTGGCAAAATATCCCATTTGGGACATTACATAAAGGCTAACAAAACCCTCGTTATTCATAATTCCATACAAGTGTACTAGCTAGGCAACAAAGACTAGAGAAAAAGCTCATGACATCTCCAAGTCTTCAACCTGATAACCATGGTCTAAAACCTCATGAGTCTCAATGAAGATCCATGTTACCCACCATTTTGCTGGCTATCTAACAAGGATCCTGTGAGCGCTTTTAGGTGGTAATAGCAGTAAAATGTTGTGTGATGAACAGCTGTGAGGGATGATGTTTTGGGACTATATTGTTCTAGCAATGGATGTACAACAATTGTGAAAATGTTGCCACAACTATTGTTGGGTTAAAGGATCCTTCATCACTTATGAACCTGTTGTCCACCAGCTTTTGATTAACTGCAGATGGGCAGTTATAACATCATATCCAAGGTTCGGGTAATTACCAGACTGAAGACAATGAATTTGTGGTAAGATTCAATAGGGTATATTACCTCAGGACCCCATCCAAGAGTTATTATGTAGTGGATCAAAGAGCAGCAACAAATGAAGAAAGGGTGAGCGTAATAACTCACACACACAGGAAGATCCAAGGGTTGTTCTGAACAATCATATAATTCCAGAGGATACCTGAAGTAGAGCATTCATAGCAAAGGAGAATGAACCACTCAAACCTTTTCCTTGTGCCATGAGACCTCGGACTGTGGAAGTGATTGACCCTATGGCCACCTTGTTGAAAAAGTGTAACTAGGTTCAGTCTTTATAATGACATGTAATTGGGATTTTATGTAAAAGATGTAAAGAAGAAAAATAAAATTACTGTAATGCTTGCATCATGGGTTTCATGAGCAAGAGATTTTATTTTTAGTTAAGGCTCCCATTGTGAGCCTTTAGGGATATTGTCATCTAGTCATAAAAGTCTAAAGAGTCATTGTCATGTATTGAAGGCATGTTACACATTGTAAGAAGTCAAATTTGTTTTTGTAATTCACCCTCCAAGACCAAGTCACTAGTCCTCACTCAAGTCGGCCTACAATGAAAGGATAATTCTAGAATGATGAAGTCAGCCTACTCCAAGTGATCATGTCGGCCTAATAGTGATGGTCCAACCACTATATATAGCAGTGCTCGACCTCATTTGGAGGACATCAATTCGGTGAAGCAAGTCTCTAATAATAAGTGCGAAAATCATACTAGAAGGAGCCCTTCACATCAGCGAAGAACGAAGGAAGAAAAGCGAAGGAAGTGACATTATTGGTGGACTGTTTTTGGGCTATTCTACCCTCACACGTGCAAAGATTACAGATCTAAAGGAGGCCGAAAGTTGCAGTCATACAAGGGTGATCAAGTTTGAGAAAAGACTTCGCTGAAGGAAGCTGAGGAAGAGAGAGAAAAGAGTCTCCCTCTTGAGGAGACTATTCAAGAAGAAAAACTGATCTAGGGTTTTTGTTGTGAAGGAGAGGCTGAAATTCTGAAGGAAGACGAGAAGAGGAAGAAGAAGAGCAGCATAGGTTTAAGGGAGAAGAGGATGTTTGTGACTTTGTCATGTCCCTTCTCACAAACATTAGTCACAGGGTGCAGCTACACAATTTTGGCACATTTTTTACTTAGGAAGAGAACCCCACAGTTCGACTTAGGAACTTTGGGGCAAATTCGACTTTATTTAGCAGCTAGTGGGATGTGGGGGCCACCCACATGGGGGAATTCGAACTTGGCTATTCGATATGCTTGGAGGGAAATCGAATGGGTGGATGGAGGGGCCCACATGAGGCTAAGGAGGCCCAAGGGAATATAACAAGGGATCAGCTCTCATTTTGGATCATCTTCCACATTTGCAAACAAACACTCACTTGTACACTTTGTTGTTTAGCAAGTCAACTGGCGATTTAGCCATGGATCTCTCACGCAGGAGATTCAACCGCTACTTCGGGGGACCATTCATGCCCGCCCTACGGAGGCTATTCTACAGGAGTTTCAGGGAATCAGGGGCAGCAACACACTTCAATCATCAGCGCAGAGAGGGAAGTGTGTGTTTCTAGGCAGCCAAAAAACACGCAGAGGGAGTTGAAGACAAGTAGGGGATTCATTGCTTGTTGGGGGATCCGGGAACTGAGGAAGCAGCATAGTGTAGGCATTTTCGCTGGAGTTTGCAGCTAGCTGAACCAGCATACCAGAATTTTGTATTTCTTAGCAAAGGGACAGCGCAGAGGCCACCCAGCATAAATTTTTGGTGACTTGGGAACAACTAATCTTGGCCAAGAGCCATCTGAGTAGTTAGGACTTGGATAGCAAGGTTAAATCCATCATTTTGGAGGAGTTTGCAGAGGGATTTGGAGGCGGTTTCCAGCAGGTCGAATTTGGCAGCCATAGCTAGGGAGAGGCTCCATGGGGGTCAAAAACAGAAGTCAAAACCAACCAAATTCCCTTCGAGGTTTTTCTGGGTTTTGTCCGAGTCCAAGGCTAAAAGCACACAAATTTCTAGGCGATTTTAGTGCACTTTCCAGCTAGTAGAAATTCAGCAGTGCAGTGGTTTTCTGAGGCAACGTAGTGCAGATTGGTGCAGCAATTGGGCAGCCTTCATCTCAGCTATTTTCCCACCTGGGGTTGGTCTTGCTTGTCCATTAGGACAAGCCCAGGTGCACCATTCCAATATATATTGTATTTAGCTTGCAGAATTCTAATAATATGGCTCAGCAGTTCCTTATTTGCAGCGTTTCCATGGTTGTTTAATGTGTATTTCGCTTTTATATTTTGTTGCACATTTTATTTGCTTTATATCACTTGTATTACTATTTAGGAACATTACAGTGGTATCAGAGCCTAGTTCTTGGCTCAACTATGGGGATTATCTCCTATGAGAGAAGAGGACCAGCAGAACATCACCTACTGCAGACAGAGGTATAGGAGCAGAGAAATGGAGTTGGAGATTACTCCAGACACAGAGGACAGGGGGAAAGCAGTAGTCGAAGAGGAGGAAATGACAGAGCCCAAAAGCAGGGAGGAGATGGCTTTTGATAGCCTCCTAAGTACCTTGAGTGACTTGGCCAAGGGGCAGAAAGACATGCTGGAGGAGATTAAGTCACAGAACGGAGAGAAGACCATGCCTAGAGGGTTTCTATGTGGGAAAACTTATGGGTCCTCTCAACCATTACCAGCAACACAGGGCCCTTCAGTCAGTGTACCGACTCGGGCTACACTACCCTCCTTCATGCCAGTGGCACAAATCGAGCCTACAAGGGAGGAAGACCATCCCTAGATGGGGGATTACTTCAGAGAGTGGCAGTCTATGGATGAAGACTTCAAAGAAGCCCTCTCCTTAAAAGATTACTGCAAGCTCAAGGAGAGTAAGAAGAACTAGGGGTACGGAGGACAAGGGACCCATAACTATGAGCTGCAGAGAACCATAGGGAGGATGTATTTCCCTACTTTTGATCGCACTGCCAAGTGCACGACCGGGGCATGGGTTGAAGAGATGGACACATACTTTCAACTCAACTGGATGACAGAGCAGGAAGCCATTAAGTTGGCCACGCTGCACATGCAAGGGGAAGCTCATGATTGGTGGTTTCATGGCTTGACCACCCTAGGGCATGCCCAAATAGTTTCTTATGAGGACTTCATGCGAAGGGTTGTGGAGCGATTTGATCAAAGAGATCCGGAGGCTTATTTCAGAGAGCTGACCGAACTGCGCCAAACAGGTAACACAGAGCAGTACTTTTCAAATTTTCTGTGGGTGTCAATGATGGTCCCGGATCTATCCGAGGCAATGAGGGTGTATACCTTCATTGACAGCTTGCTTGAGCCATGGCGTGGACTCGTGAAGTCACGCAGACACTCCACGCTGCGGGAAGCAGTCTTGTGTGCCAGAGATCTGTAGGGGGCCATCCCCAAGACTAGAGCACCATTTCCTGCACGAACACCTTTCCCACAGAAGGGGCATGAGACTAGACCCCCACCGCAGAGGACCACACAAGGGAGGTGGCAGTTAAATGAGGCGACACAAAAGGACCTCCAGAGGAGGAAGTTGTGCTTCACATGCAAAGAGCCCTGGGCACCTGGTCGTCGGTGCCTTGCAGGTAGAGCACACTACATTGAGGTAGGAGAATGAGGTGGAGCAGGATTGCGGTGCGATAGATGGAGAGAGTTTGACAGACAGAGGGCCACCACCACCACCTCCACAGGGAGGGGCATCTCTTGCCCCAGCGGGAGGAGTTCTTGATTCTTTATGCACGATTCCTAAATTTTTGACACTGAGGATCAGAGGCACTGTACAGGGACAGAGGGTATCAGTGCTGGTGGACAGTGGGGCTACCCACAATTTCATAGATGCCCAATTGGTCCAGAGGAGTGGCCTCACCACAGCAGAGTTCGAGGGCTTCTCAGTCCTAGTGTCGGGTGACCGTACCATCCAGCGCACTAGATACGTGCCCTCCTTGACAAGAGTTATGGGGAACTACTTGATGACAAACCACTTCTTTGTGGTCGATGTGCCAGACACCAACGTGGTGATGGGTGTCCAGTGGCTGTATTCCCTTAGGCCAGTCATGACGGATTGGAGGAAACCAGGGATGGAGTTCATTGGGCCAAATGGCAAACTAGTAGTCTTGAGAGGCATGCAGCCTTACCCACCTCAGATAGTTTTGGCCCACAAGATGGAGGTAGACTTATGACATGGGGACATTGCATGGGCAGTTGAGCTAACGATCTTAGAGGCTGGGGGATGGGCGCAGCCACCACCAGCAGACATAGAGGCTTTGCTGGACAGTTATGCAGTAGTGTTTGGGGACATTTCAGCAGGGCGGCCATCAGATAGAGGATTTGAGCACACAATTGAGTTGGAGCCAAGTGTACACTACTACTTACAGGCATCCCAAAGCCTATAAGGACGAGATAGAGAAGGCCATCCAAAAGTTGCTTGCATTGGGCCATATCAGGCCAAGTTCCAGTCCTTTCGCTTCTTCAGTGGTGCTGGTGAACAAGAACGATGGAACCCTTCGGATGTGCATTAACTACCGCGCCTTAAACCGGAAGACTCTAAAGAACCGATACCATATTCCCCGCATTGACAAGCAGATGGATGAGCATAGAGGAGCCAAGTACTTCTCTAAGATTGATCTGCGTTCAGGGTACCACCAGATCAGGGTGAGGGATCAGGATATCCCTAAGACAGCTTTTCGATGCCACTATGGGCACATTGAGTTTCTGGTCATGTCATTGGGGTTGACCAACCCTCCAGCCACATTCCAGTTGTTGACCACTACCGGTCAACTACCCATGCAGTACACACCCTTTTCTTTGCAAAAAGGGTAGCGCTAAATCGACATGTCCGTGCCATTCTGCAGTCATCGAGCAGCTTGATCAATTTATGTCGTAAACCCAGTCTGCATGTATAAATTGTAAATAATCTTAGCAGATATGAGTCATGTCTGTAAATTGCCTAGGTGGACCTAATTTTCTAAGTGATAATCTATGTCCCGGAAGGTTTTTCGTCTCACCGATCCATGATCGGCAGAGTTTTCCTTCAACCTAACCCCAAAGCCGGGATGGATTTTGTCATTAGAATCTTAGGAGAATCCTAGTGTGTTAATCTGCTAGATTATAGTTGTGTCGCAGAACTGGGTAGTTTATGAGGGTCTATGCTAAATGGGTTTTTCCCCTTAAGATGTAAAATTGTGAAAGTCATGATCTAAAGTGTCTTGAGGGTTAGAAAATGTTTTAATCCCCTCATAAGTCCTAAGTCCTAGGTCCTAGGTGTTTTTTCCAAAGGCTAAGTTCGAGGATCCATTTAAAAAATAAATTGAAAATTGAAAAAATTAAAAATAAATAAATAAATAACTGAAAAATAAAATAATAAATAATAAAAGAATAATATTTTGAGTAAATACATGCAAAATTTCATTTTTAATGAATTAACAATTTCGACGGATGAGATTAAGAGATGTCTTGATCCTCATCGACGGTCGAGATCATTTCGACATGGATCACTCGAACTAGCCGTTGGGATCTTTTCCTTTAAATAGGGTGCTAGGGGTCAGTTGAGATCAGATTGGATCTGTGAGTCTGGTGCTGAAGAAGCTCTCTTGTAGTTCATTTTTTTGTGCAATAAAGAAGACTTTGGGGTTAAAAATCTTGCTGGTGTTACTCTTCTGAAAATGCTGTAAGATTGTTCTATTTGTTCTGCATAATTTTATTTTCAGCCATTAATGATAGCTTAATGAAGATTGATCTAGGCACAGGTATCTTGTCTGATCTTTGGGGTTTGAATGATAGTTTAGATCCTGAAATATATTGGCAGGTATCTCCATTTGATCAGGGTTTCACTATTGTTTTCTCCTTCTATGTTGATGGTTGATTTTAAGTTGTGCAGGAAATCCTTTTTTTCAGATTACCGGGCGTTAGGGGAAGTTCTCGGCTGAACCAGCCAACTCCCGGGTTGTGTTTTCTGAAAGAGCCCAGCCAGTTCTTGATCCCGGGCTTATCATTCGAAATATATTTTTTATGAATACATGCAGGGTTTTCTGAAGCGTTTTACGTTAAAATCAAATTTCAATAATATTTCTGCTGTTATTGCTAAATCTGGCAGTTAAAGGGCCAAAAACTGTAAATTACTCAGCTAATCTGGGGTTTCAAATTTTGCTTTATACAGTTTTCATTAAGGTTTTGTTTCCTTGCAATTGCAGGTACAGGGTTTTTCTTCAGGGGTTTCTGAGCGAGAAAGATAAGAAGTTTTCAGGTTATCTGCAGACAAATCTGAGCCCATCCCTTCACTCAGCTGACGTGCGGTTTCAAGTTTCACTTCTGTTTCTTTGATATGTGTGTGGGATCGACTGCAAGAGATCAACAGAAATCTTCAGTTTTCGTCTGCCACCAAGCTCAAGCCACGTTTGAATAAATTTCTGCTGATGTATTTTCGTGAGTGCATTTTTGTACAAATCCTTCCAGCGTGAATCTGTTGCCCGTGTGTGGCTGTCGTTGAGGATATTTATGTGGGCCTACAAACGTTTAAGATTTTTTCTCCGCCGTCGAGCACATCGTATCACGCAGATGAAGCTTCACGCAGTTGATTTGTGGTGATCAAGTCTCGGCTTCCGTTTTGCTGAGGGCGTGACTACGTAAATCGTTCCTCTCCAGTGAACGCCAGGTAGCAAAACCAAATCTTAATCGAAGTCGTTCCACTCAGAAACGCTCAGGTAAGTTCCATCTCGACCCAAAATTTTCTTTGACCCAGTGCATCAGTGCATCATCGTATCGCCATATCTTTATTTGCCGGCATGCCCAGGATCGGCCCGCAGGCCTGTTGAACGTCCCGCAGACATCTGAGCTCACGCTGATTTTTTCTTACGGGGCTAGCGCGTTCATGTCTTCGAAATATTCATACTTCAACTCTTCATGTTTCTTGACTTTAGTTTAGGTTTTTCTCTTCGATTTCATAGAATACTGAGAGCGTAAAGCATTATGAGAATAAGGGTTGCGTTTAATCTGTGTAGTGCCTAGGTTTTCTTTTCATAATTTTGGTTTTAGTTACAAGTCTTTTCTTTAGGGTTAGAGATTTAGTTTTAGATTTAAATTCAAATTAAAGTAGACTCAAAATGATCTTAAGTTTTGCCTCAGTCTAATATTTAGTTTAGGATTTCTTAAGTTTTATTTTCGTTTAAAATTTAATTTAGCTTTATTTTAATTTTACCTTTTAAAAATCATAAAAATTTCAAAATAAAAATGTAGAACTGGATTTTTGCCATAATTTGAAAAGCATAAAAGGGCTATTTTGAAAATTCGCCAGATTTAATCGCATTTTGTCGCATTTTATGTTTCCTGCTGAGATTCGAATTTATTGATATGGAATAAATGTTCATCATTTTAGACAAATCTGCACATGAATGATCATCTTGAAGATTAGCTGCATATGATATCTGGTTAATGATTCTTGCATGGTTGTTTAAAGCATTTGATCTTTTTCGAAATTTTTAATAGCTGGATATCGTTATTGAGATTTGAATTTTGTGGTTTTAACAGATATCTTACGCCGTCCTAGTCGTTTGATGATAAATGATTGCTTTTCATGGTTTGTATTTCTATATCATCTAGCAAGTAATCGTTTAAACATAAATCTTATAAGGCACTGGTCCGCTAAATCAATAAAATCATTTTAGTGCTTCGTGTCTCCCAAACCAACTGATCAACAGTTGGTCTCCTTCACCTCATAGGGTCTACCCCCCTTAGCCGCGGGAGACAGGCTTAAACGGAGAGATCGGGGATCAGGGTGACAGCCCCCGGTCTGAGCGTTGTCGTGACAATCTGTGCGACAACATTTTTTGGCGCCGTTGCCGGGGACAAAGTTTTTTCTGTCCTTGGTTTATACGACATTCATCTTCTCATTTCTCATCATTCTTTCATCTTTCTCATCTCTCATTTGAGCTGGCAGATTCAACATTTTTGGGCATCAATTGGATCTTTCATCACATATCAGCAACTTCTCTTCAGTTTGTTTCTTGTTGGGTGGCGACTCCATTTTCTTATTTTTCCCAGACAAGAAGTCTTCCTCATATCTGCTTGTTGGTTGCTTTCTGGATCTTAGAATCAGATTCATTGTTCAAGTGGCGACTCCACTTCTTTCATCTCTTAATTTTCTTGAGCAGAAATCTCGTTTTATCATCCATTTGATCCCTTATTATTCATCATGGATTATTCATTTAAACCATGTCATTTTACTGACCGTCTCCATGATTTTCCGGAGGAGGCCATTTCCAAATTACCTGTGTTCTCGAGTGGTGATTCAATCGCTGTTAGAAGGCATCTAGGCTTGTTTACTCGTATAATGATCATATATTGTAGACCCCCTCAATTTAATCATGAAGATATCAAAATGCGTCTTTTTGTCTTTTCTTTAGAGGGAGATGCTTTGAATTGGTTTAACAATTTTCCTAAGGATTCTTTCACTTCCTTACAAGACATTGTCAATGCTTTTAAAGATAGATATGGTGATCCAAACAGCTCTCCTTGTGCCCCTAAAATTATGCAAAAGAAAGAAAGTAATCTTATAAAAGGTCCGGTTATTGACGAAAGATTTCAAGATCAGAATGTGTCGTCCATCGGTACTATTTCAGATCAAATCCATGATAGTGGAAAAGCAAGGACAAATGACAACGAAAAGGAAGATCAAAAGCAAATTATACAAGAACTAATGCTGCTGGTAAAAAATATGGAGATTAATCAAACTAATTACGTCAATGATGTGAGAACTTTATGCACCCACCTGGAAAAACGTAATAGGGAGATGGAGATTATGCAAAACCAGCATGCTAAAGAAATTGAGGCCATGAAGACTAATCATGACACACAAATTAGATTTATGCAAAGCAAGTTATCAGGCTTAGAGGAAAATATGATGACCATGAAAGCTGATCATGATAGGGAAATTAATTCTATGCAAAACAAGTTATTAACTATGGATGAAGAAATGACTATCATGACGTTCGATCATAATAATCAGTTGGCTACCATGCAAGCAAATCATGAAGAAGAAATAAACTCCATGCAGTATTGCCTGATGAATATAAAGGAAAAGAACGATAAAGTAATAAAAGAGATGGAAGAAGACCATGCCAAGGAAATCAGTGCTATGAAAGTTGAACACTCTAGCCAGATAAATGCCATTAAAATACAGGTTCAAAAGTTTCAACAATGGTCAAAGGATGAGAGAAACCAAGGGACATCAATAGATCAGGAGCCTTCTCATTTGTCGCAACAAGTTCCATCTTATTATGAGGAGGTCATTGGTTCGATTGAAAGATGGTTAATTGAAGGTGATCCAGATAGACTTAAAAATGATAAAGATCAGATGCAGGATAAAGAAAGACATATCACGCATATCTTACATACTTCATCTGATAGCTTTGAAACAGAAAGTTCCATGTCATCAGTGATACAACCTGCCACAAAGAAAAAGCGCAAGAGAAAGAAAATGAGAAGAAGATTTGATGTATCAGACGGTCGCAAGCAGCTTGATTTTCGGATAGGAAAATGTCCTACCATATGTAGAATTGGACATGGCACATCCGACAAGTAGCCGACAGATTTGCCTGAAAGTAGGCAAATGCTCAGTATACACTATATTGAACACATCTGATGCCAGGGGCATCTGCTGTATTTCTAACCTTACTCCTTGTTTTTTCAGCATTTTCATTTCTATTTTAGGATTAGATTTGCTTTTCTAGATTAGTTAATAAATGAAGAGCTTATATCTTTCCTGTGCTTAATGTATATGATGATTTTTGGATGGACACTACTTATATTTTGTTGTGTGTTGCATGGATGCAGATTCTGGATTCTCACATTCCTACAGAGCAGCAACGTGTCCCCAAGTAGAGCCAGATGTTGACCACTACCGGTCAACTACACATGCAGTACACCCCCTTTTCCTTGCAAAAAGGGTAGCGCTCAATTGACATGTCCGTGCCATTCTGCAGTCATCGAGCAGCTTGATCAATTTAAGTTGTAAACCCAGTCTGCATGTATAAATTGTAAATAATCTTAGCAGATATGAGTCATGTCTGTAAATTGCCTAGGTGGACCTAATTTTCTAAGTGATAATCTACGTCCCGGAAGGTTTTTCGTCTCACCGATCCATGATCGGCAGAGTTTTCCTTCAACCTAACCCCAAAGCCGGGATGGATTTTGTCATTAGAATCTTAGGAGAATCCTAGTGTGTTAATCTGCTAGATTATAGTTGTGTCGCAGAACTGGGTAGTTTATGAGGGTCTATGCTAAATGGGTTTTCCCCCTTAAGATGTAAAATTGTGAAAGTCATGATCTAAAGTGTCTTGAGGGTTAGAAAATGTTTTAATCCCCTCATAAGTCCTAAGTCCTAGGTCCTAGGTGTTTTTTCCAAAGGCTAAGTTCGAGGATCCATTTAAAAAATAAATTGAAAATTGAAAAAATTAAAAATAAATAAATAAATAACTGAAAAATAAAATAATAAATAATAAAAGAATAATATTTTGACTCTTGAGTAAATACATGCAAAATTTCATTTTTTAATGAATTAACAATTTCGACGGATGAGATTAAGAGATGTCTTGATCCTCATCGACGGTCGAGATCATTTCGACATGGATCACTCGAACTAGCCGTTGGGATCTTTTCCTTTAAATAGGGTGCTAGAGGTCAGTTGAGATCAGATTGGATCTGTGAGTCTGGTGTTGAAGAAGCTCTCTTGTAGTTCATTTTTTTGTGCAATAAAGAAGACTTTGGGGTTAAAAATCTTGTCGGTGTTACTCTTCTGAAAATGTTGTAAGATTGTTCTATTTGTTCTGCATAATTTTATTTTCAGCCATTAATGATAGCTTAATGAAGATTGATCTAGGCACAGGTATCTTGTCTGATCTTTGGGGTTTGAATGATAGTTTAGATCCTGAAATATATTGGCAGGTATCTCCATTTGATCAGGGTTTCACTATTGTTTTCTCCTTCTATGTTGATGGTTGATTTTAAGTTGTGCAGGAAATCCTTTTTTTCAGATTACCGGGCGTTAGGGGAAGTTCTCGGCTGAACCAGCCAACTCCCGGGTTGTGTTTTCTGAAAGAGCCCAGCCAGTTCTTGATCCCGGGCTTATCATTCGAAATATATTTTTTATGAATACATGCAGGGTTTTCTGAAGCGTTTTACGTTAAAATCAAATTTCAATAATATTTCTGCTGTTATTGCTAAATCTGGCAGTTAAAGGGCCAAAATCTGTAAATTACTCAACTAATCTGGGGTTTCAAATTTTGCTTTATACAGTTTTCATTAGAGTTTTGTTTCCTTGCAATTGCAGGTACAGGGTTTTTCTTCAGGGGTTTCTGAGCGAGAAAGATAAGAAGTTTTCAGGTTATCCGCAGACAAATCCGAGCCCATCCCTTCACTCAGCTGACGTGCGGTTTCAAGTTTCACTTCTGTTTCTTTGATATGTGTGTGGGATCGACTGCAAGAGATCAACAGAAATCTTCAGTTTTCGTCTGCCACCAAGCTCAAGCCATGTTTGAATAAATTTCTGCTGATGTATTTTCGTGAGTGCATTTTTGTACAAATCCTTCCAGCGTGAATCTGTTGCCCGTGTGTGGCTGCCGCTGAG
The DNA here is from genome assembly GCA_031772625.1 of Pinus tabuliformis. Taxonomy (NCBI): domain Eukaryota; kingdom Viridiplantae; phylum Streptophyta; class Pinopsida; order Pinales; family Pinaceae; genus Pinus; species Pinus tabuliformis. The sequence continues at coordinate 786,919,230 of CM062820.1, read as the reverse complement.
GATATTTACGTGGGCCTACAAACGTTTAAGATTTTTTCTCCGCCGTCGAGCACATCGTATCACGTAGATGAAGCTTCACGCAGTTGATTTGTGGTGATCAGGTCTCGGCTACCGTTTTGCTGAGGGCGTGACTGCGTAAATCGTTCCTCTCCAGTGAACGCCAGGTAGCAAAACCAAATCTTAATCGAAGTCGTTCCACTCAGAAACGCTCAGGTAAGTTCCGTCTCGACCCAAAATTTTCTTTGACCCAGTGCATCAGTGCATCATCGTATCGCCATATCTTTATTTGTCGGCATGCCCAGGATCGGCCCGCAGGCCTGTTGAACGTCCCGCAGACATCTGAGCTCACGCTGATTTTTTCTTACGGGGCTAGCGCATTCATGTCTTCGAAATATTCATAGTTCAACTCTTCATGTTTCTTGACTTTAGTTTAGGTTTTTCTCTTCGATTTCGTAGAATACTGAGAGCGTAAAGCATTATGAGAATAAGGGTTGCGTTTAATCTGTGTAGTGCCTAGGTTTTCTTTTCATAATTTTGGTTTTAGTTACAAGTCTTTTCTTTAGGGTTAGAGATTTAGTTTTAGATTTAAATTCAAATTAAAGTAGACTCAAAATGATCTTAAGTTTTGCCTCAGTCTAATATTTAGTTTAGGATTTCTTAAGTTTTATTTTCGTTTAAAATTTAATTTAGCTTTATTTTAATTTTACCTTTTAAAAATCATAAAAATTTCAAAAAAAAAAGTGTAGAACTGGATTTTTGCCATAATTTGAAAAGCATAAAAGGGCTATTTTGAAAATTCGCCAGATTTAATCGCAGTTTGTCGCATTTTATGTTTCCTGCTGAGATTCAAATTTATTGATGTGGAATAAATGTTCATCATTTTAGACAAATCTGCACATGAATGATCATCTTGAAGATTCGCTGCATATGATATCTAGTTAATATCACTATATCCGAGATATGGTGCAGAGAGGATCAGTCAGGCTCCATCATATTGTGATTAATGATCAGATAGTTGATATTCTTACCAAGCCTTTTGTTTTCCTTTGTAGACACTTTTAGGCTAAGGCACTGTGCCAAAGCATCTAAAGTAAGGTTTTTGATTTTGAATGGATGACCAATGCTTAAACTTTAAAACAGGTGTAAACCCTAAGTATTTTTGCGAAAACAGAAGGGATGATTCTTCATTCTTAACAAAATTAATCTTTAAAAATGATTCGAAAAGCAAAATTTAAGAAGATACGTAATTCCTTAAACATTCATATTCAATATCTAATTTGTTATATATAGTAGATGCATATAGAAATTTTCTACAGCCAAACAGTACATATGCAAGAGATGACAGAAGGCAACAATTAAAAGATTTGGAGCAATTAACTAAGAGAGACAGTGTCAGTTAATTAATCTCTTTTAACAATGATAACTTTGCATGGGCTATCAGAGATATTGACATTCAATCTAGTCCTACCCAAATTTCTATGTTACCTTGAGCAATTGCAGATAAAATAAAAACTGGAAACATAATTGAATAACTAGAAGAACTCACAAAGATACACAAGCTACTCAGAATGAATCTAGAATCCTTCTATTAACTTCAAAAATATCTTAGAGGATTACAAGCATGTCCATTGGTTCATCACAAGGGTTCCACCCTTTGACCTTTGAATTATTGTTGATGGTGTTGGACCCGCCAACATGTAAGGGGATCTCCCCAGTAAGAAGTCCCAATTAGACCTAAGATCGTTTGGTGGAGGAGTCCCAACAGTGGGTCATACGGTAATGCCTCGACCGCGATTTTGCACAGAGGCAAGTAAGATAACTCTGTTGGTAGCAAGGGTGTGACAGCTATAGTGAGCCAAATAAGGTGCATCAAAGGTTCTAACGCATGAGGGTTGAGATGAGTGCGCCCCTTGGAAACCCGTGTTAGCACGCAGTTAAGAAGGGAACACACGAGCAAAGATGCATCACAACACGGAAAGCAAGTTAGTAAGCAATCCAAAGTGATGGTTAAACCAACAGCACATTTCAAAAAGATTCATACATACATACACAGATAGTTATACACGTATGCATAAGCAAACCAATACATATATCATTTAGAGTAAACCAAATAGCATAGAATACAATACAACATATGCATGAAACATGTTGGCTCTTGTTATATTAAGAAATATAAGTTCCAGTCATACAATACATCCATGTCCAACCACTAGTTTTGATAGCGGAATGTTACAGCCACAACTGCCTACTCCTCCAAAGAGATGTACTAACTCTGCGCAGTGGAGAAGCCAAGGCTCGTTACACTACTGTCCAAGATTTCTCTAAGATACTCCTATCGAAGCTTGGATGATCAAAAGCCTTTACAATGAGTTATGAGGTTCTATTTATTGCAAAGAGTGGGGTGACCCTTGACATTCCCCTTTGTGACAGTTCATCTACCCTCATGACTCTTCATCTACTCCATGATTGTTACATCCAACTATCGACACTAGAACTTCCACTTGACAAGACATTACATTACAATGCACATGTGCTCATGTGAGACAAAATGGCTTGAGTAAAGCATGCAAGACATCACTGACACTCAGTTCATTGTGGTGAGACCAACTCTTTGACATGCTTGTGATGGTGAAGGTGATGAGTTGATGCCAAGCTTGGTCATCTGTGATGGTGTGCATGCGCTCCATGGTGACATCTTGCTGAAGCGAACTCTTGCCTTCATTGCATCCGGGTGCATTGGTATGGCTCGTCCATCCAACTCGTCTGTTAGCATGTGCATGGTCTTCTTGGGTGCGGACGAACCAGCAACACACTGATGCATAATGTCTGTGTCAATCTTCCAGTGTGTGCTGGTGGTCATGCGCATCAACTGTCAACTACATGTTCAGCTCCAGTTGGACTTGCTTCTTGTCTTCACCTTGGTGAGTGTGTCGAATGGGTGGGATCGCATGCGTGCACACAATGACATGCATGCTGCTGTATTCCCTTGCATGCGACCAACAACACTACTCACCATGTCTGCTCCGTGCCAGCTGCTGGGATGGATCTTTAACTTGTATGGGCACAATTTCATCCGTGAGTGCATGTTGTTCCCGCTGTTGTACCTGTTCTTGCTACAACTCATTCTCTTGTCTATGTAGCTCTTCTTCTTCCTTGAGTTGCTGCTTAAGCACATGCAACTAATTCTTTGTTTCGTTCTCTGCATTCACGTGATCTTCATGTCGCGCTGTCACCTCATAGCTTGAGTCTCCAAAGTTGCTTTCACCACAAGTGGATTTGCTTCAGCTTTCAACTTTGTTCTGCCTCTGTTTCGTCAACAACCTTCCTCTTGCATTCGTTGCATCCGGTATGCTGCCTTCAGCTGTTGTTCATGATGCTTCTCGTTGTGATGTCGTTGTCGTCATACCTTGATGTCCTTGTCTACGAACAACTTGATGTCTTTGTGGGTAGGCATGTCCATAGACACTTTATCAACTGCATCCCCAAGTGTGTTATGAACGATGTCTTCGACTCTACTCTCTTGGAAACCATTGTACCTGTACTGCTAAGAGGCAAATGAACACCTGAGATACCTGGAGATATGGCAACACTCATGGCAAGCAATCTGTCAGTTGAAAACCAAAATGAACTTGAGAACTAACTTGCAACATACATGTGTGACTGATCATGAAGGTTGCACAATTTCCGCCGAGAGGTTGGGACACTGACTGCCAAGACTGCGCAAGGCACAGTCTGGATTGCGGGAGGTTGACTAACTGCTGAAACTACGCAAGGCACAATCCACTCTGGCTGTTGACTGCTCGATTTGCACAATGCACAATTTCAGCTGGCAATGGTTGCAGGCTCAATGACTGCATTGCGCAATTTTCTAGGCCAGCAGTCACTGTCCCTCATAATTGCGTAATGCAAGACTGGAGGACAGTCACTAGGCAGAAATGCGCATTTACTGAGAGGAAGACAGAGCCTTCCCCTCAGGATTACGCAATGCTATCTTGGTGAGGCAGAGTCCGAGCCAAGGCTGCCCAGACTCGCCAACGGGCAACTAAAAGCTAATGTGAATGCGGATGCATGGCAATACTAAGTGTAAGCATAAGTGAATGATCGTGAATGCAAACGGTGAATGACAGATTCAGAAAACGGAAAAACATGCACGTGGGTGAGGCAAGTCGCCGAATCGGCGACCGTTCGTGAAAAATAGTTTCATGCATGCGACAGCAGTGAGATAGCAACGAAAACTGAAATGGTGTTGGTACAAGCTATTATGTATCAAAACGACAGCAAGCGCTCATTGCAATCAAGCAAACAACATTCATACGAAGCGAAACACTAAAAGCGCCAGAAATGCAACACAAGACATGGAAAGCAGGCTTACCCCAAAACAGTTGAACTGAATGTGCCGACAGCTCCTAGATGCGATGTGGGATGTCAGAGCTGCAAGGTTGATGTGAGGAATGAGTTCTGTAGCATCTGGTTGATGAGTTTTGATAAAATCGAGGTTGTGACGTGCATGCCACAAATCTAGGAAAAGCGACACTTGGTGGGAGGTTTCTAAAACGATCATTGCATGTAACCTCCAACTGCTAAAAATAGATCCCTGAAACAAGGGATGCCTTGGCCCTTTACATGCTGCCTGGGGAGAAGCAGCACATGCATGCAAATCAGTTTCGCTTGGTCCTGGAGGGAACCAATCAACTCAACTGCACATGCAAGAAGCTGCTCAACTGCTGGGAGAAAATGCGCATTTCTGGAAGGCAGCTGGGTTGGCTACCCAGGAGATTTGCGCAATTTCTGGGCAGAGCAACTGACTGCTGCCCAGGATTGCGCAATTCCTGGGCTAAGCAGCGCTGCTGTGTGGCAGAATTGCGCAATTCTGGAGCCCAACACATTGCTAGACAAAATTGCACAATTTCTAGAGGGAAGGTTGGTTGCCCTCCAGAATTGCGCAATTTCTTGAGGGAGCTACTCAGCCTGCAACTGGACCAAGTTCGAAGGAATAGCCTGTGAGGGGAATGCAACAAGCTCTGATGGACAGGCTGTCATTCTGCAAGAAAATCACTGAATCTTGTGTACTTGACGAAGCAAGACATGTTGTTGTGAAAGGTTGGTAGGGAGGCTCCAAAACGAAGCTAAGGCAAAATTTTGGAGGGTGGTTGTAGCCGCTACAACAATTACAAAATACTTATAGAGTTCGACTCAAAATATCTAGACTTGAATTAAAATCTATTACAAAATATAATATCATCCAAAATAATTGGGATATTATAAAAATAGTACTGAAAAATAGTAAATTTGAACTGATTTGAACACTCTGCACAGATTTCGAGGGTTGTCGTTTAATGATTGTAGCTAGAAATATGCTTTATTGTTCACAACCCCTGTTAATCTGTTGTTTGCTCCTGCTTATACGTTGTCTGCTCCTGAAATTTAACATTTTATTTTATTCGATGAGCCAACATAATTTATCCCATCTCTTTTCATCAGGGATAGAAAAATTTAACAATTTTCTATATGACTCATCAACTTCAGTATATTTTTTGAAAGTAAGCCTAGTTAGAAACAAATGCTTAATTTCATGCTGAATGAGCAAATCATAACTTAAGCCTTCGATGAAAGCTTTGCCAGTTATGATTCCTCTGATTTTGGCAAACTTAGTCTTGTCCACTGCTATCTCATGTAACTTGTGTTGATAATCTTCAAGTGGAATCAATTTGCCACCTATACCTTGTAAACCTAGAAGTCCTTTCTGATGTAGAGCATTGAATTTTCTGTGAAATTTTTTTATCTGAGCTTCTATGTTCTGACACTTATTTTCAAGTTGTAACATCAAGTTCCTCTTGGTTAAAACTTTTCTTGCCTCCAAGATAGCTTCAGTTCTGTCTTCAATCCCGAATTCTTCAAGTTCATCCTTTGTTTTGGAGTTTAGACTTTAATTATTCTTGTGGCATCTCCTGGTTTGTGGTCCAGGTCTTCTTTTATTTCTGCTACTGTTGCTTTTGATCTCTGCAATAAATCTTCTTGTTCAAAAATAATTTCAATGGAAGGCCATAACTCAGTCACTGATGCATTAATATCAACTCAGATATTTTCTTTAGCCTGAGCTATAGTTTGTGCAATCAATGATTCATTCTCATAAATTTCTAATTGTTGAGTTAACTTATAATTCTTTTGAATCTCAGCCAAATATGCATTATCAGAGTTAATTTTTTGTTCTTGAATCTTTTGGAGTTGCATCTTAAGTTTCTCAATTTCTCGATCTTCCAAAGATAAGTCTTCCATGGCTTTTGACAATTGCTACGCTGAATCAATAGATTGTGTTTCTACTATGATTGTTGCTTATGTAGATGTCCCTGTTGTAGAAGTACCTGCTATAGAAGGTGTCACTATGGGAATGGCAATTGTAATACTAAGCTGTTGCTCTCTTTCTTTAATCAGCGTCTTCATTTCTACTTCCATCTTCTGAATCTACATGTTCTATTCAACAATCATTTAAGCATATTTTATTTTTCCTTTTCTAATTGGCCAACTTCTTGTGCTTGTGGATGTTCAGAGGTGGGCAGTTTTAACTGTTTCCTTAATGCTTGAATATCAACATTTCTATTCTTAATTATCTCTTCTACTTCTTTGACATCTTTAGGATCAAATCCTAACTTTAAAACTAGATCTTCATGTCCTTTGATTCTTCTATCTTCAGCTAAAGAAGATATTTTTTCTAGTTTTAAATGAGAATTAATATTATTGAGTGATGCTTGCAGCTTAGAAGCTGTCATGGTAGAAGTTGTCAAAGATGAGTAAATCATCTCCCCTGCTTGCTTATGTAGATCAATTTGATCTATGGGATGAATCTGTTTGGTGTCAAAAGAAAACAAAGAAGTTTTGTAATCCTTAGTTGTTCTTGGTACAGGGATCTTTGGCTCCAGAAATGCCAATTGAAACTGTCCCTTCTCACTGTCTAATGTTGAAAGTAACCTTGTCTGTGTTGAGGAAGATTGCTTCCAAAACTCTGCATATGTCGAAGTCTTGAGTGCTTCATTCTTCTTTTTCATTTCTAAGAATTTAGAAAATATACTTTGTTGCCTTGAAGAAGGAGAGGAAGGAGAAGAAAAAAAAGCTTTGGTTTCCTCTACCTAATGTAGTGAAAAAGGAGACTGTGTTGACAATATAACAATAGTAAACTCTTCAGAAGTTTGAGCTTCTGAAGATTCTTCATCAAGATTTATAATTTTCTTCCTTTTAACTACTTGAAACTCTGATTCCTGCAACTTTGAACCTTGCAACTCTAAACCTGTTGGTTGTACCTTTTCTCTTGGCCTCTTTAGTTCTTTCTCTATCATTCTTGGAGTTTCCAGTATTGTTTGACTAGATACTGGCTCCTCAATCTCCTACAAAGTATTCTCATCCCAATCATCTTTATTTGCATACTGCTCAATTTCAAGTTTAGGCATATGAGCATAAGGTGTTGATTTTTGTGCAACTCTTATTGAAGATATAATTCCCAATGGGTCATAAGACCAACTGAAACTGAACTTGAAATTCATCTGTTTTAACAAAACATCAACCTCTTTTGTTGCAGCTCTTGTATTGGTTATAAAAGGACCGACTTGTGCTTTCAACTTAAACTGTTATTTTTGTTTTCTAGCAACAAAGTGAAAATCATCCACATTCATGATTTGCCTAATATACTCAAGAGTAAAAATTCTCATTGGGAGAAATACAGGCGACTTGTATGGTTGTAATTCACATCCATAAATCCTAATCTCAATGAAATTCTAGTATAAATACCAGTCTCCCACTCTAGTCTGCTCACTTAGGTGTAAAATTCTCTTAATTTTAGTTGAAATTCTAGGGACAACGTCACTTTTTGATAAACAATTAGCCATGTACAGGAATTGATTAACAAAATCACTAAATGAGAATTCTTCAGAAGTCTTTCTCACTAATGATGTCCAGTGAATGATTGACTGTGGGGCACCTGCAGCATCCAACTTTTCCAAAGGGAACTTAAACCTTTCAGCCTGATGATATAGAAACAAATAAACTAGAACTGATTGATATTTGAAGGATCCTTTTGCACTGAAATTCAAGAATTGATCCTAAATGGCATCGGACAGAAACTGACTGTAGTTGAATATTATTGAGGTTTTTTAACCAGAAGAGAAAACTGACAGGAATGTGAAAATTTGGATGCCCAAATTTCTACTACAGTAACTGATTGTGTTTCTTCTATTTGTTAATTAATGAATAAAGTAATTTACTGTTTCCTACAGTAAACACCGAAACTAATACATTGCAGCCTTCACCATTTAAAATAAAAAGTGGAAACAGGAAACTGCACAAGAAAGAAATACACAACACATCTACACAGTTATTTTTGGACAAATGTCCTCGAAAAAACCCAATGCAGGAAAACCAGTGCAACAGCTGAAGGTTTGTATTAATATGCAGTAGTAATTTCTGAATACGATCTTTGGATGCCCACTTGGCTATTCAGTATAGAGAATATTACTGAAAGAGAGATAAGTGAGATTACCTCACACTATCACAGGAAATCCTGGCTGATCCAACCACTGAATGGCCAACCCCTGGCTGCCTCTATGCAGTCTCTACGCAATCACTGCGTAGGCCTACGTCACAAATACTGGGTTTGCGTCACTCCTCTCAGCTTATCGATTTGCCTCTGAGACTTCGACTTCTGCCCACCCAGTCTCACATCCCGACTTCTAGCTATGGAAATCGATTCTCCAGCAAATTTACGGATCCCCTTGCGCTTTTGCGCTGCCTCTACGTGTCCGTGCATCAGCCTCTCTACATTGCCTCTGTTGGATCTCTCTCTGCCTTCTCTGCTGAGTATTCTCGGATCAGGGGAAATATCCAACCAGAACTATCCCTACCCCTCAATACAAAATATCACTTCGAATTTCTCTCTGGTAGCTGCTCTGCTTCAGAAATTCGATCTTCTGATCTCAACTCGATGTGTTCTCCAAGTGCCCCTCAAGCCTCTTCTTATATCTTTCTATTGGCAACCAACAACCCACATAAACTTCTAATCAATGGCTTAGATCATTTTGGCTTGATCCTCGTCTTCTTCTAGAAGTTTCACCCACTCTTAGATTAATACCCTTTAATTATTTTAATTTCCTAAGTTTAGACTTAGGGTCCCATTAAAAATAATTAATTATTTTAATAAAATTGTCTCCACCTGGAATTTCCCAAAAAAAAAATTGGGTATTGGAGAATGCATGTGTCTAACCCTTCCTGCAAATTTTGAGACTTGGAGCACATTCGATTCTACCAGAAATCAACACTCCCTCTTAGTGAGGAATGTTCTCTAGCAATGCAACCTACTGAAACATCACTCTGTCCTGTAACATCTCCTTTTGCGCTGCTGATGTCTGACATCCTATCCACCAACTACAGCGCAAATGTTGCATCTATACTGCTACTGACCCTGCCACTATCAACACTGCATCCGTACTACAACTCCCTTTAAACTCTGCATCCGTGCTGTTGCTGGCACTGCCACTGCCAATACTGCATTTGCACTGCAACCTTCTCCAACTGTTGTTGCTACTACATCAGCAACGGAAAAGCATCCCAAATTGTTGAACAAGTGTTTAGTATGATGCATCTCGTTGCTAGAGTCTGACTGTTGTCAGTCTCTACGCTGACCCTCTAAAGCCTCTGCACTATTGCTGACCTTTGCTCTATGCCAACCGCACTGCTGCCAACTCTGTGTTGCTCAGTCTCTAACGCTCCTAGCCACTGCTAATGTCACTCTGACACTTCTCTGCACCAACTAACACTGGTCCATCCTGCTACTTCTGAACTGGGCTCCCGTAACAAGGTATTGATCCAAGAGGTGGATTCCTCAAGGATCTTGTCCAATTGTAGCTCTTTGGGGCTACAAATCCAAATCACCCCACCTCACTCCTGGAGGTATGCCTGTCAACATGGCGAAATATGATATACTCATAATGCGGCTGCTACTTCTCTGTTAATGCTTGTTACACAGTAATTTGTCACTTTCCTCATTTCAGTCCCTCTACTGTGTCATGTGTCAAATAAAAATGTTCATATCTTCCCACCAATGCAAGAAAATTAAACAAATGCTCTCTAATGCTGAAGATTGACCCTTTTTTGACTAAGTTCCTGCATCGTCGCTAGTAAACCCTTAAAATCCGCGACAGTTCTCTGTCATGCACTATATCGTTGCGACGTCATCATTAGTCCCCAGTTAACCACCAGCAACGATCCAGATTGGGCGAATTCGTTCCAACAGTTGGCCTTCTAGATATCTCTAAACCTGGTTGTTGGGTTAGTTTGGGTCACCTTTCCACCTCTGGGATGGTGGTTCCGTCTTTTCTGCTACCTTCCTTGAGGATAAGCTCCCTCTCCCTCATTTCATGGAGACTCCTTCTCCTGTAAAATCACTCACCATTGCTATCATCTACTAGTTCTTTTGGTTGTACAGTGCTGCTGTTGTTTTTGAGTTTGGTAGATAGTTTTGGTGTGAGTGTGACAAGTGTGGGATTGCTATATAGTTTGCAAGAAGGTGTGGAGTGCCCTTAACCTTGTGTCAAAGCTTGTGAATGAGAGAGAGAGATATATTGTTGTCTGGGAGACCCATCTTTGAGAGTGAATGCTTGAAGAAACACACTGACTGGACCCTCTAAGAAGACTTGCGACGTCAAGACTTGGCTGTAAGCTTTGCTCTTGTTTATTATTAATACAATCAATGATGATTTCATATATCTTGTATGTAATTTACTTGATCGCTCATGACCTTCTTGACTTTGTGAGTAAATAGATCATTGTTGTTTCTCAGTTATGTGCTCTGTTGTTTCTTTGTGGTGTTTCAGGTTGATTACTCGTTAAGGAGAAGGAAACGGAAGTTGGAGCAGTGCAACGGAACTTCATCGACCGTCGGTTTGAGGTAGGCCTCCAACGATGACTATTTAAGGGAATTAATTGTTGTTTTGTCCTTGCTGTGACTAGACCCACTCTAGGGCTAGAGGGGTTGCCTCTGTCTGCAGAGGGAACACTTTCCTGCATCACGAGTTGGCGACTCCACTGGGGAGTCCTTTACACATTTTTTCTCCTGTTTGCTCTTGTTTTGGTTTTGATTTAGTGTCTCTTGAATTTTGGGGTGAACTATCAGTCTTTTGGGGTCACCTGGCTCAATCTAGGAAATCCCTTTATTATCTGTGCAATAGGTTGGTCTTTGTTTGGGAGTTTTTGGTTTATCGTTCATTGTTTTTAAGATCGTCGCTGAAAAAAGTTTAACAGTCGCGCTGACGTCACCTTGTCTCTGTTGTAAAGTTTTGTGTGTCGTTGAATCCTGTCGTACAGTCACGACAATTCCTGAAATTAGCCCGTCGCGGAAGAGACGTGTACTCTCGCGACGATGTCGCTTTGTTGCTACAGCTAGTGGTTGATCGTCCCTAGTTGCTGGTGTCACACCTGCGACGATTCCGGTAGAGTTGTTTTTCCAATTCTACCTCCTGAATTCACTAGTCCTGTTGATCCCCTGTTATCTTTCTCTTGCCCATTAGCTCGTTTTTTATTGCTTATGGTTAAGGTACTGTCTCTTTGTTTTCATTTGAGTGAATCTTTGTGTTTTTAGACCCCGTGACCTAGCTCTCTTAAGCGTTTCAAACCATTTGCTTGGGTTGCTTGTCTATCCAAGGTTCATCCGCAACCATCTTATTGATTTGCTTGAGGCTTTTTCCTTGCTGATTGATTTTTAGTGTCGGTTATTGAACCAATTTTTGATATTGATTCGATTTCTTCACTACCAAGCATAGATCACAATTGTTTGGATCGATCAGTTCACACTTGCTCGTTTGTATCTTTAAATACAACAAAAAAAAAATCAAAAGATTGCATTCATTTAGTATACGAAAGTGAAAGTACATTTGCATTTCAAGTTATCATGTTTGAGAAACTGGAAAGCAAACTTAAAATCTTTCATTAGTAGTGTCAATGCATCATGAAATTAGTGTATTGATGCATTGTGTTTCTTAGTGTTTGCATTCGCTTGTGTTTGTTTGGGGACGAACTTTCTACCTTTGTGTAAGTAGGTGTTCATCGAAATGAAAGATGCTTTACTCATTCTAGCTGCATCCTAGGTTTTGATATACATACGGTAGGGCCTGGAAATTGAAACCTAATTCAAGATCAACTCTAAAATGAACTGAATGAACTTAACAACGCATTGGAACATAACGCACATTATTTAGAGGTCTAGGCTAGAGACGTGCTCCAGCATTGTTAAACCCAGTCACTATTGTTTTCACTTAAAGTTGGGTGATTCCTCCTTTTGTGACTCAATAGCGGTCTAGCACAGACTTGTGCTCCTACTACCGTCGAGTATATATGGGGAGACCCCACTAGGTTATCATCCTATATCTTTAGGAAGCCGTGTCTGCCGCCTTGCAAACCGTAACGCACCGAACACAGCATTCGGGAAGATTGACTACCATACAGAAAGTCCTTGGTTTTCATATGATCGCCAAGGTGTATATGCAGTTTTACAGGTTGTTTGGTAAACTTTTTGCCTAGTTCTCCAGAGTAGTCACTTTCGTTCATTTTCAGACTCCTTAAAAGAAAAAGTCCAACTAAGCACTTGTCCTTTCAGGCTCATTAAACCTCGAAAGAGATAGTCACCTTTTCGTCCTTTTCTCGACTCTTGAAACATGAAAAGATCAAATTTTGTTCCTGCGTCATAAAATTTATTGCCCACGAAATATTCCTGGTAATAGTTTGAGTTCCTGTACGAGTGTTTCTCAGGCTCGTTCTCGATGGCAACTTTCCCCAAGTCTACCGGCCAAGGTCTTCCCCTAGATGGAAATCCTGGTCCGTTTCCACCTTTTGGAAATGCCGATGCTCCGTATATGGCAACACTATCCTTGCCTGGGTTAACCATCGGTTTGCCCGTGTGGTTGTTTTCAACCTCGGTGGTCCCGAGCGTCATAACTCCTATTCCACCGTCTCCTTCGTTTGAATCACGACACGATGATTCCAAGGTTGAGCCTACGCCTTCTTCCCCTGTTTCTTCGTCCTCCTCTCCTCCTTCGCCTAGTGAAAGTTTCACATCTAGTAACTAGGAGACTAAGAAGAAGAAGAAGTCCGATAAACACGAGGCCACTTGTGCAGCTATTGCTCCAAGTACATCTCAGGTCGAAACACCTCCTGCTCCTCCGCGAAAGGTTAAGTTTCCTTGTAAATTGTGCAAGGGTGACCATCTTCTTCGTAATTGTCCTGGCATTCCTAGGATCTTAGAAGTATGGTCTCACGATCTAGTTCGTCCCTCATCGTCCTCTGAAGCTCATGACGATGCTACCCTATCAACTGGCAGCAGTCAGAAGAAAGGGAAGATTCGATTCCCCTATAGACTGTGTGAAGGCAACCATCCCCTTCACCTTTGTTCGCTCATGGATAAAGCTTCCGCCGTTTTGGAAAGTCTTACAGCTTCTTCGCCTCCACTTCCAGTTGGTTATCAGAGGCTCTCTTCAGACCCTCTCTCGGTTGACAAAGAGACTAACTTAGATTCTTCTCTTGTCCACCGTTCTCTTCCCGAACCTCGCTGTGCTCCGCCTGTTCCTGACCAACCATCGGTCGGAAAGAGTGTTGACTCGGATTTACCACTCCATTTTGGAAGAGCGTCATGCTCATGTTCTTCTCGTCTCATCAGATTCTCCTAAGTCCGAAAACGACCCTCCTATCCCTGTTGATCAAGAGAGTCCTTCTTCGGTTCCTGTAGAGCAGGGGGGCAATCATACGATTCCCCCACCAAGTAGTTCGGTCGTTTCCTTCGACTAGAGTCATTTGACTACATTCCGCCTTCCATCCTACGTGCCTTTCTAGATTACAGTACATACCCATGATAAGGCAGTACCTGGCACTGTCTTGGATGAGGGTGCATTAGTTAGCCTCATGCCTTTCACTACTTGGCAAGCTTTGGGCTCCCCACAACTTGTGCCGGTCACGCAGAATCTGTTGGCATTTGATGGAGGAACCAGTCAACCTTTAGGGATCCTTCCGAAGTTCCTTGTTATTTTGGGAGGCAAAACCATCTCTATCGACGTGATGGTTGTCCAAGGTGGTTTAGATTTCAGTCGTCTCCTTGGCCGTGATTATATTTATGCCATGGGGGCCCTCGTCCCTTCACTTTTCCGTGTGGCTTGTTTTCCACACGACGGAAGAATGGTGACCATAGATCAATTATCATTCTTTAGTCCCCCGGTGCCTCCTGCGCAGCTGTCATCCCCTCTCGATTCTTACTCGCAAGCAGTGCCTTCCTTGCCACAGGTCAATTATGTGGCTACCCGTTCCGTCTCCACCTCTACTGATGATCATGCAGATGGTCTCGTACACCATGTACTGGGGGCATTGGAACCCGATCTGTCATTGAGGTCTAATGACATGTGTTTCTCCCGGAGTATGTTTCTTCCATCCCGCGAGGACCTCTTGGGAGCCATGTTCTCATATGGCCCATGAACAGATGACCGAGGATAGTTCCTTGTATTATGTCAAGCTCGTTAAAAAATGAAACAAGGAGTTTGAGGAGTGTTCTTGTTCTTGTGTCAACCTCATTAAAAAATGAATACAAGGGTCTTGAGAATAGTTCCTTGTCTTGTGTCAAGCTCGTTAAAAAATGAAACAAGGAGTACCGAGGAGAGTTCCTTGTCGTGTCAAGCTCGTTAAAAAATGAAACAAGGAGTCCCCAGGATAGTTTGTTCCTATGCCCACCTCGTTAACAAATGAATCAAGGGCGAGGATAGTTTGTTCCTGTGTCAACCTCGTTAAAAAATGAAACACGGAGTGACGAGCATAGTTCCCAATCTTGTCTCCAGCTCGTTAAAAAACGAAACAAGGGTTATGAGGATAGTTCTTTTACTGTGTCAACCTCATTAAAAAATGAAACAACTCCCTTTCCAAATCAAGTCTTTGCTTAAGATCTCGTAAAATCCAAGTCGAGTCTTTCCAGGGTCTCGAAAGTGAACCTTCATTCCATCCACCTCGTTGAATGCAATCAAGCTTGGGGGGGCATGTACCTCGATTTGTGTCATTATGCCTGGGGCATGCGAACTTATAACAAGCATAGTTTTTAGTTTCAAGCTTGTGTAAACATGAAACCGAATCCAAGCAGAGTTCTCCATGGTTCAAGCTTGTGTAAAAATGAACCCATACCTGATTTACATCTCGTGATTGTCGTTTATCTGCTAAATTCTGCTAGATGAGCCTTGGTTGTTTCGTTCCATCATCGCCATCTCTTTGGCCGATCATATGCTTTCACTTGGTTTTTTTCCTTTCCTGAGGAACCGCAGCGATGAGTGGTTTTATTAGCCAGCCTCTTGACCATTACATGTTTTGAGCAGGAACCAGTTGCTACCCTTTATACCACTCGTTCCTCTAGGACGAGTCACCTTTAAGCTCTTTTTCTGACTCGTAAAAAATGAAAAGATTGCCGAGTTTTTCCTTTTTGACTCGTTAAACGAAATTAAAAAGGTGGTCCACTTTGAGCTCTTTTCCGACCGTATAAACATGAAAAGATCGCCGGACCTTTGTCATTTTGGGTTCGATACTGGTTACGAAACAACGTGTCTTCGATTGCTTTTCTACTTTTTCAGGTCGAGGTCACTAATTACGAAAAGTACTCCTTGATCGTAATGGTCAAGCGGTTCTCTCGAGTATTATTTTATACTTTTTCGGGCTCGAGGGACACAAATGTACGAAAAAGGACCCCCCTGGAGTTTCCTTTTCCATGTCTTTTTCAAACTCTCTAAACATGAAAAAGACTTCGAGTTTTCCCTGTGTCGGACTCGTTAAACCCTGACAACATTGGACTCGTCACCATGACGAGACTCGAGCTTCTCCTCCCTAGAGCTCGTTAAACTATTACTATGTTGGATTCGACCGAAGGTCGAACTTATATTACAAGCATATGCTATCCCCTTCAAGCTTGTTTCCAAAAATAATTGGAGTACTCGCCAGCAATGGTGGGGGAAAAATTTGGAAGTCATCATTGGTTACCTGTGGTAGCCAGTCACTCTTGAACATCGACACTTTTGCTTCTTGTCGGGTTGGGATATCCATACATTGTCATTTGGCCTTCCGGGTTTTTGGGTTGCCATTTTGCCTCATTCCATCTGATCCATGTTGTCTCCATCATGCCTCTGATCCCTTGGTACCTGAACGCTGCCACATTCCGAAGTCGTGTCTCCAATATGTTCAGGAGTATAATCCTTCTACAGTTCACACCCTTACCTCCTCCTCTGATACTCTACTTCACCATCTACCACTTGTTCCTTATCTCGTGTCGTTGATGAGGGAAACGTTATGGCCCTCCTGCGACGGATCGTCTCCTGTCAATGCCAGCTCATTATCCAAGAGATTGATCTAGAAATCCCCTTTCATACCTTGGAGCTTGCATGCCTCAATGGCAAGTTCTTCGCGCCTGACGACAGACTTTTATCATTGGTCTTCGATTGGGTGATTCCATGAGTGTTCGACTTCAGCTCATTCTTCACACTTCGTGGATTGTACTGGACAGTACCTTGAGAACCATTAACATTATTAGTGGTTTCTCTCGCGCTTGTTAACGGTTTTCATCATTGACCGGTAGTCAAGCGACTTTCTATCATGCTCGACTTTAGGACATCTATTCGCATGCTAAAATTTGTACTATGATCAGTTGGGTTTCAAGACCCCGAACTAAGATTACATATGTTCGGGCTGCGTGGATTGGTTTGTGATTACATACATGACTCTTTGATGGATGGCTGCGACCATACCTGAGTCTTCACAGATGGCTGCGACCATGCCTTTCTCATTATCATGGTCTTTATCCACTGGGTGGCTGCGTCCATACCACAGACCAAATTTTATATGACTTTTGGATGGTTGCGCCCATACCTAGACTACATGTATTTCACTATCAGAAATATCAATTGTACTTGCGCCTGCAAGTTCTTCCAGGTGGTGTTCCAGTTCAGACAGTTTCGTAAAGCATTTCATCCCTCCCACTCTCTCGGGATTCATGCTTTAGGGGGCATCTGTTACACAGTAATTTGTCACTGTCCTCATTTCAATCCCTTTACTGTGTCATGTGTCAAATAAACATGTTCATATCTTCCCACCAATGCAAGAATATTAAGCAAATGCTCTCTAATGCTGAAAATTGACCCCTTTTTTGACTAAGTTCCTGCATCGTCGCTAGTAAACCCTTAAAATCCGCAACAGTTCTCTGTCATGCACTGTATTGTTGCGACATCATCGCTAGTCCCCAGTTAACCACCAACGACGATCCAGATTGGGCGAATTCGTTCCAACAGTCGGCCTTCTGGATGTCTCTAGACCTGGTTGTTGGGTTAGTTTGGGTCGCCTTTCCACCTCTGGGATGGTGGTTCCGTCTTTTGTGCTACCTTCCTTGAGAATAAGCTCCCTCTCCCTCATTTCATGGAGACTCCTTCTCCTGTAAAATCACTCACCATTGCTATCATCTGCTAGTTCTTTTGGTTGTACAGTGCTGCTGCTGTTTTTGAGTTTGGTAGATAGTTTTGGTGTGAGTGTGACAAGTGTGGGATTGCTATATAGTTTGCAAGAAGGTGTGGAGTGCCCTTAACCTTGTGTTAAAGCTTGTGAATGAGTGAGAGAGATATATTGTTGTCTGGGAGACCCATCTTTGAGAGTGAATGCTTGAAGAAACACACTGGCTGGACCCTCTAAGAAGGCTTGCGACGTCAAGACTTGGTTGTAAGCTTTGTTCTTGTTTATTATTAATACAATCAATGATGATTTCCTATATCTTGTATGTAATTTACTTGATAGCTCATGATTTCTTGACTTTGTGAGTAAATAGATCATTGTTGTTTCTCGGTTACGTGCTCTGTTGTTTCTTTGTGGTGTTTCAGGTTGATTGCTCGTTAAGAAGAAGGAAACGGAAGCTGGAGCAACGCAACGGAACTTCATCGACCGCCGGTTTGAGGTAGGCCTCCAACGATGACTATTTAAGGGAATTAATTGTTGTTTTGTCCTTGTTGTGACTAAACCCACTCTAAGGCTAGAGGGGTTGCCTCTGTCCGCAGACGTAACACTTTCCTGCATCACAATGCTTCTGCACTGTTGCTGCAACTACTGCAATAATGAGTCTGATCTCCCCAGATCCAGAAGTACTAGCTTCCATAGGGATGCTCCCTTTGAAACTAGACTCCCTCTGAGTCTCGATCTCCCTATGGGAAATCTCTCTACTCTCTCTTGGCAACTCATACAGTTCTCCTGCACTGGAAACTAGACCGCGAGGCTCTGCACTGGGAATCTCTTGGCCGGAACTGCACCTGCATACTGCAACTGGGTAATTCACACTGCCTGTGTCACTACAACTAGTTATGCAATTGTCTTCCGGAAATTGACTGCAACTAGATATGCAAATGCCATTTGAATGACTAGTTGCGTCTGCTGACACAATGATCCTCCTACTACTGATTTTGTTGGGCTCCCGTAGCAAGGATACTGATCCATGTGAGAAATCTGCAGCAACTGGATCTAATTTGCTACTCTTCCATGGATCCTGCCCATCCGTGGCCATCTCTGCAAAAATGTCGAATTGCTCCCTCTCTCCTCTGCGCAGCACTGGGCTGGCATACGCACTCTCTACTGGAATTAGTAGATTTGCTCCTCTCTGTTGCTGCTCAGTAATAGAGAAATCAATTTCCCTGGCTAGGAATTCTCTGAGGAAGAAATTCCCTCAACAGTGTCTCCCTTCTTCTTTATGACGATTTTCTGACCCAGCAACTACTGTAGAAAACTGTCACACCAGAAAATTGCCTCTTAGCTGAAGCTTTTGCTACGCTGCTCCCTCTACCACTGACAAATTTCGATCTGGAAATCCTACCTCTCTGTCGACTCACTCAGAGAGAGATTTATCGCAAAAATCCTGCCCTCCTGACCTAAGTGCGCAAACTCTCTGGGGATTCGAATTGCTGCATCTATAGGAATTTCAAATTCTCTTCCTCTTTCAGTGTTGGGCTCTTCCGGCACTGCTCTCTTGTTTCACCTGCAGCTCTAATACCATGTGAAAATTTACTTGCCCAAATTTCTACTACAGCGACTGATTGTGCTTCTTCTATACGTTAATTACTGAACAAAGTTATTTATTATTTCCTATAGTAAACACCGAAAATAATACACTGCAACCTTCACCATTTAAATAAAACACGCAAACAAATGTCCCTAGAAAACCCAATGCAAGAAAACCGGTGCAACAGCTGAGAGTTTGTATTATTATGCAGTAATAATTTCTGAATACAATCTTTGGATGCCCTCCTAGCTATCCAGTACATTGAATATTACTAACAAAGAGATAAGGGAGATTACCTCACACTATCATAGGAAATCCTGGCTGATCCAACCACTGAATGGCCAGCACCTGGCTACCTCTGCGCAGTCTCTACGCAATCACTGCGTAGGCCCTACGTCACAGCCACAGGGGTCTATGTCACTCCTCCCGACTGATCGATTTTCCTCTGAAACTTCGACTTCTGCCCTCTCGGTCTCACACCCTAGCTTCTGGCTCTAGAAATCGATTCTCCAGCAAATTTATGGATCCCCTCTAGGCTTCTGAGATGCCTTTGCGTGGCCCTATGTCAGCCTCTCTAGCTCTACGCTACCTCTGTTGGATCTCTCTCTACCTTCTCTGCTGAGTATTCCTAGATCAAGACAAATCTCCAACCGGAACTATCCCAACACCTCACTGCAAAAGATCACTTCGAATTTCTCTCCAACAGCTGCTCTGCTTCAGAAATCCGATCTTCTGATCTCAGCTCGATGTGTTCTCCAAATGCCCCTCAAACCTCTTCTTATATCTTTCTGTTGGACAACCAGCGACCCAGATTAACTTCTAATCAATGGCTTAGATCATTTTGGCTTGATCCTCGTCTTCTTCTAGAAGTTTCACCGATACTTAGATTAATACCCTTTAATTATTTTAATTTCCGAAGTTTAGACTTAGGGTCCCATTAAAATAATAAATTATTTTAATAAAACTGTCTCCGGGTGGAATTTCCCAAAATGATTTGTGGGTATTGGAGAATGCATGTGTCTAAGCCTTCCTGCAAATTTTGAAACTTAGAGCACATCCAATGCTACCAGAAATCAACAAGGATGTCATGTCCCTTCTCACATACATTAGTCACAAGGTGCAGTGACACAATTTTGGCACATTTTTTACTTAGGAAGAGGACCCCACACTTCAACTTAGGAACTTTGGGGCAAATTCGATATGCTTGGAAGGAAATCGAATGGGTGGATGGAAGGGCCCACATGAGGCTAAGGAGGCCCAAGCGAATATAAGGAGGGATTAGCTCTCATTTTGGATCATCTTCTACATTTGCAAACAAACACTCATTTTGTACGCTTTTTTGTTTAGCAAGTCTACCGGGTGTTTAACCACAAATCTCTCACGCGGGAGATTCAACCTCTACTTTAGGTGACCATCTGTGCCCGCCCTAGGGAGGTTGTTCTACAAAAGTTAGAGGGAGTCTGGAGCAGCACCACACTTCAGTCATCAGCGAAGAGAGGGAAGTGCGTATTTCTGGGCAGCCAAAAAACACGCAGAGGGAGTTGAAGACCATCAGGGGACTCATTGTTTGTTGGGAGATCCAGGAACTAAGGAAGCAACGTAGTGTAGGCATTTTCGCTGGAGTTTGCAGCTAGTTGAACCAGCACACCAGCCATTCGCATTTCTGAGCAGAGGGACAGCGTAGAGGCCATCTAGCAGAAATTTGTGGTGACTTGGGGAGCAACTGATCTTGGCCAAAAGCCATCCGAGTAGTTAGGAGTTGGATAGTAGAGGTAAATCCAACATTTTGGAGGAGTTTGCAGAGATATTTGCAAGCAATTTCCAGAAAGTCGAATTTGGCATCCATAGCTGGAGAGAGGCTCCAATGGGGTCGAAAAGCAGAAGTCAAAACGAGCCAAATCCCCTTCTGGGTTTTTATGGGTTTTGTTCAAAAGTCCAAGGTTAAAAGCACAAAAATTTCTGCGCAGTTTTAATGCACTTTCCAGCCAGTCGAAGTTCAGTAGTGCAACAGTTTTTGGGGTAGCGCAGTGTAGATTGGTGCAGCAGCTGGGCAGCCTTCAGCTCAGCCATTTTCCCACCTGGGGTTGGTCTTGCTTGTCAATTGGGACAAGCCCAGGTGCACCATTCCAATATATATTGTATTTAGCTTGCAGAATTCTAATAATATGGCTCAACAGTTCCTAATTTGCAGCGTTTCCATGGGTGTTTAATGTGTATTTCGTTTTTATATTCTGTTGCACAGCTTTATTTGTTTTGTATCACTTGTACTCCTATTTAGCAACATTATAGTGGTATGAGAGCCTAGTTCTCGACTTAGCTGTGGGGATTGTCTCCTATGAGAGAAGGGAACCAGCAGAACATCACCTACCGTACACAGAGGTACAGGGGCAGAGAAAGGGAGTTGGAGATTACTCCAGACACGGAGGACAAGGGGAAGCAGTTGCAAAAGAGGAGGAAATGACAGAGCCCAAGAGCAAGGAGGAGATGGCTTTCGACAACCTCCTAAGGGCCTTGACTGACTTGGCCAAGGGGCAGAAACTCATGCTGGAGGAGATCTAGTCACAGAACAAAGAGAGGACCATGCCTAGAGGGTTTCTATGTGGGGAAACTTCTGGGGTCTCTCAGCCATTCGATCACCCCTCACCAGCAGCGTAGCGCCCTTCAGTCAGTGTGTTGACTCGAGCTACACTACCCTTGTTCATGCCAGTGGCACAAATCGAGCCTACAAGGGAGGAAGACCCTCCTCAGATGGGGGATTACTTCAAAAAGTGGCAGTCTATGGATGAAGACTTCAAAGAAGCCCTCTCCTTCAGAGATTACTGCAGGCTCAAGCAAAGTGAGAAGAATAAGGGGTACGGCCGAGAAGGGACCCAGAACTATGACTTGCAGAGAACCAAAGGGAGGATGTATTTCCCTACTTTCCATGGCACTACCAAGAGCACGGCCAGGGCTTGGGTTGAAACGATGGACACATACTTTCAACTCAACCGAATGACAAAGCAAGAAGCCATTAAGATGGCCACACTGCACATGGAGTGGGAAGCCCACGATTGGTGGTTTCATGACTTGACCACCCTAGGGCATGCCCAAATAGTTTCTTATGAGGACTAGACCCGGAGGGTGGTGGAGCGATTTGATCAGAGGGATTCAAAGGCTTATATCAGAGAGCTGACCCAACTGCGCCAAACAGGCAACCCAGAGCAGTACTTTTCAGATTTTTTGCAAGTGTCAGTGATGGTCCTAGATCTATCCAAGGCAAAGAGGGTTTATACCTTCATTGAGGGCTTCCTTGAGCCCCTGCATCAACTGGAGAAGTCATGCAGACCCTCCACGTTGCAGGAAGCAATCTTGTGTGCCAGAGATCTACAGGGGGTCATCCCCAAAACTAGAGCATCATTTCCTGCATGGACCCCTTTCCCATAGCAGGGGCATGAGACTAGACCCCCACCACAGAGGACCACACAGGGGAGGGGCAATTAGATGAGGAGACACAGAAGGACCTCCGAAGGAGGAAGCTATGCTTCACATGCAGAGAGCCCTGAGCACCTAGCCATCGATGCACTGCACGTACAGCAGACTACATTGAGGTCTTTCCTGACAGTGACCAAGAGGATGAAGTGGAGCAGGATTGCGGTGGGACAGATGGAGAGAGTCCAGCAGACAGAGGACCACGACCACCACCTCCACAGGGAGGGGTATCTCTTGCCCCAGCGGGTGGAGTTCTTGCTTCTTTATGCGGGATTCCTAAATTTTTTACACTGAGGACCAAAGGCACTATACAGGGACAGAGGGTGTCAGTGCTGGTGGACAATGGAGCTACCCACAATTTCATAGATGCCTAGTTGGTCCAGAGGAGGGGCCTCACCAAAGCAGCATTTGAGGGCTTCTCAGTCTTAGTGCCATGTGATTATACCATCCAATGCACTAGATATGTGCCCTCCTTGACAGTAGTTATGGGGAACTACTCGATGACGGACCACTTCTTTGTGGTCGATGTGCCAAACACCAACGTGGTGATGTGTGTCTAGTGGTTGTATTCCTTTGGACAAGTTATGACGGATTGGAGGAAACTAGAGATGGAGTTCATTGGGCCAGATGGCAAACTGGTAGTCTTGAGAGGCATACCCACCTCAGACAGTTACGGCCCAAAGGATGAAGGCAAACTTACAACATGGGGACATTGCATGGGCAGCTGAGCTGAGGATCTCAAAGGTTGGGCGACAGGCGCAGTCACCACCAGCAGACATACAGGCTTTGCTGGACAGGTATGCAGTAGTGTTTGGGAACATTCCACCAGAGCAACCACCAAATAGAGGTTTTGATTACACCATTGAGTTGAAGCTGGGTGTATAGGCAGTGATCACTACTCCTTAGAGGAATCCCAAAGCCTATAAGGAAGAGATACAGAAGGCCATCGAGGAGTTGCTTGCATTGGGCCATATCAGGCCAAGTTCCAGTCCTTTCGCTTCTTCAGTGGTGTTGGTGAACAAGAACGATGGAACCCTTCGGATGTGCATTGAGTACTATGCCCTCAACCGGAAGACTCTAAAGAACCAGTACCTTATTCCCTGCATTCACAAGCTGATGGATGAGCTTAGAGGAGCCAAGTACTTCTCTAAGATTGATTTGCGTTCAGTGTACCACTAGATCAGGGTGAGAGATCAGGATATCCCTAAGACAGCTTTTCGGTGCCACGATGGGCACTTTGCGTTTCTAGAAATGCCATTTGGGCTGACCAACGCTCCAACCACATTCCAATCATGCATGAACCATGTCTTTCGGGGACAATTGAGGAGGCTCGTGCAAGTGTTCTTCGATGACATTCTGATCTATAGTTGTACATGGGAGGAGCACCTCCAACACTTAGAGGAGGTATTGTGCTTTCTGGAGGAGCAGCACTTTTATGCCAAGCTCTCCAAGTGAGAGTTTGGGTTGACAGAGATGCTCTACCTAGCGCATATCATTGGAGCAGATGGGGTGAAAGTCCACGAGGAGAAGATTCGGGCCATCTAGGATTGGCTAGTACTCTGAGATGTGACTACGCTCAGGGGCTTCTTGGGCATTTGCACCTACTACAGGAAGTTTGTCAAAGGGTTCTTGTAACTAGCAACACCTTTGACCGACTTGAACAAGAAGGGGACCTTCGCATGGACTGATGGAGCACAGTTCGCATTTGATCGCCTCAAGAAGGTGATAAGCAGTTGCCATGTTTTGGCACTTTCGGACGTTTCCCAGCCATTCACGGTGGAGTGTGATGCATCCGGGGAAGGAGTTGGAGCAGTATTGTCACAGGAGGGGCATCCCATAGCTTTCGAGAGTTGAAAGCTCCTATCGCATGAGTTGTCATATTCCATATATGACAAGGAGATGTTGGCCATTATGCATGCATTGGCCAAGTTCTGCCAGTACTTGGTCAGCAACCAATTCCGAGTGAACACTGATCACAATAGTGTTCGACATTTCATGGGACAGCAGGGCCTCAATGACAGGCAATAGAGATGGGTCAGCGAGGTGCAGGCCTATGATTTCATCATAGAGTATGTGCGAGGGAAGCACAATGTGGTGGTTGATGCTCTATCTTGAAGACCAGCTGAGTTATCTCTCATGAGCATCTCCCATGATTAGAAGGCTCAATGGTTGGTGGAGTACTCCAAGGATAGGAGGGCATGCGAGGTATTGGAGGGGACACATGCAAATGAGCGTTACCGTGTGATGGATGAGGTTATCTATTACAAGGGGAGCATTTACTTAGTGCCCAACTCGCAGTTGAGGGAGAGGGTACTCTAGGCAGTGCATGATTCACCACTGTCCAGGCACCAGGGATTCCAGAATATTTATATGGTTGTTCGGGAGATATTCAAGTGGAAGGGCCTCAAGGAGGATGTGCTGCAACACATATGGGAGTCCGAGGCCTATTAGCGAAACAAGGGGCATCTCACCCACCCTGCAGGATTGCTATAGCAACTTCCCATCCCGGAGGGAAAATGGGAAAGCATTTCGATGGATTTCATCACTAGGCTCCCCAAAGTACAGGAGAAGGATTACATATACATAGTGGTCGACAGGTTGACCAAATTTTCCCACTTCTTCACCATCCCCACTAGGTACACAGCTGCACAGGTTGTCAAGTTCTTCTTCCAGGAGGTTTTCAGACTGCATGGGCTCCCCAAGAACATAGTGAGCGGCAGAGATAGCAGATTCATGGGTGGCTTTTAGCAGGAACTCTTCAGGTTGGTTGGGACGGAGCTCACTCCTAGCACCAGTTATCACCCTCAGACAGATGGCCAGACGGAGAGAGTTAATCGATGGTTGGAGGGGTACCTGAGGAACTATGTGACAGGCCAGCAGAGAACGTGGACTCGGTGGTTTCATCTGGGAGAGTATTACTACAACACCACGCACCACATGTCCATCGGTATGACTCCTTTTCGTGCCCTTTATGGATATGATGCACTAACTTTTGCCGATATTGTTTTTGGCGACGGTCGGGCCCCAAAGGCCAAAGACTGGGTCCAAGAGAGCCAAGATATCCTCAAGGACCTCAAGGTAATTTAGTGACAACCCAAATCAGCAAAAACTTTACACAAACAGACACAAGACAGAGAGACACTTTGAGGAGGGGGACTTGGTATACCTCCGGTTGCAGCCTTACATGCAGTCTACGCTGAAACAAAAGGGGGCCGAGAAGCTACAGCCACGCTTCTATGGGCCCTACCGGGTGACTAGACGAGTTGGGGAGGCGGCTTATGAGATGGAGCTGCCTCAAGGGAGTAAGATCCACAATGTTTTTCATGTCTCATGCCTTAAGAAGGTGTTGGGACAATAGGTGACGGAAACAGCTGATCTACCCCAACTAGATGATGAGGGCCACTTAGTGATGGGACGAGAGGCCATTTTGGAGTGCAGGAAAGGGAAACTAAGGAGCAGGTCCATCAAGGAGTTCTTGGTGCGCTGAAAGAACTTGTTGGATGATGATGCCACCTGGAAAGGTGAGCACATATTGGAGCACCCAACTTTGAGGCTGCTTGAGGGCAAGCAACATTTGGGAGGGGAGAACTGTCATGTCCCTTCTCACATACATTAGTCACAGGGTGAAGCTACACAATTTTAGCACATTTTTGACTTAGGAAGAGGACCCCAGACTTCGACTTAGGAACTTTGGGGCAAATTCAACTTTATTTAGAAACTAGTGGGATGTGGGGGCCACCCACATGGGGGTATTCGAACTTGGCCATTCGATATGCCTGGAGGGAAATCGAATGGGTGGATGGAGGGGCCCACATGAGGCTAAGGAGGCCCAAGGGAATATAAGGAGGGATCAGTTCTCATTTTGGATCATCTTCTACATTTGCAAACAAACACTCGTACGCTTTGTTGTTTAGCAATTCTAACGGTTGTTTAGCCACGAATCTCTCACGCAAGAGATTCAACCTCTACTTCGGGGGACCATCCCTACCTGCCCTAGGGAGGCTGTTCTACAGGAGTTACAGGGAGTCAGGGGCAACAACACACTTCAGTCATCAGAACAGAGAGGGAAGTGCATATTTCTGGGTAGCCAAAAGACACGCAGAGTGAGTTGAAGACCAACAGGGGATTCATTACTTGTTGGGAGATCCGAGAACTAAGTAAGCAGCATAGTGTAGGCATTTTCGCTGGAGTTTGCAACTAGTTGAACCAGCACACCAGCCATTCGCATTTCTGAGCAGAGGGACAGCGCAGATGCCATCTAGTAGAAATTCGTGGTGACTTGGGGAGCAGCTGATCCTGGCCAAGAGCCATCCAGGTAGTTAGGAGTTGGATAGCAAAGGTAAATCCAGCATTTTGGAGGAGTTTGCAGAGGGATTTACAGGCAGTTTCCAGCAAGTCGAATTTGGCAGCCATAGCTAGGGAGAGGCTCCAAGGGGGTCGAAAAACAGAATTCAAAACCAACCAAATTCCCTTTTGGGTTTTTTCTCGGTTTTGTTCAAGGAGTTTGGGGTGAAAAGCACACAAATTTATGGGCGGTTTTAGTGCACTTTCGAGCCAGTCGAAGTTCAGTAGTGTAGCAATTTTCTGGGGCAATGCAGTGCAGATTGGTGTAGTAGTTGTGCAGCCTTCAACTCAACCATTTTCCCACCTGGGGTTGGTCTTGCTTGTCCATTGGGACAAGCCCAGTTGCACGATTCCAATATATATTGTATTTAGCTTGCAAAATTCTAATAATATGGCTCAGCAGTTCCTTATTTGCAACATTTCCATGGGTATTTAATGTGTATTTTGTTTTTATATTCTATTGCATAGTTTTATTTGCTTTATATACTTGTATTCCTATTTAGGATAGAAACATTACAAAGGAAGCCCAAGATGACTTCATCAACCCATTGGTCACTGGGGTATCCTAAATTCTAATAGACATGACACCAAGGAAATGACCTGCCTAGACAATTCAGGGAACATAGTAAAAGAATAGGGAGGATTGGTTCTGGGTAATTCAGAATTCTCAAGCAAGAAAGATTCAAAGATATGAGCTTTATCTGAAAATGATAATTTCTAGTAAATTTCCATTAATGCATCAGTAGAAAATGGACGCAAAGGTTCTTGAGGATTAAGTTGGAGGGCTTGGCAAATTGATTCAGAAGTCACATAGAAAAAGGTTTCATTGTTCTGAGCTATTACAGCTCTCTGGCTAGGTAGATATCAAGCTCCACACCAAGCGATAAACTCTGGGAAATGATAGGTTTGTGGGAAATAGAACTGAGTTAATAGGGACTCCCAAAAATAGAACTCATCACTGGCATCTTGGTATTTTTGAAAAGCCCAATTGTGAAGTTCATATAGATCAAATTCACAATTAGTTTCTGCAATCTTAAAATGAGTATCTACTAATGGAATTCATCCAGCCTTATTACAGGGGGTAAAAGGGGATTATCTCCAACTACTTTTGCCTTTCCTTTATGTGAAGACATTGGGGAAAACAAAAGACTGAGACAATTTACAAGGATTTACCCGGATATGGCAATTGCAAACTAGACAATAATAGTCGAAGGTCGTTGTTTGTTGGAATTTCTCTGACAAGAGCATTCTTCGAATTGCAATGACAACAAAATGCAAAGGGTCGATTTGAATAGGTGGCGAAGTTTTATTAGGGAATGGAATAACAGTTTGAAAGATTAACCATTATTGGCGCGTATGATTTTAATGCACTAAGAGGTTGGCGGGAGTAAATGTGGCACCAACGGTCATCTGCCAGTTTGGCGAGAGTATTTAGTGGTAGTTAAACTTGGCTGAATAATGGTGGGTGGACAAAACAGGAGGAGGAATAGCGGGAGAATGGAAGCGGAGAAGTGGTAACCGGAGAATGGTTTGCAAGGTGGTATATGGGTGGTATGTGGTTTTATTGAAGGGGATACCGCAATGCATGCGGGTTTGCCACGTATCCAATGGCAGGATCGGGCAAACCAATTTGCGGACCTCCCCCCTCCCCCCCGTTAAATGGCGAAGATGCGGGGGGGCGCAACGGATCGGGGATCGTTGATCCGAGCGGGCCCAATATCGTCCATCGCTATCCAATCGAACTTTATTTCTATCCGACTAAACATCATATCAACTTATTTACAATTTAAAAATCCCTCCGAAAATTATAAAGGATTAAAATAATGCGGCATTTTAACTAGTGTGCTAACTTAGGGATATTTTTTTTATTTTTCATATATATATATTTTAAATCCCTTTTTCTTGATCTCTTTTGATTTTTTATTTTATTTCTTTGCTATTTTTTATTTCTTTCTTTCTTTCTTTCTTTCTTTTTATTTTTATTTTTATTCTCTTTTCTATTTTTTTTCTTTTTTCCTTTTTTTGCTCATAAAGGGAAAAGTAGAAAACAAACTAGGGTAAAAATAAGTTACAACACCTTTACCGAAAGGAAAGTTCTTGGTTTTTAAAGAGTAGCTTGGACTTATGGACGTGACCCTTCCGAGAAGCAGTGACAGTTGATGAGAACACTGAGCTATCTCCGCCCCCCCCCCCCCCCCGTCAGAGCTCACAAGATTAGGGAATGATGTCGGAAAGCTCCTAAGGATGAGGGACCTCTTATGTAGTGTGTACCACAAGAGTAGGCCTCAGTGTGCATTTGACCCACAGTCTAGGACGTGGGAAGAGCCACCTATCTGGCCAATAAGTGTAGTGAGACTTGTCTGTGTGACTTGTCTAGGATGCAAGTGTTCCAACACTTCACATTTATTCAAACTTGGATGTGTAAGATCCTTGTCATGTGTTGACAAGTGGATCCCAAGCAGGGACGAGCCTTGGATGTGCGAGATCCTTGTGATGTGTTAGCAAGTGGATCTCCCCAAGCAGAGATGAGCCTTGGATGTGTGAGATCCTTGTCATGTGTTGACAAGTGGATCCCCCCAACCAGAGATGAGCCTTGTATGTGCAAGATCCTTGTCATGTGTTGACAAGCGGATCCCCCCAAGCAGAGATGAGACTTGGTTGTGCGTGATCCTTGTCATATGTTGGCAAGTGGCAATCCCCCAAGTGAATATAGGGTGATGGATGAATCTCCCCTATCATGATTCTTCTTCATTAGAGTGGGACATCATTGTTCCAGACGATACAGAGTAGAGATGAACAAAGATGAGTGGAGAAAGCAGAGATCTTTATTGCAAAAAGAAATTCCTCCCTAGTTGAGAGGAAGTGTTGAAAATTGGCGGCTCTGGGATGAATTTCTAAAAATAGAAAGTTTAAAAATAGAATTTCTAAATATAGAAGTCTAAAAATGGAAAGACTCGAGCATGAATTTCCAAAAATAGTAAATCACCTTGCATCAATTGGTAATCAAGTAATCCATTTTGATCATCAATCAATCCTAATAGTTCAATTTCTACTTAATCATTAATATTAATATTATTATCCTTCTTATGATACTATTATATTATTATCAAGGTTACTTGGAAGCGGAAGCGGGGAGCGAAAGCAAAAGCGGGAGAGGGGAGCGACATTTTCAAAAGCTCCTGGTTTGGGAGCGAATCGGGAGCGAATTTTTATATAATATATATTTTCATATATTTTTATGCACATATGTCAACCTATGCCATCACCAGGCTCTCCAATGGTGGTGACTCCTGAGTCACACTAGGCTGATCTAAGTCCTTACCACCACTGGTGTTATCTACCTCATGCACTATCTCCTCCTCAAGCTTACTGTTAGGAAACACCTCCATGTAGTGGGCCTTGCCCTTAGCGTACCTGTGCCCTGGGGTCCACGGCTCCTGACATGTGAGGAAAAAGTTCCTCCTCTGAAGGTCCCTCCTGTTCTCCTCATCTAACTGTCCCCAACCTGTCCACTCCTTTTGAGAAGGTCTAGTGTCCTTTCGGTCAAATCTCTCTATGAGTCTCTACGTGAACTCTCAATATGATATGATGCCTCCATGACCCAAAGTGATCAGCCCTCGATACCACCACTCCTGTGCATCTCCATCCAAATGTCAGGTGACATACTTAATAGCATGCACCTCTCTCATAGGGTTTCACTGGAGGTATACGTCCAGTTTCTACACCCATTCTCTGGCAAAGCTCCTAGCTAAACCATCAAAGTTGGTGAGGGTTGCTTTTCCCATCATCTTGTGTATGCTTTGATTCGGCTAACCTCCCCTATATGTTGTGGATGGCTTCACCCCCGTGGTCTCTACCATCAAAACAAGGATGGCTTTGGTTTATCCTCTTGTTGCTACTCAATTGGGCCATCATTTCCATTAGCTTCTCGTTATTTATGAGGATCTCGTCCATGAAAACCCTGTGTGCTCCTTCTTCCTTGTGTCACTGGAATGTCCATAGTCCTACCAATCACTATGCATGCATGCCCAATTCTTCCATGATCTTGTTGCCTTCCCCATAGCTGGCCAAGATCATGCTCTGATACCATTGTAATATTTCTAATTGGAAATAACAGCAAATATTAAAGCAATTTACAAGGAATAACAAAAAAAATGAAAGACGCACCCACAAATTTAAAACACAATCGATGCCAGGCAAATATTTTGAGCCATTTTATTAGTAAACCAAAATTGGGTACATAGAATACGCTGAAATGATAGACCCTGGGCTTTCCAAGCAAGCTGAACAAAACCTAGACGATATATATCGGACCCAGATGGGGAAATGTCCTAGAACAAGAAATGTGCACTGCCAAGAAATATACTGTTGTTGTCTAACTGATGGAACAAACATTTCTGCCTGAAATATTGCCCAGAAATTTCTGCAAAATTAACCCCAGACTCCTCTCATCAAACCCACAAAAACCCAGAAATAGTTTGGGCTGGTTCCGGGTAGTGAAATTCGACCCCCACAAGTGCAAGCGGCCCAGACTGGCTGCTAATGCGTACCATTGGAAGGAGAACCACTATTGTGGCTGCTCCTCGATTTCTCCTGAAGTTTCCCTCAAAATTCCACTGTTAGATTCCCTTCCAGAGCCCAAAAATCCTTCAGCTCCAAGCCCCTCACTCCTCCAACTCCTATGCATGCATAGTCACCTCCACGCACTGCCAGAACTAGTGAATTCGGCCCATAGAAATGCCACAACTCCGGCCCTGCAAATAGTCACCAAAACTCCAACTGTAAGATGAGGAATTCTCCTGCAATTTCTTGACTCTGCTAAATCCCTGTAGCTGGGCCAATTTCTGTTGCTCAAATTGTCTTCACGCCCTGGTAATTCACACCACAAGAAATTCCGTTACAATATGGCTCTATGGAAGCCCGAAAATGGACTCCCAAATTCCCAACTAGGGAGATACTCCGAAGAAGGGGTGGAATTTCACTTGAAATTCTTGTGCTCAACAGCACTCCAAACCCTTGAGCTGAACAACTCCAAGAGATGTTAATTTCTGAAATGTAATGGACAAAAGGTACGGAGAAATGCCTCCTTGCTGCCTTATATAGCCATGGACCTTTTGCCTCCCCTTGGTGACCCCCACAATCCACTAACTTGTCCCCTTTCCTTGAGGTTCGATTTGCCTCCTTTGGTGGCCCCCACCTTGCCTCCCAAAGAGACACTTCTCTCTCCATTGGTGCACATAGCCTCCTTGTGGCCTCCTCAGACAGTAAATCAAAATTGGGGGCATTACAAGTGATTTGAATTTGTAGTAAGCCAGTGGACTAAAAGCTTGATTTGCAGCAATGGTTTTGGACCTTAGAGGCCATTTAGAAGTTAGAACCTCATTGATTATGTATTTTCTTGATGTTATGTATTGCACTCTGTGCCATTTTGATATATGCACCCTTACATGGTATATAGATGAGCCAACTTTGCATATTTTGTCTCTAATGGTTTGGAATCATGGTTTGAAATCTTAAAAATATTTTTTTCCATTAAAAAATAATTATTTTATGTGTTTTTTCAATTCCGGTTCATAGAATCCAGTTCCAGTTTGAACCTCAGTATAGGTGGCCAGTTAAAAACCAGGTTCCGGTTTTTAAAACTACGCAACAGGCAATGTATAAACTTTAAAGCAAATGTACAGTTCATGTGCACTTATTATCATTTATAGATGTGTAAACAAAGGAAATAAGCTAATATGATCATATGGAAGGTGATGCAGGAGAAAGTTGAGGAATAATGGTGTTTGGCATAATCATCTAATTTATATCACACAGATAAGCAGTTATAAAACTTGTCAACATACCCATCAGGAAAATGGTGACCTTTTCCAGCTTCAAAAGATGCCAGACCTATGTTGCGCATGCAAATATCTAATAGATGCCCTGCTGAATGTAGCCTGCACAAACTGACCGAGTTAGATAAATATAAGTTTTTAAATGTATACATTAATATGTTTGTGAGGCATTTGCTTGAAAATTTTATTGCATAGAAAAGTTTCAAGCGTATTAAAACAAAGAAACGAAAAAAGAAAAACAAGAGAAAACATGTGCTTATCATAATACAGTAAACATGTAATTCCATGCTTTGGTCTAGATTTTCACTAGATAAATGCTTCTATTAATATAGAAGATATTCTAAAATATGGCGATGAAAATCTCTAAGAACGTCAATAAGTATTCAATCATTATTAAGCTATCCAAGACAGAAACTGTATAACGAATAAGTTGATAGCTAGTCATGCATAACAGTGTTATAAAACATGCTATTGCTCAATAATCAGATAACAACCGATATCAAGAGATAAAGTATTTCACATTTAGAAAGTAAGAGCCTATAAGTTACAGTGTGAGAAGAAATATTTTATCTCACTTTTACACAACAGTAACCAATAAACAAAGTGTATCAAAGAGAGATTTTAAGTGTGTCATGTGATCAGAAAACTTATTTATCCAGCAACGCTAATTCAAGGAATAGAAGAACATCAAGCAGACTAAGTGCTTTCTAGAAGACACAGAAATGAATTGCAGTGACTTGTAGATAGAGAAGCAAAACTTCATGCAGCACCCACGAAGAAATTACCTGTGTGATGCATTCTCATAATAATATGCACAATATGTTTGTAACTTTGTTGAGGATAACATCAAACTGTAGGAACTTATAAAACTTTGGAAGTGGCAATAATATGATTTGAACCAACATATATTGTTACTATATCAAATCCTAAGTTGCATGAAACGCCGAAACGTTTCGGAGTTTCCGAAACAGGTAGGTTTAGAAACGTCACCTCCCAAAATTGGAAACGTCGGTCGAAACGTTAGTCGAAACATCATATGTGTATATATAGAAAATATATATAAATAAATAAGTGAATAACACAATTATCTTTCAAGAAAAAAGGGAATAAGACCCATAGATGACAACTTAAAAGGAAAAACAAGTCTATATTAACTCTAATAGATGATTACATGATGGTCGAGTTTCGGCCAAGTTTCAGAGTTTCGGGTACGGATATGGCCCGAAACGCCGGGTTCTTTGAAGTTTCGTGCAACATAGATCAAATCCTATTTGTCCTTTTAGGTTACTACAAATAGGATAGATCTTGTTATCAATCATCTTACAGATACTCTGGAGAATATACGATTAAATGTAATTTTATTTCAAGCAAGTCTTCGTCATATTTCAGGTCCCTAGAAACAGGATAGATATAGCACCGGTCACCTTATAGATTTTTCAGCTCTCTCCACTAAATTAACACAATATTTGGTTACAAGCACCTTGAAGTGGCTAAAGGTGTTTTATATCACTTCAAGGGCCAAGGTTAGTAAGTGCAATGAATAAATATATAGGAAATAACATAAAATAATGTAAATGATAATAATCATAAATAATGATTAGTTAATTAGTAATTAGGTTGAAGAGTCATGTCTAAATGAGACATGACTCTCCATGAAGAGACATCTGCTTGGTATATAAGCAAGCCTCTCATTCTCATTGTATCATCATTCTTATTCATACATTTAATATATAATATGCGTATTCTCATGGATATCTTTATATTCCAAATCTTTTGGAGTAATTAATCTTCAGAAAGAACTTTGTTCGCTTCATTTGGTATCAGAGCCACGTTTGGCTAATCACCAGGCTTTTGGCCATCAACCTGTCGTCTACTGCGTTGCCGTCGTGATTCAAGTGTTTCACTTGGAGTTTCTTTGTCTCGCCATCAGGCTTTTGGCCACACATTATTAAAAAACAAAAAGAGTCAATATATATTAAAAAATAAATAAATAAAAAATAAATACATATATATATATATTCATAATTAAAAAAAAAAACTACATAAAAAAAAATAAAAAAGATTATTATTAAAAAAAAAAGAAGACAGGCGTACTTTGTTGATCCCCAACGTCCGATAACTGGTCAGACCACTTTCGCTGCAAAAAACAATCCTAAACAACTTCTCGACCACATTGGAGCCGCTGACCATCCAGATGGCTCGCCATGATAGCGACAAGCAAACTGTGGACCTGTTGAAAACCACCGTGGACCACCGCAGTTGTCGACTACCTCTAGATCACGCCCTGCAACCTTTTTCAACCTTCCGCAGAGCACACCATTCCGTTGGATCCACGTCCACCACGACCGTCCATCGTCATCAACCTCGAGTTGTCATTCTACTTGCCGCGGCTCTCTGCAAATCGAGCTACTGTTGCGCACACCCTCGTCGCCCACAACTCGTGCGGAAACCAACACAGACGCAGACTAACAGCCTCCACCGAAGCCGCAATCATCCGGCTCAGCTCTACTGCTACTATCCTTCCATTGGCCACGACTTTACAAATTGTCGTCGCAAAACAGCGGTCGCATGTTGTTACCTTCACTGTTGGAGTTCATCCCTCTCCCTGTCGCGTTGTTGTCCTGAACCTATGTGTCGCTTCTGTGTAACACTGCTAGTTGCTGCAACTTCATTCCACCCTTCTAGCCAAATGCAGCCTCAGCCTCACCCTCTTGGCGTCACCATACCCGCAACATGCAACCACCATTCGAACTCCAAGGAGATTACTGGTTGTGGGAATTGCTTCAGTTCAGAAAAAGTTTAATAAAACTTTTTCAATTTGTGGGTTCGCTACTCACTTTAATTGTGATTAACTTACGTAGAAGCGTTGCCGCCATCCGAGCTTATACCTACAATTGTGACCCTTCATAACACATACACAAGAAATTATTCCAAGGTTTAATCACAATTATTTGAAGTTTTAATCCAAAGTTTATTCAAAGGTTTAAACATCCAACAAAATACATTAATTAGTTGAGTTACTAAAAGAAAATTTAATTGGATGTTAAAAAGACCGATTCAAAAAACATAAAGTGAAGGATTTGAATAAAACTCATAAAGGTAATATTACTTTTCATTAAATTTTACTAAATTTGAAGTAAAAAGAGAACAAGGAACTATATATATATATATATATTAGTAATAATAAGGAAATTAAAAAAAAAAACTATTGAAGAAGTATACTTTTAAAAGACGGAAAAAGCTATTGAAGAAGTATACTTTTAAAAGACGGAATTTACAAAGGAAAAGAAAGGGGGAAAAGTATTTCATATTCAACAAAAAAAATGGAGTTTAGTTTGAAAATAAAAGAAGGAAGATTCTCTTATAAAGGTATTCCAATTGTAAATTTTAAATTATTTACATTGAAAGGGTGTCTCCAAAGGAAAGAGATTAACATCGCCATTAATCCAAACATTGAAGATAATTACATTAATATTAATTTGGCAAATCAGTTATTAATTCTAGAGCCAAATATAGGCGAACGAGAAGGTTTTCTTGGCGGGAAAGAATACAAAATTGATGATTTACAAGTGACGATTGATCATTATGATTACATATCTCAATTTTGTGTCGTAACTATGCTTGACAAAGAGGTTGACATAATTTTCGGTCGACCTTGGTTCAAGGAATTAGGTACATTCATTCTAAACACAGAAAACAAATTCTTGATGTTCCTTTACAAGAAGAAGATGGTCAAATTCCAAGACATGACAACAAAATCAAAACTAATAATGCCTTCAGTGAAGGATCTTAAGGATATTTCAGAACTAATGTTTCAAGAGAATCCAGAAACACTGTCAAAGAAGGAGAAAGAGCTTGAAGAAGTCATATCCAACAAAAATAAGGAAAAATCATGTTTGAAGGAACATAATCAGAAATTACTTACACAAGTAAGAAAATGTAAAGCTAAGAAACACCAGTTAAAACAAGAAAAGGAAATTTCTGAAAAGAAATTCAACGAAAATTTATTAGGAAAAGAAGAGAAAAGTTTATGCTTAAAGAACCTTAACCAAAGGTTATTAGAACAAATCAAGTGTTTAAAAGATGAGAAGCTTGAATACCAAAATAAAATTGACTCAGAAAATGAGGAACTTTTTCGTCTCAAAAACTATAATCAAAGTCTACTCACTCAAATTAAGAAACTTAAGGATGATAAGAAAGCATTAAAAGACAACTTAGAACAATTCACTCAAGAAGAAGTGTCGAAATCTCCAATCGTAACAGTCCAAGTTGAAAATAAGGGAATGAATACCGATCCAGTGAATATGACAACTCAAGAAGACAATTCAGTTGAAGAAATGACACACTTAGATGTTGTAGTTCAGATTATTAACATCCCAAGTGAAGGTTGTGTAACCAACTCAAGAAGACAATTCAGTGGAAGAAACAACACACTTAGATATTGCAGTTCAGATAATTAACATCCCAAGTGAAGGTTGTGTAACCAACTCAACAACATCATCCCCTGAAGTAAATCGAAAAATTTCAAACACTTAATAAGGGAATGTGAAACCAAAAAATTTCCCTATCAACCTCTGAATCATGAGAGTAGACAACTCAACCATGCTACGTATCAGGACCATTCAGACCAGAAACAACAAACTGATGTTACAGAGAATAGCGATGTAACCTCAATCAAGTCCTATGATGACAAGTCGTTACAAAATTTCAGTGATTAGAATATTACACAGAAGATTAATCTAGGATGGTCTGATCCCTTCTTAGTGCGACAATGTTGTTTGTCACTTAGAAGATCATATCATCTTGTATCGACAAAGATGACTCTTTTGAGACATAAAGAAATTCGAAGCCGAAAAAGAGATCAAGCTTTTTTCATTAACAAGCTTTGAAGAAAAAGCTTTTTGAGGAGAAAGGCAATGTTATGAATAAATATCTAGGAAATAATGTAAAATAATGTAAATGATAATAATCATAAATAATGATTAGTTAATTAGTAATTAGGTTGAAGAGTCATGTCTAAATGAGACATGACTCTCCATGAAGAGACATATGCTTGGTATATAAGCAAGCCTCTCATTCTTACTGTATCATCATTCTTATTCATACATTTAATATATAATATTTGTATCCTCATGAATATATTTATATTCCAAATCTTTTGGAGTAATTAATCTTTTGAAGGAACTTTGTTCGCTTCAATGAGCACAATGAAGAAATTTCAACCCCCACTCTGGTTATCAGTTTTCCTTATCACTCCATGCATTTAGTTTTAAATCCAAGCATGATAAAAATTCTAAAATCTAGAAATGATAATATTTTTTTGAAAACACAAATTTAGAGATTTTACAACTGCTGAAATTGCATAAATAAAACACAACAAAATTATGACAGCCCCACACAAAAAATAACACAGTGATTTTTTGTCAATGTGACCCTGGAAAAAACCCCTACAACTCTTGGGGAAAACCAGTTTGAGAGCTCTTCTTTATTTCTGAAAATGCTTTTATAGAGAAACTGAAATACACAGTAAAAATTCCAGCAACCACAAATTACAACTTATCTCGATTTCCGTGCTTGAACTCCGCCTCGAAAATTGTGCCAATCAACAAACAGCGAAAACAAAAATTTTTACAAAAATAAAACAGCATTAAATGTTGTACGGCCAGCCTCGAAAGATGTGCCCAGAACTCGATGTCCCTCTTCCTCGATTTCTATGCCTTTCTCCTACTATACGGTTTTTCCTTGGGATGCGTGCCAATAAATGTTGCTGCCCAGATTTGCTGAAATGTCTTCTTGCTGCTCTCCTTCACTTCCTCACTACTCAGAAATTTTCTCCTTGCTCTCTCTTCTCTTTCTCTCAAATGCTCATGAAAGAATGAATGATTTTTTCCTCTTCTCTTCTCCTTTTATTCTCTAAATGATCTTTTGGGTTAGCCTAAGATCTAATGGCTGAGATTCATTTAGATCTAGGGATGAAAATAAATGTGCATTTAATTCTCACTTTCTATTTTTTAACTTGCCCACTTAAATAAAGACCCACTTAGCCTTTTATTTCCATAGTCACTTTTTCACTTTCTAATTCTTCATTCACTTTAATAAAGTCACCTTTAAATTAGAATGTAACTTTAGCACTTATAAAGTCACTTTTAAATTAGAATGTAACTTTACCACTTATAAAATCACTTTTAAATTAAATTGATTTTACCACTTATAAAGTCACTTTAGGAGAAAAGTAAAAAATAATTTTGGATAGTTTTCCCTAGGCCAAAGATCAAAGCCTTAGGGAACCACTTGTCCTCTGGCACCCAAATTTTAACACACAAAATTAAATGTCTTTCTTTTTGTCCCAACTTCTATTAATGTAATCAAGATTGAGATATTGGAGTTCCACTTCCCTCATCTCCTTAAAGGGGATGTGGAAGTGGGTTGCTCCTCAAAAATGAAGAAAACATTCAAAGATTGTAATATGGGGAAATTTCATTTTCAGGGAATTTCATGGCGATGCCACAAATTTCAGCTAGTCATCTCCATTGCTCTTCATGTGGACTCTTTTGTGCCCTTGATTATTGTTAGCTTGAAAGATTTCATAAAAATCACTTTTGGGTAGAGCAAGGAGCAAGAGAGGATTTACCCCTACCTATCAACCCATTT
Organism: Pinus tabuliformis; assembly: GCA_031772625.1. Taxonomy (NCBI): domain Eukaryota; kingdom Viridiplantae; phylum Streptophyta; class Pinopsida; order Pinales; family Pinaceae; genus Pinus; species Pinus tabuliformis. Next base: position 786,879,852 of record CM062820.1, on the reverse strand, counting down.
CCTAGTCAACACCAACGTGACTGCAAAATATTGCAATCAGTTAAATGCCTTAATCTTTTCTTCCAGGAACATAACTCTAACTATTGAACCTCATTAATTCTTGGGCCTAGATAGGCTACAAATGAGCCTACCAGCTAACTTGCACTGGAGTAATAAGGCTGTTAATATATTTATCATGGCGACATTGTCTATCTTACTTTTGTAGTTATGACGATTTCTCATGAAAACTATCATAAATTTTTAGATTTAATGTAATGTCCCTTTCCGAATGATCACTTTTGAAAAACGACTCAGTAGCCTACTTGATTCCCATAGGCTATGGTCAGTAAAAGAGGGATCAATTAATTCAATTGTTTAAATTTCATTTGGGTGAAAAATCAACATGTAAAAGTGACACTGAATAATTAAATTAAAAAGCAGTTATTAAGTGACTATGGGAGAAAAAGCAAGGAAAACTTTATAAAGTCACTTTATAATATATATTATTTAAGTGAGTGGGAAAAGGTACAAAAGTAAAACAAAGGATCGAAGGGAAAAAAGGTTATAAAAAAAATACCCATGATATTCTGATAACCCAACCCATGGTAATTTGATGACCCATGGTATTTTGATAACCCATGGTATAGACCCATAGTATTCTGATAACCCATGGTATAGACCCACGGTATTCTAATGATAAAAGAGAGATTGGAGTTCACTCTTGGGGCATGTCTGATTATTTTCGCAAGTCGATTTGAAGAGCTCTTGTAGCTTGCGTGTGTGGGGGGGTAAAAGCCTTAAGAGAATCTGTAAGGTGAAACAAATTCACCCTAGCTGAACATAGGGAAGAATCACTCAGATTCTTCACAGGAATTCATTGTCAAAGAGGGATATTTGTCTTTTTGGCCAAAACAAGGGTTCAACCAGAATTTGTGTGGATTTTGTGTGGATCAATTTAGCTATCAGCTACTCATGGAAGCCTAGGGAGACCAAGTTTATCAGTGTTTCAGCATTCAGAAGGTTGTGTAGGCCGATTTAGCCATTAGCATTCTGTGGCTTTTCAAGGGAGGTCGAATGAGCTCAATAAATTGTCCCAGCAAAGTGATTTACAGCAGTTTGTCAGGAGTATTTCAGAGCTGCCATCTTCTTCCTATTCCCCAGCAAAATCGTGCCATTTGCCAGGGCCATTCACATGTTCCTAGAGACTGATTTTTTTTGTATCTAAAAGGGGTTGCCTTGCATATTAATAAAAACAGATTTGATTGGTTGAGTTGTTGCTGTGAAAATTTTATTTGTTGTCTCTGTTATTATTGTTACAGTGGTAATGTTGCTTCTGGTATATTTTTTGTAAAGGTTTTATATCTTAATATATGCAAAGTGTTTGACGAAATGTATTAGAAACGCCTCATATTTGTTTACATACAAAGTGTTTGACGAAATGTCTAAAAGCTAAAATTCAAGAAATTGTGAGTTTGGTTAGAACATTCTAGTAGGGGGCATTATAGTGGTATCAAAGTCGTGCATCCTGCCACCCTGAAGGGTTTTCAGTTTAAGAGTCATTTTCATAAGTGCTTCCAGTTAGTTGCAGCTGGGAATTAGTTCTTTCAATGAAAAAAATGAAAACCTTTAACGAACGGGAGAGCCTGTTAGAATTGTTGCAAAACATTGAAAATCATAAGATGAAGGGTTGTTGGAATCTCAATTATCAGTCGATACAAGCAAAAAGAATTATTCCATTGCAAAAAATAATGAAGGCAATCAAGTAGAGTCTATTTCTAGAAAAGCTTCTTCTTCAAATGCTCCTCCAATGTCAATAGCGATTACTATCCCTAGTTCTTCAAAGAAAGTGCTTGTGCTTGGTGTAAAGGATGATAGTTCTTTGCCACTCTCTAAGGATGCATTGAATCACTTTGATGATGGATTGCGCAATTCTGAGGATGCATCACATAAATATGAATCCAATGATGTGGCTATCCAAGCTGCCGAAGAATAAACTAATAAGCCAATTCCATCGCCTATGATGCCCAATTGACCTGTCAACTATGGCATGATTGCAATGTCATTGGATGAAATGAGCATTTTTAATGCGCCAAACTCAATGGAGGGGATTCTATAGAATGATCATTCAGCTTCACCTTTCACATGTCTCTGTCATGGCCATGGCGATGGTGCATTCTTGGCTACTGCAAGGGCCTTTAACGCACCCACGATGCATCCCACCCTGGTTTCCATGCTCATGAACGTCATATCCCAACAAAGCATGGAGGATGACTTCCACTTTTTGCATACACCTCATCACGAGTTCGAAACTTCGAAGACACAAGCCTCGCCTCTGAGAATGGGTTTTTGAATTACCATTCCGAAGTGGGGCTCCAGCCACCTGCACAGCAGTAGGACAATGACAACAACAACAACGCGAAGAAGCAGGAACAACATAAAACTAGGCGGAGTTCCAAGGTGGGCGAGAACGAGGAGGATCGAGACAATCAACAAATCACGAGTGTGCGAGTCGATCTGGTCCAAAACAAGTGACCCTTTAAGTGTGCCTACAACGGTTGCGACAAGACATTCAAGAATTCACAGACACTGAAAATGCATCACAAGACTCACTACACAAACGATGCTATTGAGAAACGACTAGAAGAACAGTTTTTTAATAACACCGCGGGTAATTGCAGGGTGGGGCATAATAAGAAGATCCCCTATAGATGTCCCATTTGTAGGCGAAGTTTTGTGGTTTTGTATGAGCTCATAAGGAACTTCAGCCAGAAATATTTGGAGGGCAAGAATATGTACAGCTGCTAGAAATGTGGTAAGAGGTTTTATATTGAGATTGATTTGAGAGATCACAAGAAGCTCTGTGGGGAGCCGATTCAATGTAAATGCGATATGAAGTTTGCTTTCGAGTGTCACATCTTGTTGCCCATAAGAAAACCCATCTCGAATGCCAGGATTCATGCCTCTTCAACTATAGTCAATGGGAGATCCTCCGGTTTTTAATTTTAAATGCCCACTGGTGGTTGGAGGAGTATAAATTTGATTTCGGTTTGATGGTGTAACATATATGATGTAAAACCATCATGGATTACAATTAGCATAAATATCATTTGGGTGAAAAAGAAACCTGTAAAAGTGATATTGATTAATTAGATTAAAAAGGTGTTATTAAGTGACTAGTGACTATGGGAGAAAAAGCAAGTAAAACTTTATAATGTCATTTTATAATATTTAATTGAGAGGAAAAAAGTAAAAAGGTAAAAGAAAGATTCAAACGGAAAAAAGTTTATAAAAGAGATACCCATGGTATTCTGGTGACCCATGGTATTCTAATGATAAAAGAGAAATTGGAGCTCCTTCTTAGGGAATGCCTGATTATTTTCTCAAGTTGATTTGGACAGCTCTTGTAGCTTTTGTGTGTGGGGGTTAAAACCCTTAATAGAATTGGTTTTGGTGGTGAAACAAATCCACCCTAGCTAATCACAAGGAAGAATCACTCGGGTTCTTCACAAGAATTCATTATCGAAGAGGAAGATTCATCTTTTTGGCTATAACAAGGGTTCAACCAGAAATTGTGTGGATTTCGCGAGGATCAATTTAGCTATCAGTTGATCATGGAAGGCAAGGGAGATCGAGTTTATCAGTGTTTCAACATTCAGAAAGTTGTGTAGGCCGATTTAGCCATTAGCATTTTGTCACTTCTCAAGCGAGGTCAAATCAACTCAATAAATTGTCCCAGCAAAGTGGTTTACAGCAGTTTGTCAGGAGCATTTCAGAGCTGCCATCTTCTTCTTATTCCCCAGCAAACATCGTGCCATTTGCTAGGGTTGCTTACAATTTCCCAGAAACTGAATTTTTTGTATCTAAAAGGGGCTTCCTCACACATCAATAAATCAGATTTAATTGGTTGAGTTGTTGCTATGAAAATTTTATTTGTTGGTTGTGTTATTATTGTTATTGTAGTAATCTTGCTGATGGTATATTTGTTGTAAAGGCTTCATATATGATCATATGCAAAGTGTTTAATGAAATGTGTTATAAATGTTTCATATTTGTTTACATGCAAAGTGTTTGACAAAATGTCTGAAAGCTAAAATTCATAAAATTGTGAATTTGGTTAGAACATTTTAGTAAGGGGTATTACATTTAATGTGATGGCTATGGTTGTTGTGATGATATTAATGATGGAATATTCTTGTGGTGTTGGTATATGATGCAACAGTCATGTTGTTTTCCTCTGGGGACCTACAAACAGTGTGACTAGCATATGTTATGGTTGTTATCTTAATTGACCAATGGTTACATTTTGATCTCTATACCTGCAAAACAAACAGTTATTGTGCATGCAAGGACAAATGAAAATAAAATCTAGAGTAACTGTTAAAATTGGTAACTAGGGCCAAACTCAATGTGGATCTACTTATGCATGGCAGCTGATATTTTTTGTGAATTCCTCTCGTCGAGAGGTGTAGGATTGATCTAAAGATCATTTGATTCCGACATGTATAAATGGAGATATGAATTTATTTGTGTTATGGGACAATTCGTCAAGGTGGGCCAGCAACCAAATTGCCCCCACTTGTGCTCAACATTTTAGTATAAAAAGAGGTGAGCTTGCTAGTCATTTACACATACTCTTCTTGTGATCTCTTCCTCTCCACTTGTCTTTGGGTTTTGGTGGGAGGAGAGATCCTAAGAGACAACGCTGCCCTAATGAAGAGATGCCCTAGATCTGAATGCTGACATAGGAAAGAAGGATCTACGCAGCCCTAAAAGAAGAACCTAGCTTCTAATGCTGCCCTAATAAACGCTGTTAATGGAGGAAGTCTCAACGCAGTCATGTTGAAGCTTCCCTCTACGCCATCAGGGATCTAGGACGCAGTCAAGCAGGTGACTAGGATATGCTGGTTGCAATAACCCTCAACGCAGTCATGATAAAGCTGCACTAAACGCAGTCAAGGAGAAGACCTAAACGCAGTCATGGTGAAGACCTTAACGCTGTCCATAAAAGATCTACACGCTGCCTTAAAGAGATCCCTAATACGCTGTTCTAGGCCACAGTTTGAGGAGGGTTTTCATGTGCCCTAAACTTCTGTGAGTGCAAGCCCTAGCCGCAGTCCTAATGGGAGGACTATAGTCTTACCCTAGCCGCAGTAAATGACAAGATCTGGCCGCAGTCCTAGGGGATCTCTAGAGCTACAATATGCTGCCTGAATGGTTCCTAATCTGCAGTCTCAAGTCTGCCCTAGCCGCAGTAAAAGGAGAAGGTTACAGTCACCAAAATAGAGGACTATAGCAGCTGTCCATTTGTGCTTCTAACCGCAGTCTTATGTGTCATGTTGGTGCCCTAGACACAGTCCATGAGGAGGACTGCTAGAGGCAGTTTAGGAGGGCTGTTAGAGGCAGTTAAGGAGGACTGTTAGAGGACTTGGTTGCTGTCCTAGAGAAGCTCTCCGCTACCTGAATATGAAAGAAGCCTAAACAACCATAGCCTAGCTGCTTTGCTAGGCTGCAAGCCATAGCAAGCAGCTAAGGCTGATAAGTGTAAATAGGTTGCAGCATATTGGATGCTGTATGTGCAGCATAATGATATATATTACAGCAAGCATGGATGAGTGTATGTTGGATGCAGCATGGTGTTAGAGACAGCATGTTTAGTTGCAACAATGATTAGTGCAGCATGATGAATGGTACAGCATAGTGCACAATGATAGTGGTACAGCATAGTGCACAATGATAGTGGTGCAGCATATAGGTGACAGTAAGGATGGGTGCAGCGTGGTGCAGCACAAGTATGGTGCAGCATAATGGTACAGCATGGTGATGATAGGCATGGATGCATAGCAGCAACACGCTGCATTGTAGCAGCTTGTTGATGATGGGTACAACATGATGATGAGGTATTGCTCAGTGATTGGGTGCAGCACAGTGACGAGTGCAGCGTGATGATGAGGTGCAGCACAGTGATGGGTGCAGCATGGTGATGGAGTCACCTTGCAAGATCAGCTGAAGCAGTATGTCTTCACTGGAGTTTAGATCAGCTACCTCATGTGTTATCTTCATGGAGAAGATCTTTGCTCTTAGTTTGATAAGTCAAAATGTTGACTTCAGATGTATATGTATTGTCTCTCTCTCTGCTGAACTATTGAAGAACATAAGAAGAAGTGATCAAGGGTTTCCCCACATTGGGGTTTGTCCCTGGCTGGCGCCACATCTTGTGTCCTCTTGTCTTGGCTTGTTTTCTGTGATTTATGTTTATGTTCTATCTGCATTTTACTATCATGCTAAATGTGATTGTTAATCTGAAATTGATATTGAGTTAATGTGAAAAATTGAAGTAAATTGCTCTCAGCATAGAACATACCTAAAATTAACATGGTATCAGAGGTGAGGTGAAGACAAAACCCAAGCAAGAGTAAAAGAGCAATCACCGAAAACAGTTGGAAAGCACAAAAGGCTCAATGGGTTCCTCATCCCTCTTCAAATTCACAAAGGGTGAAGTTGAAGAAAAGAAGACTATCGAAGTGGCACAGCAAAAGCGTCCGGTGGCCTACCTAAAGGTCACTTCAATGGGAAGTCCGGATCTAAGGGTGGAAGGAAAGGCAGATGCCTTGCTTGCAATGAGTTTGGCCATTATGCGAAGGAGTGTCTCAATAGAAGGGACACATCATTTGATGATGACAACAATCATTCCAGGGGCATCTTCAATGATCAGAGGAATGACAGGTACAAAGGCAAAGGAATAAAAGGAATGTAGGTCATCAAGGAAATGGCCGACTCTTCAAGAAAGCAAGGAACTCCATGTATGAAGAATCAAATGTTGTTTCTAATAAGCAAAAGGAACATTATCTTATATTGGCCCTCTCCACTACTCCTCCAGACTCTCTAGGAATCTAGCTTATTGATAATAGTGCTTCAAGACACTTCATCGGATACAAGGAAGCTCTCTCTAATTTGATAGAGAAGGAGACAATCGTGGAGATTATTCTTGGAGACGATGCCACCTATCCCGGAAAGGGTGTAGAGAATGCTACCCTTCAATTTAATGACGGTAGCACGATTCATTTACAAGAATTTCTTTATCGATCTCAAGAAGAACCTGGTGTCCATTTCGGCAATGGAAGTCAAAAGTTTCTAGGTGGCATTCATCGATGGAAAGGTACGTGTTTGAAAAAGGAATTTTCGAGATGCTTTTACTCTTGGGTTCAGGGTTGGAAATTTGTATCAAGTTTCTAGAATTCCATTGGGGACCATGTCGTGTGACTCATCTCTTCTACGGCATCGGAGGTCTGCCCATCTTCATTATGGGGCCCTACTCGATGTGAGAGAGATGCTGACAGGGATGTTTGAATTCAAAGAAGAGCATGAAAGTACATGTCCGAGATGTACCGAAGGAAAATTTACAAGGGGACCATTCCCCTCATGTAATAGCAAGACCACAGATGTGGAACAACCCGAGGGCTTTGAGATTCATGATCGGGAATCTCATGTATGCGGGTTGAAGAAAGCTCTCTATAGTTTGAAGCAAGCACCCCGGACTTGGTATGAGAGGATTGATACCTATCTGATGAAGCTGAGATTCACTAGGAGTGAAGTCGATCCAAATCATTACTTCAAGATTGTGGCTGATAGACCTATCATACTGGCACCTTATGAGGACGACCTCTTTCTGACAGGTGCAGACCCTCTCATTTACAAAAGTAAGAGGGAGTTGGATTCTGGATTTGGAATGTTAAACTGCAAGCCTGTGACTACCTCGATGGAGATTAACTTTCAGAAGTTATGTCGTAATGATGCCGGACCTGATTTGGGAAATGTCTCTGAGTTTCATAATCTCATACTAGCATTGATGTTCTTGGTCAACTCCCATCCGGATATATGTTTTGCAGTTAGCATGCTGAGCACATATATGGTTGAGCCTCACTAGATTGGTGCCAAGAATCATTTGAGATATCTTTAGGGCACAATCTCTCATGGATAGAGATACACTGCCGGAAATGTGAAGCTGCATGATTATTCTGATGTTGATTAGGTAGGCAGTGTGGAGGATCGCAAGAGCACTTCTGCATGTTGGTTCTCTTTGGGTTCTACTTCAATATCCTAGATGAGCAGGAAGCAGAAGTCGGTTGCTTTGAGCACCGATGAGGCCAGATACATAGCAGTGAGTATGACCTCTTGTGAAGCTGTCTAGTTGTGGAAGCTCTTCAATGAGTTGTTTGGACACGTATTGGATATCATCGTGATCTTCTGAGACAACCAGAGGGGGATTCGATTGTTGAGGAATCCTATATTCTATGATCACTGCAAGCATATAGACATTAGGTACCACTTTATCTAAGATATGGTATATCGAGGAACAAGAAAGCTCCATCGCATTGGGACTGATGTGCAGGTCGCCGACATTCTATCGAAGCTCCTGGGAAAGGTCAAATTTGTGACTTTCCGAGAACGACTAGGAGTCGTGGAGAGACCCTCTCCTAAGGGTCCTCTATGATATGGATATTGAGCTCTGGGAGCTCTGGGGGGCATGTGGTACTTCCTGGAGTGATGAGCAACCATAGGGTGAGTGGTTCAGCCTTCCCCTAGTGGTCTGCTATCTAGGCGGGATGAGTGTTCATCCTTCTCCTGCTGACACACAATCATAGGGTGAATGGTTCAACCTTCCCTTAGTGATTTGTTGTGTACAGGGTGAGTGGTTCAGCCTTCCCCTGGGATACCCCATGGCGACATGTAGGCAGGAAGAGTGGTTGATCCTTCTCCTGCTGAGATATCCTACCCATGTAGTCTGGGACTCATGGGAAGTACCTCTCATCTGGCCAATGAGTAGGGAAATGAGGATAGGGACCATAGTAGTACCGATGGACGCATCGTGTATCTACCATACTCCCTATGTTAGGATGACATTGATTTGGGATCAATTGGAACTGACTTCGAGTCAATAAGAGTGATATAAATCACTCTCTTTTGGAACTGATTTCGAATCAGTAAGACTGGTATGATACACTCTATTTCTTTGGAACTGATTTCGGATCAGTAAGAGTGGTATGGAACACTCTCTTTATTTGGAACTGATTTCAGATCAGTAAGAGTGGTATGACACACTCTCTTCATTGGGACTGACTTCGGGTCAGTAAGAGTGGTATGGGACACTCTCTTTTATATGGGACTGACTTCGGGTTAGTAGAGGATGGTATGATACGTTCTCGATCACTTCTTCTTCTTCTTAGTTCAGCAAAGCAGAGCAATGCAAGGCACTGATGGCAGAGATAGTACAGTCTGGAAGATGGTCTAGCAGATGGAGTTCTCCCTAGTTGAGAGGGAGTGTTAAAATTGGCAACTAGGGCTAAACTCCATGTGGATCTACTTATTCATGGCAGCTGATATTTTTCGTAGATTCCTCTCGTCGAGAGGTGTAGGATTGATCTAAAGAGCATCCGATTTCGACATGTATTCATGGAGATAAGAATTTATTTGTGTTATGGGACAATTCGTCAAGGTCGGCCAACAACCAAATTGCCCCCACTTGCGCTCAACGTTTTAGTATAAAAAGAGGTGGCTTGCTAGTCATTTACACACACTCTTCTTGTGATCTCTTACTCTCCACTTGTCTTTATGTTTTGGTGGGAGGAGAGATCCTAAGAGACAACGTTGTCGTAATGAAGAGATGCCCTAGATCTGAATGCTGCCATAGGAAAGAAGGATCTATGCAGCCCTAAAAGAACCTAGCTTCTAACGCTACCCTAATAAATGATGTTAATGGAGGAAGTCTCAACGGAGTGATGTTGAAGCTGCCCTCTACGCTGTCAGGGATCTAGGATGCAGTCAAGGGTGACTAGGATATGCTGGTTGCAATAGCCCTCAACGCAATCATGATGAAGCTACCCTAAATGCAGTCAAAGTGAAGACCTAAACGCAGACCTAAACACAGTCATGGTGAAGACCTTAACGCTGTCCATAAAAGATCTACACGCTGCCTTAAAGAGATCCCTAATAAGATGTTCTAGGTTGCAGTTTGAGGAGGGTTTTCATGTGCCCTAAACTACTGTGAGTGCAAGCCCTAGTCGCAGTCCTAATAGGAGGACTACAGTCTTACCCTAGCCGCAGTAAATGACAAGATCTGGCCGCAGTCCTAGGGGATCTCTAGAGCTACAATATGCTGCCTGAATGGTTCCTAATCTGCAATCTCAAGTCTGCCCTAGCCACAGTAAAAGGAGAAGGCTACAGTCACCAAGATAGAGGACTATAGCAACAGCCCATTTGTGCTTCTAACTACAGTGTTATGTGCCATGTTGGTGACCTAGACACAGCCCATGAGGAGGACTGTTAGGAGGGTTGTTAGAGGCAATTAAGGAGGACTATTAGAGGACTTGGTTGCTGTCCTAGAGAAGCTCTCCGCTACCTGAATATGAAAGAAGCCTAAACAACCATAGCCTCGCTGCTTTGCTAGGCTGCAAGCGATAGCAAGCAACTAAGGCTGATAAGTGTAAATAGGTTGCAGCATATTGGATGTTGTATGTGCAGCATAATAATATATATTACAACAAGAATGGATGAGTGTATGTTGGATGTAGCCTGGAGTTAGAGACAGCATGTTTAGTTGCAACAATGATTAGTGCATCATGACGAATGGTGCAGAATAGTGCACAATGATAGTGGTGCAGCATATAGGTGATAGTAAGGTGTTGGAATTTCTAAGTCTAACTGTTAGAAACCCTTCATGTACTTTTCGTATTTATTTATGCCTACTTGTTCTAATTAATTAACAAGTTATTTACCATGTAAATACTGAAAATAAATACAAATACATGCTCAACACATCACAAATCATCAACTGAAGGAAACAAAACAAGCACACAAGTGACACCATTGTTTTTGGACCAATGTCCCCGGAAAAACCCAATGCGGGAAAACCGGTGCAGCTATCTGAGGCTTTTAATTACTAAGCAGTTTCAAAATACAATTTGGGTGCCAAAACCAGCTCACCCAATAGAGAATAAGCTCGGCAATAATACCTCTCTGTCGGAGACAAATGTTCCAGCTGAAACCCCGGATAAACACTCCGACAGCTCCCAGCTCCAATCTGCCCCACGAAAACCCCAGCATCAGCCTCTAAGGACTGCGTCAGCCCTTTCTGGCCCAGCATTTGCCCAACGTCACCCTAGCTCACCTTGCGTCAGCATCTAGAGGCACTGCGTCAGCCCTTAGAGCCTTTGCGTCACCCACGCAGGCTCTCTAAGGCACTACGCAACTCCTGGCTGCCTCTGAGTGAGCCTTGGTTGGCTCTACGTGAACCTCTGGCTGGCTCTGCGTCCCTCTCTCCCAGCTTCTGCATTGATCCACCTGGTAGTATCTCTGCCTCTTTGCTTCTGTATTCACTGCCCCTCAGTTGCAACTCCGATCACTCTTTCGACTTCCTCAGCAAACCCTGCCCCAGAAAATCGAAATCTTGATCAACTCGATGTGTTCTCCAAGTGACCCTCAAGCCACCTCTTATACTTTGCTTGTTGACAATTCAACGGTCGAGATTAAGTCCCTAATCAACGGCTAAGATTAGATCTGGCTTGATCCATGACTTTTGGACCATTCTAACTCAGTTTTATATTAATTCACATTAATATTTTATTTACCCTAAGTTTAGACTTGGGGACTCCATTAAAAATATTAATTATTTTAATATCTCCCAAACTGTTTAGAATCTGCCCATACCATTTCTAGTTATTGGAGATCTCATGTGCTTTAGCCTCTCCACCAATTTCTGTGGCTAGATCACATTCGATGCTACCCCAAATCAACACTCCCTCTTAGCGAGGACTGAGCTCTAGTAATACTCCTCACTAAGCATCACCCTGATCATCCGGCATCAGTCCCTGTGCTGATGCTTGGCCTGCTGCTCAACATCCTCTGCACTGCTGCATCATGTACTGCTACCCATGGCCCTGCCACTGCCACTGTTGCATCTGTAAGGGAGCTTCCTCTGCATTCGTGTTGCTACCCATGGCTCTGCCACTAACACTCCTGCATCTGCACTGCAATCCCTCTCATCATGTTGCATCGTGCTGCCCATAGCACTGGCACTGCTAACTGCTGCACTGCAACTCAGTTACTGAGAAGTAAGTAATTGATCTCCCAACTCTCAAATCTCTGTCAGGCTAGAGACACCCTCGATGCTGAAACTCCCTCTATCACTGACAAGTGCTCCCTCTTTGACCTCTGCGTCGTTGCAACAACTCCATGCATCTCGCACTGCTGCCTCATGCTGTCCTGGGAATTCAGCAATGTAGCTCCCTTTGATGCTCCATCTGCATCCGTCTCTATTGACATCCGCCAGTACTGCTACTCCTCTTCGGGGCTCCCGTAGCACAGTATAATCCAGTGTTGCGGGGGAGCGCCCCCCCCCCCCTCGCTCCCGCTCCCGATCCGCGCTCCGGGCGGGAGCGACTCGGGAGCGGGTCGGGAGCGCGCTCCCGAAATCGCTCCCGAAAAGGGAGCGATTTCGGGAGCGCGCTCCCTAAAAAAATTTTCGCTCCCTGCCTTTTCGGGAGCGTTTTGCCTTTTTTGCATTTTTTTTTTGTAGTAATGTTCGAAATGCAATTTTTTTTGAAAGAAACAAATAGTTTTTGAGTGGGGCAACTTAATGATCAAGTCTAGGCCCTAGTATTGATATGCTATTCATGGTAATGTTAAATTCTTAAAGTAAAAGTGACATTTTCTTTAATTTTCATTTTCATCCTTTTACTTAAATTTTTAACATTACCATGAAATGACTCAGGATGTTTGAGAGTGGTTTCGTCCTCATTGGATTTCATATGAAGAAAGTAGAATTTTAGATTTCATTCAAAATCCAGCAGACTTATCAGTTTTTCAGGATTTCAGGATTGGGGGATTGCAATGTTTCCATTGAATTTTGTCATGTATTAGGGTATGGAACTCATATTTAATCAAGAGTACCAATCCCTCTATGTACCTTGATGTTAGTGACATTGGTTGTCGAACTCCTCTATCATGACCCTTCTAAAAATGTACGCATCACTCAAACAAAATCTTGACTTGACATGCTATGCTTTTTCTATCTTATGTTAATGCTTAGAGGGTGATATTAATGACAAAGATCCCTATACAGATACAAAGGTAATGACAAAGATACCTCTGGATATTAATGCTTGGAGGGTGATATTAATGACAAAGATCCTGATTTTGCAACAAGACTAAAAAATTAGACATTTCTCGTGGTGGCAAGAGGCCCAAGCATAAGAAATAGATAAAAGATTTACTTCTCTTTTCTAGTTTCTAGTAGCTTTTATAACTATTGACTCTTTCATATTTATTATGATATTTTTTTAAACAATATATGACAATTTAAGTTTGAAGTTGGCAATTATAACTCATTAGTAATGAATTATGAATATGATGCTTCATGAAAGTTGAAAGTTGTTTCATTTCATTTCATTTTATAACATTTCATTTCATGTTAGATATTATTTGTTGTAATGGTTACACTTAGCTTACAAGTACAACTTTGGTGATCAATGATGATAAATGTTATATATTGAATTTTAAAAGCTTGAAACTTTAAGATTGATGAATCATGAGACTCAATATGTTGTATGTTACTATGTTACTAACTTGCGGACGTGGTTGATGAAGATTATAACTTCTAGATGATTGTTGTTATATGGTTCAATCTATGTTTTTTTATGTTTTTTATGTCTATTTCATCATTCTACATGTTTTTGTTGACATATATGTATCAAAAATTAAAAAATATAAAAAATATATATATTTTTAAAAAATCGCTCCCCGATTCGCTCCCAAACCGGGAGCTTCTGAAAATGGTCGCTCCCGCTCCCGCTTCCGCTCCCGCTCCCCGCTCCCGCTCCCGCTCCCAAGTAACATTGGTATAATCCAAGAGGTTGGGTACCTCGAAGATCCTGCCCCTCTTCGCTTGTAGTCCGTCTGCTTACAGCTCGATGTCCCCCCCTTCCTCTCAAGTGGCGTATGAGCACTCATGGCACAATCATCATCTGTCTCCACTTCCTTCTCCGCCCTTGCTGGCGCAGCCTTGGTCTCAGAAGCCTCTCCTTTGCTCTTCTTCCTCGGACACTAGCTCGCATAGTGACCCAGTTCCCCACAGTTGAAGCATTTGACCTTGGAGAGGTCCTTCTTCTTCCGTTTCTCCTGCTTTCCCTCAGATGCTAGGGCAGCATCCTCTTCTTCCTCCTTGATTCTGATCCCCTTGCCGCTGCTTCCCGCCTTGCTTAGCCTTCTGATCTCTTCTTGGCAAAGAGTCGCCCACATTTCCTCCCAATCTGGAAGGGTCGCCCTGCCTAGTATGCTCTGGACAAACACCTCCCAGTCTTCTAAGACTGCGTTCAGGGCTATTCTCACCATCAATTCTTGATCCAGCGTGGCCCCTATGGAAGTCAGTTGATCTCGGATCTCCTTTAATCGACGGAGGAAGGTGTCGATCTGTTCTCCCTTCTACATCTGGTGTGACCGCAACTGATTTTCTAGTAGCATCTTCCTCTACACGGAAGTATGCTGATTCAACTTCTTTAGGGCCTCCCACATCTCATTTGTTGTATTCTTCTTGGCAATGTGTGGTACTACATGGTCCTTGACCCTGTCAAGGATGATGCTCTTGGCCCTTGCCATTGCATCCTCGTACTTATCGTTATCAGTCGGGTCAACTGGGACCACTATTGTCCTCAAGGCGAAGTACTTGAGATGGTTCCTGTCTAGAACAAATAAGATTCTTCCCTTCCAGACTACTAAGTTTGAGGCTCCGTCCAGTCTGTCCTGGTCTCTTACCCCATTCACTGCCATCTCACTGCTCCTCTACTTCCCTTCTAGAAGTTTTCGGTGTGACTCCCTCTAAGCCTCGATTTCCCTCCTAGAAACCCCTCTGCCAATGTCAAGATGCCCCCACTTCGATCCTTGGTGCAACTACACCACTGATCCAGATTTCTTAGCTAGAAATCCTCAACAGCAACTCCCTCCTCCTTGGTCTTACCCTATTAGGTATTGTTCCGACTACAATACCCTACCATCTTCACTCTTCAACTTACCCATAGCCTCCTAAGCCCCAGCAAACTAAAGGTTGGAGCTTCTAGGCTCTGCGCAATCCCGGCACCAGCAAAATCCGCACCTCCTAGCCACGGGCGTCAATCCTTCCTAATTGAGAAAGATGACCGGGGCACTGCGTAAGTCGAGTCTGCTCTTCTCTGCCACTGCGTTGATCCTCTTCCCGGCTCAAACTTGATGACGCAGGCACTGTGTCACCCCTTCCTTGCTGCTTCTGTGCTAGGAATAGCTTCTGTCACTCGGGACAATTGTTTTCTGTTGTTGCTACTCTGCTCGGCTGATGTTCTCATTTCTTTTGTGATCTGCAACCACACTTTGATACCATGTTGGAATTTCTAAATCTAACTATTAGAAACCCTTCATGTACTTTTCTTATTTATTTCTGCCTACTTGTTCTGATTAATTAACAAGTTATTTACCATGTAAATACTGAAAATAAATACAAGTACATGCCCAACACATTACAGATCATCAACTGAAGGAAACAAAACAAGCACACAAGTGACAGTTGTTTTTGGACTAATGTTCCCAGAAAAACCCAATGTGGGAAAACCGATGTAGCTATCTAAGGATTTTAATTATTAAGCAATTTCAGAATACAATCTAGGTGCCAAAACCGGCTCATCCAATAGAGAATAATCTCGGAAGTAGTACCTCTCAGTCGAAAACAAATGTTCCAGCTGAAACCGCGGATAAACACTCTGACAACTCCCAACGCTAATCTGCCTCACGAAAACCCTAGCGTCAACCTCTAGGGACTGCGTCGGCCCTTTCTGGCCCAGCGTCTACCTAGCGTCACCCTAGCTCACCCTGCGTCAGCCTCTGGAGGCACTATGTCAGCCCTTAGAGCCTCTGTGTCACCCACATTGGCTCTCTAAGGCACTGCGCAACTCCTCGCTACCTCTGCATGAGCCCTAGCTGCCTCTGCATGAACCTCTAGCTGGCTCTGTGTCCCTCACTCTCGGCTTCTGCGTTGATCCACCTGGTACTATCCCTGCCTCTCTGCTTCTGTATTCACTGCCCCTCAGCTACAACTCTGATCACTCTTTTAACTTCCTCAGCAAACCCTGCCCCAGAAAACCAAAATCTTGATCAACTCAGTGTGTTCTCCAAGTGACCCTCAAGCCTCCTCTTATACTTTTCTCGTTGAAAATTCAACAGCCGAGATTAAGTCCCTAATCAACGGCTAAGATTAGATCTAGCTTGATCCATGACTTTTGGACCATTCTAACTCAGTTTTATATTAATTCACATTAATATTTTATTTTCCCTAAGTTTAGACTTAGGGACTCCGTTAAAAATATTAATTAGTTTAATATCTCCCAAACTGTTTAGAATCTACCCAAACCATTTCTGGGTATTGGAGATCTCATGTGCTTTAGCCTCTCAGCCAATTTTCGTGGCTAGAACACATTCGATGCTAACCCAAATCAACACAAGGATGTTTGCAGCGTGGTGCAGTATGTTGCAGCATAATGGTACAGCATGGTGATGATAGGCATGAATGTATAGCAGCAACACGATGCATTCTAGCAGCTTGTTGATGATGGGTACAACATGATGATGAGGTACTGCTCAGTGATTGGGTGCAACACAGTGACGGGCGGAGCATGATGATGAAGTGCAGCACAGTGATGGGTGCAGCATGGTGATGGAGTCACCTTGCAGGATCAGCGGAAGCAGTATGTCTTCACCGGAGTTTAGATAAGCTACCTCGTGTTATTTTCATAGAGAAGATCTCTGCTCTTAGTTGGATAAGTCAAAATGTTGACTTCAAATGTATACGTACTATCTCTCTCTCTGCTGAACTATTGAAGAACATAAGAAGAATTGATCAAGGGTTTACCCACATTGGGGTTTGTCCCTGGCTAGCGCCACATCTTGTGTCCTCTTGTCTTGGCTTGTTTTCTGTGATTTATGTTTATGTTTTATCTGCATTTCACTATCATGCTAAATTTGATTGCTAATCTGGAATTGATATTGAGTTAATGTGAAAAATTGAAGTAATTTGCTCTCAACATAGAACATACCTAAAATTAACAGTAACGCTACACAATAAGTGCTCTAATCTATGATAATTTTGAATTTTGGCGGAAAATGATTATTTTGGCATTGGTCCTAGGTCATATAAACTAAGGTTGTACCCCCCATAATCTCCTTCGTTGCTTGAACTATGGACTTGGCAAATTATTGAGTTGACAATGTGACGATTAAAACTACCCTAGGATTCGTTGCTCCACACAAAGGGAGGAGGAGAAGCCACTTGTACAAGGAGTACAAAGGTTATTCAATGTGAACCCTCATACCCCATGTTACCCCTTTTTCAATAGGTGTACTCCAAACCAGTGTTGCAAAAGTCCCAATAAAATCGTGATAAAATCGATGAATCGAAAGTTTTTCGGATTTTATCAGCAATTTTTTTAATTTGAAAAATTCTCGATTTTATTGTAAAAGTCGTGATTTTTTCCTAAGCCGATGAAAAAACTCATGAGTTGTTGTCGAGGCAAGTTAAATTAGCTTTTGATGCTTTTTCAGGTCGTTTTGCATACCTAGCAATGTGTTGCAAGGTCTAAGGAGAAGCAAAGGGTTTCCAGACACTGAGGAGGTGGAGAAAAGTGAGTTTTTTTTAGTGGTAATAGTTTTTTCTCCATTGTTTAGCAAGCTCTCTCCAACAATCGCAAACTGGCAAGTATGGGCAGTGATTTCACCCCTTTTTTCCTATTTTTTCTAATTTCTATGGGGTTTCAATGACCCCCTTTCCTCATGAAATTGCTAGAGAGATGGGAGCACTTTCCCAACCGTACACGTTTCCTTCAATGCATAGGATTTCCCAACAATGCCCAACTTCATTGAGGGTTGTTATGAGTTAAGGTTTAGCATATTTTCAATGATAAGGTGTGCAATGTCATAACATCCTAAAGAAAAGGTCTTTTAATGCTTAGTCAACAAAGGAGGCAAGACCTTCAAATAAATATCAAGGATTTGGGGTTTTTAACTGAGTTTTATGGTCGAAACCATGCATAAATATCAAATTAATGATGATGTCAACCCTAAAGAGAAGGGTTTTAACATGTAAGGATGTTATATTTCGCTTTTATATAATTATTAACTGTAATTCCTATTTAAGAACCATAAACATCAAACATGAATTTCCTTTTTAGCAATTTTTCACATAAAACCCTACCCTAACCCTAGGTATCTAGGAAAAAGAAAGGAGGAGAAATTTAATAAAGGGAGTTGATCAACACTTTGATGACTGGTGCCTTGTGCTAAATGGGCTTAATTGAGTCTTTTAGGGTAAAGCTCAATGAGAACGACCTTGTTGGAGTAAGGGGGAATGACTAGGGCATCCACTTTTAAAACCCTAGCAATTTTCCTTGTGAGGGAAGATTTTAATTTTAAAGGGTTGCACATTTGGAGTTCCCTTAAAGGTTTCTAGGGGAAAAAAGTACATATCATAAAGGAGCAAGATTTCAATATAGATAATAGCATTTATATCATGGCACAAAATAGAAACCCTACTACACAAAAACAATATGCAAAAATTTAGAAAATAGGCATTAAACTTTTAAAAAATTCCAAAAGAAACACTTCAATTGATCTTTGGAAAACATCTCCAAGCAAAAACCATCTCCAAAAGAACTTGCAACATCAACAGATCACATTTTGGACCAATATATAGAGACAAGAGACTAATTCACACTCTTTGGAAGAGGAGTGAATGAATGTGTGATGATGAAAAGTGGAATACGGCCTCCTCTATTTATATGAGTAACTTGCATTACTTCTAGTAATTTACAAGCAAAGCTTTGAAACAAGTTTTCTTAATTGTTCAAGTGAGAGGTCACAAGCCGACCTCAATATAACTCAAAAAAATAACAATAAATGCTCAA
The DNA here is from genome assembly GCA_031772625.1 of Pinus tabuliformis. NCBI lineage: Eukaryota > Viridiplantae > Streptophyta > Pinopsida > Pinales > Pinaceae > Pinus > Pinus tabuliformis. The sequence continues at coordinate 786,860,902 of CM062820.1, read as the reverse complement.
ATAGCCCACACGTGTGGGAAAGTAAAGTCCACTATGACGTCATCCTCCAGAAATGCTCAATACGCCACAAGCGACAAATGGATCATGAGGGCACCATACTCCAAGGAAAGCTCAAAGTACATGGGTATGCAACCATAAGTGCCTCCAAAACCATGACATCATCACCAATGTGCCCTATGTCACCCTTCTACAGGAAAAAAAGGAGTGACATGGCACCATCATGCTCAAGCATTGGTGCCTACTAGTGATGTGCAAGCCCTCCCCTGTCATCTCAATGATAAGCAATCATCACCTTAAATTTGGAACAAGCAACATCAATCAAACAATGCCAAGGCCAACCTAGGGGCATCCTGGGTCTATTTGGGCACATCATCAATAAATACAACACCAAGCCATAAGTGGCTCAACGTTTCAGCATATAGGGGTAGTTAAGAGAGTCAAGTACCATATGGAATCATCTCATAGCCCAAAGTTCATCTTTGGAGGGGCAACACTACATCATCAAGGTCAAAACTGCTCTAGACTAGGTAAAACGACCTCTTGGAGTGTTGTTGAATTGGATGAAGATCAACTCTCAAGGAGTCTTTGTTGCTATGATAATAACACCTAATAAAACCCTTTCAAGATCAAGTGAAATCATCAATCGTTAGGGATAATAATCATAAATGGATTATAGCAGACAATATGTAATATTAGGGGCACAAGCGTACTTCACATAAAACTCACCTTCAAATGTCTCACTAGATCAAGACATATAAACAAGTTATTTCACTTATATTTAGGATAGTTAGGTCAACAACCTTATTAAGCATTCCCAGCCCCCAAGAGGAATTGACATGTCCCAGGTTAGCCCATCAATCCATAGGTGTCTATGATAATGATGGTTATGGAGTGGGAAAGACTTTAGGGAAGGTACCATAACCATGTGACCAGCTAATGGGGGTCCAACATTCTAGGTGTGTAGATGTAAGGAGGGAGCAATCATGGAGACATGAGTTTACCCCTTACCTTGGCCTACTTTTTTCACCCCTCTAGAGTCTAGTGTGCCTTGTACTTTTTATGATTTGTCTTTAATAAGAGCCCAAGCTTCCTTTTGAGATTTTCCATTACTCTTTAAGATGAAGCATTTTATCGTTCATCAGGGTTGGAACATACAAGAGTTCCTTTTCTTAGATGAAGCATTAAATGCTTGAGGAATTGGGTGATGGCTTATGACAAGGTAACGCTCATGCTAGGCTTTTTCCCATGCACTACATAAATGTACGGTCATCTTTTGCATTTTTCATTTTTCTTTCATTGTGGCTTTCTATGCTCATATCTTTCTTTTAGCTGCATCAACCTCTACGGCCAACTTTTCGAGCCTAATCTCAAGGATGTGGATGAAGGGTGCCAATCCCAATGACCAATGATTATCAGCCTAAAGAATGGAGATGAATAATAGGGAGAGATGGAGAGTCGTAGGTATGGATTACCTTGGACAGACTACAACAATTAGTATTTCCTCAGTAGTGCCCTTCCTAAAACCCCAAGGCCTTAGTGGAGGCCCCATCGGACGAGAGTCAAAGACTAGCCTTCCAGGTGAAATAAGCGAACAAGAATACAATTGAGATCGATTAATTATCCATTTTTGGCCCGTGGCCCATATTAGTATGCCCATAACACTAAGTGAAAGCACATGATTGTGAAAATGGTAAAGTGTTTGTCGATGGATGACCCATTTTCCTTCAAGAAGGAATGCCAAAAGGGAGAGAAATTGGACTAGAGTGAATAGAGAATCATGGCATAATGTTATGTGTTGATCATATAGGGTTGTTGGCTCGCAGGTTGTCCAAAGGGGAGAAATTTTTTCTCCTAGAGGTTACCCACTTTTTGTTGGCTAACATGAATCATGGATAATGGTCTATTAGGACACATAATTTAAAGGAACACTTATTTTTTAAAGCCCTATAGAGGTCATCACACCATGTGAGGGTGGAAACACTCATGTTGTCATTATCCTAGTGCACCTATTTTTTCTCCACATGGACCATCTTCTTATGTATGCACACCAATTTGGCAATGGTGATCATTCCTCATGGCAGTCTCACAATACACAATGTATTTGTGCTCCGCAAAGGCAATATCCGCAAGGGTTTCCCCACATTGGGGTTTGCCCTTGGCTAGCGCCACATCTTGTGTCCTCTTGTCTTGGCTTGTCTTCTACAATTCATGTATATGTTCTATCTGCAGTTTACTATTATGCTGATGTGATTGCTAATTTGGAAAATATATTGAGCTAATTGTGAAAATTGAAATAAATTGCTCTAAGCATAGAACATACCTAAAATTATCATGGTATCAGAGCTAAGGTGAAGACAAAGCCCAAGCAAGAGTGAAAGAGCAATCACCGAAGACAGTTGGGAAAGGACAAAAGGCTCAATGGGTTCTTCATCCCTCTTCAAGGGTGAAGTCGAAGCAGAGAATAATATCCCAGTGGCGCAGCAGAAGCTTCTGATGGCCTACCTAGAGATCACTTCAATGGGAAGTCCGGATCTAAGGGTAGAAGGAAAGGCAGATGCCTTGCTTGCAATAAGTTTGGCCATTATGCGAAGGAGTGTCCGAATGGTCGGGACACATCACTTGATGATAACAATCATTCCAGGGACATCTTCAATCATCGAAGGAACGTTGGTCATCAAGGAAATGGCCAACTCTTCAAAGAAAGCAAGGAACCCCAAGTATGAAGAATCAAAAGTTGTTCTTGATAAGATAAAGAAGCATTATCTTATATTGACCCTCTCCTTCAGACTCTTTGGGAATCTAGCTTATTGATTGTAGTGCTTCAAGGCACTTCATCGAATAGAAGGATGCTCTCTCTAATTTGGTAGAGATGGAAACAATCGTGGGATTATACTTGGAGTCAATGCCACCTATCCCGGAAAGGGTGTAGGGAATATGGGTGTAGGGAATATTACCCCTCAAGTGAATAAGGGTAACTCGATTCATTTACGAGAATCTCTTTATGTACCTGATCACAAGAAGAACCTGGTGTCCATTTCGACAATGGAAGTCAAAGGTTTTAGGGTGGCATTCATCGATGGAAAGGTACGTGTTTGAAAATGAAATTTTCAATAGATGCTTTTACTCATGGGTTGAGGGATTAGCAATTTGTATCAAGTTGCAGGATGGTCCATTGGGGACCATGTTAGTTGACACATCTCATCTATAGCACCAAAGGTCTATTATGAGGCCCTACTCGATGTGAGTCAAATGGTGACAGGGATGCCTGAATTCAAGAAGAGCATGAAGGTACATGTCTGAGATGTGCCGAAGGAAAATCTTACAAGGGGATCATTACCCTCATGTAGCAGGGCCACAGATTTGGAACAACCCGAGGGGTTTGAGATTCATGATCAGGAATCTCATGTATGCAAGTGGAAGAAAGCCCCCTATGGCTTGAAGCAAAACACCCCGAGCTTAGTATGAGAGGATTGATAGTTGTCTGAGGACGCTGAGATTCACTAGGAGTGAAGTTGATCCAAACCATTGCTTGACGGTTGTGGATGATAGACCTCTCATACCGGCACCTTCTGAGGACGACCTCTTTCTGATAGGTGCAGACCCTCTCATTTGCAAAAGTAAGAAGGAGTTGGATTCCGGATTTGGAATGGTAAACTGCAAGCCCGTGACTACCTCTATGGATCTTAACTTTCAAAAGTTATGTGGTAGGGATACCGGACCTGATTTGGGAAATGCCTCTGAGTTTCACAAACTCATACTAGCATTGATGTTCTTGGTGAACTCTCGTCTGGATATATGTTTTGCAGTTAGCATGGTGAGCTCATGTATGGTTGAGCTTCACTAGATTGGTGCCAAGGATCTTTTGAGATATCTATGGGGCACAATCTCTCATAGATTGAGATACACTGTCGGAAATATGAAGCTGCATGATTATTTGAATGCTGACTAGGCAAGCAGTGTGGAAGATCGCAAGAGCACTTCTGAGTGCTGGTTCTCTTTGGGTTCTGCTCGATATCTTGGATGAGCAGGGAGCAGAAGACTGTTGCTTTGAGCACCGCTGAGACCGAATACATAGCTACAAGTATGATCTCGTGTCAAGCGGCCTAGTTGCAATGTGGAGGATCGCAAGAGCACTTCCGAGTGCTGGTTCTCTTTGGGTTCTACTCAATATCCTGGATGAGCAGGAAGCAGAAGATTGTTGCTTTGAGCACCGTTGAGACTGAATACATAGCTACGAGTATGATCTCGTGTCAAGCTGCCTAGTTGTAGAAGCTCTTCAGTCAATATCTTGGATGAGCAGGAAGCAGAAGACTGTTGCTTTGAGCACCATTGAGACCGAATACATAGCTATGAGTATGATCTCGTATTAAGCTAGCTAGTTGCAGAAGCTCTTCAGTTAGTTGTTTGTACACATGATGGATACCACCATGATCTTCTGTGTCAACCAAAGGGGGATTCGATTGTTGAGGAATCCCGTATTCTATGATTGCTCCAGCATATAGACATTAGATACTACCTTATCTGGGATATGGTACATTGATGAGCGAGGAGGCTCCATCGCATTGAGACTAATGTACAGGTCGCCAACATTTTGTCGAAGCCCAGGAGAAAGGACAAATTTGTGACTTTCCCGAACGACTTGGAGTCGTTGAGAGACCCTCTTATGAGGGTCCTGCATGATGCATGCATTAAGCTTTGGGAGCTCCGAGGAGCTTGGGGTACTTCTTGGAGCAACAAGTGACCATAGGGCAACTCACCCTCCCCTAATGGTGTGTTGTGTACAGGATGAATGGCTCAGCCTTCCCCTGTGATGCCCCGTGGTGACTTATGGATAGGATGAGTGGTTCTCCTGTCGAGGCATCCTACCCATGCAGTCTGGGACTCATGGGAAGTACCTCTCATCTGGCCAATGAGTAGGGAAATGGGGTTAGGGACCATAGTACTACTATCGATCGACGCATCGTTGTATCTACCGTACTCCCTATGCTAGGATGGCCTCCATTGATCTGGGATCAAAGAAACTGATCTGGGATCAGTATGAGTGGTTTGAGACACTCTCTTTTGATATTGATCTGGGATCAATGAAATTGACTTCGGGTCAGTAAGAGTGATATGACTCACTCTCTTGGAACTGATCTGGGATTAGTAAGAGTGGTATGACACACTCTCTTCATATGGAACTGACTTCGGGTCAATAGAGAATGGTATGAGGCATTCTCGATCAATTCTTCTTCTTCATGGTTTAAGTGAGCAGAGCAGTGCAGGGCACTGATGGCAGAGATAGTACAGTCTGGCAAATGGATCAACAGATGGAGTTCTCCCTAGTTGAGAGAGAGTGTTAAAATTGGCAACTAGGGCCAAACTCCATGTGGGTCATCTTATCTATGGCAGCTGATATTTTTCTTGAATCCCTCTCATCGACAGGTGTAGAATTTTGATCTAAAGATCATCTAATTCCGATAAGTATTCATGGAGATATGAATTTATTTGTGTGATGGGACAATTCGTCAAGGTCGGCCAGCAACCAAACTGCCCCCACTTATGCTCCACGTTTTAGTATAAATACAAGTGCCGAGCAAAGACATAACTCACTTGAGATCTCTTCTTCTCCACTCGTTTTGGGTTTTAGTGGAGAGAAGAATCCCTAAGTGGAAACGTTGTCTTAGAAGAGTGCACTACACATGGAATGCCCTCGTTGTTATGGAAGGAATGATCTCACACCTAAACGTTGTTAGAAGAGTGTTCTACACATGAAATGCCCTCGCTGTTATGGAAGGAATGCTCTCACACATAAGCGTTGTCTTAGAAGAGTGTTCTACACATGAAATGCCCTCGTTGTTATGGAAGAAATGCTCTCACACCTAAACGTTGTCTTAGAAGAGTGTTCTGCACATGGAATGCCCTCGCTGTCATGGAAGGAAAAACCCTCATCCTACACGCAGTCATGAAAGGTATAGAAGGAATGCTCTCACACTTAAACGTTGAGATAAAGAAGCCACACCTTCAGGTATCCTTAACGTTGTTCTAAGTAAGGATGCTCTAACTGTTGTTTTGATTGAAACACAGTCATGAATGATAGATCCAATCGTTGTCTTAATGGAAGCCTATTGTTGTCACTCTAACGTTGTCATAGAGGAGAAGACATTGGCATTGCTATGTGCTAGGCTGTAGGCCATAGCACTATAGCTAGCCACCTTGGTCTTATGATGAATGTTGTAACATTATAGACAACATAGTATATGACTATAGGATGCATAGTGCGGCATAGTGCACATAGTAGCAGCGATGTGTACAGGATGCATAGTGCACACAGTAGCAGCGATGGGTACAAGATGCATGGTGCAGCATGGTGTAGCTCAATGATACTGGACATAGTGATGGTGCAGCATGGTGTAGCTCAGTGACGCTAGACATAATGATGGTGCACCATGGTGTAGCTCAGTGATGTTGAACATAGTGATGGTGCAGCATGGTGTAACTCAGTGATACTAGACATAGTGATGGTGCAGCATGGTGTAGCTCAGTGATGCTGAACATAGTGATGGTGCAGCATGGTGTAGCTCAGTGATGCTGGACATAGTGATGGTGCAGCATGGTGTAGCTCAGTGATGCTAGACATAGTGATGGTGCAACATGGTGTAGCTCAGTGATGCTGAACATAGTGATGGTGCAGCATGGTGTAGCTCAGTGATGCTGAACATAGTGATGGTGCAGCATGGTGTAGCTTAGTGATGTTGGACATGGTATGATGGTGCAGCATGGTGCAGCACAGTGATAGGCTCAACATGGTGATGGAGTCACCTTGGAGAATCAGTTGAAGCAGCATGTCTTCAACTGAGTCCAACTACCTCCTGTATCATCTTCTTAGAGATGATCTCTACTCTTATTTAGATAAGTCAAAGTGTTGACTTCTGTTGTATATGTACTATCTCTCTCTCTCTCTCTCTGTTGAACTATTGAAGAACATATAAGAAGAATTGATCAAGGGTTTCCCCACATTGGGGTTTGTCCCTGGCTAGCGCCACATCTTGTGTCCTCTTGTCTTGGCTTGTCTTCTGCGATTCATATATATGTTCTATCTACAATTTACTATTATGCTGATGTGATTGCTAATCTAGAAAAGATATTGAGCCAACTATGAAAATTGAAATAAATTGCTCTAAGCATAGAACATACCGAAAATTAACATGGTTGCACATCCTCCTCCATCATGGGCTCAACATGAGCCTCCAACTGCTCCTCCATAGACAACCCAACATGCAAGACATGCTCATCATCCAGTTGTAGGTGGCTGTCATCCTGAAGCTCTGTCATAAACCTGGATGCCTCATTAACGGATACCTCAACAACAGATGTGTGCTCAACTGTCTCCATCAATCTGTCTACTGGGCTACCAAAGGAAACTCCAACAAGGGTGACTCTTGTGTCACACTAGGTGTATCCTCATGCTCCTCCTGCGTGCCATTAGCCTCCTCTCATTTTCTTCATCTTGTTCAATAATCATGCTCCTCTTTATCCTTCTCGCTTCGCTCCCACGCCTGCTCACACCTTGCCACCTGTCCCTCTCCTATTCACTCCCACCAAATAATCGTTATACCATTAAAATCCTCCCGCCAAACGTTCATATAACCATTTATCATTTAATCCTTCGCGTTAATGTCTAAATAATTAATTTGACGCACCCAAAAAAGGGGTTATAACCTCTTTATTCATTCGAATCCCCTCTTTTAAAAAACACACATTACTATGCATACTCCCTTTCGCCATTTCAGCTCCCGGCAGCACCAATGCAATTCTGAATTCCACAATCGCGCAAGCATCATCCATATGACAGTGATCGTCATTTGCCTGGTAATTCGCCACCTTAGCTAGTAATTTCCTGTTCACGATGTCTTCATCTAAAGGAAAGTCGAAATTAGTTGTAGAAATCCCTACGCTGCACTTTGTAGTTAACGTAGACGAGCTCCCTCTAGTAGATACGCAGTATAAGATCTCAGAAACCCAGTGCAAGTTTGATCTTTATGAAATCCACAATTAGGCAAACCAGAACTTTCTAAATGTTAGTGATGAATTGAGCATTTGGGAGCCTTTCCTACCCCAATTTGTTTTTGCCCAAACCCATACCTTCCGTGAATTTGTTACCTGGTGTCATCTCAGATATCTTCCTAGTCAGAGGGTTGTAATTGCCCAAAACAATGAAGTTTTATTTGCCATTACAACTTAATCAATATGTCAAGCACTTCAAATTAATCCTTCAACTCCTCTGCACCCTTTTTCTACTGATTCCCTCATAGAGATCTATCAAAAACTCACATTTCCTCGACGAGCCCATATCTTTGAGTCATTCTTACCTGATAATTCTGAGTTGCCTAGAACTAATCCACCATATTCTACTTCAATTTTCCCAGAAATGTCTAGGCAGGTCATTTTTATGGTCGTTTATCTGTTAAGTTACCCTACCAATCTGTGGGCTAATGAAGTAATATTGGGATTTTTATCAGTGTTCTCTGTGGGTAATAGGCCCTCATTGATTTTCAACCAGCAGGGGATTCATTGCTTATTCGTGGATCCGAGAACTAAGGAAGTAGCATAGTGCAGCCATTTTCGCTAGAGTTTGCAGCTAGCTGAACCAGCATACCAGCAATTCACATTTCTAAGCAGATGGACAGCGCAGAGGCCACCCAATAGAAATTTATGGTGACTTGGGGAGCAATTGATCTTGTCCAAGAGCCATCCGGGTAGTTAAGAGTTGGATAGCAGGGGTAAATCCAACATTTTGGAGGAGTTTGCAGAGGGATTTGCAGGCAGTTTCCAGCAGGTCGAATTTGGCAGCCATAGCTAGGGAGAGGCTCCAAGGGGGTCAAAAAACAGAGGTCAAAACCAGCCAAATTCCCTTTTGGGTTTTGTCCAAGGAGTCTAGGGTTAAAAGAACACAAATTTCTCAGCGGTTTTAGTGCACTTTCCGTCCAGTCGAAGTTCTACAGTGCAGCGGTTTTCTGGGGCAGCATAGTGTAGATTAGTGCAACAACTGGGCAGCATTGAGCTCAACCATTTTCCCACTTGGGTTGGTCTTTCTTGTCCATTGGGACAAGCCCAGGTGCACCATTCCAATATATATTATATTTAACTTGTAGAATTCTAATAATATGGCTCAGCAGTTCCTTATTTGCAGCATTTCCATGGGTGTTTAATGTGTATTTCGTTTTTATATTCTGCTGCAAAGTTTATTTGCTTTATATCACAGGTATTCCAATTGAGGAACATTACAGTGGTATCAGAGCCTAGTTCTTGGCTCAACTGTGGGGATTATCTCCTATGAGAGAAGGGGACCAACATAACATCACCTACCAGAGACAGAGGTACAGGAGCAGAGAAAGGGAGTTAGAGATTACTCCCGCACGGAGGACAAGTGGAAAGCATTAGCTGAAGAGGAGGAAATGACAGAGAGAAAAAGCAGGGAGGAGATGGCTTTCGACAGCCTCCTGAGGGCCTTGAATGACTTGGCCAAGGAGCAGAAAGACATGCTCGAGGAGATCAAGTCACAGAACAGAGGGAGGACCATGCCTAAAGGGTTTCTATGTGGGGAACTTCTGGGGCCTCTCAGCCATTCGATCACCCCTGATCTGTTGATGAAAAATGTATTATAGACTGTGTGAATTCGCTTATGTTACTTAGTGCAACGGATCGAAAAGATTGTGAATAACATAAACACATAAACAACTTGAAAACACATTCAAACACATCAACACAGCCAAATTTAATAAAGGAGTTCACCAGACTTTCTAGCTACATCTCCTAGTCCTTTCACTTCTAGTGCTAACCTCTTTATTTTGTCTTCAAATTGTTGTTACAGGTATGATCTTGAAAACAGAGTCTCAAATAAGAAAATGGACATCACCACTGCATTCAGCATGAGATTTCAAGTCAAACGAGTATAAACTCAACCATATTTGGCCAACTGTGACCTCCATACCCCCTAGAATGGTCCAAAACCACCTTTGTCCCTGCAAAACCACCCTCTGTATGCAAAAACCACCTCGGCCTGCATAAAACCACCTCGAACTGCGCACTGCTGGTAGGGCGGATTCGGCACCTGCACAGTTTATTAAAAAATTGGTGGCTTGGATAACCAAGTCCCACCCTTCGGCATATTGGTTATGTTTGTGATATGGTATTGATATACCATATGTAGTTGCAATTTGCGGTGAATGTGGGATAATGCGATAACATAAAATCAAAGGATCGTCGGTCATGGGGTTGACCCCAACCGTTCGGCCTTTTTCCGGTGGAGATCCCGACACCAAAATAAATACAAGTTTATCATATCCATTACCAAGTCCCATCCAATCCAACGGCTATCGCGTCACCCGTTCGCCAACTATCTTGGCCAATCTCCACCGTCGATCAATCCCGCGTGATCCAACGGCTATCGCGTCGTCTGCTCGCCAACTAGCCTACACGATCTCCACCATCAATGTGACCCGTCCAGTTGAACGGCTATCATGCAATCTCGCGCAAATTCTTGCACCACTGATATCAGATTGAGAGCGCGCGAGAAAAGTGGTTTTCTCGTGCTATGTGTCGCCCACTAAGGTTAATTGCGTGAAATTGAGGAATATCGTTTACCATTTTATAAGCGCCCGAGATATTGCTTACCGCTTACGAATACTACTCCTCTGTTCTGCTAACACATGGCTTAATCTGAGCCGCCTATCTCCCTCACTCTCGTTCGTTGATCTGATTGATCCAACGACTGTGCTTCACTACTTTGATACCACTTTTATCTGCATTTGAAGACTTTGATCCGGAGGCAAAACTGAATCCATTTTGCATCACTCCTCCCCACTGGAAGCTTTTGGTCCACCAAAAGTTGGTTTTCGTTGTCGAGTAAGTGAGGATAAAGTTCCCTCACTTTTTTAATCTCTATCCATCGTACTTTACTCGGATTTGTACCTTTGAGTCCAACTCGAAGATACTCAACATTTCCCCTTCGCGAAGTCCTTATCCTCCTGTCAAGAATTGTGTCCTCTTGTAGCTCATTGAGATACTCGGGCAAAAGATCTTCAATGGAATGTAGCTAACCTTTCTCTTCGTGATCTTCAATCAATGAAGGCTCATACAATTGCAAGTTTTCAACATTTACGATGGAATAGATTTGCATATAAGCTGGTAGATCTAGGCGGAAAGCATTTTCACCAATTTTGTCAAGTATTTTGAAAGGACCATATCTAATTGGTTTCAAATTTTTACCTTCCCCTTGCAGTCTTTCTTTGTTGATGTACAACCAAACTTGATCACCAACTTGAAAACTATGCTCAACTCGATGCTTGTCATGTCGCACCTTATACTTTGCTTGGCTTCTTTCCAGCTATTCCTGTACTGCTTGGTGAATTTCCTGGATTTGTTCAATGAACTTGGTTGCTTTGTCCACATCACTGTGTCCATCAACTGCTATGTCTTTACCAAAGACAAAATCCAAGGGAGAATTTGGTATAAAACCAAAACAAGTCTCAAAATGAGATCTTTGAGTAGAAGAATGTTTTGCATGGTTGTAAGCATGTTGCACATAACACAAATGCTCATCCCAAAGTTTGGGATGCTTGCTGCAATATCCTCGAAGCAACTGTATCACTGTCCTGTTGACCACTTCTGTCTGACCATCTGTTTGTGGATGAAATGTCGTGCTCTTCTTTAACTTTGTGTCCATTAACTCCCATAGACTTGACCAAAATTTCCCGACAAATCGAGAATCTCGATCGGATACAATAGAAGTGGGTAACCCAAAATGAACCCATACATTTTGAAAGAACAACTTTGCAGTTTGTTCAGCTGTGACCTGTTTATTACATGGTGTCAAAATACACATCTTACTGAACCTATCCACAACTACATACAAATAATCATGACTCTTTCTAAACTTTGGCAATCCCCCAACAAGATCCATGGAAACGCTTTCCCAAGGACGAGAAGGAATTGGAAGTGGAGTATACAAGCCTAATTTTCTATTACCTGGCTTGCTTGTAGCACACATAGTACATCCTTTAATATATATAAAAACTGTCTCATTGATTCGTGGCCAATAGTAGAATTTTTGTAATTGTGCAACTGTTTTACTTACACCAAAATGACCCGATATGAGAGAAGTATGTGCTTCTCGAATTATATTAACTCTTTCAGTTTGTGGAATGCATAACTTTCCCAAATGATATAAGAGTTTGTCCTTTATGAAATAATCCAATTCTTCTACCTGCTTGCCATGACTTAAAGTTGCATATACATCCTTAAAATCTGTGTCTTGAGCATATTGTTCAATAAAAATTTCATGAATTATCCAATTATGCTTAAGTATTGTGGATGCATTTATAATTGGTCTTGATAACATGTCTACAACCTTATTATGTATGCCCTTCTTATATCTAATAACAAGATGAAATTGCTATAGAAAACCCATCCACCTGTAATGTCATGATTGTTGCAATTTAGTTTGTGAGTGTAAGTATTGTAGTGGTTGATGATCTGTATGTATGATTGTTTCTTTACTCATTATGTAATGTTTCTACTTTTTAACACTCTGAACTAATGCATAAAAATTTTTATCATATGTAAGATAATTAACTACTGCTGATGTGAATGTCTCAGAATGAAAGCATATAGGTTTTCTGTGTTGCATCAACACTGCCCCCATGGCATATTCACTTGCATCTGTCTCGATCTCAAATGGATGCTGAAGATCTGGCAGTGCTAGTATTGGCGTTGTACTGATCCTTTCTTTCAATGTGTCAAAGGCTTTCTGTTGTTTGCCTCCCCACTGAAACACCTGTTTCACACTTGTCAAAGCATGTAAAGGAGTTGCAATCAAAGAAAAGTTAGCAATAAACTTTCTCCAATATTGCATTGCCCATAGGAAACTTCTAACTTCTGTAGCAGTATTGGGTTTAGGCCATTTTACAATGACTTCGACCTTAGAGAGATCTATCTTCAATTCACCACCCCCTACAATATAACCCAAATAATTCAAAGATGTTCTACCAAATTCACATTTGACAATTTTACATAGAGATTTTATCTTTTCAAAACATCTAAAATCTGCTTTACATGCCTTACATGTTCATCCCATGTTCTACTGGAAACAAGAATATCATCTAAATAGACTATCACAAAATCATCAATGAATGGTCTAAATACATCATTCATGACTCGCATGAATGTAGCTGGAGCATTAGTTAAGCCAAAAGGCATAACCATCCATTCATAGAGTCCTTGATTCATTTTGAAAGCAGTCTTCCATATATCCTGTTCTGTAACTCTGATCTAATAGTAGCCGCTTCGCAAGTCCAATTTAGAGAAGTAAACTGCATCTTTTAACTGATCTAACAAATCATCAATACGAGGAAGAGGATAACGATTCTTTATTGTGATTTTATTTAATTCTCTAAAATCAATGCACATTCTCCACGAACCGTCTTTCTTTCGCACTAACACAATAGGTGATCCGCACGGTGATGTGCTTGGTCGAATAAACCCTTGATCGAGCAATTCCTGTACCTACTTCTTTATCTCTGCATTCTCTAGAGCTGATAACCTGTACATTCCAATGTTAGGTAGTGGAGCATCTTGCTGCAAATAAATCTCATGTTCTATCTCTCGCTTGGGTGGAAGCCCTTTAGGCTCTTGAAACAGAATATCATAATCGGAAACAACTTTAACTAGATTTGCTTTCTATTTAGGATTACAGCCTTGGAAAGCATCAGATTTATCAATATCCTTTGCTTTTACAATCATAAGTAAAAATTGTTTACTTGAATTTACAATTCTTTTCATCTGTCCTGAATTTATGAGAGAGAAATTATCTTTGAGTTTATGAGCCCTTACAATATATTCAGTTCCATCCTTAGTGAGTTGATACTTATTTTCAGTTCGATAGAAGATAGCATTTCTATCGTACAAGTATGGACTTCCTAATACAATTCCACATATGTCCAATGGGACTATGTCTAACTCAACCTCATCTACAAACTTTGACCCAATAGCAAAACGAAGTTTACATTGTTTCGTAACTTGTAGCTTAGTTTTATCACACACCCAACCTAATGGATATGGCTTTTTATGAGGTTTTGTTTCTAGACCCAACTTCTTTACAATTGCTTCAGAAATCAAATTAACTTGTGACCCACTATCAAATAATGTATCAATTTTAGTATGCTTGGAAATGACTCTAATGTGAAATAGCTCATTTCTTTTCCTCTCATCATTATCATTATCAACAGAATGCGAAGAAGTACTTGTAGATGCTTTAGAATCTTTACCTTTTATACCTATAGTTGTAACCGTTGTCTCATCACCTGAATCTGATCCCAAGTCCTTTTGAATAGCAGCAACATTCTTTCGCTCTTTACTCCCAAACTTCTTAGGCTTCAATTCCGGATGCAATGACCAGCAGTGTGCCTCATTGTGTCCTTCCTTCTTACAATGAGTGCATGAAGGTTTATCCTTCTTCACAGTGTTTGTTTTCTTTCCCTTCCATTTAAGTTTCTTTTTGCCTTTATTCTTGCTTTCAATAGGTTTGGATGATTTCCCAACATCTTGGGTTACATTTTTGCCTCTAGCTTCTAGATGAGTTGCTTGAACCGATACATCATCTAAGCTAGTTGGATTAAACATAAGTATGGTATGCCTCAAATAACTATGAAGACCACCTATGTATTTCAACAATGTCTCTGGTGAGTCCAATGATATGCCTAATGTTAAAGCTCTCTTATGGAATTCCTGAGTATAACTTTGAACACTTTGACCTTTTAATTGACGTAGTGTTTGCCAACTCATCATTGCTTGTTGCATATAAGCCAAAGGATAAAATTGCTTTTTAATAGCAGAAACAAATTCATTCCAAGTTGAAATGATTTTACCATGCTTTTGGAGATCTGCTTGTGTCTTGCCTTCCCACCATACAAGTGCGGTTCCTCCAAGTCGAAGGCTAGCAAGCTGGATCTTCTTTCTTTCTGAAACAACTTTCTACACCCTGCAATATACTTCAATTTGTCTTATCCAATTATCAAGCTTTTCAGCGTTAAATTCTCCATCATAAATTGGCAAATCAAATTTTACATCTAATTTGATCAAAGAGGATTTCTTCTTCTTCTTCTTAGAAGGACTAGATTTATGAGAAGAAGAGGATGATGATGACGATGATGGTGATGATGGAGGAGATGGTGGAGGAAGCATTCCTCCCTTTCCCTTATCTTCTTGATCTTTAGGTGATGAAGTGCCTTCATCTTTGTTCTTCTTAAACTTGCGATACATCTCTTCCACCATTGCACGTATCGTCATGAAACTATCCAAGAATTGAGATTCTGACCCAAGTGGAGTTTCATCTATCATCCCTCTTTGTGAAAAGACCCTTCCAATCTCTGGATTCGCCTCAACAAGTTCACCTTCACCTCATCCGAGCCTTAACCTAGTAAGCATTCAAATCTCCACACAAACTTGTCAAACCTTAAAAACCTTGTTGCTCTGATACCACTTGATCTGTTAATGAAAAAGGTATTATAGACTATGTGTGAATTCGCTTATGTTACTTAGTGCAACAGATCGAAAAGATTACGAATAACATAAACACATAAACAACTTGAAAACACATTCAAACACATCAACACAACCAAATTTAATAAAGGAGTTCACCAGAATTTCTGGCTACGTCTCCTAGTCCTTTTGCTTCCAGTGCTGACCTCTTTATTTTGTCTTCAAATTGTTGTTACAGGTATGAGCTCGAAAATAGAGTCTCAAATAAGAAAATGGACATCACCATTGCATTCAGCACGAGATTTCAAGTCAAATGAGTATAAACTCAACCATATTTGGCCCACTGTGACCTCCATACCCCCTAAAATGGTCCAAAACCACCTTTGTCCCTGCAAAACCACCCTCTGTATGTAAAAACCACCTCGGCCTACATAAAACCACCTCGGACTGCGCACTGGTGGTAGGGCGGATTCGGCACCTGCACAGTTTATTAAAAAATTGGTGGCTTGGATAACCAAGTCCCACCCTTCGACATATTGGTTTTGTTTGTGATATGGTATTGATATACCATATGTAGTTGCAATCTATGATGAATGTAGGATAATGCGATAACATAAAATCAAAGGATCGTCGGTCGTGGGGTTGACCCCGACCGTCTAGCCTTTTTCCGGCGAAGATCCCGACACCAAAATAAATACAAGTTTATCATATCCATTACCACGTCTCATCCGATCCAATGGCTATCGCGTCACTCGTTCGCCAACTATCTTGGTCGATCTCCACCATCGATCTCGCGTGATCCAACGGCTATCGCGTCGTCCGCTCGCAAACTAGCCTGGACGATCTCCACCGTCGATGTGACCTGTCCAATCGAACAACTATCGCTCAATCTCGCGCATATTCTTGCACGACTGATATTAGATCGACAGCGCACAAGAAAAGTGGTTTTCTCGTGCTATGTGTCGCGCTAAGATTAATCGCGTGAAATTGAGGAATATCGTTTACCATTTTATAAGCGCATGAGATACTGCTTACCGCTTACGAATACTACTCCTTTGTTCTGCTAACACGTGGCTTAATCTGAGCCGTCTATCTCCCTCACTCTCGTTCGTTGATCTGACTGATCCAACGACTGTGCTTCGTTGCTCTGATACCACTTTCATCTACATTTGAAGACTTTGATCTGAAGGAAAAACTGAATCCATTTTGGATAAACCCCTCACTAGCAGTCATTGGATAAACCCCTCACTACTCCTTTGTTCTGCTAACATGTGGCTTAATCTGAGCCGTCTATCTCCCTCACTCTCGTTTGTTGATCTGACTGATCCAACGATTGTGCTTCGTTGCTCTGATACCACTTTCATTTGCATTTGAAGACTTTGATCCGTAGGCAAAACTGAATCCATGTTGGATAAACCCCTTCAGTTAGTGTGCCAACTCGAGCTACACTACCCTCCTTCGTGCCAATGGCACAAATCGAGCCTGCAAGGGAGGAAGACCCTCCTAAAATGGGGGATTACTTTAGAGAGTGGCAGTCTATGGGTGAAGACTTCAAAGAAGCCCTCTCCTTCAGAGATTACTGCAAGCTCAAGCAGAGTGAGAAGAACAAGGGGTATGGGGGACAAGGGACCCAAAACTATGAGCTGCAAAGAACCATAGGGAGGATGTATTTCCCTACTTTTGATGGCACTGCCAAGTGCACGGCCAAGGCTTGGGTTGAAAAGATGGACACATACTTTCAACTCAACCGGATGACAAAGCAGGAAGCCATTAAGATGGCCACGCTACACATGGAGGGGGAAGCCCATGATTGGTAGTTTCATGGCTTGACCACCCTAGGGCATGCCCAAATAGTTTCTTATGAGGACTGCACCTAGAGGGTGGTGGAGCAATTTGATCAGAGGGATCCGGAGACTTATTTCAAAGAGCTGACCCAACTGCACCAAACAGGCAACCCAAAGCAGTGCTTTTCAGATTTTCTACAGGTGTCAGTCATGGTCTCAAATCTATCTGAGGCAAGGAGGGTTGACCCTCCACGCTGCAGGAAGCAGTCTTGTGTGCCAGAGATCTATAGAGGGTCATCCCCAAGACTAGAGCACCATTTCCTGCACGGACCCCTTTCCCACAGAAGGGGCATGAAACTAGACCCCCATCGCAGAGGACCACACAGGGGAGGGGGCAGTTAGATGAGGAGAAACGAAAGGATCTCCGGAGGAGGAAGCTGTGCTTCACATGCAGAAAGCCCTGCCATCAATGCACTACAGGTAGAACACACTACATTGAGGTCTTTTCTGAGAATGACCAGGAGGATGAGATGGAGCAGGATTGCGGTGGGACAGATGGAGAGAGTCCGACGCCACCACCTCAACAGGGAGGTGCATCTCTCGCCCCAACAGGAGTTCTTGCTTCTTTATGCGAGATTCCTAAATTTTTGACACTGAGGATTAGAGGCATTGTACAAGGACAGAGGGTGTCAGTGCTGGTGGACAGTGGGGCTACCCACAATTTCATAGATGCCCAATTGATCCAAAGGAGGGGCCTCACCATAGAAGAGTTCGAGGGCTTCCCAGTCCTAGTGCCAGATGATCGTACCATCCATTGCACTAGGTATGTGCCCTCCTTGACAGTAGTTATGGGGAACTACTCAATGGCGGACCACTTATTTGTGGTCGATGTGCCAGACACCAACGTGGTGATGGGTGTCCAGTGGTTGTATTCCCTTGGGCGAGTCATGACGGATTGGAGGAAACCAAAGATGGAGTTCATTGAGCCATATGGCAAACTGGTAGTCTTGAGAGGCATGTAGTCTTACCCACCTCAGATAATTTCGGCCCACAGGACGGGGGCTAAATTACAACATGGGGACATTGCATGGGCAGTTGAGCTGAGGATCTCAGAGGCTGGGGACAGGCACAGCCACCACCAGCAGACATACAGACTTTGTTGGACAGGTATGCAGTAGGGTTTGGGGACATTCCACCAGGGCAACCACCAGATAGAGGATTTGAGCACACCAATGAGTTGGAAACGGGTATACAGGGAGTGATCACTACTCCTTACAGGCATCCCAAAGCCTATAAGGACGAGATAGAGAAGGCCATCCAGGAGTTGCTTGCATTGGGCCATGTCAGGCCAAGTTCCAGTCCTTTTGCTTCTTCAGTGGTGCTGGTGAAGAAGGATGGAACCCTTCGGATGTGCATTGACTGTCGAGCCCTCAACCAGAAGACTCTAAAGAACCAATACCCTATTGCCCGCATTGACGAGCAGATGGACGAGCTTAGAGGAGCCAAGTACTTCTCTAAGATTGATCTGCATTTAGGGTACCACCAAATCAGGGTGAGGGATCAAGATATCCCTAAGACAGCTTTTCGATGCCACTATGGGCACTTTGAGTTTTTGGTCATGCCATTTGGGCTAACCAACACTCCAGCCACATTCCAGTGATGCATGCACCATGTCTTCCAGGGACAGTTAAGGAGGTCTGTGCTAGTGTTCTTTGATGACATTTTGATCTACAGTCGGACATGGGAGGAGCATGTATTGCGCATTCTGGAGGAGCAACAGTTTTATGCCAAGCTTTCCAAGTGCGAGTTTGGGTTGACAAAGATGCTCTACCTAGGGCATATCACTGGAGGAGATGGGGTGAAAGTCCACGAGGAGAAGATTCGGGCCATCCGGGATTGGCCAATACCTCGAGACATGACTACGCTGAGGGGCTTTTTGGGCATTTACACCTACTACAGGAAGTTTGTCAAAGGGTTCTCGCAGCTGGCAACACCTTTGACCGAGTTGACCAAGAAGGGGGCCTTCGCATGGATTGATGGAGCACAGGTCACCTTTGATCTCCTCAAGAAGGTGATTAGCAGTCGCTCTGTTTTGGCACTTTCGGACTTTTCCCAGCTATTCACGGTGGAGTGTGATGCATCTGGGATAGGAGTTGGAGCAGTATTGTCACAGGAGGGGCATCCCATAGCTTTCAAGAGTCGAAAGCTCCTACTGCATGAGCTATCATATTCCATATATGACAAGGAGATGTTGGCCATTATGCATGCATTAGCCAAGTTCCACCAGTACTTGGTGGGCAACCGGTTCCGAGTGAAAACTGATCACAACAGTCTTCGACATTTCATGGGGCAGCATGGCCTCAATGACAGGAAACAAAGATGGGTCAATAAGGTGCAAGCCTATGATTTCAACATAGAGTATGTGCAGGGGAAGCACAATGTGGTGGTCGATACTCTATCTCGAAGACCAGTTGGGTTATCTCTCATGAGCATCTACCATGATTGGAAGGCTCAATTATTGGTGGAGTACTCCAAGGACAGGAGGGCATGCGAGATATTGGAGGCGACACATGTAGATCAGCGTTACCATGTGATGGATGAGGTCATCTATTACAAGGGGCGCATTTACTTAGTGCCCAACTCACAGTTGAGGGAGAGAGTACTCCAGGCAACTCATGATTCACCATTGTTCAGGCACCAGGGGTTCCAGACGACTTATATGGTTGTTCCGGAGAGATTCACATGGAAGGGCCTCAAGGAGGACGTGCTGCAATACGTACGAGAGTGTGAGGCCTGTCAACGGAAGAAGGGGGAGCTGACCCACCCTGCAGGATTGTGACAACCACTTCCCATCCCGGAGGGGAAATGGGGAAGCATTTCGATGGATTTCATCACTGGGCTCCCCACAGTACAAGGGAGGGACTGTGTATACGTAGTGGTCGATAGGTTGACCAAATTTTCCCACTTCGTTGCCATCCCCACTAGGTACATAGTTGCATGGGTTGCCGAGCTATTCTTCCGGGAGGTTTTCAGACTACATGGGCTCCCCGAGAACATAGTGAGCGACAGAGACAGCAAATTCATGGGTGGCTTTTGGCAGGAACTCTTCAGGTTGGTTGGGACGGAGCTCACTCCTAGCACCAGTTATCACCTTCAGACAAATGGCCAGACAGAGAGAGTTAATCAGTGGTTGGAGGGGTACCTAAGGAACATTGTGACAGATCAGCAAAGGATGTGGATTCGGTGGTTGCATCTAGGCGAGTACTGCTACAACACCACGCACCACATGTCCATCGGTATGACTCCTTTTCGTGCCCTTTATGGATATGATGCACTGACTTTTGCTGATATTGTTTTTGGAGACAGTTGGGCCCCAAAGGCCAAAGACTGGGTCCAAGAGAGCCAAGATATCCTCAAGGCTCTCAAGGATAATTTGGTGACAGCCCAAAATCAGCAAAAACTTTACGCAGACCGGCACAGGATAGAGAGACACTTTGAGGAGGGGGACTTGGTATACCTTCAGCTACAGCCTTACAAGCAGTCTACGTTGAAATAGAAGTGGGCTGAGAAGCTACATCCACGCTTCTATGGGCCCTACCAGGTGACTAGACGAGTTGGAGAGGTGGCTTATGAGTTGGAGCTACCTCAAGGGAGTAGGATCTAATTTGTTTTTGATGTCTCATGCCTTAAGAAGGTGTTGTGACAACAGGGGACGGAAGCAGCTAATCTACACCCACTAGATGATGAGGGCCACTTGGTGTTGGAACCAGAGGCCATTTTGGAGAGCAGGGAAAGGAGACTGAGGAGCAAGACCATCAGGGAGTTCTTGGTGCGCTGGAAGAACTTGTCGGATGAGGATGCCACCTGGGAAGGTGAGCACATATTGGAGCACCCAACTTTGAGGTTGCTTGAGGGCAAGCAACATTTGGGAGGGGAGGACTGTCATGTCCCTTCTCACAAACATTAGTCACAGGGTGCAACTACACAATTTTGGCACATTTTTGACTTAGGAAGAGGACCCCACACTTCGACTTAGGAACTTTGGGGCAAATTTGACTTTATTTAGCAACTAGTGGGATGTGGGGGCCACCCACATGGGGGAATTCGAACTTGGCCATTCGATATGC
This sequence comes from Pinus tabuliformis, assembly GCA_031772625.1. Classification (NCBI taxonomy): domain Eukaryota; kingdom Viridiplantae; phylum Streptophyta; class Pinopsida; order Pinales; family Pinaceae; genus Pinus; species Pinus tabuliformis. Next base: position 786,839,472 of record CM062820.1, on the reverse strand, counting down.
TTGGAGGGAAATTGAATGGGTGGATGGAGGGGCCCACATGAGGCTAAGGAGGCCCAAGGGAATATAAGTAGAGATCAGCTCTCATTTTGGATCATCTTCTACATTTGCAAACAAACACTCACTTGTACACTTTGTTGTTTAGCAAGTCTACCGGCTATTTAGCCACGACTCTCACACAGGAGATTCAACCTCTACTTTGGGGGACCATTTGTGCCCGCCCTATGGAGGTTGTTCTACAGAAGTTTCAGGGAGTCAGGGGCAGCAACGCACTTCAGTCGTCAGCACAGAGAGGGAAGTGCGTATTTTTGGGCAGCCAAAAAACACGCAAAGGGAGTTGAAGACCAACAAGAGATTCATTGCTTGTTGGGGGATCCGGGAACTGAGGAAGCAGCATAGTGCAGGGATTTTCACTAGAGTTTGCAGCTAGCTGAACCAACATACCAGCAATTCTCATTTCTGAGCAGAGGGACAACGCAGAGGCCACCCAGCAAAAATTCGTGGTGACTTGGGCAGCAGTTGATCTTGGCCAAGAGCCATCCGGATAGTTAGGAGTTGGATAGCAGGGGTAAATCCAGCATTTTGGAGGAGTTTGCAGAGGGATTTGCAGGTAGTTTCCAGTAGGTCGAATTTGGCAGCCATAGCTGGGGAGAGGCTCCAAGGGGGTCGAAAAACAGAATTCAAAACCAACCAAATTCCTTTATGGGTTTTTCTGGGTTTTGTCCAAGGAGTCTGAGGTTAAAAGGACACAAAGTTCTGGGCGTTTTTAGTGCACTTTCAAGCCAGTCGAAGTTCAACAATGTAGTAGTTTTCTGGGGCAGTGCAGTGCAGATTGTTGCAGCAGCTGGGCAGCCTTTAGCTCAGCCATTTTCCCACCTGGGGTTGGTCTTTCTTGTCCATTGGAACAATCCCAGGCGTACCATTCCAATATATATTGTATTCAGCTTGCAAAATTCTAGTAATATGGCTCAGCGGTTCCTTATTTGCAGCATTTCCATGGGTGTTTAATATGTATTTCGTTTTTATATTCTGTTGCACAGTTTATTTTCTTGATATCACTTGTATTCCTATTTAGGAACATTACACATTGCATTTTGGAATTAATTGTGCATTTAATAACTAACCTCCAAGCATAAGTTTGGTTGATAGAGAGATAGGACCACCTTTTCGTCTTCTCTTGAGAAGTATAACCTTTCTAGTATTTAAAATGGTGACCTTGCAGTCGTCAGAGCCACAGTGTTTGCAGCGTCGGAGGCACCGTTAGATTTCAAAGAGAGGGATCATTAATCACACCCTCGTGTGCTTCACCTTGACTTCTCTCTGCCACTTACTATAGAGTTTAGGCTCAATATAGATAAAGATCAAAGGTCATACTTAAACTAGGCATTTAAGTAAAATCAACCAAGATTCCTGCATTTCACATAAGTCCTAGGAATTGCATTTCATATAGGATAGTTATGCATTTAAGCCACATTTGTCCATCCGATACTTGGTCTTAAAATCTGTAAAGCAAGAGTGTTGACTCCATAAGGCACTGGTTTCAAATCTATATATCTAATCAAATCCTTAAAATCTTGCTAAATCTAAACAAGTGCTAGGACACTCAATTGTGTCTCCCAGACTAGTTGGTTCCCAACTTGTCCTTCATCATTTCATTTCCATAGGGTCTACCCCCTGTTGACCCTACCGCCTACACCTACCTACAAGTTAGTGAGAAAAGCCTTCAACCCCACAAGGTGTGGTTGGTGGTAGGGAACTTAGAGAAGGGGTTATCAAACTAATCCCGACTCTCTTCGTTTTAGCTATCTCCTAGATTAGCTAAGGGGGGTGGTCCCTAATGAAAAGTTAAGTTAAAAGATGTGAGTTTCTAGGAGAGTGTTATAATGAAAATGAATTACTTTTAAGGATTTATGGGCAAATATGAAGTGAGCAACTTGAAATAACAATGGCAATCATTAATATGATTAAAAACCATAAAATCAGTGCCTTATAAGGAATTTGCTCAACGATTTAAAGATATATTTGCTCAAAGTAAAATGCAATGCTCTCAAAAGAGAAAACAAAGCTACCCTGAAATGTAAATAAGAATTGTTAGCACAAGTTATGTAAGATACAAAATGCTTTTGAGATAATCAACTTTATAAATCAAAACATGTGAAACATATCTTGCCAAAACCCAAAAATTAGTACTTAACTTGGAAATGTAAAAAAAAGGAAGTGCTAAACCAAGATATCAATATGCAATTAGACTTGAAACATGAAAAGAAAACACTTGTTTGAAATGATTACAATACTTGCTTTTGGAATAGACTTTGCATATGAAAACTCAAACCATCAAGAGACAAGTAACGTAAATTTAATGGAAAGTGCTCTTGGTTAATTTTAATAATTAGCTCTACAACAAGATTACAATTTAGCTCTTCAATCCTCAGACCTCACCCTCGCCCAATGATATGGATCTCACAATGAGGAGTCAATAGAGGAGTAGAGAATCCCTGAGATGTCTACTTCAACCAACTTATGTTGGAGGTAAAAATTTAATAAGGCTTGGGGCCTTCCTACATTAAAATGTCTAAATGAAATGCAAATCGTGTTAATTCTCGAAATTAAAATAATGATACATGCAAATGCTTCAAAAAAATTGATTTGCAATGCTTGAAAATGAAATAGTGTTCAACATAAGTTGCAATTATAACTTCAATTGGAGGAATAAAATTAGCTTACAAGTGTTGCATGTGTTTCATCAATTAATTAAAATGATACAAGTAATTGCTTGAAAGTAAAATTTGTTTCAAATAGACAATGACAATAAATTGCTCCAATATTCAAGATAACAAAGTAGCATAAAATTGAAGCATGTATTCAAGTGCTCATGAAACAATTTACCAAGGTAAATGGAAACGAATCAAAGTTTGTTAAGACTATAAAATGCTTGCATGTAAAGGATGGATTGCCCAAAGTAAAGTGTAAGCTTGTAGCTCCAAGCAACAATAAGAGAGAAAATGCAAAGCTCAAATGAAATTGTAACACCCCCCATAACCTGTTGTTGGGAGACAGCTTAAATGGCGAGGTTGGAAGTCAAGCTAACAGCCTCCAACCTAAGTCGTTGTCGCGGTGCCTATACATTTTGAGTAACAACAAGGCCTTTTATTACTAGATTCATCTTTCTATTCATTATTAGACATAGTTGCGCTCTGGACATATTTATACATGATTAAAGTATTTTCGTAATTTTATCATAATGATTGTGTCGTGTCATTTATAGTTGAAAATTCCATGCAATTGCTATTTTAGTGCACCATAGTATGTCTGTCTTCAGACAACTAGAAGACATTTGTATCATCCTTTGGGTAAAAGGCAGAAAATCGTTATTTCTCCAAGGATAAGAGAGGATGAAGGCAACACCCTAAATAGGTTTGTCCTAAAACAAGAGGAGTTTTCCTAGGTTTCTTGCGACCGTTAGACCTTGCGGGAAGAAACTATGAGGCACTAGGTCAACAATCTGATTTGTTGCTTACATTTGTACTTGAAGATCAAACAGCAAAACGGATTGGTAGATACCAGGTAATCAGTATAACTAATCCATCGATCAGCTATACCATTTTTAGACTTGTTCATGATTCTAATGATGGACAGCAATTGATTGCCTGATCTAATACACATATCTACAACACATTTTCCATCAACATCTCGGTTAACAGTGGGTGCCTTTAGACTGCACTAGTGTCAAATATACTTAATGGAAAGTGTAAGATGATAATTCACTTTATCTATTATGCTTTGGATTTCTTATATTTGGCCAAGTTATTTCACTTTCACTACAACTAGTAGATTTTAAGTATTGTTACAGGAAGAATTATTCTCATCAACTTCCTTTATTTCTATAATATTTTTACCCAATTGCTTCCCAAAGTTGCTCCTCCAAACTTGGGGAATTTTTCCACTCTGCCATCATTTTGCATAGAAGCAACATCATTGAAGAGGTCTGGCTATGCAGGGAAAAACTCTATATAAGAGACCTGGCTATCAGACTCAGGCATTCTTGACATCATCAAGCTCCAGCCCTGGACTTACTTACTTAGCCTTCTACATGATCCGGTTATACGCATGTTTATGAGGCTGTCCTATTATTGTATCTTTTTTTTACTTCATTTTACCATAGATTTAGATTTGGCATTTTCTAGGAGTTGCATTTGCACTCCCACGTTGTAATCATACTGGTTGTATTCTTCAGTCCCATTGACCTATTTATGGTCATTCGTTGGACATTAATAAAATTATCTTACCTTATCTTATCTTATCTGATCTTATATACAGCTGATCCTCAAAGTGTGTTTTCTGGTAAACACTTTAAGCAACAAATGCATTAATACCTCAGTGTGTAAAAAGAAATGTCTTGACATCAACTAACTTTGGAAAGCATCTGCAAACAATCTGAAGAAACAACAAAAGATCCCCAAATATTGAGAGATTTATCAAGAGTTGTCATAAGTATTGTTCAGTTTTTATTTGTATTATTTCAGGCAATTCTCCAAATGAGTCTCAAAAATACACTTCCTAGATTAGCTTCTACCATCATATCTGCCAAAAATGGATCTGAACATATAATTTCTCCCATAAAAGTTGTAAATGATGAGATGTTAAGAAGGAAATGCATTAAAATTTGAGAGCAATGAGTAAGAACCAAAATAGCTTTCATGAAAATGTTATTTTTGACAAGCAAAAAAAGTGTGGTTAAAAACATTGTTGCAACCATGCAAGTTCTAGTTCCATCAAGGAAAAGAAGAACATATATTCCAAATCACTAAACTGGGGTCCAGCAGCAGCATTCATTCACAGAAAATGAAAAAAACTCAGTCATTTATCAAAACCAGTACATACTCTACCTTGAATTGAGACCCCGTCGATGCTCATCAACAGATAAGATAACTTCTTGTCCTTTTCGAAAGGTACTTTGATCAGATAAAGGAGAGTCAAAATGCCCATAGTGGAAAACCTGGTAAGGCAAGCATACTGATGGTTAGATCTCAAGAAATTATTGGAATTTGGACATACAATAACAGAAAAACCAATCAGCATATTGAGAGAGAACCATATGAATAGATTGATTCATTTTCCAAAAGTCTTTTATGTGGGTTGTATTATCACTCGGATTCTCCCTAGAGAAAAAGTCCCGACCTCACCAGGGGGAGAACCTAAGGATACTAACAGGAAAGCCACCCACTGTCACCTAGACAGCCTTGCCCCTCACTTATAGGTTTCGGATGTGTGTTTTTCGTAGCCAAGGGAGGTTTCCCTATGTTTGACTTTAGTTCTAAGTTTATCGTTTGGTATCACTGATGATATGATTTAGATAAGATGTTGACATTTCCGGTTTCCCCAAGGTTGTGGTATGATGATGACTCATTTATTGATTCTTTCATGCAAAACATCAATCATATTTATCAGTGAAATTTGCAACATAGATAAAAATACGTCCATTTCAAACCCATGATTTAAAAAGTAATTTTTTGTTCAAGTGATGCAAGTCAATGGTATTCTTTTTCTGAGCAAGAAATGACTCATAGTAGAGGTGTGCCTGGTGCTATGGCCCTCAAATATATTAACGCAAGGCCAGTACGAGAGAGTAATCTTCTTGATAGATGTTTTCGGTGCACTATAACAGTCAGGCGGGTGAATGGATGGCTTCAGGATTTACCCTAGGGTGACCTTCGATATACTCAAGGTACATGGAAGTGATGTCTGTGTTTAGTTCTGTCTAATATGATACTACTCAAATGGGTACCAACAGGGGTAAATTGGACCTCCAACAAGGCGAGCCTTAAGCTCAATGAGTAACCTCCTGAAGTCACAAGTTTTCCTTGTGTATGAGTCCCAAACCACAATTTTAGTGGCTTAACGACAAACCTTGCCATTATTTATAGACGTCGGAACAACTCTCTAACCTAGATATCTAAGGGAATTTCTTGTTGATAAGGTGTGTAAAGAAACCATGTGCTTACGCTCATTGGCAATATTTATCCCATTTAAAGAGTATGTGTGCTTGAAATGAACGTACAAATGCTTGAAACAAATAATAGATAACTATCTCAAATAAATGTACCAAGAAAGTCTTGTTAAACATTTAACGTTGCACAATTTTAATTTGGCCAAAACACTTCATAAAAATTTCATCATAATTTCTCCATGAATCATTAGTGACCAATTAGAGAGGATTAAATGTTTGACCATTCAATCTGAATATTCGAAATGAAAGAGATCACATAAACATGTCCCTATGGGGTTAGCATGTTGTTTTAAGAAAATTCAATGTATACACGCGGCTTATTAAGAGATTAAAATTTATCACATGCATCAAATGTTAAACAAACTTTCTAGTAGATATTCCAACTTGATAATTCTTTCAGGTACTAAAATGCAAATTGCTCGAACAGCACATGAAATGCATTTATACCATGGGCCACACCATCAGCCAAGGGCAGAAGTTTTGGTTTATTTTCCTTAATTTTTTCTTGAATGGTTTAGCTCCTTCCTTTAAAGGGATCGTGTGTTGTATGATATTATCCTTGTAGGATTTAAATTCATCATACAATCTAGCAAAACCATCCCTATATTCCCATATTAGTGAATCAATTTCTTTCCTTTCTGTTTTGGAAGTATTTTTCCCAATTTTTATCATATTAGGGCTTGTCTTTGGCTGAACGTTGACTTCTATATATTCCTTGGGTTTGGGGGAATTTTTTCTTTACTTACACATATCATGTCAATCAAGGATTTGTTTAAAGGGGACCAAAACTTTCAGAATTTTATCCTTTTCGCCCTAGTCAACTACTTCAAAAATACCATCTAAACCATCCTAGTCAATTAGTCTATCCGTAAACTCTTCTTCACTAGTCATGAACCTCTCAATTTGTTTATCATCCTCGTAACCCTACCAATGTTGGAGGTTATCTGGGACAGATGACCTATAGATAACATCAGTTAGGAATCATCCATCTGTCATTGTCTCCAATGTTGGGTTGGATGAGGCATGAACAACTAAGGCATCAACTAGATCATTTTGGACTCTTGGGAATCAGGATGTAGTTAATGGAGAAGGCTTGAAGTTTGTCAATTAGCTTAACTATTGCCTCCTCGCAACTTTTCATCCTATCATCCTTAGTTGAATAAATTCCTTTGATTTGAAGGATGATGAGCTCTAAATCCCCAAAAACTTGTAATAATTTTATCCCCGTGTCATTTTCCAAGTCAATTCCTAAGAGAAAAGCTTCATATTCTGCAACATTGTTTGTGGCTTCAAACTCCAAAAGGTAAGAGAAACTAAATGAGTTTTCTTAAGGGGGTATCAAAACTATACTAACTCCATTTCTCATTTGAGACTGGGCCCCATCAAAACACATTGTCCAAATTGTGAAAATTCCTAAACCCGAAATCCCTACTGCAGTAAAATGATGTTACTTCTCCTACTTGTTAATCCACACAAGTTATTTACTGTGTTCTACGGAGAATATCAAGGTAAATACAACTGCAACATTCACTACTTAAAATAATATACCAAAACAAGAAACTGAACAAGCAAAAGATACAACACAAGTGACATAGATATTTTTGGACAAATGTCCCCGGAAAAACCCAATGCGAGGAAACCAATGCAGCAGCTCTAAGGGTTTAATTATTATGCAGTAGTAATTTCTGAATATAATCTTCGGATGCCTTGCCGGCAATCCAGTTACAGAGAATATCATTGACAGAGAGATAAGTGAGGTTACCTCACACTATCACTGGAAATCCTGGTTGATCCATCCATTGAATGAACTGCCCTTGGTTGCCTCTGCGCACTCACTCATCAGCGCAGCGTCACCCCTTCAGTTGATCAATTTGCTACCCAGGAACTTCGATTTGCACCTCCCGGTCTCACACCCCGACTTCCGACTTCTGCAATCGATTCCTTCACCGAATTTTCGGATTCCCTCTTGGCTTCTACGCTGCCTCTACATGGCCATGCGTGGCTCTGCTTCAGCGCCTCTAGCTATGCGTTGCCTCTGTTGGATCTCTCTCTCTCTCTTCTCTGTTGAGTATTCTCCGACCAAGAAAGATTTCCCTTTGGATACTATCCCTGCCCCTCACTACAAAAGATCATTATCAAAAATCTCTCCGGCCGCTGCTCTGCTTCAGAAAATTGAACTTTTGATCATTTATGCTTGATCCTCGTCTTCTTCTAGAAGTTACACCCACAGTTAGATTAATACCCATTAATTATTTTAATTTCCTAAGTTTAGACTTAAAGACCCATTAAAAATAATTAATTATCTTAATAAAGTTGTCTTCGGGTGGAATTTCCCAAAACGCTTTCTGGGTTCTTTGAAATACATGTGCCCAAGCCTCCCTGCAAAATTTCAGACTTAGAGCACATCCGATGCTACCAGAAATCAACACAAAATTTATCACTTTCTTCAATAGGACCAAGGGCTGAGGAATGGGAAAGAATAGCGCAATTTCCAATGTGAATATCCATTAGGCATACAAAATCATTCATGGGGTCTCTGGGATCTTCCACGTGATATTTCCTAAGTGGTTCTCGAGGCTGTGTGATGAAATTTCCATCATAAGAGGGGATCGTGAGATAAGAAAAATCCATTTGCAAAGATCCACCAAAGTCAAAAGCAATCTTCCTAGACAACAACATTCCACGGGAATCTTAACACATCAATGATGACAATGTCCATTAAAATGGTGATGTCAGGATCAACTGCTAAGTGTACAACTAAGTTCTTAATGACCCCATGCACCTTCACCTCTCCCCAATCAATCACACACACATTTCTATAAGGTCTGCTCATTTTCAGTCCTAATCATTGCATGACACTAAGGGGTATAATGTTGGTTGAGGCTCCAGTGTCAAGCATGCAATAGTGCAAAAGAAAGTTATTAATAGCTAGAGATATATAGAAACGATCATATTTCCCATGGCCCTCCTCTACCGGTCGATTGCAGAATTATAGGTTGATCTTGGGAAGGATCATCTTTCACAAATCTTAAAATATTCTCTGCCTTTTTTCTAAGTGATAGGATTTTCATTAATTCGATCCGGGGGACATGGCTCTAAATGATAAAAAATATGAATTTGGAAACGATTTAGAGCTATATGTTAAGTTCTAGATGAGATAACTTACTTGGAAGCTTGCAAAACTTGTTGTAAGTGGTTGTAAATTGTAGATCCAATAAAGTACAACCTTGTGAACCTGCAAATCTGCAACACAAATGACTAGAGACAAGTGTAAAATACAGAGTAATAAAGGCTTCTATCAAATCTTAACTAGATCTAATAGTTAAGGCACTTTTTTCCAAGATTATAACTGCCTAAATAGATGTAAAAATAAAACCAGCAAGTGAATTTCTTAAACTAACTACAAAAAAAAATATATATATATTTTTTAATTTTATGGTTGTTGAGATAATATTTGTGCCCTTGGAGTTTCACCTCTTTCCAAAGCGTGAAGTCGCTATGGATAGCTTTGTGATCCAGGAGGACTTTGTTGATTCAACTGTACAGGTGTTCAGGTGTCGTCATCATTGTTCAGTGTCGTTGTCGCTTCAATTCAGCTTCGACAGATCGACAGTGTTGGTTAGGGATCAGGTTGTTCAGGTAATGTTCATAGTTTTCATGGCGTTCAGTCGATATGGGTTGTACCTGGTTGTCGACTTGAGTTCATCGACAATTCCACCAGGAATGGTCGATGACATGTGTTTTGTTGTTCAACAAGCAGGATTTGGTGTCGACATGGTTGTGTTGTCCATCACAAAGGTTTGATATTTCGTAAGGGGTGTTGTCACAAACGTTGTTTTGTCAATGATTCATATGTGGTTTTATGTCGCTTTGTGACAATAATTGAAAAAGGTGCTTTTACACCTAATGTAAAATATAAAAACCCTAAAACTACATTTAAACCATGCTACAAACCTAACACCTAAGTCCTAACCTATCACAACACCAAAAACTTTGTGTTAATACAATTCCTAAGTCTAAAATCCTAACCCTAAACCTAAGTTCTATGACCTCAAAACCTCACCATATAGCTCTCAGCCTAAATCACATTGTAAAACATTACAAATAAACCATAAAACTGTCTAAACAGCACAGTCAACATAGACCGTATCGGAAGGTCATGTGAACAGCGGATGGATAAGTCGTCGAGGTTAACATGACCGCCAGGTCCTAACCGTCAGGCTAAGTCACAGGACACGTCCCCTAGGGTCCCGTGTCCCGTATTTTACGTATTGGACACGAAAACGGCCCTAATACGTGTCCAATACGATTTTTAACGTGTCATAAAAATAGAATACGTATTCGACGTTTTCCATTCGTGTCATAAATTTGGAATACGCGTATTTGGTACATAAAATACGTTGCCCTAACGTATTTCGATGTTTGAATACGTATTGAAAAAAAAGCGTGGTTTATAACGTAAGCGTCGGTCTATTCCGGCCTATTTTCGGTTGTCTGGAGCTGTCGTGTGGAGCGAGCTGCGGGAGTGTTCGTTCAAGACCAGCGTTAAACCAGTAAGCCGAATGATATTTAAATTTTAACATGTTCATTGGTCAGCCCCCAAGTATCCACATTTCGCACTATTTTACGTTATTTTAATATGAGCAGCCGCAGGCGTGTGCAAATGCAGTACAGCCAAACTAACAGCCCACATAAAAGAACAAACGAATAACCCATATACGTCTATCAAAATAAGCCAGGACCCATTCTTGAATTTAGAGCGTGTTTAGTGCAATACAGTGAAATACATGGCACAACATAGGGGTCTACAGTTGCTACATATGTTTCACGAATCACAGGTTTTTAAATTTTTTTAATGGTTTTTTCATCACAGAAATGTTTCAGAGTGCCACGTTTGTTTGCTAGATTTCTTTTATGTTTTGGACTTTCAGATCAGATCTTTACTAGATCTTTGTCAAAACTTTTATGTGTGCCACTTCTACAGGACCGAAGCCTATTACAGCACTGTGATAACACAGTGCTGTAATAGGCTTCGGTCCTGTAGAAGTGGCACACATATGATAATATAGTTTTGCAACAAGGTCATGCTTCGGTCCTGTGTTAATATCCCTGTCTTCAGTCCTGTAGAGATAGCACACATATGATCACAGTCTTGCAACAAAGTCATATCTTGGTCCTGTAATGATATCCCTGTCTTCAACCCTATAGAAGTTGCAACACAATCCTGTAATACATTTATGCCTCTGTCCTATGATGGTAGCCCAATCTTCGACTCTGTAATGATAGCCCAGAAATGTTTCAGAGTGCCACGTTTGTTTGCTAGATTTCTTTTATGTTTTGGACTTTCAGATCAGATCTTTGCTAGATTTTTCTTTTATTGTTTGGAATCTGGATCCACCTTTGTATCTTCTTGTAGCAGGTAATTGCTTGGTTCAGGGTTTATTTTATCTTTTGGTTGGGGTTTTTGTGACTCGCTTGATTGTATTGCAGGTCTTAAATACCATTTCCAGTTTGCACTGAGAGGCCAACTTCATATGGTATCCTACAGCACATTTGCATGTACAGAATTAAAGCCCACTTATAACCAATTGTATAAACCATATAATGACAATGATCTCCTGACAAGCGCTCTTACAGTGCTCTTAGCATATGACAGAGAACTCCATTTGAATCTAACCCTTAATGGCAGTGTATGGCATCTTCAAGATATGACAGCCACTGTCATGCTCCTATATATGACAATATTCATGACAATTGCTGACAATAACCCTATGTTAGCCCACATATCAACTGTTACAAATTTAATACTCTATACTTTGTATCCTACAGCACATTTGCATGTACAGAATTAAAGACACATATCAACTATTACAAATTTAAAAATTAATACTCTATTCTAGTCACTTGAACTTCTGATCAGTTGCCCACTTGCCACCTTCTAAGGACATCTTCAAGGCATGGAACCCTGCTTGTTTGTCTGTATTCATAACTTGTTACTTCACCGTTACAGTCCCATATGAGATATCTGTAGCAATCTAAACACAGTGACACACTGATATAATTTTATAAACTGTCAATACTAAATAGTCATCCTCTTACCTGTGTAAAGGAGTGTCAAATTCATAATTATTGCGGTTTGTGACAAATTGACAATTTACAAACAGTAAGAAACAGCAAGACTTTAATTGTGACTTTAATTGTTTTTTTTGTAGGTGAAGGTGTGTGGACTTTATAACAGTGAGAAGATTAATGGCTCAATCATCCAAGGCAGCCGGCAGAGGTCAAAGTAAGGGCAGTGCTTTTCGTGGTCCCCGCCCTCCAACTCCAACTCCAAGTGTTTCAGTTTCTGTTTCACCTTCTCTTGGTCATAGTGCCCCAAGTGCTTCAAGTGAAGCTGTAGGTGTTTCTCAGCCAACAGTAACATATGATGCTGTTGCAGCGAGACAACAAGCACAGCTAAAAAAATACCCTCTCTGGAAGTATGTAACCAAGAAGCAAGTGCCAAAGACTGGTCCGGGAGGGAATGTGCATTGGTCTTGTAATTTCTGCAAGGGTGAATTTAAGAGCACTTACTTTCGAGTTAAGGGCCATTTGTTGGGCCTTCCTTGTGGAATTGGAGCATGCAAAACTATCAGTCAGGACGAAAGAATGGATTTGGAAAGGGAGGATGCAGCTGGCTCTGTGAATGTGGTGGCAGCAAGCAGGAAAACTAGTAAAAATGAAGATCCTCTTCCATTCTTGAGGAATTCTAATATTAGTAGATTTGGGAGAAAAGAAATTCAGCCAACAAAAAAGAGGGCAGCCCAAACTTATAGTGGTCCAATGGACAAGATTTTTCGGCGTGAGCAGCGAGATGAGGTTGATCTTACATTGGCATTCTTTTTCTATCTCAACTTCATTTCTTTTAATGTTGCACGGTCTCCTATGTTTATTGAGATGTGTCGAGCTCTAGTTGATAGGGCTCCAATTGGGTATGTGCCTCCAAGTTCAGAAAAACTTAGAACCACATTGTTGGTGAAGGCAAGGAAGGAGGTGGATAAAATTCTACAACCTATTAAATCATCATGGATCTCATCTGGTGTCAGTATTGTCTCTGATGGATGGACAGATACAGCACGCCATCCTCTCATCAATTTCATGGTATATTCTCAAAATGGACCGGTTTTCTTGAAAGCAGTTGATGCTCTTGGACAATACAAGGATGCACAATATATGGGTGAGCTGTTTATTAAAGTTATTGAAGAAGTAGGCATTGAAAGTTGTGTGCAAATTATCACAGATAATGCACCTGTTTGCAAAGCAGCTGGCTTGATTGTGGAAACTAAATATCCACAAATATTTTGGACACCATGCATTGTTCACTCTTTGAATTTGGCACTCAAATCTATTGCTTCAGATGTGACATGGATTGGCAATCTTATTGAGGATGCACGCCATATCCGAAATTTTGTGCAAAACCATACCAATGCCCTCACAATATATAAAGAGTACACACATCTATCCTTGTTGAAGATTGCAGATACTCGGTTTGCTTCCTCATTCATCATGCTTAAGAGGTTGAAGGAGGTGAAGGCCGCTCTTGGGGCCATGGTTATTTCAGATCTTTGGTCTTTTTGGAGAAAGACGGATCAAACAGCTTCAAAAAAGGTAAAGGACATAGTGTTAGATGATGGTTGGTGGGAAAGGGTGGATCTTACCATAAAGATCATGAACCCTATCATTTCTTTCTTGCGGTTTGCAGACACGGACCAGCCCATCTTAGGAGAGGTTTATGAGGGTTGGGATTCCATGATTGAGTCTGTGAAGACTATTGTTATGGAGAATGAGTGCCCTGCATATGAGACATCAGCAGAGAGCTTATGGTCCACCATACAGGATATTCTTATCTCTAGGTGGGATAAGAATTGCACACCTTTGCATTGCTTAGCTCACTCTTTGAATCCTAAGTACTACAGTCAAGAGTGGCTCCATGGTGGGACCTCACACAGATACCCTCCTCACATGGATGGAGAGATTTCACAGGGGAGGAAGATAGCATTCAGAAGGATGTTTCAGGATAACACATCTTTTCTTGAGGTGGAGGAAGGCTTTGTAGAGTTCTCCACTGGCACCAGGAGATTTGGGGCGTATGATGTACTTGGAGATAGAGGGGTCAAAAGTGCCTATGCATGGTGGGCAACTCATGGGGCAGCATGCCCTATTCTACAACAGTTAGCCTTGAGGGTCCTCTCTCAAATTACTTCATCTTCTTGTTGTGAGAGGAATTGGAGCACTTACGGGAATCTATATAGTTTGAAAAAGAGCAGGCTTGAGCAATCCAGGGCGGAGACAATGGTGTATGTGCACACCAACCTTCGTCTTATTTACAGGCAGAGACAGGAGTGGTTGAAGGGAAAAACAAAGATGTGGGATGTGTTTCCTGATTATATGGGCTTGGACGACAGTATTGAGTTGGCATTAGCCAACATGGATCTTAATGACCCAGTGCTAGAGCCAGTGACTTTTGATGATGAGACACAGCATCTTGAGGGGTCATCCTCCACGGCAGCAGATCCTGGAATGGGCATAGAGGAGGAGGATGGAGTACAGTCAGATGGCAGTGGCAGTGATGGTGACTATGACATAGAGGACATGGACTATTGATAGAGTGATGAGTCATGAATCATGGACCAGTACCGAGCTATGATATTCCTACTTATTTTGTATCTAGTATCTACTCTTTTGTATTTTCCATTGGCATTCTCTCAGGAGTCAGTATCTACTATAGTCTATGATCTATCTATGTACATTGTAAACACTGAACAGTGATACATTTTGATTTTGATGACTTAATGGAAAATCTGCATTTTATGGTTTTAATATCTAAGTTCTAAATTTATAATTACTAGTAAGTACTTACTACTTAGTTTCTTATGTGCTTGTAAGTTGTAAATTTGATTCTATTTATTTTTTTAAAGTGAACTATGAACTTTGAGAAGTAATTATATTTTAATTTGATTAGATAAGCTGCAACCTGCAATTTAATATGGATAAAAAACTATATTTCAGTATATATATATATATATATATATATATATATATATATATTATTAAATATATATAAAACGTGTCCCCCGTGTCCTGTTTCCAGGTCGCTGCGTTTCGTATTGAATACCTCGTATTTACGTGTCCTCGTGTCATGTGACTTAGCCGTCAAGCTAGAGACCGCATCGGAACCGGTAGCATGTGAACAACTGCATAAGCGGCAGAGGTTATCACCATGGCAGGCAGGATAACCGGGCGGAGACTGCGTGAAAGCGGTCACATTTAACCGTTAGAACTCACCGTAAGCGGAACTGTCGGAGAGGAGTCCGCCTGTGATTAGACCGCAGCCTATTCACATGGGCGGTCAACCAACTCCGCGCAGTCAGCTAACCGCCAGTGGATTATGTTTATCCAAAGTATTTTTTGGGTTTTTTATTGTTGAGTTTGGTCTAACTCAATGCGATGACCATGTAACCTCTGCCTAGGTGTCTAACGAGAACAGGAACAAGTTTCTAAATCAACCAGTTTACAAACCAATTCATCCCAAATGTAGCTAAAGTGGTTTCATGAACCTGGAGGCCTATAAAAAGCAGAATTGCTTCTTGAAGAGGAGAGTGTTTTTTTTAACTTTTGTATGCAGATTCTGGAGGACATAGGCGGTTGTTGTTTTCAGTGTTTCGGGAGGATCCGGGGTCAGTTTTGGAAACTGTAAGCAGCGTTGGAAAGCCGGTTCAGAGCGCTATCTAATGACAGCGATCAAAAGTGCCTGCGTGCACATTCAGTATGATCTTTTCTCTGTGTAATCAACTTCTTTTGTTCGTTCCTAATAAAAATGGTCGCCCATCTTGAAAGCGGACCTGGAGACGTAGTCCATCAAGGACGAACTCTGTCATCAATTTGTTGTCTGGTATCGTTGTGTTTTTATTGTTTTCACTTCTGTTATGCATCAATTTTATGTTTAATCAGCTATCATAAAGTGTTCTTTTCAAGCAGTTTTTCCTCAGTTTGCGTGCTTCAGCTAACATTCAAATCATTAATGGTTAACCAATTCTACGTCAGTATTTAGTTTATGATCATTTCAGATCATATAATTTGGTATTAGAGCAGGTTGCGTTTGTAGAATGTGCCATTGAATGCCAACCACGTCAAAGTCGCAACGAGGAGAAGGAATCCTTGAGCAGATCGATCCAGAGATTGGAAAGCGACGAGTCGTTCAGAAATCGACCATGTCAGGACCTGATGCAGGTGAAAACAATGAAATTAAGATGAGTGAAGAACAGTTTCAGCAAGCATTTCTAACCATGCAGCAGATGTTGGAAGAATTGTACGAAGACAAGAAGGCAAGAGATGCAGCTTCTTCAAAGCCATCGAAGAAGGACAAAGGTAAAGGGAAGACTGATAAACCACCTTCACCTCCATCATCTCCATCATCCTCTTCTTCTTCTTCTTCTTCTTCTTCTTCTAGTGCACAATCTGAAATGAAAAAGAAACCTAAGAAAACCTCTTTTGAAACTTGATGTTGAATTTGAGTTACCTGTTTATGATGGCGAAATAAATCTTGAAAAGTTAGATAACTGGATAAAGCAGTTAGAAGTGTATTATCGCATTCAGAACATTTCTAGCGATAAAACTAAAATTTAGTTAGCTACACTTAGAATGGGAGGAACAAATTTAATCTGGTGGGAAAGTAAAACTCATATAGATGTAAAGCATAAAGGAAAAGTCATCTCGTCATGGTCTAAGTTTTTAAAAGCTCTTAGGAAACAGTTCTATCCTTTAGGATACATGCAGCAAGCTGTTATTGATTGGCAGCATCTGAGGCAAGGTAAAGGGCAGAGTGTTCAGGAGTTTACTCAGGAGTTCAGAAAGAAAGCATTGGCGCTTGGTATTTCATTGGATACACGTGAAACTTTGTTAAAATACATCGGCAGTTTACATTCATATTTGCAGCATACTTTATTGATGTTTAATCCTGATGATTTTGATGAGGTGTGTGTTCAGGCCATACATATTGAATCAGGTGGTAGACCATTCAAGTTTTCATTGCAGTCATCCAAAGAGTTGGAAACCAAAGATTCCAGTGACAGTAAGGGGAAGAACATTTCGAAGAGAAAGAAATCAGCGATCGTTCAGAAGGAAAGACCTACTTGTTCTCATTGCCAGAGAATCGGTCATGATGAATCGAAGTGCTGGAAACTTCATCCAGAACTTAAGCCCAAAAAGTTCCTTAAGGAGAAGGATGAAAAAAAGGCCATTGCAACATTCCAGCAAGATCTAGGTTCAGATTCAGGTGATGAAAGGAGGATAACCGCCATGGTTACAACAGGTAAAACTTCTGATACTGGTTCAAGTTTGAAAACTATTGCATCTTCTTCAAACATAAATCCTTCACATGAGGATAAAAGAGTTGAATTGTTTAACATAAGTATAACTTGTAAGCACACAAAGATAGATACAATGTTTGACAATGGATCACAGGCGAATTTAATCTCTGAATATTTAGTTAAAAGTTTGGGTTTGGAAACACCGAATCATCTAAGACCTTACCCATTAGGATGGCTAAATAAATCAACTCAAATAAAAGTCACCAAACAGTGTCGATTAAGATTTGCCATAACAGCTAATTACATTGATGAAGTGGAATTAGATGTGGTTCCAGTAGACATATTTGGAGTTGTCTTAGGAAGTCCTTATCTTTATGATCGTGATACAGTATTTTACAGGAGAGAACATAAATATCACCTTAAGAAAGATGGAGTTGAATTTATTGTTAGGGCACATCAAAGTAAAAATCACTCGAATTCAGTTAATGTTACTCAGATGAAGCGATTAACAAGTTCAAACAAGCGGTTTGTAATCATGTGTATAAAGGATCAACATAACAATCAACATGATTCTTGTTTAAGTTATGCAGCTCAGCGTAAAGATGGTTTGATTAAAGAGATAGAAACAATTCCAGTTCTATGTGAAACCAAACATCTTATCCATAAGCAGGGATTACAACATGAATTAAAGTTTGTGCCTAAATCTCCTCTTCCTAATGTCAGAATGAATCAATTCAGTTTAAGTTTGGAACTTAACAGTTGCAGGGATACAGGTTAGTATTGGGGAAAGTCAATGTTCAACTTCTCTTGTATTGTGTCACCATGTCATGCCTTGAACAGTTTGGAAACCTCTTTTCAAGTGGAGAGGAAACCTATTTGTTTTCATATCAAAGCCTTTTCCAAAGCAGTGTCAAAGTGTTTAATGGGAACATATGCATCAAAGAAAAGTGCTAATCAATGGAAGCATCATGTAATAAATAAAGGAAAAGTGATTCAAACAAATCAACAGCTAACTCAATACTTTCAAAGACAAACTAAGTTACAATAAATTTCACCTTACAGTTCGATAGGTTCTGTGCAGCAAGTTCACTTAGTAAACAGGAATCAGGAAAGTATGGTAAATCAAGTAGCTGATTTGATGTCGAACGTATCTTTGATTGTCTCTATTATTCCGCAAAATAGATTGTCTATACAGGTTGATGGTATTAAACAACATCCAGTAGACACTGTTTTCAAAGATTGTGAATCACTAACTCATGATTCTTCGTGGAAAGAATTCAATTGCCATGTTGATAACAGGTTGTTTGCCCATCATCACAAGTAGTTCATACTATAGATGGAAGAAACAGGTCACCGAATTGAAAAGAGCCATAGTCACCATCGTCAGGGTCATCACTTCCAGGTGACTGATCAAATGTATTGGTACATCGTCAGGTCAAGGTGGAAAGAGAGGGAGTTCTACCCTCATCGACTATTTGTTTAGTCAAACTTTTGTGGTCCAAAAGCTTTCAAGTGGAGAGGAATGATCCAGGAGGATTCCGATGATTCAGTTGTACAGGTGTTCAGGTGTCATCATCATTGTTCAGTGTTGTCGTCGCTTCAGTTCAGCTTCGACAAATCGACAGTGTTGGTTAGGGATCAGGTTGTTCAGGTAATGTTCATAGTTTTCATGGCGTTCAGTCGATATGGGTTGTACCTGGTTGTCTACTTGAGTTCATCGACATTTCCGCCAAGAATGGTCGATGACATGTGTTTTGTCGTTCGACAAGCAGGATTTGGTGTCGACATGGTTGTGTCGTCCATCGCAAAGGTTTGATATTTCGTCAGGGGTGTCGTCACAAACGTTGTTTTGCCGGCGATTCATATGTGGTTTTATGTCGCATTGTGAAAATAATTGAAAAAAGTGTTTTTACACCTAATGTAAAATATAAAACCCTAAAACTACATTTAAACCATGCTACAAACCTATCACCTAAGTCCTAACCTGTCACTACACCAAAAACTATGTGTTAATACAATTCCTAAGTCTAAAAGCCTAACCCTAAACCTAAGTTCTCTGACCTCAAAACCTCACCATATAGCTCTCGACCTAAATCACATTGTAAAACATTACAAATAAACCATAAAACTATCTAAACCGCGCAGTCAACATAGAACATATCGGAAGGTCGTGTGAACAGCGGATGGATAAGCCGTCGGGGTTAACACGACCGCCAGGTCCTAACCGCTAGGCTGGAGACCGCATCAAAACCGGTAGCATGTGAACAACTGCATAAGCGGCGGAGGTTATCACCGTGGCAGGCAGGATAACTGGGTCGAGACTGCGTCGAAAGCGGTCACATTTAACCGTCAGAACTCACCGTAAGCGGAACCGTCAAAGAGGTGTCCACCTATGGTTAGACCGCAACCTATTCGCATGAGCGGTCAACCAACTCCGCGCAATCAGCTGACTGCCAACAGATTATGTTTATCCAGAGTATTTTTTGGGTTTTTTATTGTTGAGTTTGGTCTAACTTAATGCGATGACCATGTAACCTCTGCCTACGTGTCTAATGAGAAGAGGACCGAGTTTCTAAATCAACCAGTTTACAAACCAATTCATCCCAAATGCAGCTAAAGTGGTTTGAATTGCTTCTTGAAGAGGAGAGTGTTTTTTTTTACTTTTGAATGCAAATTCTGGAGGACATAGGCAGTTGTTGTTTTCAGTGTTTCGGGAGCATCCGGGGTTGGTTTTGGAAACCGTAAGCAGCGTTGGAAAGCTGGTTCAGAGGGCTATCTGATGACAGTGATCAAAAGTGCCTGCATGCACATTCAGTATGGTCTTTTCTCTGTGTAATCAACTTCTTCTGTTCATTCCTAATAAAAACGGTCGCCCATCTTGAAAGCGGACCCGGAGACGTAGTCCATCAAGGACGAACTTCGTCATCAATTTGTTGTATGGTATTGCTGTGTTTTTACTGTTTTAACTTCTGTTATGCATCAATTTTATGTTTAATCAGCTGTCGTAAAGTGTTCTTTTCAAGCAATTTTTCCTCGATTTGCGTGCTTCAGCTAACATTCAAATCATTAATGGTTAACCAATTCTACATCAGTATTTAGTTTATGATCATTTCAGATCACTTTGATAAAAGGAATGGGTTTGGTTCTTCCAGAAATCACCCCCACTTTTGCTTAATCCTGTTGAAGATTTTCAAATCTCCCTAGGAGCGGCCTATCTTCTTAGTGACGTCTTAAATCTTCGTCCTTTATGTGCGGTAAAATAAGAAATCATGAAGAAAAATGAAGCCTTGTCATGGAATAGTTCAAAACCTTGGATTTAGTCTACCTGCAAAACAACAAAAGCAAGTGAGGTTCTCCCCCTAGATGTTCTTTTCCACATAGCTATGTAGTTCCTGTTACCCACCATTTTGTGGGTGATATCCTTAGGAGATTTTTTTTTTCTCCAAGATGGTCCTCAGCCGATAGCCAGCAACCCCTTGCAACCACCAGCTAGCTCATTGTGCCATTTCTCTATCACCTAATCCAGCCATGTGGTCCCTCACCCATCTGCCATGATCGTATGTTTGAAGGTGGGCCTCCCGAAACTAAAGGTATGCCTTGTCATTTGGTAATTGAGTATTGTAGTTTGCTTATCATGGACACTTTTAGGCATGGATTAATGGGGGGATTCAGCGGAAAGAATGGGTTAGGTCTGTGCCCTTGTCCCCTAGACCCCTTTTGGATATTAACCTTGCATTCTAATCCCGTGGGATCTCTTTTACTGAGCATTTGGCTCTAGGGATGGTATTTCATGGGAAACCCCGATTTTGGTTGCGTCATCCTGCTCCCTTATCCGCTTATATTACCCTCTTTCCACTCATTATTACTCCATTCATCATTTCTCCCACCTGGGTCCACATTCTTCCACTGGGTCCGCGTAGGGTCAGCTTGCCCCTTCAACTTGCCCACACCTTGGGTCTTCACCTGGAATGAAATCCGGAGGTTGATGCAGCTAAAAAGAAAGATAAAAGCATATTTGGCCACATTCAACAGGAAAATGTACAATAAAATGCAAAAGATGGCCGAGACAAACACATTTCGCATGTGGGCAAAAGCCAATACATGACCTCTACCCCATCATCATGGCCATCACCCTGCTTCCTACAGGTTCTATGAACCCCCTTCGTCATATAGGAACCCATGATTGTCCCAACTCCTGGTGGGCAATGAACCGCCCTACCTTTAAAGGGGGTATTCACTATTATATCTTATACATCATGCTCTTACCCTTTGAGCCCCGAGCAGTTAATCAAAGAAAATCATAAAAATGCAAAAGGCATATAAAGAAGGGTGGAAAAATCAAGGTTGGGCACTTCATGTACCACGATTGCTCCCTCCTATACATTATAAACCCAAGTGTAGGCTTCCTTCTTATTAGCTACCCTTGTACCCCAGCATGTGACCCAGGGCTACCCCTTCTCATCCCCTACTTCATTTACCAATCTGTCACATGCCACCACCTTTTGAAGGATGTACCTTGAATATATTATCCCCTTTAGAAGTAGAAACCACCTAATAGGATTCTTGGTTAACTCCATTTGGAGTTTAGGAGACATTGGCACATCCCGAAGCCCATTATGGAAGGGCAGACCATTATGAAGTCCTCACCTGTGGTCCATGATTGGTAAGCTCATTTACTCGATTTCTCTAATGACTTGTTGTACTGGAAGGCTAGGGGACGCATTGGATCTTATGCAGGATTGCAGATGGTCTCCATCTTGGGTTTGGTCTCCCTATACAGGGTCCTAATCCTCCAAAGGGCTACATTGGCACATGTAGGGTGTGTGTTGAGAGCCATGGGCCTCCATAGCAGCATATAGCACTCCATCGATCCCCATAGCCATTCAGAGATTGCTCGTGGCTCACTTATTGGACGAGGAAGATCACCTGATCCATCATGCCCAGCTGGCCCCAGATTTGCACCATAGACTTGGCAGATGATCCAAGACTTGAACAATGATGTGGCATCACCTACACCATCATCCTAGCCCTCGCAGGCAATCTACAAGCATCTTCGATTTGTTTGGAGACTCATGAGGACACTTGTGTGCCCCCCCCAATGTCATTTGGAACACCACAGGTTATCATAAGGGCCAACCCTTTATCCACTACTTTTGAGGGTCATATTCTTCATTATGGCACTCATGGACCTCATTAGGCCTCTTAGAGGATTATTATTTGACCTTTTGATAGGCTTATTCTTTCATTTATGAGCTAGTTTGGTGGGCTTGTCACCAAAATTTGATTTATTAAAACATTATTTTATTTTTGGGGCTTATGTAGGCCAAAGAGGCTAATTCGAACTCCTCATTAATGTATAAATACAAGTGAGATGACTTCATTTGCTCATCATCACTTTGGATTGGATATTTTCTCTCCCTTGAGAATTTCGCACTTTTTCTAGAGGATGAATTGGAGATTTATGGATGAATTTTGATGTGAGGATATTGGTCTATCTTATCTTGGAGCTTCTCTCTTGTCAATTGTGGATGGTTGGATAAATTCTATTACATGTAAGTACATGCATTTAATGTTATTCTTGTTTTACTTTGTCATATACATTGGATTGGGATTTTAGCTATTTTTAGGGCTAATTGTTGCATGCATAATTGTGGAATTTTGTCTCTATTATAGAATCTCTCAATGTATGGGCCATGTAATCGTGAATGAAATCTCCTAGGGGTAATTCCATTAACAAATTGACCTAGAAGGCTAGCGAAGTAGTCTTGAGGCCTCCTTGACCAAGAACCAAAGGTCCTCACTCATATTCATCATAGACTCCTTTCTTCCAAGACTAAAGCACTGATCTACCAAGAGGTGGTCACCTAGAATCATATCTTTTTCACCTTTCCCCAGGTCTAACCAAGTTGGGTCACCTAGGGCATCATTTTCCCAACAAACTATCCCTCCAAAAAGTTCAATCTCCTATGGTCTCCTGCGTTGGTATCTCCTTAAGGCCTCCAATTTTGAAGCCATTTCGAAAGTGGAGTTATGAGAAAAGCCAAGCCCTAGCATCCCTAAGGCTAGTGCCTTATAGGGTCAAATCAACACCTTTGAGTGAAAATCCTTTCTTTAATCCTTCCCCCCACCTTGTCTAGGGTAAGAACATCATTGGTTGCCATACTTATTCCTCCTACCCTAAATTGGGTCCACTTGGTCTCGTGTGGTCCCGCTCCTTTGAAAAGTCAATCCTTCAAGAACCATCCGGGATACCAACTTCAATAAGGATTTTAGGGATTGGGAAACTCATTCACAAGTCATATTCCATAAACCTAACCCTCAAATCCTCCCTTCCTTTCCTAGAGGACATTGTACCTTGCTTAGAAAGCAAGCAAGCTCCATCCTTCAAACTTCTTTTGGGAAGAAGATTATTTGGGTCACTCATATCCATTAATTGATTTATCCTTCATCGGTGACTCCATAACATACTGGGTCTCCTCCCATCAGTGAAAGTTCGTAAATAGAAGGGATCCTTGCTGAGATGACAGTGGGCTAAGTCTGCATCTGTTTCCCTTGGCCTAGCATTTGCCCTTTAGGGATCCCCTTTAGGTCCCTTGCTAGTTTGAGTGGTAACAGTTTATTAATGCCAAAGGACGTTAGTCTTAGGATAATTTCACTCATCAACAATAAGAATTGAATTATATACATATAGCTAAAAAGAAGAATAGAAAAAAAGCTTCGTCAATGCACAAGAAATTATACAAGGGTTTGCAATGAAAATGAGCTCTTTATTTGGGATAGCACTTGTCTCAAATGAACAACAACAATTTGCAAATGAGTAGAGCCTAGCCTTTATAGAAATTTTTCGTATGGCTAATTAACAGCTATTTTTTTTACTTGACTTTTCCCTTTAGTAATTTGACTTAGCCACATCTAAGCTGGATCTCCAATGCCCATGACTTTGTGACAATTTTGACACCTGGGTATCTTGAAACTGGCCTGGATCTGAACTGGGTATCTCTCAAAATCTTCATACCTTGCCCAATGTTGCCACATCATCATGTTTTGTTGGAGCTCTAACTCCCTTGGGAATCTAGAGAAACTGAGACATCGGTTTTGTTCCTCTTGTTTTATAGACCAACTTTGACATATTACAAGTCACATTATGTCAATATTTGCCCTTGTTAAACCTTCTGGAAATTTGTCCTACCACATCATCACACCAAGTGGATGATCGCTAATGCCCTTGAAGATTTGCAAAATATGAAACATGGATTATGTTCCTCTCATTGAGTAGACGAATTTTGATGTAATGTGTAATATTCCTACTAGGAAATACAATGATAAACAAAGCAAAAATTTTACATGCAAAACATAAAACCCAACATGCAGTAAGTGACCCACGAATTTAGCCAAGAAATGCATAGAACTGAGCCATTTTATTATATTTGTAAGAGGAAAGTACAAATCTGAATGGAGTGTGTGCACTTGGGCTTGCTAAAGCAAGGTTGACAACCCCAGGTGAGAAATTGTGTTACCCAAATGCTAGGAAGTACTTCCCCTTCAATTTATGCACTAGCCCTAGAAATCTGCAACTGTTGGCTAGAAAGAAGTTGTTGTTTGGCCCCTCTAGAGTGCTAAGAAAATTCTGAGAAATTAACCCTAGCCTCTCCTCAAGAAACCCACAAAGACCCAAAAAGAGTTGGTCCTAATTCCAAAATCTGAAATTCACCTCGATTTCAGCATGCTCCTCAACCAACTGGGTAATTCGAACCCCCAGGAAATCCTGCTGCCCAAGTCCTCCAAAAATGTTGAGTAACCCTCCCCAAAATTCTCCTTATGCCTCCAAGCCAACCCAGCTCCAAAATCTCGGAAGGAGCCCTCACAACAAGTGAAACTCACAAGGGACTGCGCAGACCTAGTCCAATCACTTTTGTGCTAACCTAGATGAAGAAAACTTGGCCTGTAGTGGGGCCCCTCAAACCACCAGGCAAACCCCTGCAAAATTGTTGCTAAACCTCAAGGGAATTTGCTCCTAAATTTCTGGAAATGATGCTACTTTGTAGCTCACTCTCCCCAGGAATGCATAGTCCCTCTTTGCGCCTAAACTGCTCTAGAATACCACGAAATAATCTGTCAAGATACCTCCAGAACAGCTCCACAATGCAACAATGGCTCCCCTAGGGTGGCACTCGAAGTCCACCGAAGGAAGAGTTGAGATTTCCCCTTGGAAATCTCGTGTGTTGAACAACACTTACAGACTTGGCTCAACAGCTCAAGCGTGCTAGGTAAGTTTGTTTGTCAAAGGTTCAAAAGCCCCAAAATGATGCATGCTTCTCCTATTTATCCTTGAGCTTCCTTTTCTCCATGTGGGCCCCATGCATCGACCCCCTCTTGACTTTCTCCCTCCAAAAGTGCGAATTGTCTAAGGGGTGTGTATTTCCCTTTGGGGGTGGCCCCCACCATCCACTAAGAGATCAATTTGCCTCTCTTCCCCTATGTTGGAGCCTTCCTTAGCCAAAAATTGCAAGTGGGGCCCTCCAACCCACTTTCCTAAGTTGAAAACCAAAAATGTCAAAATTGAGCAAAATTGTATTTTCACTTAGTAATATTTGCTAAGTGGGAATATCACATAATGCATGTTACAAACAACTCAATGTTCCCTTGTTATGTCACCTAGAAACATGTTTTGACCTATTGACCAAGTTTGACCAAGCTGTAACTTTTCACATGGTGCTCGAATTAGAAAAATTCTACATGGCATGGATCCTCTAGTCATGGTGTGCAATCTAAGACTAGGTTGACATTTTGACCACTTGGACCATTTTGCATTGGGAACAGTGAACTTCCCCGAGAAACATGTGTTGAAGAATGTAACTAGTGTCTGTTTTCATAATTGTATTGGTTGAAAGAAAGAAAAAGAAACTGACTTATTAAAGCATGGGTTTCATGCTTAGGTCCATGATTAATAGGACAAAACCTCCATTGTAAGCTTCTAGGGTTTATGTCTTGAGTCTTAGTCTTTGTCATCATGTAACAAACCGTTCTTGGGCTTTATCTATCAAGAAAGAAATTTATTTTGATGTAAATTAAGGCATTTAGGCTTCCTCAACCAAGTCGTCCTCAACCTAGACAATTCGGCCTGATTGGGAGGCAAAATCCACCATATAAAGGCAACAAATCGACCTCATTTGGAACACACATCCAAGAAATTTGATCTGCAGTTGCAGGAGGAAAAAAGAAGTGCCAAATAGGAAGAAGGAGTGAAGAATCCTAGAAGAAGAAGAAACCCTAAGCGAAGAAGGAAGAACCTTATTTTTCTCTCTCTTGTGTCTCACACGTGCAAAAATCTGAAGTTGCAGGAGGGCCGAAGCTGCAGCATTGCAGTATGGCCTGTTAACCACTGGAGTGGCACCTGATGATTATATGAAAGACTTCATGCCCAAGGATGATCCAGAGGACACTTGTACCATCAGATATCATCGGCCAACACAGTTTTTTAACTCTACTTCTATCTTCTCATCATCTTTCTTGTACCCAGATTCCACACCCTACGGGGAATTGTAATAAGTGATACTAGTGATCATGAGTTTTTGAGTCTGTAACAAGCCTAAAAAGTTGGGACTTGATCAACAAACGAGTACACCTTGGAGTTTTTTTTATCTGGTTAATTGTTCTTTCTTTTTCAAATGCGGATAATTTTATGGCTTTTTTCATTCACATTTTACTCCAAAGCCAGGGTGACGGTTTGAAGGTTGAGCTCCTAACACATCTTGGTGTCTTGAGTCGATGTATATTACCATACTAGATCACATAAAAAAATCTGTGGAATTTGGCTAGGTCTAAGTAGGATTTTTTAATAGTTAAAAATTTCCCACAAAACGGGATTTTTTAATTATTTTCTATGTAATGATGTAAATAAGTGGCCTTAGGAAATGTCTGGGGCATGTGACTACTCGAAATTCATCCTCAAAGACCCAACATAATCCTAGGACCCACTTTGGGGGTCAAAAAACGACTTAGAGTTCCTCAAAAGCCGATTTTTCTAATGACAGTGGCAAAAATGAGGAAAAAATTCAATAAATGGAAAAATTTATAAATTTTTCCAAAGTCAAAATAAATCAAATTTTGACATGGAAATATAAGGGAATATCAAAGGTAATGTGGCATCCATGTGGAGCCCACCACATGGAGGAAAGTCAAAGTCAAAGTTGGAAGTGGCAAGTCAAAAGGTTCCAATTAAAATCAAAGAGGGTCCAACATTGAAACATAACGTATGATCAAATTACAAGTTGGATTTAATGTAAATGTTATGGAAATAAAATAAGAAATAAAGAAGTGGGAAGGGACCCACTTTACTCCTTTGAACACGTAGAAGGCAGGCCCATCAAAATAGCACATGGCAAAAAGGAAGTCCACGTACACCCAAGTAAAGAAAACTCCACAATGGCCCAATCAACGTGGCTGCCACTTATAAGCTACTACAGCAGTCAATACAACAGTTAATATGCAGATTTGGGAGGACAGTTAACACACAGTCAACGTAACTGTATTAATATATGCCAACCTACAATTCATATTTTAAAGGATAAGCAGATTGGTGGCCAAGCAGTGAATATTTTTAATGCAGAAAATAAGGGAATTGTCTCCACTTCACGTTGGCATATTGCAGTGATCTCCACGTTGTTCCTAAAGTCATCCCCGGCACTCACGCAGAGGAAGAATTATAGTCGATTTATTTTGAAGATTTGTTAGATCTTGCGTTACATTTGGCAGCGTCAAAGGAGACACAGTGGTCTACGAACAGCAATTTAGAGGCAGCCAAACGCATAGCTAAATGCAGTCCAAAATAGGGTACAAACAGCAGTTTGAGTAGAGGTGTCATTCCTTTGATGGATTTGGTGAGAAATCAAGGGGAATGTGCTCCCTGTTCAGCTCCTACACTCCACACATGGCAGCCATCAAAGGAAATTCGAATTTGGCACATGAGTATGTTGTCCAGCCTCAAGAAAAACATTGCCACATCTTAGAAATCAACTTACACACTTGGCATTGGAGCTCCACTTATAAAATTTGAATTTCCTTTAGATCATCATCAGCTTGCCACTTGCCATTTCTCTTCTACATCTGGATCTTCACCATTGCTACACTTGTCATTTCATTTTTCATTGGGATTGGCTCCCATAGTTCTATTTAAATGAGTCTTTGGCTCTCATATTGTATCTTTAGAACAAGTTATTGGACTTACGAAGACTCTACTGGATTTTGTATTCATTTTCATATAATAAAGAGACTTTGGAGTACTATTGCGTTGGTGTTCTCCTTCCATTGCTTGAGGTGATGTTATTTCAATTGTTGTGCTTAGCATTCTACGCGTATGTGGATTATGCTAGTTATCATTTTGCCACTTGTTTGGATTAACATAAGCAAGATATCTTGTATGGTTTTTGGGTTAGAGAGATACTCTAGGAAGAGGAGCACTAAAAGATTTTTGGTGAAATCTCTAGTCTTCTCCTCCATTGTATAATCTAATCCCTTTATGATTGCTAACATTTTTTTCCAAGTGTGTAGAGATTTTTAGATTTGGTTGAAGGATATACTTGGGCATGGGGTAACTCTCAAATAGACGAACTAACTCCCAAGATCAAGAATAGAAAGACGCAATCAGTTTGCCTCAAGGATCTCATCAAACGATTTTGAAAGAGATAGTTTCCTTTCCTCTAGCCTACTAAGATCGCATCAATTTAAATTCAATATTTTTCTTGATCAATATCTTGTTCTTTCAAGGATTTTATTTGCTACCTAGAGCATGGTTTTAACTAGACAAGTATGGAGTTCTACTTGCATGTCTTGATCTAGTTATTGTACACTAATGGTAGATTATCATTTTGACTCTTTCATGTCATTTTTCCACTCATTTTGGATCTGTTTCGCAGCCCCTTTTGAGCAGATTTGAGACAAAAATTCAAGGAGGTTGCGAATATTTGAGGCATCATTTCTCGAAAGGCCGAGTTCTACTTTGAGGGCAGCATCCTTCTCTCACTAGGTTGTGGGCTAGAGGAGGCTTAGCCTTTCTCCTTAGCACTGAATACAACTCTCTTTGTGGCTGATTTGATTGCTGCAAATTTGTTTCTTGTATTTTCAGATTTTGTCAAGGACTCCCCTGTAGTTGTTACTTGAAAAGATCTAGCCCTTGGAAGTGGCATGTTGTAAAAGACTCCTTTGGTTTCCTTGGGAAGTCTTCTCAAAAGGCTTTCTTTTCTCTCTTTATAACCAATTTCTAATAATAATAAAATAATTTTTCTTGTGAGAAAGCTTGGGATTTTTCCCATGGTATCGTTTCTCTCCATTTAGAGGGAGGTTCATTGCTTGTGGGGGGACTAATCTCTTAGTTTAGTTATTCCAATTTTCTTTGTTAATCTCATTGCTAAGTTCATTCGTCGTGATTAGTTTTTTAACATAACACCCACATCCATTATCATTTTATCATACATTTGAGATTGGTTTATGTTTGCCATTTCCATTTCTTGAATACTTGTATTGGGAAATCTACTACAACACATGCAATTTTTATTTTGATGCAAGCAAGTATTTTATATTTACTGGGTAAGCTTAAACTAATTTAATTTATCCATCTACTTTGGTTTCACAAGTCTCTTAAGCACATTACTTTATCATTGTCAATTTATATTATGTGGCATTATCATTATTGTTGGGTCTTTCTTGTGTCACTCCATTGAAGCAATTTGGCATTGATTTCATTTACTTGCAAAGCAACATATTTGGAACTTGTGGAGCTACATTGAGCTAATTGTTTCACTTTCCCTTTTCATTGAAAGATATTGGTATTGTTTATTTGAGCATTGTCTTTACTTTCTTGGAAGCAATAGCACTCACTCATGCATTTCATCTAGGCATTTTAGTATAAGAAGGCTTCCAAGCCAGGCCCCAAGCCTCACTAAAATTAACCTCCAAGCATAAGCTTGGTTGATAGAAAGTATAGGGAAAAAGACTTTCTTGGAAAGTTCTTCCATCTGGTACGAAGTAAGGTAAAAGCGTGTGACCCTGCAGTTATGAAGGTGGCTTGTCCCCTTGTAGGAACGAAGGCACACGTTGACTCATAAGACTCAAGGTACGGGTATCGTTAATGACACCTCCATGCCCTCACCCCCTCTTTCTTACAGTGACCCCAATTTTTACCCTTTGGTAAGAGCTCAAGAGGAGGACTTCTCATTTAAATTAGACATTTTAGATTAAAAATAACCAAGACTAATTGCATTCAAATCTAGTATAGGTGCATCTCATGCTAATACATCTTATGATTTCACTTGCAATTGTCCATTTTACTTGTCATTATTGAATATTTTATGTTGGCAAGCATTGTTTCATTTTCCTTTTGCAAGTAGAACACTAATTGATTTTCCTTGCAAGATATCTGTATATGCTTTGATTTAGGCATTGATTATAGTTTAAAATCATTTTATATCTTGTATAGATTATCATGCTAACATCTTTGTCTCCATTGCAGAATTGATTTGCTTTCATTTTTTAAGCATTCTACTTTTGTTTTGAGCAAATATGTCTTTCATTCCTGTTGAGCAATTTATCTTAAGGCACTGGTTTTATGGTTTTAATATGTTAATGATTTTTATTGTTCATATCATATTTTGCTCATAATTCTTAAAAGTAATCCACTTTCACTTTATCATCTCTCCTAGAACCTCACATTTATTTCTCTTAATTTTCCATATTAGGGACCACCCCCCATAGCTAACCTGGGAGATAGCTTAAACGGAGAGAGAGGGGATTTAGTGTGACAACCCCTTCTCTTAGTTCCCTGCCACCAACCACACGTTGTGGGGTTGAAGCATTTTCTCACTGACTTGTAGGTAGGTGTAGGTGGCAGGGTCAACATTTTTGGCGTCGTTGTCAAGGACAAGCTTTCCTGTACCTGAGAAATCGACTAACCTTTTGGTTTTAGCATTTTTGAACTCTAGATTTAGATTCTTGCTCAAGTGGCGACTCCACTCAGTCCAAATTTTGCAAGAGTCTCTACTAGGAGAAATTCGAGTGGTCTAGTTAGCCCCTCTCCTGATCCTAAAAGGGTTTTTAGAGAGAGGTTGAATAGACTTTCTCATAGTAGAGCTCTTGCTAGTCTTGGGCAAGAGGCCATTTCTAATATTCATTTGTTTTTTCAAGAACAAGTAGAGCCTAGCATCATGAATGATCTTTTTTCTCCTTGTGACTTCACTAACATAAATGGATATCCTCACAATATCGCTGACAAGGCTATTGAAAAGTTCTCTTCCTTTCAAGGTAACAATGCCATTAGTGTTACATCACATGTGAAAAACTTTAATGTTTGTATCTTTAAATGGTGTAACACTGCTAATTATGAGGATGTGAAGATGAGACTTTTTGTTTTATCTTTATAAGAAGATGTTCTTGATTGGCTCACTGAGCAACCTGCTAACTCATATAACTCTTTACAAGCCATTCTAACTGCATTTTTAGATAAGTTTGGAGAGAAGAAGGAAAATAGGCATTTGATCAACGCCATTAGCAATATGAAGAAAAATGAGAACGAAACCATGGAGGAGTTTAACAAGAGATTCAATGGATTAGTAAAAAGCATGCCTGCTACTATTAAACCTCCTAATGAATTTCTTTTATGCTCATATCTGGATGCTTTTGGTGTTGACACTGCTTATGAGTTGAGGAGGAAGGAGCCTGTGAATTTAGGTGTAGCTCAAACTGAAGCCTTAAAAATGGAAAAGGCTAGAAAGCAATCAGGAAAGTCTGAACTTCTTGGTTTCACTAGAGGGCCATCGAAACTGAATGATTCCAAAGGCAAGACTAAAGAAGAGACTACACATGATCCTATAAAGGAGTTAACCCAACTCATCAAAATTATGGAGGCAAATCACACTAGTCAAATGAATGCTATCCAAAATCGATTACTGGCCATGGAAAGAAATCAAAGTGGGAGATTCCCAAATAGAGGAAATGGTAGATGGAAAAAGAGAGGACCTCCCAATGGTCCATAGGCCACCTAATCCACTTGAGTCTACAAACTTAGTTGATGATTCCATGCCTTATTGTAGACCTTGTGATGACATACATGATGAACTCACTTGTCCTTATGCAAGAAGGAACTTAGAAGGAGATATGGTGGGGAACAAGTAAGCAAATCAATGTAGTTGGAAAAGAGCATCATTTGTCCTTGGAAAATTGGATGGGAGTTATGGAGAGTACTTAGAAGGTAAATAAAAAGTCTCCATCCTCCGATAATATAAATAATTTTGAAGATTTGGATAGGATCACTAAGTTATATGGAGAGAAGCCTTCATCAACTCGGATTTTGAAGATAGCCAAGGATAAGGAAAGGGGAAAGAATAAAGAAAGAAATCATAGTAAAACTTTCACTCCACCCACATCGAAGTTGAATATTGACTTGGAAGGATGGATTAATAATGCTAAGATTTTAGTTCTTGTCACTGAAATCATGACGATTCCCTCTGTTAGCGCTTGAAATTTCACCTCAGGCTGAGAAAGGCAAACTCCAAGGCAACATCAAACCACTTAGCCTTGTAGCTAGCCCTACGGGGCAGGAGAGGGCTCTCTCCGGTATATCTCGGCAAAGATCTTCAAAGGGCGGAGATAACCAATAAAGAACACTGATTTTAGGCTAGTAAACTGATAAAAGGTTTGATTTGAGATTTTTAGGATTTTGGTGGAAAATCGGGGAAAGGCAATTTTGGGTGCGGGGATTGGACACAGTTTTCGCAGGGGGCTCTTAGGGGCAAGATAGGAGACTGTATTGATGCCTTTGAAAGAGTTGTATGGATGAGAATGACTGGTGAGGAGCTAAGGAGAGCAAGCAATCACCTTGAATTCCCCTTAAACAGATGAAAACATTGATATTAAGCAAACTTAAAAGCAGAGCATGGCAATCATGAATTCTACTTTAACACTTCATTTGCCTAATTTGCAGAAGGAAAAGTAAGAAGATGATTCACATAACAAACTTACAAATACAAAGAGAAATACACCATCAACACATGTAACCACAGGAATCCCAAAAAGGACTGCAAAACCCTGGTCTTTCTTCCTTTGCCAAAATTGCAGAGATACAATGAGTAATACAATAGAAAGCTTTCTCCCTCAAGAGTCCAACCATGAAAATGACCAAGAAAGTACATAATATAGGCAATCTAACATCTTTCCTTGCCTCTAGGGGTCGAGCTCACTATCCTAGGAGCTGTTTAGACCAATTCCAAACTGAGCACTAAAATCTAGGCAGTCAAAACAACTTGCCTCTATAAGCTAGGAAACCAATTCATTCATTAAATTTTTGCCTATTTCATGAATGAATCTTCTAGAAGAGATAAATAAGTGTCAAAGTATCATAAAATTACATCATTTACATCAAGGAGGATCAAAATCCACTCCAAAAAGTCAAACCTAGTCAAAAACTGCGTTTTGCTGAGCTGTAAGTGCATTTCTGTGAAAATACCCTGATGCGTAGTGCCCTGAATCTCAACGCGTAGCGCGCCTTTGGGCCTGCTTTTGAGGCACTTCCCGGAGTCCAAATGAGGCAAAAGTGGGCTTGTTGGAAAGGTCTGGATGTCTACTTTCCAATCCAAGTGGAATTTCTGAATTTGGTGACCATTTGCCCCTCCAAAATTGCAATCTCCCAAGACTGCTTCCTGTGTGTCAAAAAGGTGGCAGAAAGTCATTTTTTGCTTGTTTTTTGACCTTCTGGAGGCTCAAAACTTGATGGAATCTCTTGGCAATTGCTGAGCAAGTGTATTTTTGCATGACAAATCCAAAAATGCTGAGTTTTCATGAAATGGAGTTGCCCATCTTCAGGGTAGCGCGCGGCGCGCTACGCGTTGAGGGCAAAAACCTGTGTTTGGCACAAAAAATTCAAAATTGACCAAAATTGCTCCAAATTTTTTGAAATTTGAGCTGGGGGTGTCTCATCAAGTACCATGCTCCTTCAAAGAGGCTTCGGCCAAAATTTGGAGTGGATCGGGACTTTTTCTCTGTTTTAGTGCTTTGCTCAACCTCCTTGGATCTGGCGATTGTATTTTTGACATTTCTCTAAAACCATGACACCTGTGTAAAAAGTGAAGGAGGTTTTTCTTCTTTGGCATGTTGTGGACAAAAACCTCTCTCAGTTTTCCAAAATTCATCTTTGATTGCTCTGAAACATCTTTTGAGTGAAACTTATCCCGATGTGTGAAACAAGGAATTTTGTCGAAATGAAGCGAAATGAAGGGGATAAGAGGCTTCTAAATTCTTGGGGAAATTTTTGGAAGTAGGGAGGGATGTTAGGAAGCAGGGGAAAGTGGAATCGCGGAGATCGAGTGAGGGGAAGGGATCCAAAAGGGCAAAACACAGGCCCAACCTAGAAAATTGCCAGGTTGTAGCAAGAAACTAGGGTTTGTGCGAAAATGAGGAATTTGGCGGATCTAAGGGATGGGAAGCATTTAATAAGGTACTTTAAGGATAGGGGAAGGTGTATGAACATCAGGATACAAGTTTTGCCGATGATTTGACCGTCCAAGAGAAATTACCTCCAAAACCCTAGGAGAGGGAAATGACCTTACCTAGGCGCAACTAAAGCATGAACAAGGTGTAAAATGACTCATTCGACACTGACATGATAATGACAACCCTATGAATGATGATATACTCAGCAGAATGATGACATGGATTGGCATTTGGGCAACTTTGAAAAGAGTGAGAGCAAACCCTAGACCTAATGCCTAGTGACCAAATTTTGCTTCAAGACTCACTGAAATGACAAAATTTGACCTTGACACTTCAAAATCACTTTGTAAGAGCACGTTTGATCACTGGAGGAAGGCTGGAAACACTGACACTAACACGCTCCCAAAGATATAAATTGTTGAAAGCCATTGATGCTCCCAATGGAAAAGAAATGTCTAATTTTTCTAAAGATAGATATGAGGATGCCCCTATCACTTTGCAAAGTAGTGATATGTGTGGAGATAACAGAGACCACCAACCTTTTTTCATCACTATGTTGGTCAATGGAATGCTTTTACACAATTGTATGTTTGACTCTGGGGCATCATCTTGTGTCATGACTAAGAAAGTCATGAATCAATTAAATTTGAGGATTTCTAGACCCTACCACAACATTTGTGCAATGGATTCAAAGATCATTGAAGTTTGTGGTCTGATAAAAGATCTTCAAGTCCACTTGGTTGTACATCCTAACATTATGATCACCATGGATATTGTGATGATTGATGTGCCTGATGCTTGGGGGATATTATTGTCTACAAAGTGGGGAGTTGATATTGGGGGTAGTTTGCAAATGGATTTAAGTTATGCTACCATCCCTAATAGTGAGGGCATCATGGTTAGATTGGATAGGGAGTTGGAGAGAAAGTTTCATGTAGAAAATCCCAAGGAGCCTCATAATGAAATTGTGTATGAATCTGATAACCTGGGAAACTATGCTATCCTGGCTAATGCTTTTCCTCCTTTGGAGAAGGAGGTGGCATTTAAGAAAGATGAAGTTTGGCACATGAATTTTGATGGTGCCCATTCTAGGTATGGTAAGGGTGTTGGAATTGTCCTTACCTCCCCTCTTGGTCACATATTCAATTTTGCCTATAGATTGGAGTTCGATGCAACCAACAATATAGCAGAGTATGAGGCTTTGTTGTTGGGTCTTCAGTTGGCAAAAGACTTAAGCATAAAGTTGCTTAGTATCAAGAGGGATTTTGATCTAGTCATTCTTCAAACTAAGAATCAATTTGCATGCAAGAATGATAGATTAAAGAAGTATCGAAATGTCGTTTGGGATAATATGAATATTTTGATGCATCAGACCTTCAAGCAATTCCTAGGGAAGGAAATAAACAAGCTAATGAGTTGGTTGTTGCTGCATCTACATTACAGCTTGGAGAGAACTCGATGGATGATAAAGTTAAGATGGAGATATCTTTAGGCCATCAATTCCTGATAACTTTGAGCATTGGCAAATATTTAATGATGAAAGCCAAGTGGTTCATTTTTAAATAACATGGAAGTATTTTCTGAATTTAAGGTTGGCTACAAAGAGGAAGGATGTTATTATGAGGAATGTAATGTGGTGACAAATCCCACTCCTAGGGAACGTGTAGCCTTGGAGCAAATGTTTGATAGACATGATGCTTCAAAGAGAAA
The DNA here is from genome assembly GCA_031772625.1 of Pinus tabuliformis. Classification (NCBI taxonomy): domain Eukaryota; kingdom Viridiplantae; phylum Streptophyta; class Pinopsida; order Pinales; family Pinaceae; genus Pinus; species Pinus tabuliformis. Next base: position 786,802,932 of record CM062820.1, on the reverse strand, counting down.
AGATGATAAGAAAATTGACCCAGGGTAATTCATTGAAGTTAGCTCCCTTGGTGCAAAAAGAATTGCAAAAGATGCTTCACACTGGTATTATTGCTCACACTATGCATTCCACATGGTGTTCAAACTTGGTTATTGTAAGGAAGAAGAATGGATCAATCAAGCTATGCGAAGATTTTCGAAATCTTAATTGAGCTTGTAAAAAAGATAATTACCCTTTACCTAATATGGAAACATTATTGCAAAGGGTAACAGGATCTGGAATGATGTCTTTGTTAGATGGATTTTCAGGATACAACCAAGTCTTGGTGAAGGAGGATAGACATAAGACAACATTCACCACACCATGGGGTACTTTTGAATATTTGAGGATGCCTTTTGGATTAACAAATGTTGGAGAAACTTTTCAAAGGGATATGGACTATGCCTTTAAGGGTCTAATTGGGAAATTTATTGAGATCTATCAAGATGATTTAACTGTTTTTTATAAAAATGGAATTTCCCATATAAGCCACCTAAGGCAAATTTTTGATAGGTGTAGAGAGTATGGAATATCCTTAAATCCTGCTAAATCTATTTTTGGAGTGACTGAAGGGAAGTTGCTTGGTCACATCATTTCCAAGGATGGGATCAAGATTGACCCGGAAAGAGTTGAGGCTATTCAAAAGATTCCTTTGCCCTCATAATATTAAAACCCTTCAATCCTTCTTAGGAAAGATTAATTTTCTTAGAAGGTTCATTATTGTCAAACACATCCAAACCCTCTTAAAGAAAGATGTTAAGTTTGTTTGGGAAAATGAGGGTAGAAAAGGTTTTCAGGAAATAAAGGATTCTATTGTCAAAGCACATGTTCTAATAAGCCTTGATTATTCAAAGGAGTTTTTGATTTTCTCTTTTGCATCCGAAGATACTATTGCTGGGGTGTTGCTTCAAAAGAATAATGAAGGGCATGAGCAGCCTATTGCTTTTATGAGTAGGTCCCTTCATGCTTTTGAGTTGAAGTATAGCACCATGGAGAAGAAAGCTTATGCTTTAGTCAAGTCTCTTAAATAGTTCAGAGTTTATGTGGGGTATTCTAGGATAATTACATTTGTTCCCCACTCTACTATAAAGGATATTTTAGTCCAAGCTGATTGCTTAGGAACTCAAGCTAGATGGGTCTCGAAGATTCAAGACATTGATTTTGTTAAAATTGGCAACTAGAGCCAGACTCCATGTGGGTCTTCTTATTTATGGCAGCTGATATTTTTCTTGGATTCCTCTCGTCGAGAGGTGTAGGATTGATCTAGAGATCATTCGATTCCGACATGTATTCATGGAGATATGAATTTATTTGTGTTATGCGACAATTCGTCAAGGTCAGCCAGCGACCAAATTGCCCCCATCTATCCTCAACGTTTTACTATAAAAAGAGGTGGCTTACAAGTCATTTGGCACAGACCTCTTTTGATCTGTTCCTCTCCACTTGTCTTTGACTTTTGGTGGGAGGAGAGATCTTAAGATGATACGCTGCCCTAAGAGAAGATGCCCTAGATGTTGTCATGGGAAAGAAGGATCTACGCAGCCCTAAAGAAGATGCCCTAGCTCCTAACGCTGGCATTGAGATGAAGGCCTATCACAGTTATGAAGATGGGCTTCTAACGCTGCCCTAATAAAGCCCTAACGCTACCCTAACAAAGAACCTAATATGTTGTCCTAGGCCGCAGTCATTAAGCGAGTGTATGCAGCAAGAGGAGGCACTTAACACAGTCATGAAGGAGGCTTCCATACGCTATCAAAGGAAGCCACATAAAAGCCCTAGCCACAATCCTCCATACACAGCTAGACACAGTCAACGAGACCATAAATGAACTCCTAATCCGCAGTAAGAAAGAGACTCATACTCCGCAGTAAGAAAGAGACTCATACACATTCCTCGAAGATGTGATTTAGGTGTTGTTCAAGCAAGGAGAATTAGCACATCTTAGCCGCAATCCTGTAGCCTAAACTGCAGGTCAAGAGGTGACCTCTATCCACAGTGAAGAGTGATTCAAGAAACCCTTATTCATTGTAATAAGGTGTCTCAACCACATTGTCTCAATCTCTGATCTCAGATGGACAGTGGAAGAAGTTAGTTTGAATGTAACTTTGAATAGACAGTAGCAATCACAGGAAAGATAAGGGATAGCACGGTTCTATTTAGGACTAATATAAGTCAACATAAGCTCGGATTCATCTCTGATCTCATACAATGATAAGCGGATAAACTGCAGTGATATGTTTGGTGTACAATACGTTGTCTCACAGTCAACGAGTTCGGATGGCTTGTAGTGGACAAGTATTTCGTCATGTGGGAACTCGGATTACAGTGATAAGAATTTCGGTGCTACTACAGTGGTCACATTTTGGTGACACATGTTTGAAAGGGCTGACAACAGAGTTAAGTTCTTATCATGCTTGGAGGTTGGTTGATAAAGGACTAGAGGTCTATCTTGTTGCTTGGCTAGTCCGCAGACCATAACCAACAACAAGGCTATTCTTAGGATTGCCTATCAGATGGACAAAGCTACTGTCATGGATAAATATTACTATCTTGAGGATTAGTCAGCTAACAACGATGCAGCGTGATGATAGTTGCAGCATGATTGAATGCAGCATGGTGATGAGGCAGCATAGTGATGAATGGTGCAGCATAGTGCAGCATGGTGCAACATAGTGTAATGAAGTGCAGCATGATGGGTGCAGCGCAGTGATGATTATATGCAGTATGATGAGTGCAGCATAGTGTAATGAAGCGCAGCACAGTGATGGGTGCAACATTGTAATGGGTGCAGCATGGTGATGGAATCACCTTGGAGAATCAGTTGAAGCAGCATGCCTTCACCTGAGTTCAGATCAGCTACCTCATGTGTTATCTTCTTAGTGAAGATCTTTGCTCTTATTTTGTCAAGACAAAACATTGACTTCTGATGTATATGTACTATCTCTCTCTCTCTGCTGAACTATTGAAGAACATAAGAAGAATTCATCAAGGGTTTCCCCACATTGGCATTTGTCCCTGGCTGGCACCACATCTTGTGTCCTCTTGTCTTGAATTGTTTTCTGCGATTTATGTTTATGTTCTATCTGCATTTTACTATCATGCTAAATGTGATTGCTAATCTGGAATTGATATTGAGCTAATATGGAAAATTGAAGTAAATTTTCTATCAGCATAGAACATACCTAAAATTAACATGGTATCAAAGCTTAGGTGAAGACAAAGCCCAAGCAAGAGTGAAAGAACAATCACCGAAGACAGTTGGAAAGGACAAAAAGGCTCAATTGGTTCCTCATCCCTCTTCAAATTCACCAAGGGTGAAGTCGAAGCAAAGAAGATTATCAAAGTGGTGTAGTGGAAGCATCTGGTGGCCTACCTACAGGTCACTTCAATGGGAAGTTTGGATCTAAGAATGGAAGGAAAGGCAGATGCCTTTCTTGCAATGAGTCTGACCGTTATGCGAAGGAGTGTCTGAATAGAAGGGACACATCACTTGATGATGATATCAATCATTCCAGGGGCATCTTCAATGATCAAAGAAATGACAGGTTCAATGGCTAAGCATCATGGCCGACTCTTCAAAGAAAGCAAGGACTCCAGGTATGAAGAATCAAATGTTGTTTCTGATAAGCTAAAGGAGTATTATCTTATATTGGCCCTCTCCACTACTTCTCCTCCAAACTCTTTGGGAATCTAGCTTATTGACAGTAGTGCTTCAAGGCACTTCAGCGGATAGAAGGAAGCTCTCTCTAATTTTATAGAGAAGGAAACAATCGTGGAAATTATACTTGGAGTCAATGCCACCTATCCCGGAAAGGATGTAGGGAATGTTACCCCTCAATTGAATGAGGGTAACACGATTCATTTACAAGAAGTTCTTTATGTACCTGATCTCAAGAAGAACCTGGTGTCCATTTCAACAATGGAAGTCAAAGGTTTCAAGGTGGCATTCATCAATGGAAAGGTATGTGTGTGGATAAGGAATTTTTAAAAGATGCTTTTGAGTTCAAGGTTGGCAATGTATATCAAGTAGCAAGAAGTCCATTGGGGACCATGTCAGTTGACACATCTCTTCTATAGCACAGGAGATCTGCTCATTATGGGGCCCTACCCGATGTGAGTCAGATGGTGAAAGGGATGCTTGAATTCAAGAAGAGCATGGAGGTACATGTCCAAGATGTACCGAAGGAAAACTTACAAGGGGACCATTCCCCTCATGTAGCAAGTCCACAAATTTGGAACAACCCGAGGGGTTTGAGATTCATGATCGGGAATTTCATGTATGCAGGTGGAAGAAAGCCCTCTATGGCTTGAAGCAAGCACTCCAAGCTTGGTATGAAAGGATAAACAGCTATCTGATGAAGCTAGGATTCACTAGGAGTGAAGCCGATCCAAACCATTGCTTGAAGGTTGTGGATGATAGACCTCTCATACTGGCACCTTATGAGGATGACCTCTTTCTAATAGGTGCAGACCCTCTCATTTCCAAAAGTATGAGGGAGTTGGATTCCAGATTTGGAATGGTGAACTACAAACCCATGACTACCTCGGTAAAGCCTAACTTTAAGAAGTTATGCGATAGTGATGCCGGACCTGATTTTGGAAATGCCTCTGAGTTCCATAAACTCATACTAGCATTGATGTTCTTGGTGAACTCCCGTCCAGATATATGTTTTGCAGTTAGCATGTTGAGCTCATAAATGGATGAGCCTCACCGGATTGGTGCCAAGAATCTTTTAAGATATCATTAGGGCACAATCTCTCATGGATCAGATACACTGCCGAAAAAGTGAAGCTAGATGATTATTCTAATGCTAACTGGGTAGGCAGTGTGGAGGATCGCAAGAGCATTTATGGATGCTGGTTCTCCTTAGGTTCTACTTCGATATCCTGGATGAGCAGGAAGCAGAAGACGGTTGTTTTGAGCACCAATGAGGCCGAATACATAGCTGCGAGTATGGCCTCGTGTGAAGCTGTCTGGTTATGGAAGCTCTTCAGTGAGCTGTTTGGACACGTGCTGGATACCATCGTGATCTTCTGTGACAACCAAAGGGGGATTCAATTGTTGAGGAATCTCGTGTTCTATGATCGCTCCAAGCATATAGACATCAGGTACCACTTTATCTAGGATATGGTGAATCGAGGAGCAAGAAGGCTCCATGGCATTGGGACTAATGTGCAGGTCGCCGATATTCTGTCAAAGCCCCTGAGAAAGGTCAAATTCTTGACTTTCCAAGAACGACTAGGAGTAGTGGAGAGACTCTCTCCTAAGGGTCCTGTATGGTATGGACATTGAGCTCTAGGAACTCCGGAGGGCTTGGGGGTACATCTTGGAGCGATGAGCAACCATAGGGTGAGTGGTTCAGCCTTCCCCTAGTGATCTGCTATGTAGGTAGGATGAGTGGTTCATCCTTCTCCTACTGAGACACAATCATAGGGTGAGTGGTTCAGCCTTCCCCTAGTGATTTGTTGTGAATAGGGTGAGTGGTTCATCCTTCCCCTGGGATACCCCTGGCGACATGTAGGCAGTATGAGTTGTTTATCCTCCTCCTGCTGAGACATCCTACCCATGTAGTCTGGGACTCATGGGAAGTACCTCTCAATTGGCCAGTGAGTAGGGAAATGAGGATAGGGACCATAGTAGTACCGATGGACGCATCGTGTTACTACCGTACTCCCTATTCTAGGATGATAATGATCTGGGATCAATTAGAACTGACTTCGGTCAGTAAGAGTGATATAACTCACTCTCTTTTGGAACTGACTTCGGGTCAGTAAGAGTGGTATGAGACCCTCTCTTTATTTGGAACTGATTTCGGATCAGTAAGAGTGGTATGACTCACTCTCTTTATTTGGAATTGATTTCGGATCAATAAGAGTGGTATGATACACTCTCTTTATTAGAACTGACTTCAGGTCAGTAAGAGTGGTATGAGACACTCTCTTTTATATGGGACTGACTTCGGGTCAGTAGAGGATGGTATGATACATTCTCGATCACTTCTTCTTCTTCATAGTTCAGTAAAGCAGAGCAGTGCAGGGCACTGATGACAGAGATAGTACAGTCTGGCAGATGGATTAGCAGATGGAGTTCTCCCTCATTGAGAGGGAGTGTTAAAATTGGCAACTAGGGCCAAACTCCATGTGGGTCTTCTTATTTATGGCAGCTGATATTTTTCTCAGATTCCTCTCGTCGAGAGGTGTAGGATTGATCTAAAGAACATCTGATTCTGACATGTATTCATTGAGATATGAATTTATTTGTGTTATGCGACAATTCGTCAAGGTCGGCCAGCAACCAAATTCCCCCCATCTATCCTCAACGTTTTACTATAAAAAGAAGTGGCTTACAAGTCATTTGGCACACACCTCTTGTGATCTCTTCCTCTCCACTTGTCTTTGGGTTTTGGTGGGAGGAGAGATCTTAAGATGATACGCAGCCCTAAGAGGAGATGCCCTAGATGTTGTCATGGGAAAGAAGGATTTACGCAGCCCTAAAGAAGATGCCCTAGCTCCTAACGCTGGCATGGAGATGAAGACCTAACACAGTTATGAAGACAGGCTTCTAACACTGCCCTAATAAATCCCTAACGGTACCCTAACAAAGAACCTAATACGTTGTCCTAGGTCGCAGCCATTGAGGGAGTGTATGCAGCAAGAGGAGGCACTTAACGCAGTCATGAAGGACGCTTCCTGTTAGGAAACTAGCTCACAAAAAGATAGAAAAGATAGATCAATGTCTTAGAATTCAGCCTCTTCGAGGGGGCAACCTCCTTTACATTACACAAATGAACAATTCTTGGATGATACAAATGACTAAACCTCCCTTCTATATATAGGAGTCTAAGGGGTCACAATATAATCAAGTCGACATAATAGTGATAACATAAGGGCACAAAAATAACAATAGTGGGTTTCTATGGGGCATACTAATAACAATATGGGGACAATAGCGGAACAATGATAACAATAAAGGATACAATGACAATAGCAATGGGGGAATCACTAGTATTATAGGGGTCTAACATGCCGCTCTCCTTCTGAAAAGCGTTGTCCTCAACGCTTGAGTAGTTCTGGATGCTTCTGTATAAAATTCTTATCCTCCCATGTGGAATCTTCAGCGGATAAGTTCTTCCACTTGATGAGATACTCTGAAATTGATCGATTTCATAGTTGTCGAGTTCTTGTTTCTGTAACTGCGTTTGGTTCCAATATAATTTTTCCTTCCTCGTCAAGTTCTGGCAATATTGTTTGAACTGGGAGCTTGTCACCTATAACCTTCTTTAAACATGAAACATGGAAAATTGGGTACACTCGAGAAGCTGCAGGGAGCTCCAATTTGTATGCCATAGTACCAATCGTTTGCAACACCTTGTACGGACCATAATACTTTAGTGATAATTTATTATACTTCTTAGCTTGCTTGAGGGACATTTGTTTATATGGTTGCAACCATAGGAATACCCAGTCACCTACATCAAAACTTCTTTCGCTGCGATGTTGATTTGCCTGTTGTTTCATTCTATTCTGCGCCAACGTGAGGTTATACTTTAAGAGTTGGAAAGCTTGTTGTTGATGCTCGATGTGATGTTCCACTACTTGAACCTTAGAATTTTCTCTTAAATATGATGTGATGGATGGTGGATGATATCCATAAAGTGCCATAAATGGGGTCATTTTTGCTACAGTATGGAAGAAAGTGTTATACCACCATTCAGCCAGAGGCAACCATTTGACCCATTGTGTCTGTTTATCATATACAAAGCAACGAAGATATCCTTCCAAACATTTGTTTACTATCTCAGTTTGCCCATCAGATTGAGGATGATAAGATGAGCTATGAGCTAACTGAGTAACGAGACAAGAAAATAATTTTGTCCAAAAATTTCCAGTGAAAATGGGATCTCTATCGCTTACAATAATCTTTGGGTTTCCATGTAGCTTTTGAATTGTTTCCATAAATGCAGTAGAAACTGTATTGGCTTGGATGTGATAATGCACAAAAGTGTGCATACTTGGTGAGTCTATCAACTACCACCATGATGACACTATTTCCTTTGGACTTGGGTAAACCTGTGATAAAATCCATTGAAACCTCATCCCAACATTAGCTTGGAATGGATAAAAGTTGCAATAGACCTGGGTTCTTAATTGTTTCAACTTTATTTTGTTGGCAAACCAAACATTCCGCCACAAACTTTTGAATATCCGATTTAAGACCATCCCAAAAAAATTCCTTCTTAACCCTGTGGTAAGTTTTTAAAAATCCTAAGTGCCCTCCTAAGGGAGACGTGTGCAATTCCATAAGAATCTTTTGTTTGAGTTGGGAATTCTTACATAGGTATAAGCGATCTTTGTACCATAACGAATCATTTTTCTAGCTAAATGTGTCAGATGTACTGAGATCTTGTTGTAACTTTCAAATGAGTGCCCACACTTCTTCGTCATTCTTTCATTCCTCCCTTGCTTCGTTTATCCAATCTGGTTGGATAATAGAAATGGCACACAACAATGCTTCCACATCCTCATCCTTTCTTGAGAGTGCATCTGCCACAACATTTTGCTTCCCTTTTTTGTAGATGATTTCAAAGTCATAACCCAACATCTTTGTGACCCATTTTTGTTGCTCTCAGAGGATAATCTTTGTTCTAAGAAGTGTTTAAGACTATCATGATCTGTTTTTACCTTGAAGTGTCTTCCCATTAGGTAGGGTCGCCATTCCTTAAGTGCATGTAGTATTGCCAACCTTTCCTTCTCATAAATAGCTTTGTGTAAATACTTTCCCTTGATTGGACGACTTTCAAAAGCAATGGGTCTTTCATCTTGCATTAAAACAGGACCAATTCCATTTCCTGAAGCATCACATTCCACAATAAAGGTTTTTGTGAAGTCCGGCGTAGCTAATACCAATGCTTGGCACATTGCCTCTTTAAGATGTTCGAAGGCCTTTGTTGCTTCTGGAGTCCATGAAAATGCATCTTTCTTCAATAATGTTGTTAGAAGTGCTGCTATTCTCCCATAATTCTTAACAAACTTGCGATAATATCTTAATACCCTGTCAACCCGAGAAATCCTCGCAAATGCTTTATGGATGTGGGGATTTTCCATTCCTTAATGGTTTTAATTTTGCTAGGGTCTACCTTAACACCTTCATGAGATACAATATGACCTAGAGATTCCACCTCTTGTACTCCAAAGAAACATTTGGAGCTTTTTGCATATAATTGTTTCCCCTCCAATAGTTTGAGCACCCTGTCAACATGTTCAACATGATCCTTCCAACACTTGCTGTAGATTAGTATATCATCAAAAAATACTAACACAAATTTCCTAAGGAAGGGTTTGAAAATGGAATTCATCAAACCTTGAAATGTAGAAGGTGCATTGATAAGGCGAAAAGGCATGACCAAAAATTCATAATGACCCTCATGAGTTCTAAATGTTGTTTTCGAAATGTCTTCAGTCTTCATTCTGATTTGATGATATCCTGAACGAAGATCCAACTTGGTGAAGTAAATTGATCCATGCAATTCATCCAATAATTCATCAATGATAGGAATGGGAATAGTGAGCTTGTTGAGCTCCCTATAATCCGGACACATGCGCCATGATCCATCCTTCTTGTACACCAATACTACTGGAGCAGAGAAAGAACTTTGACTAGGTTGAATTATACCAGCCTCTAGCATTTCTGCAACCATACATTCAATTTCACTCTTTTGGGCATAGGGATATCTGTACGGCCTGATGTTTGGAGGAACACTTACTGGAATCAAATGAATAGCATGATCATGATCACGAATAGGTGGGAGACCTTTGGGAGTCTCAAATACCTTGGAATGATTGTCCAAGACTTTTTGGAGATCTGGAGAAATAGATGATTTCGATGTGGGAACCTCTAGCGAACATAATTGTGCAATTATATCTCGTTGTTCCTTCTTTAGAAGCTTTGTCATACCGTTAGAGCTTATTATCTTTCCTGGTTTCCCTGCAATACCCCTTAATTCAACTTCTTTTCCTTCTGCACAAAATTTCATGAAAAGTTCTTGAAAATTAAAAGCTATTGTACCCAAGGATTGTAGCCATTGGACTCCTAGTACAACATCAACACCACCCATTGGAATGGAAAGCATTGGGCTATTCAATACATATTCTCCCATGGATAGCTTGATATTATGGCACTTTCCAGAGCAATTTATGGTTCCTCCACTTGCAACCATCACTTGACACTCCGGTGCTGGATATAGGAAGCAATTCAATTTCTTTGCTATCTTACAATGAATAAAATTATGGGTACTTTCCGAATCAATCAACACTATTACCTTTTTCTTCTTGATATGTCCTTCTATCTTGATAGATTGAGGAGTGGTAATTCCAGCCAATGCATTACAAGATATGGTTGGATTCATTTCTTCTTTATCTAGGGTTTGTTTCTGGAGTATATCCTCTTCTTTTGACATTTCTTGTTCATTTTCTTCCTCCTCTCCACAATCTATGTAGAATAATTTCTTCTCAGCACATTTATGACCTTTAGTGTATTTGTTATCACAACTGTAACAAAGCCCTTTTGCTTTTTTTTCTTCCAATTGTTGTGGTATCAACCTTGTAGGTTGTGGAAGGCTAGGGGCAACAACACTTCTATCTTTATAGTTGTGAGTGGTAGGCTTCCTGGTTGCCATAATTTTGCTTTCCATTTTTCTTGCTAACCTGAATGTCTTCTCCAATGAATCAAGTTCCCAAAGGCGAACCTCATGTTGGATATTATCCTTTAAAGTCCCTATGAAGTTATGAACACATCAATCCTATGCTCCTCTAGAATATCTTTTACCCTTATGTTCAATTTTTGGAAGTCCTCAATGTGCTCCATCATTGAACCCTTTTGTTTGAGATTTATCAATTGGCTAAAAAAGGTGTTGCTTTTTGTATCCTCATAATGTGCTATCATTTCTTCCGTAAAAATTGCCCAAGTAACAATTTGTTTACGAGAGCAAAACCATCGATACCATACAAACTGATTTGGTTCCAAATATAAAGTTGCAATACGTACCTTTTGTGTGTTTTGCACATTATGGAGATCGAAAAATTGCTCCATCTGTAGTTTTGGGATCCTTGCCATCAAACTTCCTCATATCGAATTTTGGAACATGGTGGGTCTTCAATCCAACATTAGAGTCTATGAAATCATGATTAACATTTTTTTTGTTCTCATCATGAGTTTCCTTTACTACCCTTTCACCATTAGTGACCATTTCTTGTAGCAACTTATTCAAATTTATCTTCAATTCTTCCATCTTATCGTCCATGACATTCATCTTAGCTTCCATCTTAGCGTCCATGCCATTCATCTTAGCTTCAATGCCATCCATCTTAGCTTCCACGCCATTCATCTTAACTTGCATGCCATTCATATTAGCTTCTACGCCATTCATCTTGGCTTCATTTACGTTTAGTGAGAGTGAAATTTGATGTACTTGGTCTTGTAATTTTGATATATCATGTTGCATTCCTTCATCTTCTTCACGAGTCATACTAGAGCTTTCAAGTTGCTTACTAGGTGTTTCCATTTTCTTTCTTCGGGGCATTAATTAATGCTAATAATTCTTCACTATTCCCTTTGAATTCCTTCAAACTAATTTTTCAAACCAATCTTAAGCAAAATTTGAAAAAACTATACACCTTATTTTTACTTTGTAAGAGCTCGCTATTGAATCTGTTGTATCTCTGTAACTGCGGATCTCGAATATCTGAAATCTCATCTTGCGGTAGCCCTTTGAGTCTTCTTTCTAACCCTGCAAGTCTGATCAAGATTGGATTCTCCAAGGAAGAGTTATGTCAAATCTCCCACGGTGACCTGATTATATACTAGTTCAGTAGAGCGAACTTGTATGACGTTCCACGTGTCACTGTTTCGACCTTAGTACCTGAAACTGATACACAGAAAACTACAAGTTGTCCTCTATCTGAAACTTCTTACGAAATTTTAATCTGATGCTCAAAACAAAAGTTATGACGATTTTTCCCAGGTCCCCTGTTTGGAATGTAATTTGGGAGTCTGCAAAAACCCTAACTTCCTCAGATCATATCTCCACAAATATAGCGAGACAAGCTCTGAAATTCAGACCCGAAGTTCAGAACAATTTTGGCTCAAATGGGTTTTTTTTGTAGCTTCTGAAACATCGCAATTAAACAAAAAAATAAATAAATAATTATAGCGAAAATGCCACGATGACCTATTTGGCGCAGCGAAACCCTAGAATCCAAAGCTCTAATACCAAATGTTAGGAAACCAGCGCACAAAAAGATAGATCAACGCCTTAGAATTCAGCCTCTTCGAGGGGGCAACCTCCTTTACATTACACAAATGAACAATTCTTGGATGATACAAATGACTAAACCTCCCTTCCTATATATAGGAGTCTAAGGGGTCACAATATAATCAAGCAGACATAACAGTAGTAACATAAGGGCACAAAAATAACAATAGTGGGTTTTTATGGGGCATACTAATAACAATATGGAGACAATAGGGGCACAATGATAACAATAAAGGATATAATGACAATACTAATGGGGGAATCACTAATATTATAGGGGCCTAACACGTCCATACACTGTCAAAGGGAGCCTGTATATGCTGTCAAAGGAAGCCACATAAAAGCCATAGCCGCAGTCCTCCATACACAGCTAGACACAGTCAAAGAGAGCATAAATGAACTCCTAATCTGCAGTAAGAAAGAGACTCATACACAGTCCTCAAAGATGTGATTTAGGGGTTGTTCAAGCAAGGAGAATTAGCACATCTTAGCCGCAGTCCTCTAGCCTAAACTGCAGGTCAAGAGGTGACCTCTATCCACAGTGAAGAGTGATTCAAGAAACCCTTATTCGCTGTAATAAGGTGTCTCAAGCACGCTGTCTCAATCTCTGATCTCAGATGGACAGTGGAAGAAGTTAGTTTGAATGTAACTTTGAATAGACAGTAGCAACACTATCTTTGGATGTAATCACAGGAAAGATAAGGGATAGCAGAGTTCTGTTTAGGACTAATATCAGTGAACATAAGCTCGGATTCATCTCTGATCTCATACAGTGATAAGCGGATAAACTGCAGTGAGATGTTTGGTATACAGTACGTTGTCTCACAGTCAACGAGTTCGGATGGCTTGTAGTGGACAAGTATTTCGTCATGTGGGAACTCGGATTACAGTGATAAGAATTTCGGTGTTGCTACAGTGGTCACATTTTGGTGACAATTGTTTGAAAGGGCTGACAACAGAGTTAAGTTCTTATGATGCTTAGAGGTTGGTTGATAAAGGACTGGAGGTCTATCTTGTTGCTAGGCTAGGCCGCAGGCCATAGCCAACAACAAGGCTATTCTCAGGATTGCCTATCAAATGGACAGAGCTACTGTCATGGATTAATATTACTATCTTGAGGATTAGTCAGCTAACAAGGATGCAGCATGACAATAGTTGCAGCATGATTGAATGCAGCGTGGTGATGAGTGCAGCATAATGATGAATGGTGCAGCATAGTGTAATGAAGTGCAGCACAGTGATGGGTGCAACACTGTAATGGATGCAACATGGTGATGGAATCACCTTGGAGAATCAGTTGAAGCAGTATGCCTTCACCTAAGTTCAGATCAGCTACCTCATGCATTATCTTCCTAGTGAAGATCTCTACTCTTATTTTGTCAAGTTAAAATGTTGACTTCTGATGTATATGTACTATCTCTCTCTCTGCTGAACTATTGAAGAATATAAGAAAAATTGATAAAGGGTTTCCCCACATTGGGGTATTTCCCTGGCTAGCGCCACATCTTGTGTCCTCTTGTCTTGGCTTGTTTTCAGCGATTTATGTTTATGTTCTATCTACATTTTACTATCATGCTAAATGTGATTGCTAATCTAGAATTGATATTGAGCTAATATAGAAAATTGAAGTAAATTTTCTCTCAGCATAGAACATACCTAAAATTAACAGACTTGGATATTAAACCTACCATGCTTGTGAGAGGCCAGGGATTGACCGAAGGAAATGAGAAAGCGATAGGAATGATTTGTCAAAATGATTTGGAATTAGCTTCATTAGAACTTCAAAGATTGGGTCAACTTGAATGGTATAAAGACATTATTTATTATTTGCAAAACTTATCATGCCCTAACCATTTAGTTGGCCACAAGAGAAGAGCATTAAGGCTTAGAGTAACTAAGTATTGAATTATGAAGGATGATCTGGGTTGGAGAAATCCAGAGGGGGTAATACTTAGGTGTGTTGATGAAGTTGAAGCCAAAAAGCTTCTATCTGAGTTTCATTCGCGATTTTGTGGAGGGCATTATGCTGCTAAGACTACTACCCACAAAATCTTGAGAGCTGGTTATTTTTGGCCTTCCATTTTTGTTGATGTGCACAAGTATGTTAGAGGTTGCCAATCTTGTCAACTATTCACTGGGAAGCAGAAGTTAGCCTCTTTGCCTCTTCAGCTTCTGGTCATGGAGGCTCCCTTTCAACATTGGGGGCTAGATTTTATAGGGAAATTTAATGAAAATTCGAGCAATGGCTACTCATGGATATAACTGCCACTGATTATTTTAGTAAATGGGTAGAGGTCATCCCTACAAAACACGCCACCGACAAAGTAGTGATAGATTTTCTTGAAGATAATATTATCACTCGTTTTGGTGTCCCTACCAAGATTACTACCGACAATGCCAAGGCTTTTAGCTCTACTGGATTCTCATCGTTTTGCTTTAAGTATGGCATTGTTTTATTCCATTCATCAAACTACTATCCTTATGGTAATGGCTTAACATAGTCTAGTAATAAGAATTTGATAACCATAATCAAGAAGATAGTAGGGGATAACAAACGGGCATGGGATAGTAAAATTAAATATGCTTTGTGGGTTGATAGGATTACAAAGAAGAGTTCTATTGGGAAGAGTCCCTTTGAGTTAATTTATGGCTTGGATGTTACCCTTGATGTGCATTTGAGGCTACCAACTTACCAATTGCTACAAAGTTTTAAATCTGATAAAGATGTTGTGCAATGTAGGATTGACCAAATTGTAGAATTGGATGAAACCAGAAGAAGAGCCTTTGAGCATTGTTGTAAAAATAAATCTAAGGTAAAAAGAAATTTTGACAAATCATCTAGGAATAGAATGTTTTCTAACAATAATATGGTTTTGCTATGGGATTGCAGGAATGAAAATCCAAGTAATCATGGTAAGTTTGACAGTTTGTGGCTTGGACCATACATTATCAGGGAAGCAGTTGGACAGAATTCCTACCATTTGTGTTATAGCTCTGATACCACTTGTTGTAGCTCTAACCCAAAGATATTATGATAATAGAAATAACCCAAGAATAACAAGAGAGAAATAGATAGAAATTCTTCTTTATTATCAAACCCTTAAGGTAGGGCAACACCATACATTCACTCCTTAAGGAAGGAGAGCACTCCACAAGCCATATGCCTGTTCATACAATAATCCTTCACTATCTCCCAAGTTGAGTCTCTAGCCTCTATATAGGCCTCATACATACAATACCATGGATCATTACCATGGTTCCCTCATACCATCAACTAATACCATGGGCCCATTACATTATTATTAACTACTTGTGGTCCCTTACATGACATGGGTTAACCACCTTATTTATTACTATGGCCCATCCCATTATTACATTATTACCTTGGGTATCTCCCTTGGTACCCCATATTATCTCCACTAGGTATATAACATTCCACCCCCCTAAGCATGTTTCGTCCCCGAAACATGGGAAGAACACAAATAATAAGATCTACTCAAAAGAGTAGTCCACTGGTACCATGCACGTGCATCTAGCCATCCAAGAGAAAGGTGAACCCTCGATCTCGCTGATGCCTCGCTCGCTTGAGATGGAAGTTGACCGTGGCAGCTCTTCTGTGTTGATGTGTAGTAGGTGGATCTTCTCTCCTCGCTATCCGTCATACGGGGGTTGTTGTCCTTGTGACTACTTGGTTTCCATCTTGATGGTTGTCTTGCGGGGTGATGTGGGTGATGATATGTTGAAGTTTTAACCCACGATGTCTTTTTCTTTAATTCACCCTGCGGTGGTGCCTGTTGTGGTGTCTTCGTTTCCAATATGACTTCAACCACTGAATCCTCATCAGATGTGTCAGCACCTGTTACCTTTTCAGCTTCAGCCTCTATTTGTGTTTGATTGTCGACCATCATATGCTCATCATCTGATATGTCAGTCCCTGGAACATTTTCTGCATCAACCTCCGTGGACTCTATCTGTTTATTGATGGAAATATCATGTAATGTAATTTTCTTACCAGAGCTTCAGGAATTTCTTTTGCACATTAATATTGACCGTACCCACAGATTCCATCCAAGGATATCCCAAAACAACATCCATGTTATCCATATCTGAAGTATAAAAGTCACAATGCAAAACATACTTATCCATAGAAAGCTTCAAATCTTTATAAACTTGAACATTCTCATTATCAACCTGTATGTTTTCAATGTGTTTTGTTGGAACTTGCAATTTTTTTGCCAAATTAACATTGATAAAATTATGCTTACAACTAGGATTTACAGACACAACGATCTTCTCCTTTTGAATGAATCCATGAACCTGCAATAAGGATATATCAGTAGAACATAACCCCTGACGTGTCACATTCTTTTTTCTAGCACAAGACCATTTGTCCATAAAGAGTTTTTCAAATTCTTTATCCAACAAGTCGTCCAACTGTTTGATGCCAAGTGATTTCCACCATCTGTCAGCCTCTTCTGTGAAATTAAGTCGTACTATAGTTTTTCAACATATCCCATATTTGGACTTTATTCTTTGTATGAATTCTTCAATAGTAGGACCATTATCTTTCCCTGTAAAATATAGCTTCTCCATGAAGAAGGTTTGAGAAAAATTCACTTACTTGGCGAAAATTTGAAATTGTCACAGTTTCGTCAATATTGCTCAGAATCTCTATTATAACCTGTTTTTAGAAATAGAACAATCATTCTGCATCTGCCCATGTGGTAGAAATCTTGATCCAGGCACTTGAAATTTCAGATCTGTGCTGCTACTCTCCCACCGTCACCAAAATTTCTGCAAAAAGAGCTGATTTTAAATCAACAATATCTCCCTCATCCGGACTCCGATTCGTCTGATTTTTTTTTGAAATTAGGTATTTTTTCACAAAGATTCCAGATCTACAAGTAGATTTTGCAGATCGTGCACCAAGACGTCCAGATCTGCGCCGCAAACTCGCTGCCCTGAAAAATTGTCTGCAACCCCACTGATTTTTAGATCAGCGATATCTCCTTCATCCGGACTCCGATTCAACCGATTTTTTTTTTGAAATCGGCTATTTTTTCACAAAGAATACAGATCTACAATTAGATTTTGCAGATCTTTCACCAGGACGTCCAGATCTGAGCCGCAAACTCGCTGCCCCGAAAAATTGTCTACAACACCACTGATTTTTGGATCAGCGATATCTCCTTCATCCGGACTCCGATTCAACCGATTTTTTTTTTGAAATCGGCTATTTTTCCACAAAGAATACAGATCTACAATTAGATTTTGTAGATCTTTCACCAAAACGTACAGATCTGATCTGCAAACTCGCCACCCAAAAATCCCTGCAAAAAATAAAAAAAAAAATCCACTTTTGTGCCCAAGAAAGTGCTCTGATACCACTTGTTGTAGCTCTGATACCACTTGTTATAACTCCGATACCACTTGTTGTAGCTTTAACCCAAAGATATTATGATAATAGAAATAACCCAAGAATAACAAGAGAGAAATAGATAGAAATTCTTCTTTATTATCAAACCCTTAAGGTAGGGCAACACCATACATTCACTCCTTAAGGAAGGAGGGCACTCCACAAGCCATATGCCTGTTCATACAATAATCCTTCACTATCTCCCAAGTGGAGTCTCTAGCCTCTATATAGGCCTCATACATACAATACCATGGATCATTACCATGGTTCCCTCATACCATCAACTAATACCATGGGCCCATTACATTATTATTAACTACTTGTGGTCCCTTACATGACATGGGTTAACCACCTTATTTATTACTATGGCCCATCCCATTATTACATTATTACCTTGGGTATCTCCCTTGGTAACCCATATTATCCCCCCTAAGTATATCACAATTTGAGCACTTTGGATGGAGAACCACTCAAGTTACCTGTGAACGGCCAATTGCTCAAATTGTTCTACAAAGAAAATATCTGATGCCATGGGGCATCTTTTTGTATCATATTTCTAACCTTATCCCGTGTCATTTTTGTTTAATTAGTTTTATTTCATGAATAAATTGTCATTTATGCTCTTAAAATAAATTTCCCTTTCTTCATTTTTGTACTTTATTTCATTTGATAATATTTTGAATGGATACCGCTGATATATGTCTATTGTTGATGGATGCAGATTCTAGGTTCTTACACACTATCACTTCAAATCTAGCATGCATCCCCATATGGAGCCAAATGTTGACCACTGGAGTGGCACCTAATGACTATATGAAAGACTCCATGCCCAAGGATGATCCAGAGGACACGTGTACCATCAGATATCATCAACGAACAGAGTTTTTTAACTCTACTTCTATCTTCTCATCATCTTTCTTGTACCCAGATTCCACACCCTACGGGGAATTGTAATAAGTGATACTAGTAATGATGTAACAGGTCTGTTGGGACTCAATCAACAAACAAGTACACCTTGGAGTGTTTTTTTTATCTGATTAATTATCCCTTCTTTTTCAGAGGCAGATAATTTTCTGGGTTTTTTCACTCACGTTTTACACCAAAGTCGGGGTGACGGTTTGAAGGTTGATCCCCTAACACATCTTAGTGTCTAGTCGACGTATATTACCATACTAGATCACACAAAAAAATTCATGGAATTTGGCTAGATCTAAGTGGGATATTTTAATAATTAAAAATTTCCCGCAAAACGGGATTTTTTAATTATTTTCTATGTAATGATGTAAATAAGTGGCCTTAGGAAATGTTTGGGGCGTCTGACTACTCGAAATTTATCCTCAGAGACCCAACATAATCCTAGGACCCACTTTGGGGGAAAAATTACTTATAGTCCCTCAAAAGCTGATTTTCCTAATGACAGTGGCAAAAAAGAGGAAAAAATTCAATAAATGGAAAAATTTATAATATTTTCCAAAGTCAAAATAAGTCAAATTTTGACATGGAAATATAAGGGAATATCAAAGCTAATGTGGCAACCATGTGGGGCCCACAACATGGAGGAAAGTCAAAGTCAAAGTTGGAAGTGGCAAGTCAAAAGGTTCCAATTAAAGTCAAAGGGGGTCCAACGTTGAAACATAACGTATGATCAAATTGCAAGTTGGATTTAATGTAAATGTTATGAAAATAAAATAAGAAATAAAGAAGTGGGAAGGGACCCACTTTACTCCTTTGCATACGTAGAAGGCAGGGCCATCAAATTAGCACATGCAAAAAGGAACTCCACATATACCAAAGTAAAGAAAACTCCACGCTAGCCCAATCATCGCAACTTCCACTTATCAGCATCTACAGCAATCAATACAACAGTTAATATGCAGATTTGGGGGGACAGTTAACACATAGTCAACGCAAGTGTATTTATATATGCCAACCTACAATTCAGATTTTAGGGGATACGCAGATTGGTGGCCAAGCAGTGAATATTTTTAATGCAGAAAATCAGAGAATTCTCTCCACTTCACGTTGGCATATTGCAGTGATCTCCACGTTGTTCCAAAAGTCATCTCCAGCACTCACGCAGAGAGAGAATTATAGCCGATTTATTTTGAAGATTTGCTTGATCTTGTGTTACAATTGGCAGCATCAAAGGAGACACAGTGGTCTACAAACAGCAGTTTAGAGGCAGCCAAACGCACAACGAAATGCAGTCCACAACAAGGTACAAACTGCAGTTTGAGTAGAGGTATCATTCCTTCGATGGATTTGGTGAGAAATCAAGGGGAATGTGCTCCCTGTTCAATTCTTACACTCCACACATGGCAGCCATCAAAGGGAATTTGAATTTTCCACATGAGTATGTTGTCCAGCCTCAAGAAAAACATTGTCACATCTTAGAAATCAACTTACACACTTGGCATTGGAGCTCCACTTATCAAATTCGAATTTCCTTTAAATCATCATCAGCATGCCACTTGCCATTTCTCTTCTACATTGGGATCTTCACCATTGCTACACTTGTCATTTCATTTTTCCTTGGGATTGGCTCCCATAGTTCTATTTAAATAAGTCTTTGGCTCTCATATTGTATCTTTAGAACGAGCTATTGGGCTTATGGAGACTCCTAGATTTTGTATTCATTTTCATATAATAAAGAGACTTTGGGGTACTATTGTGTTGGTGTTCTCCTTCCATTGCTTGAGGTGATGTTATTTCAATTGTTGTGCCTTACATTCTACATGTATGTGGATTATGCTAGTTATCATTTTGCCACTTGTTTAGATTAACATATGCAAGCTATCTTGTATGGTTTTGGGGTTAGAGAAATACTCTAGGAAGACGAGCATTAAAAGATTTTTGGTGAAATCTCTAGTCTTCTCCCGCCATTGTATAATCTAATCCCTTTATGATTGTTGACATCTTTTTCCAAGTGTGTAGAGATCTTTAGTTTTGATTGAAAGATTTGCTTGGGCGTAGGTAACTCTCCAATAGACGAACTAACTCCTAAGATCAAGAATAGAAGGACCCAATCGGTTTGCCTCAAGGATCTCATCAAACGATTTTGAAAGAGGAAGTTTTCTTTCCTCTAGCCTACTAAGATCACATCAATTTAAATTCAATATTTTTCTTGATCAATATCTTGTGCTTTCAAGGATTTGATTTGCTACCTAGAGCATGGTTTTAACTAGACAAGTATGGAGTTCTACTTGCATGGCTTGATCTAGTTCTTGTACACTAATGGTGGATTATCATTTTAACTCTTTCATCTCATCTTTCCACTCATTTTGGATCTGTTTTGCAGCCCCTTTTGAGCAAACATGAGACGTAAATTCAAAGAGGTTGTGAATATTTGAGGCATCATTTCTCGAAAGGCCGAGTTCTACTTTGAGGACAGCCTCCTTCTCTGACTAGGCTGTGGGCTAGAGGAGGCTTGGCCTCTCTCCTTAGCACTGAATACAACTCTCTTTGTGGCTGATTTGATTGCTGCAAATTTGTTTCTTGTATTTTCAGATTTTGTCAAGGACTCTCCTGTAGTTGTTACTTGAAAAGATCTAGCCCTTGGAAGTGGCATGTTGTAAAAGACTCCTTCTGTTTCCTTGGGAAGTCTTCTCAAAGGGCTTTTATTTTCTCTCTTTGTAACCAATCTCTAATAAAAAGATTATTTTTTCTTGTGAGGGAGCTTGGGATTTTTCCCATGGTATCCTTTCTCCCCATTTAGAGGGAGGATCATTGCTTGTGGGTGGACTAATCTCTTAATTTAGTTACTCCAATTTTCTTTGTTAATCTCATTGCTAAGCTCATTCGTGCGTGATTAGTTTCTTAACATAACACTCACATCCATTATCATTTTAGCATACATTTGAGATTGGTTTATGTTTGTCATTTCCATTTCTTGAATGTTTGTATTGGGCAATCTACTACAACACATGCAATTGTTATTTTGATGCGAAGTATTTTATATTTACTGGGCAAGCTTAAACTAGTTTAATTTATCCATCTACTTTGGTTTCACATGTCCATTGAACACATTGCTTTATCATTGTCAATTTATATTGTGGCATTATCATTATTGTTGGGTCTTTCTTGTGTCACTCCATTGAAGCAATTTGGCATTGATTTCATTTACTTGCAAAGCAACATATTTGGAACTTGTGGAGCTACATTGAACTAATTGTTTCACTTTCCCTCTGCATTGAAAGATATCGGTATTGTTTATTTGAGCATTGCATTTACTTTCTTGGAAGCAATGGCACTCACTCATGCATTTCATCTAAGCATTTTAGTATAAGAAGGCTTCCAAGCCAGGCCCCAAGTCTCACTAAAATTAACTTCCAAGCATAAGCTTGGTTGATAGAAAGTATAGGGAAAAGACTTTCTTGGAAAGTTCTTCTATCTGATACGAAGTAAGGTAAAAGCGTGTGACCCTGCAGTTATGAAGGTGGCTTGTCCCCTTGTAGGAACGAAGGCACACGCTGGCTCATAAGACTCAGGGGACGGGTATCGTTAATGACACCTCCATGCCCTCGCCCCCTCTTTCTTACAGTCACCCCAATTTTTACCCTTTGGTAAGAGCTCAAGAGGAGGACTTCTCATTTAGATTAGACATTTTAGATTAAAAATAACCAAGACTAATTGCATTCAAATTTAGTATAGGTGCATCTCATGCTAATACATCTTATGGTTTCACTTGCAATTGTCCATTTTACTTGTCATTATTGAATATTTTATGATGGCAAGCATTGTTTCATTTTCCTTTTGCAAGTTAAATACTAATTGATTTTCCTTTTGCAAGATATCTCTATATGCTTTGATTTAGGCATTGATTATATTTTAAAAGCATTTTCTATCTTGTATCGATTATCATGCTAACATCTTTGTCTCCATTGCAGGATTGCACTGCTTTCATTTTTGAAGGATCCTACTTTTGTTTTGAGCAAATATATTTTTCATTCCTATTGAGCAATTTATCTTAAAGCACTGGTTTTATGGTTTTAATATGTTAATGATTTTTATTGCTCATATCATATTTTGCTCATAATTCTTAAAAGTAATCCACTTTCACTTTAACATCTCTCCTAGAACCTCACATTTCTTTTATCTTAATTTTCCATATTAGGGACCACCCCCCATAGCTAACCTAGGAGATAGCTTAAACGGAGAGAGAGGGGATTTAGTGTGACAGCCCCTTCTCTTAGTTCCCTGCCACCAACCACACCTTGTGGGGTTGAAGGCTTTTCTCACTGACTTGTAGGTAGGTGTAGGCGGCAGGGTCAACAGGGCCGAAATTCTGAAGCTAGGTGTGATATCCCCAATTTTGATTTTTTATTTAACAGGATTAACTAAGTTTATTGGGGAAGTGCTAAGCATAACACAATTTTGTAATTTGAGCATTGGAGACATTTTTGGTACATGGGACTTGGGAGAAATTGAAAACTTCAATATTAGTGGAATATGGGGGCCACCCGTCATGGAATACGCACCCCTTGGAGGAAAAATTGATTTTGTGGAAAGGAGGTCGAAATATTTGGATGAGGGACCCACAAGGAAAGGTAAGGCAACAATTATAAATAGAGGGTTGAAGGCAGCATTGGGGACCTTTTGATAATTTGACATTTACACATTATTGCTCTAGTTGTTCAGCTGAGTCACAAGTGTTGTTTAGCACCAGAGGTTTCCAAGGGGAAATCTCACCCTCTTCTTCGGTGGACCACGAATGCCACCCTAGGGAGGTATTGTCACGACTTTGTGGAGACTAGGGGGACAAGTCTCAAGTGGTACGACTTGCCTTAGCTTCAGCCTAGACGCAGAAGAAGAACCACACAGTTCTTGGGTGAAGTGGGGTACTGAAATTAGAGGCTATATCATCACTGGGAAATTCCTTGTCCAAATTGCAGGTGAAGGAAGATAATTTATGAGAGTTGAGAGTGCCCTTCTCAGCAAGACAGATTTCTTTGGTTGGGCCTGCGTAGACTTGTCCCAAGACTGCGCAGTCATTGGTGGAGCTGATTGTGGGGAGGCTTGAGAGAAGGATTTAGGAGCTAAGTTGTTGGGATTTCATTTGGAGGGCCATTGGAGGAGGATTGTTGTAGTTTGGAGAGCAGAGATTGATAGGAGCAACCACAGTAACAAAATTCGAATTTGGTGGAGGGCCAAGTTGTGAAGGGTCAAATTTTGAAGGTTAGAACCAAGGGAAACCCTTTCTGGGTTTTTTACAAGGATCTCATATCTAAAATTGCAGAATTTTCTGGGCAGATTTGAGGGGTCAAACAGGGGTCCCAACTCAGCCAGCAGCAAGAGGAGCTAGGGGAAATTTGGGCCGAAATTTTGAGGTCAACATTTGGCCAATTCCTTCATGGGTTTTTGGTGGAGAGCTCGAGGTTAATTTCCCAGAATTTTCCGAGCACTGGAGGAGGTCCTAACAGCAGTTCTTCACAACCAGCAGCATATTTCTTGGCAGTTTCAGCACAGAGCTAGGAGAGAGCCGCATCAAATTTGGGAGGGACTTCTTATTGTTCATTTGGGCTTAGCTAGCTTGCCTTGAGCAAGCCTAGGTGCACTCTTTCCAGCACCTCATTGTACCCTCTTCATATTATAATAAAATGGCTCAGCAAAGCAGTGTTTGGTGCAATCTCATGGACTAATTCATGTGTTTGATTTTCATGGTTTTTATGTCTATGTTTGCTTTGTTATTTACTGTAAAGATTCCCTAGGAATATTACAGTGGTATCAGAGCATGATCTTGGCCAGTTGTGGAGTAGCCAGCAAGATCATGGAAAATTTGGGCATGTATGCACTGTGATGGGTGAACTATAGACACCCATGGCTCAAGGGAGAGTGAGTATCATTGAGGGAAAAATGACCCTCACCCACTTTGATGGTTCAGCTAGGAGTTCTGTCAGAAAATGGGTACAAGAATTGGACACATATTTCCGACTAAACCCCATGAGGGAGGCGAACGCTATTAGACATGTCACTTTGCACTTGGATGGAGATGCTATGGAGTGGTGGTACCGAGGGCTGATGCCTTTGGGCTATGTCACAAGGTTCGTCGAACTTTAACCTTGAGGTTCGAATTTTGGCGAACCTCAAAAATGTTTTGAGGTTCGACGAACCTCATCGAACCTCATAGCCAATGACCAAGTCCATAGATCAAAACTCATAACTTCATGTCACAACTCAAGCTTGTATTTTATCCTTGCAGTTTCCAAGTTTGTGATAGCATATTTTATGTTTATTGATGTTGATTTGTTACTATTTTATCCTATAATTCATTTTAAATTAATATATGTTTATATATATAGACGAACCTAATAGCGAACCTCATCAAAAAATTCGAACTCAAACCGAACCCAATCATTGTCAAACCCGAACTCGAACCCGAACCATGTGACAATGCCTTTGGGTCATGTACGTATCACATCCTACACAGAGTTCACACTGAGGCTCGTGGAGAGATTTGACCAAAAGGACACCAGACCCCCTCAAAGGGAGTGGATAGGATGAGGACAATTAGAGGATGATACCAAGAGGCATTTCTGCTAGTGGAGACCGGGCTTTAGATGTTAGAAGCTCGAGGAGGAGGTTGAGCAAGAGGACACCCAGGATGGTGAGGGGCACATCGATATACCCGGTGTGGCACAGGATTCACCATTGTTAGAGGCCTCTTTGGTAGCTCTAGTTGACACCTTGGTTGAGGGAGTAGAGCATACACTCGAAGGGCCATCTATTGACGAGATGCCAACAGTTGATGAGGTACCCAGTGCTATGACCCAGTTTCTAGACTATGGCTGCCCACAACAAATTGATGAGGTGCTTGGAGGCATACTTGTCGTTGAGGAGGTACCAGAAGAGACAAAGGGGTCCAGAGCGGTGACCGAGTTTACAGGGGATAGCCGCCCTCCACAGTTTCATCAGCACCAGGCTAGCCTTCTAACATTGAGAAAGAAGACCACGACAATACGACAGGCCATTCTGCAGCGAAACGAGGAGTTGGAGGGCATGAGAGCAGTTTGTGCCGAGTCCACGGCCAAATTGACTCACGTTGGGGAGTGGTTGGATTCCCTACTGGTGCAGCTAGAGTGCATGTTGGAGAGTGAGAGCAACTCTCTTCGGGCATACATAGACAGGGTTGGCAGCACTGTTAGGTTACCTTTGCCCATTGGACAGAGAGAGACAGAGATACCTAGTCTGATTTCATGTGTTGACCAGGATAGCGAGATGGCATGGACTGAGTCACACAGGGTGCAACATCCGCATGCTGGGGTTGTTCTATGTGTTGGAGTTCATGCATTCAGTCCCTCTCTTGGGGTTGGATGGCGAGAGATTTTGAGTTGGTACACGGTGGAGGGGGTTGGACTCATGGAGATGGATGTAGTCCGAAGCGAAGCTTGGTGGGAGCTCCTAGACATCGAGGGTACTGGAGGCCCAAATTGGCATTGGGATCCAGGCAAGGCTTCCTATCCGACATCAGACATACGAGATGGCTATGGCATTGTAGTCAACCCAGTGCCTAAGTGCATGCATTCCTTAGGGGAGTTTCAGTCGGCACTAGTGGCTAGATGGTTTATGAGCAGACTCCATGGGTTGATTTGGCATGTTGGTTGCGCATGGGGTCGCAGGATGATTAGCGCTCTTTGGCAGGGATGGTTGGAGGAGGTGGCATGGGTAGGCCACTAGACTAAGCATTGTATGGGGACGATGTTCTCCCTTTGAGGTTTAGGACTCAGGGGTCACCGAGGATCGGCACAGCAGAGTTATCCCCTCTAGCAGGAGCGGATTTAGGGTGCTCAGATCTACCAGGATGGACGAGGAGGTGCGACCTGATGCATACAGACGTGATTCTAGACCATAACACCCAGTGGTGTGCAGGGTTATGCAGCGAGGAGCAGTGGCCTGCAGAGGAGCATGGAGATGCATGGGGGTATACCACAGCTTGCTGGTTTACACTGTGGGGTAGGAGGAGTGCCTCACATCGCATTGAGTACATGCGGGGAGTGACAAGTGCAGTGACACAAGCGAGACACAGGACGGTACAGGATGGCATAGCCGTAGCCGAGGGTATCCAGCGGTGTACAGGGGTAGGCCGCGGTGTACAGTGGCATGTCCAGGAGTACTGGGATGATCAGTGGTATGCAGGGGCGTATGACGCTGCACAGCGAGGCCTTGGAGTGTTGCCTCCAGGGAGACCCATGAATGGAGACACCGAGCATACCTTTGGGTGTAGTTCACCCAGGATCGACAGGGACACAGATGAGCGATACTTGATAGTATCCACAGGGACTCACACGCCTGACCCTCTTCTACATCCCTCACGGGCGCAGTCGATTTTGTTGTTGACTTTTCGCACTCTAGGCATGAGCAGCGGGGGACGAGGAGCTCACCCGAGATATTTGGATGACACTCAACGCACTAGGGAAGAGACTTCTCAGTAGTGGCACTGGGTTGGTGCGTCAGTTGATAGCCACAGGTTGGGGGATGAGGTGATCATCTGTAGGGGTGGCATATCATTCATCACCGAGCCTACGTCTAGGGAGCTAGTCACGAGGGAGACATGTGTCACTCTTTTCTCAGGGCATGTCGGGACCATGCATGAGCAGGGGATACCGTGTATAGTTGAGGCAGTTTTCCAGTGGGTATCCGGGCTTCAGACACTGTATTGGCACTTTACCAAGGGTGCGGATGGCATACTTGGTGGTGATGATTGGATGGAGCAGAACAGATCCGCATACACTGAGATGGTCGCGAGCATCAGACATCTATCTATTAGCTGCATTCAGGGGGTAGCTATTTGGCACATGTGGTTTCCAGCGGTCATCAGTACTACGCAATGGCAGGCATAAGGTCGTTTAGCACACATCAGATTAGTTCATGATATTTGGAGCCTATATATTGATTGCATGCAGGGACTAGAGACGAGGCACATATGGATTCCAGCAGTTGTTAGAGCTATGTTGCAGCAGGTCTGGCTATGGGATCCAGGGGTTCAGTTGGTTGATAGATCACTCTATCTCGTGATGAGCGGAGTCATGGCAGAGAGTGATCTAGTTCACTCTTGGGCTGACACATGGGGGTTCTCGGAGGCCTTAATCGTATGGCGAGGTAGGATTTCCCGTTTGTTGCACGGGTTCAAGGTTAGCTTTGGATGGGTAGACATTGGCATCATGGAGATGCCTGGGAAGGATGAGCTTGGCCTTCACAGATTTTTCGCCATCAAGTCCCAAGAGAGGAGGGTACAGTCTGGTCACGATGGGGAGTATGTCATAGTCAGAGTGGCGCAGCGCCAGCATGGTGGCACCCTTTTGAGACTAGCAGGGGACCGAGCATCACAGTACTTCACAGCTCAATGACCTTTAAGGATGAGCTAGCTACTACATGGGGAGATCATTCAAATCTTCCATTGGGCTTTAATGAGTCATTGATGGTGTGGGTAACTTCATTAGCATGGAAGGTTGGTCACCAGGATGATATCTGGAGAAGCTCATGTGAGCGAGACTTTATCTCCACAGGGATTGGGTGGTATCTTCAAGAGTTTACTCTTGGAGTGTATGAGATGGACTACTTGGTAGGGCCGCTTCGTGAGGGGTTGGACATGGTGCCACATTATCATGATTCCCTACTCATTGATGGTATGCGGAGGGCTTTTGGTACTTATACCTGGCAGGGTAGTGAATGGAGCAAGGGGAGCTTCATGTTGGACAGGATGGCTTGGGATCCTAGTATTGAGGGATTCCTTCATGACAGGACAGTGCAGAGGTCGAGGATGATTCAGTGGCGCATCTAGGACCCTGGCATATTTTGCAGTGATAGTGGGGATCAACAACCAGAGAGTGTGCTTGTTCAGGCATTGCTTGAGGACAAGCAATTTTTGGCGGGGAGGACTATGATATCCCCAATTTTGATTTTTTATTTAATAGGATTAACTAAGTTTATTGGGGAAGTGCTAAGCATAGCACAATTTTGTAATCTGAGCATTGGAGACATTTTTGGTACATGGGACTTGGGAGAAATCGAAAACTTCAATATTGGTGGAATATTCAATATGGGGACTACCCCTCATGGAATACGCACCCCTTGGAGGAAAAATCAATTTTGTGGCAAGGAGGTCGAAATATTTGGATGAGTGACCCACCAGGAGAGGTGAGGCAACAATTATAAATAGAGGGTTGAAGGCAACATTGGGCACCTTTTGATAATTTGACATTTACAAATTGTTGCTCTAGTTGTTCAGCTGAGTCACAAGTGTTGTTTAGCACCAAAGGTTTCCAAGGGGAAATCTCACCCTCTTCTTCGGTGGACACTTGTCACAACTTTGTGGAGACTTGGGGGACCAATCTCAGGTGGTATGACTTGCCTTAGCTTCAGCCTGAACGAAGAAGAACCACACAGTTCTTAGGTGAAGTGGGGTATTGAAATTAGAGGCTATACCATTACTGGGTAATTCCTTGTCCAAATTGCAGGTGAAGGAAGAGAATTTACGGGAGTTGAGAGTGCCCTTCTCAGCAAGACAGATTTCTTTGGTTGGGCATCCATAGACTTGTCCCAGGACTGCGCAATCAATGGTGGAGCTGATTGTGGAGAGGCTTGAGAGAAGGATTTAGGAGCTGAGTTGTTGGGATTCATTTGGAGGGCCATTGGAGGAGGATTGTTGTAGTTTGGAGAGCAGAGATTGATAGGAGCAGCGATAGTAAAAAAATTCGAATTTGGTGGAGGACCAAGCTGTGAAGGGTCAAATTTTGAAGGTTAGAACCGAGGGAAATCCTTTCTGGGTTTTTTTGGGTTTTTTACAAGGATCTCATATCTAAAATTGCAAAAAAAATTGGGCAGATTTGAGGGGTCAAACAGAGGTCCCAACTCAGCCAGCAGCAAGAGGAGCTAGGGGAAATTTGGGTCAAAATTATGAGGTCAACATTTGGCCAATTCCTTCGTGGGTTTTTGTGGGTTTTTGGTGGAGAGCTCGAGGTTAATTTCCTGGAATTTTCCGAGCACCGGAGGAGGCCCTAACAACAATTCTTCACAGCCAACAACATATTTCTTGGCAGTTTCAACACAGAGCCAGGAGAGAGCCGCATCAGATTTGGGAGGGACTTCTTATTGTTCATTTGGGCTTAGCTAGCTTGCCTTAAGCAAGCCCAGGTGCACTCTTTCCAACACCTCATTGTACCCTCTTCATATTATAATAAAATGGCTCAGCAAAGTAGTTTTTGATGCAATCTCATGGATTGATTCATGTGTTTGATTTTCATGGTTTTATGTCTATGTTTTCTTTGTTATTTATTGTAAAAATTCCCTAGGAATATTACACTAGGGGCCGAAATCCTAACTTGAGATGGGTTGAAGCAGTTTGACAAAAGTTGACTTCTAGTGTTTGGTTCATCATCTTGAAAGGTTGACTTGGTGGAGGAGGAAGACCTTTTGGTTTGGTCTAAGGTCTTGGATTGTCTCGAGTTTGATTTGAATCTACTAGTGGAAGAGTTTGACTAGGTTTTCCTCTTCTTAGGGATTTTATCCCTCGTTGAGTGCCTATATCTGGTGTCCTTGGTCTTCATGTTTTATTTTGATGATTGTTTGATGAGAAGAATATAAAGAAAGTAAATAAGAACATAAGTATATCACAAGTAATTGTCAAGACAAGGAAATATTTCTGCCTTTTGGGTTTTCTAACAACATGAAAGTCCTCATATGAGACTGCTATGTTGTGAGAGCTATCATAAAGGAATACTACACCAAAGTCAAGGTCACCTACAAATTCAGTAAGACTTTAACCATGTGGAATGACATAGGTGCACCTAGACACAAAATGGACTAGCCCATACACTAGTGATCAGCCCTATAAATGCAAGCTCCAATAAAACCATGAGTCCTTAAAAGAGTCCACAAAAAGCCCTCCAATCCGATTAAGTGCTTAGGTGAAGCTTTTAAGGGTCAAGGCATGGTCCAACCAAATAACTAAATACAAGCTCAAATTGACAAGACATGGGTGTACAATGCCTAATATAAGGCCTCACATGGCTTTTACATGGCTTCTGACTTGTGACATTGGGCTTACAATTGTGGTGAATGTTGCACTAAAAAAATGTATGTAAAATTGTTGACAAGAGGGGTAACAGGGTCAAAACTTTGTAAGCATAGCCCCTCGCACCTCGACGTTGTTCTATACATCAAGGCCTTTCCAACAGTGCAAACATCACCTCAATCGAAGATCGTATGCAAAACTTATGCCTTTCACAATTTGACCTACCTTTTTTACCACCATGGTAAGAATCGATGCCATGTCAACCCCCATTACTCACACATGTGAGGCTAGCCATGTCTAGACTTTCAAGAAGATTCTAGAAGATCCAAAACCTTATCACTAATTGAGGGTTGAGGATGCAAAAACCCTAACCCTAGAGAGCTATTGGGCTATGTTTAATACCAGGTTGCTAGGAGAAGGGTTCGATTGTTTAGCATTGTATTGTTCCATTTTTTAGCGGAGTATCTAAGAGTGGGATTTGAGAACATAACAAAGAGGAAGAGGATTCTATAGTGGCCATTTAAGCCAGCATGTCAAGGGAAATCCATAGTGATTACTTCTTTCTTTGTATTTTGAATTTTCACTTCCATAACTAAAGAAATGAGAGTCAAGCATAGGTCTCACCTTCTAGCTGGGTTTTCTCTCATATCCGGGATACATATTGTGTTTATTTGTGTGGATGGTTTGTTCTTCTGCTCATTTTTCCCATTTTCGATTTTAGTCACTTCATAAAATCAAGCAATAAGCTAGTGATAATTAATCTAGGATCTAAGGAAATAAATTGCATAATCTAAGATTTCAAAATATCATAAGCTCTATTGGGATGAATTGTTCCAATGGAATATCCATGGCAGTTTATTGATCATATTGGTGTAGAAGCAATTTTCTTTTGTGTATTTGTTAAAGCTCACAGGATCTACGAATTAGCTTAAGAAGGAAGTCATAGAACTAGAGTCATGGCGGGATGAGTCTATTCATAACAATTCTCAAGATGCAACAAAAGGGAGATTTGTTTTTTTGAAATAATTCTTCTGGATTAATCACAACGAGTAGTTTTGGGTCGACATTTCGAACCAACCAATGTGGTTCATCATCAAGACAAAATTGCTCGTTGTGATTAATCCAGAAGAATTATTTCAAAACATTATGACTCACAAAAGGCTGAACTGAGATAAAAGAGAGATTCTCAAGGTTGGAAGGGCAAGTTGCTAATATCTCTTGCAACATGACCCTCCTCATAGGAGCTCTAGCAAAGCAAGTTTGAATCTTTTGGGGAGGTTGGTGGCTTTAGCTCAAAAGCTAGATCTGAAGGGAAATTAGATGATATGAAGACCTAGAAAAGGAATTGAGAAAAGAGCCCAAGAAAGAGCAACCAAGTTCCTTCACAATCTCTATTCAAAATGGAAGCAAAAGTGGATATCAAACCCTATCAAGGTGAGATCGATGTTGTTAGGTTGAATCATTGCTTGCAATAGTTAAAGTGTATTTCAATGTCCATAATATAGATGAAGAGAAGAAAATTTCGTTTTCCCAAATAAACTAGAGGGCCATGCACTAACCTGGTGGGAAAGCCACACAAAGACACTTGGGTTGGAGGGTGATCCACTAGTAACTAAGTGGGAGGATTTTAAAAGCATCATCAAGTCCAATTCTACCCTATTGGGTATGTAGAGAACAAATGGATCCATTAGTATCCCTTTAGGCAGAGGCAAAGGAAAAGTGTGCAAGAGTACACCACCGAATTCAAGAAGATGGTAATCATGTTAGGTATCTCTCCAAAGAATCCGTACAAACTCCTCAAGTATCTAAGGGATCTACACAATCATTTGCAAGACCAAGTGATGCTCTTCAAACTAAGGACCATCAATGAGGCCTACGTGCAAGCATAGTACTTGGAGAACATAGGCCATAAGAAAGGGATAACCGAGTGGTTCTATTACCCATGTATGTATAGGGATAACCATATGAGAAAACTGCTAACTTGAGATACATTTGTAAGAACCGACCACTGCATGATGGCCTCCATCTTTACACCAAAGATTGCTAGGAAAACTCACATTTCTTAAGGTTTGCCAACAGTTGATGCTTCTTCAAAGTCTCTAGCACTTGAATCAAGTGTAAGATTTGCCCCTCCCAAGTAGCACTATAAACCGATATATCTTCCAAATAAACTATAACAAATGGGTCTAGATAGGGGCATAATACATCATTCATTAGTCTAATAAACATGGTTGATGCATTGCATAAACCAAATGGCATGACCAACCATTCATACAAACCTTGTCTGGTTTTGAAGGCAGAGTTCCAAGTGTCTTCCAGCTTGGTGAAGTATTTTGCATCCTGCAATTGATCTAATAGATCAACAATCTTGGGCAGAGGGTACCTATTCTTGAGTGTATACTTATTTAATGCTCTATAATCTATGCATATTCGCCAAGTCCCACCCTTCTTTAGTACAATTATGATGGGTGAACCACAAGGTGAGGTACTTGGTTGAATCATACCCTACTCCAACAACTGCTCCTTTCCTTCATTTACTTCCAAGAATGGACTATCTATACGCCCCAATATTAAGAATGAGGAGTCTGGCAATAATTGGATTTCATGCTCCATTTCCCTCTTGAGTCGTATCCCTTCAAGCTCTTGGAACACTCCCCTATATGCATGTAGAAACCCTTCCAATTGATGATGTTTACGCTCTTTAGTACACCTCTCCAAGGATGCCTTTTACCCTTATTTACTCATTATTAGACTGATTTTAGCTTAAGAAAAGTAAAACATAGTTCCAATAGCTTCTTGACTAGTTGGCACTTACCAATGAAATCTTTGACTTGCTTCTGTGCATATTGATGACGAAGGATATCTCATCCTTAGTGAGGTAGTACTAGTTGGCTCTCCACATGAAGATTGCATCCCTCATATACACATAGATACTCTCAAACGCGACTCCACATACATCAAGAGGTACTCCATCCAATTTTACTTCATCAATATAATTAGCACTTGCAACAAATTTTATCTTGCATTGTTTTGTTATGTTGGTCATTGCATCCTTGTTGACCCATCCCAATGGATATGGGCTAGGATGATAGTGAACCTCCAATCCAAGTTGGTTAACCAGATCTTTGTCTTCTTGACCTAGATCTTAACGTGAAAGAGTTTCATCATCTCCTTCTCTTCATGGTGATGAAAGCTACTCAGATTCACCTCCATTTGCAGTGATGTGCAGACAGTCTTCTCATCCACATCGGAGTTGCTATCAACCAGATTGTTTGAATTTGTAGCTAGAATATTTTTAACTTTGGATCCTTCTTGCAGTTCATCGAATTTAGCTTTGGATGTAGTTTCTAGCACTTTCTCTCCATGTGCCCATCAATGTTGCAGTCATTACAATGGTTGCTAGAAACCTTGCATTGATGTGCAATGGTTGTTGTCTTCTTATCCTTTCCCCATTTCCACTTCTTCCCCTCCTTAGAAGCTTCCTAGTGCTCTTTCTACTTCAAACCACTTGGCTACCCTTTCTTTTGGCCTTTGCTTTCGAAAGATTGCACCTATATACATGCCTCATCCACTATTCTTGGATTGAAAAGCATCACTTGCTTCCGTAGATGGCTATGTAGACCCCTTAGATGATTGAAGAGTATATGAGTTCTCAGGAGAGCTACCCAACATGATGGCCATCTTTTTGAACATAATGGTGGACTCCGATTGCCCTTACCTTTGCCTGAAGTACTGTTATCAGATCCATTGGTTCTCTACATACCTAATAGGGTAAAATCAAGAGTTGAGGAGGCTTTTGAAGCCCTCCCACCTCGTCACTAAGGGATCACCCTCCAACCTAAGTGTTTCCATATGGCTTTCCCACTAGGTCGGAACATGGCTCTTTAACTTCAGTCTAGCAAATGATATTTTTTGCTCTTCATCTATATGGTGAACGCTAAAATAAACTAACTATAGCAACCAATGATTCAATTTCAATGCTATGGCTTTATGTCCACCTTCGCTTCCATCTTGAATAAGGACAATGAATGGTTACCGGCACTCGAACTTAGCTATTCTTTCTCAAGTTCTTCCTTGACTCCTTTTCTAGGTCTTCATGGTCTCTCGATTTGCCTCCATCTTCTCTGATTCCAAGCTTGTTTGGTAGGGCCACCGTGAGGAATTTCATATTGATAAAAAAATTCTCCAAACCCTAGGTGAATAACCTCCTCCTGATCTCAAGTAAAATAGCTTACTGAAATTTAATTTTTTCTTTTATATAGAAAATTTTAGAGCATAGAATTATCACACAATTGTTGGAAAATAAATAAACGGAAGCAAAATAAATTTCCAAATACACAAATAATTTTTGATGTCCTTCAGTTTTTAATTAAAAGTTATTCCAAACTTACAAGGGTTTCCCACCCTAGGAAAACTCACCCACTAAGAAAGAAAAGCTACAACAAAACCTACCCATCGTACATCCTCATCCTAGGAATCGTAAGGTCAAATTCTTGTTGAATCGCACAGCCGAATTGTTGGGTCAAACTTCTGATGTTCTTGTTGTTGCACTTAATTTGTACAAACCCCTTCACTATTGGATCGTACTGCCTCCACAAATTGGTTGAAATCGAGGGTATTTAGATTTCATCAAGGGGGTAGATTAGTGCCTCATGAAACACCTTCGGTGGAAATTTTCTGTGGCCTTTGGTGGACCCATGCTCACAATTGGTAGATGCAGTGCTGCTACGGGTAACAACAGTTTTTCGACAGATCAAATGACCGTTGGGCGCAAGGGATGCCTTTAAAAGGCATCTGAGGGCCTTGTGTTGTGACAAGCGGGAATGGCCACCACAGAACAGCTAATATGCTATAATTAATGGCAACAGCAACAGGCAAAAGACACATGCGGACCTGCAACCCGTAAACCTTTGCAAACTGCTGTCATTAATATGAAGTTGTAATACCACATGATAGCATATACTATAAACACGTATAACATGATCTGAAAGACTTTCATGCCCCTGAAAATTAGTGAGTTTAGAATAATTTTGGTACAGAAGAATGATATTTCTATGTAGATAATATCAAACACTGCAGCTTTCAAGTTTCAGTCAAAAGTAGCCTAAGCTTTACAAATAATGCCTTTGGAAAAATAAAACAAGTGAATCCAATTATGTGGCAAGCGATCCTATTCCATCTGCAAACTTGAATGTTTGATAGCATCTACTAACAGAAGTGGACCTTACCACCCCATTTCTGGAGCGAACGTCTTGAACACGGAACTTGAGCCTTTCATCCAAGTCATGGATGAAGCCACTGTCTGCAGGTTGCCCGCCTCCTTGTGGATACAGAATGCTGCTGTCCACGATCACAGCTAGCCTCTCCCCATCCTACCAATTTTCACGTTTCATACTCATTATGAGTTAAGACTGATAGAGCCGAAGGCATTGGGACAAATTTTTAAGCATAAATGAAGAAATAAAATGAACGAATTCAACAACTAAGCATCTGGGCATACACAAGCAATGAAAAAAGGTGCGAGAGTGTTTTGCAAATACACTTACCGCCACCATTGATATGAAAGTAGCTCTCGATTGCAGCTGCCACATATCATCGAAGTATGCCAATTTTGTGGTTGGATAGTCCATGGAGTCTGCCATAGATCTTGGAACCAAAAGGGTATGTGGCTCCTGCTACTGCTACCACGGTCAAAATGAACCTTGGAATTGGAATATTTATTGAGATGAGTTCCGTTTGCAAATTGTCACCACCGTATTTATTGAGATGAGTTCCGTTTGCAAATTGTCACCACTGTATTTGCCGCAGTTGGAAATAGGCCCCCATTTTAATACAATTTTTGTCGCAGGATTAAAATATGGTGTTTGGATCCCCTTATATTTGTTTTAATTTTACCTATTCAACCCGAGGAGTCACCGGT
The DNA here is from genome assembly GCA_031772625.1 of Pinus tabuliformis. NCBI lineage: Eukaryota > Viridiplantae > Streptophyta > Pinopsida > Pinales > Pinaceae > Pinus > Pinus tabuliformis. Next base: position 786,766,257 of record CM062820.1, on the reverse strand, counting down.
TATATCTGTTTTAATTTACCTATTCAACACGAGGAGTCACCGGTCACGTCGCTGGAGAGCACTTCAGATCGATTTGAAAAGGTATCTTTAATGGTGTTGGTGTTGGATGTGATTTTTTAGGTGGTTGTAACAGGGAAAAACGATATCATAGAAGAATGATATAAATTATACGGGAAAACTTCAATGCTCGAAAATTCGAAAATTCAGATAACAATAAGTTTATTATGAAATGATATTTAAGGTAAATAGTTTATGAGATCATTAGTTTTCTGTTTTTCATTTTTTGCAATTCAATCTTTTTCCGATTCAAATTGATGATGAGTTGGCCCAATCTTCCAACAATCCCCTAGCTAAAAAGAAACTGATGCTAACATGTTCTCATAACTTTCTGTGATGTCTTTCAATGCATCACATTCCAAAATAAAATGTTTTTTCCGATTCCACTACCCCAAACGTGCAAAATGTACACACCCGTTTTTCTCAAGCTCCTTTAGGCCTTTTCCACTGCCATGTTTCAAACTGAAGTTGATGTGAGTTGTTCCTTAATTGAGCAATAAGAACCTTTGCCCTCCACGAAATGCTAGCTCATATAGTACTTCTTCTTTCTACCCAACTCTTTTCCCCATACCTTTTTACGAAACTTCTCCATAACAAACTCCTTTAGCTCCTTGCTATTTGTGGGACAGGCATTGAGGTAGATATTCCATTTTTGCATCCATGTGTAGTTTTGTTTCATCCATGTTTTCTTTCTTTTACTCATGCATTCATTGAAGATAACATTAGGCGATCTACCTACTCTCATTTGCTCAATTCCTTTTAGATATATTATGAGCCACACCATAGCAATTCCTTCGATGGGAGTTGTTCCCGTTTCACTCAACATTATCTCATAAGGTAATGAACTTTTTATTTTGAACTTGCTCATGATCAAGCGTTTTTGGATTTTCTCAATTTGTTTCCATTTTGAGATGGGGGTGCTACTAGCCCACAATTCACACCCATATAAAATCATTGGACAAACTAGGAGTCCAAAAAACACTTTAATCGTTTTCCAATCCCATAACTCTGCCTCTTTACATTTGTTTTGAAGAGCATATGATGCTTTCCACTCTCCTAAAATTCTCTTCTTTCTGCAGTCCTCCCAATTGAGTTTGTTGTTGAAATCAATCCTGAGGTACTTGTACTCATTTACTTCTTCAAGAATGTTGTCTACAAAGAAGAAAGTATGGTGGCTCTGCTTCCTTTTATTAGAGAAAATCATTATTTTGGTCTTACTAGTATTGACTTGCATCCCCATTGCTCTACAAAAATGCTCAAGGGCATATAAGTGCATTTGAAATCCATGGGCTGATTTAGAAATCAATACAATATCATCAGCATATAAAAGAAGCTTTATCACAAACTCCACCAACCGAACACCATCTCCACCTTGCAAATTTAGCCACTCTTCCAATTTATCAATATATAAACCAAAAAGAGTAGGGGATAAAGGGCAACCTTGCTTGACTCCAATGTCACTTCTAAAACTTTCTGAAATACCTGTTGAGGTTCTAATCTTGACTTTCACCTCTTCATAAAGTTTATCGACAATGCCTCTATAATGCATAGGAATTTCAAGTTCTTCCATTCTACACCACAACTTATCTCTAGGGACTGTGTCAAATGCTTTTTTGAAGTCAACAAAGCAGCAAAATACTTCTTCTTTGTCCTCCCAAACCTTTTCAACAATGTGTCTCAACATGATACCATGATCCACTGCAGAATGCTTCGACCTAAAACCCACTTGTCCTTTGCCTCTTTTCTTTTACTTCTGCCCACTTACTAATCATATTTTCTACCATGCTGCCGAAAAGCTTTCCAAACAAAGGATTGATCATAATTGTTCTATAGTTGGATGGATTATTAATGTCTCCACTTTTAAAAAGGGGTATTGCTAGGCTAGTTGTCCAGTCTCTTGGGAATCCTTGCTTAATGATGTTGTTGAATATTTCCATGATGTGCGGTGCAAGAGCGTTCATTCCCCATTTTAGATACTCTGCTTGAAGTTCAACCAAGTCCTTTGCCTTTCCTGTTTTTAGCTTCTTAATTCCATTCTCCACCTCTTGTAACGTGAAGAGCTTTGAAGTTGTGTTGATCCTAGGGGGGTGTTCCGCCTCATATTCTTTCTCATAGAGTTGTCTTGCATATTCAAACCGTTGATTGGCTGTAATATTATTTTCAATTTACTTCTTCGTTGGTTGCAGTTCCCGCTAGAAAAGCTTCAGATTATTCTTGCTTAAATATATTAACTCTTCTCTCCTTGTTTGCATGAACTCATATTTTTTCCTTTTTAGTATCTGCTTATATAACTTTACATTCATCTTCTCCTTTCCTGCCTTTTTCAAGGTTCTCCTTGCCATTTTGCATTCCTCGTCAAACCAAGCATTTACAGGAAAACAATTTGATTCTGATTTCCTATTTTTTGCTCTTTTGCACTTCTCAAGTGCACTTTGAATTATATTTGTTAATTCATGACTGTTGAAGCTTTTGAAACTAGTTTTCTCCATCTGAATTAATCTCTCTAACATTGTCTTGAAGATAGTACAATTTTCTTGTGCTAGAAGAATTTTTCCCCTTAATAGTGATTGTCGAGAGCATTAGGTTTTCCTCCTATGTTGCCTTTCTTCTAACCATGACAACCTTGTATAAATTGGGTTATGGTCTGATTTGAAGTCCCAAATATGCTCTCCAATATTAACTTCATCTATCTTTTCTATCAAGCTTTGTGAACACATCATAGAGTCAATGACACTTTCCCCATTGTATATGTTGCAAATGAAGTTCCCAGACCTTTTCCATCTTTCTTGACCATTGTACATAATTAAGTTGAAAGCCCCACACAGTGTAAGCAACTCCTCTCCAAAATGATTGCTAACTTTTTCATCTTCTGAACACCTCACCCATTGGGGATTCTCCTCTTCAGTGAGCCAAATAGGATTGTAATCCTCTTTCCAACAAAGAATGCTAGCTTGATTATTTGTTGTTCTAGCATTGAAATCTCCTATTAAAAGAACTTCTCCCTGCTGAGAGTACACGAAAATATCTTGTTTTAAAGCTGCATTCAGATCCTTGCTGTCAAGCTCCTTATTTTTGTAATTTTTTTAGACTTGAGGGGCAAATTAGCATGTTGCAATAGTTATGTGATTCTCATTCTCTGATATTTTCAACCATAAATATTGTTTATTTGCATCCTCTTTAATTAACTGAATGTGAAGACCTTCTTTTTTTTCACTAAAACTGGTATTCCCCCATACCCTTTAACATTTTCTGCTACCTTGTTCCAAACTACCAATTTCAAATAACCGCCAAACACGGGAGTTTTGCAAACATCATGCTCATGAGTTTCTGTGAGACAAAGTATGTCTCTACCTTCCACAGTAGGCCCTGTTGTCGCACAAAGTGTCTAAGCCGCGCGACAACGCTCAGAGTAAGGGCTGTCACTCTTGATCCTTACTCACTTCGTTTAGAATCCCCCCTAGACAAGTCAAGGGGGGTAGTCCCTAGGTAAATGGATGAGGATAGCCTGTGAAAAATAGACTCTAGGAGATTTTAATGACGGACAACTTGATGAATCTAAAAGATTAAATTAGATGAATACGCCAATGTAAACAAGACACGACCACAAGATAGAAACAATTATAGACCAGTGCCTTCGATATTTGAATTAACCATCAATAAAACAAGTTATCCAGAACGATTTTCCAATATATGACGAACAGTGACAATCATGTATGATTAATATAAATGCCCAACACTGTAACATGCAAAAGATTCCAGATCTAAAATGATTTTCATCAACTGCACAGATCTAGGATTAATTAACCTTTTCCAAAAGCCAATATGATTTAAAATAATTGTTGCACTTTGACCATAGGAAAATCATAAAAATTGCATTTAACGACCAAATGACACTAAGGAACTTTAGGTTAATTTTTTTTGTTAATTATTCCTTAGGAATTTAATTTCATCAAAAGGTTAAAAAATCAAAAATTTTAATGGGCCATAGGCCACATTAAATTTTTTTGAGTTTAAGCGAAAAAACCCTTGAATTTTGTTTTAAATCTTTAGTCACCAAATTTAGATTTATGATTTAAAGTTTTTTTTTTTTTTTTTTTTGGATTTTAAATATTTTAGATGTTTTTAGACTTTTGAAATTTTATATTTTTTAGATTTAAATTTTTTAATGTTTAGGATATATGTTGAAGAAAATTTATTAAATATAGATTTGGGTAGTCATTGAAAATAATTTTAAATCTAGAATTTCTTGCGTATGGATTATTTATGATTGTCGCTTTTCATCGTTCTAGATAGCTTGTTTTATTGATGGTTAATTCAAATATCGAAGGCACTGGTCTATAACTGTTTCTATATTGTGATCGTGTTTTTTTTACATTGGCGTTTAATCTATCAATCTGATTTAATCATTTAGATTCATCAAGTTGTCCATCATTAAAATCTCCTAGAGCCTGTGATCCACAGGCTTTCTCATCCATTTACCTTAGGGACTACCCCCCTAGACTTGCCCAGGAGAGAGTCTAAACGAAGTAAGTAAGGATTAAGAGTGACAGCCCTTACTATGAGCATTGTCGCGCTGCCTAGACACTTTGTGCGACAACAGGCCCTAACCCAGGTCCCCTCCTCCAAGGGTAACCTCTACAATTCCAACAAACTAAACTTAGGTAGACATGGGTAGGATTTGACTGCTATGCAGTTTGGCATATAAGACTCAAATTTGAGTCTTCACCCATTTTCATCCATGCTACTCTTGTTGTTTTCGTTCCTATTATTGAATTCTTTGTTTTTACTTTACTACCAACTTGCTGCCCTGTTTTGCCCGGAGGTCCAAACACCGCAGTAACGGCTTTACCATTGTACAACCATGCCCTTTTCCCTTCATTTCTTGTTCTTCTAATTTTCTCCACTTCATCCTTCTCTCCTCTTGTTGTTTTTTGGTTAAATCTTCATCGAGGAAGAAGTGTGAGCCTTTCAAGAGTTTCTTTTTGCCCAAAAGTTGGTGTTTGTCTTGTACGCTTGCCATGGTGACTTTTATGGGTCGAGGCCTCTCTTCACATATCCTCCCAACCCTCCTTGCTTGGCAAATTTTCCCTTTCCAATGTAGTTTCTCTTTCAGAAAGTCTCTTGTCAAATTGAGAGTGCTTTCATTCTTCCCATAATCTCTTATTCCCCTAATAATAAAGTTTGTTTCCCTGTCCTTTCTTTCTTTGTGTTCTATTTCTTGTGCTCTACGAGCACTTGCATCTTCTTCTTCCTCTGTCCTTATGTAACCATTAGCGTCTTCAGCCCTAGCTTTGATTTCTTTTGGACTATCTTTCCCAATGTTCCTTTTTGCCTTCTCTTTGGAAATGTTTGTTTGTTGAGATACTTATGTATCTACCTGAGTTTGTTTAGAAATTATCACATCCTTCTTTGTTGTTATTAATTCTTTCATGCTTTGCCATTATTATCTTTTATTTAAAGTTTTTAAAAGGCTTTAATTGCATGTAATACCATGGGCTGAATAACACATTTAAAGTTTTTAAAAAACTTTAATTGCATGTAATACCATGGGTTCAATAACACAAGTCACTAATAAGCTACTAATACTAGGTGCTTAAAACCACAATTGTTAATCTAACAACTTTAACTCTTCCATCGAGTCAAGTTTACCTTAAAAAATGAAATGAAATGAAATGGTTTTTAATGACGTCCATGGGACCTCGTGGGCTAATGGACCACCCACTATCGCTTAATCCATATTCAGATTTTTTTTCTAGGTTGATTATGTTGTTATGGATCTTGAGTAAGAAATTTGTTATTTTATGAAGCCTTGTCTCCTAAAAAATCTCACTAGTGTTGTTCACCTTTAGGCTGCTATCAAACTTACTACGGATAACTTCATACATTGCAAACTCTTTGATAAAATGTCATTATGTTTCTACAAAACCTTTGTTGCAAAAAAATGCAAGCTCGTTCTTCCCAATCTTCTTTAAGGACCGCCCATCTACCAGTTCCACATCTTAGATGATGGGAGCTAGTCCTCAACCGAGCAATTAAATTTTTAGTTGTTCCATTGATTGAGGAACTTAAATACTCTTTATCATCATGTTTCCAAGCTGGATTGAATTCTTTGGCATAATATGCTTTCTTTTTTCCTACCTGCTTTGTCCACATGGCAGTCCTAAATTTTTCTAACAACCACCTTTTTATCTCCTCCTTAGCGTGAGGGCAATCATGCAGATTTATGTCCCATTTGCCTAACCACTTTCTATTTTGTTTCATCCATGTCTTTTTCTGGCGATTTAGCTCTTCTTCAACAACCAATTTGGGTCATCGATGCTTATCCATATTTTCAACCTTCTTCAAGTAACTTAGCAAATGAATGATAGTTGACGCTTCAATTGTAAACATACCAGCCTCAGCTAAGGATATCATATGGGACTGTTGATTTAACTTTGAGGCTACTTGTGATCAGATGCTTTTTAATTCTTTCTATTTGTCGCCATTTGTGGCTTGACATGTTGCTCCCCCATATTTTGCAACCATAGAGGATAACTGGCACCACTAATATACCAAAGAGGGTTTTCTTAGTCTTCCAATCCCATAGTTTTGCCTGTCTACACATGTTCTGAAGGAGGTAAGAAGTTTTCCACCCTCCTTGGATTCTCTTTGATCTACATGTCTCCCAGCTAAGCCTATAGTGAAAGTCAATTTCTAAATACTTGTACTCATCTACCATCTCCAAGGGGTTGCCCTCAAAGAGAAAAGTACCCTGATGTTTATTTCTTTTCAAAGAATGACTTTAGTTTTGCTAGTATTTACTTGCATTCCCATCTCTTGACAAAAGAGTTCCAAAGCTTTCAAGTGTTCTCTCAAATCTAGTGTCGATTTAGTGATAAGAATAAGGTCATTTGCATATAAAAGTAGTTTCACCACATATCTTGCCAACTAGATGCCTTCTCCTTTGGTATTGTTTATCCACTCTTCAAGTTTATCAATATATAAACCAAATAATGTGGGAGAAAGAGGACATCCCTATTTGACTCCTATGTCACTGTCAAAGCATTCAGACATGCTTTCCTTTCTGATTCTAGCTCTAACCCTCTCATAAAGCTTATGAACAACTGCCCTATATTCCTTTGGGACCTTTAGTTCTTCCATTTTGCACCATAGTTTATCTTTAGGGATAGTATCAAAGGCTTTTTTTATGTCAACAAAGCAACAAAATGACTTGGGTTTCCTTTGACCAAATCCAGGCAAATTAGCCAAGTGAGCCTTCACCATTCATCTCTAGTCCCACCCCCCTCAAAGTCTATAGCTAGGCTATTTGAGAATTCCACATGCTATCCAAGAATCTCATATGCTCCTCCATATCACCACATGTTATCAGGAAAATCCCACATGTTTTCTCATATCACCACATGTTATCTAGGAATCTCACATGCTTCCCCATATCACCTAGATCTATATTACAGGAGAGTATGTATGCCCATTTACATTTAAAAAAATTACTCTATTATAAATTTTTTTAGTTTTTTAAAATTGTTATCATCCCATACTTATTTCACCATATTTTCTTCACACTATGTTAATGCTTTGAATTTTGACTAAGCCATGTACTTTCTTATTGCTTAAAGAATCCACTCACCATGAGCCCTTGCCCCGCCCTTCTCATACTAGACATAACCTGAAATCATAGCATTCCATGATACTACATTTGATTTCAACATTATATCAAATATTTCATGAAAATTATTTACTCCACTAATAAATAATCTGTAATTATTGATATCCAAAAGATCACATTTTGTCCAAGTAGTTTACCAAACCCTTCGCTCCAAAGAGAACCAAACACAAACTTCTCAAACACCTTGTAAAAAGTCTTCTTTCCCTCCCAAGTTTTCGACCACAAACCAAGCTACCCTAATATTTCAAACTCTAGCGTACCACCTGCGGCAACCAAAAAAATGTAAATGGGCTTAATGATCTACAAATATATCTTGCAACATCAATATTAACAGGCCCAACATCAGCTGCAACTCCATTGAAATATATAACTTCTATCATTTAATCCTTGCCCATAAGACATGGGTCAAGTTCGGGCCCCAAAAGATATAGAAGTAGAATCTCTTCCATCTACTTCGCTACAATCCAACAGTCTGCTTTTAAATCCAAGCACGATTTATGTACTGTCTCTCTCTCTTTTAACTAGCACCATCAGACAAAGCAAGCCATGTTAGCACCTTAACGCAGTTTTGGAACCCTATTATGAGATAGTTAATCTATGGAGTTGTCATGCGATATTTTACTACCAATCTATGTAAATGAGACAAGCAATTCGTTACAGTTCTCCTTCATCTTCTCCCTATCAAAATATCAACATGCGCCTCAAGAAGCCAGTATAATGTCTTCAATATTTGCAAAATTCAGAGGTCGTCTTGGCCCAGTAATCTGGTGTTGGCTAATTCTTCTCCTCTCTTGTCAAGAATGACCAAGAAATCTCTCAAATTCTCGCAAGGCGCAACGAAAAACACCATCACTTATGATTGAAGTGTTGGAAACGTATTCATGCATCCTCAACGATTCAATTTCCTTAGTAGTTCAAGCTCCAAAACAAGAGTTCGCAGTGCTCCTTTATGGTTGTGCTCTTCAGATGCTATTTCCACGGATCTCGTCTCCATGAATCTACAAATGTCACTTTGACAGTAGTTCTCCACTTCAATTCCCTTCATGGTTCAAGCTCCAAAACAAGAGTTCATAATGCTCCTTTATGGTTTCTCTCTTCAAATGTTATTTCTACACATCTTTGACAATGGTTCTGTAATTAGCTTTGCCACAAATCTCCATGCTAATACATACGCTATGTGACTTTACACATAAATCTATGATTCACTGCGCGAACACAAACCAAAGAGCGGCTAGGGTTTACGTGGATGGGATTCGTCATTCATCCATTGCCAATGCGCGTGAGATGCTCTGCACCTTTTTCCTCAGTCGCGGACCAAGCTCTTTTTATCGTGGCTTGGTTCCTTTTATCTACGCCATCATTGCTATCTTTCACTAACTTGATCAGGACCTAATCCGAACGCGGACTTTCTAAGGTGCTTCAACATCACTCCAGACCTTCGCAGAAAACACCAAACATCCATGAATCTCACTAGACCACTCTCATTAGACAGTTCAAGTATAACCTGGCTCTAATACCAGGTTATAATTTAACAACTTTACACATAATCTATAATTTAACATGGAAAACCCTAACGAAAGAAAAATTAGCAAATAATAGATATCATCCTTGACTATAATTTAACAACTTTACACATAATCTATAATTTAACATGGAAAACCCTAACGAAAGAAAAATTAGCAAATAATAGATATCATCCTTGACTTAAACATAGCCCAGCCTCTCAACAACCTAGCCTCAACCCAATCAAGTTCACTTCTCAACTCTAGCCACTTACAATGGAAAATCTATAGGCCTTTTAAACCTTTAACTATATGTAATACCATGAGCTCAAATACCACAGACCACTAATATTAAGAGCTTGAAACCACTGTTGTTAACCTAACAACTTTAACTCTTTATAAAGTCAAATTTACCTAATAATTTTCCTATCTAAAATTTGGTACTTTGATTTTGAATGGGAAGTCAATATTTTATTGTTTAAATTGTATTTTTAAATGTAAAAATTAATTTAGTATGTTGAAAAACTTTTAATACCTTCGAATTATACAAATTCAATAACTTCAATCCTAAATTTTTTCTAATTTCTACCAATCAGGACTTAAAATTTCCAATTTCTCATCAAATTTCAAAATAAGAAAATTTACCAAAAATGTATCTTGTTATACTACTTGACTAGAAACAAATATGGTTGAAAAGAGTTTTAAAGTTTTGAGGAATTTAGTGATTGGTTGCATGATGTATGTTGATAGGAGGGGTTGCAGCTAGAGTGTTTAGGGTTAGAACATCAATATCACAAATGCAATTTGATTAGGTGTGTTATTGACATTATTACTATGCAATATTACATATACTATACTAGATGTAAACGCTATTTATATGTTTTTGTTTGAATTTACATAATATTTTAATTCTTTTCAATGATAGTTGTCATTTCAATGAGATTAGCTTAAAGGAAATTATTGGATGAGAAGAAGTTACGAGGAATAAGTAACTTTATTCGTATAGAAAAGGAAGATTAAGGAAAATGGTAATTTTGTTAGAAGGAAGAAGAATGGAATATTTTTTGGGTTATGAAAAATATATATATATTTCAAAGAAAAATATTATATCTATTTAATAAAAAAGAATAAATAAATGCCTTGGTCATTCATAGATTAGATCAACTAAATTAATGAGAGTTTCTATCATATTAGCATGGAGCTTAGTATCTCTTTTACCGGTGCTTCCCTTACCATCTTTCATGCAATACCTCGAAAAAGATTCTTTTGTTATTCTAGTACATCAACAAAAAACAAAAAGGGGATTACATAATGAAAAAATATTATATTTATTATTAAGTTAGAAATAGATAAAAAGTATAAGGGGTGGCACAAGTGAGGGGTGATTCTTTGCCAAGAAGGACAAGTTGAAATATCCTATGCATGGGAAATGGCACTGACGACTACGCCGAAGCATATGTTCTTTTACAAGGTTCAATTCAAGACCATGCCCATAAGATTATAATTTGATCATCAAAGGATATTACAAGAACATAATTCACCATCTAGTCTTTGGCATGTGTAAAGGAGATGTAAAATTGAATGGCATCCTCAAGGGAAGCAAAACCCTCCTAACTAATACTAATGGCGCCACAGGCCATAGGGCCTGCAACTTAATAAATTAACACATACATAAAAACCGAGAAATAATTCATTAAAAAATAAAATATTTACAAGAGAACTATTGGCCTCATGCTTGGTCACCCATTCCTCACTCTCACTCCTTCTTACCTGCCTCATGGGCTCACCTAAATTTATACAAATGGATCTGAACTCAAAGTAGGTTCTAGATCCTAAACTAACTCCCAAAATATCTCTCATGATCCATAAAATCTCTCACCTAATCTCTTATATCTATATAAGATATAACTAACCTTCAAATCTCTCAATTCTTCCAAAATACTCTCGAACCTTCTCCTATTTACAATAATTCTCATTTTCTCCTAAAACTATGGAAAATACAATAAATAATTAAATCCTAACTTAGGAAACTAACTCCTTTAGTAAAAATTTAACCCTAGGTTAGATGCACCTGCATCAGACTCCCCAGGTAAAATAAAATCATGGTCTCCTGACCATTAGTCTTTGTAAGATGATAAAATCCTCCTTGATCCCAAACTTTAGTTTGTCACTGATCATGTACTCTCTTATGTTGTTGATGTTCTAATGGCTAATAAGGAAATTAACACCTACATCAATTAAATTAACACCTACTTTGTGTTTTATGTGTTGAGATGGAATAATTAGGAAGTAGATAGAATGACTAATAAGGAAATTAAATTGGTCAATGGAACCTTGTTGCTCAATCGACAAAGGGATATTATCTCATATCTTAATGATGAGGATTAGTGTGTTCAAGTGAATTAAGCCACCTCACGTGTTGTCCATAGGTGGCAAAGCCAAAGGATTCATGGCATGTAAGCGTTAAAGGTTGTAGAAGCTTCTCCCTTTCTTGGAGTGCTCTTGATAGTTCACATGGGTTTACATGGAGAGGATGATGCAACTAGCCAAGAATTTTCAAGTCGATTAAGAGGTCTCTAGACATCATGTCTACATGTGGAGGAGGTTGTCAAATGCTCCAACATTTTCCATCCAATTCCTTGTGAATGTCCCACAAATTGAGGTCAGTTGGCATCATGAGGCCAAAAGATATCAATTCTACAAGGGTAAAACTACAATCCCAAGTGAAGTATCACCCTGAATCAACATGGGAAATGTGTGGTTCTAGGCGGATGTAAGCATTAAAGATTGTAGAAGCTTCTTTCTTTCTCAGAGTGCTCTCGACAGTTCACATGGGTTTTCATGGAGGGGGTGGCACAGCTAGCCAAGAATTTTCAAGTCAATTAAGAGGTCTCTAGACATCATGTCTACATGTGGAGGAGGTTGTCAAATTCTCCGACATTGTCCATCCAATTCATTGTGAAGGTCCCAATAATTGAGGTCAGTTGGCATCAAGAGGCCAAAAGATATCAATTCTAAAAGGGTACAACTGCAATCCCAAGTGAAGAATCTCCCTAAATCAACATGGGAAATGTGTGGTTCTAGGAGGGATGTGTTAAGAATGGCAGTTGCAACACCTCCTCAAATTATTGTATCAAATGGAGGCTAGAGCTCAAGTAGTGTTAAAGGTTTAATCAATAATCATGGGACAATAATTCATCATTGTGCACCCGTTATGATATATTATGAAAATTCAAGGTATCAGATGAGTAGGTATGTGTATAAAGGCTCCCATCACTCCTTAAACTTGGGAATTATCTGCTCCAATGTCAAATTGTTTATATTTGCAGTAGTTGATTGGGGAAGGAAATTCAAATCTTTACACACTTCTTTTCATCGATGGATATGCATGGATTGTGAGCTATTTATGAAACAAACAACTCAACATAATGAATACCTTTGCGAGAGCTTAGGGGGGTTACGACAAAGAGAGGGAATGTAACGAATTTGGGGTAAGGATGGATAACTCATGGTGTAATGGAGGAGAAAATGTGGGGTTGAATGCATAATGAAATTCTTCAACTACAATTAAGATATAGTCATATGGTTTCTAGCCTAGTTGCAATAATGGAAATGATGTTTGATCACAAAACTCTAATCCAAAGAGCGAAGGATGAGATTTCTAGTATGGGCTAGAAAATCGCAGATTTCATTTGACCATGACACAGAGGCAGCCAAGTTTCTCTACCACCAAGAATTCATAAGTCACTCATTGCTAGACATTCTTGACCTTAATGCACCATTCATTACTTAGGATAGGGAAAAAATTTAATGGAGGTGCTGCTACTCCAGATATTGAGAAAAAGAATGTACACATAATCTTGCAAAATAATAGGCATTTTTTGGCATATATATACCACTAGATACTCTAGTAATGTAGTTTATTTAGTGTGGCACTTCTATGAATTCAGGGAACTGAAAATAATTGTCTACTGTAGTCTGATTCATCCAATTTTGTAAACTTCATTGCAAGGTTGTGCTCCAAATGCATATTTTAATATGAATGATATTTTTTGTTATGGTTATTAAAATAAATAAATAAACAATATACTTTAATAATAAAAAAATTCCAAAAAATATTTATAATTTTTTTATTAATATACAAATCTTATTACATACATAAACGTCTAATAAAAAGAGCTATAAATTCAATTGTAGTCATAAATACAAAAATTATACATAACACATCAAATTTATGATCAATTGGATGTAGCTTGAGTGGTTGAGAGAACTTTTGTTATCCTCCTTACTGAGGTTCAATTCCTTCTTTTGACATGTTTGAGCTCTTAATGAATATATCCTTGTAATGACTTCAAGCCTTGTTATCTAAGAGTCCCTTGAGGACCAAAACTTGTATATTCCTCATATGACCAAAACATGCACCATTTATAGATCTAATGGCAAAAGTGAAATCAAAAGCGCTAGCGTGGTATCTAAAAAAAAAACAAGCAAACAAACAAAAGAACTTAGATATACATTGAATTTCATATATCCTTTTGTTATATAAACACTGGAAACTTTATAGAAAAAAATCACCATTAACATAATTACAAGAATTTCACAATGCATCATACTAAAAAAATTGTGGTTTATAACATAGTTTCTAAAGTGAGATGTGGTAGGTGCAAGGGAGGTGCTAATGTGCCCCAATTGACAAGTTGAACTATCATTTTCATGGAGTCTCCAGCATACCACCAACAACCAAGCTAAGGCTTTGTCGAAAAATCTAGGGGCAGTAAATGTAGGTGATTTATCTTTTCTTTGATAACTGTTTGTGGTGTATTTTTACTTTTCTTTATTAGCTTCTTCTTTCAATTGATTATTATTAGTATTATTTTCATCAAACAACTAAAAAACCATAAAGAAAAATAAGATAATAGGACACAAGATGTAGGCAATCATCCATGGCCAAAACCTCTCCAACTTGAGAGGAAAACACACCATAATTCTTTATCTTCTTATAGACCTTCAATTGAAAAATTCCAAGACCTTTGACTCTTGACCAAGACCCTCCAAGACCAAGTCAAACCTTGCTTCTAGAAACTTTTACCTGCTCAGCAGCTTCTTCTACAACTTTGATCTGCACAACAGCTTCTTCTGCAAATTCGACCTTCCCAACAGCTTCTTCTACAACTTCGACCTACCCAACAACTTCTTCTACACCTTGGACCTGCCCAACAACGTCTTCTGCAACTTCGACCTTCCCAACAGCTTGTTCTACAGAAACCCTAACCCTTGAACGTGTGAGAAACAATGGTGAATTCCTACTCCTCTCTTCGCTTGGGTAGATTCTCTCTCCTAGAGAATTTGGCTTCCAAAATAGTTCTTCTTGATGACCTAACTTCACTTTTGCAACTTAGCTTTACTGTAGCAACATAAACCCTAATTCATTCGCACATGTGGAGAGAAGTAGCCCTAAAACAATCCCAAAACTCGACTTCTTCTTCTTCCTTCATCCTCTTCTTTTTCACTCTTCTTTTCTTCCTTGTGATCGAAGTTGTGTAAGTTAAGTGTGCCTTCGAAGTGAAGTCGATATCTCCTTTATATAGGCTTCTCATTGGGTCGAATTGCTCCTTTTAGGCTGACTTGTTCTTTAGTGTAAGCCTACTTGAATATTGCATCATGACTTGGCCTTGAAGGGTTCTTTGACTTCACTTTGACTCAAATAAATTCTTCTTACAATATGTAACATGCCCAAATGGGTCATTCATACATGAAAATGACTCATAAACCCTAGAATCTCTCAATGGCAGCTTGACCTATAAAATAAATTCCTCTTGAGCATGAAACCCGTGCCTCAAGAAAACAATATCAAATTTATTTTTCTCATTACATAAAATCATGATTACATGTGTCATTATGAAGATCGAACCTAGTTCAATATTTCAGCACTCCCTCTTAATAAGGGAGGTATTCACAATCCATACAAGGTACTTGGACATTCTCAATCTGAAGATTTCTCATAAGAAGAGTCAAATTGGTAACCCATTTGTTCAGCATCATATTAACCAGCATTGTCACATAGCAAGGCCTTGACTAACAACTCTATCTCTCCTCAATATCAGAGCACAATGCTAGCGAGACCAATGATTTATAGACACCTTCATCATTATCTCTCAAGGAACATAACCCACCCTGTTGTTCACTGGGTATGTCCTTCTAGGACTATTCTTATCTTGGATTCCCAATCCTCAAAGAATATCCGTCCTCTACGACTACTCTTATCTTAGATTCCCTACCACATCCTCAAAGAATATCAAAAGCCAAATTCTTACCCAATCCTCCATTATTTCTTCCCAAGTGAAGATAAGAATGATGTGCCTATCTCCCTCTTAATTAGGGAGGACATACCCATTCTTATGAAGGAATGTACTTGTTCCTATAAAATGAATGTACCCAAGCTCCCTCTCAATCAAGGACTTTTCCAAGCTCCCACTTAGCTAGGGACTTGATTTCTAGTTTCTTCTTTACTAGAAACTTGCTTCTAGGCTCCCTCTTAACTAGGGACCTATTTCTAGCAACAATTATCTCTTCTTCGGTGGAGATCATGGGACCTTTAGCTACTTGTAGGGATCCTCCTTTCGATGTGACGAATTTATTATTCATTATTATGGAGGCTTCATCTTTTCTTTGTAGGGAATCGACCATCCATCACTTTCATTCACGAAAAATTTTAGTCATGTCATCCTTTTCTTCATCAGAAAGTGATCTTCTAGTCCACATTTGTCTTTCCTTCATACAACTACCTTTTTCACGTCATGTTTCTTTTAGGATCTTCTATCCACCGCATGAGTGCTAGTTGTAGGTGACATTTGCAACTCTTTTTTCGGTAGCCCTGCATTAACCCATCTAGATGTTGTTAAAAAAAAAATGAAAATCAAATAAAAGTTACCTTTTTTATGGCCCTTCATCATGACATCTTCTTGTAGCAACATCAACATCTTGCATACATATTGAAAAATCTCTAAGATATTCAATGTCAAGGGTCTCCTTTATTTCCAAACTTCATTAGTCTTTGTACCTTTTCCATGGAGATGTCATGGTCAATTTTCCTAGTCGGATGTTGACTTCCTTTTCTACTTGCTCATAGTTGCATCTTTCATGATCTCTTATTTCTTTCTTCACATATTTCTCCCTGGGAAATTTCATTCATAGTTCCTTCATATTTTTCAACCACCTTGTATTCCATATGAGGACATGTTATGTTGATTTCATCTAGACAATATGTGAACCATGCCCTCATGCATATTTCCAAAGGAGGAGATCCCTTTTCTTTGATCATGCTTATGAGATAGAACATTTACCCGTCCAACCATATGACGAAATGACTCAATTAAATACATTCATACATACGTCTTTCCTTCTTCTGGTCACCTAGGCTTCCTTTAGAAACTTCCTTTCCTTGATTGAGAGTACTTCAACCATCTCGACATGTTGCATTCCTTTGTCATCATACCATCATCCTTCTAAACAATGAATCCCATACAAGGTGGAATTCTTAGTGAGACACTTGCTTCCTTCCAGAGAGGTGAACCTTCTAATGAAGATTCTAGTAGAGGATCTAGATTATCCTCATCCGGAAAAAGCTACTTTCTCATGATGATGATGTGTGATGAATTCCTTCTATCATGATAGATAACTTTCTTTCAATCCATATGTACTACTTAGGCTTTCAATGAGGTTTCCAAGAGATACTTCCTTTTAATGATTATTGCCACAGACTTCTACTTCAGTTATCTTTCAAGCCTCTTATGATGATCTAATGAGCTCTTTCTCCAACCGTATGCTATTATGATGTCAACTCCTAAAATGATGCATCCTATCATTCTTACCATGATAACTATACTTTTGAAAAACTGAAAAGAACTCGGTGGAGAAGTTTATCTCAATCATGGTAGAGATCTTTTACTTCCTCCTCCTTTGATTTCTTCTTTGCAGCTTCTTCCGCTTCTTCAGTGATATGGGATTATTCCCTTCCTCTTTTGTTGTTGTCCTTTTTGAGTTTGGGACCATATCTCTTGTAGTTCCTATATTCTTGACAGCCATAGCATTGGACCTTAGCCATATTCTTCTTCCTTTTCTAAGGACCACACTTCCCAAACTTCCCTTTTCTATTATCCATGGCAACAAATGCTTGTGTTTGCTCGTTTGGTCCTACATCACTTCTTGCCTTCATCATGGTTTCTTCAATTTTGAATAGTGACCAAAGTTCATTGAATGGGATAGAATCCTTCTTTCCATAGATGTTTGATGTAAAGTTACCCCATTCCTCTGGTAGTGCATTGAGCATTATAGTTGTCATTTCCTTATCATACATTATTTCTCCCAATTCTTGTAGTTGGTCTCTAATTTCTGACACCCTCATAAAGTATGAGGATATTCCTTCTTATTTTGATAACGTTAGCTTGTAGAGTTATTATCTTAATGAGATCACTTCTCTTGCAGTTCTTATGGAGAACAATTCTACAAGTTTGTCATATATTTCTTTTGATGTTTCTAACTTTGATACATAGGGAATGAGGGGATCTTTGAAGGATTCTATGAGAATCCTTTGTTCTCTTACTTCCCCTTTCATGTAGTTTGCAAGTTCTTGATATTATTCCTTTGGAGGTTTAGTGATTGAGCCCTTAAAATGGTCCACAACTTCATTTTGTATGAGGATCAAATCTGTCCTCTTCTTCCATGCAAGAAAGTTTGATGCCCCAACCAACTTGTTGCTTTCCTTGCAAAGAAATGTTTTGATAGATTCATATGTGGACATAAAGATACTTACTTGTGAATGTTACACAATATTTTGTCACGCCTCCTGCACTTCCATGTGACATACCCCGAAGTGCCTGAAACATGACCATTATGCAGTGTACTCATTCATATATGTAGCTCAGATCCTCCCTAAGACATTGATTGGAAAATTCCTTGAGTTTCTCCTGAAGGATATAACTCTTAAACCCTAATTTGAGAATCATCGCTCTTATGAGACTAAGAACCGTGATGGCCGCCTATTGTATTATACTCGACCTGTGATGGCATCGCTCTGTTTACTTGTATACCTGCGATGATCCCAAAAAGGAAATTTTCCCAAAGAGTATGAGAAGCTTCGTGATCAAGAAGCTTCCAGAGCGGCGAGCTAGATGTTGTTCGGCATAGATGAGGTCGTGTTCTCCCAACTTGGCTTCTTGGTCTTATCGGTATGAGCTACCTCCTTGAGATGAGGGCCTATTCCCATCTTTGGAGATATCCTTCCTTTCCCTGCCTATATATTCATCCTCCCCAATTCCCAAATGTTTTGTCTATGTCTATTTGCACCCTTATGCTAAGATTGTGCCTATATGCTACTCATTTGGCTTGAATTAGGAGTTCTTGGAGAGCCTAGCTTGGACTTGGACATTCATTCAAGGAGAGCCTATTGACATGAAGGCTTGGTTGTATTCTTCCTCCTTTATTCCATTAATATACAACTGTTGGTTCATTTTCCCTAAATGTGTATGTTCATGTATCATTTAGCTTAATGCTCCTTGATCTGTTATGTAGGTTACTTTTGAATATGCTATTTGTATTTGCATGTCTTGTTCTATCTTAATCTCTTGTGCAGGTGCATAAACACTGTGAGCAGTAGGAACGAGCCCGTGACACAGGTGTTTCAAGGTCTTCAACAAAGGACGACATGATAGCATCAGAACGAGGTAGGCCATCTTCTTCGTCTCTCTTTTCAATTGTAACTTAAGAAAGTGTCCAGTAGATTGTCACGTAGGTTGGTAGTCCCACTCATTGGGCTAGAGGGATCGTCTCTGTCTGCAGAGAGGATTTACCTAGACAAAAAAATGGTGACTCCACTGGGGAAGCTATAACCCTTTCCATCCATTCCTTCAATCAGATCCTATGACTAGTTAGACCAACCGTCAATTTCTCGACTTGTCTACATCAGTTTGGGTTTATACCATCACTGATTACTGCCTTAAAGTGCTAATTCTGGATTGTTTCTTGGAATATTTTTTGTTTTTCCCATATTCTTTGCCCATCGCAGGTTTAGCTCTAACAGTTGCGATGGCATCATGATTTTTTACCTGTACAGTCACGATGGAAAAAAAATTCTTCATTGTTTGGTCATGCTGAAATCATTGCTACTTTTTCTATAAAAAGTAGTGATGATGACCCTGACCATCGCGAGTTTGGTTATGCAAAGTAGCATTGATATCACAATCATCACTGGTTTGGGTATATAAAGTAGCAATGATATTTTAATGTGAGAATTTTTAAGGTTTCTTCCTTAGAATCTAGTGTGTCTTGGCCCCTAAGGTCTTTTCCTATCATGTATGCTTGGATTTTTCAGTTCTTTGATTGATTGTCTTGATTAATTTGCAAAATTTGTCTCATTGGCTTCGAAATGAAATCTTACTGAGTTCTAAGGTTTATGATCAATTGGTCGTTGATTGTTGCTTGTTGATGTCATTGAGATGTTCGTTTTGTTGATTGAGTGAGTGTTGTTTTCTATGGAAATCATTGAAAACATTGTTTTTCATTTGTTTTAGCTTTTAATTCAGAATTTACTTTTCATTTAGATTAGTTGCATTGAAAAGTTATTTTTTCAGATTCATCATTGAAAATAGATCACATTTTTCAGTGATTGAAATCTAAAAATAGTATTAGGTGCATCAAATCATTCAAAACGAAAAGAAAAGCATAATTCATATAAGTGCATCTTTGTAAAGTAAAATCATTTTGCTTTCGAAAAAGTTGCATTTAGGATAGTGAAAAGTGGAAATCATTTTTTTTTTGGCATTGTATTGGAAGACGAAAGTGAAAGTTAGTGGAAGTCATTTTCGCATGATGCGTTTTGTTTGATGCATTATTGATTGAAATTTCTTCCCTAGATTAGTCTAGCTTTCATTGAAACGAAAAATTTTCCTTTTCTCATATAGTTACATCATATGTGTTCAGGTGACATCATTTTAAGGCCTTGAAACCGAAATATAATTTCAAGATCAACTTTAAAATCTATCAATTAATCTAAGGAGCATTTGAAACATTAATGCTCATACATAGGGGTCTTGGCTAGAGACGTGTTCCGGCGTTTATAAAACTCAACTACTGTCATTCGCAATAGTCTTGCATTAGACAACGCTAGCACGGACTTGTGCTCCCCATACCTTTGAGTATATAAAGGGAGACCCTCATAGGTTGCAAATCTTTATCCACAGGAAGCCGAGTCTGCCGCCCTGTAAACGTGATACATCGAAAACAACATTCGAGGAGATTACTTGCACGTACGTTAAGTCCTTAGTAAATTTATTTTCTAAGGTGTATATTGCAGTTCACGGTTACTTGGTAATCCCTTTATCCTAGAGTATCATGAGTAGTCATTTCGATCTTTTCTGACTCCTTAAACATGAAAAGGTCAATGAGTACTTGTCCTTTCAAGCTCGCTAAACCAACGAAAGCGACTAGAGTCACCTTTTCGTCCTTTTATCGACTCTTAAAACATGAAAAGGCAAAGTTGTTTCAAATTCTAAAATTAATTGACCGCGAAACAACATCCTTCCTATGGAAATACTCCTTAGTAGATCTTAGATTGATACCATTGGAAACATTTTCTAAGTCTAGCAGTCAAGGAAATCCCTCTTATGGGAATCCTAGTCCTTTTCCTTCTTTTGGAAATATTGGTTCTCCCTATATGGCGACGTTGTCCCTTCCTAGATTGACCATTGGTCTTCTAGTTTGGTTATTTTCGACCTCATTGGTTCCGAGTGTCCAAACTTATTTTCAACCAAGTTCTCCTCCACCTGAATAAAATCAACCTCATGTTGATCCTAAAGTTGATCCCTTGCCTTCTTCACCTATTTCTTCACCCCGTTCTTCCTCTTCGCCCGGTGAAAGTCTAGATTCTAGTAATCAAGAAGCTAAGAAGAAGAAGGAGAGGCCGAAGAAGAAGAAGCAAAATAAGCAAGGGGTCAACAAAGCATCCATTGCTCCAGATGAAATTAATGAAGAAAAATCTTCCAATGGGCCTTGAAAAGTAAAATTCCCTTGCATGTTATGTAAGGGTGACCACCTTCTTTAGAATTTCCTGGGTATTCCCAAGGTCTTAGAAGTGTGGTCCATAGGTTCACATCGACCTTTGTCATCTGTATAAATTTCACCTGTAGAGCAAACCGATATATGCAATGTCCTAAAGCATAATACTTGTTCTACTTCTAAAAAACATTAATCGGAAGAATACTCAAATTCATGAGCAACATCAAAAGAACACATATAAAATTGATCAAGAGAAATCAATCACACATAACACAAAATATATCACTGGGGAAAGCACCAGCATAAAACCCCAACGTTGTATTATCAATAAAGTGGAAATCCTCTTCAACATACAAAAAGAATAAGCTCAATAGCTATCCTGCTCTCTCTGTACTCTGATGATCTTCAATCAGAAGATGAAAATCATGGACTACCTAGGCCTCAATATATAGGCCACAAGTCCTCCAATCTCCTATAATAGATCCTTCTCCATGTAAGGAATACTTACTAGAAATATCCAAGCATCTGATAGTACACTGTCCCACATCTGATCTCAACTGGGTCTCTAACAAAACTGACATGCAACAGTTATCCATGAGTGAATCCTCAGTTATCTAAAATAATAGTTGTCACATGCATGCAAGCATTAAAAAACTATATTTTATTATTTTAACAACTTGTTAAAATAATCTAACTGGACTTGACTAGTTAGAACTAAGTCAACTGATTCTCTCATTATAGAACTCATACTTATTCCCTCAATCAGTGGAGGAAATTAAGGATAAATTCCTCAATTAGTGGGACAGCTCATGTGCATGCTCACAAAGACTTCAAATTCGAATTTCCTTAACTAATTAACTCAACTGAATTAATTAATTAATATTTCCAACTGTTGTTAAGACCAAAATTAATTTTACTTCCTATAGATAGACTAGGGACTACTATAAATAGGAAGGGACCTAGAAATGCTATTTTTAGAACTTTCTATTTTTAGCAGTTTCACCTCTCACCCAATGTGGCCAATGACCTCACTGGCCAAACTGTTATTTTTAGACATGCTATTTTTAGCAAGTCTATTTTTAGCACATTCTAAATTTAACATTTCATGTTGCACATTTTTCAACACTCCCTCTCAACAAGAAAGGCTTCCTCTTGAACCCGATCCTGTAACTCTGGAATGTTCTGCATGCAACACATCTACCCGGTCCACTTGCTCCAACAACACTTAGAACAAAAAACACTCCCAACTGACCACTCTATTGGGCTAGGAACATACTCTGATGTTGAAGTTCTACCTGCTGCTGAAAAGTGCTCCCTCTCTGATATCTGTGCTACTGCAACATCTCCATGCATCTCGCACCATTGCACACCTCTCTATGCCACCTAACACTGTGCAAAACACTTATGCCTCTCGCATTGTTGTAGCCTGCTAGCTATGCACTGTCTTGGGATTCCCTGCACTGTCGCTCTCTCTGCCGCTCCATCCACATCTGTCTCTACCCAATCAATCAGTTCCTGCTACTCCACATCGGGGCTCCTGTAGCAAAGTCTCATCCAAGAGGTTGGGTACCTCAAGGATCCTGCCCCTCCTCCTTGGGACGATCACTCTATATCGCCCCACCTCCTACCTGAAGGTAAGGCTGCATGTGATCCCTCAGCCCACCTGGCTTGAAGTTTCCCCCTACTGGAGGTCTCTGCATGAGTAGATGTCTCTACTCGATCTCCACTCAGCTTCCCCTATTGTGGCTGCTCCACAACCTCCTGAAGCTGCTGCACCAATCATGGCTCCTCCACAATCGTCTGAGACTTCTTCTGGCTCTACATGTTGAGAGGTAATATACCCTCCCTCTCAACCACTAATTCTCTAACCTTTGCCTTGCTCTTCAAGGCTTTGCATGCATCTTATACCTCAAGTGCATACAGGTTCTTGGCTAGCACACCAATCTATTTCCACTTTCCCGCCGTCATGAAATTTTCTAGAAAAGAAGCTGATTTTAAATCAGCGATATCTCCCTCATCCGAACTCCGATTCAGTCGATTTTTTTTTTTGATTTTGGGTATTTTTCTGCAAGGAATCCAAATATGCTATTTATTTCTAAAAATTTTGTACATAAATTTTCAGATCTGCTCTGCAAACTCTCGGCCCAAAACTCAAAACTTTGAAATCTCCTCTCAGTATACTGTTCTTGCTTGATCACCTGTGCTCTGATACCATGTAGAAATTTCACCTGTAGAACAAACCGATATATGCAATGTCCTAAAGCATAATACTTGTTCTACTTCTAGAAAACATTAAGCGGAAGCATAATCGAATTCATGAGCAATATCAATAAGAACACATGTAAAACTAATCAAGAGAAATCAATCGCACATAACACAGAATATATCACTGGGGAAAGCACCAGCATAAAACCCCAACACTGTATTATCAATCAAGTGGAAATCCTCTTCAACATACAAAAAGAATCAGCTCAATAGCTATCCTGCTCTCTCTGTACTCTGATGATCTTCAATCAAAAGATGAAAATCATGGACTACCTAAGCCTCAATATATAGGCCATAAGTCCTCCAATCTCCTATAATAGATCCTTCTCCATGCAAGGGATACTTACTAGAAATATCCAAGCATCTGATAGTACACTGTCCCACATCTGATCTCAACTGGGTCTCTGACAGAACTGACATGCAACAATTATCCATGAGTGAATCCCCGGTTATCTAAAATAATAGTTGTCACATGCATGCAAGCATTAACAAACTATATTTTATTATTTTAACAACTTGTTAAAATAATCTAACTGGACTTGACTAGTTAGAACTAAGTCCACTGATTCTCTCATTATAGAGCTCATACTTATTCCCTCAATCAGTGGAGGAAATTAAGGATAAATTCCTCAATTAGTGGGACAACTCATGTGCATGCTCACAAAGACTTCAAATTCGAATTTCCTTAACTAATTAACTCAACTGAATTAATTAATTAATATTTCCAACTGCTGTTACGACCAAAATTAATTTTACTTCCTATAGATAGACTAGGGACTGCTATAAATAGGAAGGGACCCATAAATGCTATTTTTAGATCTTTCTATTTTTAGTAGTTTCACCTCTCACCCAATGTGGCCAATGACCTCACTGCCCAAACTGCTATTTTTAGATATCCTATTTTTAGCAGGTCTATTTTTAGCACATTCTAAATTTAACATTTCTTGTTGCACATTTTTCAACATCATCAGCCTCTCGCGATCATGTCGGTGATAAACCTTCAACTAATAAGGTCCATGGGAAAAAGGGAAAAGTGAAATTTCCCTATAAGTTGTGTGAATTTAATTATCCCATTCACCTTTGTCCTCTTATGGATGAAGCTTACAAAGATTTGGAAAACCTTACAACTTCTCAACCTTGTCTTCCATTTGGGTATCGAAAGCTTTCCCCTGACCCTTTGCTATTTGATCAAGTGATTGATCAAAAGTCATCTTTGGTTAATCCTGCTTTCTCTAAAAGTGAGTCTCGTGAGTCCATTCTCGACCAACCATTGGTTGAGAAACCGGTAGACTTGATCCCAACTTTAGTTAACCATACCTTTATGATAGGGAGTGAACCTTATACTGCTCAAGTTCTTCTGGTTTCTTCAGTTTTGAATGAACTATAGGGAAATCATGTTGTTCCTGAGGTGCATGAGTGCAGTTCTCCTATTCCCATAGAGCAAGAGAGAAGCTCTCACGTTCATACAACACCCCCTCTGAGTATTTTAGTCACTTCTTTTGATTGGAGTCGACTGGAAGGATATTGCCTTCCGTCTTATGTGCCTTTTCAGATTATGGTACAAGCTTACCATATGGCTGTACCTAGCACAATCATAGATGAAGGTGAATCCGTTAGCATTCTTTCCTCAACTGCTTGGCAAGATTTAGGTTCTCCTCATCTTGTCCTTGTCACCCAGAATCTTTTAGCTTTTAATAGAGGAACCAGTCAACCTTTAGGGATCCTTCCTAAGTTACCTATTACTTTGGGAGGAAAGTCTGTCTATATAGACATGATGGTTGTTCAAGGCCGTTTAGAATTTATTCTACTCCTTAGCTGTGACTATGTTTATGTCATGGGAGCTCTTGTTTCTTCCCTCTTTCAAGTGATGTGTTTCCTGCATGAAGGAAGCATTGTGATCATTGATCAACTTACATTCATTGGTCTTGAAACAACTCTTAATCAACCATCATCCCTAAATGGTTCTTATGTGCAAGCGGTATCACCCCCGCCACATATTAATTACGTGGCCACCTCTTTCATGCCCACATCTACTGATGATATAGTAGGTGATGTAGTACACCATGTACTGGGGGGATTGGAGCATGATATTTCATTTTGATCCCTAGATATGTATCCCTTCCACAGTGTTGTTCTCCCATCTGATGAGAACCTCTTGGAAGCCATGGCCTCTTTTGGTTTGTGATCAGGTGTCCGGAGCAGAGTTCCTTGTCTTGTGTCAAGCTCCTTAAAAAATGAAACAAAGGATATGAGGATGGTTCTTTTACTATGTAAACCTCATTAAAAAATGAAATAGGTCCTCATGAGGATAGTTCTTTTACTATGTTAACCTCGTTAAAAAATGAAATAGGTATCCATGAGGATAGTTATTTTTCTATGTCAACCTCATTAAAAAATGAAACAGGTGTGAAGTAAAGTTCTTTGTCTTGTGTCAATCTCGTTAAATAATGAAACAAGGACCATGAGGATAGTTCTTTTACTATGTCAACCTCGTTAAAAAATGAAATAGGTCCCCATGAGGATAGTTATTTTACTATGTCAACCTCGTTAAAAAATGAAATAGGTTATAAGCATAGTTTCTTTACTTGTGTCAAGCTCGTTAAAATATGAAAAAAATCCCTTCCAATTCGAGTCTTTGATTAGATCTCATAAAATCCCAGTTGAGTCTTTCACTTGATATCGTAAGTAAACCTTCATTCCATCCACCTGTTAGTAACTTGTAGTCTACTTAGGTGAACGAAATGAAGCTTGGGGGGTATGTACCTCAAATTGAGTCATTATGCTAGGGGTATGCAAACTCATCTCAAGCATAGTTTATCTTTGTTTCAAGCTTGTGTAAAAATGAAACCAAATCCAAGCATAGTTTTTTCTCATGTTTCAAGCTTGTGAAAAAATGAAACCATCTTCAAGTATACTCAAGCATAGTTTCTCATGTTTTAATCTTGTGTAAAAATGAAACCATGCCCACTTTACATCTCGTGATTTCCATTTTTATCAACCTATTTTGCTAGATGAGCCTTGGTTTGTCCATGCTATCGCCACCATCTCTTTGGCCAATCATTCACTTTCACTTGGTTGTTTTACCCTTGCCTGAGGAACATCTATGATGAGTGGTCTTATTAGCCAATCTCTTGACCATTACATGTTTTCAGTAGTTCCATCATTACCAGAACTAGTTGCTATCCTTTCATACCACTCGTTCCTTCAGGTGGAGTAATCTTTAAGCTCTTTTCTGACTCTCGAAATATGAAATTATTTCCGAGTACTTGTCATTTCTAACTCATTAAATTAAATGAATTAACATCATCTCAATATATGTTTAACCCTTTTTCGGGCTGAGATTGACTATTTATGAAAAAGGTAGACCTTGGTCGACATGGTCAAGAGGTTCGCTTGAATATTGTTTTCTACCTTTTCGGGTTCGAGGAACAAATTACGAAAAGGGACATAATTTCTTTTTCATCTCTTTTTCAAACTCTCTAAATATGAAAAGGTACCGAGTTATTCTTCCACCGGACTCATTAAAATTTTATGACGAAAGACTCGTCACCATGATGAGACCGAGTTTCTCCTTCCTAGGACTCGTAAAACTTGCTAAGATGGATTCATTTGAAGAATGAACTTATATGACAAGCATATGGTCTCCACTTCAAGCTTGTGTAAAAATAAAGAGGTACTCACTAGAAATAGTGAGGAAAAATGAAAGTGAAACATCTCTTGTATAGGCAACATGTCGCTTTTGAACATGATACTCTTCTACATCTCATGTCGGGTTTTGGATATCCTCGCTCAGTCACTTGCCTTTCCAGGTTTGGGTGATCCATTTTGGCTCTCATATGACTATTCCACTTCATCATTATGACCCTTGGTCCTACATTGAGTCAAATGTTGCCACACTCCGGAGTCATATCACCAATATGTTCAAGAGAAGTCCTATCTGCAGTTTACTACCTATACATTGTCTGACCTTTTCTCACAGCCCTGGATTATACTTGTTTATTCCATTTTATTCCTTGTTTCGTTTCGATGATGAGGGAATCATTATGACCGTCCTTCAACGAGTCACTTCCTGTCGACTTCATCTCATTATCCAGGAAGATGACTTCGAGACTCCATTTATGTACCTTGGAGCTTGCATGCCTTAATGGCAAGTTCTTTGCATCCGACGAGAGGTTTTCATCATTGGCCATTGATCGAGTGATTCCATGAGTTTTCGACTTTAACTTCATTTTCACATTCACGGATTGTACTATCGTACCTTGAGAGCCATTGTCATTATTGGCGGTTTCTCTCGTGCCTGTTAATGGTCCACATCATTGGCCGGTAATCAGACGGTTTTCTAGCATGTTCAACTTTGACACATTCATTCGCATGTTAGAATTCGTACTTTGATCGGGTTGGGAAGGAGCGCAAGACCCTGAGTCTTGTCTGATATGACTCAGGCTGCGTGGAGTTATGTGTTTTTCATGATTGTACACATGGTTATGCTATACGGATGGCTGTTACCATACCATGGGACTTTACATTTATGATGATCCTTCTATATTGGATGGTTGCGTCCATACCTTGGATCTTAGATTTACAGATGATCCTTCTCATTTGGATGGTTGCACCCATACCATGGATCCTTTCATATAGTACTTATCATCCGGATGGCTGCGTCCATACTATGGATTCATGTTTTGATATTAGATATGTATATGTATATGTGTCCTTGATTTGCAGGTCTCCTGATAGTGTTTGTCCTTGTCCTTGCAAAATCTCGTAAAGAATCTCAGCCATCACTCCCTTGTAGATTTAGCCACTCTTCCAATTTATCAATATATAAACCAAAAAGAGTAGGGGATAAAGGGAAACCTTGCTTGACTCCAATGTCACTTCTAAAGCTTTCTAAAATACCTGTTGAGGTTCTAATCTTGACTTTCACCTCTTCATAAATTTTATGGACTGTGCCTCTATAATGCATAGGAATTTCAAGTTCTTCCATTCTACGCCACAACTTATCTCTAGGAACTATGTCAAATGCTTTTTTGAAGTCAACAAAGCAGCAAAATACTTCTTCTTTGTCCTCCCAAACCTTTTCAACATTGTGTCTCAACGTGATACCATGATCCACTGTAGAATGCTTCGACCTAAAACCTGCTTGTCCTCTGCCTCTTTTCTTTTACTTCTGCCCACTTACTAATCATGTTTTCTACCATGCTGCCGAAAAGCTTTCCAAACAAAGGAATGATCATAATTGTTCTATAGTTGGATGGATTATTAATGTCTCCACTTTTAAAAAGGGGTATTGCTAGGCCAGTTGTCCAGTCTCTTGGGAATCCTTGCTTAATGATGTTGTTGAATATTTCCATGATGTGCAGTGCAAGAATGTTCATTCCCCATTTTAGATACTCTGCTTGAAGTTCAACCAAGTCCTTTTCCTTCCCTGTTTTTAGCTTCTTAATTACGTTCTCCACCTCTTGTAATGTGAAGAGCTTTGAAGTTGTGTTGATCAAAGGAGGGTGTTCTGCCTCATATTCTTTCTCATAGAGTTGTCTTGCATATTCAAACCATTGATTGGCTATAATATTATTTTCAATTGCTTCTTCTTTGGTTGCAGTTCCTGCTAGAAAAGCTTTGGATTATTCTTGCTTAAATATATTAACTCTTCTCTCCTTGTTTGCATGAACTCATCTTTTTTCCTTTTTAGTATCTGCTTATATAACTTTACATTCATCTTCTCCTTTCCTGCCTTTTTCAAGGTTCTCCTTGCCAATTTGCATTCCTTGTCAAACCAAGCATTTACAGGAAAACAATTTGGTTCTGATTTCCTATTTTTTGCTCTTTTGCACTTCTCAAGTGCACTTTGAATTATATTTGTTAATTCATGATTGTTGAAGCTTTTGAAACCAGTTTTCTCCATCTGAATTAATCTCTCTAACATTGTCTTGAAGATAGTACAATTTTCTTGTGTTAGAGGAAATTTTCCCCTTGATAGCGATTGTCGAGAGCATTGGGTTTTCCTCCTATGCTGCCTTTCTTCTAACCATGATAACCTTATATAAATTGGGTTATGGTATCATTTTAAGTCCCAAATATGCTCTCCAATATTAACTTCATCTATCTTTTCTATCAAGCTTTGTGAACACATCATAGAGTCAATGACACTTTCCCCATTGTATGTGTTGCAAATGAAGTTCCCAGACCTTTTCCATCTTTCTAGACCATTGTAAATAATTAAGTTGAAAGCCCCACACAGTGTAAGCAACTCCTCTCCAAAATGATTGCTAACTTTGTAATCTTCTACGCACCTCACCCATTGGGGATTCTCCTCTTCAGTGAGCCAAATAGGATTGTCATCCTCTTTCCAACAAAGAATGCTAGCTTGATTATTTGTTGTTCTAGCACTGAAATCTCCTACTAAAGGAACTTCTCCCTGCTGAGAGTACACGGAAATATCTTGTTTTAAAGCTGCATATAGATCCTTGCTGTCAAGCTCCTTATTTTTGTAATTTTTTGAGACTTGAGGGGCAAAATAACATGCTGCAATAATTATGTGATTCTCATTCTCTGATATTTTCAACCATAAATATTGTTTATTTGCATCCTCTTTAATAAATTGAATGTGACGACCTTCTTTTTCTTTCACTAGAACTAGTATTCCCCCATACCCTTTGCCATTTCTGCTACCTTGTTCCAAACTGCCAACTTCAAATAACCGCCAAACATAGGAGCTTTGCAACCATCGTGCTCATGAGTTTCTGTGAGACCAATTATGTCTCTACCTTCCACAGTAGGCCCTGTTGTCGCACAAAGTGTCTAGGCAACATGACAATGCTCAAAGTAAGGGATGTCTCTCTTGATCCTTACTCACTTCGTTTAGACTCTCTCCTAGACAAGTCAAGGGGGGTAGTCCCTAGGTAAATGGATGAGGATAGCCTATGAAAAACAGACTCTAGGAGATTTTAATGACAGACAACTTGATGAATCTAAAAGATTAAATCAGATGAATATGCCAATGTAAACAAGACACGACCACAAGATAGAAACAATTATAGATCAGTGCCTTCGATATTTGAATTAATCATCAATAAAACAAGTAATTAATATAAACGCCCAACACTGTAACATGCAAGAGATTCCAGATCTAAAATGATTTTCATCAACTTCCCAGATCTAGGATTAATTAACCTTTTCCAAAAGCCAATATGATTTAAAACAATTGTTGCACTTTGACCATAGGAAAATCATAAAAATTGCATTTAATGACCAAATGACACTAGGGACCTCCTTTGGAGGAAAATTCAGTATTTTTGGATTCCTCATGCAAAAATATGAATTCTCACAAATGGCCAAGAAATTTTGTCAAGTTTTGAGCTTCCAAAAGGGTCAAAAACACCTAAAAAATGCCCTTTTTGCGCCTTTTTGGCCACACAAGAAGCAGTGTTGGGAGAACTCACTTTTGGAGGGGTAAATGGAAACCAAATTAAGAAATTCCACTTGTTCTGGAAAGTAGACAGATAAAACTTTCCAATAGGCCCACTTGGAGCAAATTTGGTGCACGGGAAACCCCCCAAAATTAGCTACAAAAAGGCGCAACACACAGGGACAGAGGCACGGCGCACAGGATGGAAAATTGACTTTTTTTGCCAAAAAACCCTATTTTTTCGCCTAGTTTTTTCTCAGCTTGACTTTTATCTCTCTCATAGTCAAAATCATGATGTAATTTGATGTAGCTTGATGGAATTTGATGTAAATATGCTAAAATTTCACTCATGGAGGTAGATACATCATGAATAGGTAGTTTGAAACTGAATGAATCAGTTTCCTAGGTTTTAGAGGCAAGCTGTTCTACTACCTACTGTTCAATTCTTAGTTTAGATCTTGTTGAAACAATTCCTAAACTCATGAATTCGACCCCTAAAGCCTAGCATGAGTTATTTTTTGCCTATATATAGTAGTTTTTCAGTCATTGATAAAGGTTGGACTCTTGTGAATGCTTTGAGAATTATTGTACATTCATCTCTGCAGTTTGGCAAAGGAATAGACCAGGGTTTGCAACACTTTGTGGGATTCTTGTGGCAAATTGATTTGGTATTGTTTTTCCTTCTGTAATGCAAGTTTACATGTGTTTATGTATGCCATCATCTCTCTATGTTCATCTTAACTAAATGAATCAAGGATAAAGGTAGAATTCATTGATGTTGCAGTGCTCTACCTAGGGTTTGTTTAGTTATTTATGTTTTCAGCTATTTGAAGAGGATCCCTGAGACTTTCATGCCCTCTCCAACTCCTCACTAGTCTTAAGACTCTCCATCTCACTTATTTCAAAGTACTAAACCATTTGCCTACCTCGCCCCATAGAGATCTCTGCAAGATTGTGTCCATTCCCCGGACTGAAATCTGCCTTTCACATTTGAGCCAGCAAACCAACATTAAATTCAATCAAACTCCTCTGAGCATATACCTAGCCTAAAATCAGTCTTTACATCAGTCATCTCAAGCCTTATTGACTATATTCTTTAGAGATTGACAAGGAGAGAGCCCTCTCCGGACTTGGTAGGGCTAGCTACCAGGTTAAGCGTGGTTTGATGTTACCTTAGATCCTGCCTTTCTCAGCCTGAGGTAGATTTAGCACTAACACCCTCCTCCAAGGGTAACCTATACAATTCCAACAAACTAAACTTAGGTAGACCTGGGTAGGATTTGACTTCTACGTAGGTTGGCATATAAGACTCAAATTCGAGTCTTCACCTATTTTCATCCATGCTACTCTTGTTGCTTTCGTCCCTATTATTGAATTCTTTGTTTTTACTTTACTACCAGCTTGCTGCCCTGTTTTTCCCGGAGATCCAAACACTGCAGTAACGGCTTTACCATTGTACAACCATGCCCTTTTCCCTTCATTTCTTGTTGTTCTAATTTTCTCCACTTCATCCCTTCTCTCCTTTTGTTGTTTTTTGGTTAAATCTTCATTGAGGAAGAAGTGTGAGCCTTTCAAGAGTTTCTTTTTGCCCAGAAGTTGGTGTTTGTCTTGTACACTTTCCATGGTGAATTTTATAGGTTGAGGCCTCTCTTCACATATCTTCCCAACCCTCCTTGCTTGGCAAATTTTCCCTTTCCAATGTAGTTTCTCTTTCAGAAAGTCTCTTGTCAAATTGAGAGTGCTTTCATTCTTCCCATAATCTCTTCTTCCCTTGATAATAAAGTTTGTTTCCCTATCCTTTCTTTCTCTGTGTTCTATTTCTTGTGCTCTACGAGCACTTGTATCTTCTTCTTCCTCGGTCCTTATGTAACCATTAGCGTCTTTAGCCCTAGCTTTGATTTCTTTTGGACTATCTCTCCCAATGTTCCTTTTTGCCTTCTCTTTGGAAATGTTTGTTTGTTGAGATAATTGTGTATCTACCTGAGTTTGTTTAGAAATTATCACATCCTTGTTTAATTGTATACCCGCAATGAACCCAAAAAGGTAATTTTCCCAAGGAGGATGAGAAGCTTCGTGATCTAGAAGCTTGCAGAGCGGCGAGCTGGAGGTTGTTCAGCATAGATGAGGTCAAGTTCTCCCAAATTTTCCTCTTGGTCTTATCCCTATGAGCTACCTCCTTGAGATGAGGGCCTATTCCTATATTTGGAGAGATCCTAACTCCCTTTCCCTACCTATATATTCATCCTCTCCCATTCCCAAATGTTTGGTCTATGTCTATTTGCACCCTTATGCTAAGATTGTGCCTATATGCTACTCATTTGGCTTGAATAAGGAGTGATTGGAGAGCCTATCTTGGACTTGGACATTCATTCAAGGAGAGCCTATTGACATCAAGGCTTGGTTGTATTCTTCCTCCTTTATTCTATTAATATACAACTGTTGGTCCATTTTCCCTAAATGTGTATGTTCATGTATCATTTAGCTTAGTGTTCCTTGATATTTTAAGTAGGTTACTTTTGAATATGTTATTTGTATTTTCATGTCTTGTCCTGTCTTGATCTCTTGTGTAGGTGCATAAACACTGCGAGCAGTAGGAATGAACCCATGATGCAAGTGATTCAAGGTCTTCAACAAAGGACGACGTGATGGCATCAGAACGAAGTAGGCCGTCTTCTTCGTCTCTCTTTTCAATTGTAACTTAGGAAAGTGTCTAGTAGATTGTCACGGAGGTTGTTGAGGTTGTTAGTCCCACTCTTTGGGCTAGAGGGATCGTCTCTGTCCACAGAGAGGATTTACCCAGACAAAATTGAAGATACTCCTTGATGCAAATATCTTCAACCTGCTGCCTTCTTGATTTTGATGATGACATTGATAGTGGAATATGACTTCTTGATGAAGATGTCTTCCTTCAAAAGTGATCCTTGACTCAAGGAGAGGGAGATCACCTTGAATCCTTGATATCTCTTTTCTTGCTTTCTTGGGATGTGTAGACTTCAAGATGCTTCAATTTGAGGTTCTTCTTAATTTGAGTAGAGGTAAGGTCTTTTGAGGTCTCCTTCTTCTCGATGTGATGGTTGAGCGAGGTTCATAATAATGCTTGAAGTGTAGATTCCTTCTTTGAACGAACTAGTGTTTTTGAGGTCTTCTTTAGAAACTTCTTTAATGGTTTATGCTATTGATGATCTTCTAGTGTTTCAGCCCTTGAGTGTCCTTCTTTAAGCTGCCCTTCCTTGACTTTTCACCTTAGCTCTGATACCATCTTGAGAAATGTAGGGGAAACAAGTGTAGGTGATTTCTCTTTTATTTGATAACTATTTGTGGTGTATTTTTACTTTTCTTGATTAGCTTCTTATTTCACTTTATTATTATTAGTATTCTTTTCATCAAACAACTACTACACCATAGAGAATAATAAGACAATAGGACACAAGATGTAAGTGATCAACCAGGGCCAAAACCTCTCCAACCTGAGAGGAAAACCCACCAGAGTTCTTTCTCTTCTTATAGAACTTCAATTAACAAATTCCAAGACCTTTGACCATTGACCAAGACCCTCTAATACCAAGTCAAACCTTGATTCTAACAACTTTGACTTGCCCAACAGCTTCTTCTGCAACTTTGACCTGCCCCAAAACTTCTTCTGCAACTTCGAACTTCCCAATAGCTTCTTCTAAAACTTCGACCTACCTAGAAGCTTCTTCTACAACTTCGACCTGCCCAACAGCTTCTTCTGCAACTTCGACCTTCCCAACAGCTTCTTCTGCAGAAACCCTAACCCTTG
Source organism: Pinus tabuliformis (assembly GCA_031772625.1). NCBI lineage: Eukaryota > Viridiplantae > Streptophyta > Pinopsida > Pinales > Pinaceae > Pinus > Pinus tabuliformis. The sequence continues at coordinate 786,731,527 of CM062820.1, read as the reverse complement.
CATGTTTGAAAAACAATGGTGAATTCCTACTCCTCGCTTTGCTTGGGTAGATTCTCTCTCCTAGAGAATTTGGCTTCCAAAATAGTTCTCCTTGATGATCTAACTGCACTTCTACAACTTGAATTTACTGCAACAGCATAAACCCTAATTCCTTCACACGTGTGGAGAGAAGTATCCCAAAAACAATCCCAAAACTCAACTTCTTCTTCTTCCTTCGTTCTCATATTTTTCGTGCTTCTTTTCTTCCTTGTAATCGAACTTGTGTAAGTGAAGTGTGTCTTCCAAGTGAAGTCGATGTCTTCTTTATATAGGATTCTCATTGTGTTGAATTGCTCCTTTTAGGCTAGCTTGTTCTTGAGTGTAAGCCTACTTGAATATTACATCATGACTTGGTCTTGGAGGGCTCTTTGACTTGACTTTGACTCAAATAAATTCTTTTTACAATATGTAACATGCCCAAATGGGTCATTCATACATGACAATGACTCATAAACCCTAGAATCTCTCAATGGGAGCTTGACCTATAAAATAAATTCCTCTTTAGCATGAAGCCCATGCCTCAAGAAAACAATATCAAATTTATTTTTCTGATTACATAAAATCATGATTACATGTGTCATTATGAAGACCGAACCTAGTTAGATATTTCAATAGGATTATGCTATATTTTAGGTACTACTCTAATCTATCTCACTCAATCTATGTATTTTTATCATAATAGGGGACTCCAAGATTATAATTCTACATATTCATCTTGGTTCCTAACTAGCATCTTGCAAGCTCAACATCCTATTTAAAAGGGATTAATACCATTTGAATTTTTTGAATGACCTCACAGTGTTTCATGTTTTGTGGGATAACAACTCTATAGAGGACCAATTAGAAAACAAGGCAATATCATTATAAATTGGCACCCTTCTTTTAAATGATATGGTGAGTCACTTGAAATGTGGAGGTGAACATTAGAGCTCACAGAGTGTTGGGGAAGTGACATTTGTGTATATGTGAATTGCTCCTTTAATGGATCCAATAAATTTCCAAGCAGAAGAATATCCAAATACAAACTTAGCACTGTATGGAAGTTAAATTTTGTTTGATATAAGGGTTGTATTAGAGAATTTACACTAGTGGGATCTATAGTATCGAAGTCTTGTTGTTAAAATCATGCAATGATACTAGGCTTTTTGAATAGCCAGTTGAATTGTTAGTTTTTTTAAACCTAGTGTAATTAAGCTTGCAGGCACAAATTACTCACCATAATATTTTTAGTTATGGTTAAAAAAACACAGTTTTCAAAGCGATCTTACCATGCTACTTGTATGCTAGTCATTTTCAATTATTATTGGTATTGGTTTAGATGTTATGTACGATATAATAATAAAGATAATCTAAGTAATCAGAAAACAAGATAACAATATAATGATAGAAAAGAATAATAACCAAATAATTGCGAAAAAGACATTAATTAATTAAAAGTCACAACCTTTTAGAAGAGGCACCCCCACGTGGATATTTAGTGGGGTCCTCCTTGTAAACATTTCATCATTAATTGATATAGTTTATTGTATTAATTTATTAAGCACATTCAAATATTTTTGTTGCATCATATTTTATTAAAGCCCATTGTTTCAATAAACTATGGTATTTGCCCATGGTATTGGAAAGATTGGTTACAAAAAAGGAAGAGTATTGAGAGTTTACGAGGTTTTCGTCTTTCTTCCATATTAAAATAAATAATATTATATATATATATATATATATATATATATATATAGATATATATATAGGTAACAAATGTAGGTAACTTTTTCTATTAAAAAAATAGACAATTAAATTTAGTCAAAATTGATTGAAAAACCACATTGGTGACTAGGACGTGGTCAAATTCAATACAAGGTTGATCAAAATGGAATATCATCAAAATTGAAGTGATGAAAAGTATGATGTGCTTTAGAAGGAGTTAAGAGATAAAAATGTCCTGTTAAAAGTACAGATTGATAAAAAACGCTATATAGTACAACAAGATCAAGTAGTGTTAGGAAACCAGCTCACAAAAAGATAGAAAAGATAGATCAACGCCTTAGAATTCAGCCTCTTCGAGGGGGCAACCTCCTTTACATTACACAAATGAACAATTCTTGGATGATACAAATGAATAAACCTCCCTTCTATATATAGGAGTCTAAGGGGTCACAATATAATCAAGCCGACCTAACAATAATAACATAAGGGCACAACAATAACAATAGTGGGTTTCTATGGGGCACACTAATAACAATATGGGGACAATAGGGGCACAATAATAACAATAAGGGATACAATGACAATAGTAATGGGGGAATCACTAGTATTATAGGGACCTAACATGCCCCTCTCCTTCCGAAAAGCGTTGTCCTCAACGCTTGAGTAGTTCTGGATGCTTCTGTATAAAATTCTCATCCTCCCATGTGGAATCTTCAGCGGATAAGTTCTTCCACTTGATGAGATACTCTGAAATTGATCGATTTCATAACTTTCGAGTCCTTGTTTCTGTGACTGCTTTCGGTTCCAATATGATTTTTCCTTCCTCGTCAAGTTCTAGCAATATTGTTTGAACTGGGAGCTTGTCACCTATAACCTTCTTTAAACATGAAACATGGAAAACTGGGTGCACTCGGGAAGCTGCAGGAATATCCAATTTGTATGCCATAGTACCAATGTTTTGCAACACCTTGTACGGACCATAATACTTTGGTGATAATTTATTATCCTTCTTAGCTTGCTTGAGGGACATTTGTTTATATGGTTGCAATCGTAGGAATACCTAGTCACCTACATCAAAACTTCTTTCGCTGCAATATTGATCTGCCTGTTGTTTCATTCTATTATGCGCCAACGTGAGGCTATCCTTTAAGAGTTGGAGAATTTGTTGTTGATGCTCGATGTGATGTTCCACTGCTTGAACCTTAGAATTTTCTCTTAAATATGATGTGATGGATGGTGGATGATATCCATAAAGTGCCATAAATGGGGTCATTTTTACTGCAATATAGAAGGAAGTGTTATACCACCATTCAGCCAGAGGCAACCATTTGACCCATTGTGTCTGTTTATCAGATACAAAGCAACAAAGATATCCTTCCAAATGTTTGTTTACTATCTCAGTTTGCCCATCAGATTGAGGATGATAAGATGATCTATGAGCTAACTGAGTATGGAGACAAGAAAATAATTATGTCCAAAAATTTCTAGTGAAAATGGGATCTCTGTCACTTACAATAATCTTTGGGTTTCCAAGTAGCTTTTGATTTGTTTCCATAAATGCAGTAGAAAATGTAATGGCTTTAAATGGATGCGATAATGCACAAAAGTGTGCATACTTGGTAAGTTTGTCAACTACCACCATGATGACACTCTTTCCTTCGGACTTGGGTAAACCTGTGATAAAATCCATTGAAACCTCCTCCCAATGTTGGCCTGGAATGGATAAAGGTGGTAATAGACATGGGGTCTTAATTGTTTCAACTTTATTTTTTTGGCAAACCAAACATTCTGCCACAAACTTTTGAATATCCAATTTAAGGCCATCCCAAAAAAAATCCTTCTTAACCTGTGGTAAGTTTTTAAAAATCCTGAGTGCCCTCCAAAGGGAGAAGTGTGCAATTCCATAAGAATATTTTGTTTGAGTTGGGAATTCTTACATAGGTATAACCGATCTTTGTACCATAACGAATCGTTTTTCCAGCTAAATCTATCAGATGTACTGGGATCTTGTTGTAACTTTTGAATGAGTGACCACACTTCTTCGTCATTCTTCCATTCATCCCTTGCTTCGTTTATCCAATCTGGTCAGATAATAGAAATGGCACATAACAATGCTTCCACATCCTCATCCTTTCTTGAGAGTGCATCTGCCACAACATTTTGCTTCCCTTTTTTGTAGATGATTTCAAAGTCATAACCCAACATCTTTGTGACCCATTTTTGTTTCTCTTCAGAGGCTAATATTTTCTCTAAAAGGTATTTAATACTATCATGATCTGTTTTTACCTTGAAGTGTCTTCCCATTAGGTAGGGTCGCCATTTCTTAAGTGCCTGTAGTATTGCCAACGTTTCCTTCTCATAAATAGATTTGTGTAAATACTTTCCTTTGATTGGACAACTTTCGAAAGCAATGGGTCTTTCATCTTGCATAAAACAACACCAATTCCATTTCCTGAAGCATCACATTCCACAATAAAGGTTTTTGTGAAGTCTAGCGTATCTAATATGGGTGCTTGGCACATTGCCTCTTTAAGATGTTCGAAGGCCTTTGTTGCTTCTGGAGTCCATGAAAATGCGTCTTTCTTCAATAATGTTGTTAGAGGTGCTGCTATTCTCCCATAATTCTTAACAAACTTGGGATAATACCCTGTCAACCTGAGAAATCCTTGCAGATGCTTTATGGATGTGGGGATTTTCCATTCCTTAATGACTTTAATTTTGCTAGTGTCTACCTTAACACCTTCATGAGATACAATATGACCGAGATATTCCACCTCTTGTACTCCAAAGAAACATTTGGAGATTTTTGCATATAACTGTTTCTCCTTCAATAGTTTGAGCACCCTGTCAACATGTTCAACATGATCCTTCCAAGACTTGCTGTAGTGTTACAGGGAAAAGTGTCTATTTAGAACTGCTCTATCCCACTAAGGTGTGACAGCTGCCTTAGAAACAAACAGAGAAAAACTACTTTTGTATTTCCTTTATGAACTATAGATAGAGAGCAATAGAAAGAACTAACCTGTGTCTTGCGCTAGTCCTTTGATCCAATCCTTCTCTTCTTTGATAGTCTCCAGCTACCTGCTCCCTTACTTTCCCAACTTCACAAAGTACCTGTAAGATCACAGAAGAAGAAAACTATACAAAGACATGGATCTATATTCATAAACAACTTAGGATCAGATTTAAGTTAACCATACAAAAGTAACAAGCATCAATGATACAAAAGCATGGAGGAAAACTCAAATAGCTTTTATTGATAAACAAGAAAAGATCTAGGAGGAGTTACAACCAGTGGTTCCTGACCCAGCATCAACCTCCCAGCAAAGAAGCCCCTCTTCACCTCAAAAAAAGCATATATCACCCAACAATCTGATGTTTGTCTCAAGAAACCAACAACAATTCCTTACAATGTGCAAAATTCCAGCCTCTGGATCTCTGGGATGAGGGATCCATATATAGATATCTGTAAGGAGGATGAGTCAGCTTGTGATTTGATTAGTGTCTTCTCTCTGTCAGTTCTTGCTTCCACTTGGAGACTGAAGGCCTCTTACTCATCCTTGGTCGAATTCAGTGAGGCAAGTGTCACTGGAGAAGCTTCTGGAAGCTTCCATTGTCTCTCCACCTCGCGGAATGACACTGCCATTTGTCATTTCTCGCCCATCACACCCCACAGAAGGGACTTTTGAAATGCAACACACCCTCACAGTTTATTTAGGTGCAATGCAACGCACCTAGCCAGTGGAGCAGCTGAAATGATCCTGTTTTGACTTATTCTGAGCAGTTTCTGGTGGAGAACTTCTGGGAGAAGCTGTAATCTGTTGACCTTGTTCCTTTAGGGGTTAGAACAACACTTTTAGGGACTTAGGAGCCCTTGGTTTATGGACATTTCATGCTTGGAGTTGTAGGGCACAAAAATATCTATAACATGTAGATTAGTATATCATCAAAAAATACTAACACAAATTTTCTAAGGAAGGGTTTGAAAATGGAATTCATCAAACCTTGAAATGTAGAAGGTGCATTAGTAAGGCGAAAAGGCATGAACAAAAATTCATAATGACCCTCATGTGTTCTAAATGTTGTTTTCGAAATGTCTTTAGTCTTCATTATGATTTGATGATATCCTGAACGAAGATCCAATTTGGTGAAGTAAATTGATCCATGCAATTCATCAAATAATTCATCAATGACAGGAATGGGAAATTTATCCTTAATAGTGAGCTTGTTGAGCTCCCTATAATCTGGAAACATGCGCCATGATCCATCCTTATTATGCACCAATACTACTGGAGCAGAGAAAGAACTTTGACTAGGTTGAATTATACTAGCCTCTAACATTTTTGCAACCATACATTCAATTTCACTCTTTTGGGCATAGGGATATCTGTACGGCCTGATGTTTGGAGGAACACTTCCTAGAATCAAATGAATAACATGATCATGATAACCAATAGGTGGGATGCCTTTGCGAGTCTCAAATACCTTGCAATGATTGTCCAAGACTTTTTGGAGATCTGGAGAAATAGATGATTTTGATGTGGGAACCTCTAGTGAACAGAATTGTGCAATTACGCCTCATTGTTCCTTCTTTAGAAGCTTTGTCATACTGTTAGAGATAATTATCTTTATCGATTTCCCTGCAATACCCCTTAGTTCAACTTCCTTTCCTTCCGCAGAAAATTTCATGAAAAGTTCTTGAAAATTAAAAGGTATTGAACCCAAGGATTGTAGCCATTGGAATCCTAGTACAACATCAGCACCACCCATTGGAATGGAAAAAATTGGGCTATTCAATACATATTCTCCCATGGATAACTTGATATTATGGCACTTTCCAGAGAAATTTCTGGTTTCTCCACTTGCAACCATCACTTGAAACTCTGTTGTTGGATATAGGAAGAAATTCAATTCCTTGGCTATCTTACAATGAATAAAATTATGGGTACTTCCAGAATCAAATACACTATTACCTTTTTCTTCTTGATATGTCCTTCTATCTTGATAGTTTGAGGAGTGGTAATTCCAGCCAATGCATTACAAGATATGGTCGGATTCATTTCTTCTTTATCTAGGGTTTTTGTTACGTAACCAGCTTAAGAAAAAGATAGAAAAGATAGATCAACACCTTAAAATTCAGCCTCTTCGAGGGGGAAACCTCCTTTACATTACATAAATGAACAATTCTTGGATGATTCAAATGAAAAAACCTCCTTTCTATATATAGGAGTCTAAGGAGTCATAATATAACCAAGCCGACCTAACAATAATAATATAAAGCCACAAAAGAAACAATAGAGGGATTCTATGGGGCACAGTAATAAAAATATGGGGACAATAGGGGCACAACAATATTACTAAGGGATACAACTACAATAGTAATGGGGTAATCACTAGTATTATAGGGACCTATCATGCCCATCTCCTTCAAAAAAAGTTTTGTCCTCAATGCTTGAGTAGTTCTGGATGCTTCTGTATAAAATTCTCATCCTCCCATGTGGAATATTTAGCGGATAAGTTCTTCCACTTGATGAGATACTCCAACATTGATCGATTTCGTAGCTGTCGAGTTCTTGTTTCTGTGACTGCTTCGGGTTCCAATATATTTTTTCCTTCCTCGTCAAGTTCTGGCAATATTGTTTGAACTGGGAGCTTGTCGCCTATAACCTTCTTTAAACATGAAACATGGAAAACTGGGTGCACTCGAGACGCTGCAGGAAGCTCCAATTCATATGCCATAGTACCAATCTTTTGCAACACCTTGTACGGACCATAATACTTTGGTGATAATTTACTATCCTTCTTAGCTTGCTTGAGGGACATTTGTTTATATGGTTGTAGTCGTAGGAATACCCAAACGCCTACATCAAAACTTCTTTCGCTGCAATGTTGATATGCCTGTTGTTTCATTCTATTCTGTGCCAACATGAGATTATCCTTTAAGAGTTGGAGAAGTTGTTGTTGATGTTCCACTGCTTGAACCTTAGAATTTTCTCTTAAATATGATGTGATGGATGGTGGCTGATATCCATAAAGTGCCATAAATGGGGTCATTTTTGTTGCTGTATGGAAGGAAGTGTTATACCACTATTCAACCAGAGGCAACCATTTGACCCATTGTGTCTGTTTATCAGATACAAAGCAATGAAGATATACTTCCAAACATTTGTTTACTATCTCAGTTTGCCCATCAGATTGAGGATGATAAGATGAGCTATGAGCTAACTAAGTACCAAGACAAGAAAATAATTCTGTCCAAAAATTTCCAGTGAAAATGGGATCTCTGTCACTTACAATAGTCTTTGGGTTTCCATGTAGCTTTTGAATTGTTTCCATAAATGCAGTAGAAACTGTACTGGCTTTAAATGGATGTGATAATGCACAAAAGTGTGCATACTTGGTAAGTCTGTCAACTACCACCATGATGACACTCTTTCCCTCAGACTTGGGTAAACCTGTGATAAAATCCATTGAAACCTCCTTCCAACGTTGGCTTGGAATGGATAAAGGTTGTAATAGACCTAGGGTCTTAATTGTTTCAAATTTATTTTGTTGGCAAACCAAACATTCCGCCACAAACTTTTGAATATCTAATTTAAGGCCATCCCAAAAAAATTCCTTTTTAACCCTGTGGTAGGTTTTTAAAAATCCCGAGTGCCCTCCTAAGGGAGAAGTGTGCAATTCCATAAGAATCTTTTGTTTGAGTTGCAAATTCTTACAGAGGTATATGCGATCTTTGTACCATAACGAATCATTTTGCCAGCTAAATGTATCAGATGTACTAGAATCTTGTTGTAACTTTCGAATAAGTGCCCACACTTCTTCATCATTCTTCCACTCCTCCCTTGCTTCATTTATCCAATCTGGCTGGATAATAGAAATGGCGCATAACAACGCTTCCACATCCTCATCCTTTCTTGAGAGTGCATCTGCCACCACATTTTGCTTCCCTCTTTTGTAGATGATTTCAAAGTCATAACCCAACATCTTTGTGACCCACTTTTGTTGCTCTTCAAAGGATAATCTTTGTTCTAAAAAGTATTTAAGGCTATCATGATTCGTTTTTACCTTGAAGTGTCTTCCCATTAGGTAGGGTTGCCATTTCGTAAGTGCATGTAGTATTGCCAACATTTCCTTCTCATAAATAGCTTTGTGTAAAAAATTTCCCTTGATTGGACAGCTTTCAAAAGCAATGGGTCTTTCATCTTGATTAAAACAACACCAATTCCATTTCCTGAAGCATCACATTCCACAATAAAGGTTTTTGTGAAGTTCGGTGTAGCTAAGACCGGTGCTTGGCACATTGCCTCTTTAAGATGTTTGAAGGCCTTTGTTGCTTTTGGAGTCCATGAAAATGCATCTTTCTTCAATAATGTTGTTAGAGGTGCTACTATTCTCCCATAATTCTTAACAAACTTGCAATAATACCCTATCAACCCAAGAAATCCTCGCAGATGCTTTATGGATGTGGGGATTTTCCATTCCTAAATGGCTTTAATTTTGCTAGGGTCTACCTTAACTCCTTCATGAGATACAATATGACCCAGATATTCCACCTCTTATACTCCAAAGAAACATTTGGATCTTTTTGCATATAATTGTGTCTCCTCCAATAGTTGTAGCACCCTGTCAACATGTTCAACATGATCCTTCCAAGACTTGCTGTAGATTAGTATATCATCAAAAAATACTAACACAAATTTTCTAAGGAAGGGTTTGAAAATGGAATTCATCAAACCTTGAAATGTAGAAGGTGCATTGGTAAGGCCAAAAGGCATGACCAAAAATTCATAATGACCCTCATGAGTTCTAAATGTTGTTTTTGGAATGTCTTCAGTCTTCATTTTGATTTGATGATATCCTGAACGAAGATCCAACTTGGTGAAGTAAATTGATCCATGCAATTCATCCAATAATTCATCAATGACAGGAATGGGGAACTTATCTTTAATAGTGAGCTTGTTGAGCTCCCTATAATCCGGGCACATGCGCCATGATCCATCCTTCTTGTGGACCAATACTACTGAAGCAGAGAAAGAACTTTGACTAGGTTGAATTATACCAGCCTCTAGCATTTCTGCAACCATACGTTCAATTTCACTCTTTTGGGCATAGGGATATCTGCACGGCCTGATGTTTGGAGGAACACTTCCTGGAATCAGATGAATAGCATGATCATGATCACGAATAGGTGGGAGACCTTTGGGAGTCTCAAATACCTTGGAATGATTGTCCAAGACTTCTTGGAGATCTGGAGAAATAGATGATTCCGATGTGGAAACATCTAGCGAACATAATTGTGCAATTACACCTCTTTGTTCCTTTTTTAGAAGCTTTGTCATACTGTTAGAGCTGATTATCTTTCCCAGTTTCCCTGCAATACCCCTTAATTCAACTTCGTTTCCTTCCGCAGAAAATTTCATGAAAAGTTCTTGAAAATTAAAAGCTATTGTACCCAAGGATTGTAGCCATTGGAATCCTAGTACAACATCAACACCTCCCATTGGAATGGAAAGCATTGGGCTAGTCAATACATATTCTCCCATGGATAGCTTGATATTATGTCACTTTCCAGAGCAATTTATCATTCCTCCATTTGCAATCATCACTTGACACTATGGTGCTGGATATAGGAAGTAATTCAATTCCTTTGCTACCTTACAATGAATAAAATTGTGGGTACTTCCTGAATCAATCAACACTATTACCTTTTTCTTCTTGATTTGTCCTTCTATCTTGATGGTTTGAGGAGTGGTAATTCCAGCCAATGCATTACAAGATATGGTCGGATTCATTTCTTCTTTATCTAGGCTTTGTTCCTGGAGTATATCCGCTTCCTTTGACCTTTCTTGCTCCTTTTCTTCTTCCTCTTCACAATCTATGTAGAATAATTTCTTCTCAGCACACTTATGACCTTTAGCATATTTGCTATCACAACCGTAACAAAGCCCTTTTGCTATTTTTTCTTCCAATTGTTGTGGTGTCAACCTTATAGGTTGTGGAATGCTAGGGGTAACAACACTTCCATCTTTATAGTTGTGACTGGTATGCTTCCTGGTTGCCATAATTTTGCTTTCCATTTTTCTTGCTAACCTAAATGCCTTCTCTAATGAATCAGGTTCCCGAAGGCGAACATCATGTTGGATATTATCCTTTAAAGTCCCTATGAACACATCAATCCTATGCTCCTCTGGAATATTTTTTACCCTTATGTTCAATTTTTGGAACTCCTCAATGTGCTCCATTATTGAACCCTTTTATTTGAGACTTATCAATTGGCTAAAAAAAGTGTTGCTTTTTGTATCCTCATAATGTGCTGTCAATTCTTCCGTAAAAATTGCCCAAGTGATAATTTGTTTACAAGAGCAAAGCCATTGATACCATACAAACTGATTTGGTTCCAAATATAAAGTTGAAATACGTACCTTTTGTGTGTTTTGCACATTATTGAGATCAAAAAATTGCTCCATCTGTAATATCCATGTTGCGGGATCCTTGCCATCAAACTTCCTCATATCGATTTTTGGAATATGGTGCGTCTTCGATCCAACATTAGAGTCTATGGAATCATGATTAACATTTCTTTTGTTCTCATCCTGAGTTTCCTTTACTACCCTTTCACCATTAGTGACCATTTCTTGTAGCAAATTATTCATATTTATCTTCAGTTCTTCCATGTCTGTCTTCAAATCTATCTTCAAATCGTCCATCTTAGCTTCTACGTCATTCATCTTAGCTTCTACGCCTTTCTTTAAACAATCCATCGTAGCTTCTACGCCTTTCTTTAAATCATCAATCTTAGCTTCTACATCTTTCTTTAAACCATCCATCTTAGATTCTGTTCCTTTTTGTGCAAGTGACAGTTGTTGCACTTGGTCTCATAATTTTGATATATCATGTTGCATTTCTTCCTCTTCTTCATGAGTCATGCTAGAGCTTTCAGGTTTCCTATTAGGTGTTTGCATTTTCTTTCCTTGAGGCATCAATTACCAATAATAATGCTTTACTATGCCCTTTGAATTCCTTCAAACTAATTTTTCAAACCAAGCTTATGCAAAAATTTAAAAAAAACTACACACCTTTTTTCACTTTGTAGGAGCCTGATATTGAATCTGATGTATCTCTGTAATTTCGGATCATCCAGTTCTAAAATTGCGACCTGTAGTAGCCCTCTGCATCCTCTTTCCAATGCCACCAGTCTGATCCAAATTGGATTCTCCAAGAAAGAGTTATGCACAATCTCCCACAGTGACCTGATTATAGACTAGTTTAGTAGAGCGAACTTGTACGACGTGCCACGAGTCACTGTTTCGACTTTTGGCTCTGAAAAATATATACAAGAAACTAAAATCCATCCTCTTTCTGTACCTTCTTATGAAATTTCAATCCAATTCTTAGAAAGAAAGTTATGACGATTTTCCCTAGGTCACCTGTTTGGAATGTAATTCAGGAGTCTGCAAAAAGACCAACTTCCTCAGATCTTATCTTCGCAAATATAGCACAAAAAGCTCTGAAATTAGGAGCCGAGATTCAGCGCGATTTCTTCTCAAATGGGTTTTTTTTTAGCTTTTGAAACATCGCAGAAAAAAATTTATAGCGAAAATGCCACGATGACCTGTTTGGAGCAGCGAAACCCTAGAATCTAAAGCTCTGATACCAAATGTTATGAAACCAGCTCAAGAAAAAGATAGAAAAGATAGATCAACGCCTTAAAATTCAGGCTCTTCGAGGGAGAAACCTCCTTTACATTACATAAATGAACAATTCTTGGATGATTCAAATGACAAAACCTCCTTTCTATATATAGGAGTCTAAGGAATCACAATATAACCCAGCCGACCTAACAATAATAATATAAAGCCACAAAAATAACAATAGTGGGATTCTATGGGGAAAAGTAATAAAAATATGGGGACAATAGGGGCACAACAATATTAATAAGGGATACAACTACAATAATAATGGGGTAATCACTAGTATTATAGGGACCTATCAATTTTTTTCCTGGAGTATATCCTCTTCTTTTGACATTTCTTGTTCCTTTTCTTCCTCCCCTTCACAATCTATGTAGAAGAATTTCTTCTCAGTACACTTATGACCGTTAATGTATTTGCTATCACAATTGTAACAAAGCCCTTTTGCTCTTTTTTCTTCCAATTGTTGTGGTGTCAACCTTATAGGTTGTGGAAGGCTAGGAGAAACAACACTTCCATCTTTATAGTTGTGTGTGGTAGGCTTCTTGGTTGCCACAATTTTGCTTTCCATTTTTCTTGCTAACCTGGATGCCTTCTCCAATGAATCAGGTTCCCAAAAGTGAACCTCATGTTGGATATTATCCTTTAAAGCCCCTATGAAAACATCGATCCTATGCTCCTCTGGAATATCTTTTACCCTTATGTTCAATTTTTGGAAGTCCTCAATGTGCTTCGTCATTGAACCCTTTTGTTTGAGATTTATCAGTTGGCTAAAAAAGGTGTAGCTTTTTGTATCCTCATAATGTGCTATCATTTCTTCCGTAAAAATTTCCCAAGTGACAATTTGTTTATGAGAGCAAAGCCGTCGATACCATACAAACTGATTTGGTTCCAAATATAGTTGCAATATGTATCTTTTGTGTGTTTTTCACATTATGGAGATCAAAAAGTTGCTCCATCTGTAGTATCCATGTTCCGAGATCCTTGCCATCAAACTTCCTCATATCAAATTTTGGAACATGGTGGGTCTTCAATCCAACATTAAAGTCTATGATATCATTATTAACATTTCTTTTGTTCTCATCATGAGTTTCCTTTACTACCCTTTCACTATTAGTAACCATTTCTTGTAGCAACTTATTCAAATTTATCTTCAATTCTTCCATCGTAGCGTCCATGCCATTCATCTTAGCATCCTCGCCATCCATCTTAACTTGCATGCCATTCATATTAGCTTCCACTCCATTTATCTTGGCTTCAGTTACCTTTTGTGAGAGTGAAATTTGTTGTACTTGGTCTTGTAATTTTGATATATTATGTTGCATTTCTTCCTCTTCTTCACGAGTCATGCTAGAGCTTTCAGGTTTCTTACTAGGTGTTTCCCTTTTCTTTCTTTGGGTCCTCAATTAATGCTAATAATTCTTCACTATTCCCTTTGAATTCCTTCAAACTAATTTTTCGAACCAATCTTATGCAAAATTAAAAAAAAAAACTACACACCTTTTTTTCACTTTGTAAGAGCTTGATATCGAATCTATTGTATCTCTGTAACTGCAGATCTTGAATATCTAAAATCATGTCTTGCAGTAGCCCTTTGAGTCCTCTTTCTAACCCCGCAAGTCTGATGAAGATTGGATTCTCCAAGGAAGAGTTATGCCAAATCTCCCACGGTGACCTGATTATAGACTAGTTCAGTAGAGCGAACTTGTACAAATTTCCACGAGTCATTGTTTCGACCTTAGTCCTGAAACTGATATACAGAAAAATGCAGGCCGTCCTCTTTCTGAAACTTGTTACGAAATTTCAATCTGATTCTCAGAACAAAAGTTATGATAATTTTCCCCAGGTCACTTGTTTGGAATGTAATTCGGGAGTTTGCAAAAACCCTAACTTCCTCAGATCGTATCTCCTAAAATATAGTGATACAAGCTATGAATCTGGACTCGAAGTTCAGCACGATTTCGGATCAAATGGTTTTTTTTTTTTTAGCTTCTGAAACATCGTAGAAAAAAAGTTATAGCGAAAATTCCACGACGACTTGCTTGGATTAGTGAAACCCTAGAATCCAAAGCTCTGATACCAAATGTTAGGAAACCAGCTCACAAAAAGATAGAAAATATAGATCAACAGTTTAGAATTCAGACTCTTCGAGGGGGAAACCTCCTTTACATTACACAAATGAACAATTCTTGGATGATACAAATGACTAAACCTCCCTTCTATATATAGGAGTCTAAGTGGTCACAATATAATCAAGTCGACCTAACAGTAATAACATAAGGGCACAACAGTAACAATAGAGGGTTTCTATGGGGCACACTAATAACAATATGGTGATAATAGGGGTACAATAATAACAATAAGGGATACAATAACAATAGTAATGGGGGAATCACTAGTATTATAGGGACCTAACAAGTAGAGCTAAAGAGCTTGGTCGACAAAAATAAAAACATGACTAGTACACAACAAAATTTTTTAGATGATTCAAATTCACTGAGCCTATCTGAAAAAACCTATAAATAAATATACCTTCGAGCTCCCCCACACACCAAACGTACAAATAAATATACCTTGCCATGGCATGATGATTCATAGCCAATTTCCACCATATAGCCAACCATTTTTGCATATCGACCAAGAGTAAAATTGGATTATCAAAATTCGATTGGAATGAATGACAAGGTGTGGCTTGGTTTAACAAAGTAGAGGATATTTTTAAATCTATAGCATTTATAAAAATGATGAAAAAGTTAGATATGCATCCATAAAATTGGAGGGAGATGAATATAATTGGTAGACATGGTGGAAAAAATTAGGATATCCAATAAATTGGAATAAATTTAAAGATGAATTCTTTAAATGATTCCAAGGCATAAAAAAAATATTTTTTCACAAAACTCACCAATATACAACAAAGAGGAAATGTGCATCAATTTACATGTGAATGGAAAGAAATAGCTAGAAGAGTACTTGGATTATCAACAAGACATTTAGTTCAATATTACATCATTGTACTAAAATCACATATCCCTAATGAGATAAAGCTACATCATATTACAACTATGGAAGATGCAATTTGTATAGCAAAAGTTGCAGACAAGAAGTTTGAAAGGTCATCTATTTGATAAGACTTATTGACAATGAAAAGAAAGAAATTGTAGGTTTTGTGGAGACAAATGGTCACTCTTGGCACAAATGTATGACCAAAAGATCTTATAGATATGAATCTGAAAAATACTTTGACTCCCCTGGTAGCAATTCCAAAGGGGGAATGAAAAAGAAATAAAACAATAGTCATATATATGCAATAAAAAAGTGGGCCAAGGGCCATAAATATGCAACCATATATATCACTACAAAATTATAGATGGGAAATAATTATAGGTTGTTATTGAAGAAGATGTGATGGAAACTAATGAAGACCCCAAGCTCACCAAAGGTTTCATTAGCCTCAACCATCTGCATAAAAGAAACTTGTGTAGTAAATAAGTCAAATGTATTTCCAAGGCGAACATGTACAAATACCTATAATACAATATACTCCACCTCATTTTAGGAATAAGGGTATTGTCCACAAGAATTAGAGAAATATAGAGAAAAAGAAAAGAAATCATAATATTAGTATATTCTGGGAGAACCCACAATTTTGTGGATATTAATCTTGAAAGACAACTAAATTTTTTTTGTGTACCCTATGAAGGATCTCACAATTACAATTGTTGATGGTCACCAATCGAAGGGGCAGGATGATTCCATAAAATTTTAATACATATACAAGTTTTTGAACTACAAATTGGATATTAGGCTCTATCTCTTCATGGAGTGGATTTGGTGTCACGAGATGAATGGTTAATGCAATTAGGAATCTTCACTGTAAATCTCCAGGAACAATTCATGGAATTCAAATGACAAGGAAGGAACTACAAGTTATATGACTTTGCAATCCAAAATCTGCGACAATGAGAACTTGTAAATCCCTCATTTTCACCATAAACAAACTACCCAAATAATCTCAAACAAACCCAAGATCAACATGAAACAATATAAGAAAAGATGAACTCATTTGGGTTTGCTTTGAGGACAAAGCATTCTCTAAAGGGATAGGCGATTTCATTTACAAAATAACAAGAAAGATAAACTAAGTAATAATAGAAGAAAGTAATAAGATAATAAAAAAGAATAATAATCAAATAATTATGAAAATACATTAATTAATTAAAAGTCTCAACCTTTCAAAAGAGGCATCCAAGTGTGAATAGTTAATGGGGCACTGCTTGTAAACATTTCGTCACTCATTTACTTATTCATTCATATATTTTATTATATTAACTTATTTAGGAAATTCAAATATTATTGCCGCATAATAGAACTCTATAATTAAGGGATCTTTCTTTGTTATGAATATAATTCATAACAAACAAATAAATAAAATAAATGTAAATATTAAATAATGAGATATTAGTTATGTTAAATAGTCATTAAGTTAAGTGAAAAGGCATGTCTAAAAGGCATGCCTAGACATGAAAGGACACCTGCTTAGGTATATATGTGGGTTCTCATTGTAACATTTGATCATCACTTATACATTTCTATATAATAAATTATTATTACAAATGCCTCGTGTGTATTTTTACATTCAAGTCTACAAGCTATTAGTTTTTATGCTTCAGTGGTATCAGAGCCATGGCACACAATATAATCATGGGGGTCTTTGAACATTGTTTGCCGCACAATGTGCCATTACATTTACGTCTTGTTTGCATTGAGCAGTTTAGTAAAATTCAAGAAACATTTCAGCGTTTAGTAAAATAATTTGTAGAAGTTAAAGCATGTAGAAAGGAAATCGATAATAAAGATAATAGCGACAGTGAAGAAACAAAACAAGGTGAAGCAGAAGAAGAAGTTTATGTGGAAACCAGAATTCAACTTGAAGCAGGAGTCACTGAAAAATGTTTGGATTCAGAACTCCCCACTGTGGAGACTGCTGATATTAATTTGGAATTTGCAACAAATGAAGATGATGTGGATGAGGATTACCTTTAGAAACAAGGATATTTACAATCACACACCTTTGTGGCCACACAACCGATAACATTAGTAAAGATGGAAAATTTTGTGAACAGATTAGACACAACAGAAGAAAATCACAGAGAAAATTCTACTGATGTGACATCTCAGACATCAATGGCAATAGAAAGAGACTTAGTTTTTGGACTCAGCGATGACTTCGTTCTTGGGGAAGTCATTCCTCGATTATCTCGGGCAACGCCATGGGATAAGCGACCGGTCCTGAGCTCGTTGAGTCAATCTTGGGCCAATTCAATGGCAGAGCATACTCCATTAGAGTATGACCGCATTTATAACAAGGTTGCTATTGTCTCCCTTGGGATATTCATCGTATTGCGTGTTTTTGCATGCCCGCACGAGTCCAAGAGGCGACGTGATGGCGCCCAACATGATTGCCACAACATGCGTTGTGTTAAAAAGACGAGTCTGTGTGTGTGGAATCTCTCTCGTGGCATTGAGAATGCACTTCCACCACCTCCGAAGGCGCCATTTGATGCGGTGTTTGTGTGCAATTATGAGAGCTTACATGCCTTTGCTCCAGGCGTTGTAAGAGAAGAATGCAAGGCACCGCATAATGTGTACAATGTGTGGGTGCTCAATCTAAGAAAGTTCAATGTTGTTTGGAAAAAACTCCCCCACCTGCCAAGGTTAGGGAATTATATTTACGCCTCCACTAGTTGTGAGGGACATAGCTACATATGGCAGCGAAAAGGATCCCATTCCTCAGAAGACGACGTATGAAAATTGTCGAGAAATGCAGAAAATGAGAGTGACTAGCAATGGCAACGTATTAACATTAATACTCAGCCTCCCCAAAACTTGATTCTGGATAAATCATAGAGGCTGCCAACTTATATTTTGTTGAATCGTAGGATTAATGATGAGTTTGTTTACAAAAGTGTATACAGTAGATGTGTCATTCCTGACCTCTTTCCCAACGAGTTGACTGTAAACGAAAGACGTCCCTTTTTGTTTGAAACTGACGGTTTCTGCACTTGGCAAATTCTGTGCGTACAAGAATTGGGATTACGGACGGCAAGGGAGAACCATGACGGTTGTGGAGTCATTCCCTAAAGCATTTGCATTGTGTACAAAATATTGTCGACCATCGTGGACAACACATTGTCACACCGTGGAGAACAACACTTCGCAAACAGCCGTGGCTCAGTGACGTGGAGTAGTTGATACGACGAACAAATCCGGTCAAATTTTCAATGAAGCATCGTGACTGTTGAACAGTTGTCGATTTGGTAAGAAAATAGTAAAGTTAATTTACATATAAGTTATATAATTACATCTTATAACCTGGACGCAAATCAGAGTTACTAGCGAATCATAGAAGATGAGCTACTAACGATGCAGTCAAATGAAGAAAGTATTAGCAATTAAGTGAAGAGAAGATATTCATAGCATATGAGAGATCAAGTGCTTTCATCAACAAGCTTTGAGGACAAAGCTTCTAAAGGAAGGGGCTATGTTATGAATATAATTCATAACAAGTAAATAAATAAAATAAATGTAAATATTAAATAATTAGATATTGGTTATGTTAAATAGTCATTAAGTTAAGTGAAAAGGCATATTTAAAAGACATGCCTAGTCACGAAAGGACACCTGCTTAAGTATATATGTGGGTCCTCATTGTAACATTTTATCATCACTTATACATTTTTATATAATAAATTATTATTACAAATACTTCGTGTGTATTTTTACATTCAAGTCTACAAGCTATCAATTTTTATGCTTCATTCTCTTTTATTATTATTCAAGAATTATTACATGAAGTTTTAGATGGAAAATCAAGGAAGTGATTATTTGCTATTTGCCACAATTTATCATTCAAGCATTCAATTTGTTGAAGAATGTAACTAGGTTCGTTCTTCATAAATGTACTTAAGTCACAATATAATGTATTTGTCAAAAGAAAGAAAATAAAGTTTTATTATTATTAAAATTGACTTATTAAATTTTCATGCTTGGGTCAATTAGTTTTAGGTCAAAACCTCCATTGTAGGCTTTCAGGGTTTGTGTCAAGTGTCCTTGTCCATGTCATACTGTAAATAACCCTTCTTGGGAATTATTTTTCAAGAAAAAAATTAATTTTATATTAAAATTAGTCTTCTAGGCCTCCTCCAAGTCGGTCTTAAAACTGGACAAGTTAGCCTAAAACTGGGCAACATAATCACTATATAAAGGCATCAACTCAACCTCATTTGTCTCTCACGCATAACAAGTTCAATATGTAGTAACTGGGCCAAGAAAAAATGTGAAAATCAAGAAGAAGGAGAAGAAGGAAAACGAAGAAGAAGGATGACTCTTTCAAGCATAAAAAATGAATTTTTCTCTCTCTTTCCCACACATGTGAAGTTGTGCAGCTTCTAAAGGGGGCCGAAATTCTGCAGTAGTTGGGAGGTTGAATTTCTAGTGCAGAAGGTCGAAATACTGCAACTGGGAAGTTGAATTTCTTGATTGTTGTTGGGCTGGAGCTGCTGGATAAGAAGAGACTACTATATCATCTTGGAAGGTTGACTTGGTGGAGGAGGAAAGTTTGTTGGTCTAGGATCTTGGTCCATCTCAATTTGAATTACTGAAGGAAGAGTTCTTGACTAGGTTTTCCCCTATATAAGGGTTTTAGCCCTGGTTGTCTGCCGACATCTGGTGTCCCTGGTCTTCATATTTTGTTTTTGATAATCTCTTGATGAACTAAGATAAAATAAGAACATCAGAAAGATACAAAGAATTCAACGATTACACAAGTAATTATCAACTAAAGAAAATCTTTCTGCCTTTCTGATTTTTTAACACAATGAACCCTTATAGTTCTTTTATATGATCCTTATATTGTTATGCCTGTTATAAATAGTTACCCTTGAATATTCCAACTTGAATAGTTGAATTTTAAGATCCCTTTAATTAATTTTATGTGTCATTACTCATATGCAAGGAATTGTCTAGTCTAGTTAGTTTAGGTCATTCAATTTCATTCCAAAACTTGCTAGAGACACCATTGGCATAAGAGCCATGATCCACAATTATGTATTTGACTAGAACATTGTTGAATTTTGCTAAGAATGTTTGGGGTTTCCTTACACTTATACATATAAAGTTCCTCTTAAAATTTGGTGAGACCTTATCCAATTTATATAGAAAATTATTAATGTAAGTCATTTTCTATTATTGTCGCATTTGGCCTTAAAAATTATATATGTTAATTATAATTATGTTATTTCAGAGGCTATCTATTCGTTTACTGAATCTCGTGCATGTCCTCAAATTTGTAGCATGAAACCCAAAGTAATTGTCTGTAGTGCTCTTCATGGGGTCTAGTTTGGGAGGAACCCCCCCACCCTCCTCCACCTCCACCTACTAACATTGCCACTTTTAACTTCCTAGTTTTAGTTTGCTCACAAGTGTACAAAACTTGTCCCAAACATTTTTTAAATTGAAGAGATTCCAAAAGTTATTGTGAATTCCTCTTGATCACAAAACATGGCATTACGCCTTGCAGATCATGGTTTAATAAGGAAATTCGTTGGGATATGTCACTCTCCCATATCCTTGAAAATATAGATTGAGAAAAAATGGTGTCTTTTGATAAAAGGAACATTGTTCATTTATTTCTATGGAAGAGGGTTCTTCACCTTCATATTTGAGGAGAATATTGATAAGGACATGCTATTTAGAAGTGGACCTGATTTCATGGGAGTACAAGGACTTTTGTTTAACAAATGAGATCATGTGACAATGCTAGTTTGGGTAAAGCTACCTCATTTTCCTGTACATTGTTGAAATGAAGGCACCTTGAGAAGCATTGGCAATGCCCTGGGAAGGTACATTGGTTAAACTTAACTAGGAGATTGCATGTTCACCTATGCAAGGATCTGTGTAGAGGTAGATTTGGACAAGGGTCATCTAGAAGCATTACAACTCACACTATATATTTTTTTCCCTTGTGCAACTAGTAGATTAGGATGAATTGTCATTTAAATGCAAAATGTGTCACAAACATGGGAATTTTGTAGCTTTTAACATTGTACAATTAATTTTCTCAAATAGATTTTAATAAAATAGAAAATATGCAATGGAAAACACACACATTAACACAAATATTTTCCCTAGAAACTCGAATTGGGAAAACTGGAAAGATTTTTCGATATCTATATATGTATATGCATGTGTGTGTGTGTGTGTGTACCTCTAATCCATTTACCTTGGATTATCAAAGTTTCTTAACTGAAACAACAAAACCATGGGCTAAACCACCATGCACCACAAAATTATTAAAGGCCAAAATCATGTGTCGAAAACAACAAAAAATGGACACAAGAAATTGTCAAGAAAAATTTACCCTAGATTATCGTAGTTTCTTATTCGAAACAAAAAAACCATGGGTTAAACCACCATGAACCACGAAATTATTAAAGGTGAAAATTGTGTGTCGAAAATAACAAAAAATGGACACAAAAAATTGTCAAAAAAAAAAAAAAACAGGAGCATTGCCCCCAAACCCCTACACAGAGGGGCTTCCATTCCCACATTATACTTGACACAATGTACAAGTAGTTATGTTAATAACATAACACATACCCGACATTCTCCCACTTGTAATTTTCTTTGCACACGTGGTCACAGGAGTACATGATGAATAATCCAAGAGAAATAATTCCCATTGTTTCTCTACACCAAGGGAACTTCTTAGTGCTCATAGATCTTGCTAATGAATTTACAACTTTCTTTAAAGTGTCCATCTTCACTATCAACACCTTCTTTTATTCAATAATACCTCTCACAAAGTGATACTAAACATAAATATGCTTTGTATTATAATGATATATTGTGTTATTTCTAGGAAGATTGCACTTTGATTATCACAATTTATCCTTATGATGAGTTGTACCAACCCAATATTTGAACACATTCTCTATAACCATACTACTTCCTCTCTTGCATGAGTGGTTGCCATGTTTTCAACTTATGTAATTGAGATTGTCAATATAGATGGTCTCTTGCTCATCCACATAATTTCTCTTCCAAATAGGTTAAACACATTTCCATATCTCCAACCCAGTCTACATCAACAAATCCATGTATGCCCAACACTTTGTCTAATTCTAGCCTTCTTTGGTAGTAGAATTCATAGCCAATAGTGCCAAGCACATACCTGAAAACCCTATTTATTGCTGTCTAGTTCTCCTTCCTTAATTTTCACGTATACCTGCTCAATACTCCCATTACATGTGCAATATCCCCTCTAGTACATACCATTACATACATAAAATTTCCAACTGCACTAGAAATTGGAACATAAGAGATGCCCTCTTCCTCTTCTTGTGTCCTAGGACACCGATTTCTAGATAAATTTATACTTATAGGAATGGACAACTTTATCAATTTACATTCTTGCAAATGAAACCTCTGTAATATTGTCTCAAATACGTCCTCCGATTTAACTAGAGTTTTCTCTTTGTCTAATTTCTTCTAATTTACATGCCCAAAATAAAATTTGCAGCATCGAGATCCTTCATGTTAAATTTACAAGACAACTAAATTATCACTTTCTGGATGGTTTCTTTGTCATTTCTAATCAACAACATATCATCCACATGCAAGACCAGATAATTAAGATGATCATGACCTAATTTGAAATACACACAGTGATTTTCTTTGCTCCTTATGAAGACAAGTCCAAATATATAAGTACCAAATTTTTGATACCACATCCTTGGTGGTTGCTTTAACCCATATATGGATTTTTTAGCCCACACACCAACTCTTTCTTCCCTTTCACCCTAAAGCCTTATGTCTACTTCATGTAGATTTCTTCTTCTACATCCCCATTTAAGAATGTTGTCTTTACGTCCATCTATTCTACTTCAAAATAAAAAGTAGTAGCAACAGATAAAATAAATCTAATAAAGTTTAACTTGGCAATAGGGGGAAAGATCTAAACAAAGTCAATTCCCTCTACCTAGGAATAACCTTTTTCTACTAATCGAGCTTTGTCTTTCTCCAATCTCCCTTCTGCATTCAAATTCTTCTTAAACACCCATTTGTTGCTAATGGGCTTTCTTCCAACCAACAAATCCACTAGATCCAAAGCCTCATTCTTGTCCAAGGATGTCATTTCTTCAACCATGACCTTTTTCTAGAGTTTGTCATCCTCCAAATCCACTACCTTCGTAACAATTCCAAGATCATCATCAGTAATAAACAAAGAAAAAATTGAATGGAAATCAGGTGGAGTATACATTTATTGCTACCTTCTTTCCTGAACCAATGTCCTCAATACTACAGTATGTGATTCTTCTTCTTATTCATGTTCTTTTTTAGAGTCTGATTCATCATCCTTCAATTCAAACTTTATCTTTCATAGTTCTTTCTCCCTTTCTAGGACTTCATGTTTCACAACATCTTTGATTTCTCTAAGTGTCACATATATACTGTAAACATCTTTCTTAGTTCATGGGTTCTAAATATTATAACCTTTATTACCAACTTTATATCTAGTAAACATACACTTTTCAACTTTCTTATATAGCCTACTCCTATTGTCCTTTGGATTGTGTACATAAGCATTACAATCGAATAACCTAAGATGTTTAAGATAGGGTTTATTACCAATCCATAACTTATATGGAGTATTATCATCTAACGTTGATGAGGGTGATCTATTTACAAGGTACAATGTAGCATCCATTGCCTCTAGCCATAATTCATGTCCTATCCTAACACCACTATGCATGCTCCTTGATTTCTCAATCAATGTCCTATTCAACCTTTCTACAACTCCATTCTTTTGAGGTGTGTACGTAATAGTATTATACCTTGATATGTCATACTTATTAAATAATTCTTTGAATTCATTCTGCATAATTTTCAAGCATATTATGTTCTTAATACCTTATCTTTATTCTCTGTATGATTTTCCAAAAGAGCCCTAAACTCTGTGAATTTGTCAATGACTTTAGATTTCTTATTGAGGAAATAAATCCATTTATTCCTCAAGAATTCATTTATAAATGAGTCACAGTACACAAATTTACCCAATGATGGAACTGACACTGGTCCAAACACATCATTTTGCACCAACTGTGATATTCCATCTAACATTGTAGTGACCAAAGGAGAATCTTACCCGATTTTGCTTCCAATATAACAATGTTCACATAAATCAAAATCCAGAGAGAAACTAGACATACCTTATACCATACCATTATCATGTAGTACATGAAGGCCCTTCTCTATGATATGTCTTTGTCTTTGATGCCACAACATAGTCTTTTCTCCAAAATCTAGGGGAGTTTTTCCTTCTTCGGCTACACTCTCAGGAACTATGGAATTGTTGCACCCATCACTAATAGTGATTCCCAACAACTTATAAAGATTTACAATCCAAAATCCTCTCAATAATACCATTTTTCTCCTTGATCCATCATACTAGTATCCTTTTTAAAACATTGTTTTTTCACTTGCATAGATCATATTGCTTACATAAATCAAATTTCTTGCCAATCTTTGGATGTTCAGAACACTAGGAAGTGTTATAATGCTTTCACCTATGAGCTTTAACCTGAATTTTACTTGTCATATGATTTTGGTTATCAAGTCATCTCCTAAGGAAACATGAGCACCATCATATCTTTCATACTTGTAGAACCACTCCTTATGAGGAGTCATATGAAAGGATGCACATGAGTCGACTAGCCATGCTTTATGATCTACATGTGTACTTAAAGAAGACAAGTACACATACACTCCCTTATCTAAGGAGGTTTTCACTTCTGTATAAGGAGCATCATCAGATCCCTTCCCTTTCTCAACAATTTTGGATTTACAATTTTTCTTGTAATTCCCTTCTTTTTGGCTTTCCAACATACATATAAAATTTTTCCTAGAGATTTAGATCTTCCTCTAGACTTAGATCTCCCACTTGAGGACTTATTTTCATTTCTATTTTGGGAGCATCCTCTTATAAACAAGGCATCTATTTTTTGACTTTCTATATTTTTCCATCTCATCTCCTATGATAACAACGATGAGAATATATCATCAAAACTCAAAGTATTTGCATTACTAACTATGGAAACAACTAAACTATCCCACAAGTTTGGTAAAGAACACAACAAACTGATACACTTAGCTGCATCTACAATATTATTATAAACAAATAATACATGACTTACCATATTATTGAAGGCTTTATATGCTCTTTCATTGGGTCTCATCCTTAATCCTCAGGTTAAACAATTGATTCTCCTGATATATTCAATAATATTGAATCTGATAGATACAATCATATTTTGCTCGTTTCCTTTTGATCCAACTTGGTCTATTCTTCTATCAACATCCCTATAAGTGCAATACTCGGATCCACGATGATGCATTAATCTTTATACACCAAAAAATATTCCATTTTAAGTTTCTACAACTTAAAACTATGCCCATTGGATTTATTGATCTCTATCTTTCAAGTACTCGCCATTTCCATTCACCACAATAATTAATTATGTAGATGTCCCACTATAACAAGGTATACAACAAGCTCTAATAGAACCCCTTAGCCACAAAAGGGTCCCCTTGAAGCCAAAACTACTAGTATACCAAATGTAGGTTTTTTACAGTAATTGTTGGGAACATATTCTTAATAAAACATAAAATATGCAATGGAAAAACACACATTAAAACAATTTTTTTTATCCTTGAAACCCAAACTAGGAAAAATAGAAATATTTTTCAATCTATCAAATAAGGATCTCATAAATGAGAATGTAGACAAGGACAAAGAAATGGAGACTCATAAAATAATAAGAATATCTTAAATAAAGTTAACAACACAAAAAGAAAGGATAATGGAGGTGCTACCCAACAAAAGGAATTCTTAAATACACCAACACATGATGAAGTTGGTATCCTGGAATTGTAGAGGGTTGGGAATGAAAAGAAAGTTTCAGAAGTAAGAACCTTAATCAGAGAAGAAAAACCCCTAATCCTCCTTCTCGACGACACAAAATGAGTGAACATGAAATATTTGGAATAAGCAACATTATATGGTGAGGAATAAATATAGTTATAGTAATCTCTAGGGGACCATCCGAGGAGTTATGTACCCTTTTTCGTCCTCTAGCTTTTAGTTGATGCAATATTTCAAGATCCTCCATTGGGTATCAATTTGAATACTCCATATTCCTTCAAGAAAGGTGTGTAATATCATCAATGTATATATGTCATTAGCCTATCAAGAAAAAATTCATTGTTGGATATCTCTTTGTGATTTAAAATTTTCGTTTTGGTAAACACACTATTTTTTGGGGGGGACTTTAACACCACCATCCACCTCTAAGAAAAAAAGGGGCAATCCTGTAAGGGATCCATTCTAGGAAATAATGGAGGATTTTATATCCCACTTGGATATTCTAGATAAAAGTCCATCAAGACTAAATTCACTTAGAGTAATAGAAGAATAGGGCCAAGTCACGTAGCACCAAGATTGAACAATTATTGGTAAGCAATGACTTCTTGGAGCAAATATTTTCCTTCTTATCCCACCCTCTCAACTGGGGTGAATCAAATCACCACCCAATAATATTGGAATTGGCTGCTCAAGTAAATTACGGGCCCCTCCCCTTTATATTTCATCCTTAATGGATTAATTATAAGGGATTTTTCACTATGGTATCCAAGGCATGGTGTCAATGGGCTCAAGGATCCTTGGTCCATGTCTAGGAAAGAAAATCAAAGACATGAAAATGGAACTTAAATTATGGATGAAAGAAGAATTGCATGGTAGAGAAATGATGGACTAATTGATAAAAATAGGCTGGAGGAGATACCAAAAAAGTTGAGGCAAGAAAAAGTTACCTAAGAGATATTGCAAGAAGAGAAAAAGGCATTTGGTCTTCTCCAATATGCATTGAAGGGGAAGAGGATATGTGGTACTTGAAATCTTGCAGCTTTTGGCTTAGCAGTTGGAATAGAAATACATTTTTTTCCAAAATCAAGCTAGAATGAGATTATGGAAAAACAATGTTAAACCTATAGAGGCTAATGGATAATTGTTATCGGGAAAACTAGTGTCTATACAGAGCTGCTAGTCCCACTAAGGCTAGTAGCTACCTTAGAACCAAACACTCTAAAACCTACTTTTGTTTTCCTTTATGAGAAAAAGATAAGAGAAGAATAAGGAGACCAACCTCTATCTTGCGCTTGGTTCCTTGCTCGATTCCTCTCTCTTCTGGTAGGTCTTTGCCACTCGCTTCCTTGTCTACCTAGCTTCAAGGAGTACCTGTAGAATCAAAGCAGCATAACACTATCCAAGAACATAGATCTATTATCATAAACAATATAGGATCATATGTACATTGACCACACAAATGCATAAATCATCAATCATACAAGAATGTGGAGGAAAACTTGAATAGCTTTATTGATAATCAAGAAAGAGCAAAGAGGATTACAACCAATTGTTCTGACCCAACATCATCCTCTCAGCAAGAAAGCCCTTCTTCACCTCATGAAGAGCTTAGATCACCCAACACTATGATATTGCACCAAGAAACCAACAACACTTCCTTACAAGATACAAAATTCCAACCCCCGGATCTCTGAGATGAGGGATCCATATATAGATGTCTGCAAGGGAGGTGAGTCAGCTTTTGAGATTTGATTATTTTCTTCTCTCTGATACTTCTTGCTTCCACTTGGAGATTGATGATCTCTTACTCATCCCTGGTCGAGTTCAGAGAGGCAAGTGTCATAGGAGAGGTTTCTGGAAGATTCCATGCTCCTCCACCTTGCGGATTGACCCTGCCATTTGTCCCTTCTCGCCCATCGCACCCCATAGAAGGGTTTTTTGACATGAATCGCACCTACTATGTGTATTCAGGTGGGATGCAATGCACTTTGCCTATGGAGCAGGTGAAATGGTCCAGTTTTGACCAGTTCTGAGTAGTTTTTCATGGAGAACTTCTGGGAGATGCTGTAATCAGTTGACCTTGTTCTTTTAGGGGTTGGAACAACACCTTTAGGGACTTAGGAGCCCTTGGTTTATGGAAATTTATGCTTGGGGTTGTAGTGCCCAAAAATGTCTATAACAGTTGCCCCCTAAAGCATGAGGTCGTTAATCTTTTGATGTCGGGTGAAATGCTTTATCATGAGGATCTGAAGTTTTTTTTTTCGAGCTAGAAGGCGACCTGTAATAAGATACAATACAATACATTATCTTTATTTTCATGATCTAGCTGAGGCGGGCATTCCCATGCTCAGCTTTATAAATTCATTTTCATGTACATAGGACATACAATCGTTTGAGTGTAGACTGATGATTCTGGTAGAGCCATCATCCCTTAGATTGGATGATTATCTGTGCAGCAATGATGTACATTTGATGTTTTTATTTTCCTAAATATATATCGCATCCCGGATGGATGAAACTAGATCCGAGGTCTTCAATCTCGTTCGATCTTCACTCAAAGTACAATTCGATCCATGTGAGAGATGTTCTGGAGTCGAACATGGAAAGACATCGCCTGATTACCAACCAATGATGTAAGCTGTTAACAAGCGCGAGAGGAATCACCGATAATGATAATGACCCTCAAGGTACTGCAGTACAATTCACGTGGTGTGAATAAGGGACTTGGCATTGAACACCACGCAAAATCTTTCGGTCGAAGGCCATTGATGTAAACCTGTCGCCGGAATTGAGAAACTTGCCATTGAGGCATGCAAGCTTCAAAGTACTGAAAGGGTTGTTCCTAGATCGACTTCTTAGATAATGAGCTGATGTCGACAAGAAGCGATCTATCATAGGAGGGCCTTAGTGAATCCCACATCAATGACACGGAACGGAGCAAATGATTTTAATGGAGGTGAAAATGATCTGGTGATATACGGTTCAGGGTGGCGGTCATGAAAGAATGGAGCGAAAATGTATTATAGTGGGTGAGACACAGGTGAATTCTCTGAGTGACTTCTCTTGAACATATCGGCAACACTGACATGATGGATTGGTAGCATTAACCCCAAATGTGGATGGTGTGGTGGAACCATGGTGATGTGACCAGTGAATGGAACAACCCAACCCGACTCAGATGCGGAGTGAAAGTGTCATATTCAAGAGCGACTTGCTACCAACAAAGTTTCTTCAAGTTTTCTTCCCAATTTTTCCCCAGTCATTGCTGACCAGTACCTCTTTATTTTTGTCAAGCTTGAGGAGGATAACAACCCTTCGGGCAAACCCATCGCTATGTTTTAACGAGCCTAGTGATAGTGAAACTCGTTCTTGTCTGTTATGGACAAGTTTGTCGCTATTAGGTTTTAACGAGTTTAACGACAAGGATAACTCGGTCCTTTTCAATTTAGAGAGTCTGAAAAGGGACGTAAAGGAAACTCCAAAAATCCTTTTTCGTCATCTAATCCCTTAAGTCCGAAAAAGTATAAAATAATACAAAAGGGATGAATTTTCGGTAATTTTAACGAGCCGAACAAAACAAGCGCTCGATCTTTTTGTGTAATAATCCCTCAGGTCCAAAAAGATTAAAATCTAAAGGAGGGATAACACTTTCGGTCACTTTAACGAGCTGGAGAGGCCAATGGCTCGGCAATCTTTTCATATTTTACGAGTCAATTGAAAAGAGCTTTAAAGGAGACTCGTTTTTTGAGGAACGAATGATAGATTCGGGTAGCAGTTGATTCCAGGTAAGGTTTGGAATTTTCCAATCACGACAGTGTCACAAGGACGGCTAACAAGATCACTCTTCGTAGCTGTTCCTCAAAAGGGGTATATAATCAAGTGGAGGTGAATGATTGACCAATACAGAGTGGAGGTGATGATGAGAACACGACCAAGGTTTCAAAGGATGAAGTAATACATTCACGATGGTTATTTACCAGAAACTGGTTCATTTTTTAATGAGCTTAAACGCTGGGGGGAAACACTTGCTCATTTCTTATGTTTATTTTTTAACGAGCTTGAATTCCGCATTAAAACTGCTCGATTAATCCAGTCGCATAATAAGGATGTCTCATATATAAAAACGACATTATTTCAAAGCTTTGCCCCACATCCTTTCTTTATGCAAGTTAGGAAACGACCAATACTACGAGTTTAAAGGGTTAGAGGACCTATAAATTTAAAAAATAAATGGTCACTCTTTGCTTGCACGCCAAAAGGTTTGCATGCCCCCAGGTATAGCGAAGTGGAGTTTCCAGGTTACCCCTCAATTTGCAGACAAAAAATTTGTTTTATCTGGAAAGGCCTACCTTTTCAGGTTACCCCTCAATTTGCAGATAAAACATTTGTTTTATCGGGAAAGGCCTACCTCAACAGAGGTATCTTATTCCGGTCTAATCCCATTTTCCAAAATGGACGGGTGTGTCAGGCCAGTCATATACTCTCAGCGGAAACTCACCCTATACCCAAGGTTTTCCTGTCGAAACAGGCCAGGGTGCATGCCCCTTGGGTTTCAGTCATGCCCTCCAAATCACTCGCGCTCATCAGGAGGGCGGACTGGGGATTGATGAGACATTCCTTGCGTGAAAATACCATTCAGGGTTGGTATATGACTATTTTCTATGTGTGAACCGGGGAATGAAAGCTGGTCTATGAGCTTGACCACTCTTCCTTCGTGCGGAAAACACATTACTCTAAAGAGTGAGGAGACAATGGCTCCCATGCAATAAATATAGTCTCATTCAAGGAGTAGATTATAATCCAGGGGTCCTTGGACTACCATTACGTTCATGTGATCAGTTTTCCTTCTCAATATTATCGGCACATCGGGAAGTATCCCTAATGGTCGACTGCTTCCTTTGTCAAAGCCTGTTAGATTTCTCATCTCAGGCAAAAGCGATGGCGAACCAAGCGCTTTCCAGGCAGTTGAGGAAAGGATACTCACAGAAGCCCCTTCATCTATGATGGTACCGGCCATGACCATTCTATATATTTGAGCAATGATTCGGAATGGTACACTAGCCGGTAAATGGGGTCTGCCTAGTAGATTCCAGTCAAAGGAAACAACCAGGTTGCTTAGAGGTGGGACCGAATAGACGGTCGGATACGACTCTGACGAACTTCCTTCCTGCGGTAAAGGAATGGGTAGAATGCCCCCATGTTCACCGGAGTTTGTGCTTACGAAGAGAATTTGAATGGTGTCGTTCTTGTTCTCTTCGGTGACTGTACCATCTGAAGATGGACCTTCTGAAGGCAAGACCGGGTCAACTGCCGCCTCGACCTTTTGATTTTCGTCTGGTATGGATTCAGATGGTTTATCTTCAATGATAGACGCTTCGGCCGACCATAAGGGCGTGTCAGCCGGATTTTCAACTAGTGACGGACTCGGCAAGAGTTTCTTGTATCCAGGAGGAAGCCGTAACGGTGAAACCAGACGGTCATCCAAAACTCTTTTAGCTTCATCTAAGAAGGGACAATGGTGGACGACGTGATCGCCTTCACACAATTTACAAGGAAATTTATATTTTCCTTTTTGTCCAGGGGCTTCACTTTAACTAGTTGACGGTGTATGCTCAACATGATCGTCAAAGGTTGATGACACCGGATTGTGCAAACAAGAAGACCAGTCCCTTAAGATCCGAGGGATGCAAGGGCAATCTCGATGATAGTGGTCTCCTTTGCAAATGATACATGGGGTTTAGGCCTGGTCGGTGCAGTGTGTGGATTTTCGCTAGACGATGCTTGGTTGCACCTTTTCGCCTTTGGCTCCTTCTTCTTCTTCTCCTTCTTCTTCTCAGTTACTTGATTTTGGGCTTTACCAGCTTCATCAAGTGAAGACGAAGGAGGAGAGGAAGAATTGGATGAAGTAGAGGGTTGGGGGATAACTCTAATATCGTTTAGTTGCTGACTTGATTGTTCAGGAATCACAGTGTTCTGAACGACAGAAGTTGAGAAGAGCCATACGGGCAAGCCGATTGTCAATCCTGGAAGAGACAATGTGGCCATATGGGGTGCACCAACATCTCCCCAAGAGGAGAAGGGACTAGGATTTCCTCCAAGGGGAACTCCTTGGTTGGTGGACTCCATTTTTCTCAACTTAAGATCAACGTAGAAAAGGTGATGATTATTCCGTTTAAAATAAATTTTAGACGCTTTGACACAACTTGTTTTTTCAATTTTTAAGAGTCGAGAAAAAACAAAAGATGACTCTAGTCGTCTTCGATTTTTAATGAGCTTGAAGTGACAAGTGCTCAGATGGAACTTTTCCATTAAGGAGTCTGAAAAGGAACGAAAGGGACTACTCTGGAAATCTAGACAGAGGGATTACCAAACCAATCGCAAAACTGCAGAATACTTTTTAAGGTACGGCAGTCAATCTTCCCGAATGCTGTGTTCAATGCATTGCGATCGATAGGGTGGCAGACACGGCTTCCTATGGATAAAGGATAAAGCCTATTGTTGTCTCCCAAAATATACTCGATAGTACGTGGGAGCACAAGTCCGTACTGGCACTTATCGTCTCAAATTGGAGGAATCACCCAACCAACAGTGAAAACAACAGTTACCAGGCTTTACGACGCCGGAATACGTCTCTAGCCTAGATTTCTAGATGTTGTGCGTTAGGTTCCAAAGCGTTTTTAGATTCATTAAATTTATTTTATTGTTGATCTTGCTTAAGAAATTTGCCTTTCAGGTTCACCTCATGATGTTGATGTACAATTCCTAAAATGCAATCTAATATGATAAACAGTCGTTTAATCTTCTTTTTGCAATGAAAATCCTAGCCACTAAGGAAAGAGAGATGGCGTTCTTTCAACAAAGAGCAGAGAGCACACACTATATGCACTGTAATAAATCAAGCCAACAAACAGTCTAAATGAAAATTCACATGCATGTATTTGTTTTCAGCCTTCTTAATGTGTGAATGATAAAAAGAAAGCTAAGCGCAAATCTGAATTATTTTCCAAAGCGACAATTACTAACAAGTTTATTTTCAAAACAAAATGAGGACAATGACAACACTTTGTTATTTGGAATTGAAAACTTGCTTTTGACACTTGAAAAACTACTAACTCAAATCAAATACAAGAGTAACAGTGTAATCGACTATCAAGAACAATCAGATTCTCTTCTATGACTGAAAACGACACTTGCGACACTTTCAAATCAAGAAACGACAGTACAATTACGCTACTTCTTTGTAAAGGAGAACTGAAAATGACTCAAAAATACATAAAAACATTTACAGTTCTTTGCACAATGGAGGCGGAATAACAGCAAGGAAAGGGGTTTCAACAGAGATGTGCTGACTACATGCAGCAAAACTCCTGAATAGAGCTGAAAAGAGTGAACACAGAAACCAAAATTTAGGAACAAGGCCTTATCTGATCAGCGCACCTGTAACACAGTGAAACTGAAATGCAACGCACCTACTACACTCGGGAAGTGCGATGCATTTGAAGTTCACAGAACAGACAGTGCACTGGACCAGGGACGAGACTTTGATTGGATTCCAGGTCACAGTTTGCAGTTCAATTCAGGGATTTAGGCGGAGCAAGTGGTAATCAGTAAATCAATCACAGGGGTAGATCTAAGGAGGTTACTAGAGCCACCACGAGGGCAATTAGAGAGCTTGTAAATCAATCATTTAATTCATAAACAAAACCTGGAGATAAACTGAAGCAGCGTTGATCTACTTTGCACTTGTATAGCAAATGTAGTTCGAAGGCTAGCTGGCTTGACTTCAGGCTCCGTCTGTAAGTTTATAAAGTAAACAAATGTAGATGAACAAACAATCTACTCGCTCCCCAGTGGAGTCGCAATTTTGTTATCGGGAAAACTAGTGTCTATACAGAGCTGCTAGTCCCACTAAGGCTGGTAGATACCTTAGAAACAAACACACTAAAAACTACTTTCGTTTTCCTTTATGAGAAAAAGATAAGAGAAGAATAAGGAGACCAATCTCTGTCTTGCGCTTGGTTCCTTGCTCGATTCCTCTCTCTTCTGGTAGGTATTTTCCACTCGCTTCCTTGTCTACCCAGCTTCAAGGAGTACCTGTAGAATCAAAGTAGCATAACACTATCCAAGAACATAGATCTATTATCATAAACAATATAGGATCAGATGTACATTGACCACACAAATGCATAAATCATCAATCATACACGAATGTGGAGGAAAAATTGAATAGCTTTATTGATAATCAAGAAAGAGCAAAGAGGATTACAACCAATTGTTCTGACCCAACATCATCCTCTCAGCAAGAAATCCCTTCTTCACCTCATGAAAAGCTTAGATCACCCAACACTATGATATTGCACCAAGAAACCAACAACACTTCCTTACAAGATACAAAATTCCAGCCACCGGATCTCTGGGATGAGGGATCCATATATAGATGTTTGCAAGGGAGGTGAATTAGCTTTTGAGATTTGATTAGTGTCTTCTCTCTAATAGTTCTTGATTCCACTTGGAGATTGATGATCTCTTACTCATCCCTGGTCGAGTTCAGAGAGGCAAGTGTCACAGGAGAGGTTTCTGGAAGATTCCATGCTCCTCCACCTTGCAGATTGACCTTGCCATTTGTCCCTTCTCGCCCATCGCACCCCATAGAAGGGTTTTTTGACATGCATCGCACCTACTGTGTGTATTCAGGTGGGATGCAACGCACTTTCCCTATGGAGCAGGTGAAATGGTCCAGTTTTGACTAGTTCTGAGTAGTTTTTCATGGAGAACTTCTGGGAGATGCTGTAATCAGTTGACCTTGTTCTTTTAGGGGTTGGAACAACACCTCTAGGGACTTAGGAGCCCTTGGTTTATGGACATTTATGCTTGGGGTTGTAGTGCCCAAAATTGTCTATAACAATAATCGATCTCCAACTTTCAAAGGATCAAGGGAGCAACCTTAAACCATTTTGGTAATTTTCATAGGGAACAAGGATTCACACCTACTCAAACTATTAGTACAATGTTGGAAGATATCATGAAATTGGTTTCAGAGGAAGAAAACTACATTCTAAAGAAACCAATTTCAGAAGAGGAAGTCTGGAAAGTACTCAGCGCATTCAACCTAGACAAAGCACCGGAGGCATATGGATTCTCTACCCAAATTTACCAAAAATTTTGGTAGATTATAATTTTTGACTTGTGCATAATGATAAAATATGTGCAATAACATGCAAATATTGAGGAAGGAATCAATTATACCTTATTAACACTAATTCCTCTTAACCACCCTCCCACATTTACCCACTTGAACTGGCCTGTCGGGGTAAATATGAGTTGAGGGCTACTTGACATGACCCAATGCCTTAAGTACAGTTAAGGAAGTGGAGTCCATAAACTGGAACTATACTGACCTTCCTTTAGAGATACATGACACCCGAGAGCTAAACAACCACTCTCAGTGCCAAAACCCTGAGCTAGATTACCATTTTAGTGACTTGGGCCCACAACTACATGCATTAAAATGCCTCCATGTGGTTATAGGTCTCCAGTTGCATGCATAAACCTATAAGGGTGCGACTATGGACCAAAACTTTCAATTCAGAGTGTGTGCTCTCGAATTCTAAGCCACCTTTTCAAGCTAGCCTCCAAACCACTGCCTAAAACTTAGTGAGAGTTTATGAAATGATAAATAACATCAGGACAAATCCATTCATATAAAACTTGATAAGGACTTGACCCAACCAGGGCTAACCATGACATTCATTTCGTCAAACATATGGTGAACAAGTAATCTACAGGCCATGAATGCAAATATCAACATAGGGGTCTGAAACTTATCTAAGAATCACCAAGAAGGTTTAATTCCCTCTCATAATTGCTACAATAATGTTTTCTAACTCATGCATTCATTAACCATTCATTAACTAATCAAAACATATCAAGAGCCATAACTAGAACCTGTTATGGAACCATGCTTATAACTAGAATAATAACCATGATAGAACAACCATTAAAGCCACCTCACAAAATACAATAAGAAAAGAGATCTTATTATAATATGAAAAATCTAACCAAATCAGGGACTTTCAAGTAACACTCGACCATAGATTGGGTTGAGCCAAACATTTATTTTATCCAATCACCCCCATGCCATATTCCAAGCATGAATGTGGGACTCAAGACATGAACAACTAGGGTTTCCTGGATATTAAACCACCTCCACCCTCATGCTCTCGCGATCTTTCCAAAACTAGTCAAGAGATCACATAATCAAATCAAAACATAAATAACCAAAGGTTCCTGGATATTAAACCATCTCCACTCTCAGGCTATTGTGATCCCACCAAAACTGGTCAAGAGATCACTAAGCCCAAAACAAGCTTGGATGCATCTGAATTCTTCACCATTATCTTAAGGATTTTTCCTTTCTCCACCCACCTACTGAGGGCTTCCTGAATATTAAATTCACCTCCACCCCCAACCCTTGGGAAATTTTCTGAGACCACCTCACCGAGTTCCAAAACCACTTGGAAATCCAAAGCTCAACTAAATAAAATAACCCC
Organism: Pinus tabuliformis; assembly: GCA_031772625.1. Taxonomy (NCBI): domain Eukaryota; kingdom Viridiplantae; phylum Streptophyta; class Pinopsida; order Pinales; family Pinaceae; genus Pinus; species Pinus tabuliformis. The sequence goes on along the minus strand of CM062820.1, from coordinate 786,694,556 downwards.
ATAACGCCATGGCTATTTGGGTATGGAAAGGAAAGGATGAAACCATTATCACACCCGACAAAGCACATGTCAATGACAACAAGAAAACAAAATACACAAATGCATGTACCATGCATTCACAAACCAGCTAGGAATTTACACATGCAACCTTTTACTTGCAAGTCTTCCTGTTGAAGCTGCTTGATCCAACTTTTCCTTGCTTGTCCCTTGATCTCCTTGTCCTTCCTTTGCTTCCCTTGTCCTTCCTTTACTTTCCTCTCTCTAATGCTAGAGTGCTTCAAGAATTCTCTAAGTGTGCAATAGTATGAGAGAATAGAATGAGCTCCAAAACTAAACTAACAAAAGCTATGAACTATTCCAGATAAGCCTTTTAATTATTGAGGCCTCTATTTTCTTCATTTTCCTTTATTTTTCCCTCAATTTCCCTCTCATGTAAGTTTGTGACCATTCACCTTCCTTTTCTCCTATTTTCCTTTATTTCATAAATTAAATGCTAATTAATGCCTCTTTGCCTTTGCCAATTTCCTTAGCCGTAATAAACCAAAATGACAACCACTAGGATGTTTTTTCCCACCATTCATCTTGGAATACTTGTCTCATAACCTTGGTCTTATTTTTCCTTTATTAAATTTATTACATGAACTTTTAACTGAGGGCTATTATAGACCCCCCCCTTTGGGGGAACATAGTTCTTGATGTTCTATGACACTTATGACCAACAAGACCACTAAAAACCAAAACATATTTCCCATGGAGCTATATAACTTAGATCGATATAGTATTTACAATGAACATCCCACTGACAAGCAAGATCAACATGACAACCATACCGCTTATTGGATCTTTATAACAAAGCACATTGTGCTATTTACAAAAACAACCACACATAGATATATACATGTACCAAATCTCATTTTCCTCAACTTGCAAACAATGAAGGATACATATATCACATTTGTTCAATCATCTCCGCCCAAAGTGCTTCCACTGCACTTTAACTTGATTGATTTCTCAGTTCTAGAGCATGGGTTGTTTTTGTTGCAATATACACTAAGGTTCTAGTTGGAATTATACTTCTGGATCCACCTGCAATACAGACCATTCAATCACATGATCAACATCCTTCACATATCTTTTAAGCAATGAAACATGGAAACATCATGGATTTTCACTGACGGAGGCAATGCAAGTCTGTAGGCCACTGGTCCAATCCTCTCAAGGATCTCAAAAGGCCCACAATACCAAGGTGAAAACTTGGCAAATGACCCAATCCTCAAGGAGCTCTTATTGGATTGATGTGCAAGTATACATGCTCCCTAACTTAAAACTCCTTAAACACCCTGTGATGATCTACATAACTCTTCTGCCTATCTTGTGTTGCCTTTAGATTCTTCTTGATAACCTACATTTCCTGTTCCATTTCTGACAACATATCCAGTCCAATCAATACCATGTTCACTGGAACACTCCAGCTGATACGAGTATTACAAATATGCCCATAAAGTGCCTCAAATGGACTCATCCTCAAGGATCCCTAATACCCATTATTGTAAGCAAACTCAACCAGTGGTCCTACAAAAATCCTATTAGTCCTCTTTGTTTTTCCATTCCTACGCAGATGAAACTCTATAACCAAACCTGCTAATAACTCCTTCAAAAACCTGGAAGTATGTAAGCCACTGGTCCAATATTCTTAGGAATACCATGTAATCTCACTATCTCCATGATGAAGACCTGAGCTACCTCACTAGCTAAATTAGTAGACTTCACTGGAATGAAGTGAGCTACCTTAGTCAACTTGCCAATAACAACCATGATGGGATCATGTTGTCTAGATGTATTTGACAAACCTATGATGAAGTCCATGGAAATGACCTCCCTTTTCCACTATGGAATCATAATAGGCTGCAATAACCCACCTGGATGCTTACACTATGCTTTTACCTACTGAAAATCCAAACATCTCACAACAAACTCAACCACCTCTTTCTTCAAGTTTGGTCATTGGAAAAAATTCTTAACCAATTTCAATGTCTTCTGATATATTCGATGACCTAAATATGGCTTGACATGAAATTCCCTCAAGATAAGCTTCTTGAGCTCATTGTTGTCCTGCATATAGATCCTATCCCTAAATCTCACAAAACCATTTTCCATGATATGATAATTGACATCATGATCACCTATACCCTACTGCTATAACCTGTGCTTAAGTTGTTGGTACCTATTATCCTGTTGTCCTGTCTGCAAGATCCAATCCTGTAAATTTTTCCCATATGAACTCATAATTTTTATGTGATTTACCTACATTGTTTTGCGAAGAGCATCTGCAACCCCGTTCTCCTTACCCTTAATGTACCTGATATCGAAGTCAAACTCATTGAGCGTAGCCAACCATCTAGCTTGCCTGGAATTCAGATTAGTTTGGTCAAACAAGTATCTCAACCCAATATGGTCACTTATCAACACAAACCTCATGCCAAGAAGATAGTGCCTCCACATCTTCAATGTGTGAATGATTGCTACCAATTCAAGATCATGAGTCACACAGTTCTTCTCAAGCACATTCAGATTCCTTGACTCATAACACATTACTTGTCCCTCCTGCATCAGGACTCCACCAAGTCTTCTCTTTCAAGAATCTATACACACCATGAACTCTTTATCTAGATATGCAATATTTAAAACTGGAGCATTTGCAAGCAACTGCTTCCACTACTCAAAACTAGCTGCATGTTGCTTCTTCCATTCAAATTTCTTTCCTTTCCTCTTCAGTGATGTAATATGATAGTCAATCTATGAGAAGTTCCTGATGAACTGCTTGTAATAACCTAGTAATCCCATGATGATTTAACCTCGTCCACATTCCTAGGAGATTCCCATTCCATGATAGCTCTGATATTTTCTAGATCCACTACTATGCCTTCCTTGGAAACAACATATCCCAAGTAATGAACCTTTGTCTGAAAGAAACTGCATTTACTAATATTTGCATACAGGTGATGCTCTCGCAACAGTCTTAACACTAATGCTAGGTGTTTGGCATGCTCTTCCTCATTCTTAGAATATATCAATATATCATCAAATAGTAGTATCACAAACTTGTCTAGATAAGGACACAACACACTATTCATCAAACAGATGAAAGTAACTGGAGCATTAGTCAAACCACAAGGAACCACAACAAACTCATAATGTCCATACCTAGTCCGGAAAGTAGTCTTGTAGATGTCCTCTTCTTTAATGCATACCTAATGATATCCTGATCTCAAATCAATCTTCAAGAACATTGTTTCTCCCTTCAACTGATCAAACAAGTCATCTATCCTCAACAACGGATACCTATTCTTGGTCGTCACTTTGTTCAACTGTCTATAATCAATACAAAACCTAAGAGTACCATCCTTCTTCTTCACAAACAACACTGGCGCACCAAAAGGTGATACACTTGGCCTAATTTATCCCTTGTCAATCATTTTCTTCAACTGTAACTTCAGTTCCACTAACTCTGGACTGCTCATCCTGCAAGGTGCCTTTAATGTTGGTGCTACCCCTTGTACCAACTCAATAGAAAAGTATACTTCCGTATGAGGCAACAACTCTGAAATATTTGCTGAAAATATGTCCTGAAACTGTCGTAAAACTAGATACCTCTTCAAGACTTCTGCATCCTCAACATCCTTACCTTTATCACTGGAAACATGCACTACAAACAATACACACCCTTTCCTGCAACTACACTTTGCCTGCATAGTTGTAACCATTCTCACCGATGTAGGCTTCTTCTTACCCTGCAAGATTCTCTTCTCTCCATCATCATCCAAGCACTCAAAAGCCTTCTCATAACAATCTACCTTGATCCCATGAAGGTACAACCAATCCATACCCAAAAGTAGACTTTATGATCCCAATGAAAGTACATTTAGATGTGCTGATGTAGGCATACCATTCAACTCGAATGCATAAGCTCTTACCCAAGATGAACTCTTTTCTTAGTTCCTGTATCCAACTACACCAACCAAGACATTGCATTCACTTCTTTTCTCAAACCACACTTATCCCTAGGTCAGGATTAACATAACTATAATTAGATCTTGGGTCAATCAAAATAGAAACAACTTAATCATGAAGCTTACCTTCCATCTCAAGAATGGATGCCTAGTTATCTGCCTTCTTGTTATCAAATGTTGCGTAGATTCAAGGAATGCTTTGCCCAACATCCCCAACTGTCTGCTCCTCCTGAGAACTATAGATATGAGGCCTACCACCCTAATACAACAAACAATCCTTCTTGCGATGATCTTTTCCACATATCCAACAATGCAACAACCCACTACCTCTATTCTACTGCTCTCCAAACTAAGACCCATGTGCCTTCTCAACTGCATTAAACTTCTTGTAAGGAGAACGATTCTCTTTCTCACCAACATTCTGGTGTCTTTCCCACTTTGGTGGACATTTACCTTTACTCTTGTTATTCTATTTCCAACCCTACTTGGAATCGATCTTATGCTTTGATTGTTCATAACAGTGCTTCAACTTCCTAGTGACTTCTTCTAGCTATCAAGGCTCATCATACTCAATCTGATCTTTAAATGTTAATGGCAATCCACTGATAAATTTCCTAACTTTTTTCTTCTCATCCTTCATATATGGCACATACCTCAACAACTCCAACAACTTAGTCGTGTACTCCTCATATGTCATAGATCCCATCTTCAGCTCATAGAACTCCTTGGATTTTCCATTGTAGTACCTTTATGACAAATACTTCTTCATGAAGAGTCCCTTGAATTTATGCCAACTCAACTCCTCTGTCATGATGTCTCTGACATGCTTCACATCTTCCCATCAAATGTCTTCTTTCCCTTTGAGGCTAAGAATAGCTATCATGACCTTCATGTTCTCTATGTAATCATGCAACTCAAAGAACTTCTTCATCCCAAGAAACTATGCCTCTGCATCTTCAAATTTCTTCAACTCTCCATCAAATGTAGGTGGCTTGAATTTCTTGAACTTATATGGAAAAATTCCTTTGTCACTCCTCCTGTAAGGATGATAGCGATGATTACCATGATACCTATCTGAGCTAGAACTAGAGTAGAACCCATAGCCACTGCCTCTCCTATAAGGTGTATCCAAGAACCTTCCATCTCTAACTGTGTCATCCATGTCTAACCTCTACCCACCATGAGACCTACTACCATATTCCCTATTAGTCCTATCCTCCTATCTATAACTGATCTGTGGTTGTCCCTGTCTTTGCAAGTCTGACAAACTCTGAAGTTTTACTACATTGACCCCTACTTATTTCTCCTGTTCCCTGGCAAGCCTTTCCTATTACTGAATTATCTTGTCATTATCTACTTTTCAACTTCTAATTTATGTATTTAAACTCCTCAAGGTGTCTGCTATGTTCGAAGAGTAACCATATATTAGTTGCTCATCTGATATGTAAGGAGAGCCTCATGAACTATAATCCACCATTTTACTAGTTATCCGTGATCCTCTTCTTCCTGAAACATACCAAGTAATATAAACAAAATATAAACATAATCAACATACCTAAGTGAAGTTAAGGGGAGGTTATCTTGTTTGTAAAATCAACTAGATTAGCATGATACATGTATATATATAATCATATCAATATATTGACATCATGCATGAAAAAACTAACTGCATACAAGTACCTCATGCACGAAAACCATAACCATGACAATGCATGGATAATGAAATGCATCTAGCATATCTAGTCCAAGTAGTTGAACCATGCTATGAAACCATTATCGTATCAGATAACACCCAAAGAGAATGAAACTTCACTCTAATACCAATCTGTAACCACCCCTCCCACATTTACCCACTTTAACTGGCTTGTCGGGGTAAATATGAGTTGAGGGATACTATGACATGACCCAACCTCCTAAGTACAATTAAGGAAGTGGAGTCGACAAATTGGAACTTTAATGACCTTCCTCAGGAGCTACATTACACCAAGGAGCTAAAAAACCACTCCTAGTGCCCAAACCCTGCATTAGATTATATTTTTAGTGACCTGGGCCTATAAATGCATGCATGAAAAGGCCTCCATGCAGTTATAGTTCTCCAACGATATGAATAAGCCTGTAAGGGTGTGAATATGGCCCAAAACTTCCAGTTCAGAGGGTGTGGTCCTGAATTTTGAGCCACCATTTCATGCTAGCATCTAGACCATTGCCCAAAACACAATGAGACTTTCCAAAATGATAAATAACATCAGGACAAATCCATTCATACAAAACTTGATCAAGAACTTGACCTAACCAGGCCTAACCATGACTGTCATTTCGTCAAACATATAGTGAACATGTAATCTACATGTCATGAATGCATATCTGAACATAGGGGTCTGAAACTTACCTAAGATTCACCAAGAGGGTCTAATGCCCTATCATAATAGTTGCAATAACATTTGTTAGCTCATGCGATCACTAACCATTCATCAATTAATCAAAGCATATCAAGAGCCATAACTAGAACCTATTATGGAACCATGCTTAGAACATTTGTTTTTAGAATGTTAAGTCACAAAAAGACTTTGGGAGATTATACTGCACGGGATAGCCCACAGGCTGGTGTGGTCACACTCTCTTAGCTTTTTATTTGAATCCAAGGAGAAAACCATATTGTACCTTTTAATAGGAATCCCGTATTTAGGAGGGTGTGGGTAGCATTGCCAAAATTCTTTTGTTGGAAGACTTGGTTGGCTAGAAACAAAGTCATTTTTAAGAAGGATTACTCTAGAACTCATGAGGTGGCTTTTAAGGCCCGATGTTTACTAGCTACACATTTAAATGCTAATTCATGCTCTCAACAAATTAATAGGTAGAAGAAAATTGGTTGGTTTCTTTCAAGATGAAAAAGGGCAATTTTCCCTCTTATCCAAAATTCTCACGTTGGTACCTAATGGAACCAAATGAGTTTTCTCAAGAAATATAATCAAAGGGTGTGCATATTTTGTGCTTTTATGGAGCTTCAAAGTGTAACGTAGGGGTGGATGGGGTGATTCTTTTCCCCCAAGGACAAGTTGAACTAAGATATGTGTGGGGGTTGGGAACAACTTCAAATAATCGAGTAAAATTTTATGCAATATATAAGGGATTAATACAAGTCTCACTATTAAATTGATGAACGTGAATAATAGTTGGAGATTCATGAATTATTGTTTTCCACTTGAGGCTAGACACCACACCCTCACTAAATTATACTAAATACTCAAAATAATATAGATCCTAATCCAGAACTTAGAAATAAAATTGGTTTACCATGTTTAAGAAAAAACAATATGGAGGTGGATCAAATGGAAAACATAGGAACCACCATGGAAATGGATGAAATGGACGGTCATGCTTACATCCTTTAATCAAATATCACTTATTGCATGGAGATATGAGAGCATGCTCTGTGCGCTCAAGACACGTGGATGCATGAATCTCAACAATAAAAAAGGTAACTGCTATAAGTTGAATAGAGAGGATGGGTCATCCTCTTTTAGAGTGCATGTGGGTATGGGGTATTGAGAAAAGATGGAGTGCGTGGGGAATTAATTCCACCACAATGACATTTATAAGTGGATATTGTTGGTTTTAGGTATCACATGTGCTTGGCATGCTAGTAATGTGTAAAAATTATGGATTGGGGATGAGGACTCCACATCAATCTTGCGGGCATGATGGCATATTGATGAATGTTGGTTGTGTTGTACCCTTGGGCATGAAGGATCTATGGAGAGTTAACAACTTGGGAGGCCTCACACCTATTGGAATCAAGATAATATGAAGGCCACAATCCATAGAGAGTATATAAACAATGACTAGAACATTATTATGGACATGGATATGGATTTTGTGCACAATGAAAATATTCCTTTGAGTTAATTCATTCCTTGGATATCGAGATAGTGTGACATTGAAAATTGATGTCCAATGGGGACGTCATTCTCCTCCAAGTCCAACTCGAGGAATAGGTAGGGGATAAAAGAATTTCCATTTTGATGGCCAAAATATAATGTAGTTTCTATGCAACAATCAAGGGAGTTGCATAGTCAGTGAAGGAAACTGCATTATAAATGCCTCAGGGAATTAAAAATCAAGGTTGGTTTAGTGTGTATGTTGGACTTGACTCTATTGCAATAAGGAGTTAGATTTCATAATTGGGAGGTGTTGGGGAAATTATATGCGTCATAATTCCAACATTAAATTATCAATTTGGGGTTCGTAAGCTTCAAGGCACAAGCACAGGTAACGCATGATCAAAGCATCTAGTGTAAACTAACATCATGAAATCTAAAATATGTTCCTAGATTAAGTATGGAATTTATGTTCCTAGTTTGAAACTAATCTCTTGATAAAAACGTGCTCAAGCAATACCAATCACTGTTCAAGCAATTCCAGTTACTAAAAGATAAGTCACTGTACAAACAAAAATAACTCCATTCATTAACTAATCAATAGTGATCACATCCATTCAAACAAAAATTTAAACAAGACATATCACTATTCGAACAATTTTAATAAGTAATGAAAATCTCAATCTAAACCAACAACAGTTTGAATTCCGATCTAAGTAATAAATATCAATTCAAAAACAAGATCTACAATGATTTCAATTTCAATTTAAGTAATGAAAATCTCAATACAAATAAGGCCAATAACGTTTTCAATCTCAATCTAAGTAATGGAAATCTAAAAATAGAATCAACTCCTATTCAATGAGACTAGCTCGAGTCCAAACAAGACTAATTTAAATCTAAATGAGAATGACTTAGATCTAAACAAAACCAACTCAAATTAAACCGATTCCAAATCCAAACGAAACCAATTCAAATCCAAATAAAACTAATTCAAATCCAAACGAAACTAATTCAAATGAAATCGATTCAAATCCTCAGGGCATATAAGACTTTCTAATTAACTTCTTAATCCTATTTTGTTCACACATTTAACTCTGCAAAACTTCAAAGGAGATCAAATGACAAGTTCAAATTAATATCTTTACGCTATCAAAATCAACACACTCAAACTTAAAAGACTTCAAAGATCAAGGCTTATATCTAATTTAAAACTATTTCCAATGAACTCAGAAAATCTCAATAAGCAACTTCTACAACAAGAGTATTAACCTATGGTCTCTATACGATCTCGCTACAATTTTCATTAATGATTAATGTCCTACCTTACTACTTCTGGGCACTCTTATGTAAAACACAATGCTACAAGAATTCTATACTTATTGAGAAATGTACATGATTCAAGATTACAAAGTCGAATCCAATTCGAAACTGGAAAGCGTTATTCTAAGTCTTCTTAACCATGGAAATATGATTGAGAAATTATTTATGCATAGGAAACATTTGTCAACACAGTAATTTTTGGTTCGCAAATACTTAGAGACAAGATATTCTTTTAGATCCAAGGAAAACAGAGTAAGTGCTTGAGTACAAAATAGAAAATCGTAATTCTAAGATCTATCTGGAAAACATATTCAAAACAAGATCTAAACCTCTGAATCTCGATCAAACACACTTCCTACAATTTATATTAATTACAAGACTTGATTCCAGGTTGTGGTGGGCCCTTTCCACTACCCAGAGCAAGCCCAATCTAATTCAATATTTGTAGATTAAAGAGACATAACACTTACAGGAAACAATGAATGCCGAGACAAAAATTATATTATAGTTCAGTAAAACATCAGTTCAAACATAGTCTAGAAAGGCGTTACAAATATCCAGTCCAATCTGAGCATATATCTCCTTCTCTCCTTACAAAAGACTATGCATATGCATGTCTCCTTACAAAACAACGACCTTTTTAAAGAGTTCAACTGATGGAAATGGTTGCAACAAATTAACTAAGTGGAGTAAGGAATAGATCATAGCCAAGTAAAGTAGAAGAATAGATCGAAGATAATCCAAATGAAAATCTTCTAGAGGGTGCAACAAACTATCCCAATCGTGGTCCTCCGCATGGCTTGGTTGCTGAAATCGTCAAACCCAGGTTTTCTGTACTTAACACAGAATTTCGGCACTGATTATGTACTTAATAATCCCCTAAACATAACTTCTTCGTCATGACGAATTTTTCCAAACGGTTTATGGGTTACCTAAATGAGGGTATTCTGAACAAAAATCGCATCTTAGAATCCTGATATTGTTCCCCATTTGATCATAAATTTTAGATTTTCACCTACATGAATTCTGCATTTTTTACTTAGTCCTATAGAATTTAGTTCAATTAACTTATGAAGAATTTCGGAAATGGATCCCTGTGGTAAATGAACTTGGAAAAGCCATCATTAGAAAAATCATGGCAAAATCATATCTAATCATTGAAAAGCTAAGAAAACTAATGATAATCAACCATGAAGTGTAAGAAATGTATTGGCGACAAGTTGTGGAATTATGGTATGAAATGAGTTAAAAATATAGGAATCTAAGTTATGAATAGTGGTATTGTACAGTGGAAAAATGGGCATATTTGAGGCCCAACATCCCCCCATGACTGTGGATTTGCATGTCCTCATGCAAACAAATCCCTTGCTCATTAACAAAATCTTGACATTGTTTTGTAGATGTTGGTTCTTTGTGGAACAACATTGCTTAAATATTTGGAGGTGCTGGTTGTTGTGGAGCAACACTCTTCACATTTAACATATCATACTAATTGACTGAGCAATACAACTTGAGGATAAGAAAGGGATGGATGAGGAAGAGCTGATGGATGAAATGTGGTGGTGATGGATATGGTAAGTATGTGAATGGGTGCTTACATACTCTGTCATCACCAAGCCAATGCTTATAGGTGGTTTCCTTGATCATTTCATGGCAATAATGAATTCATCCTACGAATAGAATGCTAGGATAAGACACTATAGAGATTGCCTTTATTAATATATCATAAGGATTTACTTTTAACATGGTCTTGTAATCAGAGTATATGCGTCATGAATGGAAGGAAAAAAAAGGATAATGATTTTTGAAGGATGAAGTGCATGGAGTGAGAAGTGGTTAATCATTAAGTTTCCTAAAGCTTCTAATGAATTAGAGAATCTTAAGCCAAATTTACCTAAATTTTTACCTTTGTTGTTGATGTGCTTGGTGTTGCAAGATGAAGTGAATGATGGAATGACAGGAGTTGATGTGACTGCAAATCTGATATGAGAGGAAGAGCTAGAGTTGCAATGGAGGCTGATTTGGATATGCTAAAGGAAGTTAAGATGAGGGTTGAACTGAAGGTTCCCTTCTCCCCCATGCTTGAGAAGTTGTTTGTCCCCAAACAACTGAGGAAAGGCGACTACTGCTGTAAATTAATGGCCAGGATGCTATATGGAAACCTTTACTGAAATGAATATAATGTTTCAAATAAAAATGGAAATGTTGATACAAAGATCCAAACTGCTGCAAATCTGTATTGAGATCACAAACCCATATAGTCTCTGTTGGCATTATGACATAGGTTTGGCACTATTACACAAGTGTTGTCCTTGATGGCAACTCACTCAGATGGCAGATCACTGTTCAGGCTCTCAGAATGAAAGAAAAAGAGGTATACACAGGTTCCCTTTGACGAAGTCGCCTATACACGCGGGATTGCCGACCAAAAGTCGCGTATGTGTATGCATGCACTTTCATGGACGAAAAAGCGCGTACGTGTGGGAAAACGTTTTTTTGGTCCATGGTATTTAGTCCTTGGTATTTGGACCTATGGTTTTGGACCATGGTATCTCGTCTAAAGTGTTGAACCCAGGTATTTGGTCCAAGGTATTGATTCTTTATGGTTTTGGACCATGGTATTGTGTAAGGCCTAAGACTATAAAAGGGGAAGGAGATCATTAGACAAAGGCATTGACTCAAGCATTGAATATCTTATGAAGAACTAGATCTGGAATACTGGTCATTGGGTTATGATGCATAGCTGGATCTGAATCAAGGAGGAACCTGAGCGCAAGAAGAAGGATAAGTACTATTGATGGATCAAGATCGTAAGGCTTGAATAGTAGTTATACACATTGAAGTAGCGTACATCTCTTGAAATATGTTTTAGCTACTTCTGTTTATTGCTGCAGTGTTCTAGGTTTAGCATTGGTGTCTGGTTGCTGTTACTATAGCATTCAGAGAAGTGACTATTTGATTCAGTTTTGTTTGGTGCAAAGGAGATTGGTTGATGCAGATATACTTGATGTTTGATTGATGTTATTCATGGATCCAGTCTAAAAATTTAAGAAACACGGTCCCTGAAAGAAAAGAGAAGGTTGTAGCCTTCTGTAGGTCAGCACCTACGTACTAGTACCTCAGCTAGTACAAGAGCTAAGGGGGTTGTAGCTCCCTTCCAAAAGAAGCTGGAGAATAAGAGAAGGTTGTAGCCTTCTGTAGGTAGCAGCCTGCGTATTGGTATAAGACTGCACCAGTATAGAATCATTGTAAAAAGAAGTTTCTAATTTAAAGAAGATAGAGACGAATTGTAGCAGGTGGTTTTCAACCACATTGGGTTTCCACCTTATATCTTTGTGTTTATGTGTGTGATGATCTGTTCTGTTTTACTGCTCCTGTTTACTGTTCTGATGATTAATGAAGTCCTGATGCACTAATTAAAGACCAACAATTAATGAATCTTAAGCCTTCTGATATACGCTAGTTGCTTTAGACACAGTAGCGTATATACGTAGTTTCCCACAGTTGAAGTAGCGTATACAAATCTGATTGTGAAATGAAAAATATTTGATTTGATAATACTGATTCACCCCCCTCTCAGTATTATTTCCAACAATTGGTATCAGAGCAGGTCCTTTAGAAGAAGCTTGATCGCTTGAAGGAAGATCTATCATCATGAGAAACTACGAAAAGGAGGCATCTATCAGGCCACCAATCTTTGATGGAAGCAACTTCGTCTATTGGAAGGTAAGAATCACAACCTATCTTCAATCTCTTGGTACAAAAGTTTGGGATATCGTGGAAACAAGATACACATTTCCATCAGCAACTCCTACAGATACGACTGGTAAGAAGAAGTATGAAACAAATGCAAAGGCTGTCAATACTCTATTAGGGAGTTTATCTCAATCAGAATTCGTCAAGGTTATGCAGCTCAAAACCACAAAAGAAATATGGGACAAGATCGTTCTGAGCTATGAAGGAGATGATCAGGTAAAACGTGCAAAACTACAAACTCTCAGAATTCAATATGAAAATCTTAGAATGCACAATGATGAAAGTGTGGCTAATTATTTCTTACGTATAGATGAGATTGTTAATTGTATGAAAAACTTGGGTGAAGAGATAAAAGAAGTTACTTTGGTTGAAAAGGTTCTAAGATCTTTGTCTTCTAAGTTTGAATCAAAAGTTTCAGCCATAGAAGAAAAGCAAAATCTTCAAAGCATTACCATGTCACAGCTACACAGAATCCTAACTGATTTCGAAATGAGAAAAGGGGGACCATTAGTCATGAGAGAATATGCAATTCAAAGCCTCAGGAAAAGGAGAATACAATGAGTCAGGACATATGTCAGAAGGAGAGGAAGAATCAAACTTTGTTAAGAACCTTCAACGGGATTCTGGAAGATTCAGAGGTAAGCTACCTTTTAAATGCTTTGCTTCTGGAAGAGTCGGTCACTATGCAGCCAAGTGTCCTCATAAAGATAAGCTTGACAAAGGTAAGGAACCAGTTAGATGGAACACAAAATAGAATGTAAGTAAGAAGAACTATTATACACATGAAGACAGTGATGGATTTTCAAATAGTGATGAAGATGAACAAGGTAATGATTATAGACTTTCGACGGCTTTTGAAGATGATGATTTCTTGGATGCTACAGATGAAGAAGGTCTTTATGAAGAAATTTCTAAACTTAAAATTTGTTTAGAAGAAAAGAATATGATTATAGATACTCTGACATTCCAACTTGCTGAAAGGGAAAAACACAATGAAAAGTTAGAATGTGAAATTGTGGGACTTAGAAAAGATATTGAGAAAACAAAAGCTCTTAATCTTAGATTTGCTAAAGGATCTAAAACTTTAGATGAGATTATCAAAGTGCAACGTTCTCCTCTAATCAAGACAGGTCTTGGGTATACTAAAGAAGCATCTCAAGCACAGAAGCCATCTACCTCCAAAAGTTATCTTGAAGCAGCAAGGAGAAGCGAATAGGTTGACAATTGATAGTAAAGGTACAATGCAGATCACTAGGTAAATCAGGGACAATTTACTTCAAGAATGAACAAAGACCACCAAGTAAATCGAGGGCAATCTACTTCAAGGATGAACAGAAGCTACAACCAAATGTAGGTAAATCATTCTCAATTTGCCTCAAGAACGAATGGCTATGGAAATTACAATCACTTGGACGGAAGGTTTGATAATCGCAAGAATTTCTTCAATGGCCAACGTTTCTCTTGTCATAACTTTGGACACAAAGCAGCTCAATGTGTTGCCTACAAGACCATCATGACCAGAGAAGCACGAAATCAAAGGAGTTTGACTGGAATCATGAAAAGAACCTACAATAACTTTTCTGCTCTTGAAAATGAAATAGAATGTTCTATTTGTAACAACTTCTATCATGAAGATTCTAAATGCAGGAGTAGGTTTCGGCAAACAACTCAGAAGGAGCAAGCTTCATTGAGTCCCAAAACATGGAGGAAGAAAGAACCGCAACCAGAAAGATGTGGTATAGCCTTATATATGGAAGGGCAGGAAAATCAGTGGTACATCGACAGTGGATGCTCGAAACATATGACGAGTGATAAAGAAAAACTTTAATAATATAGTGCCTTAGAAAAGGAAAAGAAGGTCTCATTTGGAAACGACACCCTTGCATTCATAAAAGGTAAATGTTTTGTTCTTTCGAAAGAAAAGGTCAAAGCTGGAAATGTTATGTATGTTGATGGCTTAAAGCATAATCTATTGAGTGTCAGTCAAATGTGTGATCAAGGAAATGAGGTAATATTTCGATCAAATGGATGTATTGTTCATGAGCTTGATACAGGAGAAACAGTGATCAAAGGCATAAGAAAACCAAATAATATATACATACTCAAGGGAGGACAACAACAATGCTATCTAAGCAAGAACGATGAACACTGGCTATGGCATAGAAGATTGGGGCATCTAAGCTTCTCTCAGATAAGGAAAGCATGTAAATATCAGGCGGTTCATGATCTCCCTGACATCAGAATTCCAGATAATACAATATGCAAATCATGTCAGTTTGGGAAGCAAACCAGAACTAATTTCCCTGAGAAGGAAGGATCAGCTAGTAGGCCACTTGAACTTGTCCATATTGATGTATGTGGTCCAACTAGGAAGAGGTCACCTCGAGGAGAAGAATACTTCATATTGTTCATTGACGACTTTTCAAGGATGTGTTGGATAGGACTTCTGAAGCATAAAGACGAAGCTTTCGAAAAGTTCAAAGCATTCAAAGCCTTGGTTGAAAACGAATCAGATTGCAGAATCAAATGCCTCAGGTCTGATCGAGGAGGGGAATTTACCTCGGATGAATTTTTCGATTTTTGTGAAGAACATGGAATAAGAAGGGAATTATCTATTGCAAGGACTCCTCAGCAAAATGGAGTAGTGGAAAGGATGAATAGAATGGTTCGACAAATGGCTCGTGCTATGCTTGATGAGTCTGCAACTCCCACAACCTTCTGGGGTGAAGCTGCATTTGCTGCGGTTACTATTCTCAACAAGACAAACGTCCGGGTGAACAACACTCAAACTCCTCATGAACTTTGGTATGGTAAGACTCCCACGGTTAAATACTTCAAAATTTTTGGAAGCAAATGTTACATCAAAAGGACTGATGAAAACCTTGGCAAGTTTGACCCTAGAGTAGATGAACGCATTCTCCTTGGTTACTCTCCCCACAACAAAGGATATAAGTGTTACAATAAAATACTTGGAAAAATTGTTGAAAGTATTAATGTAGTGGTTGATGAAGAAGGAAACATTCCTAGGCAAGTAAAATCCAAAGATTTCGAAGATGATGAGGACTATCCTTCAACATCAAATCAGACTTATGATGAAGAAGAAACCCATGAGGCACCAGAAGAATAGATAAGGATAGAAGAAAAGACTCCATCCAGGTATGTTCAGAAGAATCATCTAGAAACTCAAATTTTGGGGCAGAAAGAGGCAGGTGTACAAACAAGAAGAACTATTTCAGAAGCTTCAAGCTATCTAGCATTGCTCTCCTCCATTGAACCACAAAATGTAAGTGAAGCATGCAAAGATGAATGTTGGGTCAAGGCCATGAATGAAGAACTTGAGCAGATTGAAAAGAATAACACTTGGGAGTTGGTTCCTAGACCAAACGATAAGAATGTCATAGGGACAAAATGGATATTCAAAAACAAGCTGAATGAAAATGGAGATGTTATTAGAAACAAGGCCAGACTTGTTTGTAAAGGGTATGCTCAACAAGAAGGTATAGACTTTGAAGAAACTTTTGCACCAGTTGCTAGACTTGAAGCCATAAGAATGTTCCTTGCTCTTTCTAGCTTTCAAAAGTTCAAAGTTTTTCAAATGGATGTGAAATCTGCCTTTTTAAATGGAGACTTGGAAGAAGAAGTGTATATTGAGCAACCAGATGGATTCATCCTTGGAAATGATCCAAAACTTGTATGCAGAATTAAGAAGGCACTATATGGTCTTAAACAGGCTCCAAGGTCTTGGTATTATCGTTTGGACAAATATCTCCATCAACGAGGTTTTTCAAAAGGATCAGCAGATAGCAATCTATATGCAAAAATTGATAATGATAAATTGCTAATACTTGTTGTATATGTTGATGATATCATCTTTGGTAGCAACGAAGAAGCCATGAGTCAAAATTTTGCTTTGGTGATGCAGAAAGAATTTGAAATGTCCTTGCTTGGTGAACTGACATATTTTCTTGGTTTACAAGTCCAACAAAATAAAGACGGTATCTTTTTGTCACAAACCAAGTACCTCAAGGAGATCTTGAAGAAATATGGCATGGAAGATTCGAAACCAGTATGTACCCCTATGGTAACAGGATGCAGCCTCAGCGCAAATGATGATTCAGTAGCAGTTCATCAACCAACCTATAGATCCATGATTGGTAGTGTGCTATATCTGACAGGTACCTGACCAGACATCATGCATGCAGTGGGAATATTTGGAAGATTCCAGGCAAATCCGAAAGAAGCACACCTTCAGGCGGTTAAAACAATTTTCAAATATCTTCAAGGGACACAAAGCTATGGCTTGTGGTATCCTAGAGATACATATCTCACACTTCATGCATATACAGATGCAGATTGGGCAGGAAGCGTGGATGACAGAAAAAGCACTAGTGGTGGTGCATTCTTTATGGGTTCCAGATTAGTATCTTGGTTCAGCAAGAAATAAAGTTCAATTGCTTTATCTACAGCTGAAGTGGAATATGTGGCTGCTGCATCTTGCTGCACGCAACTCCTTTGGATGATGCAAATTTTACAAGATTTTCAAATCACTTGTACTCCACCTATCTCCATTTTATGTGATAATACAAGTGTAATCAGTATTTCAAAAACTCCAGTCATGCATTCAAAGACCAAGCACATAACTATCAAATATCATTTTCTCCGAGAACAAGTGCTTGAACAAAAGGTCAAATTGGAGTATGTTCCCTCCAAGGAACAAGTTGCTGATATACTCACCAAACCACTGCCCAGGGAGACATTTGAATACCTCAAACAGAAGCTGGGAGTAGTTGATGCATCATCTTGTTGTTGAAACTTGTCTGTTTCAGAGAAAAGTGGTTGTACGCGAGTTTAATGAGGAGAATTTGCGTACATATGCCAGTTTATGTGGATACAATCGCGTATATGTTGGTTTGAAGACAAACAGTGGGCCAGGCTCAGGATGAAAGGAGGTTGATATGGGTCTGACAGAGACCAGTTGGCATAGGTTCAGGGGGAGCATACATATTCTTCTAATAATGCATTGTTGGCATTATCCTAGAAGATCTTGGTTCAAGTTCACAGTGTTTTGATTTTAGGGGGAACAGGTGCAGAAGGAGAACATGGTTGCTGGTCCGAATAATGATTGATAGATGCTGCTGATGATAGTTGTTGATAACTATCATAGTTTAGTTGTAGATATTTCATCTCTATGTCATGTATTTCTTTTCTTATCAAGGTCATGTAACGACCTACTTTGATTTCCCCACTATGCCTGGGATGGATAATGTAATGTTTTTGTTTTATCTTCTGTAAAATTTTGGTGTATCCCCACTTGGTTGGGTGGATGGGTCAATCCCCACTTGGTCGGGAGATGGATGGATGTATGAGTATTTGGTGGTAGGAAGGTCATTTATGATGTATAAAGTTATGTATCTTCTTGTAGAACATCTTCTTTGGTTAACAACCACAAGCTCTAACCAACTGAGGGGGAGCATGGACTGCACATCAGAGTAGAGCTTTCAGCATGAACTCAGGGGGAGCATAACCCTTTGCCCTTGATGTCAAACGAGGAGAACGACTTTGAGTGACTTGGGGTTTCCATCAAGTCCAAAGGGGGAGATTGTTGGCATTATGACACAGGTTTGGCACTATGACATAGGTGTTGTCCTTGATGGCAACTCACTCAGATGGAAGATCACTGTTCAGGCTCTTAGAATGAAAGAAAAAGAGGTATACATAGGTTCCCTTTGACGAAGTCACCTATACATGCGGGATTGCTGACCAAAAGTCACGTATGCGTATGCACGCACTTTCATGGACGAAAAAGCTCGTACGTGTGGGAAAACTTTTTTTTGGTCCATGGTATTTAGTCGTTGGTATCTGGACCTATGGTTTTGGACCATGGTATCTCGTCTGAAGTGTTGAACCGAAGTATTTGGTCTAAGGTATTGATTCTTTATGGTTTTGGACCATGGTATTGTGTAAGGCCTAAGACTATAAAAGGGGAAGGAGATCATTAGACAAAGGCATTGACTCAAGCATTGAATATCTTATGAAGAACTAGATCTGGAATACTGGTCATTGGGTTATGATGCATAGCTGGATCTGAATCAAGGAGGAACCTGAGCGCAAGAAGAAGGATAAGTACTGTTGATGGATCAAGATATTAAGGCTTGAATAGTAGTTGTACACATTGAAGTAGTGTACGTCTCTTGAAATATGTTTTACCTACTTCTGTTTATTGTTCTAGTGTTTTGGGTTTAGAATTGGTATCTGGTTGCTGTTACTACAACATTCAGAGAAGTGACTATTTGATTCAGTTTTGTTTGGTACAAAGGAGATTGGTTGATGCAAATATACTTGATGTTTGATTGATGTTATTCATGGATCCAATCTGAAAATTTATGAAACGCGGTCCCTGAAAGAAAAGAGAAGGTTGTAGCCTTCTGTAGGTCAACACCTATGTACTAGTACCTCAGCTAGTACAAGAGCTAAGGGGGTTGTAGCTCCCTTCCAGAAGAAGCTGGAGAATGAGAGAAGGTTGTAGCCTTCTGCAGGTAGTAGCCTACGTACTGGTATAAGACTACACCTGTTATCTCTGCTATGCACCTGTGCGTTTGAAGAACCAAAATACTACCGTGGCCATGTGTTTTTTGCAAGAAGGGAGCTCGCAGCAGTGTATTTCATCCCTCCCTCTTCATTTGCTTTATACCCTTATAACCCCTGTTTTCCTCCGTTTTGCCTCCAAAACCCTATATAAACCCCATTTCGGCCAAGCCCCTCAGCGCTAAGGTTTAACCCATATAACCGTGCCTTCGCAAAAAAGCGCTACTCGCGGCCTTCCCCTGTCACATTAGTCCCGCTAAACCTTGTTCATTTCCCCACCGTCAGATCGTCTGTTGCCGCAATCCAACGACAGTTGCACCTCCCGCTAACGAAACTTGCCCGCGCGTTAACTCGCGATATCGACGGTTTTCGACACGTCCCATCCGCCACGTGTCGGGCACTGTTTGTGATCGCGCCCCCCGCGTACGTTTACTGCCCTCCTCCACAAGCGGTGCGGGGAAACCACTTACCGCCGTCCCGCCCATTCCCCTGCTCGTTATCATCCGCACAGCTCCCGCCTCTGATCACCGTTGGATCTACCCACCCACGATCCAACGACCCTCATCTGTTCACCTCCTGTTCCTATCCGATACCTCCCGCCGGAAGATCTCCGCCGATCGTTTGTTTGATCTAACAGTTGACATTAATTCCTATCGTGCCCATGCATCCGCCATGCAGTCTTTGTGCCATGACCTCTACCATGTTTCCAAAGGAAGAAGGAGGCAAGAATCTAGTACCCGTGCGCCATTACTCCTCAGCAACCGCATTCAAAGAGCAGTATGGCCGAGAAAGAAAAGGACAACCTCGAGCAGTTAAAGGCATTTATCAGTTATGGAGTTTCTTTCTGTACAACAATCCGCCTGTTGAGGAAGGACAACCGAGCAATAGAGAATTTCAAATTAATTTATTAAAGCCAACAGATTGTATCAGAGACCCATATCAGAGAGTTAAGATGGTTGGTGGTCAATTATGACCCCTCCATGCATAGGATAGCAGAGCAATTTTGTAATCAAACTTTATATACCCAAAAAGACAATGTAATGGGGGTTGATGGTTGTTGTTTTGATGTAAGGTTCAACTTCTGGAGACTGTTACTACTGTGATACCTGCAGCGTCTGGTCTTCATTTTCAGCTAATACAAGCTTCTTTTGCAGTTAATTTCTCACTTCCCACTTCTTCTTTGTTCCAGGCTATGCCTGTTATGCATTTTTCATGTGCTCTTGATGTTTAGCATTAGAGGGGCTATCATCCCACCTCTATGTTAGAATCTAGTATGTATCATTGAATGTGTATGCAGGTTTCTGTTATTTTAATGCCAGAGAGCTGTCATCCTGTCTGTGCATTAGGAAATAGATTTACAGACCTTTTAACTGGTTGCAGCCGGCCATCACAAGGTCTTGTGCATCTATTGGTGTGGTCAGTATTCTACATCTTCACCTATTCCTTAAACTATGAGTGATTGGTGGTCTAAAGCCTTGTATTCTGGGGGTGTTCACCCATGTCTGGGGTTAAGAATAGTAGAAGTGGTTATCTGGCTTGAATATGCATCATTCCTTCCACTCATCCACCCATTTCCAACATTTTTTTTGAGTTTGTAATGTTCCTAAGCATCTCTGAGATACAACCTAGGAGAGTTTCTTGGGGTGATAACATAAATTGGCGCCATTGCCGGGGAGAGGAGATTGAAGCTCAGCTTCCCTAGGAGAATGAAATAGTTCCAGATTTTGATGATAGACAAGGTCTGGGCACATTTCTGGTTGTAATCATCTATCTGGCGACTCCACTGGAGGAAGACCAACCTTTGGCGACTCCACATTGCAGTTCTGGCTCAGTTTGTGAGGCATACTCGAAGAAATCCTCAGAAATCACCAGCTGAACCAGTGCCTGACCCTGACAGGATTGTCAATTAAAGAAAACATCACAGAAAGGAGCATCAGGATCAGGTAAGCCTACAAAAAATTATGCATCTCTGAAAGATAAGGCTATAGTTGAGAATATACAATTTGAAGATATTGAGCCTAGTGTTGTTAGTGAGAAACTGCCTTCAGAGATTCATACAGCTCCTTGTTTAGTTACTTCCCCTTTGAATCTCAATCCAAAGAAAGCTTCCCATACAGTCCATAGCATCCCTTTGTCTCTGTCATCCATTTCATTATTTCATACTGCTCAATCTGCCAGTGTCCTTCCACATACCCCAGTTATGGCAGGACAACAAGCACCTACGAAGATAGAGAGTATTGTAGTTGCCAGGTATGGACCTCTGGTCTTGCCCATTACTTTGAATCCCATGCCTGTGGGAGAATATCAGAAGTATATGCATAAATTCACTGGTACAGAGGGAGTAACAGCAAAAGAGCACCTTGAGGCTTTCTATAGTTATGCTGATAACTTAGACATAAGTGAAAATGATGTTTGGATGAGAGTTTTTGTCTAGAGCCTTGATGGAGAGGCCAGAAAGTGGTTCAGAGAACTGGCTCCTAGATCTATTGTTGATATTGAAGCCTTAGATGAAGCATTTTTGAAGCACTAGGGAGATAAAAAGGACTTGCTATATTACCATACTAAGTTTGGTAACCTAAAAAGGGAAAATGGGGAATCATTGCCTGATTTTAATAAAAGATTCAATCGTATGTATAGTAAGATACTAGCTGAGGTAAAGCCTACCCCCACCTCTGCCAAACTCACTTATGCCAATGCTTTTGACTCTGATTTCTGCCTATTGTTGAGAGAAAGAAGATGTGCCACTCTAGCTGATATGCAGGATGCAACACTAGGGGTGGAATCCAATATTATGGCTGCAAAAAAGCTAAAAGGCCATGCTGATAGAAGAAGGCAGAGAGGTGAGGCTTCTTCTTCCTCTGCCTCATCTTCAGAGCCTAAATTAGACAAAATGACTAAGATGATAGAGTCATTAGCTGCTGAAATATCTAAGCTGAAGGTTGAGTAGAATTTAGGTAAGACAAGGCAGCAGAACGCATTTGCTCCAAGAAATTCAAATCCATTCGGAAGAGCAAATGAACAGTTACAAATAATTCATAGGGGTAAAGAGCCAAATGAAGAACAAAAAGTTAAAGCTCCTTTCTAGAATGTAGTCATGGAGGAGGAATAGTTTGAAGATGAGGATGAAATTCATTGCATGGAAGATAAAGGCAGTGCTACATTTTTGACATTAGCTGCATATGAAGAATCGCTGCTGCAGGACCAAATAAGTCAAGAATGGGACAGAGAGGCTGTTCTGCAGACCGGTGAATAGCAACGATATAATCTGAGGTCTAATGAAAAAAATGTCAAAAAGAATCCTGCCCAAAGAGCTGCTGTCCAAACAGAGTCACAGAATATTAGAAAGAGAAGACCAGCAGCTGACCCAGTCATCCTCAAAGCTCCAGTTCAAGAGGTAAGAGGTACTAATAAGTTACCTTCCTCTTTCAGCTTAGAGTCAGAAGTTCAGAAATTGAAAATATATGTGCCTCTGGTAGAGTTGGTAAAGAGTGAAGTATTTAGAAAGCCTATTCTTGAAGCTCTTGAGCTGGAAACCACACAAACCTCCACTGACTCTGTCAATTTGCAAGATGATAAGCCTGCTGTTGTGCTTAGCCCTATGGTTGAACCTGCTGATAATAATTCTCCATATTTTTATGTCTCCTTGACCATTCATGACAAAATCCTCCACAACTGCCTGCTAGATAGAGGGGCCAGCCACAATCTGATGCCTAAAGCTATCATGGAAGATTTAGGCCTTGATATCACTAGACCATATCATGGTTTATTCTCATTTGATTCAAGGAAAGTGAAATGCCTAGGATTGATTAAAGATCTGGCCATTACCCTAACTCAGCTGTCCATGAAGAGTATGATGATGGATATTGTGGTAGCAGATGTCCCTCCTAAGTTTGGCATGCTGTTGTCTAGAGGATGGATTAAGAGACTAGGTGGGACATTACATAATGATCTATCTTATGCCATTGTCCCATTTTTTGGAGGAGAAAGCAGGAGATTGTACAGAGAAGCACAGTTGGCATACATCATCAGTGATGAGAAGAATCCTAAAATCATCCCATATATGCCATGGACACTGATTTTGGAGCATGTATCCTCCAAATAGAAGAATCTCAGAAGGCCTCAATGCAGATTAGGAAACCAACAGTTCAGGCCGAAGAAGAGCAAGGAAGTCAGGTTTGGGAGATGTTCTTTGATGGAGCATGTTCCAGGGAGACTGCAGGAGTAGGGGTGGTGCTAGTATCTCCAAAACAAAAAGCACATAGCTATCTTTTAAGCTGGATTTCAAGTCACTAACAATATAGCAGAGTATGAGGCTCTGATATTGGGTCTTAACGCAGCAAAAGACAGAGGAATCAGGAACATAAAGGTGTTTGGAGATGCCGATTTGATCATTCAGCAAGTAAATAAAACATTTCAAGCAAAGCACCCAAGGCTGAAAGCGTACAGAGATGAGGTATGGAGACTCAAAGATTCCTTTGAAAATTTCTGTATTTCATATATTCCTAGAGCCCAAAATAAGCTTGTTGATTCCCTTGATGTGTTTGCTAGTCTGTTTATCCCTCCCATGCCTCCCAGACTAGTTTATGAAGTCCAAATGAAATTCAGACCATCCTTGCCTGATAATGTCCAGCATTGGAAATTTTTTGATGATGATGAGGAATTAAATAGGTTTCTTCAAGTCATTGATGAGTTTTCCGAAATTCAAATTGACCAAGAGAATGAAGCCTTGGAAGAAAGTCCCAAATCCCAGCTTAGAAATAAAATTGGCAAAGATAGCATTGTCCAGCTTCCTAGCAATCATATACCTAAGGGTTTAATTCCTTTAGAAAGACTGTTTGACCAAAATGATGTGCCTTACAAGGCTATCCAGAAAGAAGACCAATCTGCAGTCTCTAAGTATGACATAGAGAGTCCAGGTCAGTTTAGATACATAAATCTATCCACTCATCTGTCTGCTACCCAAAGTTCTGAATAATGCAATGTAATGAAGCAATTTGCTGATGTGTTTTCCTAGGAGTATAGTGACCCGAAAACCTATGATAAAAATATTATTCAGCATAAAATCCCTCTAGAGAAAGACACCATACCTTTTAAATAGAAACTGAGACCAATAAATCCTATGCTTCTTCCTCTGATTAAAAAAGAAATTAAAAAATTGATGGCTGCCAAGATCATAGTCCCTCTCAGATATTCAAAATGGGTAGCCAACTTGGTGGTAGTAAGGAAGAAAAACGGAGAAATCAGATTGTTGATTTCAGAAACTTGAACAAGCTCTAAAAAAGACAACTATCCTCTACCCAAGATGGAGCATTTGCTGCAGAAGGTATCAAGAGCCAAACTAATGTCTTTCCTGGACGGATTTTCAGGCTTTAATCAGATTATCCAGATGACCAAGAGAAGACTGCATTCACCACTCCTTGGGGCACTTTTATGTATGCCAAGATGCCTTTTGGGTTGATGAATGTTGGAGCTACCTTTCAGAGAGCTATGGATATAGCATTTGTGGTAGAGAAGGATAAGTTTGTCCTTATCTACCTTGATGACATAATAGTATACTCTAGCAACCATCAAAACCATTTGCAACATTTGAGAAAGGTGTTCCTGAAGTGAAGAAGGTTTGGGATTTTAGTCAATCCTAAAAAATCATTATTTTCTTTAAAAGAAGGCAAGCTGTTGGGACATGTTGTTTCTGCTGCAGGTGTCCGAATTGACCCAGAAAGAGTAAAAGCAATACAGACCCTGTCTGTCCTGAGATCAAAGAAGGATATCCAATCCTTTCTGGGCAAAATTAATTTTGTAAGGAGGTTTATACCAAATTTTGCAGAACTAGTGAAGCATATTACCTCCATGTTGAAGAAGGGGTTAGAGGTTAGATGGACTGATGCAGCAAGAAAATCATTTGAGTCTATTAAAAAGGCCATTATGGAAGCTCCCACTCTAAGCAGCTCAGATTACAGCAAGGAGTTCCATATATTTTCATTTGCCTCTGAAGACACCATTGCAGTAATTTTATTGCAAACAGATGAAGAAGGCTCAGAGCATCCGGTGGCATTTTTCAGCAAAAAATTGAGGGATGCTGAACTGAGGTATGACATTATTGAAAAACAAGCATATGCTCTTATCAAATCCTTGAAAGCTTTCAGAGTTTATATTTTGCATTCCAAGATAATTGCATATGTACCTTCTGTTGCAATAAAAGATGTCTTGACACAACCTGATGCTGATGGAAGAAGGGCTAAATGGATTGCAAAGATGATTGAATTTAATATAGATTTGAAGCCCAACAAACTTGTCAAAGGTCAGGGTCTTTCCAAGTTATTGGCTGAAGAAAATTGCAGATCATTGGATATTGATTTCCTGTGCACAATTGCAGAAATTGGTCAGACAGATGAAGAACAAGAAGCAACTGAACCAGAGAGAAAGCAGTCAGTGGCCGAAAATTTAGCTTCTTGTGATTGGTATTCCAGAGTAATTAATTTATTCCTGAAGCTAGAAATCACTCCAGGCTCAAACACAAGTCAAGCCAGAACTATTAAGCTTAGGGCAGCAAAATATTGCATTAATGAAAATTTGCTCTATTGGAGGGATCCATCTGGAGTGCTTTTGAGGTGTTTGGACAAAGAACAGTCAATGGAAGTTATGCAACAGTTTCATTCCAGCATGTGTGGAGGACACCATTATTGGAAAACCACTGCCCACAAGATCCTCAGAGCTGGGTACTATTGGCCCACTTTATTTTCTGATGTATTTTCATTTGTTAAATCTTGTGACAGGTGCCAAAGATTTGAAGGAAAGCAACAATTGAAGTCCCTACCCTTAAAACCAATACATGCAAAAGGACCTTTTCAACAGTGGGGCTTGGATTTCATTGGAGAAATCAATCCACATTCCAGTGGCCAACACAGATGGATATTATTAGCCACTGATTATTTTACTAATGGATGGAAGCAATCCCAACCAGGAAGGCTGATCATAATGTGGTCATGAAGTTTTTGACAGAGAATATATTTACTAGATTTGGTTGTCCACATAAATTTGTCACAGATAATGCAGCAGCCTTCAGAGCAAAGAATTGGTGGAAATGTGTGACTCAATGGGCATTAAGCTGGTTCATTCCACCTCATATTACCCTCAAGGCAATGGACTAGCAGAATCCTCTAACAAAAGCCTGATAAGGATAATCAAAAAGCTGCTAGAGGACAACAAAAGAATTGGGATTCTAAGCTCAAGTATGCGCTGTGGGCTGACAGAGTGACCATTAAGAGATCCATAGGGAATTATCCTTTCAAGCTGGTATATGGCACTGAAGCTGTATTCCCAATTTAGTTAACTCTCCCTGTGGCAAAATTCCTTCAAGAAGAGCAGAATGAGGAAGAAGACATGGCAAAGAGGATCACTGATTTAGTAGAGGTACATCAGATTAGAAAATAGCTGGTTGAAAAGGCTGTAGCACATCAGAAAAAAATCAAGGATGCTTTTGACAGGAAGACAAAGACAGATAATTTTCAGGTTGGAGACTTGGTTTTGAAGTGGGATGCACTAAAGGAGAAGAAAGGAAACCATGGGAAGTTTGATGCTTTCTTGACAGGCCCTTTTATTATTTCATAGATTCAAGGAAACAACACCTTCATACTGAAAAGTATGGAAGGAGAAGCAGTTTTTGATGGCCCAGTTAATGGGTGTTTTCTCAAAATTTATGTGATTTAAGGTCTTTTGGCCTTAAAGGTTGTAAATATTTTGCTTTATCAGTTTTAGTGTAGGTTTAGTCAGACTCCATGCCCAATGGAACACTAGGAATTTTGGCTAATTTGTTTTCATCTAGAAAGGCATTGATCTGCAAGTTCTTGAGACCTCACAGGGAGGATCTCATCCCCAGAAGGAGCTAGTGTTAGCTCTACTATGTGCTTGTGCGTTTGAAGAACCAAATAACTATCGTGGCCGTGTGTTTTTTGCAAGAAGTGAGCTCGCAACAGTTTATTTCATCCCTCCCCCTTCATTTTCTTTATACCCTTATAACCCCTGTTTTCCTCCGTTTTGCCTCCAAAACCCTATATAAAACCCATTTCGGCCAAGCCCCTCAGCGCTAAGGTTTAACCCATATAACTATGCCTTCACAAAAAAATGCTAGCCGCGGCCTTCCCCTGTCACATCAGTCCCGCTAAACCTTGTTCATTTCCCCACCGTCAGATCGTCTGTCGCCACAATCCAACGGCAGTCGCACCTCTCGCTAACGAAACTTGCCCGCGCGTTAACTCGCGATATCGGTGGTTTTCGACACGTCCCATCCGCCACATGTTGGGTGCTGATTGTGATCGTGCTCCCCACGTACATTTACCGCCCTCCTCCATAAGCAGTGCAGGGAAACCACTTACTGCCGTCCTGCCCATTCCCCTGCTCGTTATCATTCGCGCAGCTCCCGCCTCCGATCACCATTGGATCTGCCCACCCGCGATCCAATGGCCCTCATCTGTTCGCCTCCCGTTCCTATTCGATACCTCCCGATGGAAGATCTTCGCCACTTGTTTGTTTGATCTAATGGTTGACATTAATTCCTGTCGCGACGCCCATGCATCCGCCATGCAGTCTTTGTGCCCCGACCTCTACCATGTTTCCGAAGGAAGAAGGAGGCAAGAATCTGGTACCCTGCGCCATTACTCCTCAGCAACCGCATTCAAAGAGCAACATGGACGAGAAATAAAAGGAGAACCTTGAGCAGTTAAAGGCATTTATCAGTTATGGAGTTTCTTTCTGTACAACAATCCACCTATTCAGGAAGGACAACTGAGAAAAAGAGAATGTCAAATTAATTTATTGAAGCCAGAAGATTGTATCAGAGACCCATATCAGAGAGTTAAGGTGGTTGGTGGTCCATTATCACCCCTCCACGCATAGGATAGTAGAGCAATTTTGTAATCAAATTCTATATATACCCAAAAAGACAATGTAATGGGGGTTGATGGTTGTTGTTTTGATGTAAGGTTCAAATTCTGGAGACTATAACTACTGTGATACCTGCAACGTTTGGTCTTCATTTTCAGCTAATACACGCTTCTTTTGCTGTTAATTGCTCACTTCTCACTTCTTCTTTGTTCCAGGCTGTGCCTGTTATGCATTTTTCATGTGCTCTTGATGTTTAGCATTAGAGGGGATGTCATCCCACCTATGTGTTAGAATCTAGTATGTATCATTCAATGTGTATGAAGGTTTCTATTATTTTAATTCCAGAGAGCTGTCATCCTGTCTGTGCATTAGGAAATAGATTTACAGACCTTTTAACTGGTTGCAGCCAGCGATCACAGGGTCCTGTGCATCTGCTGGTGTGGTCAATATTCTCCATCTTCACCTATTCCTTAAACTATGAGTGATTGGTGGTCTAAAGCCTTGTAGTCTGGGGGTGTTCACCCATGTCTTGGGTTAAGCATAGTAGAAGTGGTTATCTGGCTTGAATGTGCATCATTCCTTCCACTCATCCACCCATTTCGAACATTTTCATTGAGTTTGTAATGTTCCTGAGCATCTATGAGATACAACCTGAGAGAGTTTCTTGGGGTGATAACAACACCAGTATAGAATCATTGTAAAAAGAAGTTTCTAATTTAAAGAAGATAGAGACGAATTGCAGCAGGTGGTTTTCACCCACATTAGGTTTCCACCTTATATCTTTGTGTCTATGTGTGTGATGATCTGTTTTGTTTTATTGCTCCTGTTTACTTCTCTTATGATTAAAGAAGTCTTGATGCACTGATTAAAGATAAAAAATTAATGAATCTTAAGCCTTTTGATATACGTTGGTTGCTTTAGACACAGTAGCGTATATACACAGTTTCCCATAGCTGAAGTAGCGTATACAAATCTGATTATGAAATGAAAAATAATTGATTTGATAATACTGATTCACCCCCACCTCAGTATTATTTCCAACAGTCTTCAACCACTACACACCAATGTGAAATCTTGCATATGTGAATAAATGGTGTCAATGTCGAACATAAACAAGAATAATTGGATTACTGACCATTGAGGAGGTTGTTAGCAAATGCGACATATCCGACTTTTGATGTCAATGGGAATCAAGGGACTAGGTACATTCTACTAGCCATGGATGGATTTATCGAAGTCAAATGGATTGGATAATTCATCCACCAAGAAACAATGATGTATTTCCTTAGCAGATGACAAGGATACTTGCTGTTAAGCCATGTAGGCTCTCAAATACCTTATCTAGTCCTAATCTTTGTCCCAGATAATTTGTTGATGTCGATGCGATAAGGCTTGTTGGCAGGTGGGCCTTAAGGGATCCCACATAAGCCAACATGAGTACAAGACATAATGACTTCAAAGATACATGATTTGAAGAACTCACACAAATTTTAAAGCAAAGTTACAATACATTATCTTCATAATATTTTCATGATCTAGCTGAGGCGGGCATTCCCATGCTCAGCTTTATAAATTCATTTTCATGTACATAGGACAGACAATCGTCTGAGTGTAGACTGATGATTCTGGTAGAGCCATCATCTTTTTGATTAGATGATTATCTGTGCAGCAATGATGTACATTTGATGTCTTTATTTCCCTGAATATATATCGCCGCCCGGATGGATGAAACTAGATCTGAGGTCTTCAATCTCATTCGATCTTCACTCGAAGTACAAGTCTATCCATGTGAGAGCTGTTTTGGAGTCGAACATGGAAAGACATCGCCTGATTACCAGCCAATGATGTGAGCTGTTAATAGGCGCGAGAGGAATCACCGATAATGATAATGACCCTCAAGGTACTGCAGTACAATTCACGTGGTGTGAATAAAGGACTTGGCGTCGAACACCACGAAAAATCTTTCGGTTGAAGGCCATTGATGTAAACCTGTCGCCGGAAGTGAGAAACTTGCCATTGAGGCATGCAAGCTTCAAAGTACTAAACGGGGTGTTCCTAGATCGACTTCTTGGATAATGAGCTGATGTCGACAAGAAGCGATCCATCACAAGAGGGCCTTAATGAATCCCACATCAATGACACGGAATGGAGCAAATGATTTTAACGGAGGTGAAAACGATCTGATGAGATACGGTTCAGGGTGGCGGTCGTGAAAGAATGGAGTATGAATGTATTGTAGCAGGTGAGACACAGGTGAATTCTCTGAATGACTTCTCTTGAACATATCGGCGACACTGACATGATGGATTGGTAGCATTACCCCAAATGTGGATGGTGTGATGGGACCATGGCGATGTGACCAGTGAATGAAACAACCCAACCCGACTTGGATGTGGAGTGAAAGTGTCATGTTCAAGAGCGACTTGCTACCAACAAAGTTTCTTCAAGTTTTCTTCCCAATTTTCCCCAGTCATTGCTGACCAGTACCTCTTTATTTTTGTCAAGCTTGAGGAGGATAACATATGCTTGTTCTATAATTTTCCCTTCGGGCAAACCCATCGCTATGTTTTAACGAGCCTAGCGATAGTGAAACTCGTTCTTGTCTGCTATGGACAAGTTTGTCGCTATTAAGTTTTAACGAGTTTAACGACAAAGATAACTCGGTCCTTTTCAATTTTAGAGAGTCTGAAAAGGAATGTAAAGGAAACTCCAAAATTCCTTTTTCGTCATCTAATCCCTTAAGTCCGAAAAAGTATAAAACAATACAGAAGGGATGAATTTTCGATACTTTTAACGAGCCGAACAAAACAAGCGCTCGATCTTTTTGTGTAATAATCCCTCAGGTCCAAAAATATTAAAATTTAGAGGAGGGATAGAACTTCCGGTTCCTTTAACGAGCTGGAGAGGCCAATGGCTCGGCAATCTTTTCATATTTTACAAGTTCGTTGAAAAGAGCTTTAAAGGAGACTTGTCTTTTGAGGAACGAGTGATAAAATTGGGTAGCAGCTGATTCCAGGTAAGGTTTGGAATGTTCCAATCACGCCAGTGTTACAAGGATGGCTAGTGAGATCACTCTTCGCAACTGTTCCTCAAAAGGGGTAAACAATCAAATGGAGGTGAATGATCGGCTAATACAAAGTGGAGGTGATGATGAGAACACGACCAATGCTTTTAAAGGTTGAAGTACTACATTCACGATGGTTATTTACCGGGAAATAGTTCATTTTTTAATGAGCTTAAATGCGGGGGGAAACACTTGCTCATGGCTTATGTTTATTTTTTAACGAGCTTGAACTATGTGCTAAAACTGCTCGATACAACTGTCACTTCTTGACTTTACCATAAATAGCTTTGTTCATATCCCTGTTTATAATGTCCTTGTGCTTTATTCTATCAAGACTTAACCAAACTCATGTGTTCATGCAGATGTTGGTCCCGTTCGGCCAGTAGTACGCCTGAGAGTGCCAGCTGCCGCCCCAGCAGGAGAGGCTGTTGGAAGGGCTATCCTTCGCGACCTCGATGTGGCCGAGACTCTCACAGCATTACAGGAATAGGTTGAGGGCCTCAATCTTGGTATTCTAGATGTGAGGACTGACGAGCTACCCTTGAGGTTGCAGCGGCATACTACTGGTGTGCCAAGACGATGGACTCGGCTCTTACGCATGATTGCACAGGCTGTGACTTGCTATCACGAGCATCATTAGACTAGGGTGCCCCCTAGAGTTTTGAGTTTTTGGTCATTTGACCAATTTTGTCTTGGTTACAGAACATTATGTGTAAACCATAAATAGTTATATATATATTTTTGATTTTCGAAGCTTTATTTTGGTTAAGTTACATGATCCAAATGCAAATATTGATGGTATGCTTCTTTTTATAAATGTTGCAAATGTCTATCTAACACATAATTTGCCAATGAGTCAGTAAATGTGTTTAAGGTTATGGAAATATGCTGATATTGAATAAAATCAAATTGTCTTTCCAAAATATTAACCCTTAGGAACATGCGATAAATAGCTGGATTTCGGACAGAGTAGATACCGGTGAGTTGTAGTATGACGAGTTGTGAGTCTAGCCTGACAATCAGTCGGCGTATACCATGTGTGATGGCATCAGAGAGAAGTTCTATCAACGCGCTATATTCAGCGATGTTATTCATTGATCGACCAATACATACCCCTCTGAAACTTACTAACTCGCCGCTTGGATCAAAAATGGCCCAGGCCGCGGAAGATAGGTTCCACGAACTACGACTCGCTCCGTCGGCATATCCAACACATGACTCCAATAGGTTTGACATCTGCAATAAATGTAAAAAGTGGATTACTTGACAAAAAAAACACTTTAGCGAAAACAAAAACATAACAAAAGCATACAGGTTACTATACCGAATCACGCATAGTAACGCTTGAGGTACAACCCGTTACGAGGTTGTGCCAGTGGAATTCCGTCATAAGCCATTAACTCGTAGGCTCCTTTTGCTAACACTCGCTTAACAATATAGGGGCCCATCCAGAAAGACTTGAATTTACCTGCCCCAAATTTATCGGATTCTTGGTCATAAAGCAAGACCAAGTCACCTTCTGAGAAGACACGGGGTTTGACATTCTTGTCGAACTGCACTTTGACTCGTTTC
This sequence comes from Pinus tabuliformis, assembly GCA_031772625.1. NCBI lineage: Eukaryota > Viridiplantae > Streptophyta > Pinopsida > Pinales > Pinaceae > Pinus > Pinus tabuliformis. The sequence goes on along the minus strand of CM062820.1, from coordinate 786,661,488 downwards.
TTATGGGCTTCGTTAGCCAAAGAGGCATCACGACGGGTTTCATCCAATTGGATTAGTCCCAAGAAATGAGCCTCCTCTTCTGAAGTTCCGGGGAGAAGGTCAATTGCAAGTTTGAGGGACGATATTTCACACTGGATTGGTAAGACTGCTTCCAGGCCATATACCAATTGGAAAGGTGTAAACCCGGTTGCATTCCTTACCGATGTTCGGTAATCCCACAAGGTTGAGTACAGGATTAGGTGCCAACTTCTTTTGTGAACTCCAATCATCCTTTGCAGCATGCGCTTCAAGACTTTGTTGATTGCTTCAACTTGTCCGTTGGCTTGCGGGTAATATGGAGTAGAGCTGTCGTGAGACAACCCTAGTTTGGCAGCTAATTTGACCATCAAGTGATTGCGAAAATGTGATCCATGATCTGTGACTATAGCTTGTGGGACACCGAATTTGGCGACTACATGATTGAAAAAGAAGAGGGCAGCTGTTTCACCAGTATTATCTAATGTAGGCATCGCCTCGGCCCATTTGGTAAAATAGTCGACTGTGACTAAGATATACCCATGCCCCTCGGTTGAGGTGGGGTTACATGTCATGAAATCGATGCCCCATTTGGCGAATGGCCTCGGTTATGTAATCTTTGAACATTGTTGGCCAGAAGTATCCTGCTCGTAATTTTTTTTTTTGTGCTGTAGCATAACCGGATTGATGCCCCCCACACGCGCCTGAATGGCAATAATTCAGGACTTTTTCGGCCTCCTCATGGGTGAGGCACCTTCTCAGAACCGTACCGATACCACGACGGTAAAATGTATCACCGACGATCATGTAGTCTTTTGCTTGGTATCAAATACGTTTTTGCTCGAAGCGAGAGGTATTTGACCTATATTTTTGGGTTTGGAGATAAATGATTATATCTGCATACCACATATTGCTTGAAGATATCAGAAACAAATTTTCGTCCACGATTGTTTCTTCGGATGTTTCATCGTTGGACGACGATGGGAGATCGCATAATAATTCCACGAAAACCAGAGCTTTCTTTGAATTGGATTTTACAAATTCTAGATCAAACTCTTGTAGAATTGCTATCCATTTTGAATATTTGCCCCCCAGCAACTGTCGTGACAATATATAAGTTATGGGGTTGCAATATGACAGAATGGTAGTTTTTCGAAAGAGGACATAGTGTCGAAATCTCTGTATCGCTTGAACAGCTGCGAGCGCTAGCTTTTCAACATAAGAATATCTGCTTTCTGTATCATTTAAGTTCTTACTTAAATAATATATAGGATGTTCAATTCCGTTGTCTTCTTGAACTAAAACCATTGCGACGGTTGTATCCGCTGCAGCCAGATACAGATTAAAGTCTTTTTGATAATCAGGAGCGTACATTAATGATGCTTTCATTAGGGATTCTTTTAAAGCATCAAAGGAAGCTTGCGCAACTTGATCCCAAACAAAGGGTACTTCTTTTTTCAAAAGATGCATATAACCTTTAGCAAGTTCGGCGTAATTTGGAATGAACCTCCTCAGAAAGTTTTCTTTCCCTTGGAGTTTCTGAATCTGAAGAAAATTTGAAGGTGGAGGCAAATTTACGATTTCCTGAACCTTACATGGGTCGAGACGAATCCCGTCTTTCGAGACTACAAAGCCAAGTAAACGACCAGAACTGACACAAAATACACATTTGTGTGGATTGAGTCGTATCTTGTAGTGTCGACAACGTAGAAATATCGCTCTTAAATGCTACGGATGATCAGTCCGCTTTCGCGAATGAGCCGGAAGGTCGTTGAGGTATGGTTGAACGATGTTTTTGATGTCATGGAAGGCATAATTCATTGCCCTCTGAAATGTTGCCCCTGCGTTCTTTAAACCAAAGGGTAATTTTCGATATGCGAACGTGCCCCACGGACAGATAAATGCAGTCTTTGACTGGTCTTGTGGGCGGATATTTATTTGATTATACCCGGAGAATCCATCCATGAATAAAAAGATTTCACATCTGGCGCATTCATCAATGATCTGGTCGATGAAGGGAGTAGGGTAGTTGTCTTTTGGACAAGCTTGATTTACATCCCTATAATCGACGCACACTCTAATTGTTCCTTGTTTTTTCATAACAGGGACAATATTCGATACCCAATCGGTCAGAGGAACCAGGTAAATGAAACCAGCATGGAGAAGTTTTTCAACTTCTGCCTTAATGGCAGCGGCTTTCTTGGGGTGCACCTGCCGTAGTCGTTGTCGTACTAGTTTGACATCTGGATACATCTTGATTTCGTGTTCAACGATACTCGAGTCAATGCCTGGCATTTCACTATATGACCAAGCAAAGACATCTCTAAATTTGCGAAAAAGAGTGTTATATATTTCCAGTTCTGAAGGAGAACAACATTTGCCAACATAAATATTCTCTACAACATCTGTTTTGGTTGAGATATTTATGGCGATAGTCTCTTCAATGTTGGACAAGTTTCGCTTGGAATCCACCATGTTTACAGTATTTGATAGGAAATCAAGAACTGAAGGATGATAAAGGTCATCAGGAGTATTTTCTTCACAATCCGGAAGAAGGGAACGATGGTGGTAATCATCCCATGGTGCCCCTTCAATTACCATTGATTGAACAATTCCTTTGTCGGTGACATGCACTCGCGACCAAGGATCTGAAGGGGTACCATATTCCTTAGACCTATCTATCCAAACGCTTGATGAGCGTTGATTTGGGTTTGCCTCCCATGCTAGGAACATTGATTGCTACAATATTTCTGTTGGGCTTGGAGGCAAAACCTGCACATGATCCATGTCGATATCATTTTCTGAGATCTTTTTAGAAGATATCATATTGCAGGTTCCTACCAACGCTACTTCCGCCAAATTGATTGGAGGTGGAAGGGCGAAAGTTCCCATTAATATAGGATCTTTTAGTAGGCCTACTCCGATATTTTGAAGCGAATGGGGGCTTCCATGGATCATTGGAATGCTTCCCATAACTTGAGAACCATTGGGGAGGAAGTTTTGTTGATCGACGATTGTAATCCCTCCTTGAAAGGGAAATTAAATCTTCCTAAAATAGTTCGACACAACAGCAGCCATGGCATATATCCATGGTCTTCCCGGTAGGATGTTGTAATCGAGATTTCCGTTGATTACCTCAACATCTATTTCTACTGTTTTCCCTCCTAGTTCAACCTTCAAGTTACTTAGAATACCATATGGGGTATATGTTCGTCCGTCAAATCCTTTTAATGTCGTCGAAGATCGCGACAAGGTTGGAGATCCTAAAGTTTTCCAGCAACTCATCGACATAATACATGTAGATTCCCCCTCATCAATAATTGTTCGATGAACAGTTTTGTTGAGGGCTTTCACTTGAACGAGGAAAGCTAGTTGAGTTGGTAACTGAGGATCGTATCCTTTATGATCGAAGGATACAAGATTGGAATCCTTTGGGTCTATCCCACCAATGGCTGATAATAAAGCCTGCTTTTGGGATGGGCAACTTTGTAGTACCTCAAGAGTCGACATAGCGGATGGCGATTGGGCCAAATCTTCCACTATACTATAATGTTATGCCGCTCTAGCGCGGGGATTAAATGTCGAGTTGTGTACTACTCCCTTTGGTGGTTTTATTGTCAACTCGGGAATGATGGGTGGCGCAACTTCTGTCGAAGTTGTTGTCGAACTACTAGGTTGATCTTTATCCTTGTTGTTCGACAGCTGTGGATTCCCATAATCTTTATTTCTTGTTGATATCAAAGCATCATTTTGCTGTTTGGAAACCGACAACATTAACACTTGAGACGGGGAAGCATTTCCACTGTCAACCAGATTTGTCCCTGGATTTGGAAACGGATCAGTTAACACTGCCGAGGTTTTTGAATTCTTGAAGAATTTTTTAAGCTCAGCTCTGTGTGGACAATCTGCAGTCCAATGATCCTCATCGCATATAAAGCATGGATTTTTTGGTTTCCTATTTCCAGGAGGGTTTGCAGAAGATTTTTCAGGTGATGATTCTCCCTGTTTCTTCTTCTTCCCTTTGCCTTTCTTCTTGCCCCTTGGTTGCCTAGTTTCTTTGCCTTTATCTGTCGATACGACATTTATTTCCGAGGCAAGAAGTTCCTCATTTTCATTTTGACCGGAAATCTTACGGGCTTTTTTAGATGTAGCCTTTGTCGATTTTGTGTCTGTTGCACCAATCATGCCATCGCCGTCATGAGAGTCATTGTTTGATTTAGGAGGAGGAACTGAGAATTCCAATCTAGGAGCGTCAGGTATTTTATCATAGAGCGTGCCGGACTGAGTGTAAATCAAGTCCAAATATTGTGCACGAGCGATAACTTGCTCTTCGGTGATGACCCCCCCTTTTGCCACATCTTCCGTGATGGAAAGCAGTAACGACTTGATAAACCATTCAGCTAAGAGCTGATCGGGAACATACATTTTGGATTTTAGAGATCTGTGGGATGAATCTTTTAAATAATTGACCGGAGAATCCAACTGCTTGAATTAATTCCAGCATAACCTGAATTTTGTTGTGAACTCCCGTATGGCTGTCCTCCCGGAGGGGATAATGAAAGGGCATACTGCCCCCCATACGGTGGTAATACGGTACTTAAAGGAATGGTTTGCCTTTGAGGGCGGGACTGCTCAAATTGACCTCCAAATGGATCAATTTGCTGAGACTCAACATAAGAGTTTCCGGATATTATTCCAGATGAACAAACAGGAACATACCATACTGTCGAAATGGCCCCTGAGTGGGCTCCTTCTAGCGATTGAGAGCTAGTTGGGACAGATGGTATACCGACGAACATTGTTGGAGTGATAGTAGGGAGTTCTGTCGTTGCTGCGTCAGACGACAGAGTCCTAGATGTTGATGGTTTTTCAGACATTTCTAGTCTATCCAAAAGATTACCTAGCGTTTCTACAAGAGCTTCCGCTGGCGGTAGACTAACTTCTGATGAAGAAGGATATAGAGTGATCCCGACTCCAAATTGCGATGGAGTACTAGATGGAGGATCTTCTACAATCTCTTCTATAGCAATCAGACCAGGTGGAAGGGGAAGACCATCAGGTCCGTAGAATATTTCTGGTGCCGAAGAAGGTATGGAATCTGCAGCGACAGATGTTTGGGGAGTAACACTCTCTGAACCGGTTGTAGATGGAACTGGTTCAGTGACACAAGTGTTTACCCTCAGACTAGGATCAGTACCACTTTCCTTCTGTGGCTGCTGAACTTCTTCTGTAAAGGCAGGGATACCAGAAATGTTTGGAGTAACCGGAATCTCTGATGTTGTTGGAACACTTGTTCTAACTTTAACAGGAGATTTGGAACCAATTAAACGAGTTCGCTTTGTCCGTACTAGCTTCGATTCCGGAGACAAAGACGATTGAATCGTAAGCCTTCGTGAACGACGGGGTTTCAATTGACTTTCTTCCACGATTGCGGATTACTCGATCAACTAAAAATAAAGGGGAAGTATGTTTTCGAATTAGATGAATTTTAGATGCTTTGACACAACTTGTTTTTTCAATTTTTAAGAGTCGAGAAAAAACAAAAGATGACTCTAGTCGCCTTCGATTTTTAATGAGCCTGAAGTGACAAGTGCTCAGATGGACCTTTTCCGTTAAGGAGTCTGAAAAGGAACGAAAGGGACTGCTTTGGAAATCTAGGTAGAGGGATTACCAAACCAATCGCAAAACTGTAGAATACTTTTTACGGTACGAAAGTCAATCTTCCCGAATGCTATGTTCAGTGCATTGCGATCGATAGGGCGGCAGACACTGCTTCCTATGGATAAAGGATTAAGCCTATTGTGGTCTCCCAAAATATACTTGATGATACGTGGGAGCACAAGTCCGTACTGGCACTTATCGTCTCAAAGTGGAGGAATCACCCAACCATCAGTGAGAACAACAGTTACCAGGCTTTACGACGCCAGAATACGTCTCTAGCCTAGACTTCTAAATGTTGTGCGTTAGGTTCCAAAGCGTTGTTAGATTCATTGAATTTATTTTATAGTTCATCTTGTTTATGAAGTTTTCCTTTCAGGTTCACCGCGAGATGTAGATGTGTAATTCCTAAAATGCAATCTAAGATGATAAACATTCTTTTATCTTCTTTGTGCAATGAAAATCCTAGCTACTAAGGAAAGAGAGACAATATTCTTTCACAAAGAGAAAAGAGCACACTTTAAATGCACTTTCCTAAATCAAATTAATCAAACAGTCTAAATGCAAATGCACATGCATGTATTTGTTTTCGGCTTTCTTAGTATGTGAATGGAGAAAAGAAAGCTAATGCACAAATCTGAATTACTTTTCAAGCGACAATTATCAACAAGTTTCTTTTTGAAATAAAAAAATGGAGGAAATCACAACTCTTTACGATTTGGAAATGAATACTTGCTTTTGACACCAGAAAAATTACAAATTCAGACCAAATATAATAGTAACAGGATAATCGACTATCTACAGCAATCAAACTCTTTCCTATGCCTAAAAACGACACTTGCGACGCTTTCAAATCAAAGGACGACAATACGATTACGTTACTTTTGCAAAGGAGAATTGAAAATGACTCAACAAACACACAAAAACATTTACAGTTCTTTTGTACAAAGGAGGTGGAATAACAGCAAGGAAAAGGGGTTTCAAACAGAGATATACTGATCACAGGCAGAAAAATTCATGAATAGAACTGGAAAGAATGAATTACAGAAACCAAAACTGAACAATGCCTAGTCTGATCAGCGCACCTGTAACACAGGGAATCTGACATGCAGCACACCTACTACACTCGGGAAGTGCGCTGAATTTCAGATTCACAGAACAGTACCTGCGCTGGGCCAGAGACGAGACTTTGCTTGGGTTCTGGGTCACAGTTTGCAGTTCAGTTCATGGGTTTTGGTCGAGCAAATGGTAATCAGTAATGCAAAAATCAGGGGTAGATCTAAGGAGGATCTAAGAGCTATCGCAAAGGGCAATCAGAGAGTTTGTAAATCAGTTGTTTAATTTATAAACAAATCTCGGAGATTGACTGAAGCGGCATTTATCTACTTTGAATTTGCATAGCAAATGCAGTTCGAAAGCTACCTGGCTCGACTTCAGGCTCCGTCAATAAGTTTATAAAATATACAACAAGGAAGAAAAACAAACAAACTAATTCGTCCCCAGTGGAGTCGCCATTTTGTTACAGGGAAAAGTGTCTACACAGAACTGCTTATCCCACTAAGGTGTGATAGCTACCTTAGAAACAAACAAAGTAAAGCTACTTTCATTTTTCCTTTATGAAGTATAGATGAGAGAAGAACAAAGAAGACCAACCTCTGTCTTGCGCTAATCTCCTGGTTCGATTCCTCTCTCTCTTGATAGTCTTTCGCTACTTATTCCCTTGCACGCCCAGCTTCACAGAGTACCTATAAGATCACAGTAGCATAGCACTATACAAGAACATGGATCTATAATCATAAACAATCTAGGATCAGATGTAAATTGACCATACAAATGCAACAAACATAAATGACACAAGAGTATGGAGGAAAACTTGAATAGCTTTTATTGATAAACAAGAAAGAGACAAGGGAGTTACAACCAGTTGTTCTGACCCAGCATCATCCCCTCAGCAAGGAAGCCCCTCTTCACCTCATACAAAGCTTAGATCACCCAACAATCTGATGTTGTCTCAAGAAACCAACAACAATTCCTTACAATATGCAAAATTCCAGCCTCTGGATCTCTGGGATGAGGGATCCATATATATATCTGTAAGGGAGATGAGTCAGCTTGTGATTTGACTAGTGTCTTCCCTCTGATAGTTCTTGCTTCCACTTGGAGATTGATGATCTCTTACTCATCCTTGGTCGAATTCAGAGAGGCAAGTGTCACAGGAGAAGTTTCTGGAAGTTTCCATGCCTCTCCACCTCGCGGAATGACACTGCCATTTGTCATTTCTCGCCCATCGCACCCCATAGAAGGGCTTTTTGAAATGCAATGCACCCACACAGTGTGTTTAGGTGAGATGCAACGCACTTTGCCTATGGAGCAGCTGAAATGATCCTGTTTTGACCAGTTCTGAGCAGTTTTTCATGGAGAACTTCTGGGAGAAGCTGTAATCAGTTGACCTTGTTCCTTTAGGGGTTAGAACAACACCCTTTAGGGACTTAGGAGCCCTTGGTTTATGGACATTTCATGCTTAGGGGTGTAGTGTCCAAAAATGTCTATAACACTCCCTTTCATCCTTACCCTCTTTCACAGTTATCTCTGTCTGCACTGAATTCTTACTTTCCAACATTCTTTCTAGCAATTGAACATCTCTGTTCCATGGATTAAATTCTTCCATAGAATCTTCTTCTTTCATTTTTATTTGGCTGCTCATCCGTGCTAAATTTCCTCCAGAATATGCAACTACACCTGCACTCACAAAATAATTATTAAAATAGAAACCATAAAGCCTCAGTGCCTCTTCTTCCTTTGGCAACACATCAATATGATGCTATGTTTTCTCCTACTCTATCAGCATATCAGTCTGCTGATTTGAATTCTCAAAAGAATTCATGAGGCTTTCATTTAGCCTCTCCTCCACATCATCCGTTCCAAGGAAGTCTCCTCACTCGGGTTCACAATAGTGAGCTTTTTATTATGCAATTTCCTTGTAATCTACATCAGGTTCTTTCTTCCCTACTGGTTCTTTCAGCCATTTCTCCAGTAGTTCCAATTTTGTCTCCCATACAATGATCCTTTGATGAGAGTTTAGTCCTTCTTCTTTAATATGTTTTTCCTCTTCAAGACCTCCACTCGGTTGCTTGATATCCTTCTCCACTTCTTTATTTTGGCCATCATCATAAGCCAAACTTTCTTTACTCTTACCCCTTAAAATATGCTAAAAAGCAACACTTCTCCCTAATTGTGTGTGGAATTTTATATGAGACATAGCTATCCCATATTCTTTCGCAACAGAGTTTAGATTCTACATGTCTTCTTCCTCCTTGACGACAATGTCAACAAATTGTCCTTCCTCACATGTTCGTTATTCTAAGTAATTCTTCCTTCAGTTGAGCATTCATCATTTGCCATTTCCTCCTCTGTAACTCTTCTTCCAGAGCTATCCTTGTATCATCATCTGTAGTAATATTCTCCTACATGTGTTCTTCATCAATAACTTTAATAAAATTCATTTTATTACCTTTCTGAGACAATAGTCCTTCATTCTTCATCAGAATAAGATCCTGATCCCCCATCTCTATGATAACTTCCATAGACTCATCCATAGACTCTTTCTTCTATATACAGTCAAATTCTTCTTCTTCTGAGAAGTTTTTTTTGTCACCTTTTACTTCTATATCTTCATCTATTCTGAAGATATCTTCAAAAGGTTTCTTTTCTCCTGCAATACCTGCCATCATACACAAACTATTAGTTTTAACAACATAAGACCTTGTGGTCTCACTTGATGCTTCAGTCATCATGTCTCCTTGCTGTTCTGAATCCTTCATGTGATTCATAATATCTTCTACAGATCTCCAGTCTTCAACTTCACCTAGAACTTCACCCTGTTCTGGTTTACAAATGGATTCTTCCATTTCCAACTCAGCCTCTTTGAGTTCTTCCTCCAGGCTCTTCACTTGGCTCTGCTGTAGTCTTCTATGTAGCTTAGACCACTTCACTGCCTTTTTCCTCAAGGTCCAACCTTGTCATTGGCTTTACTCTAGTAGCATTGTTAACACATTGAGTTGTTCTTTCATCTTTGCAATTTCTTTGTCAATTTCCTCTTGACTCATCCTCTTGCCATTTTCCTTGGCATCCTCTTTCTTCATCTTTCTTCTACTATGGTGTTCCTCAGAACCTCTGCTATGACTATCAGTAGCCATCTTCTTCTTCTCTCTCTTCATGAGCTCCTTACTCACTTACTATGAGCTGCATTAAAGCCTCTACAACATCAAGTCCTCCTTGTTGCAACTTACCTCACCAAGCTTTCCTCTGTACTTGGCTTTTGGAAAGCCCTTGGTTCTCTATCCCTGGAACCTCCTTTGAGAACTTCTCTTTGCTCCTTCTAGGCTTCAGCTCATCTGCATATTCTAAGAACACAACTATCCTCTTGTATTTCGATCACCATAAAATACTTGGTTTTGACCACTTCTTCTTTCACTTAGAAAGTCTTACCAGCTTCCTTCATTACCTTGGCAGTTCTACCCACATCCTCTGTGGAATTACCTTTGTGAGCTGCAACAATATCTTTGCAGTAACAAGTCTCCTTCTTGATACATATGCTTTATTAAGCTTCCCTCCTCTTCTGAGCTTAGTCTCTTAGCATTTCTCTGGTTCTTTTCTTTGGAACCAATTCATACACTCCTTGCTCTAGATGTTGCAACCTTCTCACCTTCTTTTGTTGTTATCTGTGCATCAATGTACAAACACACATTCTCCAATCAAATCAAAATAGAACATATCACCTCACCTTCAATATCTCTACATGATCTTGTTCCACCATTACACCTATACCTTGAATGGATTGTCCTCTATTTCTTTCATCTGCAAGTTCTGCTACACATCACCTCTGTGTGCCTACTTTCTGTCAGATTAGAATCTGATCCTTCCTTACCTGCATAAACATCTTAAAACATAACTTTGTTCTCAATTCTTTCACATAGAATTTCTTTGTTCTGTTTTAACACCAATTGTTTCAATTACAATTCTGCTCTGATACCAATTGACGCAGGGGTTCCCTCGCGTATACCCATAGTATGCATATAACTATGCATATATATATTTGCCCCAAGAATTTTAGACTCTCTGCCAAGTCAAAGCTTCAATATATTAATGATTAAGGCCCTCTTTATTAAACTCTTATGTGGAATGATTTCATTACAATAGCCCAGTCTTTCCCTTTATTCAAATCCTTCTATCGGGACTTTATAACTCAACCCTTATAAACCTTACGCAATCCTTAAGCTCGCTTATATACCAACCCCCACTTTATAACTATGGTAATGTTGGACTTAACACATGGAAACCACATATCGTGCGTATTTCATTATAAACCCTTTATAAGGGAAATACACATAAACATACCTTTTCTGCTTAAATATGGTCTTTGCACATATTCCGAGATTTACCTTTATCGCTATCGCTAATCGCAATATCCACGGGTCTCATTACACATGAACCTTGTCTCCTTCGATATGCAATTAACATAACGAACTTCAAAACATATACAAGCTGCGCCCATATAACCCTATCGGGTCTGCTCACTTCGCATGTCATATACTCCCGCGCCGATAAAGCACCGTTGAATGTTTGTGATGCGATCACTTCGCTGATCGCATCGGCATTGCCTGTTGCACTTCTTTACGGCCCAAGGGTTATTCCTTCTCCGAAATGCGATTAAATTTCCACCATTGATCCTCTTCTTAGATCTAACGGTCCTTGTTCCATCGCTTAATCGCAAGTCGCAATCGCTAGTCGCTTGGGGTCGGGCTTGTTCACTTAATAAGTCGCGATGTGATTCAAACTCTCTGATCTCTGCGATCTAATATCAACTGTTGATCTGTTAGATCCAACGGTCCCTGTGCACCGATTCTTCATTTCTTCGCTCTTCTGCTTCACTTAGATTTTCCGCCATTACTTCAGTTTTCTGTGGTTTTCGAGTTTTCAATGGTTTCAACCTTTCACTCTCAATTCACTTCCGCTTGAGCTTAACTTCGTGATTTCTTTGATCACTGTCCTCTTGGCCCCTAATTGATCCTTCGAATGGATCAAAGATCCACACGATCCTCTGTCTCTCCTCCTCCTCTATGTATTCGCCTCGATTCTGCCTGCATATATAAACTAAGCAAATCTCTGATTACATCATTCAATATTTGAATCACACACTTACACTCAGGATCGAATTCTCTATATATAAATATAAAACAAATGATTACATATTGAGACTCTATCTCTCTGGCCTAATTATTCTAATTAGTGGCCTTTGCTTCATATTTTTCCCGTAGGCTTACAATTCCACTCTAATTGGCTGGCTGGTTGGCTAACTAACTCATCCAACCTCTCTCTTTTTTTCTTTTCAATACATTATTAGTAGTTTGTTTACAGTTGAGGAACTGTTCCTGAGTTACTTTTCAATTGCTCAACAGTTTCTTCAAACTAGTTCCTAACTAATCCTAACCCTCTCACGTTCTCCTACATTCGAGAACATTTACAAATATGTCTCACAATATCTAATTAATTCCTATTCTCATTGAAAATCACTCGAAGGCCTAAATATTTACATTAATTCAATAATTAGGAAACCAACTTCCGTAAAACACAAGAACCCCTATGTCTACTAATATACGATGATATTGTTGAGCTGAATGCTCATGCATCAATATCGTAACTAACCTATTCACATGAGAACTATGCTTATTCATGAGAACTTGTGCCATGTATGGCACGAAGCAAATGGCCAAGGTCATGTGAGATTTTCATGTACGTTGTATATATTAAATTTTTGTGAACCTGTTCAAAGTATGACAAGAATGAAATGCCAAGTATGATAATACTTGGAACTACTCATCCTCCACCCTTGTTAACTAAGTTCACCATAGATAAATTGGTCAGAAAATAAATTTCTTATCATACTTACATAAATGAGCTGCTGGTATGTAATAGAGCAGGTATGAATGAACCACTAGTAATTGATAAGGTATAATGAGCCACTGATATGTAGCAGAGATATTTTAACTGATTCCATAGGACAATTCATAAGTAACGACCATTTTCTTCTCCATGAGAGAAAATTAGGCCATTTTCTTCTCCGTGAGATACAATTAGGCCATTTTACCCTGTCGAAGTTGGAATGAGTGGCAACAATAAGGCACATTTGTGTTAGAAAAAAGAAAGACAAACAACTAATAGTGGGGTGTGTGGGTGGGGGAGCTACTATCCAACCAAGCTAAACTAAACTATAGTAGGCTGGAAAGATGCCTCACTTTCTTGATGATTACAGAATTAGATGACCAATGCCAAGCACTTAGAGCGTCATCTGACAACCAAACCTCATGCTGCCATTGTGCTGGTAAGCTTAAGCTTTTTGATCAAAGACAATGAAAACAAATTAACAATTTTTCTGTAGAAGCAACATCTTACTTACAAATATGGGAATTGATATGAATCCCAACCATTTTACACTCTTAACTTGCTTAGATCACCGACAGGAAACATGTATGTCGAGAATTGACAGTCAAAGAGTAGCCATAACTCCTTAAACACTATTTCTTCATGATCAACAAACAGACTTCCCTCATGCAAACCTGACTTGCTCATACCGACACCTAGCATCAAAGATATAGGCATTTCCTTAAAGCAAATAAAACAAGATATTCATATTGAAAAAGGAAGAGCACAAGTCTTAGAATGAATACAAAGCACTTGAAAAAATATACCATAAACTATTGAAAAAGGGAAATTTAAAATATGGTACTGATATTAAAAATGGGGGAGAAGAAGTTTTATAATGCAATAGAAAGCACTGCAAAAATATATATAAGAAAATTGAAGTTATATTGAATAAAAGTTGCAGAATATTTACAATGATATTGAGAGTGAAATGTTCAAAATATATAATATTAAAATAAATAAATATATAATTGGTTGGATGCAAGGTGCCATAATTCCGAGATTTTCATTGTTAAATACGTATAAGAAAGCCAAGGTGATACAACATACCAAACAGGTAAAAGCCAAACTTCATATGCATTATGTAAGGTAAATCAATTCCTGGTGCGATAGATAAGATAAGATGATGCGTGCGTTATGTAAATCAATTCCTGGTGCGGTAGATAAGATAAGATAAGTTTGGGTATTAACTGTGAAGCCTTGAGATTTTCAAACACACTGTGCTTCTGGAATGTTGTGCGCCATGAGATACAAATTTCTAGTGTGAAGAGGGGGCACATGGCTTGCACGAAAACCTTGCGTGGCAAGTTTTTTCTTTTTTTAGTTACTATATTTTCTTTTTTTATTAAATTTTCTGTCAACACACACTGTAAATTTAATATAAAATAAGGTTGATAACCATTGATGCAACACACTTGTATACATAATATAGTCTTAAATCTCTATTTCGCCGGACTTTATATTGAAAACAATGATGTTCTTTGAAAACTTTATCATTCATTTCTCGTTTTATTTAGTATTTAGTGCACTTTGCAGATTTGAATCTGTTTCTTGATTGGACATGGTAACACAATGTGGGTGTCATGTCTCTCTCCTCTCTCTGCAAGTAACCTTCTTTTTTGTGTGTAAATCAGCTGATATATTAGATCACAAAAATATTACATATGGTTACAGAAAAACGGGTTTGCCATTTTCAGAGAGAAAAGAGAAAATGCAGGCCTGTCAAGACAAAAGACCATTTATATAGGCCTTGTAGGATAGGAAACATTCTGCTTAAAGAAAACCATAAACTGAACCTGAGTCAAATAGAAATCGAAACAGATAATGGCCAACCACACAGGGCTGCCAGAAATAGATAACGACCAACCACACAGGGCTCCCAGACAGTACTAGAGCAACTACAATCAGAGAAGGCCACTTAAAGGCCCGCCGAAGCTTACATTCAACAGACACAGAAAAAACCACAAGCAAAGGATAGACAAGTGTTGCACAAAATATTGTCACCTTGACATTCTGCAATCTGTGTGAGTCCATTACCACTCATACTTTCCTCCTTGCAAGTCTTAAGCCTCAGTTCTTCATGTCAAGCCTTGAAAATAAGAGAAAGTCCTTAAAAGTCTCTAAAACTCTGGTTCCACACTTTCTCTTAGCATTACCTGCGGTCCTACACCTAAAGGTCATGTCCCCTGCGCATCTGACCACTCTGTCTCTGTGTTATGGGTGCGGACCCTTGTAAAAGTAAAAAAGGCACAAGTATATTCTTAAAAACTCACTTTGAGTCATTTCTAGAAGCTTCTAGAAGGAATCTTGAGGTGGCAAGTTCGCTTCTTTAAGGTTCATGCATCCCATACCTTAAGGAGATAACCCCTTGATGTGAGGAGCTTATCCCTTTGAATGAGGATTCTATCCCTTCATAGGTGGACCTGTAACCTCCTTCCTTTGCACTATAAAATGAAGCATTGGGCTGGTTAATGGGGAGGTTGAAAGCTGAATATTTTTGAGGTGAAATGCTGCTGGAACTTAGTCTTCCTAATTGAGCTTTTGTGAGGAAAGATTACATACCTCTTTGATCTCATTTGGAAGAGTGCGAGGCTTGTCAAAGTAGAGGAGATTCCTGTTTTGGACCCTGGAAGAGCTTGTACAACATCAAGGCACCAAAGGTTGTAAAGTTCTTCTATCTTCAAAGTTAATACAATCAAGTTTATTTTTCTCAATAAACTGTGTTTTATGGTTTATTTTATGGATTCCTTGATCACCATAATGAACATGATTTATGACATTAGCTATGCAAGTGTTATTTGATGTGTGCTCATTTGTGATTGCAGGTTCTCAAAGGGAAACTCTTTCGGACGGTTGAAGGATGGCTGCTACAAACTAGCGTTGGACTTAAGGTAGGGTCTAAACACCTCTATAGTTTTTATTAATGAATTGCAATATGTTTAGAGAAAGGTAGATTTTCTTGTCCTGTTTGTTGCTAGATATATTTTGATACTAGGGAGATTGGCCTTGTTCGCAAGATTGATTTATTCGGCCAACAAATTGGCGACTCCACTGGGGAATTGAATTTGGTTTTTGGTTTTCCTTTCTCTTTGACTTGAGAAACTTGTTCTTGTTTCTGATTTTTGCTTGATGTGTGTGGGATTGGGTAGTTTTTAGGATCTGGATTATTTTTTGTTTTTTTGTTTTGTTTTGTTTTTTTTTTGTTTTGTTTTGTTTTTGTTTTTTGTTTTTTGTTTTTTGTTTTTTGTTTTTTTGTTTTTTGATTTTTTTGTTTTTTTTTGTTTTTTTGGATTTTGTTTTTTTTTGTTTTTTGTTTTTTTTTTTGTTTTTTTGTTTTTTTGTTTTTTTTTGTTTTGTTTTGTTTTTGTTTTTGTTTTTTTTTTCTCGAAGTTTACAGGGAACCGCACCTTATTTTTACAGATAGTGCGTGTTAGAGTCAGTCTGGTCATCCCTCCATCAGAGATCAAAACTCTTTTTGCATTTCATGTTTAGGTGTCCCATCTCTCTCGATCAGTTGCATTTCGTTAGGAGCATGCCATAAATCTGACGGAAGGGATTTTTTCACTCATCCCCCTCATGCTTTGCACTGTTGGCTCAGGTTTGTCCATCAAAATCGAATCTTAAAGTCATTTGTGTTGGCATTATGATTTTGGTATGGCTCTATGTTACAGGTGTTGTACTTGATGGCAACTCTCTTAAGTGGTAATACTCTATTCAGGCTCTCAAAATGTTGGAAATTAAGAGGTACGCAGGTGAATGGTTCAAAAGGTGCGGACCCGCAGGTACGCCGGCTAGGAAGTGCGTACATACCCGCAGGTACACCATGTAAAAGGTGCGGACCCCAGTACACTCACTTCAAGGCAGAGAAGCGCGCTCACGTGGGGTTTCTTATGTTTGGCCCGTGGTATTTAGCCCGCCGTTCTTGTTTCTATGGTTTTGGCCCGTGGTATAGGATCTAATTTAGCCCTGGTTTGGATCCCTTGTATTGGTTATTGATGGTTTTGTCCCATTGTGTGAATGAGGGCTTGACTATAAATAGGGAAGGAGATCACTTGGCCAAAGCATCTTTTGCAAATTGAATATCTTAAGATCTGAAATATTGGGTTATCGGTTTAAAAGCTTGATCTATATAAAAGTAAAGTTGAAAGTGAATCTATGAAGCGTGATCTCTCGGGCGCATGATCAGATCTGGGCATCTAACTATCTGTGGCACACTGGTGGACTGCTAATTTGGCCCTAATCAGAGGTACGCAGGTAATTAACTGTGCAAGTGCGTGGGTACGCACAGCAGAAGAAGGCGCAGTGCGTGGGTACGCACAACAGAAGAAGGCGCAGTGCGTGGGTACGCACAGCAGAAGAAGGTGCAGTGCGTGGGTACACACAACAGAAGAAGGCGCAGTGCGTGGGTACGCAGCGCGATAATGGTTCAGGTGCGGAGGCACAGTGAAAGTACGCGACGGTACAGAATCCGCAGGTGCGTAGATACGCGACGCGACAGAAGCCGCAGGTGCAGAGCTACAGTAGAGGTACGCGGCGCGATAGAAGCCGCAGCTGCGGAGCTACAGTATATGTACGCGGCGCGACAGAAGGTGCAGGTGCGTAGATACGCAGTGCAGTAGAAGGCTCTTTGCGGGTATACGAAGGGGAGTAGAAGGTGAAGTGCGGAGCCACGCAGGCCAGATAAAGAAAAACTGCGGATCTGTCTTAAGACTTTTGTTGGCTGAATTTTTCTGTTGATAAGGTGTTCTGGGTTTAGTTTACTGTTATTGTTGATCTGGTTACTACAGTTGACTGTGTGATTTACATGTACTTGATGATCATTTGATGTTCATGGATCTAGTTTGAAAATTTATGAAAAGTGGTCCTTGAAAGAAAAGAAGTAGGGGGTTGTAGCTCCCTTCCAGGAGAGACTGGAAAACGAGAGAGAATTGTAGTTCTCTGCAGGTTGCAGCCTGCGTAATGGTAAAGGACTGCACCAGTACAAAACCATTGTAAAAGGAGTTTCTAATTTGAAAGAAGATAGAGACATATTGCAGCAGGTGGTTTTCACCACCATTGGGTTTCCACCTTATATCTGGTGTTCTTTGGTGTGACTATCTATTTTTCTTGTTCATGCTCATTATTTTATGGTACTGACATGCAAAAATAATTCAAAGTATAAATAAGGAAGATTTATTAAAAGAACTTGATAATACTAATTCACCCCCCCTCTCAGTATTATTTCCAACAATTGGTATCAGAGCAGGTCCTTCAGAGAAGATTGATCGCTTG
This sequence comes from Pinus tabuliformis, assembly GCA_031772625.1. Lineage (NCBI taxonomy): Eukaryota > Viridiplantae > Streptophyta > Pinopsida > Pinales > Pinaceae > Pinus > Pinus tabuliformis. The sequence continues at coordinate 786,643,563 of CM062820.1, read as the reverse complement.
AAGGAAGATCATTCATCATGAGCAACTACGAGAGGGAAGCATCAATCAGGCCACCAATTTTTGATGGGACAAACTTCAATTATTGGAAGGTAAGAGTTACTGCCTATCCTCAATCTCTTGGTACAGAAGTTTGGGATATCATAGATACAGGCTACACTTTTCCTTCATCTACTCCTACAGATTCGGCCGAAAAGAAGAAATATGAAACAAATGCTAAAGCAGTCAATACTCTGCTAGGATGGTTATCTCAAACAAAATTCGTGAAGGTTATGCAATATAAATCCGCAAAAGAAATATGGGACAAGATTGTCTTGAGCTACGAAGGAGACGAACAGGTAAAGCGTGCTAAACTTCAAATCCTCAGGATTTAGTATGAGAATCTCAGAATGTATAATGATGAAAGTGTGGCTAACTATTTCCTTCGGGTAGACGAGATTGTTAATTGCATGAAAAACTTGGGTGAAGAAATAAAAGAGGCTATTGTGGTTGAAAAAGTTCTAAGATCACTGTCCCCCAAGTTTGAATCTAAAGTGTCTGCAATAGAAGAAAAGGAAAATCTACGAACTCTTACTATGTCTCAGCTACACGGAATTCTAACTGCTTATGAAATGAGAAAAGGAGGTCCATCAGACAGGAGAGAAGCTGCTTTCAAGGCTTCCGGCAAAGGAGACTACTATGAAGCAAGTCACGCGACAGAAGAAGAAGAAGAATCAAATTTTGTCAGAAATCTTCAACGGGGTACTGGAAGGTTCAGAGGTAAGTTACCTTTTAAATGTTTTGCTTGTGGAAGAGCAGGTCATTATGCTGCGAAATTTCCTCATAAGGATAAGATTGAAAAAGGAAAGGAACCTGCTAGATGGAGCAAGAAACATAATGCAAATAAGAAAAGCTACTACACTCATGAAGATAGTGATGGTCTATCAAATAGTGATGAAGATGAACGAGGTAATGACTATAAAATTTTAATGGCATTTGAAGATGATGATTACATGGATGCTATAGATGTGGATAGCTTTCATCAAGAAATTTCTAGACTTAGGACATGTATAGAAGAAAAGAATATGATCATTGATACTCTACAATTTCAAATTGATGAAAAAGAAAAATATCTTGAAAAGTTAGAAGGTGAAATTGTTGGTCTTAGAAAAGAGATTGAAAAAACAAAGGCTATTAATCTTAAGTTTGTCAAAGGATCTGAAACTCTGGATGAGATCATCAATGTACACCGTTCTCCACTGAACAAGACAGGTCTGGGGTATAATGGAGAAACTTCTCAAGCATCCACCTCAAAGAGTTATCTTGATGCAGCAAGAAGGAATGAGCAAAAGCACAATGGAGATCACCAGGTAAAGCAGGGACGAATTACATCAAGAACAAACAAAGAGTATCAGGTAAACCAGGGGCAATCCGTCTTGAACAAAAGCTACAACCAGCCACAGGTAAAATCCTCTCAATTTTCTTCAAGAATGAATGACAATAGAAATTACAATCATTTGGCCGGAAGATTTGATAATCGCAGAAGTTTCTTCAATGGACAATGCTTCTCTTGCCATAACTTTGGTCACAAAGCAGCTCAATGTGTTGCATATAAAACAATCATGACTAGAGAAGGCAAAAACAAAGAAGTATGACCGGGATTACAAAAAGGACCTATAACAACTTTTCGGCTCTTGAAAATGAAGTTGAATGTTCTATTTGCAATAACTTTGGTCATGAAGATTCTGAATGCAGGAGCAGGTTTCAGCAGACAAAGGAACAAGCCTCAAACACCAAAACATGGAGAATAAAGGAACCATAAACAGAAAGATGTGGGATAACATTTTATGCAGAGGGACAGGAAAATCTATGGTACATTGACAGTGGATGTTCGAAGCATATGACAGGTGATAAAGAAAAACTTGAATCATATTCTGCTTTAGAAAAGGGAAAGAAAGTTTCTTTTGGAAATGATACTCCTGCAACTATAAAAGGAAAAGGCACTGCTCAGTTAAAAGAAAAGGTCAAAGCTGGAAATGTTTTGTATGTTGATGGATTGAAGCATAATCTTCTGAGTGTTAGCCAGATGTGTGATCAAGGAACCGAGGTGATATTTAGATCAAATGGATGTCTTGTTCGTGATCTTGATACAGGTAAAACAATGATCAAAGGTGAAAGAACTCCAAATAATCTATACATATTTGAAGAAGGACAACAACAATGCTATCTAAGCAAGGATGATGAACACTGGTTATGGCACCGGAGGTTGGGGCATCTAAGCTTTTCACAAATAAGGAAAGCATGCAAATATCAGGCAGTTCGCGGTCTTCCAGATATCAAAATTCCAGACAACACCATATGCAAATCATGTCAGTTTGGAAAGCAAACCAGAACTAACTTTCCGGAGAAGGAAGGATCAGCTAGCATGCCTCTTGAGCTAGTACATACAGATGTATGTGGTCCATTCAGGAAAAGGACACCTCGAGGAGAAGAATACTTGATATTATTCATTGAAGATTTCTCCAGGTTTGTCTGGTTAGGACTTATGAAGCACAAAGATGAAGCATTCGAAAAATTCAAATCCTTTAAAGCCTTGGTTGAAAATGAATCAGGATACAAAATTAAGTGCCTCAGATCCGACAGAGGTGGGGAGTTTACCTCAAATGAATTTTTCGATTTCTGTGAAGAACATGGGATAAGAAGAGAATTCTCTACAGCTAGAACTCCTCAGCAAAATGGAGTGGTGGAAAGAATGAACAGAACAGCCCAACAAATGGCTCGTGCTATGCTTGATGAGTCTGGAACTCCCACAACTTTCTGGGGTGAAGCTGCATATGCTGCGGTTGTTATTCTCAACAAAACAAATGTCCGGGTGAACAACACTCAAACCCCTCATGAGCTCTGGTATGGTGAGACTCCTTCGGTAAAGCACTTCAAAATCTTTGGGAGCAAATGCTATATTAAGAATACTGATGAGAAACTTGGCAAACTTGAACCTAGAGCAGATGAAGGCATTCTTCTTGGTTATTCTCCACACAGCAAAGCATACAAGTGCTACAATAAAAGACTTGGAAGAATTGTTGATAGCATTGATGTAGTGGTTGATGAGAAGGGATACATTCCTAGGCAAGTAAATCATGAAGATATCGAAGAAGATGAAGACTACTCTCAAAGACAGAATGATGAAGAAGAAGAACCTCAAGAAGAACCAGAGGAGTAGATAAGGATAGAAGAGAAGACTCCATCCAGATATGTTCAGAAGAATCATCCAGAATCTCAGATTTTGGGGTAGAAAGAAGCAGGTGTACAAACAAGAAGAACAATTGCAGAAGCTTCAAGCTATTTGGTATTACTCTCTTCCACTGAACCACAAAATGTGAAAGAGGCATGCAAAGATGAATGTTGGGTCAAAGCAATGGATGAAGAACTTGAGCAGATTGAAAAGAACAACACTTGGGAGCTGGTTCCTAGACCAAAGGATAAGAATGTTATAGGGACAAAATGGGTCTTCAAAAATAAATTGAATGAAAATGGAGAAGTAATTAGAAACAAGGCCAGACTTGTTTGTAAAGGGTATGCGCAGCAAGAAGGACTAGATTTTGAAGAAACTTTTGCTCTTGTTGCAAGACTTGAGGCCATCCGAATGTTCCTTGCTCTCTCAAGCTTTCAAAACTTCAAAGTATTTCAAATGGACGTGAAATCAGCCTTTCTGAATGGAGACTTGGAAGAAGAAGTATACATTGAGCAGCCAGATGGGTTCATTCTTGGAAATGATCCAAATCTTGTATGCAGGTTGAAAAAGGCTCTTTATGGTCTCAAACAAGCTCCAAGGGCTTGGTACTATCGTTTGGACAAATATCTTCATCAACAACGTTTTTCAAAAGGATCAGCAGATAGCAATCTTTATATAAAAGTTGAAAACGACAAATTGCTAATACTTGTTGTGTATGTAGATGACATTATCTTTGGCAGCAATGAAGAAGCTATGAGTCAAAGCTTTGCCTTGGTAATGCAGAAAGAATTCGAAATGTCCTTGTTGGGAGAACTGACATATTTTCTTGGTTTGCAAATCCAACAAAAAGAAGGAGGGATCTTTTTGTCTCAAACCAAGTATCTCAAGCAGATTTTGAAGAAATATGGCATGGAAGATGCAAAACCAGTATGTACACCCATGGTCACAGGATGTAGCCTCAGTGCAAATGATGAATCAGTAGCTGTGCATCAACCAACCTACAGATCTATGATTGGAAGTCTACTTTATTTGACAGGTACCCGACCAGACATAATGCATGCAGTAGGAATAGTTGGAAGATTTCAGGCAAATCCAAAGGAAACTCATCTTCAGGCAGTAAAGAGAATCTTAAAATATCTTCAAGGAACTCAAAACTATGGCTTATGGTATCCTAGAGATACAGATCTCACACTTCATGCTTATACAGATGCAGATTGGGCCGGAAGCGTGGATGTCAGGAAGAGCACAAGTGGTGGTGCATTCTTTATGGGTTCCAGATTAGTATCTTGGTTCAGCAAGAAACAGAGTTCGATTGCCTTGTCTACAGCTGAAGTGGAATATGTTGCTGCTGCATCTTGCTTCACTCAACTCCTTTGGATGATGCAGACCTTGCAGGATTTTCAAATCACTTGTATACCACCCATCTCCATCTTATGTGATAATACAAGTGCAATCAACATTTCAAAGAACCCAGTCATGCATTCAAAGATCAAACACATACCGATCAAATATCATTTTCTCCGAGAACAAGTACTTGAACAAAAGGTCAAGTGGATGATATACTCACCAAACCATTGCCCAGGGAGACCTTTGAATACCTCAGGCAAAAGCTGGGGGTTGTTGATGCATCATCTTGTTGTTGAATCTCTTCTGATGGATGGTTGTACGCAAGGTTCATCTGGGATATATGCGTACAGGTGCTGGGTTGCGGATTGATCGAAGATCGAATGGCACAGGTTCAGGGGGAGCATATAATGCATTGTTGGCATTATGGAGGAAGTACAGAAGGAGATCATGGATGCTGGTCTGAATATTGCTGCAATATGTCTCTATCTCTTTCATGGTCATTTATGGTGTTTGGTGGATTATGGTTCTTCTTTGCAGATCTGGTTTATAGTCAGGGGGAGCATGTTCTTAGGGGGAGCATAACCCTTTGCCCTTGATGTCAAAGGGGGAGAATGACGTTGAAGATCTTAAGGCTGCCATCAAGTCCAAAGGGGGAGATTATTGGCATTATGATTCTGGTATGGCTCTATGTTACAGGTGTTGTACTTGATGGCAACTCTCTTAAGTGGCAATGCTCTGTTCAGACTCTCAAAATGTTGGAAATTAAGAGGTACACAGGTGAATGGTTCAAAAGGTGCGGACCCGCAGGTACGCCGGCCAGGAAGTGCGTACATACCCGCAGGTACACCATGTAAAAGGTGCGGACCCCAGTTCACTTGCTTCAAGGCAGAGAAGCGCGCTCACGTGGGGTTTCTTATGTTTGGCCCGTGGTATTTAGCCCACCGTTCTTATTTCTATGGTTTTGGCCCGTGGTATAGGATCTAATTTAGCCCCGGTTTGGATCCCTTGTATTGGTTATTGATGGTTTTGTCCCATGGTGTGAATGAGGGCTTGACTATAAATAGCGAAGGAGATCACTTGGCCAAAGCATCTTTTGCAAATTGAATATCTTAAGATCTGAATAATGGGTTATCGGTTTAAAAGCTTGATCTATATAAAAGTGAAGTTGAAAGTGAATCTATGAAGTGTGATCTCTCGGGCGCATGATCAGATCTGGGCATCTGACTATCTGTGGCACACTGGTGGACTGCCAATTTGGCCCTAATCAGAGGTACGCAGGTAATTAACTGTGCAAGTGCGTGGGTACGCACAGCAGAAGAAGGCGCAGTGCGTGGGTATGCACAACAGAAGAAGGAGCAGTGTGTGGGTACGCAACGCGATAGTGGTTCAGGTGCGGAGGCACAGTGAAAGTATGCGGCGCTACAGAAGCCGCATGTGCGTAGATACGCAGCGCGACAGAAGCCGCATGTGCGGAGCTACAGTAGAGGTATGCGGCGCGATAGAAGCCACAGGTGCGGAGCTACAGTATATGTACGCGGCGTGACAGAAGGTGTAGATGCATAGATACGCAGTGCAGTAGAAGGCTCTTTGCGGGTATACGCAGGGGAGCAGAAGGTGAAGTGCGGAGCCACGCAGGCCAGATAAAGAAAAACTGCGGATTTGTCTTAAGACTTTTGTTGGCTGAATTTTTCTGTTGATAAGGTGTTCTGGGTTTAGTTTACTGTTATTGTTGATCTGGTTACTGCAGTTGACTGTGTGATTTACATGTACTTGATGATCATTTGATGTACATGGATCCAGTTTGAAAATTTATGAAAAGTGGTCCTTGAAAGAAAAGAAGTAGGGGGTTGTAGCTCCCTTCCAGGAGAGACTGGAAAACGAGAGAGAATTGTAGCTCTCTGCAGGTTGCAGCCTACGTACTGGTAAAGGACTGCACTAGTACAAAACCATTGTAAAAGGAGTTTCTAATTTGAAAGAAGATAGAGACATATTGCAGCAGGTGGTTTTCACCCACATTGGGTTTCCACCTTATATCTGGTGTTCTTTGGTGTGACTATCTGTTTTTCTTGTTCATGCTCATTATTTTATGGTACTGTGTTAGGGTCCCACCCTAACCCCCTTATTTATGTCATGGGATCATGTCATAGTCAAGAGTCAATAAAGCCCATATTAATATTTGTAAGTGGTTAACCCGCAATTAATGACGGGACCACACTTAGTTGCAAATGGGCGGTAGTATTAGATAGATGGTATTAATAAAACCCACGGTATTGGCCCGTGGTATTGCATGTATGAGTCATATATAAAGGATAGAGACTCCCTGCGAGGAGTATCGTGTCTTGTTTTTGTAATCGAGCTCTGCTCTATTGGAGGTTGCCCCCTCGAAGAGGCCTGTGAACATTTCTCTCTGAATAATAAAATCATTGCTATTCTGTGTTCTGGGTATCTTTTCTTCGCATATTCTGTGTTTGGGTATTACTTTGCAGGTTAAGAGCATAACAAGTGGTATCAGAGCACTTTCCAGGGCTCGGTGGGATCTCCAATTTTTAGCAATTTTTTTTTTTTTGGCTAGAGACGTGTTCCGGCGTCTTTAAACCACGGGATCTGTCGTTAAGCGCATAAACTTGCGGATTTGGGGAGGCATGCACGTAGGAAATACAAGAGGTGGTCACATCTGTTGGACTCCCTTGTAACCCCTGTGGGTACCCCTTCGAGTAGTAGCGCATTAGACAGAACTGCACGGACTGTCTTCCACGTACCCTCTGGGTATATAGGAAGCCCCCTAGCTCCCTTGAAACCTCGCCATAGATAAACCTTCAGCCGTCTTGTGGCTACAGTACACCGAGAAAAACACTCAGAGAGATTACTCGCCCGTACGATAGGGTAGTCGGGTTGTACGGCTAAGGGTACGGTTGATACTCCTTAGTTAGAGCCCTGAAACATTGGGCCGAGTACTACTGTCAGACCCTTATGTATATTGCGATCTGTAGCACCTGACACTCCTCAAGACCATAGTTCCCTTTCTATCGGGGGATCGCACATCATCTATTCCAGATCAGCAAGTGCAGCAGCAGCAGACATCAGTCCCGCAGCTCCATCAGGTCAGCAGCAGCAGTTGTTCCACCATTCAGATCTCTCAGATCCACCAGATCGGAGTAGTTGTGAAGGGTTCCTGTACCTGGATATAATTTTTGCAGGACTTTTGGCGGCCTTGACATTTTGAGGATTTGGTGACTGCAGTATTGATCAAGAAGGAGTAAAACTCCGTTAGGAGTTTTCCCAAAAAAAAAAAAAAAAGTCTAAGATCTTCCGAAGCGCTTATTTGTGATCTAGCCCATCAGCATCAGGACGACGAGCTGAGCACGGTGGTACCATTCAATTTATTAGAAATTTTTTTTTGGCGGTCCCAATTTTTCATCAAGTTGGTGTATGGTAGAAACTAGAGCTCAAGCAATGGCCAATGAAAGGCTAGACAAACTTGAAACAGATATGAACGAGCTCAAAACTATGATTAGCGGACTAACTAGCCAGGTACGACAAGCACTCGATAAGGGCAAGGAGCCAGCTCTCGAGGAACCGTATAATGATCATGAACACCATGAGGGTGAGTCTAGCCACTCTCCTCACGTCTGGCACACCCATTCACCACCCATTCAGTGACCTCCCAAGTTGGATATGCAGAAATTTGACGGTTCTCACCCGTTCGCATGGCTAGCACAAATGGACCAGTATTTCAAATTGAATCGTCTCCACGATGATTAGACTAAGCTTGGAGTGGGGACCATGTACTTGGACAATGAACGATGGAAATGGGCGGAATGGAATCAACGTCGCAATGGACCTTTTTCGAGTTGGGCCCAATTTGCCAAAGCTCTTTGAGATCGCTTTGAACAGGGAGACTCCTTTTTGGGCCGTCTCACTAAGCTCCGACAGACAGGTACAGTGGATGAATATATCACCGCTTTTGAAGCCTTAGCCTTCCGCACTCAGCATCTCTCAGATGAGTTCTACACGGAATGTTTTATCAGTGGTCTTAAAGAAGCCATCAAAGCTCAAGTTCTACTCCACCACCCTCCCACATGGACGGAGGCTTGCCAGGTAGCCCGTAAGGTGGAACGTGCCATAACAGCCCAATACAGCCGCCCCAATTTCCCCACTAAAGGTCGTCCCCCACAAGCTCACAACACGACTCAGACACTTAAGGTCCAAAAGGTGTCACCTCAGGAAATGGCCGAAAGAAGGAAGCAAGGACTATGTTACTACTGTGATGAAAAATATTCCCCTGGTCATAAATGCAAGGAGCCCAAGTTTTTCAAATAAATGCCACTGACTACAGCTCCACCGAGGAAGATCCACCTCTTGAGGAACCGGAGGTGATCGAAGAAGACAACCAAAAGGAGATTGTATCTGACGAACCAGTTATTTCGCTCAATGCGTTGGCAGGAACCTCTTCCCCTCAAACTCTCAAAATCAGGGGTTTTCTTAAACATCGCCCAGTAATAGTCTTGATTGATAGTGGAAGTACCCATAATTTCATCCATCAAAAAATCGACGAAGCAGCGCATTGTTTTGTACGGGCAGTTTCTAACTTCCAAGTCCAAATTGCAGATGGGGGCACAATGAAATGTGAAGGCTGCTGTGAAAATGTCAAACTTCAAATGGGGGATTATCAGTTGAAAACCCACATGTTTGCCATACACATGGGGGGATGCAAAATTGTCCTAGGCGCTGAATGGCTCCGCACCCTTGGGCCAATCACAATGGATTTCTAAGAGTTATATATGAGTTTTAAGCGGAACAACTCCACACATACCCTCTGTGGCCTCCAGGCGGGAGCCCCCTCTGTCATCAGCTCACATTGGATGGAAAAATTGTTAAAAAAGGGCCATCATGGAGTGGTAGCTCAATTTAATGCCATCCAGGTAGTCGAAACCAGGTCTCTGCCAATTCATCCTGAGATGCAGCAGATTTTAAATAACCATCGGACAGTCTTTGACAAGCCTCATGAGCTTCCACCCTTGCGAGAGGAACATGATCATAGCATCACCTTGGTTCCAGGGGCCCAACCCCCAAATGTGCGGCCATACAGATATCCGTTCACTCAAAAGAATGAAATAGAAAAAATCATCAAGGAATTGTTGGAAGCAGGTGTCATTCGTCCCAGCACTAGTCCTTATTCATCCCCAGTGGTCATGGTCCTCAAGAAAGATGGGGAGTGGCGGATGTGTCCCGACTTCAGGGCCCTCAACAAGTTGACAATCAAAGATAAATTTCCCATTCCGGTGGTTGACGATTTGCTGGATGAACTCAATGGGGCTCAATTCTTCACTAAGTTGGATCTTCGCTCTGGCTACCACCAAATTCGCATGAAGGAAGTCGACATTCCCAAGACGGCTTTCAGAACTCATGAAAGCCATTATGAGTTCCTGGTCATGCCATTTGGTCTCTGTAATGCCCCTTCTACTTTTCAGAGTCTTATGAATCACATCCTCAAACCATATCTCAGAAAATTTGTCCTTGTCTTCTTCGATGACATTCTCATCTATAGTGGCACTTGGGCGGCACATCTTCAGCATGTAGATCTACTCTTGCAACTTCTCCGCAAGCACAAATTATTTGTCAAGATGTCTAAGTGTTCGTTTGGCATGGAAGAAGTTGAGTATTTGGGCCACATTGTGGGGCGTGAAGGTGTCAAGGTGGACCCCAAAAAGATCCAGGCAATGCAAGAATGGCCTCAACCTAAGACTTTGAAGAGTTTGAGAGGATTTTTGGGTCTCACAGGCTATTATCGTAAATTTGTCCGCAACTATGGCCGCATAGCGAAGCCCCTCACTCAACTCCTAAAGAAAAATTCCTTCTTCTGGACCGAGGAAGCACAACAGGCATTTACTGCTCTCAAAAACGCCATGTGTACCACTCCAGTCTTAGCACTACCTGACTTCACCAAATCCTTTGTCATTGAATGTGATGCTTCGGGTACAGGTATTGGGGCGGTCTTAATGCAGGAAGGGCGACCATTGGCCTTCACAAGCCAACAACTCAGTGGGAGGAATCTGGGCCAATCTACCTACGAGAAGGAGATGATGGCCATCTTACATGCAGTCGAGACCTGGCAACCTTACTCATTGGGGCGACGTTTCCAAATCCGCACAGATCATCACAGTCTTAAATATTTTTTGGAGCAACGCCTATCCTCCCCACAACAAAATAAATGGTTAGCCAAAATGCTGGGATATGATTATGAGATCATTTACAAGAAAGGGAAAGACAACAGTGTAGCAGATGCATTATCGCGCCAATTTGAGGAGGAAAGTACTCTGCTCGCAATTTCCCTTCCCATTCCAGACTGGATTGAAGAGGCTCGCAGGGAATGGTTTTCACACCCAGGGCTCTCCCAAATCATTTCTCAATTGCAGGTAGATCCTAATTCCATCAAGGGCTACTCGTGGCAGAATGATATTCTTCACTACAAGGACATAGTCGTAATATCACTGACATCTACCCTCAAAAGTCGCCTTTTGGCAGAATTTCACTCATCTCCCATTGCAGGACATTTGGGCTTTCAGAAGACGTATGCTCGCACCAGAAGATCATTCTTTTGGACAGGCATGAAAAAGGACGTCCTTACTTTCGTAGCCGAATGTGATGTCTGTCAACGCCACAAAGGGGAAACCGTCAACACACCAGGCACCTTATAACCATTGCCCATTCCGGCCTCAATTTGGACGGAGGTCTCTATGGATTTCATTACAGGTCTTCCAAAGTCAGGGAACAAGTCAGTCATCATGGTGGTTGTGGACCGACTGTCGAAGTATGCTCATTTCTGCGCCCTACCCCACCCGTTTACACCAACCTTGGTTGCTCAAACTTTCATGGATCAGATCTTCAAATTACATGGCATGCCCACTTCTATAGTGTCCGACCACGACCCGATCTTCACCAGCAATTTTTGGCAGGAACTCTTCAGAATACAAGGCACTCAACTCAAACTCAGTACTTCATATCATCCGCAAACAGATGGTCAAACCGAAGCCGTCAACAAATGTCTAGAAACCTACCTTAGGTGTTTCACTTCAGAAAAGAAACACCTTTGGGCACAGTGGTTACCTCTGGCTGAATGGTGGTATAACACCAACTATCATGCCACCACCAAAATGACTCCCTATGAAGCAGTCTATGGTCAACTTCCGCCTTCCCCTACTTCTTATCTCAAGGGATGCTCCAAAGTACAAGCAGTGGATCAACTCCTACAACACCGCGCAACCATGCTCGCCCATGTTCACGAGAATCTTCATCAAGCTCAGAACCACATGAAGCAACAGGCCGACCAACATCGCTCAGAGCACCAATTTCAAGAAGGGGTTCAGGTCTTTTTGAGGCTGCAACCATATAAGCAAACATCACTCAAAGATAAGGGTTGTCAAAAGATCTCTCCAAAATTCTACGGACCATACCAAGTACTTCAGCGCATTGGAGAAGTGGCTTACAAGTTGGCTTTACCACCTACGGCAAAAATCCATCCAGTTTTCCATGTATCGTGCCTCAAGAAAGTGATTGGCAATAATTGCCGAGCTCAAACCAGTCTAGCTGAATTAGACGAAGAAGGGTCAATCTGGCTTCAACCCGAACAGGTTCTAGACACACGAGACAAGCACCTGCGCGGCCGCATGATTAAGGAAGTCCTCGTCAAATGGAAAGACACCTCTCCGGAAGATGCAACTTGGGAACCAGCCACTATTCTTCAGCAGTTTCCGCAGCTTCAGCCTTGAGGACAAGGCTAGTCTTAAGGGGGAGGGCATGTTAGGGTCCCACCCTAACCCCCTTATTTATGTCATGGGATCACGTCATAGTCAAGAGTCAATAAAGCCCATATTAATATTTGTAAGTGGTTAACCCGCAATTAATGACGGGACCACAGTTAGTTGCAAATGGGCGGTAGTATTAGATAGATGGTATTAATAAAACCCACGGTATTGGCCCGTGGTATTGCATGTATGAGTCATATATAAAGGATAGAGACTCCCTGCGAGGAGTATTGTGTCTTGTTTTTGTAATCGAGCTCTGCTCTATTGGAGGTTGCCCCCTCGAAGAGGCCTGTGAACATTTCTCTCTGAATAATAAAATCATTGCTATTCTGTGTTCTGGGTATCGTTTCTTCGCATATTCTGTGTTCTGGGTATCTTTTCTTCGCATATTCTGTGTTTGGGTATTAGTTTGCAGGTTAAGAGCATAACATACTGACATGCAAAAATAATTCAAAGTATAAATAAGGAAGATTTATTAAAAGAATTTGATAATACTGATTCACCCCCCCCTCTCAGTATTATTTCCAACAATTGGTATCAGAGCAGGTCCTTCAGAGAAGCTTGATCGCTTGAAGGAAGATCACTCATCATGAGCAACTACGAGAGGGAAGCATCAATCAGGCCACCAATTTTTGATGGGACAAACTTCAATTATTGGAAGGTAAGAGTTACTGCCTATCTTCAATCTCTTGGTACAAAAGTTTGGGATATCATAGATACAGGCTACACTTTTCCTTCAGCTACTCCTACAGATTCGGCCGAAAAGAAAAAATGTGAAACAAATGCTAAAGCAGTCAATACCCTGCTAGGATGCTTATCTCAAACAGAATTCGTGAAGGTTATGCAATATAAATCCACAAAAGAAATATGGGACAAGATTGTCTTGAGCTACGAAGGAGATGAACAGGTAAAGCGTGCTAAACTTCAAACCCTCAGGATTCAGTATGAGAATCCCAGAATGTATAACGATGAAAGTGTGGCTAACTATTTCCTTTGGGTAGACGAGATTGTTAATTGCATGAAAAACTTGGGTGAAGAAATAAAAGAGGCTATTGTGGTTGAAAAAGTTCTAAGATCACTGTCCCCCAAGTTTGAATCTAAAGTGTCTGCGATAGAAGAAGAGGAAAATCTACGAACTCTTACTATGTCTCAGCTACACAGAATTCTAACTGCTTATGAAATGAGAAAAGGAGGCCCATCAGACAGGAGAGAAGCTGCTTTCAAGGCTTCAGGCAAAGGAGACTACTATGAAGCAAGTCACGCGCCAGAAGAAGAAGAAGAATCAAATTTTGTTAGAAATCTTCAACGGGGTACTGGAAGGTTCAGAGGTAAGTTACCTTTTAAATGTTTTGCTTGTGGAAGAGTAGGTCATTATGATGCGAAATGTCCTCATAAGGATAAGATTGACAAAGGAAAGGAACCTGCTAGATGGAGCAAGAAAAAAAATGCAAATAAGAAAATCTACTACACTCATGAAGATAGTGATGGTCTATCAAATAGTGATGAAGATGAACGAGGTAATGACTATAAACTTTTAATGGCATTTGAAGATGATGATTACATGGATGCTATAGATGTGGATATCTTTCATGAAGAAATTTCTAGACTCAAGACATGTATAGAAGAAAAGAATATGATCATTGATACTCTACAATTTCAAATTGATGAAAAAGAAAAATATCTTGAAAAGTTAGAAGGTGAAATTGTTGGTCTTAGAAAAGAGATTGAAAAAACAAAGGCTATTAATCTTAAGTTTTTCAAAGGATCTGAAACTCTGGATGAGATCATCAATGTACACCGTTCTCCACTAAACAAGACAGGTCTGGGGTATAATGGAGAAACTTCTCAAGCATCCACCTCAAAGAGTTATCTTGATGCAGCAAGAAGGAATGAGCAAAAGCGCAATGGAGATCACCAGGTAAAGCAGGGACGAATTACATCAAGAACAAACAAAGACTATCAGGTAAACCGGGGGCAATCCGTCTTGAACAAAAGCTACAACCAGCCACAGGTAAAATCCTCTCAATTTTCTTCAAGAATGAATGACAATAGAAATTACAATCATTTGGCTGGAAGATTTGATAATCGCAGAAGTTTCTTCAATGGACAATGCTTCTCTTGCCATAACTTTGGTCACAAAGCAGCTCAATGTGTTGCATATAAAACAATCATGACTAGAGAAGCTCAAAAACAAAGAAGTATGACTGGGATTACAAAAAGGACCTATAACAACTTTTCGGCTCTTGAAAATGAAGTTGAATGTTCTATTTGCAATAACTTTGGTCTTGAAGATTCTGAATGCAGGAGCAGGTTTCAGCAGACAAAGGAACAAGCCTCAAACACCAAAACATGGAGAATAAAGGAACCACAAACAGAAAGATGTGGGATAGCATTTTATGCAGAGGGACAGGAAAATCTATGGTACATTGACAGTGGATGTTCAAAGCATATGACAGGTGATAAAGAAAAACTTTAATCATATTCTGCTTTAGAAAAGGGAAAGAAAGTTTCTTTTGGAAATGATACTCCTGCAGCTATAAAAGGAAAAGGCACTGCTCAGTTAAAAGAAAAGGTCAAAGATGGAAATGTTTTGTATGTTGATGGATAGAAGCATAATCTTCTGAGTGTCAGCCAGATGTGTGATCAAGGAACCGAGGTGATATTTAGATCAAATGGATGTCTTGTTTGTGATCTTGATACAGGTAAAACAGTGATCAAAGGTGAAATAACTCCAAATAATCTATACATATTTGAAGAAGGACAACAACAATGCTATCTAAGCAAGGATGATGAACACTGGTTATGGCACTGGAGGTTGGGGCATCTAAGCTTTTCACAAATAAGGAAAGCATGCAAATATCAGGCAGTTCACGGTCTTCCAGATATCAAAATTCCAGACAACACCATATGCAAATCATGTCAGTTTGGAAAGCAAACCAGAACTAACTTTCCGGAGAAGGAAGGATCAGCTAGCATGCCTCTTGAGCTAGTACATACATATGTATGTGGTCCATTCAGGAAAAGGACACCTCGAGGAGAAGAATACTTGATATTATTCATTGACGATTTCTCCAAGTTTGTCTGGTTAGGACTTATGAAGCACAAAGATGAAGCATTCGAAAAATTCAAATCCTTTAAAGCCTTGGTTGAAAATGAATCAGGATACAAAATTAAGTGCCTCAGATTCGACAGAGGTGGGGAGTTTACCTCAAATGAATTTTTCGATTTCTGTGAAGAACATGGGATAAGAAGAGAATTCTCTACAACTAGAACTCCTCAGCAAAATGGAGTGGTGGAAAGAATGAACAGAACAGTCCAACAAATGGCTCGTGCTATGCTTGATGAGTCTGGAACTCCCGCAACTTTTTGGGGTGAAGCTGCATATGCTGCAGTTGTTATTCTCAACAAAACAAATGTCCGGGTGAACAACACTCAAACCCCTCATGAGCTCTGGTATGGTGAGACTCCTTCGGTAAAGCACTTCAAAATCTTTGGGAGCAAATGCTATATTAAGAATACTGATGAGCAACTTGGAAAACTTGAACCTAGAGCAGATGAAGGCATTCTTCTTGGTTATTCTCCACACAGCAAAGCATACAAGTGCTACAATAAAAGACTTGGAAGAATTGTTGACAGCGTTGATGTAGTGGTTGATGAGAAGGGATACATTCCTAGGCAAGGAAATCATGAAGATATCGAAGAAGATGAAGACTACCCTCAAAGACAGAATGATGGAGAAGAAGAACCTCAAGAAGAACCAGAGGAGCAGATAAGGATAGAAGAGAAGACTCCATCCAGATATGTTCAGAAGAATCATCCAGAATCTCAGATTTTGGGGCAGAAAGAAGCAGGTGTACAAACAAGAAGAACAATTGCAGAAGCTTCAAGCTATTTGGCATTACTCTCTTCCACTGAACCACAAAATGTGAAAGAGGCATGCAAAGATGAATGTTGGGTCAAAGCAATGGATGAAGAACTTGAGCAGATTGATTCGAACAACACTTGGGAGCTGGTTCTTAGACCAAAGGATAAGAATGTTATAGGGACAAAATGGGTCTTCAAAAATAAATTGAATGAAAATGGAGAAGTAATTAGAAACAAGGCCAGACTTGTTTGTAAAGGGTATGCGCAGCAAGAAGGAATAGATTTTGAAGAAACTTTTGCTCCTGTTGCAAGACTTGAGGCCATCCGAATGTTCCTTGCTCTCTCAAGCTTTCAAAACTTCAAAGTATTTCAAATGGACGTGAAATCAACCTTTCTGAATGGAGACTTGGAAGAAGAAGTATACATTGAGCAACCAGATGGGTTCATTCTTGGAAATGATCCAAATCTTGTATGCAGGTTGAAAAAGGCTCTTTATGGTCTCAAACAAGCTCCAAGGGCTTGGTACTATCGTTTGGACAAATATCTTCATCAACAACGTTTTTCAAAAGGATCAACAGATAGCAATCTTTATATAAAAGTTGAAAACGACAAATTGCTAATACTTGTTGTGTATGTAGATGACATTATCTTTGGCAGCAATGAAGAAGCTATGAGTCAAAGCTTTGCCTTGGTAATGCAGAAAGAATTTGAAATGTCCTTGTCGGGAGAACTGACATATTTTCTTGGTTTTCAAATCCAACAAAAAGAAGGAGGGATCTTTTTGTCTCAAACCAAGTATCTCAAGCAGATTTTGAAGAAATATGGCATGGAAGATGCAAAACCAGTATGTACACCCATGGTCACAGGATGTAGCCTCAGTGCAAATGATGAATCAGCAGCAGTGCATCAACCAACCTACAGATCTATGATTGGAAGTCTACCTTATTTGACAGGTACCCGACCAGACATAATGCATGCAGTAGGAATAGTTGGAAGATTTCAGGCAAATCCAAAGGAAACTCATCTTCAGGTAGTAAAGAGAATCTTCAAATATCTTCAAGGAACTCAAAACTATGGCTTATGGTATCCTAGAGATACAGATCTCACACTTCATGCTTATACAAATGCAGATTGGGCCGGAAGCGTGGATGACAGGAAGAGCACAAGTGATGGTGCATTCTTTATGGGTTCCAGATTAGTATCTTGGTTCAACAAGAAACAGAGTTCGATTGCCTTGTCTACAGCTGAAGCGGAATATGTTGCTGCTGCATCTTGCTGCAATCAACTCCTTTGGATGATGCAGACCTTGCAGGATTTTCAAATCACTTGTATACCACCCATCTCCATCTTATGTGATAATACAAGTGCAATCAGCATTTCAAAGAACCCAGTCATGCATTCAAAGACCAAACACATACCGATCAAATATCATTTTCTCCGAGAACAAGTACTTGAACAAAAGGTCAAGTTGGAGTATGTTCCTTCTAAGGAACAAGTGGCTGATATACTCACCAAACCATTGCCCAGGGCGACCTTTGAATACCTCAGGCAAAAGCCGGGGGTTGTTGATGCATCATCTTGTTGTTGAATCTCTTCTGATGGATGGTTGTACGCAAGGCTCATCTGGGATATATGCGTACAGGTGTTGGGTTGCGGATTGATCGAAGATCAAATGGCACAGGTTCAGGGGGAGCATATAATGCATTGTTGGCATTATGGAGGAAGTACAAAAGGAGATCATGGATGTTGGTCTGAATATTGCTGCAATATGTCTCTATTTCTTTCATGGTCATTTATTCTGTTTGGTGGATTATGGTTCTTCTTTGCAGATCTGGTTTATAGTCAGGGGGAGCATGTTCTTAGGGGGAGCATAACCCTTTGCCCTTGATGTCAAAGGGGGAGAATGACGTTGAAGATCTTGAGGCTGCCATCAAGTCCAAAGGGGGAGATTGTTGGCATTATGATTCTGGTATGGCTCTATGTTACAGGTGTTGTACTTGATGGCAACTCTCTTAAGTGGAAATGCTCTGTTCAGGCTCTCAAAATGTTGGAAATTAAGAGGTACGCAGGTGAATGGTTCAAAAGGTGTGGACCCACAGGTACGCCGGCCAGGAAGTGCGTACATACCCACAGGTACACCATGTAAAAGGTGCGGACCCCAATTCACTCACTTCAAGGTAGAGAAGCGCGCTCACATGGGGTTTCTTATGTTTGGCCCGTGGTATTTAGCCCGCCGTTCTTGTATCTATGGTTTTGGCCCGTGGTATAGGATCTAATTTAGCCCCGGTTTGGATCCCTTGTATTGGTTATTGATGGTTTTGTCCCATGGTGTGAATGAGGGCTTGACTATAAATAGGGAAGGAGATCACTTGGCCAGAGCATCTTTTGCAAATTGAATATCTTAAGATCTGAAATATTGGGTTATCGGTTTAAAAGCTTCATCTATATAAAAGTGAAGTTGAAAGTGAATCTATGAAGCGTGATCTCTCGGGCGCATGATCAGATCTGGGCATCTGACTATCTGTGGCACACTGGTGGACTGCCAATTTTGCCCTAATCAGAGGTACACAGGTAATTAACTGTGCAAGTGCGTGGGTACGCACAACAGAAGAAGGCGCAGTGCGTGGGTACGCACAGCAGAAGAAGTCGCAGCGCGTGGGTACGCAACACGATAGTGGTTCAGGTGCGGAGGCACAGTGAAAGTATGCGGCTCTACAGAAGCCGCAGGTGCGTAGATACGCGGCGCGACAGAAGCCGCAGGTGCGGAGCTACAGTAGAGGTACGCGGCACGATAGAAGCTGCAGGTGCGGAGCTACAATATATATACGCGGCGCGACAGATGGTGCAGGTGCATAGATACGCAGTGCAGCAGAAGGCTCTTTGCGGGTATACGCAGGGGAGCAGAAGGTGAAGTGCGGAGCCACGCAGGCCAGATAAAGAAAAATTGCGGATCTGTCTTAAGAATTTTGTTGGCTGAATTTTTCTGTTGATAAGGTGTTCTGGGTTTAATTTACTGTTATTGTTGATCTGGTTACTGCAGTTGACTGTGTGATTTACATGTACTTGATGATCATTTGATGTACATGGATCCAGTTTGAAAATTTATAAAAAGTGGTCCTTGAAAGAAAAGAAGTAGGGGGTTGTAGCTCCCTTCCAGGAGAGACTGGAAAACGAGAGAGAATTATAGCTCTCTGCAGGTTGCAGCCTGCGTACTGGTAAATGACTGCACTAGTACAAAACCATTGTAAAAGGAGTTTCTAATTTGAAAGAAGATAGAGACATATTGCAGCAGGTGGTTTTCACCCACATTGGGTTTCCACCTTATATCTGGTGTTCTTTGGTGTGACTATCTGTTTTTCTTGTTCATGCTCATTATTTTATGGTACTGACATGTAAAAATAATTCAAAGTATAAATAAGGAAGATTTATTAAAAGAACTTGATAATACTGATTCACCCCCCCCTCTCAGTATTATTTCCAACAATTGGTATCAGAGCAGGTCCTTCAGAGAAGCTTGATCGTTTGAAGGAAGATCACTCATCATGAGTAACTACGAGAGGGAAGCATCAATCAGGCCACCAATTTTTGATGGGACAAACTTCAATTATTGGAAGGTAAGAGTTATTGCCTATATTCAATCTCTTGGTACAGAAGTTTGGGATATCATAGATACAGGCTACACTTTTCCTTCAGCTACTCCTACAGATTCGGCCGAAAAGAAGAAATATGAAACAAATGCTAAAGCAGTCAATACTCTGCTAGGATGCTTATCTCAAACAAAATTCGTGAAGGTTATGCAATATAAATCCACAAAAGAAATATGGGACAAGATTGTCTTGAGCTACGAAGGAGATGAACAGGTAAAGCGTGCTAAACTTCAAACCCTCAGGATTCAGTATGAGAATCTCATAATGTATAATGATGAAAGTGTGGCTAACTATTTCCTTCGGGTAGACGAGATTGTTAATTGCATGAAAAACTTGGGTGAAGAAATAAAAGAGGCTATTGTGGTTGAAAAAGTTCTAAGATCACTGTCCCCCAAGTTTGAATCTAAAGTGTCTGCAATAGAAGAAAAGGAAAATCTACGAACTCTTACTATGTCTCAGCTACACGGAATTATAACTGCTTATGAAATGAGAAAAGGAGGTCCATCAGACAGGAGAGAAGCTACTTTCAAGGCTTCAGGCAAAGGAGACTACTATGAAGCAAGTCACGCGCCAGAAGAAGAAGAATAATCAAATTTTGTCAGAAATCTTCAACGGGGTACTGGAAGGTTCAGAGGTAAGTTACCTTTTAAATGTTTTTCTTGTGGAAGAGTAGGTCATTATGCTGCGAAATGTCCTCATAAGGATAAGATTGACAAAGGAAAGGAACCTGCTAGATGGAGCAAGAAACAAAATGCAAATAAGAAAAGCTTCTACACTCATGAAGATAGTGATGGTCTATCAAATAGTGATGAAGATGAACGAGGTAATGACTATAAACTTTTAATGGCATTTGAATATGATGATTACATGGATGCTATAGATGTGGATAGCTTTCATGAAGAAATTTCTAGACTCAAGACATGTATAGAAGAAAAGAATATGATCATTGATACTCTACAATTTCAAATTGATGAAAAAGAAAAATATCTTGAAAAGTTAGAAGGTGAAATTGTTGGTTGTAGAAAAGAGATTGAGAAAACAAAGGCTATTAATCTTAAGTTTGTCAAAGGATCTGAAACTCTGGATGAGATCATCAATGTACACCGTTCTCCACTATACAAGGCAGGTCTGGGGTATAATGGAGAAAATTCTCAAGCATCCACCTCAAAGAGTTATCTTGATGCAGCAAGAAGGAATGAGCAAAAGCACAATGGAGATCACCAGGTAAAGTAGGGACGAATTACATCAAGAACAAACAAAGACTATCAGGTAAACCAGGGGCAATCCGTCTTGAACAAAAGCTACAACCAGCCACAGGTAAAATCCTCTCAATTTGCTTCAAGAATGAATGACAATAGAAATTACAATCATTTGGCCGGAAGATTTGATAATCACAGAAGTTTCTTCAAGGGACAATGCTTCTCTTGCCATAACTTTGGTCACAAAGCAGCTCAATGTGTTGCATATAAAACAATCATGACTAGAGAAGCTCAAAAACAAAGAAGTATGACCGAGATTACAAAAAGGACCTATAACAACTTTTCGGCTCTTGAAAATGAAGTTGAATGTTCTATTTGCAATAACTTTGGTCATGAAGATTCTGAATGCAGGAGTAGGTTTCAGCAGACAAAGGAACAAGCCTCAAACAACAAAACATGGAGAATAAAGGAACCAAAAACAGAAAGATGTGGGATAGCATTTTATGCAGAGGGACAGGAAAATCTATGGTACATTGGCAGTGGATGTTCGAAGCATATGACAGGTGATAAAGAAAAACTTGAATCATATTCTGCTTTAGAAAAGGGAATGAAAGTTTCTTTTGGAAATGATACTCCTGCAGCTATAAAAGGAAAAGGCACTGCTCAGTTAAAAGAAAAGGTCAAAGCTAGAAAGGTTTTGTATGTTGATGGATTGAAGCATAATATTCTGAGTGTCAGCCAGATGTGTGATCAAGGAACCGAGGTGATATTTAGATCAAATGGATGTCTTGTTCGTGATCTTGATACAGGTAAAACAGTGATCAAAGGTGAAAGAACTCCAAATAATCTATACATATTTGAAGAAGGACAACAACAATGCTATCTAAGCAAGGATGATGAACACTGGTTATGGCACCGGAGGTTGGGGCATCTAAGCTTTTCACAAATAAGGAAAGCATGCAAATATCAGGCAGTTCGCGGTCTTCCAGATATCAAAATTCCAGACAACACCATATGCAAATCATGTCAGTTTGGAAAGCAAACCAGAACTAACTTTCCGAAGAAGGAAGGATCAACTAGCATGCCTCTTGAGCTAGTACATACAGATGTATGTGGTCCATTCAGGAAAAGGACACCTCGAGGAGAAGAATACTTGATATTATTCATTGACGATTTCTCCAGGTTTGTCTAGTTAGGACTTATGAAGCACAAAGATGAAGCATTCGAAAAATTCAAATCCTTTAAAGCCTTGGTTGAAAATGAATCAGGATACAAAATTTAGTGCCTCAGATCTGACAGAGGTGGGGAGTTTACCTCAAATGAATTTTTCGATTTCTGTGAAGAACATGGGATAAGAAGAGAATCCTCTACAGCTAGAACTCCTCAGCAAAATGGAGTGGTGGAAAGAATGAACAGAACAATCCAACAAATGGCTCGTGCTATGCTTGATGAGTCTGGAACTCCCGCAACTTTCTGGGGTGAAGCTGCATATGCTGCTGTTGTTATTCTCACCAAAACAAATGTCCGGTTGAACAGCACTCAAACCCCTCATGAGCTCTGGTATGGTGAGACTCCTTCTGTAAAGCACTTCAAAATCTTTGGGAGCAAATGCTATATTAAGAATACTGATGAGCAACTTGGCAAACTTGAACCTAGAGCAGATGAAGGCATTCTTCTTGGTTATTCTCCACACAGCAAAGCATACAAGTGCTACAATAAAAGACTTGGAAGAATTGTTGACAACATTGATGTAGTGGTTGATGAGAAGGGATACATTCCTAGGCAAGTAAATCATGAAGATATCGAAGAAGATGAAGACTACCCTCAAAGACAGAATGATGAAGAAGAAGAACCTCAAGAAGAACCAGAGGAGCAGATAAGGATAGAAGAGAAGACTCCATCTAGATATGTTCAGAAGAATCATCCAGAATCTCAGATTTTGGGGCAGAAAGAAGTAGGTGTACAAACAAGAAGAACAATTGCAGAAGCTTCAAGCTATTTGGCATTACTCTCTTCCACTGAACCACAAAATGTGAAAGAGGCATGCAAAGATGAATGCTGGGTCAAAGCAATGGATGAAGAACTTGAGCAGATTGAAAAGAACAACACTTGGGAGCTGGTTCCTAGACCAAAGGATAAGAATGTTATAGGGACAAAATTCAAAAATAAATTGGATGAAAATGGAGAAGTAATTAGAAACAAGGCCAGACTTGTTTGTAAAGGGTATGCGCAGCAAGAAGGAATAGATTTTGAAGAAACTTTTGCTCCTGTTGCAAGACTTGAGGCCATCCAAATGTTCCTTGCTCTCTCAAGCTTTCAAAACTTCAAAGTATTTCAAATGGACGTGAAATTAGCCTTTTTGAATGGAGACTTGGAAGAAGAAGTATATATTGAGCAGCCAGATGGGTTCATTCTCTGAAATGATCCAAATCTTGTATGCAGGTTGAAAAAGGCTCTTTATGGTCTCAAACAAGCTCCAAGGGCTTGGTACTATCGTTTGGACAAATATCTTCATCAACAACATTTTTCAAAAGGATCAGCAGATAGCAATCTTTATATAAAAGTTGAAAACGACAAATTGCTAATACTTGTTGTGTATGTAGATGACATTATCTTTGGCAGCAATGAAGAAGCTATGAGTCAAAGCTTTTCCTTGGTAATGCAGAAAGAATTCGAAATGTCCTTGCTGGGAGAACTGACATATTTTCTTGGTGTGCAAATCCAACAAAAAGAAGGAGGGATCTTTTTGTCTCAAACCAAGTATCTCAAGTAGATTTTGAAGAAATATGGCATGGAAGATGCAAAACCAGTATGTACACCTATGGTCATAGGATGTAGCCTCAGTACAAATGATGAATCAACAACAGTGCATCAACCAACCTACAGATCTATGATTGGAAGTCTACTTTATTTGACAGGTACCCAACCAGACATAATGCATGTAGTAGGAATAGTTGGAAGATTTCAGGCAAATCCAAAGGAAACTCATCTTCAGGCAGTAAAGAGAATCTTCAAATATCTTCAAGGAACTCAAAACTATGGCTTATGGTATCCTAGAGATACAAATCTCACACTTCATGCTTATACAAATGCAGATTGGGCCGGAAGCGTGGATGACAGGAAGAGCACAAGTGGTGGTGCATTCTTTATGGGTTCCAGATTAGTATCTTGGTTCAATAAGAAACAGAGTTCGATTGCCTTGTCTACAGCTGAAGCGGAATATGTTGCTGCTGCATCTTGCTGCACTCAACTCCTTTGGATGATGCAGACCTTGCAGGATTTTCAAATCACTTGTATACCACCCATCTCCATCTTATGTGATAATACAAGTGCAATCAGCATTTCAAAGAACCCAGTCATGCATTCAAAGACCAAACACATACCGATCAAATATCATTTTCTCCGAGAACAAGTACTTGAACAAAAGGTCAAGTTGGAGTATGTTCCTTCTAAGGAACAAGTGGCTGATATACTCACCAAACCATTGCCCAGGGAGACCTTTGAATGCCTCAGGCAAAAGCTGGGGGTTGTTGATGCATCATCTTGTTGTTGAATCTCTTCTGATGGTTGGTTGTACGCAAGGCTCATCTGGGATATATGCGTACAGGTGCTGGGTTGCGGATTGATCGAAGATCGAATGGCACAGGTTCAGGGGGAGCATATAATGCATTGTTGGCATTATGGAGGAAGTACAGAAGGAGATCATGGATGCTGGTCTGAATATTGCTGCAATATGTCTCTATCTCTTTCATGGTCATTTATGGTGTTTGGTGGATTATGGTTCTTCTTTGCAGATCTGGTTTATAGTCAAGGGGAGCATGTTCTTAGGGGGAGCATAACCCTTTGCCCTTGATGTCAAAGGGGGAGAATGACGTTGAAGATCTTGAGGTTGCCATCAAGTCCAAAGGGGGAGATTGTTGGCATTATGATTCTGGTATGGCTCTATGTTACAGGTGTTGTACTTGATGGCAACTCTCTTAAGTGGAAATGCTCTGTTCAGGCTCTCAAAATGTTGGAAATTAAGAGGTAAGCAGGTGAATGGTTCAAAAGGTGTGGACCCGTAGGTACGCCGGCCAGGAAGTGCGTACATACCCGCAAGTACACCATGTAAAAGGTGCGGACCCCAGTTCACTCACTTCAAGGCAGAGAAGCGCGCTCACGTGGGGTTTCTTATGTTTGGCCCATGGTATTTAGCCCGCCGTTCTTGTTTCTATGGTTTTGGCCCGTGGTATAAGATCTAATTTAGCCCCGGTTTGGATCCCTTGTATTGGTTATTGATGGTTTTGTCCCATGGTGTGAATGAGGGCTTGACTATAAATAGGGAAGGAGATCACTTGGCAAGAGCATCTTTTGCAAATTGAATATCTTAAGATCTGAAATATTGGGTTATCGGTTTAAAAGCTTGATCTATATAAAAGTGAAGTTGAAAGTGAATCTATGAAGCGTGATCTCTCGGGCGCATGATCAGATCTGGGCATCTGACTATCTGTGGCACACTAGTGGACTGCCAATTTGGCCCTAATCAGAGGTACGCAGGTAATTAACTGTGCAGGTGCGTGGGTACGCACAATAGAAGAAGGCGCAGTGCGTGGGTACATACAGCAGAAGAAGGCGCAGTGCGTGGGTACGCAGCGCGATAGTGGTTTAGGTGTGGAGGCACAATGAAAGTACGCGGCGCTACAGAAGCCGCAGGTGCGTAGATACGCGGTGCGACAGAAGCCGCAGGTGCGGAGCTATAGTAGAGGTACGCGGCGCGATAGAAGCCGTAGGTGCGGAGCTACAATATATGTATGCGGCGCGACAAAAGGTGCAGGTGCGTAGATACGCAGTGCAACAGAAGGCTCTTTGCGGGTATACGCAGGGGAGCAGAAGGTGAAGTGCGGAGCCACGCAGGCCAGATAAAGAAAAACTGCGGATCTGTCTTAAGACTTTTGTTGGCTGAATTTTTCTGTTGATAAGGTGTTCTGGGTTTAGTTTACTGTTATTGTTGATCTGGTTACTGCAGTTGACTGTGTGATTTACATGTACTTGATGATCATTTGATGTTCATGGATCCAGTTTGAAAATTTATGAAAAGTGGTCCTTGAAAGAAAAGAAGTAGGGGGTTGTAGCTCCCTTCCAGGAGAGACTGGAAAACGAGAGAGAATTGTAGCTCTCTGCAGGTTGTAGCCTGCGTACTGGTAAAGGACTGCACCAGTACAAAACCATTGTAAAAGGAGTTTCTAATTTGAAAGAAGATAGAGACATATTGCAGCAGGTGGTTTTCACCCACATTGGGTTTCCACCTTATATCTGGTGTTCTTTGGTGTGACTATCTGATTTTCTTGTTCATGCTCATTATTTTATGGTACTGACATGCAAAAATAATTCAAAGTATAAATAAGGAAGATTTATTAAAAGAACTTGATAATACTAATTCACCCCCCCCCCCTCTCAGTATTATTTCCAGCAATTTGCAGTCCTGTTGCAGTTTCTAGGTCATAACAGTGATTTTACTCATTAGGTCTAGGGTTAGTCAATTTGGTCTTCGCAAAGTCTAATAAAGCCAGCAGGCTAGAGGGAGGTCCTTGATAAGTTGTTATTTCAAAATATTCTTATCGTCATATGGATGGATTATGACTTCTCTTCAAAACTCTGTTTTGAAGATAAGTCGACATTTCGTTTTATTTGTAATAATTTTTCAAAATTTTCAGTTCTTGAATTCTCCAGGCTGTTATAGACATTTTTGTGCCTTACAGCCCTAAGCATGAAATGTCCATAAACCAAGGGATCCTAAGTCCCTAAAAGTGTTGTTCCTACCCCTAGAGGAACAAGGTCAACCAATTACAGCTTCTCCCAGAAGTTCTCCACCAGAAACTGCTCAGAATCAGTCAAATCAGGATCATTTCAGCTGCTCCACTAGCTAGCTGCGTTGCATAGCACCCCAGTACACTAGCTAGGTGCGTTGCAACGCACCTAAATGCACTACCAGGGTGCGCTGAGTGGGAAATGACAAATGGCAGTGTCATTCCGCGAGGTGGACAGACAATGGAAGCTTCCAGAATCTTCCCCAATGACACTTGCCTCACTAAGTTCGACCAAGGATGAGTAAGAGGCTCTCAATCTCCAAGTGGAAGCAAGAACTAACAGAGAGAGGCCACTAGTCAAATCATAAGCTGACTCATCCTCTTTGCATACATCTATATATGGATCCCTCATCCCAAAGATCCAGGGGCGGGAATTTTGTACATTGCAGAGAATTGCTGTTGGTTTTGAGATAGAGATCAGTGTATTGGGTGATTTATGCTTTGTTGGAGGTGAAGAGGGGATTCCTTTGCTGGGGGGTTGATGCTGGATCAGGAATCATCGGTTGTAACTCCTCCTGGACCTTCTTGTTATATCAATAAAACTATTTGAGTTTCTCCTACATGCTTGTGTATCAGTGATGTTTTGTTATATTTGCATGTTTAGCTTCAATATGATCCTAAGCTATTTATGAATATAAATCCATGTCTTTGTGTAGTTTTCCTCTTCTGTGATCTTGCAGGAACTTGGTGAAGCTGGGCAAGTAAGGGAGCAGGTAGCTGGAAGCTGTCAAAGAGGAGAGAGATTGGATCAAAGGACTAGCGCAAGACACAGGTTGGTTCATCCTATTCCTCTTCGTTTATAGTTCATAAAGAAGAATACGAAAGTAGTTTTCCTTGTTTGTTTCTAAGGTACTGTCACACCTTAGTGGGATAGGGGCGTTCTGAGTAGAAACTTTTCCCGTTAACAAAATGGCGACTCCACTGGGGATCGTGTCTAGTTAGTTTGTTTGTGTTTCTCTTGGTGTTTGTTTCATAAACACAGAAGTAGCAATCGAACTGCATTTGCCATCATCAAATGAAAAGTAGACACCTGCTATTTCAATCCATTCACTGGATTTGTTTATGATCTGTCTGATTCACGAATGATCTGATTACCCTTTGTGATAGCTCTTAGACCTCCTTTAAATCCACCCTCTGATTGTGCATTACTGATTGCTTTTACTCGGCCAAAATCCATAGATTAAACTACAAACCCTGACCAAGGACCCGGATAGAAGTCTCGTTTCTGCCCCAGCGTAGGCTCTTGGAAGAGATTCTACATTTAAAAGCAGTTCCCGAGAGGGCTACCTGTGCTGCAATCCAGTTTCTCTGTGTAACAGGTGCGCTGATCAGCCTAGCCCTGTGCAGCTGAGGTTCTTTGCTTCATTTTTTTAGTTTTGTCTCTGATTTTTGCAGCCTGTGATCAGTGTGTGTCTGTTTAAAAACCCTTTTTCTTTGCCTTAATTCCGCCTCCTTTTTACAAAAAGACTGTAGATGTTCTTTGTGTGTTTGTTACATCATTTACAGTTTTCCATTGAAAGAGTAAAATAGTCATACTGTCGTCCTTGGATTTAGATCTGTCGTAAGATTCGATTTTGATCTTAGGAGAAAGTTTATTTGCTGTTGACAGTCGATTATGCTTTTACTTTTACCTTTGGTTTGAATTTGTCACTTTCTAGTGTCGAAACGAGTGTTTATTTCAAAATCATAAAGTGTTGTAATCTTCTCTACCTTTTGATTTCGAAAAGAAGCTTGTTTGTGTTTGTCGCTTGAAAGCAAATTCAGATTTGTACATCAACTTTCTTTTTAGGCATCAATATTAAGAAAGTGAAAACAAATACATGCATATGTGCATTTGCATATTGATAGTCTGTTTGGCTTGATTTAGGAAAAGTGCATTTACAGTGTGCTCTTTTCTCTTTGAGAAAAGATTGTGTCTTTCTTTTCCCCTTGTAGCTAGGATTTTCATTGCTGAAAATAG
Source organism: Pinus tabuliformis (assembly GCA_031772625.1). Lineage (NCBI taxonomy): Eukaryota > Viridiplantae > Streptophyta > Pinopsida > Pinales > Pinaceae > Pinus > Pinus tabuliformis. Next base: position 786,614,687 of record CM062820.1, on the reverse strand, counting down.
ATAAAAGCTTGCTTATCATCTTTAGATTGCATTTTAGGAATTACATCTACATCTCGTGGTGATCCCAAAAGGCAAACTTCTAAGAAAGATCAACTTAAAATAATTTGAATGAATATAACAACGCTTTGGAACTTAACGCACAACATTTAGAGGTCTAGGCTAGAGACGTATTCCGACGTCGTAAAGCCTGGTAACTGTTGTCCTCACTGATGGTTGGGTGATTCCTCCACTTTGAGACGATAAGTGCCAGTACGGACTTGTGCTCCCACGTATCGTCGAGTATATATTGGGAGACCCCTATAGGCTTAAAACCTTTTATCCATAGGAAGCCGTGTCGGCCGCCCTACTGATTGCAATGCACCGAACACAGCATTCGGGAAGATTGACTGCCGTACCATAAAAAGTATTCTGCAGTTTTGCGATTGGTTTGGTACTCCCTCTACCTAGATCTCTAGAGCAGTCCTTTTCGTTCCTTTTCAGACTCCTTAACGGAAAAGGTCCATCTGAGCACTTGTCACTTCAGGCTCATTAAAAATCGAAGGAGACTAGAGTCATCTTTTGTTTTTTCTCGACTCTTTAAAATTGAAAAAACAAGTTGTGTCAAAGCGTCTTAAAATTTATTTTAAACAGAATATTCATACCCTTTGCCTACGTTGATCTTAGGTTGAAAAAATGGAGTCTACCAACCAAGGAATTCCCCTTGGTGGAAATCCTAGTCCCTTCTCCTCTTGGGGAGATGATTGTGCACCCCATATGGCCACATTGTCGCTTCCAGGACTGACAATTGGCTTGCCAGTCTGGCTCTTCTCAACCAATGTCGTTCAGAACACCACTATTCCTGAACAATCGAATCAGTAATTAGACGAGTCCAGAGTTGCCCACCAACCTTCTACTTCCTCTAATTCTTCCTCTCCTCCTTCCTCTTCGCTTGATGGGGCCGACAAAGCCAAAAGTCAAGTTCCTAAGGAGAAGAAGGAGAAGAAGAAGAAAGAGAAGAAGAAGAAGGAGCCAAAGGCGAATGGGGGAAAACGAGTGTCGTCTAACGAAAATCCACACACTGCACCGACCAGGCCTAAATCGCCATGTGTCATTTGCAAAGGAGACCACTTTCACAGAGATTGTCCTTGCATACCTCGGATACTAAGGGATTGGTCTCCTCGTTTGCACAATCTGGTGTCATCAACCTCTGATGATCATGTTGAAAGCACACCATCAACTAGCGAAAGTGAGGCCCCAGGACAAAGAGGGAAAGCTAGATTTCCCTGTAAACTGTGCGAAGGCAATCATGCCCTCCACCGTTGTCCCTTCATAGACGAAGCGAAAAGAGTTTTGGATGATCGTCCAGTTTCACTGTTATGACTTCCTCCTGGATATAAAAAACTCTTGCCGAGTCCGTCGCTAGTTGAGAATCCAGCCGGCCCGCTCAAGTGGTCAGCTGAAGTGCCTATCATCGAAGATAAACCATCTGAACCCATACCAGACGAAAGTCAAAAGGTCGAGGTGGCAGTTGACCCGGTCTTTCCTTCAGAGGTTTTATCTTCGGATGATACAGTCACTGAAGAGAACAAGGATGACACCGTCCAAATTCTCTTCATCAACACAAACTCCGACGAACATGGGGGCAATCTACCCATTCCCTTACCGCAGGAGGGGAGTTCGTCAGAGCCATACCCGGCCGTCTACTCGGTCCCACCTCCAAGCAACCTAGTTGTCTCCTTCGATTGGAATCAACTAGGCAGACCCCGCTTACCAGCAAGCATACCATTCCAAATTATCGTTCAAATATATAGAATGGTCATGGCTGGTACCATCATAGATGAGGGGGCTTCTGTGAGTATCCTTTCCTCTATTGCTTGGAAAGAGCTTGGTTCGCCATTGCTGTTGCCTGAGATGAGAAATCTGACAGGCTTTGATAAAGGAACCAGTCGACCTTTAGGGATCCTTCCCAATGTGCCCATAACATTGAGAGTGAAGACAGTTCAAATGAACGTAATGGTAGTTCAAGGACCCTTGGATTATAACCTACTCCTTGGACGAGACTATATTTATTGCATGGGAGCCATCGTCTCCTCACTCTTTAGAGTAATGTGTTTTCCGCATGAAGGAAGAGTGGTCAAGCTCGTGGACCAGCTTTCATTTCCCGGATCGCGCATAGCAAATAGTCATATACCATCCCTAAATGGTCTATTCACGCAAGAAATGTCTCAATCTCCAGTCCGTCCTCCCGACGAGCGCGAGTAATTCGGAGGGATATGACTGAAACCCAGGGGGCATGCATCCTGGTCTGCTTCGGTAGGAAAACTTCGGGTATAGGGTAGATTTCCACGGGAGAATATGACCAATCTATACCTCGTCCGTGATTGGAAGAGGGGTTATTCTAGAACAAGATTCTCTTGTCAAAGTTATGTGAGTTGACAGAACAGAGTCACTCGCCTTTGTTTATCTCGGTAGACATCACCAAAGAAGTGTTTTGTTTGCACCGCAAATCGAGCAATCTTTGGGTAACCTGTAAGAGGTAGGTCTCTCCCGGTAAAACAAATGTTTTATTGGACTGAAGAAGGGGTAACCTTGAAACCATACTTTATACCTGGGGGCATGCAAACCTTTTGGAGTGCAAGCGAAGGGCGACTATTTATTTTTTAAATTTTTAGGACCTCTAATCCTTTAAACTCGTAGGATTAGTCATCACCTAACTTGCATAAAGAAAGGATGTGGGGCAAAAATCTAAAAGTTGCCGTTTTATATGAGACATTCTTATCATATGATTGGATTAATCGAGAAGTTTTAGCACATAGTTCAATCTCGTTAAAAAATAAACATAAGACATGAGCAAGTGTTTCCACCCGCGTTTAAGCTCATTAAAAAATGAACTATTCCCCGGTAAATAACCACCGTGAATGAAGATTTCAGCCATTAAAGCCTTGGTCGTGTTTGCACTGTCACCTCCACTTTTCCATTGGCCGATCATTCACCTCCATTTGATTGTTTACCCATTTTGAGGAACAGCTGCGAAGAGTGATTTCACTAGCCATCCTTGTGACACTGCCGTGATTGGAAAATTCCAACCATTACCTGGAATCAGCTGCTACCCATTTTATCACTCGTTCCTCAAAAGACGAGTCTTCTTTAAGCTCTTTTCAATTGACTCGTAAAATATGAAAAGATTGCTGAGTTTTGGCCTTCCAGCTCGTTAAAGCGACCGGAAGTGCTATCCCTCCTCTAGATTTTAATCTTTTTGGACCTGAGGGATTATTGCACAAAAAGATCGAGCGTTTGTTTTGTTCGGCTTGTTAAAACTATCGAAAATTCATCCCTTCTGTATTGTTTTATACTTTTTCGGACTTAAGGGATTAGATGACGAAAAAGGAATTTCGGAGTTACCTTTACGTACCTTTTCAGACTCTCTAAAAATGAAAAGGACCGAGTTATCTTTGTCGTTAAAAAGATTAATAGCGACAAACTTGTCTTTAGATGAGAACGAGTTTCACTATCGCTAGGCTCGTTAAAACATAGCGATGGGTTTGCCCGAAGGGCAAATTATAGAACAAGCATATGTTATCCTCCTCAAGCTTGACAAAAATAAAGAGGTACTGGTCAACAATGACTGGGGAAAAATTGGGAAGAAACTCAAAGAATCTTTATTGGTAGCAAGTCGCTCTTGAACATGACACTTCCACTCCGTGCCTGAGTCGGGTTGGGTTGTTTCATTCGCCGGTCACATCACCATGGTCACGCCATACCATCCACATTTGGGGTAAATGCTACCAATCCATCACATAAGTGTCTCCGACATGTTCAAGAGAAGTCATCCAGAGAAGTCACCCAGGTCCCATCCACTACCATACATTATACTTCATTCCTTCATGACCGCCATCCTGAACCATATATCATCAGATCGTTTTCACCTCCATCAAAATCATTTGCTCCGTTCCGTGTCATTGATGTGGGATTCATCAAGGCCCTCCTTTGACGGATCGCTTCTTGTCGACATCAGCTCATTATCCAAGAAGTTGATCTAGGAACACCCCATTCAGTACTTTGAAGCTTGCATGCTTCAATGGCAAGTTTCTCACTTCCGGCGACAGGTATACATCAATGACCTTCGACCGAAAGATTTTGCGTGGTGTTCGACGCCAAGTCCTTTATTCACACCACGTGAATTGTACTGCAGTACCTTGAGGGTCATCATCATTATCGGTGATTCCTCTCGTGCTTGTTAACAGTTTACATCATCGACTGGTAATCAAGCGATGTCTTTCCATGTTCGACTTCAAAACATTTCTCACATGGATCGACTTGTACTTCGAGTGAAGATCGGACGAGATTGAAGACCCCGGATCTAGTTTCATCCATCCGGGCTGCGATATATATTCAGGAAAAATAAAAACATTGACATGTACAGCATTGCAGCACAGATAATCATCCTACCAAAAGGATGATGACTTCATCAGAATCATTAGTCTACCATCAGACGATTGTCTGTCCTGTGTACATAAAAATGAATTTATAAAGCTGAGCATGGGAATGCCCGCCTCAGTTAGATCATGAAAACAGTATGAAGATAATGTATTGTATTATATCTTATTACAGGTCTCCTCTCAGCATTGAAAGAACTTCGGATCCTCCTAATAAAGCATTTCACCCGAGAAATGGCCTCATACTTTAGGGGGCAACTGTTATAGACATTTTTGTGCCTTACAGCCATAAGCATGAAATGTCCATAAACCAAGGGATCCTAAGTCCCTAAAAGTGTTGTTCCTACCCCTAGAGGAACAAGGTCAACCAATTACAGCTTCTCCCAGAAGTTCTCCACCGGAAACTGCTCAGAATCAGTCAAATCAGGATCATTTCAGCTGCTCCACTAGCTAGCTGCGTTGCATAGCACCCCAGTACACTATCTAGGTGCGTTGCAACGCACCTAAATGCACTACCAGGGTGCGCTGAGCGGGAAATGACAAATGTCAGTGTCATTCCATGAGGTGGACAGACAATGGAAGCTTCCAGAATCTTCCCCAATGACACTTGCCTCACTGAGTTCGACCAAGGATGAGTAAGAGGCTCTCCGTCTCCAAGTGGAAGCAAGAACTGACAGAGAGAGGCCACTATTCAAATCATAAGCTGACTCATCCTCTTTGCATACATCTATATATGGATCCCTCATCCCAGAGATCCAGGGGCGGGAATTTTGTACATTGCAGAGAATTGATGTTGGTTTTGAGATAGAGATCAGTGTATTGGGTGATTTATGCTTTGTTGGAGGTGAAGAGGAGATTCCATTGCTGGGGGGTTGATGCTGAATCAGGAATCATCGGTTGTAACTCCTCCTGGACCTTCTTGTTATATCAATAAAACTATTTGAGTTTCTCCTACATGCTTTTGTATCAGTGATGTTTTGTTATATTTGCATGTTTAGCGTAAATCTGATCCTAAGCTATTTATGAATATAAATCCATGTCTTTGTGTAGTTTTCCTCTTCTGTGATATTGTAGGAACTTGGTGAAGCTGGGCAAGTAAGGGAGCAGGTAGCTGGAAGCTGTCAAAGAGGAGAGAGATTGGATCAAAGGACTAGCGCAAGACACAGGTTGGTTCATCCTATTCCTCTTCGTTTATAGTTCATAAAGAAGAATACGAAAGTAGTTTTCCTTGTTTGTTTCTAAGGTACTGTCACACCTTAGTGGGATAGGGGCGTTTTGAGTAGACACTTTTCCCGTTAACACAGGCGCAACCCTGGTCTCCTTTGCCAAATTCAATTTCAGCTATCCCTGCAAAAAATTGTCAAGAAATTCATCATTTCAATCAAAAAATCAAGGAGGAAACAAAAAGGTCAGAGTTCTATTAATTGTGAAAAAGTGTCAATTGCAAAACACTACAAAATGTGTTTTGGAGAGACAAAAATCAAATTGATTTCTATATAAAGGTTTTTCCATGAAGATGAAGGTCATTTTGTATGCCAATGTTGGAGAAAAGAATTTCAAGGCGAATTTGTGAGAGCAGTGCGTGTTTTGGAGAGAACAGGCTTGCAGCTAACCGGCGCGACGCATATAACAGGTGGCGCGGCACACATAGAGCGCGCGGTGCACTGGGATTTCCGCCTAGTGTAAATTTAAACGATGCAACACACACAGAGAGCGCGATGCACTGGGTTTTGAGCGTGGCGCATATAGCGTCAAGCCCGAAAATTGTTGGAAGCTTCACCAAATTTCTCATACTTGCCTAGATTTGCCAGGTAGGGTTGCTATCTTGCTATTGCATCAAGTTTTATGATAAGAGACGGTGGTTAATGGGTGATAGTGGTTGCAATTTTTTTTTTCAAAACCTACTCCTAAAGATCCTCAAGCCAATTGCAGCCAGGTTTAAAATTCATTGTTTTTTCCACCAAGATTTCGTCTCCCTCCCATTTGTTCCCTTATCTTCACTAATCCCTAATTCCCTGTCACCTAAATTCATTTATCCCTTCTCCCACATACTCCTCTAACCTCACACATCAAACCTATACAACTAATCCCAAACCCTAAACCCTATTCCCATACATCAATCCCTCAAACCCTCTCCCATATTTCCCTATTAAATTTTTCCCAATAATTCCCATTCCTCAATATTGTTTCCCCTTCCTAACAATCCCTAACAGTCCCTGTTGCATTTGTTTTTTCCCTTGGTGGCAGAATTTGAATACAACATCCAAAAGAGCAGTTCAAGCACAGTTTATACACAGCAGTCATTTTGTCTTTGAGGTAGTTTGTCCAGCAGTCATGGCATCTGAGCATTCATCGGACTATGAGGTAGAAACCCAAAGTGACTCTCCCTTGGAAGAACAGGCACCCCAGAGACCTCATAAAAGTGGCAGGCATTTTAGGGAAGAACCAACCACCCTTACAGAATTGCAGGCCTGCTCTCATGCTACAAATTTTGTCAAAAGGTGGCTAGTGTCCAATTTCATCATGAGTTGGCTCGTCTTTTTGTGCTGCACTTGCACGGAGATCAAGCTATCTTGGCTGGTGTCACCTTCACACTTACACCAAAATCTGTCTCCTTAGCAACTGGTATATCGAACATTGGTGAACCATGGCACAAGAAACAAAAGATTGATCGGCAGCATTATGAGCCATACATTAAAACCAGTTGCTTGAGGCAGCTCAAGGGAGTGTTCCCGTCCCGGTATCTGAAAGATGAATATGCTCCACTAATGAGATTGATCATGAAATATTTCAGCTGTGAGGGACGATTCTCTCGTCTTTATGCTTATCACATCAGCTTGCTCATGCATTTCACCATGGTACAGATGATGAACATTCCGTATTTCATTTGCCGGAACATTGAGAGAATGACCACCTTTATACAACGTAAAACCCCTCAGCAGCAACTTAACAGTGTATATCATTTTGCTCTTATTAAGATTTTGGTGGTTCATCAGCTTGGATTGCAGGGCATCACTTGGGATGATTTCATCTCTCGTAACTTCTTCAGGGTTTCATGGGGAGTATGAGAGGTTAAGCATGAGCGTGAACCTTCTCATCAATATGAGCACCTTGAGACTGCTAGTGTGCCGGTTTTCATCACATATCAGAGAGGCACCAGACATTTGTTTGCAGCGGCAAAGCGAGTGTTATCTCCACCCGGGGTGGAAGGGGCCTCGCTTCCTCCATTAGCATCACAGGTATAGGACAAAGGCAAGGAACCAATGCAATATGAGGGGCCTTCAGGTGAGCCATCAGGTGAACGAGAGACCAAGTTCATTCTCCTTCATGATGATGATACAGATACAGGTCCACAAAGCGCCAAACTTAGAGAGATCATCCAGGAGCAGTAATCAGAGATCGAAGCCTTATCCCTTGAATTGGAGAGGGATAAGTGGACCATGAAATACTTGGAGCAGAGGAACAAACAACTTGAGGATCAGAGAGTGATCATGGAGCTACAAAACATTCGTGAGCATCGCCAAGCTGCACAAAGGAGAAGAGTTGAGCTCACATCATTGGAGCAAGAAATTAATGAGGATCGGGAGGCCAATCTTGAGAGAGTGAACATGCACTTAGAGAGGCTGTTGGACAAGGTCAAAAAATACCATGCACTACTGAGACACATGGCTTTTCACTACATGGCGTGCAATAAAGTGTGCAAGGCTCGAATCAGGAATTTGAAGGGGAAATTGAGGAAGGCAATCAAGAAGTAAAAGAGGCAAAGGGAGCTTGATCGTCTTCAGATATTGGTCGAGATCTCTTTAGCCCAGCATAACACTTGATAAGGAAGCTCCAGCCCAAATTTCAAGAAATTTGGGGCATTTTTGGTATTTTTGGAAATTTTTGTGCAAAAAACAGGGTTTTTCTCCCTGTGCGCCGCGCCACGTGGCGCGCGCTTACAATAGGAGGCTCCAAATGCAAAAAAGTTTATAGTTTTGGATTTTTCATGGAAAATCATGACTGTTGGTGCTTGGACAAGAAATTTGGGCAATTTTTGAGTCCTCAGGAAGTCAAAAACATCCTAAAAATGACCTCTCTACCCCTAATTTCACACATAGGAAGCAGTCTTGGGCTATTGAGGTTTTGGAGGCGAAAATGGGCACCAAATTCAGAAATTCCACTTGGGTTGGAAAGTAGACAGGCAGGGCTTTCGAACAAGCACACTTGGGCTCAATTTGGACTTCAGAAAGTGCCTCAAAATTAGCAGCAAAGTAGCACGATGCATACAGAAATTGGCGCCGCGCACAGAGGTTTTTGGCCCAATTTTTCACTTTCCAGCTCAGAAATTCGACCAGTTTGACTAGTTTTTCTTTGTGATGTAATTTTTGACTTATCTTGATGTAATTGAGTGAAAATGATGTAATTTTGACACTTAGTTACTTGTTCTAGAGGATTCATTCACCAAAGAGTGACAATTTAATGTATGAATCAATTTCCTACCTTATAGAGGCAAGTTGTTTTGATTGCCTAGATTTTAGTGCTTTGTTTGGAATTGGTTGAAACAGCTCCTAGAAGGATGAGCTCGACCCCTAGAGGCAAGGGAAGAGGTTGGATTGTCTATATTATGTAATTTCTAAGTCATTTTTAGGGTTGGACTTTTGGGAAAAGTTTGGCAATCTATTGTACATTCTATCTTTGCATTTTTGGCTAAGGAAAGACCAGGGTTTTGCAGCACTATTTGGGATCCATGTGGCTTTATGTTTTGATGGTGTGCCTCTCTAAGTAATTATAAGTTTATCTAGTGTTATGTGTATCATTTTCTTGCTTCTTCTTCTGAAGTTGAAACAAATGAGTGATTAAGGTGGAATCCATAACTGTTATGCTCTGCCTTTGTAAATTTCCTTATTTTCATCTGTTTAAGGATAATTTTTTAGACTCTCTTGCTCTCCCTAGCTCCTCACCAGTCTCATCTATCCATCTCACTTGCTTTAAAGCATCAAACGATTTTCTTCCTTGCCCCAATCAGATCTCTGCAGAAACTGTGCCTCATCCCTGAGCCCAAAATTTCCTTTCCCATTTTTTCAACAAAACCCTCAAAAACTTAAATCAAATCCCTACAATACCTAGCCTAAGATCAGTTGCAAATTTAGTCATCTCGAACCTTATTGATTACCTTTTGCTGAGATTGACCCGGAGAGAGCCCTCTCCTGTCCTCGTAGGGCTAGCTATGAGGCTGAGCGTGGTTTGATGTGGTCCTAGAACCTTGCCTTTTCAGCCTGAGACAAATCTAGGCTCTAACATTGCGGACCTCTACGCACTTTTCCTTTAGCACACAGAGAGGTACCGCATTTGGTTCTGCTAGAAGCTTGCGGACCCTGTTAAATTTTTTGAAAAAACTAAAATGTTTTCTTCCAGTTAAGTTTAGGTTTTGTTTATGACTTTTAGTGTCTACCCAGATCTGCATGTGTTCTGTCAAAAATCTCTTGCAAGTAAGTTCCATTGGTATTTTTGTTTTAGATGATTTTCTAGAAGTTTTGTGTGCCTGGATTGGTTTTCACTTGGTCTTTGTAGCGACTCAGAGATTAGAAGCCTAAAAAACCTTAGATTACCCTGGTCTTTTTTGTCTTCTTGATGAGTCTGACTGGTTTGTGAAATCTACCCTTGGTGAGAAATATATTTTGTTTTCTCTTTGCAAAGCTTTGAACGAACTTGCTTATAAGTTTTGAATTTCATTTTTATAAAAGAAAACACATTTGGATGTTTTTTGATTGATTTGTTATTCTGAACGAATTAATCCTTAGTTTGTTGAATAACTAAGTAAAATGTCCTAAAAAAGATTTGAAGCTTTTATACATTAGGTTTTTCAAGTTTTTAGATCTCAAAATTAGTTTTTGTAGTTTTGAGTGTTTTCTAGAACTTGTAGATCTCTTTTGAAAGAAAATTGTTTTTTGTAGTTTTTGAATGTTGAGAAAGAAAAGGGATTTTTTTTGAGCTTTAATTAGTAGTCTCGTTTTGAGTTTATCGAAAAAGACAAAAGGATTTCCTTTTTATTTCTATGTTGAAATGAGGATTTGTTTCTTAAAGAATTTCATTTTCGAACTCTTTCTTTTAGCTAGAAATTCATTGAAGGAAAAACAAATTGTTTATCATTTTAGGTGCATTTTTAGTGTTTTTGGAGTCGAGTCTTCACACCATCAAAGTTTCATTTCCATAGCTATTGAATTAAGAAACAACCCATAAAAGTAACGCTTAATTAAAATTGATCTAGCATTTTTTTTTTAATTTCTAGGGCTCTTATCACCAATATAGCTTAGGCTAGTATCTTGGAGTAGGGAGTAATTGACTCTCCAAGATAGTTAAAACAAACAAGTAGATATATCTTGCGGTAGGAAATAAATCCAATTGTAATTGATATAATCTGGGAAGCTCCTCTTAAAGGAGTCAATCATGAGATCATGTTCGAACCTTTGAGACAGTCAAGTCTGTCTCATTGGGAAAGATAGAAGATTTACGTGTATTAAAAGCAGTAAACCTCGGATTAACCATTGTCGAGGAGCCTGGGGTCACTTGTTTGTAAACCTCAGATTGATCATGTTGAGGAGCCTTCAAGGGGATTGAGTTTTGTTACTCTTCCCTTGCGCGTAGATTGGATCGTTGACTGTTCCCCCAATTGTATTTGTTGTTGTTGGTAACCTTAGTGTCCATATACTTAAGATTATTTCCTAAGGTGATGGTGAAGGATGGGTCTCACTGTACCTGGAACAAACGTTGACTAGACTCACTTGGACTCTCTGGGGGGTTCTCTTCACTCGAGATGGTTATGTGAAGAAACTTGTGCCAGTTTGTTTCATTAAGCAGGTTGTCGGGGTAATTGTTCCAACCGCCATTTCTGTATTAAATTCTACGATGTTGGATTTCATCACCAACTAGTGTTTTTGGTATGGAAAGTTACTGTTTGTGTGTGGTTTGAACTCTTAGATTTTTTAGGCGTGTGATTCAATTGTTTGTTTCTTTAGAGACTTTAGGTGCTTTTATTGAAATTTTCTTTGTTTGCGTGTGATTATTTTCATCCTACACCCAGAGATTATTATCCTTGATCAATCATGTCAAGACAGTCATCCATGTTTTCCCAATCACTGGAAACATTTTTATATGGCAGTCCTACTGTTCCTTTGGGGTACCAGTCACTTTCTGGTACTTTTTCAGGAGCAACTCCTCGACCGACTGAACATCAGTTATCACCTGGTAATAATGGAACTAAAACGTTGAACGTAGAACAGATCTTTATGATGTCTGGTAGTATTCCAAATCCTCAACCTCAAGGTAGTCAGTTACCGCCTGGGGGGCAAGGTAGTCAGTTACTGCCTGGAGGGCAACCTCAAAGTAGTCAGTTATCACCTGGGGGGCAACCCCATGGTAGTTAGTTTCCGCTTGGAGGGCTACCTCAAGGTTTTCAACCTTCAGAACAATACATACCTCAAGGTTTTCAACCTTTAGGACAGTAAGAACCCATTATGATGATGTCTCATGTTAGGGTTGCGACGCGATCGCAAGATTATGGTAGTAAAAATCCTGTTGATGGTAAAGAAGCAGAATCTTCTAATTCAAACCCATCAACTACACCTCCTCCTGGGTCTGCTCCACTACAGATCGAGAAATCCAACCTAGACTTAGTAACCAAACTGCCTACCAAAGGTATATTTCAGAAATCAGCTTTCAATCCATATGCGAAAGCTGCTCAGAATTATAACATTGTTGAAGACTTAGCTGTTGCCCCTTCAACAATGTCGGCTTTGGAAGTGTTGCAATCATGCCCAACACAGCGTAAATTACTATTGTCTGCTATAGGAGCTGTTGATCTTTAGGATTCGAACCTAATAATCTTCGATTTAGAGAATAGTACACCCCGCCTTCCTCATCAAATGGCTTTCCAGATTCCAGTGTTAGTAAAAAACAGACCTTGCTTTCGAACTGTGATTGATGAGGGAGCTTCTACGTGTATTATGTCGATCCAGTGTTGGAAATCGCTTGGTTCTCCTACACTCAATCAATCTCCGACAATTCTAAAGGCTTTTGATGGCCGGGGGTTCCATCCTATTGGTATTTTCGAAGATTTACCTATAGGGGTCGAAGGCAAAACTGTAAATCTAGATGTGGAAGTGGTTGATGCCCCTCTAGATTACAACCTTCTCTTGGGTCGCAGTTGGTCTTATGCTATGACTACTATTGTTTCATCGGTCTTTCGGCTTCTTAAGTTTCCTCATAACGGAAAGATCATTAAGATAGACTAGCTGAGTTATTTCTCATCTGACCCAGCCTCTAGTGTTCAGCATGTCGGTAAAACAACTATCCCTTACAAGGATGTTGGGGTAGGTTTGATTAAAGATTCTGGTTTACTACAAAATTTTTCCTTCCCTCCTCCTAACGTATCGCCTTCTATTGCAACTATTCATATGATTTCATTGAACACTATTGCTTTTGATAGTAAATCTAGATGTGGAAGTGGTTGATGCCCCTCTAGATTACAACCTTCTCTTGGGTCGCAGTTGGTCTTATGCTATGACTGCTATTGTTTCATCGGTCTTTCGGCTTCTTAAGTTTCCACATAACAGAAAGATCGTTACGATAGACTAGCTGAGTTATTTCTCATTTGACCTAGCCTCTACTGATAGTGTTCAGCATGTCGGTAAAACAACTATCGCTTACAAGGATGTTGGGGTAGGTTTCATTAAAGATTCTGGTTTACTACGAACTTTTTCCTTCCCTCCTCCTAACGTATCGCCTTCTATTGCAACTATTCATATGATTTCATCGAACACTATTGCTTTTGATGATCCTTGGATCGTACCTTCCGTTTCTGAGGTGGATTCATTTGATGGCGCGATGCCTTTGAATCCCTTTGAAATTGCATATCAGGCGGTACAGTCATTTTCTGATTCCTGACCTATTGCGAGGATAGTTTCTTCCTGTCTCAACCTCGTTAAAAAATGAAACCGGAAGTCTCGAGCATAGTTCCTTGTCTTGTGTCAAGCTCATTAAAAATGAAACAAGGAGTCACGAGCATAGTTCCTTGTCTTGTGTCAAGCTCGTTAAAAAATGAATCAAGGATTTTAGAGCATAGTTCCTTGTCTTGTGTCAAGCTCGTTTAAAAAATGAAACAAGGGTTTTGAGGATAGTTCTTTTCCTGTGTCAACCTCATTAAAAAATGAAACAACTCCCTTTCCAAATTGAGTCTTTACAAGATCTCGAAAGTGAACCTTCATTCCATCCACCTGGTTGAATGCAATGAAGCTTGGGGGGCATGTACCTCGATTTGCGTCATTATGCTGGGGGCATGCGAACTTATAACAAGCATAGTTTTTCGTTTCAAGCTTGTGTAAACATGAAACCGAATCCAAGCAGAGTTCTCTATGGTTCAAGCTTGTATAAAAATGAACCTATACCTTTACATCTCGTGATTGTTGTCTTTATCCACTAAATTTTGTTAGATGAGCCTTGGTTGTTTTCATTCCATCGCCACCATCTCTTTGGCTGATCATATGTTTTCACTTGGTTGTTTACCCTTCCTGAGGGACCGCAGTGATGAGTGGTTTTATTAGCCAGCCTCTTAACCATTACATGTTTTGAGCAGTTCCTCCATTGCTGGAATCAGTTGCTACCCTTTATGCCACTCGTTCCTCTAGGACGAGTCCTCTTTAAGCTCTTTTCTGACTCGTAAAATATGAAATGATTGCCGAGTTTTTTCCTTTTTAACTCGTTAAATAGAATTAAAAAGGCGGTCCACTTACAACCCTTTTATGACCATATAAACATGAAAAGATCACTAGAATTTTGTCATTTCAAGTTCGATATTGGTTATAAAACGACTTGTCTTCGATCACTTTTTTTTTACTTTTTCAGATTGGAGCCACTAATTATGAAAAGTACTCCTTTATCGTAATGGTCAAGTGGTTCTCTCAAGTATTATTTTATACTTTTTCGAGCTTGAGGGACACAAATTTATGAAAAAGGACATCCATGGAGTTTCCTTAAGTTTTTCTTCTGACTCCCTAAAATTGAAAAACACCGAGTTTTTCCTATACTAGACTCGTTAAAATTTAACAGTAAAGGACCTGTTCAATTTTAAACAGGAACGAACCACTCCTTCTTAGGGTTCGAATTTTAAACTAAGTTGGACTCATCCGAAGGATGAGATTATAACCAAGCAAATGTTATCCTCCTAAAGCTTGTCAAAAATAAAGAGGTACTTGCCAGAAATGGTGGGGGAAAAGAGAGAAAAATGAACCTGTTTGTTACACTGTGTTTTAGAAAAGCAGTTAACCACTCTTGAACACGACACTTTTTGTTCACTTGGGTTGGGAAATCCTTTGCCTAACAGTTAATCAAACCATATTGAAAGTCTTCAGCCGGTTTCTAGGTATTAGCTTTGGGTCAATTGTCACCAAACCATCTGCAATGTCGTTATGTGTTCAAGAGGTTAGTTCAAATAAACCATTCATCTGCAAAATATCTATCATCCATTTTGACCATCCCTGAGTTAGTCCTTGCCAAATATATTTCTTCAAAACTTGATCTATGATTTCGTGTTGTGGGCTTGCCTACGACAGATCGCTTTCTATCAAATTCAGCTCATTATCTAGAAAGGTGATCTAGAAATCATCAGTACCTTGGAATTTGCATGCCCTAATGGCAGGTTTCTCGCCTTCGACAATAGGTTGCATCATTGACCTTCGATCAAAGGATTTTATGACATGTTTGACATCAGCTCATCTATTCAAATTTCATGGATTGTACTGAGTACTTTGAGCCATTGACATTATTGGTGGTTTCTCTCACACTTGTTAACAGTTCACATCATTGACTGGTAGTCAAGTGGTTTCTACCATGTTCGACTTCGACACATTCATTCACATGGATAGAATTGTACTAGTTCGAGAAGCAGAAATCAAGACCCTGGATCTAGTTTCCACCATCCAGGCTGCGAGGAATTTTGTTATTCATTATATAGTGGACTATTCATAAACAGATGGCTGCATCCATACTGTGTCTACATATGTATATACTCGTGATGTATTACAAAATCCTATATCAGAGCAGTTTAGTTAGTTTTCTAGTCAGTTTTGATCTGAGCATGGGAATGCCTACCTTTGCGATGATATGTTCGCATATATATATATATATATATATATTGCATTGAATGTTTTTATAGGTTCCGACTGGGGTGTCCATAGGATGATCCTTGAAATGATAAAGTACTTCACTCTTCATACATGAAAGACTTTATTTTCATCTATTACAGACTTCGCAATCTGTTGCACAAAATATTGTCACCTTGACATTCTACAATCAGTGTGAGTCCATTACCACTCATACTTTCCTCCTTGCAAGTCTTAAGCCTCAGTTCTTCATGTCAAGCCTTGAAAATAAGAGCAAGCCCTTAAAAGTCTCTAAAACTCTGGTTCCACACTTTCTCTTAGCATTACCTGCGGTCCCGCACCTAAAGGTCATGGCCCTTGCGCATCTGACCGCTCTGTCTCTGTGTTATGGGTGCGGACCCCTGTAAAAGTCCAAAAGGTGCAAGTATATTCTTAAAAACTCACTTTGAGTCATTTCTAGAAGCTTCTAGAAGGAATCTTGAGTGGCAAGTTCGCTCCTTTAAGGTTCATGCATCCCATACCTTAAGGAGCTAACCCCTTGATGTGAGGAGCTTATCCCTTTCAAGGAGGACTTTATCGCTTCATAGGTGGACCTGTAACCTCCTTCCTTTACACTATAAAATGAAGCATTTGGCTGGTTACTGGGGAGGTTGAAAGCTGAATATTTTTGAGGTGAAATGCTGCTAGAACCTAGTCTTCCTAATTGAGCTTTTGTGAGGAAAGATTACATACCTCTTTGATCTCATTTGGAAGAGTGTGAGGCTTGTCAAAGTAGAGGAGATTCCTGTTTCTGACCCTGGAAGAGCTTGTACAACATCAAGGCACCAAAGGTTGTAAAGTTATTCTATTTTTAAAGTTAATACAATCAAGTTTATTTTTCTTAATAAGCTGTGTTTTATGGTTTATTTTATGGATTCCTTGATCACCATAATGAACATGATTTATGATATTAGCTATGCAGGTGTTATTTGATGTGCGCTTGTTTGTGATTGTAGGTTCTCAAAAGGAAACTCTTTCGGACGGTTGAAGGATGGCTACTACAAACTAGCGTTGGACTTAAGGTAGGGTCTAAACACCTCTATAGTTTTTATTAATGAATCACAATATGTTTAGAGAAAGGTAGATTTGCTTGTCCTGTTTGTTGCTAGATATCTTTTGATACTAGGGAGATTGGCCTTGTCCGCAAGATCAATTTATTCGGACAACAACAGGAACCAACAGAAGAAGACCACCCCCCAGGAATCCTACTGGTCGATTTTGGTGACTCCTGGAGAACCAGCAGCACTCGGACCAGCGCCATCATCTCCCTTGGGAACACTGCGAGACCTGTGGCGTCTGATGATGGTTGTCTTGGAATTCTCTTTAGGGATATCAATAGAGACATTAAGCCCATGGCGTATAGACAGCTTGAAGAGCCGAATAAACCCTGCCAGGCTTTGAGCAAGCATTTTAAGTTCCTCCGTGAGGGAGTTGAGGGTTATCTCCAGCTTGTCCAGCCGTGCCGAATTCTTGGCAGAGGCGAGGGAGTTCGCCTGGTAGGCATCCTTGAAAGCTGCCCCTTGCATGCTCATGGATTTAGCGAGCATCGTTTTCATCTTCCAAGCCTCACTCTGCATTCTCAGGAACTTGGTAGCTCTGGTTGTTGGGGTGCCCGGGTCCGAGAGCCAATCTACCTCCTCGCTGATGGTTTTCATGTCCATCCCTTCACTGGCTTTGTTCACCTCAACTTGGAGCTCTTCAATGAACTGTTTACCTTTCTTGGAGACTGAGGCCTCGTAATTCTCCCGGGCCCTCTTTAAATCTCTGGTAGCTCTGGAGCTATGGATGTTGCACTCGGCCATAGCACAATTGCAGGTGCAGGCTATTGAAAATCGAACTCCTATACACGAAACAGTGAACACAGGGCTGAGCTCTGAGGAATATCGTAAGCAGGTGAAATCTTTCCTGGTTGTCTGTGTATTAATAGTGAAAGACCTGGTGCGAGGGGCCGTGATCTTAACTGAAACCTCCATCTTTTCCATGTTTCTGACAACCTGAATCCCCAGCAGGTGACTGACGACCTTCTTATTATTACGGTTGAGTACATTTGGACTGCCATGCTTGTCACTGAAGAGAAGAGGCCACGCGTACTCCAATTCGTGATAGGTATGCTGACCTCTATCCTTGTGGTAGATCTTCCACCTTTTCCAATGCGAGCCATAGGACAACCTCCAACGGTGCCACCTCTAGGCATTAAGGATTAGGGAATAAATATTTAGAGAAAACCACATAATTCATTGATGATCGGTACCTTGTAAGCCGTCCTCCTCTCCTGACACGCTTGTGAGGTCTTGCCTTGAGATTTGTAGGCATTTGTCCTGAAGATTGGCACATGTGACGCTCTATCATCATTCTGGTGGTCGAACGCATGGTTGGCAAGGCTATCTGCCATTGCATTCACACTGCGCCTGATTTCCTGTAGAACAACTCCATTAAGAGTAGAGAGATGTTTGGCAATGAGCATGGTGACCATGGCTAGGCGCCAGTGCTTGGTTCCCTTCTCAGAACGCAAGCCATTTTTCATTTTCCTCATAGTATTAATGGCTAAGAGCGAGTCTCCTTCCACTATTGCTGTCCCACTCCTCAATCGGATTAGGATTTGCAAACCCTGCTCCAGAGTTACAAATTCTGCCTCGTTGTTAGTGGCTTCCCCCAGAGAATTGCTATAGATGTGAAGAATTTCCCCTTTATCATTGCGTATTACACCTCCAAGGCTGGGCGAGACAGGGTTGCCCCGAGAGGCTCCATCAAAATTTAATTTATGAAACCCCGGGAAAGGAGGTTGCCAGGACAACAAAGAAGGAGCGGGTTGAGGTCTCTGCATCGGATAATTGAGGTCAGTTGTAGCACCCATGCAAAATATCTGCAGAATTCACTTGTCATTTGCAAAATGCCTATTTTCCTGTTCTGCTTTACTCCTGGTAAGGGCAGTTTCATGCATATTTTGCATGATGTTTGTTTTGATGGTGTCTAGCTGCCTAGAATCCCTCTAAAAAATTCTTCTATTTCTTTCTTTCCATGTGGACCAGACTATAAAACCAGGGCTTAGCCTCCATAGGATGTTTACAGTGTCGTAGCTTGAATATTTGGTCCACTAGTTGGCTATGCTGTCTCGTATGGACTCTCTATTCTTGTCTGTTTGTCTGAATATTTCCTCCATCCAAACCCATGGTTTATTGGTCCATTCGCAATTGTTGAGGAGATGATTCATCGAATCCTATTCCTTTTCATAGAGGGGACATCGGGATGGACCAATGAATCCTTTTTTGCACAGGTTCTCCCAAGTGAGGATCTTACGATGCATTAGGATCCATAAGAAAGTTTTTATCTTCAGCCAGATGGTGGTTTCCTAAACATTATTGTGCCAATTCACTTTCTCTTCCTGATCCCTATGTTCTAAATAAAGTCTGGCTTCCTTTAGGTTGAAGGTATTGCCATCAAGCTTGCCCCATCTTAGTTGATCGTCATCCTGAGAGTAACGGATCTTCCTCTTATCCAAACAAGAGTGTAGGGATAAGAGATGGTTGCCCATTCCATCTGCCTGTGGGGTAGTATTAGGGTGCCAATGTCTCCATTGCTGGTCCGCGATACTGTTTGTCCAATATTGGTTCACCCTGAGTTTTCCTTGTTCTTGGTACCTGTGCTGCAGGGGAAGATAATCAGGACTTTCAAGCTTGGGAAGTTGTTGCCAAGCATCTTCCCAAAAGAGAGCTGTGTTACCATTGCAAATTTCCCAAAAGCAGTGATTTTGTATGATGTTCCGATTGGCCCTTGCCATGTTCCAAATGGGGGATCCGGTTGGAGGGTCAGTCATTCTAATGAGATCCCGAGGGCGCCAGTTTTCAGCATACCTGGCTTTCCATAGCTTGGCCCAGGGTGTCTGTGGTTCTTTGACCCATCTCCATCAGAGCTTGGCCCCACAGGCTTTGTTTACTGTGTCCGGGTCTTGAAGCCCCAAACCACCGAGGATCTTGGGTTTACAGAGTTTTTCCCAAGCTACTAGAGCCCATTTTTGTTTGTCAGATTTTCCATACCATAGGAAGGTTCTTTGAATGTTTCTTATTTTTTGGAGAACACCTTTGGGAGCCAGAAGGATGGAGAGCATATACTGAGGAATGGCTTGTAGGACAGCCTTAGTCAGGACAAGCTGGCCAACGAAGTTAAGGACCCTATTAGTCCAGTGATTACTTCGTTCTTCTAGGTTGGAAAGTAGTTTCTCCTAGTGGAGCTTTTGCCAGGGTTTATCAGTGAGAGGGATCACGAGATACTTAGAGGGAAGGCTTTGCCTTCTGAACCTAAGGATAGCAGTAAGATTTTTCTGGATTGCTAAGTGAGTATTGAAAAAGAAAATGGAGGACTTATCCAAATTAAGGTCCATACCTGTTGCTTGACTGAAGAGATTAAGGATAGCTTTGAAACCTTGGGCTTCCCGAATCATTGGAGTTCCATGGAGCATGGTATCGTCCACAAATTGTTGATGAGTAGTGGTTGGGCAAGGTGGTAGGG
Source organism: Pinus tabuliformis (assembly GCA_031772625.1). Taxonomy (NCBI): domain Eukaryota; kingdom Viridiplantae; phylum Streptophyta; class Pinopsida; order Pinales; family Pinaceae; genus Pinus; species Pinus tabuliformis. Next base: position 786,594,589 of record CM062820.1, on the reverse strand, counting down.
GTTGGAGGCCCTGGATAAAGTTTCTTTCCTTTGCAGTTTTAATGATTCGATTGAGGCCTTCCATCAATATGACGAAAGGAAAAGGAGAAATGGGATCCCCTTGGTGAATGCCTCTAGAGGGGGCAAAGGGGAGGGTGGGAGCTCCATTGACCATAATAGAAAAGCTGGGGGATTTGACTAAGGCTAGAATCCAGTTGATCCAGCGTTGTGCAAACCTGAAGGCTTCTAGAATGGCTTCAAGATACTTCCAATTAACCTTATCATAGGCTTTTGAGAGATCCAATTGAGTGATCATGCCTGCTTTTTTCTGGGATTGAACAGTGTGAACCATTTCCTGTGCTAGCAGGACATTATCCATGATCTGTCTGCCTTCCACGTAGCTAGATTGCTCCTCTGAGATTATCAAAGGAAGAATTGGCTTCAGTTTGTTGGCCATTACTTTGGAGATAATCTTATAAAGAACATTGCACAAAGAAATTGGCCTAAATTTCGAAGGGGTACAAGCTGCCTCCTCTTTGGGAATAAGGGCGATGAAGGTGGAATTGAGGGATTTGAGGATGGAGGAAGATTTTTGGGAGTCTTCCACCACCTCCCACACTTCCAGCCGCACAATTTCCCAGCAAGCTTTGAAAAAATCAATGGTGAAGCCATCTGGCCCTGGTGCCTTTCCATTAGGCATCTCTTTCACTGCTTCTTCCACCTCCTCCATGGTGACAGGGCAGTCTAAGGATTTATTCTGATATTCAGTTATTAACCTTGGTATGGAAGACATGACTTCCCTAATAGCCTCTTCCCTATTAGTGTCTGGTTCCGTTGCTATATGGCTAAAGTGATCAGTGAGGATGGAGGAAATGTCCTGATGAGAGTGGAGGGGAGTGCCTTGCTCATCCTTCAACCGGGTGATTTTGTTGGTGCACCTGTAATCTGTAGCTAAATGATGGAAGAAATTGGTGTTTTTCCCCTTCTTTGAGCCATTATATGTGAGAATTTTGTCTCCATAATATTTCCTCCTGCTGGCATCTTTCATTCCATTTTTGCATGAGGACTTGCTCTATGCTAATGGAATCCTGGGTGATGTCCCCTTTGAGCCATTCTGTGTGGATCTGTGCCATCTGTTCCTCTAGGGCTTGTTTGTCTTTGAAGATATTCCCGAAGACCTCTTGGTTCCAGGACCTAAGCTGAGCTTTGAGGTTCTTTAATCTGGCTTGGAACCGGTACATTTTGGTGCCTCTAGTGTCTAGTGGCTCATGCCACCAATGTTTGATTTTAGAAGTGAATTCCGGATGGCCCAACCAAAATTTCTCAAACCTGAAAGGTTTGTTTTTCAGAGTGCCGAGGATGGCTGCGTCTAGGGTGATGGGCCAATGAGCCTCCACAAGGATTAATGTCCGATTCCATAGTGACCCCCTCAAGGAGGATGGTTTCTGTTATAAGAAAATGGTCAAGTCTGGAGGCAATCTGCCTTTCTCCTCCTCTTTTGTTATTCCAGGTGTGTAACCTATTTTTGGGGAGGATATCAACAATATTTGCTGTTCTGATGAAGCTATTGAATGCCTCTGCATCTCTATTCAGAGCTCTTACCCCTCATTTCTTTTGTTTCAGCGAGGTAATCATGTTGAAATATCCTCCATAGATAGCTTTAGTAGTGGAATGTCTGCATTGCATCTTGGAGAGGTGATCTAGCATCAACAATTTATCCTCTAGTCTTTGGGGGCTGTAGATATTAGTACACAGGTATGTATTGGATTCCCCTATGATTTGCATTTCCAGGGAGATATATGATCTGGAAGCCTTTGCATTTATGAGATGGAGGGAGTGGGGATTCCAGAAAGTGGCTAGGCCTCCCTCCATTCCATTCCCTTCCACTTCCATGTATTCCATTCTTTTTCCTAAATTTCTGCTTATTCCTTTCATTCTCTGGCTGGAGCATTTGGTTTCTTGTAAAAAAATCATGTCAGGATTTTCATTTTTGACTTTCTTTCTCAGAAGTCTTTGTTTCCTTTGGCTATTTATCCCTCTAGCATTCCATGAAAGAATCTTCATAATTAACAAGGTTTAAGAGGAGAACGTGAAAGCCTCAAGGGCTTTCATCTTACCTGAGTTGAGGAGCATCTGACCTAGCTCTTGTAGTGCTTCGTTGTTTGTTCGTTGGCCTCTCTTTTTCCTGTGTTTGGCATTGTTGTTTGTTTGATGTAACCCTTGGGCCTTGACGCCCAGACCCTTTGTGGCGCCAAAGCCTCTTTTTTTCCCTTTTAGTTCTGCGTCTTGCCTTGCTAGGAAGAGAAAATTGACTCTGGCTACTTCCTCCTCTAGGATATGTTCCGTTCCTTTTGCTTCCATTGCTCTACCATGGTATTGAGATCCATGTACTCCCTCTCTAGTATGTCACTGAGTTCCATATCCTCTGTTCCTATTTCACTGGCGGTCATTTTTGCATCTCCTTCTAAGTCTTTTGCCAACTCATGACCTTGTAGGATCTCATTCGTCGGATTTGGATTGGGATCTTGGGCTTCCTGTGAAGGAGCATCCTAGATTTCCTGCATTAGGTCTGGTGCTTAGGGGATTTCGGCTGAGACTGTTCTGGACCCAAGAACTTCAAAGGCATTGATAGTACCTTTGATGGAGGTGCCTGTTTTGGGTTGGTTTTTCCGATTGGCTCGTTGTCTCCCATTTGGACGAGAAAAACCTTCCTGATCCTTGCCTGTGTTTTCTTTGGCTTTCTCGGTTGGCTTATTCATTGGGAATTCCCTAAACAGGTGTCCATGTTCGTGGCACTTCCGGCACTGAAAGGGGATTTGTTCATAATCTATGGCTTGAAAGAAGACTTCATCTCTAAATTCTAGCCATAGACCTTCATGTAGTGCACCTGAAACATCCATTTCAACACATATTCTTGCACAAGAGGTATACCTTTTTTGCAGGGTAGCCTCCGAGGCTTGGATGAAGGTTCCCAGTTTGTTGCCTATTTGTTCCAGCGCTGCAGGTCTCCAGTAATCAATGGGGAGAGAGAATAGGCGAATCCAAACTGGTACATGCATGAATGTTTCCTATTCTGGTGCAAAGTTTGGTTTCCAGGGTCTCATATAGAGGCCTGCTGAGGCATAGAAATATGGTCCTCCATAAAAAATGCGATCCCTGTCTTCCAGGTTCGCAAAGACAATAGTGAAGAACCCTTTGGCCCCAGGTGTAGCCTGACATCTCCTTAGGCTTCCAGAAGCAGAGGCCTTTTTCCGTAGGCTAGAAGCCCATGAACTTATAGATCACCGCATGTATTGACATATGGTCCCTGTAAGCTTGCATTTCAGGGTCAGTGATAACAACCCGTAGAATTTCTGTCATTTTGGGCTTGCAACGCCCCAAGTGCTCCTGTTTTCTTGTCGCTATGGCAGATCCCTCCAGATGTGTGCCTTGCTGGGGCAGGGCCTCGGTTCCCACAATTTTTTTGTTTCTTCCTTGCAATTCTTGTGGTTCCTGCTCGGGATTGGGGTTCTTGTTATCTTTTCCTTCCAGAATCTTCATTTCATATGTCCATTTTTGACTTTGGGTTTCCTTGGTTTGCCCACCAACTCTTTTCTTCTTGCTTAGCTCATCTTTTCCTGCATTTTCAGATCCAGAGATCTGCACCCCTTCCAGTGGGGCATTTCCTTTATCCATCATTACTTGCTTGTATGTGTTTTCAGGAAAATTAGTATTTCTAAGAAATGCTAACCCTCTAGGTTTGGTAGCTAACCTAGAAACAACAGTTAAAACAATTCACTATTTTTCCTATGAATGACAGATAAGAGAAAGATTATAAGGAGCCAACCTGTAACTTCCGCTTGATTCCTCGCTTGATCTTTCTCTCCTTTGGCTGATCTCGTTGCTCCTCCCCGTACTTAACATGCTTGGAGAGTACCTGCGCAATTACAGAAACAAAGACCCGTCAAAGCATAATGATCCATAATTCATAAACATCATAGAATCGAAAGTATGATAAACATATGAATGCATTGACAGATTATACAAACATAGGGGAAAAATCTTGAAAAGCTTTATTAATAGAAAGAAGGATTACAACCCATAAGTTCGATCCAGCGCCATCCTCCCAGCTTCAAACCTTATTCACCTCATGAACAGTAAGAAATTCCGACATTATCACAATACTTCACTTCAATACTAAAACCATCAACACCTCCTTACAACTCAGAATTATTCAGCCTCTAGATCCCTTGGATGAGTGATCCATTTATAGATGAGTGAAGGAGGTTGGGTCATCAATGATGATGATGAATGCCTTTCTATTTTTAGGAATTGGTTCCATGAAAGAGGGAGATAGGAGGTTGATGTTTCCTAATTCCTTTTGTCATCCTTGGGCGAACTCAGAGGGGCAGGTGGCACTGGAGAAGCTTCTAGAGGTTTCCATGAGTAACTGATTCTTCAAACTCTCTCTAAATTTTTCCCAAGCTCACCATCGCACCCTAAAGAGGGCCTAAATGCAATGCATAGCCCTTAGTCAGTGTGGCACCTACAATGCATAGTAGCTTAATGAAGTGCTTCGTACAATGATCTCTTTGAGACACTTTTTGGATGAATTTTGTGATGGAACTTTTGGGAAATGAGGCATTTAGAGGACTAAGTTTCTTTAGGGTATAAAACAACTATATTAGGGGTTGATGAACCCTAATAAAATCGACATGTGAGTTGGGGGTTGATGTGCCCAAATAAGTTTGTAACAGTATGAAGGGGCCCCATTGGTCCTCGCTCGCCTCATCTATTGGGCCAGGGCAAGTCCACGCCTCCGAAGCTCTGCGAACAGGGCACTGCCCTCTGCCAGAGTTTGTGACAGTAATCATAATGCAAATCGAAACCCTCGCTCATGTCACTCGTTCGCCCTACACCTTGTTGTGGATTCTCTGCAAGTAACCTTCGATTTGCTGCATCGACATCTTTATTTCTCCAATGATTTTAGTCCCGAAAGACTAAGCATTTATGAAGATTATGTTTTTTTAAGTTTATTGAAAAACAACTAAGCTCTAAAATAGTGTCATCCAAGCACACACAATAGATGGTGGTATGGATAAGGCAAGTCTCCAGTCATGGGACCTAGAAAGGAAAAAGTCTCAGCTCCCTGTGGTGGGTGGTTGATCCAACTAGAAGCATTATTGCAAACGAGGATAAAAAATTAGACAATTGTATTTTATCATTTTATCATCTTGGATGGTATTTTTTTTCCTTTGGTTATTTAAATTAGACAATTGTATGTTATCATCTTGGATGGTATTTTTTGGATTAATTTTTTGGTTATTTAGCTTATTAATCATAAGCTATATTTATTAAAATGTGGAAGGATTAGTCGAACAATGTTTTTATTTATTTACTTTTTATTAACCCTAACTTATAAGTTATATTATTTAAAATTTGGATAAATCAAGTTGATTTTGATAGTGACTCCTTGTCATTGCAAGATCCATTAAGTAGATTGAGTAGGCGTCTAGAGATTTGTAAACACTTGATTCTTTTAGTGGGACATTTTTGAAATGCATACCTATGGTATTTTGGGACTTATAAGATATCATATTTGGATAGAAAATTCCCTAACAGAGTTTATGTACGACGTTTACAATCCTACTTGGTCATATAATTCAGAACATTAAGGTTATAATTGTATATAATATAATCTTGTTTAGATGATTTTTCTTAAGGTAGATTTCTATTTGGCAAATAAAACATATACATTTTCTAGGTATTTCCTTATTTGGATATTTAGGGACTAGTCTTTGTCTTTTTCACTAGTAACAATTCCTAGAAAACTATCTATGCATCATCTTTGTACCATCCAGTTTGTATTAGCAAGCGCTTATTACATGTAGATGAAGTGGTGCAACACCTTGCATGCCAGGAACAAGGTTACAAGGAACTTCAATATGTCTCAATTACAAATCCAATTGGAAGAGGGAGGGTGAAAAAGGGTACGTTTTATTTTCTTTAGAAAAAAAATCAAATTCTAAAAATTCTTATTTTTATTATGTATAGAACAAGAGGCATTATCTAAACAATAATTTGAACTTGCCTTGAAGAAATGTCTCTGGTAGTTCTTCTCAGGTTTATTGAGGCTTGTTCTCTCCATTTTCAAGGGTTTGTTTGCTCTCCAACAATAGATCTTGATTCTAGCATCTCCCAAACTATATGGAAGTTTCATCTATAATTATAATTTCCATTTTTATGAAATAATTTTTTATTTTGATATCTTGTCTCGAACCACAGGGCCCTTCTTTTGTGGAACATACGGATACACTGCCTTCATTACTGAAGCAACTGCATAATCTACTAGTTTAGATCATCTGGACCTTGGATGGTGACTCCTACTGCAACTCTTTACGATACTGATGCTATAGGATATGGAATTATGCAAAGGGAAGTTGGTTCATTGACAAAATCTAATGCTTAAACAACTCTCTATGCCATTGGTCCTCGTGTTGCGTACTTTGCCCTTGGCGGTGCAAGTGAAAGACCCAGATGCCAGGCTTAAAAGGCAATGGGAAATAGTTTATAATAAAGGCATTACAAATCAAACATCAAATGTTAGTGAAGTAATACTAAGTAATGCTAGCATTACTTCACTTGGGAAGAATGTAAATTAAATATATGCTCTTATCATAATATCAATGTGGGCCTCTTACTTCAGGAAGAGGGCAAATAAGATAGTGAATTTAAAATTTGACTAAAATTAAAATGTCGTGAATGTAAACTTTTGGTTAATAAATGTCAATGAAAAACATAAGTTTCTCAATCTTAAAAGAAAAATCCCAACCAATTATAATAATAATATGAAAGCCTAAATCTAAAAATTTAGATGGATATAATAAGAGTTGAGTTAAGAATATATATAAAACATGTTTTTTGCATTGTCCCCTTTTGGAAATAATACTAGTTCAAGTTGTGAAGTTCGAGATGTTTACAATACCAACATAGATCCATCTTAGCCACAGATTTAACATGAGCCGAGAGGGATCAAATTTCTTCAAGTACTTTTTTATTTTTTAAATTGTATTTTTGAATGTTATAGAGATTACATAACGTGTGCATACATCAATATATTTAAGTATAAGTCAATATTAATTCATATTAAAATATTTTATTCATAACCCATATTTTATTCTATACAACACTAAAGTATTTTCTTTAAACATTTTTTTTCTATATATAGATATATATGAAGTTGATATCACCTGTTAAAATATTTTTGAAAAGTATAAGTTTTTTTTTTCTCGGTAAAACTACACTAATATATTATATACAGAAGTCAAAATTTACATCGGATCAAAACAGAAAGAACTAGGCACCTGATGTGTCAACCTGGAACAGCTGAGACTGCAAGGTCCAAAGGACTAGACCATTCAAAAGAGCTAGCCCTCGCAGGGGCGCCAACCAAAAATCCAAATTATCCCGCGCAGGGGAGACTGACATAACCCAGACCATCAACAAAGTTTCTTGAACACAAACAAAAAGCACAGATGACGAAACTAAGCTAATACAGACAACATTAGAGACCAAAAGACCAGACAGAAGAGCCATGTAGACCTTGAGCTCGGGCGTCTCTATTCTTCCAGTTGCACCTCCTCTACCCGGCACCATCCGTAAGCCTCCCTCTCCGCAGCAGTGGGGGCAGTGTCCATATGGATGTCTTCTGTTCCGCTGGTCCTTGCCTTCTAATCCAGCATGATTTTCGAGACATTCTCCAGGTCTGTGGCAGGATCTTTTATTTCTTTCTCCGGGCCTCTATCAGGATCCTTTGTTTCTTTCACCGTGCTGTCAGCATTCACCTGCCCATGATCGTCCAGAGAGTCATTGTCTTCCTGGGAAGTTTCAATGAACAGAACCGAAACGTGCGCACTGATCTGGGGGCTGTTCATAGAACTGCTGAAGTTAAAAATAGCAGAGCCAAAGGCGGGCAAGGAAGCCGAGCTCGAAGCACCAGCGTCCATGAACTGACTAGATTGAAGGGGATTAGCTCCAGTAGAGCGAATGCCATGGCAATGACAACAGTGGGTGAAGGTATCAGCAACGAGAGTGCGTGAAGTTCCTCCCCTGGGAGTGCCTCAACGGCTAAGCATGCACTGTCGAAGCCTCACCATCCTCGCAGGGACCGAAGGGATGAGACCCAGCTCCCGAGCGTGATACAACTCCTTCCTATGAGGAGAGCGAACAGACTACGGAATAACCCAGACAGACAGCGTGAGGATCCCGACGGAGACAGAGAGGCAGGGCATATGAGGTTGCAGAGACCTGCCTGAAGGAAAAACCAGAAAAATTCCCTGACCCGACGCAGTGACATGGTTTATAACCTCAGCGACCTCACCTTGGAACGTGCCCGCCATAATTGCAACCTCCAAGTGAGCCGAATAGCCGTGCAGGGTATTAACTCTGCTTTGCTGAATGGCCTTATACCAGCTTCCACTTACGCATGTACAAGCCTGAACCCAAACTTCTGCCACGTGATGGCACATGGCTGGCATGTGGGCAGCGACATACTCCCGTCCCATCCTAACTATCACCCGCATCCGGGGGAAAAAGTATAAGGTCTAAACATCTTACTCACACATATATATATTTTTACTTCTAATTACTTTACTTGAAATTATAGTAGGTCATATGGACAACTATATATATATATATATATATATATATATATATATATATATATATATATAGATATATATATATAGTTGACATTTCTTTTCTATTTAGAGAATATATTAATTTTATTTTAAGAGGGATGGACATACTTACACATTGCCTTCATAGTGGGCTATAGAATGAGAATCTCGACTCAATTGAAATAAATTGTATCCTTTAGTAAAGTTAGAATCATGTATTTTGTATTAGTAGGATTGAATTGTGTGCCTTTAATTTATTTAAAAATAAACATTTGTGAAGCTCACATCTTTCCACATTCATGCATTATTACATGCAATTAGAATGAGCAACATAAGTTATTGTATATGATAAATGGACATTGTATAGCGAGCAACAAATTCATAATGAATTAGGATTGATGCACCTACAAATACAATATTATATCCAATTAATTGAAATTTTATAAAATGTGGAAGGAAGAAACCTTTTAAGTTATATGTCTCGTACTAACAAGAATGTTAAATGGTTTGTCAAGTGGTTGAAATAAATCATTTCAATACAATAATTAAATTATAATTTTATCATAAATCAGCTTTGATCTATCTTAACTTCGGATCTACCAAGCGTCAAGGGGGATCACATCTCTTTTCACTCTAAAAGAGGTTTTCATCTCAAGAGATTTGATCCCTCTCGGTGCTTAATAGATCCAAAGTTAAGATGGATCTAGGCTGGTTTAATTTACCCCTTTAAATAGGCTATATTCCACATGAATACATTGGTTCTCATAAACATGGAGCTCAAAAACCACCGATAACTTGACCAAGTAAAGTTTACCTTAACTACCCAATTAATAACAACAACAACATAGAATTTTTATTTTTATTATTTTATTTTGAAGTTATGTTTATTTAAACATAGGGTTTTTCTTTTGACCTAGTCAAAATATTTATAGGACATTACAACATCTATCCCATACTGGGTTGGAGAGCATCGAGATATAACTAAATTATAATTTCATCACAAAAGATAGTTATTAAGGAAATATATAAATACAAGAACCATGTATCAAGGAAAATGTATACATGAGCAAAACCTTTTCATTTTTAGTGAATGAATAAGAATAAGCAATATTTTGGCCCCAAAGTATGCCCTAAAATTGCTTCTTCTTGGCTAAGAGATCATCTTCCTCAGACGCAAGGAAACAGGTTATCGACCCAAGACCTAGAGGTATTTGGGAGGAGTGAAAGCTTGCCCCCTTACGAACCATCAATGGGTAATTATAGGCAATGTGATTTTCCTTGAATAATAGTGATGAGTCAGCCTGCGTTCGTGGATAGTAGCCAATGATGTTTTCCCCACTGGTAGTTTGACAACTAAGTTATGATAGGTTTTCCCATTTTTTAAAGAAGAATAAGCATGAATTTCTACTTTATACAAAACTAATTAAAAATTCTAATAACACATATGAAGAATGAAGGATATTAATAACAATAATCTAATTTTAAGATCATCACGAAGCTAGACACCAAATTGGTGTATGCTACTCGCTTGTTTGTGGGACAAGGGACCTGCCTCCCCACAACAATTTTACTTCTAACCTCTATGAAGGCATACATACTCTACTCCACTCTTGATTTGAATAAGTGAAGAATGTTCCTTTGTTTAGTTAGTCCAAAGTTAGCTTGTTGTTTATTTGTGTGCCATAATTAGTTAAGTTAATGTAAGTTTGTGCATTGTTGAGTTATATGTGTTAATTGCTATACTATCACTATAACAAACATGACATTGGTTCCACTATTAAAAAAGTTGTTCTTAGTAGTGTGGGCATGTATGATGCCTGCTATTGATACATTAGCAACCCACAAGCATCTCATATCACTTCCTTCTCCCTCTACTACTAATCTAGGGTATCTTAGAAGTGTGTTATAGTTAGTTAGGTTTTGTTAATGCAATAAGCTGCATTGGTTAAGCTATATGTGTTAATTGAAATACTACCACTATAAAAAACAAGACATTAGTTCCACTACTAGAGTGTTGTTCTTAGAAGTGTGGGTATGTATGGTGCATCCTACCAGTACATTAGCAACCTATAAGCCTCTCATATCACTTCCTTCTCCATCCACTACCAATCTAGGGTAGACCAATACCAACATCCAAACAAAGAATAAAATATAGATAGATATAGATTTTTATTTTCCAAACCACCTAATTTAAATCTTGACAATTATCTCCATGAAGGTGAATAATTATTTGAATGTTCATTGCCTCATGGTTAAGATTTTGTATACTCTAATCTTGTTGATGAGTTAATTATAATAGAGGATCTAAATGTAGTTGTTGAGAAATAAGTTGTCGATTTGATAGACTATGCAATCCCTTTCCCTTGTATAACCTCATATCTCCCTCATCACTTATTACAACTAGAATAATCATCATTTCAATGATTACATGCCATATGTAGTTATTTCCTCTAGTTGAGGTAAATGTACACCTCTAGTAATGACACAACCCAATATTTTTGTGAGCCAAAAATATTCTCATTCGAGTCCTATATATCATGGATTGATAGAAAAATTATTGTGCTTGTCCTCAATTAAGGCATTCTTGGATATTTTGGACCTAACTAAGCTAGGAAAAATAATTAATGATCAACTATTTCAAGGGAACTATCTATGAACATACTCTTCATTGGTGGGAAAGACTGAATACAATCCCTGCTACATTTTAATAAGTGAAGATAAGCTTTTAAAAATGGATAAAAATGGTCGAACATTCCTACATTTTACGATTATTCAATGGAGACTGGGTGAATTTTTAAATGATTTTTTTGTAGGTTAAGACAAATTTTTTAACAAAGTGGAGTGGATATCTACGAGTATCATCAATGAGGGCATGGTTTGTTGGTAAAGTATGAATGATATAATCTTCCCCACTATTTTCGACTCCACCAAAGTACATGTTCACCCTTTAGGGTTTCCATGGTCCTATAAGTTGGTTGGGTTTACAAGAACATTGGGATCATATCAAAGAATGCCATTGGCCCATCTTCCTTAAAATTGATAGGATTTTTTCAACAAGAGTCAAAGGAATATTTCTCCATAAAATATTCTAAAGGACCTACACATTGAATGGTTACTATAATACCTTCTACTCATTATTTGCATCACAATAAGAAGTATGAACCTACTCACTCAACTCCCACAAATATCCACTCAATGGACCTTGCCCACCTTACCACCCTACACTTTCCAATATTTGGTGGATGATATGAGCATATTTGAATGGTCTTGATTATGTGTTAAGAGAGTTAGGTTTTCAACAAAGTGGAGTAGATATCCAAAAATATAATTAGTGGGGGTTTCATTGGTTGGTAAAGTAGGGGTGATGATGTTCCCCCATTATATTTCAACTCCCTCTAGGTACGTATTCGATTGCATTGTTACAGAAATTGATTAGGTTTACAATTATAACATTGAGATCATACTAAAGAATGTCATTTATGCATATTCAATAGGAGTCAAAGTAATATTTATGCAAAAGATAAATCTTAGAGCACCCATACATTCATCGATTGTTATAATCCCTTCTACTAATTATTTAAATCACAATAAGATGTGTGAACCCACTCACTTACCAAGATAATTTGTAGAAACCTTTACAATTTTGTGATGGATCTGTGTACTCCCTAAATGTATACTCCTTAGGTCTTAACAATATATTCATGGCTTACAACAATTCTTCACCCACATCATATTCATAATCCTCAAAGGATATTATGTTTTCATTTTTCATAAAGACATATATCCAAAGAAGATCCCTTATATTGTGCCCTATTTCATGTCAAGTTAATTAATAGTTTTGTTGATTTCAAATGGATCATTATATCATTATTTATTATTTTAGTACTTTCTAGGTGGAAAAACAATGTTGTTGACTTGTAGGGACCATTTTCGGGGCAAGTTTGGTTTTGATGATTTGAGGTCCATAAAGTTTTGGAGAATGTGTGAGGGATTACATGACAATTTTAGGGTTAAAAACTTATTAACAAATTTCTAGCCTCTTGAAATTATTCTACATGTTGAGAGCATTCTAATGACATAAAGATCACGTCAATCAAAGTTTATATGATGAAGTAATGCCTCCTACAAATTGTTCTATCATGTTGACTGTTGAGGTACTAAGGGGATGTCATTTCATCTCCCATTACTCACACACATGGATTAGTCACATGTAGACTTTCAAGAATATTCTAGAGGGTAAAAAAACTTAACTTTTTTGGAGAGTTGAGACATGCAAAAAATCTAACCTTAACATTAAATGGCTATCAAGAGATGTTAAATATTGGGCTACCAGGCTAGGAAGGAGTTTCAATCTTATTGTTTGGGAAAATCCAAAACTTCTAAAATATCTCTTGATTCAAGGTCAATTGACCCACATTTATATGATCCAATTAATGCCTTGTTTGTTGCAAATTCTATAGAAAAGAGAAATATGTCTAAGGAGATGGTTTAATGATATTGTTTCATCGTAATCTATTTTCCTAAATGGACAACTAAGGAAGTGAACCCAAATGAGTTATATCTCAGCCATAGTTTTTTTATGTCAATAATTGGGATTGGATCTACCTAATTGCATGATATTTGTTTATCTATTATATACTAGGCTGAAATTTGATATGAAAAGAATTTATATCTCTAACATTTGGACTAGTGACACTTTATGGTTGTGTTGTTGGCAACTATGCACTTTCTACACAATAATAGGCTACGTGTTGTCTTTTAACAAATACGAGAAGGGGATGGATATAACTATGTAAATAAAGAAAGATATTGATTAATGGTTTCATCCTCTCCTACCACCTTACTTCCCACTTGAACTGCTTGCACCTTCCTTCCATAATTAGTTAGTGGAATCTTTAGTTGATCAATTTTCTACATGTTGGAGAATTACATACACATATTTAAATGTCAATATGACCATCCATTTTCTAAAGGAAAGTAAGCATTGAATGGTGTATTAGGCCAAAGGGAAATACATGCACATAATTTGGCACTCTAAATGCTGTCAATATCTATGAAATCATCTATGGCATCTTTAGTTTATAATTCAATTCACTAACGTGTAAGATACCTCCTTGGAAGTATCTCGAATTTCCCAATAAATTTTTGAGTTTTGTTGGGTTTGTCAATGGTGAGTTTCATTAAACAATTGATGACTTATGGTTGTAGGTGTAATTTTTTGTTTATTTTTTCATGATCATAAACACACAATAGCACGAATATGAAACCAAACTTCAACCAACAACTAGTATATCATATTACACTTAGAAACAACATGAATCACTAATACATATTGCATTATTGGCAAGCTCAAAGATAACTAGTCATCAAATTAAATTGGTTAAGGAAATACATTGCAATAAGCACAACAAAGGAACTTGGTATAAAACACAGTGATGTAGCTTCAGTATAATGTCCAGTCCCTTGTGCAATTTTAGTAATGGTGACTATAGGAAGTCGACCCCTTAATTTCTATGCCTTTTACCCTCTGCCACAACCATGCATATGCTACAAGAGTACACTCAATAGATGACATACACACACAAAAAACAAGACTGATTTTGGCCTCCTTGGGACTTTAACTTCATCCTCTGATAGTGGTCCACTAAACCAACAAATAATGAGAGGACTTGGCCCCTACACAGGTATAAGACTTAGCCCCTTTTAACTAGTAAACTCGACTCTAAGCATACCTAGTTAAATCATCCTTACCACAAGAGAAAATCAGCCCACAGAGATGTTATAACTCAACCCTCATATTCTACTAAACTCGTCCCATAATAATGGCAACTCATTCCACTAAAGGATGACAATACACGACCCTTTGCTCAGAAAAATCGACCCACAAAATATGCTTAGACTTGGGAACTTCAACCAGCCAGGGATTGTACACTTCAACCCTTAGAGATGTATCTTATCTTGGGCCCTGTAACCTCAACAAACTCCTCTTGCAAGTATAAATATATAGGAAACTCAATATTAGAAGATAAAATCAACAGATAACATTGTTAGCTCCATTATCTTCCAAAATTCTTCTTCTCCAATGAAGCACAATGGTAAAATATGAATGATCTTGATCCAAAACTAGCTAGGTTGTATGGTCTCAACATTGAAACTAGCAACCAGACTTAGGGTTTCCAAAAACCTTAGAATCTTCTCCAAGAGCTCTCTAAAATTCTTTTGTTCAAATGGAAAAATGCCAGAATGAGGAGAGACTCCTTATTTTCCCCTTTGTACAACTCACTTGCCACTTTTTCCACCCTTTTACCCTTTTACTTTATTAAAGTCAATTTATAAATTAAAGGTGAATTTTCATTAGCCTAGGGCATCTTCCCCTTTTCACCACTTCAGCCTTTTTAATTTTTTCTCCTAGGTGAATCATGTTCCATTGGTTAATTTTTTTTCGCCTTAGACTACATGAACATTATTAGGTTAGAGAAACTCCCCCTTATGCCTCTTAAGTGGTTGGGGACATTACAATCCTCCTCACCCATGATTTCTTGACCTCAAACAAATTTAGCTTTGGATGTTTGTGCACTTTCTCGCCCTCCCACATTGAATCCTCCATTGGTAATTCTTTCCACTTTACTAGGTACTCATTCACGGTCCTACTCCTCAACTTCCACTCCCTTGTCTCTAGAATTTATTTCTGAACCAGGATTAACTCCCCTTTTTCATCTAAAGGGAGAATCTTGATGGAAGTGACTATGTTCTTCCCCAAGGCATTTTTGAGGCAAGAATTATGGAAGATGTTGTAAATTTTTCATCCCTCCAGAAGCTCTAGCTCGTAGGCCACCTCCCCAACTTGCCTCACAATTCGATAAGGCCCATAGAATTTTGGTTTCAATTTTCCTCCCCCCTTGATTTTGATCAATGAATTCCTGTATGCTTATAGAAGAAGGTATACCATGTCCCCCACTTCAAATATACACTCTATTATGTTCCTAACTATGCAGAATTTTTGTTGGTTCTGAGCCATATGCAAGTTGTCTTTAAGGAGCCGTAGAATATCTTGGCTCTCATGAACCCAATATTTAGCTAAAGGGGCTCGAATATCTCCAAATAAAAATATGAAAATGTTAAGGCATTGTATCCATACATTTCTTTGAAGGGTGTCATTCCATTTGACATCTGGAAAGTGATGTTATAACAATGCTCTCCCAGAAGCAACCACTCTACCCATGTTTTTTTATTGGATAGATAGATAGTTTTTTAGATAACCCTCTAGCCATTTGTTGACTATCCCAGTTTTTCCATCAGTCTATGGGTGGTAACTAGTGCTTGGTGTTAACTTTGTACCCACAATTCTGAATAATTCTTGCCATAAGCCTCCCATAAATCTACTGTATCTGCTGCTCACAATGGTCTTCAACAACCCATGTAATCAAAAAGACCGCTATGAAGACCAACTTTGCCACCTACATTGCTGAATATTTTGAAGGTATGGTAAAGAAGTGTGTGAAATTCGTAAGTTTGTCCATCACTACATATATGTAGTCTTCTCTTGTACCCGAGGTAGCCCGTTGATGAAATCCTTGGAAATGTTCTCCCATTTCTGCTCAGGGATGGGGAGTGATCGTAGCAATCCCACCAGATGGGTATTGTTAACACCCAGGTTGTTCCCTATGACTCCCAAGGGAATACGGCCGGGGTAACCACTAACCAATCTTTGGGTTACAGTTTCTAGCCAAACTGTAATCAAAGAGGGCTCTCTCTTTATGATTTGTCTCTGTTCTGATAGTATTTTAGGCTAGCTATGATGTTCAAGTTTTGTTTTTGGAATGTGTTTGGTGATGATTCCAGTTAATATATATAGGTGCTTACTAGCATGTCTTAGTGCATTGGGCATGGAGTCAGTGGTCCTTTAGTTTGCTTGATGTGCTGTGTGATAATGAAGTGATGCTGCAGAGCCAGATTAGTGTCTGAGAAACAATTTTTTGAAATGGTGATTGAATGTGGTGTATCCAGTTTATGCAAGGCAATTAAGAATCTTACAAATAAACTGCTAAAGAAAGACAGTGAGAATATTATTCTGGAAGCAATGAAGAATTTCTAGATAACATTCATACTTATAGAATTAATAGAAACATGAGCAATTAAGAATTCATGTCCATGGTTAATTCTGAAGACAAACATTTACAGCAGTAAAAATTGAGCGCAAGGTGTAGTAAAACAAATCCTGCACTATTCTTTTTCTCTACTGCTAGTTTAGTGTAACATGAGTACGATTTAATAAACATAAGAAGACAAGAACAGAGATTGAGGAAAACTTGTTATTTCATCAGGCAGCACAGGAATTCTACATCAGCACTCATAGCATCATCCAGACATCAAGTATTTCAGGAAATCACTGAGCTGGTCCAGCCCTTTGTATTAGATAAACTGAGAGTATACAATAGATTTGCCTTAGAGTCAAAATCACCAACCCCTAATGCATTGCCAAGGGGGGTATATATACAAAATTTACATAAGAAAAATATCAGAGAATGAGTTAATGGCTCATTTATGTTATGCCAACTCCTGGAGCATTGTAGCTGAGAGAGTTAATGCTGAAATAACTCTTTGGTGCCTTAGCTGTCAAAAATAGTCAGAAGCAGTTGGTTTGGCGACTGTTGGAGTCGGCTGAGGATACGCTGTCAAAATTTGCGTATTTTCTTATCCCTTAGGCTAGCTGTCACTGTCCATGTGCTGAGTCACCTTTCAGCTGCCTTTAATGCTGACTTTGTCATGTTGTTTGTTTTGTAGTGACCTGGAGCTGGCAGTGGCCGAACAATTGAGGCTACCGTGGCAAAATCTGAAGCATTGCTTGCCACCAATCCTCCTTAGGCATTTGATGTCTCCGAATTTTTATCAAAGTCTCATCGGCCTCTGTATATATATAAAAGTTAGGAGGAGTTTCAAAAAGATGATTCACCTCATTTTCAATAAAGAACAGGCCTTCAAGTTTGTCATATAAGCTCTGTCCTGTAGGAGGCCCTGTTTGCTCAGATGTACTGCCAGATGCAGTGATCTGATTTTCAATGACAGTTGCCATTCTGTTGGCAAATTGATCTCGGGAGATCAATCTTCCTGCACCGCTTAGGAGGCTGGGCAGGCCCTTTGCTCGCAGCACTGCCATCTTGAGTTTATATTCCTCCACATCACCCTGTATCTCATAGCACTTCCTTTCCACTGTTTGAACATAATTCCTGAGAGTTAGTACCTTCTTGGCAGTGAGGACAACCTCTGTTCTGTTGGCAATGCCTATGGCTGCCAGTTCCTCCTTTTCTTGCCTGTTCAGGAAGTCTATCATTCTGTTGGCCTGTTCAGGTCTGTCTCCCAGTAATGTTTTGGCCTTATGGATTTCTGCTTGTGCTTGGACCATCAAGTCCATCTGCTCATGTATTGTTTTGATTGACCTCCATTGTTGACTGATGGATTGGCCAATCTTGGCCCATAGAATCCTTTTTATGTCGGCCATGGCAGTTTCTAGATTCAGCTCTTTCTCTAAGGCCTTTATCTTGTCTTTTAGGGCCTTTATTTCTCTGCCCTGCTCTGCCACAGTTACTTTTGATTTGTCATACTTGGCATCCAGTTCTGCCAATTTTTCCTTGGCCTTCTTTATCTCATTTGCCTGGAGCTCCATTTCCTTGATGGCCTTAGTCAATTCTTCTACACTTGTGCTGGCATCTGGAGCTGTTGTTGTTCCTACTGCTTCTGTTGTGGGGGCCACTGCTGCCCCTGTAGTTGTTGCTGTTGTTGAAGTAGTTGGAGGAGGTTGGGATGTGGATTCACCTTGTTTATCTTGTAATGCTCCTTCCAGCTCTTTCTCCAAATCCAGGACCCTTTGGTTTAGCTGCATTATGAGGTCCAGTTGGTCATCCACCTGTTTTTCCTTTTGTAGCTCTGCCGTTTGAGGGTGCTCTGTGGGCAGCAGCTTTAACCTCTTCTTTAATGCATTTAGGTCATCTTCTTTCTTCTTCAGAAGGGCCTTTACACCCTTTGGATCACTAGGATCATGTCCTAGATCAATAATGATGTCCTCAAGTGACTTTATTCTATTGTCTTTAGCCAGGGAGGACATTCTCTCAAAATCCAACTGTGTGTTGGTATTTTGCAGGGACTCCTTTAGCTCATGGGCCATGGTTGCCCTCTCCACCAAGGTTGCATAAACCATCTCTCCAGCTTGCTTGTGGAGTTCAATTTGGTCCATGGGATGGATGTCTTTGGCCATGACTTCCACCCTTGTCTTCACAAAATCTGCAGCTGACTTAGGCTGTGGTATTGTAGGCTTAAAGTGACTGAGGATGATTTTTTCCTCTTTAATGTCATACACAGACATTAGCCTTTCTTGCTGGGCTGGTGTTGCATCTATAAATTGTTTGTAGACCTCTGCCCTCAGCAGATCATTCTGAGCCTTTATTTGTTTGAAAGAAGCCTTAGTGCTCTTGGGCTTCTTGCTCTGCTGGGAGGAGGAAGACACCTCCAAACCAAGTTGTAATCCTTGCTCCTGCTGAAAGGAGCTTGTCCCTGTGTGCTGGCTGCCCTCCCTGTTTTTCCTTGAACTGTCAAGGAATTCTTCAGTGATGTCTTCTACCTCCAGGGAATCAGCTCTTGGCCTCTTGGTCTGGGGTTGCTGGGAGGATCCACTAGCAGGGGTGGACTCTTCTCTGGCTCTTTTCGTACCCCTCTCCTCATGTGCTGGGGTCTGCAAAATTGGAGCAGTCAATGGCTCAGTTTGTGGAGGTGGGGTTTGCATTGCTGGAGCTACTGGTAGCCCCGTTTGTGGAGGGGCAGTCTGCTCTTGTTGATGTTCTGTTTGCTGCCCTTGTTGGGGCTCTTGCTGCTGCTCATTTGAAGGGGCAGGCTTTTCTTTCACTGTTTCTTCTTCTGCACCCATTATTCCTTTGCCTTTGTCAGTACCTGGTGCTGCTGTAGAGGGTGCCTGTACGACTGGTGCAGTCCTTGAGGCCGAGGTCCCTTCTCCTGCTGAATAAGGTCGTTTGAAAGGTACCTGCTGCACAGAGTCTAGGTCAATAGTTTTTTCAAGCTCCTTTACATTCTTTAGCATTGTCTCTTCTTCAATTAGCTTTTCAACTAGAGTACCCTGCTTCCATTCTTGCTGGTTGGCATATCTTTCAATGTGTGGGTATTGACAATGCCTATAACCTAGAAGCCTGTACTTGGTTCTTCTAGCAGTAATGAAGCCTTGAGGGTCATAAGGGATCCACCGAAAACTATATGACAGCTTGTATTTATCTTTGAGGATTAGGTCTGCATCTTCCCATCCTTCTTTCTTATTCATGATGAAGGGGCCCAAATGGTGTTTGAACTTGAGGTGGGACTTCTTTTTGGAGCTGTGGAAGTGGGTGAGGTTGGACTGAATCAGCTGCCTGTAATACTCCAAGGCAAATAACCTCATAGGCACATATTTTGGGAGCCTGTATGGACAGAGCTCACAGCCATAGACTCTGATGACTGTATGATTCTCATATAGGTACCAATCACCTATTTTGTACTTCTTGGAAAGCTGCAGATCTTTCTGTATCTCAGTTGATATTCTGGGAGGAGGGGACCTCATTAATAGGCAAGAGACTGGGTATACAAATTGGTCAACAAATTCACAATAGGAATAGGGTGAATTTGAGACTTTGTGATAGACAGAGGTCCAGAAGATAACAGATCTTCTTTCCCCTCTATAATCCAGCTTTTTGATGTAGCATGGAAAAGCCTCAGACTGATAGTACATGAAAATGTGGTAAATATAGGCCGAGTACTTGAAGAAACCCTGTCTGTTCACTTTGCTCAACTGATCATGAATCTTGTTAGCTATGAACTTAGCAAAGTTGTACTTGCAGGCAGGGGGCTGGCCTGGGCTGTAAGCAGCTAACAATACCAGCATTGTTGCATCCACATGCTCACTGGTTCTGTACCCCAACACATAGGCAATCATGTCCAGCAAAAGCCTGCCTACATCAGTGAAAAAGACATCCAGGTAGGGAGGTGGCCCTGTGGGCTGGCACTCAGGCCTCATAAATGTCTTGGTGATTCTTTGGATCTCTTCACTGGTCATCTTGGCACCATTGTCGAGCAGATAATTCATGGAAAATGGGAACAGCAGCTCTGTCTGATAAAAATGGAGCATTTTATTGATGGTTTCAGGATTGATGTGAAAGAGGATGCTCCCAGATGGAGACTTAATGGCTCTTTGATGCACATCATAGTTTTCAGCACATAGGTGAATGATCTCAGGAAAAACATTTACAGAGGGGAGACAGTAGTATGGCAGGTTTGACTCCCATATCCCATATGTATCATGACCATTCAGGTAGTCCTCTCTTAGCTGCCTGAAGGTCTGCAGAAAGTCCCTGTTACCCACAAAGTCTTCAATGAGGTAGTCCTTGTCAGCAAAGGGCAAGGCTTCCAGGTCTTTATTTGGTGGATTTAATGGGGCTACACTAAGGGCTGATGGTGCAGGAGTAGCCATTATGCAGTTTGAATTTTAACAGAGGTGATTACAATGGTTTGCAAGGTTGCTCAAAGATTTGAGTGACAGGCTTATTGCAGACAATGTTTGAAATTCTCCTCACAGTTGAAAAGGCAGGCTTGTTTCTGCTTGTTTCTGCAGTTTTTGGTAAATTCACAGGGATTGTGAATTGCTAGGGGCAAATTGCAGAGGGTATGTGAGTTTTACTTTGGTAAAAAGCTGCAGCTGGTCTACACCCGGCAAAAGGGAACAATGCCGGGCAAGTTCGAGGCCAAACTGGTAACCTTCGACCGTGAATTAACATTTTAATAGCGAATTGCCGGGGCAAAGGATAATGCAGGTAGATTTGATGGTAAATTTGGTGAAAAACAGTGTGCAATTTGGCAATTGAATGTTTCTTATGGAAAATTCACATAGAAATTGGTATGCTCAGTGGGAAAACAGGGAACTTGCGGTGAAATACCTGAAAAACGAGCTGGAATGCCTTCGGGCCGAATTGTGAAGGCTGAATGCAGCTGAGTTGATGAGTTGGCACGGTTGCAAATTTGAATTTGGAGGTCCGGAGGCGATTTGGCAGTGAACCAGCGGCAACGGCTATGTCTTCTTCACTTGAAAATGACATAAAACGGCCTAAACCGTGACTTTTAATGATGAATTCGGAAAAATTGAGTAATTGGCGCCTTTCCGCCGATGACGCCAGCATGACGTCATGGCGGGCCCGGGTACGGAGGGTGACATGGCTGTGAGGTGTAGGCCAGCGTGGCCAGACACAGTGGCGGGCGGATGAGGTGGCAGGGCTACGTGGAGGGCCACGCGGCGCGGGGGCGGGAGATAGTGCTACGTCATGATGACGTATGGATGACATAAGGGGGAGGTGGTAACGGGGAAGGTGGTAAGCGGTTTCCCCGCACCACCTTTGGGCAAAGGCGGTATCGGGGAGGGGGGCTCCGAACAACCCCGCCGCCTGCCACGCGTCCCATGTATGGGGCGGAAAACCACCGTTCCCCGGACGCTAAAGGTCGGCAGATCCAGATCTGGAAATACCCGCCCACCGTTGGATTGGGGGTGGCAGATGATGGACGGCTGGCGGGCCTCCCGACGGATCGTGCATGTTGGGGGGGGCCCGCCGACATATTAAAATATTCAAATTAATATTTATGCGTGGAACTTAGGATTTTAAGGGTTTTGATGGGTTTTTTGGGTTTTTTCTGTAGGAAAAAGGGTTTTGATGGGTTTTGATGGGTTTTTTCTGTAGGAAAAAGGGTTTTTAGTGGGTTTTAGCAGAGGTAAGGGGTTTTTTTGGGGAATTTGTTGTACAGGGGAAAAGTGAGGGCTTAGGGGGAGGTTGTTACTCCAACCAGAGGTCAGGGCAATCCCATGACAGGGTTGACCATAGTCCCTGGTGGACTAATGTCTCCCTCAGACAAACTTTATTAGCTATAGTGCTAAAAGGGAAGGATATCTATACATTGTTTGGGATTTATACACCATGGTGTTATTATAGTAGGGGGAAAAGGTAACATAGGGGATTTAGATAATAGAAGTTAGGGGTTAATATGGATGGAAGAGGTGAATGAGGAGTGACATCACTAAGTTTATTTGAAAATCACTTAGTTTAGGGAGTAGATCAAAATGAAAAGAATTTTAGACAAGAAATGTGGCTTTTAAAGGAATAAGAACCAGCATAAAACCTCAAATTCTTTCATGAACACAACTGATGAAGGGATGTCAGTAATGAATGGGAAAGGGGAAAATGGAAAGTTAGACATGCTCCTTTGCTTTGCTGCCACCTGATGGAGAAGAAGAGCTTCTCAATCCATTGATGTTCCTTTGTGAATAGGTTAGCATACATTCAATTGTAAGGAATGACATTTCTGCAACCCCATCTGCCTACCCATCTACTTGCCTAGCATTTTTTGTTTCTTCTTGGAGGGTGCACTTAGACTTGCAGACCCTTATTTGCCTTTTCTTTTCTCTTGGCTTTTTCTTTTGATTTTCTATCTAGAACTACCCTTATTGCTTCCAAGGTCCCAGATTAAGCAGTTGGGAACCTTAATTCTCTACCTAAGCTACTGGTCTGGCAAGATTAAACAGTTTGGACAAACTTCTTTCTCTATTCTACAACAAAAAATTGAAACATGGCATGGTCCAGATTAGGCTGTTGGACCATCCATCAAAATTGAGTGCACATCAAGCTCTATACACACAGTCTCTTCTCTTGGAAATATGGGATCTTTGCATCATCAAAGCAGAGCATATTTGGAACTTTCTTTGCCAATCATGAAATATGAAACCTATTGGTATAGGTAGCTAACAGGTATGTTCATCTTTTTTTTATTGGGAGACACTACATTCCTTCACAAACCTCAACACATCCATCTTGAGGCCCTTCCTAGTGTTGAGAAAACCAAAGGCTTATAAATTAGGGTATATTTCTCTATCATGATAATTACTTGTGAGATTGTTGACTTGTTTATTAAATTTATGTTTTATTCTTTCATCAAGAAATTACCAAAAGTATGTATTTTGAAGATCACAAAAAAAAAATAACACAAAGCTGTAGTCTCCAAGCTAGTGCAAAACCGCACAAGGGGGAAGCCCATAAAATCTGTTCTTATAGAGTTAGATCAAATTGAGAAATCAAAGACCCAAGGCTAACAAGAATTCAACTTGAAGATGAAAACTAAAACCCTCCAAATTCATCATCTTAGTCCCAGGACAAAACATCACTTTCAGTCATAGTAACTTCCATTAAGCTCAATTCATGTGCCATAAGAAACTTGCTTCTATTTCAGATTATCTGCAAGAAAATTCACATAGATCATCATAGGAAACACACACACACACACACACATATATTCTTGATCTTTTGTCAGAAAGAGTTCACATATTTAGCCTAAGAAACTTGCATTAAATTCACATATTTAACCTTAGGAAGTTCACATTATTTCAGCTCTCTAGTCTTCAGGAAACTTCGTACCATTTCAGCTCATAATTCATCACAGAGAAGCACTGAATGTTTTCCAAATTGGAGGAGGATGCATGCCAATATATAATTGTTCTCAAATGTGAAAAGACACATCCTTTAAATGAGATGACTTGACATCCAAGAGGGCATACTTGGCTTCTTGAGGTGAATTAATAAAAATTACATTTTTTTTTCTTTTTTCTTTTTTCTTTTTGCTTAAGAAGTCCAAATATGACTTTGACTCAATGAATCCTAGAAGCATGAAGACCATGCTTATCTAATGAAATAAAATTTATTTTTCTTCTTTATATTCCTTTTTCTTTTTACATCAAATATACAGTGACACAAGTACAATTATGAAGAGCGAACCTAGTTACATTTTCCAATGCCCAGTGAACCTCTCCCTAATTTCCGATAAGGTTTCAAGCAATCTGGGTGTCCTGCTAGGTGTGAGCTATGAGTTGCCTGCATAATTTTGTCCTTCAGATGTGATTCTTCTACCAAACAGATATGGTTCTTCTAGTAGATGATGTTATCTATGACCCAATATCTATCATCTGGGTCAATCCCTCCAAAATATTACAAGAAAATTTGTTTTTGGAGTACTCTATGAGTAGGAGTGATTTCCAATCCTCTATAATCTCGATGAGTGAGAGAGTGGGTGGCCTCTTAGAAAGGGCATGCGTTATGACATTGTTATTTCGTTTGATATATACAATTTAAAAAAGATAAGCATGTATCTTGCTGATCCATTTATGTTGTCTCTCACTCAACTCCTTCTGTTCCATGAGGAATCTCAATCTATTATGACTTTTCTTCACTTTAAACTTGTTCGCCACTAAATACTGACTGAATTTTTCCAATGGATGCATAATGTCAATATAATCTTGTCATAAATACAATAATGTCACTCATAGTCCCTGCTTTTGCTTCTTTCAAATGATATGGGGTGGTGATCTTGCATAAAAAAGTTCTCCTACTCATGTCCTCGAAGTGTCACACTTCAACACGAATGACTGAGTGAAATCTGATAGTGCTAGCATAGGGCACACATCACCTGATTCATATTTTCAAAGTTTTCCTATGCTTCAATAGACCATATAAAGGCCCCCTTTTTGGTGAGGTCTGTAAGAGGTTTCATCAACTATGAATACCCCTTAACCAACTTCCTTTAGTATGTGCAAAGGCGTAGGAAGCTCTTCAGTTTGGTTACATTATTTAGGGTGGGCCACTCGATGATTACCCTGATCTTCTCATGGTGGAATTGAACCCCATCACTCCCAATCACATGTCCTAATTAGACCATCTCTGTCATGTCAAACTCACACTTGGAATCTTTTGCATAAAGTTCTTTCTCCTAAAAAATCCCCAATACCTCATCTATGTGTACAAGATGGTCCTCCTAAGTCTTGTTGTAGACAAGTCTGTCATCAAAGAAATCCAACTAGTACTTCCACAACTATTTGTTGAACACATGGTTCATGCATGATATAAAAGCTGTGTGGGCATTGGTTAGCCCAAATGGCATAACCAAAAACTTATAGCTCCCATAGTGGCACCTAAAAGTAGTCTTCAAGACGTCCTGCTCCTGAACTCAAACCTGATGGTAGCCCAAATGAATGTCTATCTTCGAAAAATATTTTTCTACCCTTAGCTCATCCATCAACTCATCTATTTTGGGAATGGGATACTAATTTTTTATTGTCCTCTTGTTAAGATTTTGGTAGTCAATACCCATCTGTGAGTTTTTTCCTTCTTCTTATCCATTGCCACTGAAGAAGAGAAGGGGCTAGAGCTAGGATGAATATGGCCCAACCTCAATATCTCCTTAATGTCTGTCTCAATATCATCTTATAAACCTTGGGATATTGATAGGGACTAATTATGATAGTCGGCACTTCCTCCTCCAACTCTATAACATGTTCAAAATCTCTATCTAGTGGTCTACCTAGAGGAAGGTCAAGAATTTTTTTTTGGTGTTTGCGAATAAATACCTGAATGTCGTCATGATGTTTTCAAGGCTATTCTGGTTGTTTGTTGTCTATAATGAATCACTCAACTACCCACTCAATGTCACCACACCACAACACTACTTCCATATTGTTAGATGATACTACCTTTAGTGGATATTGATGCATGGCTCTCAATATTACTTTTTTGTTGTTTGTCAGGTCAATGAATTCCATCTCCATCTTCGTTTGGTTGGTAGTATGCATCCCAATGTAATAGAGCCATTTAAATCCTAGTAATACATTAGTGTATGGTACATTCACCACAATAAATTATCTATCACTATATAATTCCCCATGGTTAGCTTCAACTTGGGGATGTACCTAGTGCAATCCATCTAATAGCCACCTGGTATGGCTACTGTGAAGCATTGAACTCCTATGCTGGAATCTATCTCCAATCAACCACAACTACATCTATGAAGTTACAAAAGATCCACAGTCAATTAATATTGTCACCTTGTGCCCTGCTAGAACTCCTCTAACTATGAAAGTATGATACCTGAGGAATCCTGACATGGATGGGATAACATAGGCTTAACCTTCAGCCCATGAAGTCTCACCCTAACTATCTAGTGTCTTCATCTGTGTGCCTACTCTTGTTATGGCTCCTCATCCTCATCACCGCTGTCACTCTCTGAGTACACCACAATATAATGGGCCTTTCCCATCTTGTCCTCTTTTTCACATTTATTTCTTGGTTCCCAAGGCTTTGGACAACTAAAATAGAGCTTCTTATTTCTCAACTACTTTTAGGTATCCTCATCCAACTTTAGTTTCCTGCTCCACTCATTTTTAAAAGATTTGATCTCTTCTCTCTTATGGGGAAAGGAAGGCTTAGGAGGGAATATGCTCTTAGGAACATCATCCTGCATGTTCTTGGCTTTGTTAACTGCATATTATAGAGTAGTAGGTTGATAACCCTTAACCTAACCACATAGAGGCTTAGATAGCCCTTCCAAAAATAACATCACCATTCATGCCTCAAATATGTCCATGAACATAATCGCCAATCTATAAAACTCTGAGACGTATGCCTTCAGACTGCCTATCTACTTGAGTTGCGCCAACTCGTTGAAATGAATCTCTGAATCCTTCTAATCGAAGCGACCTATAAGTCTCTCTGTAAACTCGAGGTATGAGTTTACATTGGCATGACCCATGGTCTTTAACCCATGATACCACCACTCATGGGCTTCCCATCTAGATGTAGTGTAGCCAAGTTAATGACATCAATCTTGGTCATCTAATGTAGAACAAGTCATTTATGACACTAAGCAATATTTTGAACTCTGTATTATCCTTGTCTCCTATGATTGTTTTACCCTTATCAAATGGTTCTTCTGCCTCTCCTTTTGCTTCAGGAGTTTCCTCTTCCTTCGAAATTGGAGTGGTCTCTTTGACCTTGTAGTGCCTTTTGTAAGTGATGTAGGTGTGATCTTAAAAACTCATAAAATGTGGTTACAAACTGCCCCTTAAACCTCATAGTTGTCCAAGAACATGATCTAATACCACTATGAAATAACTCACTATAAGTGTCTCAAATTTCCTAATAAATTTTTGAGATTTTTCTAGGTTTGTCAATGGCAAGTTTCGTCAAATAGTTTGATGACTTATGGATGTAGGTGTAATTTTTTGTTTATTTTTTCTTGAGCATAAACACACAATGACACAAATATGAACGTAGACTTAAACCAAAAACTAGTATATCATATTACACTAAAAAATAACATGAATCACTGATAAATATTGCATTATTGACAAACTCAAAGATATGCAATCATCACATTAACTTGGTAAAGGAAATTCATTGCAGTAAGAACAATTGAGGAACCTGGTATAAAACAAAGTGGCATAACTTCAGTATGATTTTCGGCTCCTTGTGCAACTTTAGGAATGGTGACTATAGGAAGTCGACCCCTTAATTTCTCTTCCTTTTACCCTCTGCTACAACCACGCATATGCTATAGGAGTACGCTCAACAAATGACGTATACACACAACAAAAAATACTAGTTTCGGTCTCCTTGGGACTTTAACTTCAACATCTGATAGTGATCCACTCAACTAGAAAATAGAGAGAGAACTCTACCCTTGTATAGGTAAAAGTCTTGGACCCTTTTAAGCTATAAAATCGGCTCTAAGCATACCCAAATAACTCGTCCTTCCCACAAGAGAAACTCGGCCCAAAAAGATGTTATGACTCAACCCTCATATTCTACTAAACACATCCCATAATATTGGAAACTCGTTCCAATAGAGGATGGAATAAATCGACCCTTTGCACAGATAACTTGGCCCAGAAAATATGCTTACACTTGGGAACTTCGACCAACCAAGGTTTGTACACTTCCATCCTAAGAGATGTAGCTTATATTGGACCCTACAACCTAAGAAAAATCATCCAACAAGTATACATATATATGAAACTCAAGATTAGAATATAAAATCAACTGATAACACTGTTATCTCCATTATCTTCCACATATATTCTTCTCCAATGAAGCACAATAGCGAAATATGAATGGTCTTGCTCTTAAACTAGCTAGGGTGTATGGTATCAACACTGAAACTAGCAACTAGACTTAGGGTTTCCAAAAAACCTAGACTCTTCTCCAAGAGCTCTCCAAAATTATTTCTCAAGTAGCAAAAAGCTAGTGTGAGGAGAGACACCCCATTTTCTCCTTTTTATTATTCACTTGCCACATTTTCTACCCTTTTACCCTTTTACTTTATTAAATTCACTTTAGTGGCTTTTTCAGTTTATAAATTAAAAGTGACTTTTCATTAACCTAGCACATGTTCCCCTTTTCACCACTTTAGCCTTTGTAATGTTTTCTCCTAGGTGAATCATGTTCCCTTGGTTAATTTTTCCCTCCTTGGCCCATGATAACTTTATTATGCTAGTGGAACCCCCTCCTTATTCCTCCTAAGTGGTTGGGGACATTACATAATTTTCTTATATGATACTTATTATTATTATTATTTGAATATATATTTCAATTCACTCATATTTTTCTCTGAATAAATACTTTCATTGTTATATTGGAAGCCTTCAAGGTGATAGTCAAAGCAACTTATAGAGTGAGGTTCATGAAACATTTTGATTGATTTTATTCTTGGGATGATTAAAGTAAGGGAATGGAATATTGGAGTTGAATAAAGAAAGAAAATGATCTAATATTAATCATACAAGTCACAATGTCCATGACAACTCAATGAATTCATTTTGTTTGTAATTTCACCTCATAATTGAGAATAAAAGAGAAATGATGCACAATCCTTCTAGATGGGTTTTCCCACATTGGTCTTTCCAAGGGTAAAACTTGTTTCATTGTGTGGATGGTGTATTATTTGCTTTATATTCTTTCATTTCAATCTCAATTCATTTCAATTCATACACCAATGTACTAATGTTAAATCCTAATCTTAAGTAGGAGGCCGCATAACAAGATTTTTCATTAACTTATAAGATTTGTTGTGATGAACTATTCAAGTTTAGAGATCATATTCATATAAAAGTAGTTTTATTTAGGATGTTTTGTGGGAAATTGTAGAATTTAGGCTTTGGCATAAGAAAGAAGTCTCAAAACCCTACCCATGATGGATTAGTAGACTAAAAATATAGGAGATGAGTTAGAGGATAAATTTTCAAAGTTGGAAACACAAATCATGGACATCTCTTGCAACATGGCTGTCCTCATGACACTTATAGAGAATAAGTTTAGAATTTTTATGTAGTATGGTAACTATAGCTTCAAAGCTACTTGCTATTGACCAAGAGTGGGTAACCCTGGGAGAAAAATTTTCTCCCCTCTGGTAAGCCAACCAACCAACAACCCTATGATGATCCACAAATAAATTTACTTTATAGCTATCTACCTATGTTCTAGTCATTTCTATCTCCCATCTAACATACTTATTGAAGGAAGGCGGGTCATCTACTGAGAAGGTACACTAACTATTTCTATAATCATGTGATTTAATTTAATGTTAAAGGAATTCTAATATGGATCACTAATTAAGTTGTATGATTAACCATTCGTGAACGTACCCTTGTTCCCACACTTTACCTAGGAGGTTATCCTTTGAACCTAGTCTAGTGTGACCTACCCTTAGCCATTTTATTTTCATTTTCAGGAGAGGCATGAATAGGAAGCAATAATTTATATAGAATACCCAAGGGAATCCATACTTGTCATTTTCCATCTATTCCTAATATTCATTTCCATTCTTTGTTTTAATTGTCATTTGTCACTGGTATCGGCACCCTGTATCCATATATTTGAGTCAAGGCCTAGAAACATTTCCTTGAGAGGTTGATGCAAAAGAAAGAAAGATAAAATCATATATGGTATAGCTAAAAGAAAATGAAAAATGAAAAAAATATCTGGGACTAATAAGAATGTGGGAAAAGCCTAAAATGAGCTCTACCCCACTAATTATACATCACCCATAATGCTCCTTATAAATCAAGGAAACTTACAATTTCCCAACCTTGATGAGCAATAAACCACTACATCCTCAATAGGTATTGGAAAAGCATAAAGTAAGCCAATTACCCAACCCATGCAAGAAATAAAAGAAAATCATTAATAAAAGGTGCATCATAGAGGTGGATAAAATAAGTTGAGAAAGGGGTATCTAAAACATCTATGATGTATCCCTCTTATCAACATTATTATCAAGATGTTGGACCTCCTTTAGCTAGCACCATGATTATGGAATCTTCCTTGAAGCCTTTCCCACACTATGACGACATTCATCACATACACCTATGGATTGATGAGTCTGCCTAGGAATTGTCTCTCCCCTTGGGGGTTGGAGAAACCTTATATGGATAATTACATAATCATGCCTAACACAAATATGGCAACTTAGTTACAAATAATTAGCTAGAAAGACATTTGAAGGCAAGGTTTGTGTCAAGTATTTTTGTGCCCCTACCATTGAATATGGTCAACTATGATACTTTAATGGTTTCCTTACCTAATAATGTTGATCTTGCTTGATATTAAGGGTGTTTTGGGTGCTTTCTCACACATACATTGGATGTCTCTTGAGGGGTGTATTGACACCTTTCTAACACCTTGAAGAGGATGTCTAGCCCAACTACAAGTGTATTTATGGCATTGCATCCCTCATGTTTCTCATCCAGAGATTAGCGTTGGAACTTAAGGAGCCTCCACATGGATGTATGGCCCCTTATACACCTTTAGATGTAGAAACATTGAGCTAAGAAGTCAGGTAATTAGCTTGATTACTGATGTTACCTAAAGTATCTAGGATGCCCCCAGACTAGCCTTATACATACATGATGAATGATTCCTTTTTTCTGAGCCTAGATGACGATGGAGATAACTTAAGACACTTTGGGAGGGCTAGCACACTCCATTTTGATGCTAACACCATGTCCTAGGGTTGACACATGCAAACCTTAAGAAGTTGATGTAGGGATTCTTAATGATGATGTCTTGGTTGAGGAGATGTACTTGGAGATGAACCCATTCACTTTGATGAGGTACTTTTGAGTGAGGAGCACTCTTGGACCTATTTCGTGATTTTTATTGCAAAATTTAGCAATCTTAGTGCAAAGCCTCACAAGGAAACCTATGTCTTATGACACCAACACGAATCCACCATTTCCACTTTAGTGGCCTCTCTCCTGCTATTTAGTGGTGGATATTACCCCCATAATAGATCTTCCCAACTAAGGGTTAGAGATTAGATGACTAAGGTTGCAAACCAAATGGCTCTCTAAGGGACTTGCAGATAATGTCATCTAATAAGATATCTATGTGATAGATTCAACAAAGAATTAGAGAATATCAAGGGATAAACAAGGGATAAGGAAATTTTAAGGTTTTAAATGCATAAAACATCAATACATATCTATACACAAGTGTTATAGACATTTCTGTGCCTTACAGCATTGAACATGAAATGTCCATAATCTAAGGGATCCAAAGTCCCTAAACATGTTGTTCCTACCCCTAGAGGAACAAGGCTAACAAACCACAACAATTCACAAAAGTTCTCCACCTGAAACTGCTCAGAAACAAGTCAATTCAGGATCATGTCAACTACTCCACTGAGCATCTGCGCTGAATGTCAACTGCTACAATGGCTACCTGTGTTGAATGTCAACTCCAACACTAGCTACCTGTGCTGAGCGAGTTTGGAAAAGTGGCAGGCTCATTCCTCAATGTGTCAATGCCCAGAAAGCTTCCAAAATGACACTTGCCTCAGGGAATTCGACTGGTGATGAGTAAGAGGTTCCAAATCTCCAAGTGGAAGCAAGAACCTCCAAGTGGACTCAAGAACTGACAGAGGGAGAGGACACTAGTCAGATCTCAAGCTGACTCATCCTCTCTCCAAAATAACTATATATAGATCTCTCCTCCATGAGATCTAGGAGGCTGGAATTTTGTCATTGCAAAGAATTGCTGTTGGTTTGAGATTGGATCATTGGGTGCTTAATGCTTTGAAGGGAGCTGAAGATAGGAATTCCATTCTGCTGGGAAGGAGATGCTGGATTGGAGCCCTCTGGGTTGTATCCCTTCCTGAACCTTGTTACTTATCAATAAAGCTATCTTGGTTTTCTCCTATATACTGGTGTATTTGTATGATTGCATTAGTGTATTTGATTTACTTCTAATCCTGAATCATTTATGAATATGAATATTTGCCTTTGCGTTGTGTTCTTCTCTTGTCGCAAGTAGCTGTTCTCTTGTCACAGGTAGCTGTTCTCTTGTGATCTCGCGGGAATCAAGTAGCTGTTCTCTTAGACGAGCGGGGAGGCAAGTAGCTGTGAACACCCAAAGAGAAGAGGATCTAGATCGAGGGACAAACGGAAGACAACGGTAAGTCTATTGATCTCCCCTCTTTCACATTTCATAAAGGAAGAAACCAGAATAGCTGTATCTGTTTGTTACTAAGGCACTGAAAAATGCCTATGCAGGACGATCCTATCCACCTAAGGTGTGACAGTGCCTTAGCAACAAACGGATACAGCTATTCTGGTTTCTTCCTTTATGAAATGTGAAAGAGGGGATATCAATAGACTTACCGTTGTCTTCCGTTTGTCCCTCGATCTAGATCCTCTTCTCTTTGGGTGTTCACAGCTACTTGCCTCCCCGCTCGTCCAAGAGAACAGCTACTTGATTCCCGCGAGATCACAAGAGAACAGCTACCTGTGACAAGAGAACAGCTACTTGCGACAAGAGAAGAACACAACGCAAAGGCAAATATTCATATTCATAAATGATTCAGGATTAGAAGTAAATCAAATACACTAATGCAATCATACAAATACACCAGTATATAGGAGAAAACCAAGATAGATTTATTGATAAGTAACAAGGTTCAGGAAGGTATACAACCCAGAGGGCTCCAATCCAGCATCTCCTTCCCAGCAGAATGGAATTCCTATCTTCATCTCCCTTCAAAGCATTAAGCACCCAATGATCCAATCTCAAACCAACAGCAATTCTTTGCAATGACAAAATTCCAGCCTCCTAGATCTCATGGAGGAGAGATCTATATATAGTTATTTTGGAGAGAGGATGAGTCAGCTTGAGATCTGACTAGTGTCCTCTCCCTCTGTCAGTTCTTGAGTCCACTTGGAGGTTCTTGCTTCCACTTGGAGATTTGGAACCTCTTACTCATCACCAGTCGAATTCCCTGAGGCAAGTGTCATTTTGGAAGCTTCCTGGGCATTGACACATTGAGGAGTGAGCCTGCCATTTTTCCAAACTCGCTCAGCGCAGGTAGCTAGTGTTGGAGTTGACATTCAACGCAGGTAGCCAGTGTAGCAGTTGACATTCAACGCAGATGCTCAGTGGAGCAGTTGACATGATCCTGAATTGACTTGTTTCTGAGCAGTTTCAGGTGGAGAACTTTTGTGAATTGCTGTGGTCTGTTAGCCTTGTTCCTCTAGGGGTAGGAACAACATGTTTAGGGACTTTGGATCCTTTAGATTATGGACATTTCATGCTCAATGCTGTAAGGCACAGAAATGTCTATAACAGTTTCCCCCTAAAGTATGAGGCTGTTTATCGGGTGAAATGCTTTATCCAGGAGGGTCCGAAGTTCATCCATTTGCTGAGAGGAGACCTCTAATAAGATACAATACAATACATTATGATTCATACTGCTTTCGTGATCTAGCTGAGGCGGGTATTCCCATGCTCAGCTTTATAAATTCATTTTTGTACATAGAACAGACGATCGTCTGATGGTAGACTGATAATTTTGGTGAAATTATCATCCTTTGAGTAGGATGATCATCTGCTACAATGATGTACATGACAAATGTCTTTATCTTTCCTGAATATATATCGCAGCCCAGATGGATGAAACTAGATCCGGGGTCTTCAAACTCGTTCGATCTTCACTCTAAGTACAAGTTGATCCATGTGAGAATTGCGCTGAAGTCGAACATGGAAAGACATCGCTTGATTACCGGTCAATGAGGTAAACCGTTAACAAGCGCGAGAGGAATCACCGATAATGATAATGACCCTCAAGGTACTGCAGTACAATTCACGTGGTGTGAATAAAGGACTTGGCGTCAAACACCACGCAAAATCTTCTGGTCGAAGGTCATTGATGTATACCTGTCGCCGGAAGTGAGAAACTTGCCATTGTGGCATGCAAGCTTCAAAGTACTGAAGGGGTTGTTCCTAGATCAACTTCTTGGATAATGAGCTGACGTCGACAAGAAGCGATCCATCACAGGAGGGCCTTAATGAATCCCACATCAGTGACACGGAACGGAGCTAATGATTTTAATGGAGGTGAAAACGATCTGTGACATATGATTCAGGGTGGCGGTCATGAATGGATGAAGGATAATGTATGGCAGTGGATGGGACACGGTTGACTCTTTCTGAACGACTTCTCTTGAACATATGGCGACACTGATGCGATGGATCGGTAGCATTACCCCAAATATGGATGGTATGGCGAGACCATGGTGATGTGACCAGTGAATGAAACAACCCAACCCGATTGTGGTATGGAGGAAAAGTGTCATGTTCAAGAGCGACTTGCTACCATCAAATTTTTCTTTAGTTTCTCCAAATTTTTCCCCAGTCATTGTTGACCAGTACCTCTTTATTTCTGTCAAGCTTGAGGAGGATAACATATGCTTGTTCTATAACCTGCCCTTCGGGCAAGCCCATCGCTATGTTTTAACGAGCCTAGCGATAGTGAAACTCGTTCTCGTCTAAAGACAAGTTTGTCGCTATTTAATGATTTTAACGAGTCTAACGACAAGGATAACTCGGTCCTTTTCATTTTTAGAGAGTCTGAAAAGGTACATAAAGTCAACTCCAAAATTCCTTTTTCGTCATCTAATCCCTTAAGTCCGAAAAAGTATAAAACAATACAGAAGGGATGAGTTTTCGATAGTTTTAACGAGCCGAACAAAACAAGCGCTCGATCTTTTTGTGCAATAATCCCCCAGGTCCAAAAAGATTAAAATCTAGAGGAGGGATGGCTCTTCCTGTCCTTTAATGAGCTGGAAGGCCAAAGCTCGGAAATATTTTCATATTTTAGGAGTCAATTGAAAAGAGCTTAAAGAAGACTCGTCTTTTGAGGAACGAGTGATAAACAGGGTTAGCAACAGATTCCAGGTACAGGTTGGAATTTTCCAATCACGGCAGTGTCACAAGGATGGCTAGGTGAAATCACTCTTCGCAGCTGTTCCTCAAAATGGGTAAACAATCATATGGAGGTGAACGATCGGCCAAATGAAAAGTGGAGGTGACGGTGCAAACACGACCAAGGCTTTAATGGCTGATGATATTACATTCACAGTGGTTATTTACCGGGATAGTTCATTTTTTAATGAGCTTAAATGCGGGTGGAAACATTTGCTCGATCTTATGTTTATTTTTTAACGAGCATGAACTTTGCTAAAACTGCTCGGATCTTGCGTTTATTTTTTAACGAGCATGAACTTTATGCTAAAACTGCTCGATGATAAGTTTGCATGCCCCCAGCATAACGACGCAAATCGAGGTGCATGCCCCCCAAGCTTCATTGCATTCAACTTGGTGGTTGGAATGAAGGTTTACCTTTGAGATTTGGAAAGGAGATTGTTTCATTTTTTAATGAGGTTGACACAGTAAAAGAACTATCCTCATGACTCCTTGTTTCATTTTTTAACGAGGTTGACACGAGATTAGAACCGTCCTCGGAGCCCACTGTATTTACAGTATTTCTATTAGGGCGATGATCCACGCTGACAAAATGTTTAGGAATCTTCTGAATCCATTAGATATAGAAGATTTCATATTGTAGGTTTCCACTGTGGCCACTTCCGCCAGATTACTTGCAGGCGGTAGGGCAAAAGTACCCATTAAGGCAGGGTCTTTTAGGAGACCTACTCCAATATTTTGAAGCGAATGATTGCTTCCATGGATCATTGGAATGCTTCCCGTAACTTGTGAACTGTCGGGGAGGAAAGTTTGTTGGTCGACGACTGTAATTACTCCTTGAAAGGGAAATGCAATCTTCCTGAAGTAGGTGGACACAACTGAGGCCATGGCATATATCCAGGGCCTTCCCAGTAGGATGCTGTAATCGAGGTTTCCATCAATTACTTCAACATCAATTCCTACTGTTTTGCCCCCTAGTTCAACTTGCAAGTTACTTAAAATCCCGTATGGAGTGTATGATCGTCCATCAAATGCTTTTAACGTCGTTGATGATCTCGACAAGGGTGGTGAGCCTAAATTCTTCCAGCAACTCATCGACATAATACACGTAGATGCCCCCTCATCAATAATTGTTCAATGAACATTTTTGTTGAGGGCTTTCACTTCAATAAGGAAAGCTAGTTGAGCTGGTAACTGAGGGTCATATCCTTTATGATCAAAGGCCACAAGATTGGAGTCCATTGGGTCAATTTCACCTATTGCTGATAATAAAGCTTGCTCTTGGGAGAGGCAATTTTGCGGTACCTCAAGCGTTGACATAGCGGACGACGATTGGTCTAGGTCCTCTATTATATTATAATTCTGTGCTATTTTTGCATGAGGATTAAATGTCGACTTGTACACTACTCCCTTTGGCGACTTTATCATTTGTTCAGGAATGGTGGGTGGCACAACTTTGGTCAAAGTTGTTGTCGAACTACTAGGTTGTTCATTAGCCTTGTTATTCGACACCTGTGGATTCCCGTAATCTTTATTCCTTGCCAAAGCATCATTTTGCTGCTTTGAGATAGAAAATATAAGCACTTGGGATCGGGAAGCATTTTGATTAGCAACCAGTTTGGTACCCGGGCTTGGAAACGGATCAGTCAATACTGCTGAGGTTTTTGAACTCTTAAAGAGTTTCTTAACTTCAGCTATATGTGGACAATCTCTCGTCCAATGATCCTCATCGCATATATGACACCCCGTAGGGGGTTTCCTTTTTCTCCCTTTCTTTTTCTTCTTTCCCCCTGGTTGCTTCAGTTGTTTGTCCTTGTCAAACGACGCGGCATTTACTTCCGAGGCAAGAAGTTCCTCATTTGCATTTTGACTGGAAATCTTACGGGCCCTTTTAGATGTAGCCTTTGTCGATTTCGTGTCTGTCGTGCCAATCACGCCATCGATGGCATGAGAGTCATTGTTTGATTTAGGAGGAGGAGGAATTGAGAATTCCGGTCTAGGGGCATCAAGTATTTTGTCGTAGAGCGTGTCAGACTGAGTATAGACCAAGTCTAGATATTGCGCACGAGCGATAACTTGCTCTTCTGTTACGACTCCCCCCTTTGCCACATCTTCCGTTATGGCAGGAAGTAGCGACTTGATAAACCATTCAGCTAATAGGTGGTCGGGAACGTACGTTTTTACCATCCTACGACGACGTCGCCACTCGTGTATATGATCAGATATGTGAGTGGCCGTTGTCTGTTTGAAATTGGTTAGGAGTTCCGTTCCCGTTTCATACCTTATCGGTAATTGAAAATGGGTTAAGAAAGTCATGGCTAAGGTACTAAAATTGTCGAACGAAGCTCTAGGAAATTCAATATACCATTTTGCCGCTGGACCCGTTAACGTCCTCTGAAAAAGGCGAAGTCTTATCGAATCATCATTCAGGGTGTTTGATGAACACCACAGATGAAATGTCATCACATGATTTGATGGATCTTCACCCGGATTTCCATTAAATTTAGGAATATCTGACGGAAGTTTATGCGGAATCGCTGGTCACCAAGGGGCATAAGCAATTGGATCATTCGTCAGCCGGTTTAGATCTGGTAATTCTAGAGTTGCTACAAAGGGCAACTGTTGATTCAAGTTAGGCGAAGCATACCCAGGATAAGATGGAATCGCCTGAGCAGTGGGTCTTTCCATACCATCATAATGTATTTGATGCTGGCAACTTTGACAAGGTTGATGGGCATAACCATTATAATATGGTTGTTGATAACCGCTTTGGAAATGCGATTGCCCATTACTTATAAAGACTTGTTGCTCAGGTCCTTGATATGATAGCTGGAATGGGGGTTGTTGAGTTTGAACCAGCTCTGGTTGTTGGACCATTTGCTGTTGTCCAATACTGGATGATTGACCAAGATGAGGAGTCATAGTACTTGTTTGAGCTTGAGTCGCTCCAGATAAGGAGGCACTAACCGAAGGTTGTGATTGAGTTGTCGAGACAAGGGGCTGTTGTATGGCAACTTGAGAAACTTGGGGTTGACATGCAACGGGTAGCGCTTG
This sequence comes from Pinus tabuliformis, assembly GCA_031772625.1. Taxonomy (NCBI): domain Eukaryota; kingdom Viridiplantae; phylum Streptophyta; class Pinopsida; order Pinales; family Pinaceae; genus Pinus; species Pinus tabuliformis. The sequence goes on along the minus strand of CM062820.1, from coordinate 786,555,753 downwards.
TACTTGCGACGCAATCACCATACCAGGTATAGTGGCAACATTTGACACAGGGTGGACTGGTTGCATCGAATATGCAGCCCTTGGTTGCTGAGGCAGTATTGGTACCCATCCGCTGGATGTAATTCCAGTTTGACCTGAACTTTGTTGTAAACTCCCATATGGTTGTTCTCCGGGGGGAAACAATGAAAAGGCATACTGCCCTCCATATGGTGGCAATCCAGTACTTAAAGGGCAGATTGGCCTTTGAAGACACATTGGATCAATTTGTTGAGTTTCAACATAAGAAATACCAGATGATAATCCGGATGAAGAAATAGAAACTAACCATGTCATCGAAGCAGTCCCTAATGGGACTCCAGCTTGTTGATAACTTGCCGGGACAGATGGTATACCATCAAACATCGTTGGGGTAGCAGCAGGAGGCTCTACCGCTGCTGTGTCGGATGACACAGTCCTGGATGTCGACGGTTGTTCAGACATATCTAGTCTATCCAAAAGATTTTCTAGCGATTTTACAAGAACTTACGATGAAAAGAGACTAACTTCGAAGATCAACGAGGGAATGGTGATGATTATTCCGTTTAAAATAAATTTTAACGACGCTTAGACACAACCTGCTTTTTCAATTTTAAAGAGTCGAGAAAAAGCAAAAGATGACTCTAGTCTCCTTCGATGTTTTAACGAGCCCGAAGTGACAAATGCTCGGATGGACTTTTTCCGTTATAGAGTCTGAAAAAGGCCAAAAGGAACTTCTCTGGAGATCTAGGTAGAGGGTGTGCCAAACTTTTCGCAAAACCGCAAAATACTTTTTAGGGTACGGGCGGTCGATCTTCCTGAATGCTGTGTTCAGTGCATTGCAATCAGTAAGGCGGCCGACACGACTTCCTAAGGATAAAGGTTTTATGCCTATAGGGGTCTCCCAATATATACGCGACGGTACGCGGGAGCACAATCCGTACTAGCGCTATCGTCCCTCAGGAGGAATCACCCACCATCCACGAGATCGACAGTCACCAGGCTTAACGACGCCGGAACACGTCTCTAGCCTAGACCTCTATGTTGTGCGTTATGTTGCAAAGCGTTGTTAAGTTCATTCAGTTTATTTTAGGTTGATCTTTTTAAAGTTTGCCTTTCAAGGTTCACCACGAGATGTATGATACAAATTCCTAAATGCAGTCTAAAGATGATAAGCAAGCTTTATATCTTTTCAACTTTGAAAATCCTAGCTACTAAGGGAAAAGAAAGACACCATCTTTTCTCAAAGAGCAATCAGCACACTCTAATGCACTTTTCCTAAATCCAACATGCAAACTATCAAATGCAAAATGCACAATGCAGGTGTTTGTTTTCCGCTTTCTTAGTATTGATGCCTACAAAGAAAGCTTTTTGTACAACTTTGAATTTGCTTTTAAATGATCAATACAAACAAGTTCACTTTTTCGAAATCAGAGAAGATAGAAGAGATTACACTACTTAACGATTTTCGAAATAAAGACTTGTTTCGACACTTAAAAGAGACAAATTCAAACCAATAAGCAAAAGTAAATATATAATCAATCTGCAAATAGCCAATGAACTCTCTTCTAAGATCACAATCAATCAGATCTGAATCAAAGGCTACAGGATGACTATTTTACTCATGTAAAGGAAAACTGTAAATGACGCCACAAACACATAAAAACACTCACAGTCTTTTTGTACATAAGGAGGCAGAATCTAAGCAAAGAAAAGGAGTTATCTGACTGGTACCTATGCTGGTTAAAGGCTGCAAAAAACAGAGATCAAAACAGGGCAACAGAGAGCAGAGAACCCCAGCTGCACAAGGCCAAACTGGTTCAGTGCAACCTCAACACTGTGAGTTTGACATTCAGTGCAGGTAGCCTTCACGAGACCTGCGTTGAAATGCAGACTGCCTTCATAGTGTCTGCGCTGAAGGAGAAACTCTCGTTTCTCTTGGGTTCCGGGTCATAAAATGCTCAAAAATCAACAGTTTCAGGCCAAATCAGAAACACAAGCAAGGTATAATCAAAGGGATGCTTTGAGAGGGTACTAAAGACTATCACAAAGGATCATCAAGTCATTTGTGAGTCCATTGTTCAGATCATAGACAAAATCCAGTGAAGGATCAAGGCAACAACAGTCTACTTTGCAGAAGCAGTTCGATTGTTGCTGTTGAGTCTATGAAACAAACAATGATGTAAACACAAATAAAATGACTAAAAAAGATCTCCCCAGCGGAGTCGCCAATTTGTTGTGGGGAAAAATGCCTATGCAGGACGATCCTATCCACCTAAGGTGTGACAGTGCCTTAGCAACAAATAGATACAACTATTCTGGTTTCTTCCTTTATGAAATGTGAAAGAGGGGAGATCAATAGACTTACCGTTGTCTTCCGTTTGTCCCTCGATCTAGATCCTCTTCTCTTTGGGTGTTCACAACTACTTGCGTCCCCGCTCGTCCAAGAGAACAGCTACTTGATTCCCGCGAGATCACAAGAGAACAGCTACCTGTGACAAGAGAACAGCTACTTGCGACAAGAGAAGAACACAACGCAAAGGCAAATATTCATATTCATAAATGATTCAGGATTAGAAGTAAATCAAATACACTAATGCAATCATACAAATACACCAGTATATAGGAGAAAACCAAGATAGCTTTATTGATAAGTAACAAGGTTCAGGAAGAGATACAACCCAGAGGGCTCCAATCCAACATCTCCTTCCCAGCAGAATGGAATTCCTATCTTCAGCTCCCTTCAAAGCATTAAGCACCCAATGATCCAATCTCAAACCAACAGCAATTCTTTGCAATAACAAAATTCCAGCCTCTAGATCTCATGGAGGAGAGATCTATATATAGTTATTTTGGAGAGAGGATGAGTCAGCTTGAGATCTGACTAGTGTCCTCTCCCTCTGTCAATTCTTGAGTCCACTTGGAGGTTCTTGCTTCCACTTGGAGATTTGGAACCTCTTACTCATCACCAGTCGAATTCCCTGAGGCAAGTGTCATTTTGGAAGCTTCCTGAGCATTGACACATTGAGGAATGAGCCTGCCACTTGTCCAAACTCGCTCAGCGCAGGTAGCCTTTGTTGGAGTTGACATTCAACGCAGGTAGCCAGTGTAGCAGTTGACATTCAGCGCAGATGCTCAGTGGAGCAGTTGACATGATCCTGAATTGACTTGTTTTTGAGCAGTTTCAGGTGGAGAACTTTTGTGAATTGCTGTGGTTTGTTAGCCTTGTTCCTCTAGGGGTAGGAACAACATGTTTAGGGACTTTGGATCCCTTAGATTATGGACATTTCATGCTCAATGCAGGCACAGAGATGTCTATAACAACAAGCCTTACATTTGGGGTGGAGAATGTAATTAATGTTATATTTTTTCTTTTCAATTTATTAAATGCAATTAAATTAATTGGAAAATAACATATAAATGAAAAATTACCATAAAATGAAAATTAAAACCAAACCATAACCATAGTTACGAAGAAACAAGGAAAATAGGGAAGTTTTAAAGGTGATCACACAACTAAACTAATGCCTCTATTGAATTGGGTATGGAATAAAAAATTGCGGGTCAATGATAGAAGGGATTAGATGAAGAGGGTGGAAGACTAAAAATATTTTGTTAAAAACCCTAGTGAGTTCTTATAGTTGGATGTTTAAGGTCCAAAGATAAATGGAACAAGTTCCATTGAATGATTATTAAATGAAAAATTTTGGAAAACCCATCATGAAATACTTTGTGTTGTAGGGAAAAGTATCCGACTCGGATGACCCTATCCCACTCTAAGGGTGACAGTTCCTTAGCAACAACTGTAAAACAAACTACTTAAGGTTTACTTCTTTATGAAAGCAAAAGAGAATGGAGAAAGCACTAACTGTTGCCTTGCGCTTAATGTCGAATCCAAACTCTTCTCTTTGACCGCTTGCTCCTAGCTCTTTGTCCTTCTGCTCGCCCAGCTACGATGAGATCCTGCAAAATAACAAAGAAGGAAACTACAAGAGGCATGCAATCATAACTGGTTCATGGATTAGTGTAAACCAAACATGCAATCATCACAATATATAATTGAAACAAGAGCACATAGAAGAACCTCAATAGCTTTTATTAATGAAGAAATAAAGGTTCTGAGAGTATTACAACCATTGCAGGCTCCAACCCAGCAACACCTCCCAGCAGAAAGAATTGCTCTTCTTCACCTCTCTCAAACAATCACCCAATAACTCAAGAATGAAACCAACAGCATATCATTACTTTGCACCAAATTCCAGCCTCCTGAGCTCATAGGAGAGAGCTCAATATATAGATGAATTGAGAAAGGATGAGTCAACTTGCAACTGATGTGTAGCTGCCTTGTGTCCTCTCTCTCTTCAGTTAATCTTTAGTTGATCTTCAGTTCTTGAGTCCACTTGGTGAACCTTGCTTCCACTTGGAGAAACAAAGCCTCTGACTCATCACAAGGCGAAATACCTGATCCAAGTGTCATTTTTGGAAGATTCCAAAGCAATGACTCACTGTGCCACATGTCCAAACTCGCCCAACGCAGGTGGGCTTTGTTCTGCCTGCTTTGCAACGCAGGTACACCATGGAGCAGTTGTGTTTCAGCGCAGAGGCCTAGTGGAGCACCTGCTTTGATTTCAGGATTGCTTGTTTTTGAGTGTTTTCAGGTGGAGAACTGATCTGAGAGCTGTTGGTTTGCTGACCTTGTTCCTCTAGGGGTAGGAACATCATGTTTAGGGAACTTTGGATCCCTTGGATTATTGACAATTCATGCTTGTTGCTGTAAGGCACAAAATTGTCTATAACAGATGCCCCCTAAAGTATGAGGTCGTTTATCGGGTGAAATGCTTTATTGAGAGGATCCGAAGTTCATTCAATCTGCTGAGAAGTGTCCTGTAATAAGATACAATACAATACATTATTTTTCATACATTTTTCATGATCTAGCTGAGGCGGGCATTCCCATGCTCAGCTTTATAAATACATTTTGGTACATAGAACAGACGATCGTCTGATGCTAGACTGATAATTCTCTGCCGAATTTATCATCCTTTGAAAAGGATGATCGTCTGTTGCAATGATGTACATATCAAATGTCTTTATGTCCTGAATATATATCGCAGCCCGGATGGATGAAACTAGATCCGGGGTCTTCAAACTCTTCCGATCTTCACTCGATGTACAAGTCGATCCATGTGAGAATTTCTTGAAGTCGAACATGGAAAGACATCGCTTGATTACCGGTCAATGATGTAAACCGTTAACAAGTGCGAGAGGAATCACCGATAAGGATGATGACCCTCAAGGTATGACAGTACAATCTACATGGTGGGAATAAAGGACTTGGTGTCGACCACCATGCAAAATCTTCTGGTCGAAGGTCATTGATGTATACCTGTCGCCGGAAGTGAGAAACTTGCCATTGAGGCATGCAAGCTTCAAAGTACTGAGGGGGGTGTTCCTAAATCAACTCCTTGGATAATGAGCTGATGTCGACAAGGAGCGATCCGTCAAAGGAGGGCCTTAATGAATCCCACATCAGTGACACGGAACGGAGCTAATGATTATGATGAGGTGAAAACAAACTGTGATGTATGATTCAGGGTGGCGGTCATGAAGTGGATGAAGGATAATGTATGGCAGTGGGTGGAACACGGTTGACTCTTTACAGAACCACATCTCTTGAACATATAACGACACTGATGTGATGGATTGGTAGCATTACCCCAATGGTGGATGGTGTGGCGAGGACCATGATTCTGTGACCGGTGAATGAAACAACCCAACCCAATGTGCTACGGAGGACAAAGTGTCATGTTCAAGAGCGACTTGCTACCATTAAATGCTGTGAGGTTCTCCCAATTTTTCCCCAGTCATTGCTGACCAGTACCTCTTTATTTTTGTCAAGCTTGAGGAGGATAACATATGCTTGTTCTATAACCTGCCCTTCGGGCAAGCCTATCGCTATGTTTTAACGAGCCTAGCGATAGGGAAACTCGTTCTCGTCTAAAGACAAGTTTGCCGCTATTTAATCATTTTAACGAGTCTAACGACAAAGAAAACTCGGTCCTTTTCATTTTTAGAGAGTCTGAAAAGGCACGAAAAGTTAACTCCAAAATTCCTTTTTCGTCATCTAATCCCTTAAGTCCGAAAAAGTTTAAAACAATACAGAAGGGATGAATTTTCGGTTGCTTTAACGAGCCGAACAAAACAAGCGTTCGATCTTTTTGTGCAATAATCCCTCAGGTCCAAAAAGATTAAAATCTAGAGGAGGGATAGCTTTCCGGTCGCTTTAACGAGCTGGAAGGCCAAAACTCGGCAAACTTTTCATATTTTACGAGTCAGTGAAAAGAGCTCAAAGAAGACTCGCCTTTTGAGGAACGAGTGATGAACAGGGATAGCAGCAGATTCCAGGTACAGGTTGGAATTCTCCAATCACGGCAGTGTCACAAGGATGGCTAAGTGAAATCACTCTTCGCAGCTGTTCCTCAAAATGGGTAAACAAACATATGGAGGTGAACGATTGGCCAAATGAACGTATGGAGGTGATGGCATATAAACACGACCAAGGGCTTTTAATATGGCTTTCAAAGGTTACATTTCTCGAGGTTGTTTACCGGTTCATTTTTTCTGGGTGAGCTTGAACTGCTAGGGAAAGATTGCTCACAATTTACGTTTATTTTTTTAACGAGCATGAACTTCTGCACAAAAACTGCTCGATTCTTGTGTTTATTTTTTAACGAGCATGAACATTGCTAAAACTTCTCGATGATATGTTTGCATGCCCCCAGCATAATAACGCAAATCGAGGTGCATGCCCCCCAAGCTTCATTGCATTCAACTTTGTTGGTTGGAATGAAGGTTTACCATTGAGATCTGGAAAGGGGATCGTTTCATTTTTTAATGAGGTTGACATAGTAAAAGAACTATCCTCATTGCCCACTATATTTACAGTACTCGATTGCAAATCGAAAACTGAAGGATGGTAAAGGTTATTTTGAGTATCTTCCCCACAACCCGGGAGAAGGGAACGATGGTGGGAATCATTCCATGGTGCCCCGTCAATTACCATTGATTGGACTATTCCTTTGTCGGTTCCATGCACTCGCGACCAAGGACTTAAAGGGGTGCCATATTCTCTAGACCTATCTATCCAAACGCTTGATGAGCGTTGATTTGGGGTTGCCCCCCAGGCCAAGAAAATTGATTGCTATAATACTTCCATTGGGCTTGGGGTCAAAACCTTTGCATGATCCATGCTGATATCGTTTTCTGACATCTTTTGTGCGGAAGATATCATATTGCAGGTTCCTACTGTCGCCACTTCTCCCACAATGAACGTTGGCGGAAGGGTGAAAGTTCCAATTAATGTAGAATCTTTTAGTAGGCCTACTCCGATATTTTGAAATGAATGATCGCTTCCATGGATCAGAGGAACGCTTCCTGTAACTTGTGAACCATTATGGAGGAAATTTTGTTGGTCAATGATCGTAATCCCTCCTTGAAAGGGGAATGCGATTTTCCTAAAATAGGTCGACACAACAGCTTCCATGGCATAAATCCATGGTCTTCCCAGTAGGATGTTATAGTCAAGATTGCCATCGATGACTTCAACATCTATTTCTACTGTTTTGCCCCCTAGTTCAACTTTCAAGTTACTAAGGATACCGTAAGGGGTATATGTCCTTCCGTCGAATGCTTTTAATGTTGTCGATGATCGCGACAAGGTTGGAGATCCTAAAGTTTTCCAGCAACTCATCGACATAATACATGTCGATGCTCCCTCATCAATAATTGTTCTATGAACTATTTTGTTGAGGGCTTTCACTTGGACGAGGAAAGCTAGTTGAGCTGGTAACTGAGGATCATACCCTTTGTGATCAAAGGATACCAGATTGGAATCTTTAGGATCCACCCCACCAATTGCTGATAACCATGCCTGCCTTTGGGATGGGCAATGTTGTAGTACCTCAAGAGTCGACATAGCAGACGGCGATTGCGCCAAATCTTCCACTATGTTATAATGCTGTGCCGCTCTGGCACGAGGATTAAAGGTCGACTTGTGTACTACTCCCTTTGGCGGTTTTATCGTTAATTCATGCGTGATGGGGGGTACAACTTCTGCCCTTCATCCTTTCTTTATGCAAGCTAGAAACGGCTAATCCTACGAGTTTTAACGGGTTAGACCTACAGGTTTAAAGGGAGGACCTAAAAATTTTAAAAAATAAATAGTCGTCCCGTGCTTGCACTCCAAAAGGTTTGCATGCCCCCAGGTATAAAGTATAATTTCGAGATTCTGCCATCTCTTACTTATTATCCGAAAAATGGTTTTGTTTGCTGCCGCAAACTAAACTCTCTTTTCGGCGATGTCTATCATTAGGTTGCTAAGGATGGTGACTACTTGTTGCAGCAATTTCATCTCTTTCTTTGAAGACTGCCCCTACTTATCCTTCAAAACAGCTTGTTTTAATGGGTGAGGCTTGACATTCAAAGATGGTGGCTTCTTGCTGCCACAAATAGACCCCCTCCTTAGGAGAGCCCACTTCTTTAGACAAAGGGAGCGATTCCTTCGCTCACATAACTTTGACAAAAGAATTTTATCCTAGAACAACCCTCTCTTCCTCTGCCGGACGGGGTACGGACTAGTCCATCCTTCTGCGGAAATTAACTTTATACCTAAGGTTTTCTCTGCCCGAGGCAGGCCAGGGTGCATGCCCCCTGGGTCCCAGTTCTTTCTTTCCGAATTACTCGCATTCATCGGGAAGTAGAACCGGGGGCGGTGGCATTCCTTGAGCGAATAAACCGTTAAGGGATGGTATTTGACTATTTGCAATGCGTGATCCTGGAAATGAAAGTTGGTCTACTAGCTGGACCATTCTTCCTTCGTGCGGAAAACACATGACTCTAAAGAGTGAGGACACTATTGCCTCCATGCAATATATATAGTCTCGTCCAAGGAGTAAGTTATATGCCAAGGGTCCCTGGACGACCATGATGTTCATGCGAACTGTTTTCCCTTTCAATGTAACCGGAACATTGGGGAGAATCCCTAACGGGTGACTGGTTCCTTTATCAAAACCTGATAGATTTCTCATCTCAGGTAAAAGCGCCGGGCAACCCAGTGCTTTCCAAGCAACAGAGGAAAGGATACTCATAGATGCCCCTTCATCAATGATAGTTCCAGCCATCACCATTCTGTAGATTTGGACTATGATTCTGAATGGGATACTGGCTGGTAACCGGGGTCTGCCTAGTTGATTCCAATCAAAGGATACAACTAGGTTGCTTGGTGGTGGGACCGAATATACGGCCGGATACGACCCTGACGATGCTCCTTCCTGCGATAAAGGAATGGGCGCATTGCCCTGATGCTCATCAGAGTCTGTGTTGATGAAAAGAATATGGACGGTGTCATCCTTATCCTCTTCAGTGAGGGTGTCATTTGAAGATGGGTCTTCAATGACGGAGTCATTGGACGATGAAACCTCTGAAGGAAGAACCGGGTCAACTGCCGTTTCGACCTTTAGACTTTCGTCTGGTCTGGATTCAGTAGGTTCATTCTCAATGACTGACACTTCAGCTGACCACTTGGGCGGGTCAGCTGGATTTTCAACTATCGAGGGATTAGGCGCGAGTTTTTGGTATCCAGGAGGAAGTCGTAACGGCGAAACCGGACGATCTTCCAAAACTCTCTTTGCCTCATCTAAGAATGGACATCTGTGGATGGCGTGGTCGCTTTCGCACAATATACAGGGTGATCTTGGTCTCCCTCTTCGTCCTTCACTCTCGCTAGTTGATGGACTGCAATCAACATGACTACCAGAGGTTGATGCTACCGGATTGTGCAACCTTGGGGACCAGTCCCTTAGTATCCGGGGAATACAAGGACAATCACGATGGAAGTGAGCCCCTTCGCAAATGACACATGGCGATTTAGGCCCGGTCGGTGCAGTGTGTGGGTTTTTGTCAGCTGTCTTTTGCTTGCTCCCAGTCGCCTTCGCCATAGGCCCCTTCTACTTCTTTTCTCTCTTCTTCTTTTCCTTCTTCTCCATGGGAGGCTGACTTTTGCCGGCTCTACCTTGTGAAGATGAAGGATCAGAGGAAGAATTATAAGAAGTGGAAGGCTGGTGGGTAGGTCTAGACTGTTCTGACTGTTGATTCGACTGCTCAGGATTAGTGGCGATCTGGACTACATTAGTTGAAAAGAGCCATACAGGTAGGCCAATTGTCAATCCTGGAAGTGACAATGTGGCCATATGAGGCGCACCAAGATCTCCCCAAGAGGAGAAGGGATTTGGAATTCCGCCAAGGTTACTTCCTTGGTTGGTGGGCTCCATACTTTTCAACTGAAAGATCAACTTGGGAATAACAGGTGATTATGTTCCGCTTAAAATAAATTTTATTAACGACGCTTTTAGACACAAACTTGCTTTTTCATGTTTTAAGAGTCGAGAAAAAGCTAAAGATGACTCTAGTCGCCTTCGATGTTTTAACGAGCCCGAAGTGACAAATGCTCGGATGGACTTTTTCAGTTATAGAGTTTGAAAAAGGCCAAAAGAAACTGCTCTGGAGTTCTAGGCAGAGGGTGTGCCAAACTTTTCGCGAAACCACAGAATACGTTTTACGGTACGGGTGGTCGATCTTCGTGAATGCTGTGTTCACTGCATCGCGATCAGTAGGGCGGCCGACACGGCTTCCTATGGATAAAGGATAATTGCCTATAGGGGTCTCCCAATATATACTCGACGGTACGTGGGAGCACAAGTCCGTATTAGTGCCACCGACTCTCAGGAGGAATCACCCACCTTCGTAGAGATCGACAGTCACTATGTTTAACGACGCCGGAACACGTCTCTACCTAGACCTCTAGATGTTTGCGTTATGTTACAAAGCGTTGTTATGTAAATTGGATTTATTTTAATGTTGATCTTGCTTATCAGTTTGCCTTTAAGGATCACCACGAGATGTATATAACAAATTCCTGAATGCAGTCTAAGATGAGAAGCAAACTTTTCAATCTTTCAACTTTGAAAACCTTAACTACTGAGGGAAAAGAAAGGCAAATCTTTTCGCACAGATCATAGAGCACACACTAAAATGCAAATTTTTCCTAAATCGTCAAGCACACAGTCAAATGCAAAATGCACAATGCATGTATTTTCTTTTCCCTTTCTTAATGTGGATGGATACAAAAAGAAAGTGGTTATATAACTTTGATTTCGATTTAAAGCGAAAGTAAACAAGTTTGTCCAAAATCAAAAGACACCTTAAGATTCACTTGCTTAATCACTGGAAATACATGAAATCAAACCATACTAACGAAAGTAAAATGACTAATCAGCTATGGACAACAAGCAAGCTAACTCTTTAGACCAGCAAAAACGCCTAACACAGGTTCAGATCTAAGAGGCCAAAAGCATGACTAGTTTACTTTTCGTTATGGGAAATTGTAAATGAGTAAGAAATACAAAGAACAAGTACAATTTCGTTATATAACAGAGGCGGAATGATGGCAAGTAATATTGGTTTCAAAACAGGCACAAGATTGACACCTAGCAGCAAAACTAAGTGAAAACAGGCAAGAGAAAGGAGGAAACCCCAAATGCACTAAGCAAATTTGGGTCAACGCAGGCTCTGCACAGTCAAACTGGCTCTCAGCGCAGGTAGCTAGTTCGGGACCTGTGTTGCAAAGCAGGTAGCCTGTGTACTACCTGCTTTGGAAAACGAGAATTGCGTTTTCACAGTTTCCGGGTCATAATTTTCTCAAAAATGCACGGTTTTTGCTCAAATCAGAAGCATTCAGTCAAGCACACTCAAAGGGATGATTTAGAAGGTGCAAAGCTATCACTAAGAGCTTACAAGGATCTTTGTAGATCAGCTCTTCAAATCATGAATCTGCTCAGAAAATGAGCAAGAGTAGCTGCCCTCTACTTCGCTTTTGATATAGTCAAAAGCTTTTCGATTTGGTACTCTTTTGTTCAAGAAATGAATAGAAAAAATACTACAAACACAATCAAATGGATACGATCCCCAGCGGAGTCGCCAGTTTGTTGTAGGGAAAAGTATCCGACTCGGATGACCCTATCCCACTCTAAGGGTGACAGTTCCTTAGCAACAACTGTAAAACAAACTACTTAAGGTTTACTTCTTTATGAAAGCAAAAGAGAATGGAGAAAGCACTAACCGTTGCCTTGCGCTTAATGTCGAATCCAAACTCTTCTCTTTGACCGCTTGCTCCTAGCTCTTTGTCCTTCTGCTCGCCCAGCTACGATGAGATCTTGCAAAATAACAAAGAAGGAAACTACAAGAGGCATGCAATCATAACTGGTTCATGGATTAGTGTAAACCAAACATGCAATCATCACAATATATAATTGAAACAAGAGCACATAGAAGAACCTCAATAGCTTTTATTAATGAAGAAATAAAGGTTCTGAGAGTATTACAACCATTGCAGGCTCCAACCCAGCAACACCTCCCAGCAGAAAGAATTGCTCTTCTTCACCTCTCTCAAACAATCACCCAATAACTCAAGAATGAAACCAACAGCATATCATTACTTTGCACCAAATTCCAGCCTCCTGAGCTCATAGGAGAGAGCTCAATATATAGATGAATTGAGAAAGGATGAGTCAGCTTGCAACTGATGTGTAGCTGCCTTGTGTCCTCTCTCTCTTCAGTTAATCTTTAGTTGATCTTCAGTTCTTGAGTCCACTTGGTGAACCTTGCTTCCACTTGGAGAAACAAAGCCTCTGACTCATCAAAAGGCGAAATACCTGATCCAAGTGTCATTTTTGGAAGATTCCAAAGCAATGAATCACTGTGCCACATGTCCAAACTCGCCCAACGCAGGTGGGCTTTGTTCTGCCTGCTTTGCAACGCAGGTACACCATGGAGCAGTTGTGTTTCAGCGCAGAAGCCTAGTGGAGCACCTGCTTTGATTTCAGGATTGCTTGTTTTAGAGTGTTTTCAGGTGGAGAACTGATCTGAGAGCTGTTGGTTTGCTGACCTTGTTCCTCTAGGGGTAGGAACATCATGTTTAGGGAACTTTGGATCCCTTGGATTATTGACAATTCATGCTTGTTGCTGTAAGGCACAAAATTGTCTATAACACTTTGCACTTATTAATATGGCATAATATAAACCCTAATTTCAGAAAATTACATGCAAAAATGGAATAAAAATGACGATAAAATTACACCATTCAATCAAGAATCATTTATCAATCCAATGACACTCTCCATGAAAATTATCCATTCCATGAAAACTTGTTCCATCATTCAACCATTAGTGTGCACTTTCTCAAGAGAGAAGAGAGGAGTGTGTGTGATGATAGTGAAAGTGACTTCCCTCTATTGATATGATGGTGAAAGTGACTTCCCTCTATTGATGTAAGTCACTTTTGAAAATTTACAACAAAAATTCCTAAAAGTTGCTTGGAGCATTCAACTAGCACTAAAGGCAACAAGCCGACCTTAAGATAGATTTACAAAATGATAAAATACAAGAAATACATGATTTATCCTTCAACCATGTGGGAGGAAAGGATTTCCATCATGACACCATCCTCCAAAAATGGACATCTTGATCAAGCAAGTGACAAAGTTGGTTTAAGAGTACTCCTCACTCCAAGGAACATCACCAAAGTGCATGGGTACATCTCCAAGTAACATCTTCTCCACTATGATGTCATTAATCAAAAGGCTCATCTCACCCTTCTAGGGCATACATGAGTGACAGGAAACCCCATGGGAAACTATTGACATGAAATCATTGGGTTTTATCCCTCCCAAATCATATTAGTGGTCTTTGTCATAATCTAGTCTCTATAACAAGGAAATGCCCAACAAACAGGGTCAAAGCCAACTTGGGGGCATCTTGCACCCATCTGGGCACATCATTGATAAGGCTAATTCCTTTGCTTATTGGCTCAACATTTTATCATTTGGAGGTTTTGCAAGGGACATACAACCATGTGGAGGTTCTAGAAAGTTGAATGCTCATTTAAGGAGACCAACATTGTGGCTGCAAAGTCATATGTGTTATCAAAACTACGTTAGATATCCTTTGAGTGGTATTGGAGAGATGTCAAGCCATCACTCAAGGTATCTATGCTTCATGTTTCATGAAGCACCTTAAACCTACCCTCATGATCAAGTAAGATCAACATCATTAGTGAAAAAGATCATTAAAGTATCATAATGGACAATATTCAATGTTAGGGGCACAAAATAGTTCATGCAAACCTTACCTTCAAATATCTTTCTAGCTTAGGATTTGTAAGCAAGATACAACACTTGTGTTGGAGATGATTATGAAATTAACCCTATTATTTTATTCTATCCCCCAAGGGGAAGGAAATTTCACAGGTAGACCCATAAATCCATAGATGCATGTGATATGGGTGATCATGGAATGGGAAAGAATTTAAATAAGATGGCCATAATCATGGTACCAAAAGAATGAGTTCTAACATCTCTAAGTATAATGATGAGAAGAAGGAGCAATCATGGAGGCATGAATTACCCTTTTCCTTGACCTCCAAATTTCCACCCCTTTGATGCACCTTTTACTTTAATGTTTTGTCTCTTTTCTTGCATAGCTTATGACATATAGCTTGCTTTATGCTTTTCCAACACCCCTTAAAGATGTAGTAGTTTATCACTCATTGGGGTTGGGACATCCATAAATTCCTTTGTTTTATACACAACATGAAATTATTAAGAACTAGGTGATGGATAACGAGAGGGCTAGAGGTCATTCTAGGATTTTCCCCATGTGCTTATTATGTCCCAACCATATTTTGCATTTTTATTTTTCTTTCTTTGTGGATTTATATGCTCTTATATTTATTTTAGTAACATCAACTCTTAGGAAAAAATTCTAAACTCTGAGTCAGAGATGAGGATATAGGGTGTTAATTCCAATGACCAATGGAAATCAGTTCAAATTATGGAGGTGGATAATAAGGGAAACATGGAAGGTGGCAATTATGAATTACCTTGGGCATGCTATATTAATAATTTCCTTCTGTTGGTGTCCCTATTGAACGAAGGACCTCAGGGGAGGTCATAATAGACTAGGGAAACAGGATAATCTCCCATGTGAAGCATGGGAACAAGGTTACAATCAAGACCGATCAATCATCTAGCTTGGTCAATGATCCATATTAGTATTCCACAAACATTAAAATAAAACACATGAATATGGAAATGGTTAGTGAGCCTTTTGATAGATGACCCACCTTCCTTTAAGAAGTATGCTGGATGGGAGAGAGCACTTACTTGAGTGTAGGTGAAGAGCTCTGAAGTAAATCTATATATGGATCATCATAGGGTTGTTGGTTGGTTAGCTAACAAATACAAAGAAAAATTTCCCCTTTGGGGTTACCCACATTTGGTGGTTAACAATCACCTTACTTGATGGAGAGGTTCCTTATGGAGGATAATATTATGTTGGAGAGATAATTCTCCCACCTGTGTAGAGAATTTATGGAATTTTATTATGATTTATCATTTTTTAAAGCTATTCTTAGGTTATTTTGTGACCTATTAGCCTTATTGAATGTTTTAAGAAAAAAATAGGGATTTTGATTGTAAATTAAAGAAAATTGACTTGGTTACCCTCATATAAATAGAGGAGAGTCAATTTACTTTACATCATTGTCACACAAGCTTATCATTCTTCTCTTGGAGGAGTGTGCACTAGTGTTTCTCTTCTTTCTCTTGGACACAATGACTAAGTAGAGTGTGAATTTTATTGGGGAGGACATGTTTTGCATGGAGAGGAATTCTTGCATATTGATGAAGTTATTCTTGCTTGAATAGTCTAATTTTAATGCTATTTTCTTACATTTTGCATGAAATTTTTGAAATTAGAGTTTTTCATATGCCATATTAAAAAGTGCAATATCTTTTATGAACTCTTCTTTCTATTTATCTATGCAAAATTTGACATAAGGAATCCATCCAAGGAATTAGTTTTATTGCATCCTTATACCTTAAATATCATAAGAAGAAAGTTTCTAGGGTTTCTAAAGTGAATCAAATTACCTTCCATCCTCTCTATTCAAGATCCTTCTACCTTGACCTCACCTTGATTGACTCCATTGCCCAATTGACTTAAGGCACTATTCTTGGTGTATCAATCAACTTAAAATTTCCACTTTTCTCTATCTTATGGTAGCTAAGGTTAAGGTTAGATCTAAATCTACATTTAATAACATTTTTACACCTATACATTGTTTTACTTTAGGTAGGGTTTAGATTCATTAATATTTAAAAGGAAAAATCTATCATTATTACATATTGTGTGACTAGAAATAGGGTTGTCATCTAGGCGCTTGCTATTGTTTTGTGCATCTTTAACCATTTAAAATTATTTGGTTACCTATCCCTTGCTTATCTTATTAGATAACATAAATCCTTTTCTGATGTCATACTTTATAAGCTATATTTTTGTTGTTATATGTCAGTGCATGCTATAAATTTGCATATCGTTAAATCCCTAACTTATGACAACCTTCCTCTAGTTTATTGAGGTTGGTGTGTATTTGAAGATATTTAAATATTATCTTGGTCTTCAAGGCTTTTTTGGTACCTTTTCCATACCATTAAACTTTTATCGCCTTCGACCCTTCCTTTATTGAAGATCTTTCTAGGTGATTTTATTTGAAATATTTTTATAAATCTATTTGTCTTGGATACCCTAGACCATCTAAACTTATGAATTTCTAGGGAAGCCTCGAATATGGAGATAATATCCAACCACAAAATATCAGGAAAGTGACCACTAAGGTGACACTAGTGGATAATCTATTTGTTGCCATAAGGTCTAGGTTTCCTATTGAGGCTCTACACCAGGTTGCAATATTTTATGATAAAACTACCTTAGATGGAAAATTTGGAGACAATAAAGACCCAAATAAAGAGTTGGAAAAGGATGCAGAGAAATATAGACTAAATTTTAGCAACACTTCTTCCCAATCTCTATTTAAGGTGGAACTCAAAGTAGAAATCAAACCCTATCAAAATGGTAATGATGTTATTAAGGTTAATCAATGGTTGCAACAATTATAATTCTATTTCAATGTTCACAAGATATAATAAGAGAAAAAAACTATGATTTCCTTACTAAAGTTAGAGGGAATGTCCAAACTTGGTGGAAAAGTCAAATAAAGTGTTGAAGCTAGAGGGTGATATCCCAATAAATAAGTGGGAGGCATTTCTAAACCTCATGAAGGCCTAGTTCTACCCTATTGGGTATAAAAAAGGCTAGTGTATACATTTGCATTACTTTTGGCAGAGACAAGGGTAGAGTATGTAAGAGTACACAATTTATTTTAGGAAACAAGACATTATGTTAGGTATGTATTCTAAGAACTTAGATGTAGTCATCAAGTATTTAGGTGGTCTGCATAGTCACTCAAGGAGGCAAGTGATGATATTTAAACCTAAGATCAATGATGAAGAATGTGTGCAAGCACAATATTTGGAGAATATGGACAAGAAAAAAGGAAAACCAAGTAGTTCCAAGAAAAATGATCGCTAAAACACTTCTAAGGAGAGAAATAAAAAATGGAAAGGAAAGGATAAGAGGACAATAACTATCACACATGAGTGCAAGGATCCAAGAAAACATTATAACATTGTAATATCGATGGTCATATTTAAGACAAAAGCATTGAGATCCCATTGTGATGGATGTTATACATGCAAGGGACAAATATAATGGAATGCCCCGCTAATTTCATATTTAAACAACCATCGATGTTGGAGATCAAAGGACATAGAAGAAAATTACTGATTTCACCTAAGGCTATAATGAACGGTGATGCAAAGAGGCTAAAACTTGATAAGGAAGTTGAAACACCAATTGAAATTTGTACCAACCACGTTTTACCTAAAAAAATCACGTCTTTTCTAGTAGTTGGCTTTTAAAAAAATGATAATGGTAAAATTATAAGTTAAGATGATAGCTGCCAATGCAGATAGGTTTTAGAAGTTGAAACATATTGAAACAAGGGGCAATAATATTTACAACCAATACCTATCGAAGCATGGCCCTTAAAAGGAAAATATATATTTTCCTCATGTATAAATCAGACCCAGATTATAGTGATGAACATATAAACATGCATATACAACAATGTGATTTCACAGATACTGACGAATATCCTTGCAGCCTCTCTAAAACTGAATCAGATTGTGATTCAGAAGAACAAGATGAAAAATCCACACAAAAAGAAAAGGTGTGTATGGCACATACCATAGATGGTGATGAATCTAAAGTACTGTCAAGCATCAAAATGCTTGAAGAGGTATAACCGAAAGAAAAAAATCCTAGAGACATCCCTGCAAACCATGCACAGAGGCACTAGTAGTTCTTCAAAAGGTACCATCTCTAAAACCTTATTTGTAAATGCCTTTTATGAAAAGAATACAAAGTCTTTTCA
Organism: Pinus tabuliformis; assembly: GCA_031772625.1. NCBI lineage: Eukaryota > Viridiplantae > Streptophyta > Pinopsida > Pinales > Pinaceae > Pinus > Pinus tabuliformis. Next base: position 786,537,293 of record CM062820.1, on the reverse strand, counting down.
AAGAAACCAATGACATAAAAAGCCCAGATCCTTGACCCTAGGGGAATCCATCCATGAAATTCATCATCTGAAGAAAGAAATTGTTGAGCTTAGAACAATAATTTCAAAAATGGAAAAAGAAAAGGAAAGAAAACACATAAACTATCTGATAAATCATAATGTAGAGATTTATGAAGGGAAACAACAGGAAAATTTGGGATTTGGGAATATGAAAATAATGACCATACAATATCAACAACATCATGTGTTGTTAAAAATAGATATCCAAGGGGAAATCTTCACACTAAAAACATTAATAGACTCAGGAGCAGATATTAATGTTTTGAATAAAAAACTAATCCCTGCAAAATTTTGGACAGTTACACACAGGCAAGTTACTGGAGTAGGAACACAAGAATTCAAATATGAAGTTCCTAAAGCCACAATCTGTTTCTCAAATTACTGTATGAATGTAAAATTTGCAGTCGGCAATATTCCCATAGATTGTATCCTAGGAAATGTTTTCCTAGCTGTTGTTGAGCCACATGGGTCAGCCAGATTACCAGATGGTAAGGCTGGTTATTTCATATCCGTCCCCAACAATAAAGGATTTTTGCAACATAGATTAAATTTTTTATGGAAACATAATGCATTAGTTTAAAAAAATAAAAAAATAGTGTAAATAGCTAAAGTTGAAAGGAAGATGCCATTTAATGGGATCTCTTGTGGGGAGTAATTAAATTTTTATTATTTTTGAAGGCATAAAATTTAACAAGTGTGAGTGGATAGGTACTTTTGTAACAATTTAGACACTCATTCAAATGAGTGGTAATTTGGATATCTTAGTTTAAAGAAAAAAGATTTAAGTTTTTATAGTTGAATTTTTCTTCTAAAAGTTAAGACTTATTTTAAAATGTAAAAACAAATATATGATTTAGTTGGAGTCTAATTAAGAAGGTGAAGTTTGGGGTGTATGTTTGGTGGTACCTGTCACTCCGTAAATTATGTCACTTCATTAGATTTTGTAAAGAGTCAAGCATTACTCATGTAAAGAGTCAAAGGTAAATTCATGGCTGTGGTGTGTCAAGGTCATTGGTGTCTTATTGGACTCCAACAAGAAACATATCCATGAATAATATTATAGAAGAAAACTCCATGAATGAAGTCGAATAATGAATATGCTAATGGAAGCACAATATAGAAAAGGAATGCAATCATAAGACTTTGATGTCAAGAAGAAGGCCTCAAGCTAGTGAAGCCCAAAAGAGTATGGTAAGGAGCAAGGAAAGCTCACAATGAAGGTCCAAGGAAAATAAGGATCAACAAGAATACTAATAGGCTAGATTCAAAAGAAAACCTAGGTGAGGTATTGTGTTATTAGGGTGAAACTAAAGGAGTGAATGGCTTAATACAAGTCAGTTTTCATAGAAAAATGAAGGAAAAGTTTATGAAAAAAGGAACAAATTTGAAAGAGAAAATGGAACTTAAGATAAGAGGCATTTAGAGAAGTTAGTTAAGGAAACAAAAAATAGAGGCATTAATGACAGAGATGAAGAACATGAAAAAATGTTTGAAGACCATAGAGACAACTCAGAAAAGAGGGATTGAAACAGGTTACATAAGTAATGAAGAAGACCCACAAGAAGACATGATAGTAAAAGAAAAGCAAGAAAGTGTAGAAGAAAATATTGTGAAGGAAATCATGAAGGTAAACTCTAAAACTTAGTTAAAAATCCATATCTATGAAGGGAGTATTAATGTGTAAGAATTGATTGAATGATTGTAGCCATGGATACATATTTTGAATAGGAGGAGGTAGCAAAAAACAAGAAGGTTAGGTTTGTTGTTACAAGATTGAGATGACATGCTTCATTATGGTGGGGTAATATTTAGAATAAAAAAGAAATAAAGGTAAGAAACTAATCACATCATGGGATAGAATGGTAGTTAAATTAAAGTCCAAATTCATGCCAAGGGATTACTACACACATCTATTCAAAGGCTTCATAATTTGAGATAGAAGGAAATGAGCGTGAAAGCTTATACTCAGGAATTTTACAAGTTGAATATAAGGGCGGGCAAAATAGAAGAAGATGTGAGTAAAGTAGCTAGATATACAGATTAAAATTCATCATTTAGGGTGATATTTGTTTGTTATCTCCAAGAACAATGGTGGAACCTCATCAAATTTCACCTAAAACAAAGAAAACATTATCTAGGAAACAAACTTAGTATCCAAAATACATAAGAAAGTATTTCAAAAATAAGAGGTAGCATGTTGACAATGTAGTTTATGAAATAATAGAAGAAAGTCGTCCGAATCAAAGTCAATTCCAAGGGAAGGTCATTCATATAAAAAAATAAAATCACATTCACAATGTGAAATTTTTGGGGTAAGCGATTTAGATGCAATGAATATGGTCATAGATCTTATAAATGCCCAAATTTCTTACGTGAAGATCATAATAATTAGATTGTCCAAGCCAAAGTGGGAGAAAATGTAGGATTATAATTGATTATGAAGCCAGGAAGGGAGTTCAAAGAGTAAATACAAATAAATACTTTGTTTATGTTATGAAACCAGCTCACAAAAAGATAGAAAAGAGAGATCCACGCCTTAGAATTCAGCCTCTTCGAGGGGGCAACCTCCTTTACATTACATAAATGAACAATTCTTGGATGATACAAATGACAAAACCTCCTTTCTATATATAGGAGTCTAAGGAGTCACAATATAATCCAGCCGACCTAACAATAATAATAATAAGCCACAAAAATAACAATAGAGGGATTCTATGGGGCACAGAAATAACAATATGGGGGTAATAGGGGCACAACAATATAAATAGGGGGTATAACTACAATAGTAATGGGGTAATCACTAGTATTATAGGGACCCAACATGCCCCTCTCCTTCAAAAAAGTGTTGTCCTCAACGCTTGAGCAGTTCTGGATACTTCTGCATAAAATTCTCATCCTCCCATGTGGAATCTTCAGCGGATAAGTTCTTCCACTTGATAAGATACTCTGAAATTAATCGATTTCGTAGCTGTCGAGTTCTTGTTTCTGTGATTGCTTCTGGTTCCAATATAATTTTTCCTTCCTCGTCAAGTTCTGGCAATATTGTTTGAATTGGGAGCTTGTCACCTATAACCTTCTTTAAACATGAAACATGGAAAACTGGGTGCAATCGAGAAGCTGCAGGAAGCTCCAATTTGTATGCCATAGTACCAATCTTTTCCAACACCTTGTACGGACCATAATACTTTGGTGATAATTTGTTATCCTTCTTAGCTTGCTTTAGGGACATTTGCTTATATGGTTGTAGCCGTAGGAATACCCAATCACCTACATCAAAACTTCTTTCACTGCGATGTTGATCTGCCTGTTGCTTCATTCTATTTTGTGCCAACACGAGGTTATCCTTTAAGAGTTGGAGGACTTGTTGTTGATGTTCGATGTGATGTTCCACTGCCTGAACCTTAGAATTTTCTCTTAAATATGATGTGATGGATGGTGGTTGATACCCATAAAGTGCCATAAATGGGGTCATTTTTGTTGCTGTATGGAAGGAAGTGTTATACCACCATTCAGCTAGAGGCAACCATTTGACCCATTGTGTCTGTTTATCAGATACAAAGCAACGAAGATATCCTTCCAAACATTTGTTTACTATCTCAGTTTGCCCATCAGATTGAGGATGATAAGATGAGCTATGAGCTAACTGAGTACCAAGACAAGAAAATAATTCTGTCCAAAAATTTCCAGTGAAAATGGGATCTCTGTCACTTACAATAATCTTTGGGTTTCCATGTAGCTTTTGAACTGTTTCCATAAATGCAGTAGAAACTGTACTGGCTTTAAATGGATGTGATAATGCACAAAAGTGTGCATACTTGGTAAGTCTGTCAACTACCACCATGATGACACTCTTTCCCTCAGACTTGGGTAAACCTGTGATAAAATCCATTGAAACCTCCTCCCAACGTTGGCTTGGAATGGATTAAGGTTGTAATAGACCTGGTGTCTTAATTGTTTCAACTTTATTTTGCTGGCAAACCAAACATTCCGCCACAAACTTTTGAATATCTGATTTAAGGCCATCCCAAAAAAATTCCTTCTTAACCCTGTGGTAAGTTTTTAAAAATCCTGAGTGCCCTCCTAAGGGAGAAGTGTGCAATTCCATAAGAATCTTTTGTTTTAGCTGGGAATTCTTACAGAGGTATAAGCGATCTTTGTACCATAACAAATCATTTTTCCAGCTAAATGTATCAGAAGTACTGGAATCTTGTTGTAGTTTTTGAATAAGTGCCCACACTTCTTCGTCGTTCTTCCATTCCTCCCTTGCTTCGTTTATCCAATCTGGCTGGATAATAGAAATGACACACAACAATGCTTCCACATCCTCATCCTTTCTTGAGAGTGCATCTGCCACCACATTTTGCTTCCCTTTTTTGTAGATGATTTCAAAGTCATAACCCAACATCTTTGTGACCCACTTTTGTTGCTCTTCAGAAGATAATCTTTGTTCTAAAAAGTATTTAAGGCTATCATGATCCGTTTTTACCTTGAAGTGTCTTCCCATTAGGTAGGGTCACCATTTCTTAAGTGCATGGAGTATTGCCAACATTTCCTACTCATAAATAGCTTTGTTTAAAAACTTTCCCTTGATTGGACGACTTTCAAAAGCAATGGGTCTTTCATCTTGCATTAGAACAGCACCAATTCCATTTCCTGAAGCATCACATTCCACAATAAAGGTTTTTGTGAAGTCCGGCGTAGCTAAGACCGGTGCTTGGCACATTGCCTCTTTAAGATGTTCAAAGGCCTTTGTTGCTTCCGAAGTCCATGAAAATGAATCTTTCTTCAATAATGTTGTTAGAGGTGTTGCTATTCTCCCATAATTCTTAACAAACTTGCGATAATACCCTGTCAACCCAAGAAATCCTCGCAGATGCTTTATGGATGTGGGGATTTTCCATTCCTTAATGGCTTTAATTTTGCTAGGGTCTACCTTAACTCCTTCATGAGATACAATATGACCCAAATATTCCACCTCCTGGACTCCAAAGAAACATTTGGATCTTTTTGCATATAATTGTTTCTCCTCCAATAGTTGTAACACCCTGTCAACATGTTCAACATGATCCTTCCAAGACTTGCTGTAGATTAGTATATCATCAAAAAATACTAACACAAATTTTCTAAGGAATGGTTTGAAAATTGAATTCATCAAACCTTGAAATGTTGAAGGTGCATTGGTAAGGCCAAAAGGCATGACCAAAAATTCATAATGACCCTCATGAGTTCTAAATGCTGTTTTCGGAATGTCTTCAATCTTCATTCTAATTTGATGATATCCCGAACGAAGATCCAACTTGGTGAAGTAAATTGATCCATGCAATTCATCCAGTAATTCATCAATAACAGGAATGGGGAACTTATCTTTAATAGTGAGCTTGTTGAGCTCCCTATAATCTGGACACATGCGCCATGATCCATCCTTCTTGTGCACCAATACTACTGGAGCTGAGAAAGAACTTTGACTCGGTTGAATTATACCAGCCTCTAGCATTTCTGCAACCATACGTTCAATTTCACTTTTTTGGACATATGGATATCTGTACGGCCTGATGTTTGGCGGAACACTTCCTGGAATCAGATGAATAGCATGATCATGATCACGCATAGGTGGGAGACCTTTGGGAGTCTCAAATACCTTGGAATGATTGTCCAGGACTTTTTGGAGATCTAGAGAAATAGATGATTCCAATGTGGAAACATCTAGCGAACATAATTGTGCAATTACACCTCTTTGCTCCTTTTTTAGAAGCTTTGTCATGCCATTAGAGCTGATTATCTTTCCTGGTTTCCCTGCAATACCCCTTAATTCAACTTCCTTTCCTTCCACAGAAAATTTCATGAAAAGTTCTTGAAAATTAAAAGCTATTGTACCCAAGGATTGTAGCCATTGGACTCCTAGTACAACATCAGCACCTCCCATTGGAATGGAAAGCATTGGGCTAGTCAATACATATTCTCCCATGGATAGCTTGATATTATGGCACTTTCCAGAACAATTTATTGTTCCTCCATTTGCAATCATCACTTGACACTCTGGTGCTGGATATAGGAAGCAATTCAATTCTTTTGCTACCCTACAATGAATAAAATTGTGGGTGCTTCCTGAATCAATCAACACTATTACCTTTTTCTTCTTGATTTGTCCTACTATCTTGATGGTTTGAGGAGTGGTAATTCCTGCCAATGCATTACAAGATATGGTCGGATTTATTTGTTCTTCATCTAGGCTTTGTTCCTGGAATATATCCTCTTCTTTTGACCTTTCTTGCTCCTTTTCTTCTTCGTCTTCACAATCTATGTAGAATAATTTCTTCTCAGCACACTTATGACCTTTTGTGTATTTGCTATCACAATTGTAACAAAGCCCTTTTGCTCTTTTTTCTTCCAATTGTTGTGGTGTCAACCTTGTAGGTTGTGGAAGACTATGGGCAACAAAACTTCCGTCTTTATAGTTGTGAACGGTATGCTTCCTAGTTGCCATAATTTTGCTTTCCATTTTTCTTGCTAACCTGAATGCCTTCTCTAATGAATCAGGTTCCCAAAGGCGCACATCATGTTGGATATTATCCTTTAAAGACCCTATGAACAAATCAATCCTATGCTCCTCTGGAATATCTTTTACCCTTATGTTCAACTTTTGGAACTCATCAATGTGCTCCATTATTGAACCCTTTTGTTTGAGACTTACCAATTGGCTAAAAAAAGTGTTGCTTTTTGTATCCTCATAATGTGCTACCAATTCTTCCGTAAAAATTTCCCAAGTGATAAATTGTTTACGAGAACAAAGCCATTGATACCATACAAACTGATTTGGTTCCAAATATAAAGTTGCCATACGTACCTTTTGTGTGTTTTGCACATTATTGAGATTGAAGAATTGCTCCATCTGTAATATCCATGTGGCGGGATCCTTTCCATCAAACTTCCTCACATCGATTTTTGGAACATGGTGAGTCTTCGATCCAACATTAGAGTCTATGGAATCATGATTAACATTTCTTTTATTCTCATCATGAGTTTCATTTAGTACCCTTTCACCCTTAGGGACGATTTCTTGTAGCAACTTATTCATATTTATCTTCAATTCGTCCATGTCTGTCTTCAAATCTATCTTCAAGTCATCCATCTTAGCTTCCACACCTTTCTTTAAACCATCCATCTTAGCTTCTACATCTTTCTTTAGACCATCCATCTTAGATTCTGTTCCCTTTTGTGCAAGGGACAGTTGTTTCACTTGGTCTTGTAATTTTGATATATCATGTTGCATTTCTTCCTCTTCTTCATGAGTCATGCTAGAGCTTTCAGGTCCCTTACTAGGTGTTTGCATTTTCTTTCCTCGGGGCATCAGTTACTGATAATAATGCTTTACTATGCCCTTTGAATTCCTTCAAACCAAGCTTATGCAAAAATAAAAAATAAAAACTACACACCTTTTTTTTACTTTGTAGAAGCCTGATATTGAATCTGATGTATCTCTGTAATTTCGGATCATCCAATTCTGAAATTGCTACCTGCAGTAGCCTTCTGCGTCCTCTTTCCAATGCCACAAGTCTGAGCCAAATTGGATTCTCCAAGGAAGAGTTATGTGAAATCTCCCACAGTGACTTGCTTTTAGACTGGTTCAGTAGAGCTAATTTGTACGACGTGCCACGAGTCACTGTTTCAACTTTTGAATCTGAAACACATATACAAGAAACTACAGTCCGTCCTCTTTCTGTACCTTTTTACGAAATTTCAATCCGATCCTCAGAGAGAGAGTTATGACGATTTTCCCCAGGTCACCTGTTTTGAATGTAATTCAGGAGTCTGCAAAAAGGCCAACTTCCTCAGATCATATCTCCGAAAATATCGCGCGAAAAGCTCTGAAATTCGGACGCAAGGTTCAACGCCAATTCTTCTCAAATGGGTGTTTTTTTCAACTTCTGAAATGTCACAGAAAAAAAGTTATATCGAAAATGCCACGATGACCTGTTTGGAGCAGCGAAACCCTAGAATCCAAAGCTCTGATACCAAATGTTATGAAACCAGCTCACAAAAAGATAGAAAAGAGAGATCCACGCCTTACAATTTAGCCTCTTCGAGGGGGCAACCTCCTTTACATTACATAAATGAACAATTCTTGGATGATACAAATGACAAAACCTCCTTTCTATATATAGGAGTCTAAGGAGTCACAATATAATCCAGCCGACCTAACAATAATAATAATAAGCCACAAAAATAACAATAGAGGGATTCTATGGGGCACAGAAATAACAATATGGGGGTAATAGGGGCACAACAATATAAATAGGGGGTATAACTACAATAGTAATGGGGTAATCACTAGTATTATAGGGACCCAACAGTTTATAACTACTTACAAGTAAAAACATAAGTGGTGAAAAATGATTTTGATGGGGGTAGCGCAGAAAATTTAGTTCGCCTTGAAATGGTTTAGAAATTTGGTTTAGAATGATTTATTCATCCTACATCTTACAAAGTGTCATGGTTCGATAAAGAACATCATATTTTGGTGAATGATCAATGTAGATTAAATATTAAAATAGGAAGCTATCATGATGAAGTACTTTGTGATATAGTACCTATGGATGCTTGCCATGTTTTATTGGGCAAACCATGGTAACTTGATAAGAAGGAAATCCATGACAGAAGGAAAAATACATATACCATTGAAAAGGATGGCGAAGAACACACATTGCTACCATTGAAATATGAAGGTGCAACAAATATCAATAATCAACTGTTAATGATGAGTGAGAAGGAGTTTTTGAAGTAGGGAAAAGAAGATGTAACATGATATACGTTGCCTCGAAAGTTAAAGAAAATTGTTACAAACATTGAGGCAAGTGATTTACCTTTAGAAAATATTTTTTTTTAGATGAGCATGAGAATATTATGAATGATAAATTTTCAAATGAAGTGTTGATGAGAATAGACTTAGATCATCCAGTGGTATCTATTGTATAAGAATATTTTCAATAAAAAATGTGATGAATGGTGATAGTGAAGAAATCTTAATAGGTGAACAAGAGGAGAATAAAGAAGAAGATGTTGTTTTTGGAAACAACAAAGATTTTTTTGTGTAAGAAACCTCAAATTGATGTTGAAAATGATATGATTATAAATTGTTGTTAGTAGGTTGTGGAAAAGAGAGTATTTGTGTATTTGAGAAAGGAGGAGCATAAGAACGCGTTGCATGTACAATTTCATGTGGTGCAAAATGACATAGTGGACCATACATATGTGGAAGAAAGGAATGGGAGACATACAAATAAGAAGCTGTATTTATTTCAAGTTGTCCTGGTAATTATCTACATGACACTCATTTTAACAACTGTGGATGGGCTTTAGAAGTCTAATGAACAAATTCATTTCTTTAATGCATTTGTTGCTTGTGTAGGTGTAATTAAAGAAGACATGAATAGTTTGAAGATAAAAATTGAAGAAATAAATCATAAGAAGAATTTAGTTATGCATAAGAGTTTATTATGTTTTGATTAATTTCAATAAGAAATCAAGTTTCCAGATGAAAACACTAAAGTACAATTGATAAGCAAACCAAGTCTAAATCTGACAAATAAACCTTCGGATCTTAGAGGATTTTTTTTGAAGAAATAATTTTATTTTGCAGATGCACCTGGATTTATTTCACACTTTCAAGTGAAGGCACAATAATGAAGACTTTATGGGCAAGAGTTCATGTAATTTTTTGTTCCTTGGGAGTGTGATGTAGGAGCATAATTTAAATCTTTATTTCCTTAAATGTATTAAGGTCTAATTTAAGTAGGACGAGTTGGTTTTATTCATATATCATGTCATGTAACAAATGTATAAAGTAAACGTTAGGGAAGTTGAGTAATTTTAGGCATAGTGGAGTTGTTTAAGGGATTATGTTTGATATTTTCTAGGAATGGAGGATACACACCATTCTCTCATGGTTCAAGCAATTCCCAATTGTTTGTATAAATTCCATTGTTGTGAATTGAATGGGGATGCATAATTGAAAGATTGAGTTGTGTAATTGTTTGGATCTACATCCAAATTGTTCTCCATGAATAATGGATTTATTGCTATTAGTTGTGATATGTTCATGATTTCTAAAGATGTTATAGGTTGTGGGAGTCTCGTTGTTGGATCTTGTGCTTTCCATTTGATATATATGATTTGAAGAAAAAGTAGTGTGCTCCCCATTCTAGTTTTCATTGCAAAAGAGATTTGTGTGTGGTAAAAAATTGAGGAGGAGATGTGATATATTATTGGAGTTGATTGTGTCTTCTCAATGTTTGATGAGAATCACACTAGTTGTGCACACTTATTATACATGCCTCAATTATAATTATTCTTCACCTAGTTAAGCGTGCCTACGAGGTTCTCTATAAAAACCTATGCGTTGAGATTATTTTCCTAGGAAAATGTTAGGTCCCTATACTACTAGTGTAACCCCTTATTGTTATTAGTACAACCCTCTTATTATATTGTTGTGCCCATGTAGTCCCCATATTGTTATTATTGTGCCCCATAGAAGCCCACTATTGTTATTATTGTGCCCTTACATTATTATTGTTATGTCGGCTCTAATTATATTATGACCCCTTAGACTCCTATATATAGAAAGGAGGTCTTGTATTTTGTATCATCCAAGAATTGTTCATTTGTGTAATGTAAAGGAGGTTACCCCCTCGAAGAGGCTGAATTATAAGGCGTTTATCTCTCTTTTCTATCATTTTTGTGAGCTGGTTTCAAAACATTTGGTATCAGAGCTTTGGATTCTAGGGTTTCGCTGCTCCAAACAGGTCACTATGGCATTTTCACTATAACTGCTTCGCTATGAAGTTTCAAAAGCTAAAAAAAAAAACTATTTGAGAAAAAATCGGTCTGAACCTTGCGTCCAAATTTGAGATCTTGTCTTGCTATATTTTTGGAGATATTATCTGAGAAATTTAGGGTTTTTGCAAGCTCCATAATTTCATCTCAAACAGGTTATTGCGGAATTTTCGCTATACTATTTGTTCTACGAAGGTTCAGACTCTAAAATTAAAACCCATTTGAACCGTAATCTTGGTGAAGCTTGGGTCCAAATTTCAGCTCTTGTATCGCTATATTTGTGGAGATATAATCTGAGACATTTAGGGTTTCTGGAATCTCTCGATTTACATCCTAAACATGTGACCTTGGAAAAATCGTCATAACTTTTTCTCTGAGCATCAGATTGAAATTTCGTAAAAAGTTATAGAAAGAGGACAGGCTGTAGTTTTCTTTTTATTGGTTTCAGGTCCTAAGGTTGAAACAGTGACACGTGGAACTTTGTACATGTTCGCTCTACTGAACCAGTCTATAATCGAGTCATTGTGGGATATTTGACATAACGCTTCCTTACTGAATCCAATCTTGACCAGAATTTCAGGGTTAGAAAGAGGACTCAGAGGGCTACTACTAGACCAAATTTTAGAACTTGGAGATCTGAAATTACAGAGTTACAATCGTTTCAAGATAGAGCTCCTAAAATAAAGAAAAAGCGAGATGAGGAAGTTTGATGGCAAGGATCTGGTAAATTAGATACTACAGATGGAGAAATATTTTGATCTACATGGCGTACCATTGTTAAAAAGGTACATATTGCATATAATTATTTAGAACCAGATCAATTTTTATGGTATAAAGGGCTTTGTTCTTGTAAACCACATGTTACGTGGTCAATTTTCACGGAGGAAATGATAACATATTATGAAGATACAAAGAGAAACAACTTCTTTAGCCTATTGATAAATATCAAACAAAAGCGTTCAATGGCAGAGAACATTGAGGACATTCAAAAATTGAATATAAGGGAAAATGATATTACATAGAAGCAGAGGATTGATGTCTCCATAGGGAATTTAAAGGATAACATTCAACATGAGGTTCGTTATTGGGAACTTGATTCATTGGAGAGGGCAAGAAAAGTGCAAAGCAAAATTACGGAAACAAGGAAGTCTACCCCTGACAACTATAAATATGGAAGTATTTTTTCTCCTATCCTTCCACAACCTACAAGGTTGACACCACAACAATTGGAAGAAAAAAGAGCAAAAGGGATTTGTTACAATTGTGATAAAAAATACACAAAAGGTCATAAGCGTGCTGAGAAGAAATTATTTTACATAGATTATGAAGAGGAGGAAGAAAAGGATCAGGAAACATCAAAAGAAGAGAATATACACGAGGAACCAACCCTAGAGAAAGAAGAAATGAACCCGACCATATCTTGTAAAGCATTGGCAAGAATTACCACTCCTCAAACTCTCAAGATAGATTGACACATCAAGAAGAAAAAGGTTCAAGAAGTGAAAGATCACATCGAGAAAGAAGAAATGAATCTGACCATATCTTGTAATGCATTGGCCAGAATTACCACTCCTCAAACTATCAAGATGGAAGGACATATCAAGAAGAAAAATGTTGAAGAAGTGAAATATCACATCGAGCATCAAGAAATGAATCTGACCATATCTTGTAATGCATTAGAAGAAATTACCACTCCTCAAACTCTCAAGATAGAAGGACATATCAAGAAGAAAAATATTCAAGCAGTGAAAGATCACATCGAGCATCAACAACAAGTTCTCCAACTTTTAAAGGATAATGCCACTTTGGTGCAGAATCGAATGAAACAACACGCAGATCAACATCATAGTGAAAGAAGTTTTGATGTAGGTGATTGGGTATTTTTGCAGCTACATCTCAAGTAAGCAATTTATGAGAAGGAAATGTTGGAAATATTACATGCACTTAAGAAATGGCGACCTTACCTAATGGGAATACACTTCAAGGTAAAAATGTATCATGATAGTCTTAAACACTTTTTAGAACAAACATTATCTTTATAAGAACAAAAAACATGGGTCACAAATATGTTGGGTTATGGCTTTGAAATCATCTACAAAAAAGGGAAGCAAAATGTCGTTACAGATGCACTCTCAAGAAAGGATGAGGATGTGGAAGCATTGTTTTGTGCTATTCAATTATCCAACCAGATTGGATACACGAAGCAAGGGATGAATGGAAAAAGGAAGAAGAAGTGTGGACACTCATTCAAAAGTTGCAGAAGATCCCAGTTCAAACAATATTTCTATAACTTTACGAGGAAGGAAAAATCATATTGGAACCTTGATCATTCACATAAATAAGAACTTGACAACTATGAAATCGATCAATTTCAGAGTATCTCATCAAGTGGAAGAACTTACCCGCTAAAGGTTACACATGGGAGGACAAGAATTTTGTACAGAAGCATCAAGAACTACTCAAGCGTTGAGGAAAACACTTTTTGAAGGAAAGGGACATGTTAGGTCCCTATACTACTAGTGTAACCATTTATTTTTATTAGTACAACCCCCTTATTATATTGTTGTGCCCATGTAGTCCCCATATTGTTATTATTGTACCCCATAGAAGCCCACTATTGTTATTATTGTGCCCTTACATTATTATTGTTATGTCGACTCTGATTATATTATGACCCCTTAGACTCCTATATATAGAAAGGAGGTCTTGTCATTTGTATCATCCAAGAATTTTTCATTTGTGTAATGTAAAGAAGGTTGCCCCCTCGAAGAGGCTGAATTATAAGGCATTTATCTCTCTTTTCTATCATTTATGTGAGCTAGTTTCATAACAGAAAATTTCAGTACTTGCCTGATAGTGGGGGGGGGGCATCTGGTGCAAGTCATTAACTATAACTTGCACAAAATTCAAACCTAGCTTCACCTTTGCCTGACAACCTATGCTGCTATGTGATGTATTTTATGATGGGTTGATGAAATTTAGGTTAAATTTGACACCATGTCAAAGATAGAGCCTGTCATTAGGGTTTCCTTTAGTAATAGAACAAGTAATATGAATTGAGGCACATATCACCATGTTCCAAAAAATAGAGAAGAAAACTCCAATTTTTCCTTTCTCCATGTGTTGTGAAAGTCTTGAATTTAAATTCCCATCATCCACCTAAGTGTTGGAGTTTCTATGTCAAAGATGATGTGGTCTTGAGGTCTTGTAACATAAAACTAAATATTATGAAACAATTACGACATCAAAATTAAATTTAGGACATAGGCCTATTTTCTCAAATTGAAGGCCTACACACAAGTGGGCCTATAAGATATCTACACTCTGGTCATATCTATAATTAGTATCCAAATACAAGAGCACAATTTGGTTCTAATTGTAAGAAGATAATTCATGCACTATTGTGTGCTTTGGTTCTACTTTTACTTTACATTATGTTAATGTAATTATCCTTATTGAGAATTTTATTAAAAAGGGATGAAAATTTGGTTAATTTTAGGTAGCTTTGCTTGCAAAGTTTGGTCTTTATGGATTGATTGTGTAGTCATTATTTTGTATATGACAATGGATCGATATTTTTATTTTAATATCTTGATCTCACAGAGGATGATTTAGCAAATAATTTTGTTTCTTGTATTTCTACCTACCATTTCTCTCTCTAGCTATTTGTTATCCTATATTTTCAATTGTTCCACATGCTATAATCAAAGGCTACAAGAATTCTATAACTATTTCTATTGAACTTGAATATTATTTACATCTTCAACAACAAAACTCTTCTCCAACATTTTCTTCGATTACAATAACAATGTTTGACTACATTTGTGGCACCATCATTTAGGTCCCATTATGGTTGTTATCCTTGCAAGACTATGAAGGAGTAAAGGAGTAAAAAGGAATTGCACATCCTGGGAGCCCTTTTAGTCCCATGTTGTATTTTATCCAAATTTTCAAAAGTGAATGAAATAAAGTGTGGTTATTCATCAACTTGACAACATGGACTTGGTTGAGGAAGATGACCTGAAGAAATGACAAGCAAAGGTGTTCATCTCTCAAATGGTAATTTTGAGGATATATTGTTGCATGGGATGTTTTCAATCATGCCTTTCATTCCCATTACATAGGCCAGTGGCTTAAGTCACACCAAGTATACCTTTTAGATAATAGTGAGTGGGACTTTGAGAATTATAGACATTAGAGTTGATATGGCTCTTACTTAAAGCTATACTAGGAGTAATCCCATTTTATGTATTTTTAATTGTGGTTGTACTTGTCATACATTTTACCTAAGCTTTGTTAAGCTATTTCATTATTCATCACCATATAATAGGAACATATTTCAAAGGAATCAAAGAATTTACATCAAAATATGCTGAAAATCAATTTAACTCCATAACAATGGTAACCTGTAAATAGTATTCGCTTGTACTTTTTTGAAATTTGATTAAATTACATTGTAAATGGGTGCATTTTCTATTAAATCCAACGCCCTTCATTTTTTGATATTGAATTTCTAAGAAAATGGATTGAATTGATGATATAATATAGTTATTGAATACTTTAATACTTTCCACTATCAAAGATATGGTCATTATAGACATTGTTACTCATGTTCTAACTTGTTTACAAGATTTAGGACAAGATTGAGTTTCTTCAACTCGAATCTCAACTCCAACAAGGTGAACTACAACAAAATAATCAATATTCTAAACTAGTCCTGTTAAAAATAATTTTCTTTTGACTTTGAGAAACATTCTTATCAATAGCGAGCATAGGATCACATTGATGACACCACTCCAAAAGTAGATTTAAATGAATATGAAGAAGTTACACCTGCATTTTCCAATATTGTCATTAGACCTTGGGAAGAATTCATCAATAAAAATCACATAATAATATTAGATATGAAAAGGAAGTAACCTTTCACATTTTATATTATTCCAAATAAATCCAGTTCTAGAGTGTTGGGTTTATTCAAGAAAGTTCATCTTCATCTGCACCACTTCCACATCAAATTCCCAAATGCGAACATTGTCATTGAGTTAGCCACATGGAGGATTACTGTTTTGACCTTCATCCTTGTGAGCATTTTAAAAATAATATTCATCATTTAGAGAAATGTTCCAACTAAATTAATTCTACATGAGTAAATATTCATGACGAGTGGCTCACTTCTTGGCAATAACCATCAACATCCAAGAAGATATATCAATCATACCAAAGAATTCAATCTCAAGTATTGACACATCTTGTAACAAAATATTTTCACCTTCTGACCTTGTATTTTATAGGGGAGAATTTATAGTTAGCTTCAAGTTTTTAAGTTTTATCAATCAAACAGAAACAAGAGAGCCCAAGCCACAACTAGTCCCAAAGCCAACAACCAAAGCCTAGAGCCAGATTCAACTAGAGCCAGAGTCAAATTTGTAGCTATAGTCATGTTCCATGAGTATGTTTTTTTTTTTGTGGTCCTCCTTAAACCACCACTTAGTAGAAGACTTACAACTTCTATTAGAAAACTATTTGTGGTCATCTTAAAACAACCATCTCCACCATTTCATTAGTATTTCGTCATATTTAATCCACCATTTGAGAGAACTTCCATTTCATATAAGACATCAAATTCTAGCTAAATTAGAAAATGTTTAAGGGAATATTGAGCCTTAGATATATTCTAGAGTTGGTTTCCAACCTTAAACCACCATTTAGTAGAAGACTTCAACTTATACTAGCCATTTGGTTTTTGGTCTTCTTTAAACCACCATATTTGTATAGCATAATCAATGATGAACAATTATCCACTTCCAAATTTTAGATATACACTTGGACTCACATACACCCCTTTGGATTAAGTGGGGAATGTTGGAAATCTAATATGTAAGGGTTATGTTAAATGTATTATTCACTTGAGGAAGTATACAAAGAGTCATCGGGAATTCAAGAGACCTTGGAAAAAGAATCTAGTGGTCACAAAATGATGTATTTAAATGTGTGTCATACTAATGGAATAACATTACACACTCATCCTTATTTTAATGTGAAATCAAACAATAAAGACCCATAAAAGTGCATTCGTTTTCAAGTCTAGTGGGATTTATAATCAATAAATATTAACCTCTTATCCCCAATCTAAGTCAGCCATACATTTTTGGGGAATTTGAGAAGTATTGGGATTTATCTATAACACCCCACCCCACAAGTACCCACTTTTACAAGCTCTCTAGAGTAAACATGAGCCGAGAGTTACTATGACATGACTCGACAACCAAGTTCCAATTATGGAAGTGGGGCCTACTAAGTTGAAAACCTTCTCCAACCTTCCAAGGACTCCTAATCACCCGAATGTCAGAAAACATCCATTGGTGATCTTTCCCTGAGTTAGAACTAGCCTTTTACTAACTTTACATTTGAGTCGCACCCATGCAGGCTTGTGCATGCATCTAGAAGGCTTCTGTCACACACATAATCCTTCCTCCATGCATCCAAAGCCACACTCATAGGCCCTTCTTCCCTGTGTCCAAGGACTTTGACCCAAAAATTCAGGGCTAGCCTCCAGGCCAATTTCCTAGAACTCTATCATCCAACTGTAGGAGCCTCCAGAATCAATCTCCAGGCTCTAATCATCCTCAAATTTATAAAACAAACAATAATAATTTATGAAAACACTTTGTAAACAAAGTACTTGTAGCTCATGGATGCCAATCCATTCACTGATTCATTAAATCAGATGAGGATCATCAAGAAGGCTCACTACCCTCTCTTACTAACTTTACAAACACATGTTAGCTCATGCATTCAAATATATAACCAAGAGCCAGCCAAACCATGGAATAGAACCATAACAAAAGTACATCACATAATGATAAATATACCATTCTTATAACCAACATTTAACCAGAGCGAAAACATGAAAACCAGTCATAAAATCAACACAATAACCCATACATGTGCTCATTGATCTCAATACAAAATAATGCATAATAACTTATGCATAAAACCAACCAAGTCAGGGACTTCCATGTAACACCCGATGATTAATTGGGTTGAACCAAATCTCTCTTTCATCCAATCATCCCTGTGCCATATTTTAATCATGAATGTGGGATCACATGGGATAAACCAAAACAGAACCAGCCAGGGTTTCCAAAGGCTAAACCACCTCAAACCTCAACCACAGTGATTTCACCTAAACCAGTCTAGAAATCACCAAAACCAAACAAGCTTGGATGCCTCCAACTTTATTCACCATACACAGAGGAATTTTCCTATCTCAACCCATCCATCAAGAGTTCCAGGAGAAATACCATCTCCACCCTTGACCCTTGGTGATTTCCTGAGACCACCTCAACCAGGATAAAAAAATCTAGTAGCCATTCAAAGCTTAACCAAAATAGGGAACCCACTACATCATGGCTATTTAGGAAATGGCAAGGCAAGGCTGAAACCACTGTAAATCCATGCAAATCTCATGCCAATGATAGTGAAGTAACCAAATAACCAGATGCATGTACCGTGCATTCAAATCCCAACATGTTAAATCACACATGCACATTGTTACCTACAATCCACAACTATTTTATTCCCTTAATTGTTGTTGTCTAAACTTCCTCTTGTGTTCCATTGCTTTCCTTGATCCCTTGCTTGTTATCTCTCCAACTGGAGTTCGATTTCTGAAGCCAATAAAAAGCTGAGCAAAAGTTGCCAACTATTTCTCATATTAGTTTTTATCATTGATGTCCGATGTCTCTTCCTTTCCTTTTCCTTTATTTTCTCTTTAATTTCCCTAGCATGCATATTCTTGTCTCTTCATATTCCTTTTCTCTTATTTTCCTTTATTCCTTGAATTAATTTCCATTTATTACCTTTTTCCTTTTTCTGATACCAATTTCCATAACCATTAACTAACCATAAGTGATCCCAAATGTAATGTTTTTCCCCCTCATTCAGCTTGGAATACATGTCCCATGACCTTGGTATTAATTTTTCCTTTATAATGTCCTTCCATTTACATGGAAAATCAACCCGGGTTTAGTACATTATCAAGGATCAATGAGTATATTGATACCTTCATATCTAAATTTTAAATGATGACAAAGAAATAAACTATAACATATGAGGTTAACACTTAAGGAGGTAGGGCTAAAGTGATAATAACCACAAAAACCCTCATATGAGTGCCTGATCAATGTCAAGTTATATTACACCTCACCATAAAAATAATAATGGATGAATCTAAAAAAAAATTCAAGTAGATATTTCTGAAGGAGCCAAGAAGGTGTAAGAAAAACTCAGACATGTCACCAATGAGAGAAATAAGACCAACTTTCTAATGATTAACACAATATCATATAGGGACAACACTAACAAGGTAATAAATTAGGTCTAATCAACCACATGAATACTATTATTTATGAAAACCAATATCACTTCTTAGATTATCATCATTTTATATTTGTGCGACTTCACTAAATTGTTCATATTTAACTAATTAACCAAGATATTCTCTTAAACCTGTCATATATTAGAGAAGAACAAATGCTAATGATTACCAAATTTGTATCAACTTCACAAAAAAGTATCAAGTTCATAACCATTAAAATTTCTTCATCCATTGTAATAGTCACAATTAAACACTATAGTTGCCTTGTAATAAGATATTATTCAATGAAACATTGCTTGATTGCTAAGATTTTGACACAACACCAAGAAATGTAGAGGATTATTACATAGCATCAATGAAAAAATCAATATATTTCTCCTTTTTTAATGAACATAAACAACAAGTATATATAAGCTTTCACCTTTGCATGAATTTGGCATTCGTTATCATAACTTTTGAGCATATTTAAGTCAAAGGTTAGATGTTGCAAATATGCGGAAAATCATTAAATACCATGGAATAGAGAAAAAAATAATGGTACCATAATCATGCAGATTAAGACAAACCCCCATGTTAAAAATTAAGCATTTCATATTCATAAAATATGAGCCACTACCCCCAATTAATGAAACACATTCCAACATCATTCTAATTAATGCCATTTTTTTTCCGAGGAAAAAACCGAGCTTTTCTATTAATATATATAAAAAAGCTACAAGCAGATGAGTAAACATTCAGCAGAAAAACTGCCTGAGGCAGAAAGATAAAACCATCCTTCTCCATGATGTCTTTAAGCAAGTCTTTTGCAGGAACAAAGCCACCACGTTCAGCTGAACTCGGCCTGTCACAGCCATAACAAAAAAATATCAAAGGCTGTTTAGAACCACTGGGTCTCCTTTAATAGGAAAACAACCCACATATTGTCAAAATAAAACAGAGTTTTTTATGAGCTTCTCCGAGTCTAAGAAAAGGTGAAAAAAGTGTGTGATAAGAGTTCACAAAACATATGCCACCAGAATCAACATATGTGCCCATTTAATCCTGGAGCATTTTCAGCATGGAAACAAAAAACATTAAGTGTAAGGGGCCATATCCGTCTCACGGATCTGGTCCTGGACCTGCTCTTTTATCCTCCACGAACCCACAGCCTGTTGTAAACCTGCTTTAGAATACCGGTCTGCTTCATCATTTTTGTCCCTGTAAATATGATCAAGAGAGAAAACAGTGAAAGAAGATTTTAGAATTTGAATTTCTTCTAGCAGAGGCATCAACATATAATTTCGACATCTAAATTTTCCATTGACCCAGTTGACAACATTTGAGGAATCTCCAAAGATCTGAACTGTGAGGACCTGTCTATGAATGAGCCAGCAAAGGAGAAGTTTTAAAGCTGATAGTTCGGCAAAGTTATTTGTGCCCGTCCCGAGGCCCACTGAGGCTTTAAGCGAGTGTGAAGGACTAAGGTGGATAATAATTCCGGCTCCAGTATAGTCGTTTTGAGCTGCCCCGTCAAAGAAAGCCCAGGGGATGTAATTAATGCCATAACTATGTTCATAACCCTAAATAACCTTGACCATTAACAATGGTGGACTTAATGCCTTGTGAAAAAATGACCATGAGACTACATGAATGGAACATCATGGAGTTAGGAAGTATTGAATTGTGTATGGTAATAACTTATGTTGGAATTAACCCTTATATAGACTATATTCCTCACATGGATTATAAAAAACTATAACCATTCACAATTTGGCTCAATAATCATTTTTAGCATTATTAATATGATGGATTCTATGTTGAAGATGAGCACAACCTTTCATACATAGAAATATAGACATATGGAAGTGGTCAATAAGACCATGATTCATTTGTTAAAGGATTTAAACAAAAGGAATCCTAGTACTTGGGATCAGAGTATGCCCTACACACGACATTTTTATATTTGATTAAAACTAAAAAATGTTATGGAGAGTGATTATGAATAATAAAAATCCATTAGATGCATAAAGAGGATTTAATATATACACAAGAGGGTGGAAAAGCAGTTGTAGAAGGCACAAAAGAGGCATAATAAGAGGTATGATTGACATTGGGTATTTGATCAATTTCAGGTGTGATAAATGGTGTTTTTGTTTTCCATATCGGTAAAAGAGGCTACAAGGCCCATGAAATAAGCTAAAATCCATTAGATATGGTCCATTTGAGATTATATAACATGTTGGGGAGAATTAATTTGACCAGGGTTTCCACTACGCATGAACTTTTACCATGTTATTAACTTGGAGAATTTGAAGCTCTTCGAACCTTCCCTCATACAAGAAATGGAAGAGGAGTTGTGATTATTGTTGGAGGTTGAAGTCTCATTTCTAGATGCATACAAATTGTGTTACAAAAGATTCTTTGTGAAACTTACAAGTTGAAACAACAATTGTTAAGAGTTGGTTTGAGAGGCCACGTTCCTTTAAAATTAAAGTGGTATCTTTAAGAGTAGGTGAACATGAATTTTTCCCACCTTATTTAGAAATAATAAGTTTTTGATGGGCCAAATACTCCCATAAAGGATAATTTTGATTCAATGAAGATAGATTAGAGGTAAAATTGACTAAGAAAGTTGCAAAAGGCCAACTAGATAGATTAAAAGTTAATCAACCTAGACATAAACATTGATGAAGAAGGTCAACTAGTTGTGTTAGCTAGTGCACCTATGTTAACAACATGAAGATAATATCAATAATATTAAATGAATGAAGTTTATTGAATGATTTATGGACAACCTTGTGAACAATGTTGTATTATTTTATATAGGTGTTAGTGAGTTGTAATTTCTCTATGGTATTTAGAAGTTATAAGCTTGTTGATTAGAAGATTGGCATTTATTTACAAGGGAATTTAAATGATTATGTAACTAAAAGGACATAGAGAAAATTAACATTCATAACTAAATCTTGGAGATGGCCCATAAGAGGGAAGATTTTATGATGGAGTTAAGGTTAGTTTGTTAGAGGATTAAGAAATTGGCCATTCATTGGAAAATTTGATTGAGGGACCACTACTAACAAAGGGATTTGTTGAGGAGAAGAAAATAAGAATCTCCTTGAGGAAAGGAAGGTCCTAACTCTGAATACTAGGAGTTATTGACATTGTAAAAGAATCCGTATGGATGCAAAATCCAATAGGTCATGTATGTTTATACTTGCAAATATTTTACTGGTCAACGGATCCTTAGAGTGAAAATATATTGGAGAGTCTTCCCTACAAGATTTCTCCATAGAACATTATTAGATTATGTGTGTAACATGCTATACATTTCTCTCTCTCTCTCTCTCTCTTGTTGATGAAAAATAAAGAAATAATATTCATAAGATATAGTAGTCGTTTAACAAAATCTATGGTGCATATACTTTGGGAAATTATGTCTTTCCCACTAGAATAATATTATTGAAGCTTTCTAAAATCAACAAATCAAGTTATGCCTTTTCACCTAGTTTATGGTTCAGAAAAAATCTTTCCCACTGAACTTGAGATTCCTTTACTTTGATTTGTTATTGAAATTCTCCTTGATTTATCCTTCTTGCAACAATGTATCATCCAACGAGAGAATTTTTATAAACAATTTGATGATGTCTATATATTGATCCCATGCATAATTGTACCATATCCCATTTTGATCGTGACATTAATTCCAACTCCTTTCACAAGGTGGCCTTATCATAATTTGTGCTCAAGCTAAAGAGAACTTCAGGTCAAAAAAATTGAATACTTATGGAATTGTCATTACATTATTAAATACATTTTAGACAAGGTGGCTTTTGATCTCATTTAATATTAAGGGAATCCCCTCAAAGAGCTCATTAATGGACTTAACTAGGAAAATGATACGTTTAGACATACACATTCACATACATATATATTGTACATTTTTTATTTCATTTAATGTGCTTTGATTTTAGTTTGAGGACTACCCTCACTCATATTTTGTAGATATCAATGAACGATTCCTACTACATTGTGTTGATAGACTAAGAATGTCTATGAACATAGATTATATCCTCTTTTTCTTGGGTTGTTTACTTAGATTCTCAAAAGTTGTTTCATTTTATTGAATTTTGCATTGATTCTACCATTGATAATAAAGAGGAATACAATGTCGAGATTATATTACTACGTAATTTTGTAACCCTTCACATTCATCACATCACTATATAACCTATATTCCAAACTTCTTATGGTGCAATTGAACAATTTTTTTTACTAGGTGTGCCTTGTCTCTTTAGTAAGATTTTACATGTTTGTTTTTTTTCATGGGAGCTTGAGTTCATTACATTCATTTATGTCCCTATAAATCTGAATATTATATTCATCATTTGGAAAATCAAGTTTCAGATAAAAAATTATCACATCAATGTTTAGTAGTGATAAGTAAATATAAATATATTTTGTTCCTGTTTCAACAACAAACCATCAAAATGAAGAAATAATAAGATTTCATCCAAATTTTTTTTTCTAGTATTTATATATATTATATAAAATTTATTTTTAACGCAACAGTTTATCAAAACATACATGTTGATACAAAATGGGGGAATTATATCGTTCCCACACATATAGATAAAATGCCCCTCTAGGGATGGAAGAGATGACAACATTTCCTCATCATATCCCTAACCTATAAGAGTTTCTAATAAAACATAACAATCACCCTTGGATGGTGGTCCTTATCTCTCCAAAAGCTATGAAAATTCTCACTATATATATTACATGGAGCCTCTACTTCTCCAAAATATTGATGAAAACATCCCAAATATCCTACTCTAAGGTGTTTAATTTGGAAAGTGGGATGCCTCACATCACCAAGTCCACCCCTCTTTATGACTTCATCACAACATCCCTCTTGCATTGTAGCAAAAACCTACATGCCAAAACCCTCCAACCTCAATCTCATTGTACATATATGAATTCCAAAATTACAAAATCACTCTATTTTAATTAAAAACCTAGGATATATTTTCACATAGGGGGCCACCTTAATAATTTAGTGAAATATATATATATATATATATATATATATATATATATATATATATATATATATATATCTAATGCATGCATGTATGTATGTATGTCAATTGGAATTATCTTGGGTGTTTGGGAGGATGATTGTTATCTTCCTCACCTAGGTTCACTTCCCACAAGTGATATGTTGAGATCATATTTTTGTAATGAATGTAAGCCTTGTTGTTCATCATTCTTGTGCCTTGAATATTCTAGTGTTTACTCTAGGTACCATCTTCATCATGAAGGGAAGTACTTGGGGGTTTCCCCAAGTTTTGTAACTTTTGGCTATTTGGAGGCATTCCATGGGGAGTCAACTTAATATCTTAGTAAATAATATATATTTATATTCTAGGGTTTACCCTTGGTACTTTAGTACTTGGTCATTTTCCTCATGCTTTGTAGTTTTTCACTATTTGGAGGCATTCCACTTGGGGTCAGCTTAATAGTTTAGTAAACTATGTGTGCGTGTGGTGATGGGGACTTTAAAAGTTATATGGGAGAATTATTATTGTATTATTGATGCTAATTTTATAAAAAAATGTTAAAATGTATAAAAGGAACCATAAATACATAAAAATGATTATGACTAAGGGAATAGAGATATAAGACAAGGATGTTGTAAATTCTAAAGATAGGGGTAATTTTTATAAATCCACATATGCACATGGTTTAAACACTCTTTAACCAAGTGAATCCTCTTACGAGGCATTCAATATGTTTTTTTCATTAGTTTTATTTTTTTGATCTCTTTCACATGGAAGTGTTTGCTTCTTTATCGAAGGATTTTAATTGTGACCTCATTTTTATTATGCTGGGAATAGTGAAGTTTGACCTACCAAGCCCACACAAATTTAAATCTTAAACTAGAATGTATATATAGGCCTTCCCTTTTAAACCTTACATTTATATCCTTTTTCCACCCAAATTTACTTTAGCACACACCTTTTCAGTAAAAATGCCTTATCTAACTCTATTTCCCCATTTTTCACATTCATAAAATGGTAGATCCTTCCCATGGTGGCTCTCCATATTTTATCCCATAATTTTATTGTGGAACCCATCCTAATTGTTCCATATTGGAATGAAAGCTATTATATTTTGAGATTTCATTTTAGTCCTCATTATATGCTCTTACAAATTTATAGCCACTCCTTCATGGGATCCCACCCATTGATGTCTATGTTTGTTATTGTATTTTTCCATTTCTTGCTTCCTACTACTCGGATGTAAATCTCCAAATGCATGCAAGCCTTCATTACCTAATAAGGGCATGTGCTAGGGTTATTTATGCCCACTCTTTGGTTTTATTACATACACCATTATGCTCTCTTGTGCACTTGGGAACCTAATTTAATGAAATTTTAAATGTTTCTTCTCTCTTCATTGTAGCATATTTTGTACACCTTTCACAAAGATGAAAGTTAAAAATAAGGGGGGAGAAAATATAAATTCTTATTCTAGGGATTTTTACCTTGAGTCTAGGTAACATTTGGTGTCCCCTTGACTTTAGCATATGCATTAAATCATTGCTTTTTATCAATCCACATCATCATTATGGTCATTGAGTTCTCTCATTCCTGTATTCCTATCAAAAGTCCCCTCATGGGGTTGTTCTCATTTTGACATAATTTGAGTAACCCCCTCATGGTATTTCATGCATGTTCACTACCCTCCTTTTCTTTTCTCAATATTAGGGGAAGCATTGTTTCACAACCTCATGTTGGTATACTTGAATGTCTCTCATGACACTACACCCCTCCTTTTTCATTAAAGGATTATGAATTAAGGAAATTTTGGGGATAAAAATATATGTTATATGGTTTTAAAGGTTAGTGGAACCAAGAAATGATTATTTTTTAATTTCATATCGTATGTTTACAGGTGTAGGTATGGGGATTCAAATTTTCTAGATGCTCCATATCAATAATGTGAACATTTCATTGATAAAGATGTTATCAAACTGAGAATATGGAATGTGCTTGATATTCAATCATATGAGATCAGTGGTAAGAGAGACATCCCTTGATATGATTGTATTGACCAATACATAAGTCATGAACTTGTCCCATTATTTACTAACAAGTGGCACCTTGTGAATGCATAAATGGTTATATTAGAATGTTGAAAAGATATGAAAAAGTCATTAGCTATTCTCCATATCAATAATGTGTGCATTTAATAAGGGTATAAGATTCCATAGCTCCTAGAAAATGCTCATACCATTGGATCAAGTTTGATTCATTATGAGATATCAATCCCTTGACAACATCACCTAATCATGTCACGATTCCATTGAAAACCACCACCATTTTTAGAGTAACTCATGGACATTAATGAATATCCATTAGGAAATACCATAGCTAAAAATGGTAAGGAAGTGATTCATCCTAAGCTCTCGTAACATAGCTATAGTAATGATATCATATCTATCTTAAAGGGGAAGGCATCCTAAGATCTATAAGATAATTAATAAAGGGAAAACTTTGCCTAGATAATAGGTTCAAGGTGTGTCATGGAGAGGTGTAAAATAAAAAAGGAAATGAGAATAGATATGGAGACTAAGGAAGCAATAATACCATATGTGTTTAATTGGATCATATAATTGGAAATCAAATAATGAAGTTCTAGGTCATTTAGCTTGAAATATTATAGTTTGTAGAGGATATGAAAAATTTCACTATTATCAATAAATTGATTAGGGTTTTCTAATTATATTTGAATTCTGTTGGGAAAGTGAATGATATAATAGAGCTTATCAAGAGTGGGGAATACTAAGTGGGTTTTCGTGTCCCATGTATTGTGCTAGAAGTTGTGGATGATATAATGACAAAAGGATTAATCAACATTGAACTCAAACAAGTATAGGTGCAAATAAAATTCACAAAATGGCACAATGTAGGCATCATTGCAAGGTCCTTATTCTAGTGTGTTGACTATGGATGTTTAAGATTATTAAAATATATTTCATCATATCAAGTGGATTCTAGGGAATGATCATCATCATATATTGAAAGAAAGCCACTTTAAGAGTATAGTATATAAGTGAGGTAAGAATTCCTACCAATATCATTAATGGAGGCTTAACACAAATTTATAACTACTAGGAAGCCTTTATGGAATCGATGTTATAATCATTTTTTTAAAATCCAAATTTATTGCATTAACTATACATAAGTCCAAAATTGTGCAAAATGGATGCCCTAACCATGGGTAGTTGGGCTACAATGATTCAATAGGTATATTTACTGTGGGCATAATGCACAAGGCATCCAACCCTAAAAAATGATGTCTTTGTGTCAAATCCCCTACCCACTCCACACTTGTCTTGATGTGATGGGGCACTTAGAACAATCCAAATTGCCCTGCTACAACTTTGTAACATGTCAAGAATGCCTTCCTTGGTTGTCCAATGATACTCACAAAGTTAGTTTACCTCATAAACAATCTATGAGGCCAAATATAACCTCTAATAGCAACACAATACAAAATTCATATGAAAATATAGGAAAACATTTGAAATAATAATGCATATTCTAAAATATTTCAATACCCACTTAATTCAATGAATTATAAAATCAACAAAGAATTCCACAAGAAGACTATCACAAATATCTATTTGCAAATGAATCCATGTCCAACAAATCCATTAAGGAGGAATGTTTGTTCGTCCAAATGTAGGAAATAATAATGGATTCCATCCCTAAGCTAAACCATGAAACTAGTAGGGAAAAGGAATCTCATATAGGGCTCTAAACTTTCTAGCCCCAACCCATTTCTCTCATGAAAATCCATATGCTCACTATAGAGTTCTCTAGACCATATCCTTCCATCAGACTAGTTAAGGCACTCTCTTTTTTTCCCACATAAGACAAGGAAGACCCAATATTTGTCTACTAAATAGTCCCTCAAAGTGCTCCTCCATTCTAGTTCTCTTCAATACGTATAGAAATATTCCAATATATTATCTTCCTTCTAGTAATAACCTAGGATAGGAAACACTTGGTATTAAGGTATTCACTGAGAGACACTAATAGGACTACAAGTTTGAGGTATTGCCTCAATTATTATGGACATTCTAGGTTTGGTATCTTTGTCTAACTATCTTATTTTCTTACACATTTTCTACAATTTTTTTTTCCAACTTCTTTGGGCTCTTACTAGCAATAAACACATGGTAAAATCTTGTTGTAATAGTTAAAACCAACCATGATAACTAGGGAGAGATATCCCCATAACATGATAGCTTGTATTTGTGTGAGGAGGTTCATGGTTCAAATCCCCTCGATTCAGTCGTGCTTGTAAAAGGGGAATATGTAGGCACCTATAGATTATAGTGGTAGTAATTGGAATCAATCTTGAGTCATATGAGTAGGAGACCAACCTATTTTTTTATTCCTCTAAATACAAGAAAAAGGGACATGAAATCTCATCTCCTCTCTATGCCCTTGAATGGTTGAATGGTGATAATCATGAATATGCATGGAAAATATAATGGATGATCTAATCTTGCATGATATCCCTCTCTCTTTCCAATAATATGACATATATAATGCTTGTACATATTTTATACCCAAAAGTCAAAGAAAAATGAGACAAGTTGTAGGAAAGCATGAGAAAGAAAGGTTAGTACTCCAAAGCATAAAGAGAATGTCAACTTGGCCAACAATCATTTTTTGTAAGATTCCAACTTGGGAATTCACTAAACTGGCCACTAAGTTTTCTGAGTTTTAATGAATCTTTTCAGTGTTAAATTTTGTCAAACACATTGTGAGCATACTGCTGTAGGTGTAATTTTCATTTGTTTATTTTATGCGTCAACAATAAGTGACAATAATATGTAAATAAACCTCAAACCAACAACTAGAATGACATTCTATACTAAAAAACAAAATAATTAATTGATACATGTAGCCATTAAGGACCAACCAAAAGTAATGCAATTATCATATCAATTATGGTAAAGGAAATACATAAAAATAAGCACAATAAGAAACCTTGAATAATGTAGTGATGCCTCCTCAAATGAATGTTCGGTACCTTTTTGCAACACAACAATGAGGACCATAGGGGAGTGACTCCCTCTATTTCTCTATAAACAATATTTTGCCACAATTACAAACATGCTTCAGGAGCACACTTGGCATTGATATATATGCATGTAGCAAAAAGGTTTGTCTATGACTTCTTTAAAACATTAGTTTCAGCCTCTAAAATATGTATTAACTTAGCCAACAAATGAAGAGAGGACACAACTAGAAAATCTAGAAACTCATGTTGCTTTGAGGCTGATATATACACTCAGGAAATTAATACTCTAGTTCCCACGTCCAATAAAGAACATCGATGACCTATATAAGTCTAAATTGAGTCTCCAGCAGTGGGAATATTTTCAAATCAACCGATAAAACTATATGTTTATCCCTCCACAAGATGTACTCATCCAAAAATATATAAGAAGGGTTTCGACCCACAAAGAATATAAAACTCAAAATTTTGATAACAAAACTTGACCAGGAGTATAGAAAAGGCCTCAACCTTGTAATAGAGTTAAAATCAACCCCAATTGAAAAATAAACTTAGTCCATAGTGATCTCAGACTTGGTAGCTTCGACCTATTAGGGAATACCTACTTTTGCTCACTGAAATATAGATTATCTTTGGCCCTTCACCTTCAATAATGACCGATTACAAATAGATATATGAAAAAATCAAGATTAGAAGAAAAAATAAAATGATATCACCTTTTACCTCCATTTTCTTTTACAAATATTCTTTTCCTTGGTATCACAATGGTGAAATTTGAGTGATTCCACTCTTTGAACCAAGTAAGGTGTATAGTTTCAACACCGAAACTAGAAATGGTGGCTAGGGTTTCCCAAACCCTAAAATTCTCTCAAAAAACTCTCTAAAGCTTGATTTCTCAAAATGTAAGTGATATAATGAGGAGAGACTTCTCACTTCCCCCTTTTGTAATTTAGTGGTCACTTTTACTACCATTTTACCCTTTTAATTTTTATAAATTCACTTTAGGAAATTTTCACTTTATAAAATGAACGTGACTTTTCATTAGCCTAGGATATGTCCCCTTTTTCACCCCTTAGGCAGTTATAATGCTTTCTTAGGAAAATCATTTTCCCTCATTAAAAAATTTCCTCGCCTTAGCCTACAATAACTTTATTAGGCTAGTGGAACACCATCTTATGTCTCTTATGTGGTTGGGGATGTTGTAACATTTTATTGCCAAAATGATGCACTAAATTTTTTAATTTTTCCAGAAATTTGTTAACTTCCTCAAGGTGCTTTTATTATCTATCATTGTGATGCATAGTTGGTTTATCATGTGTGATAGGGGTATGAAAGGAAATATCAAGGTTCATGCTCAATGCAATCTTGTGGCTCTGTTCTAATTATTAAATTTGAGAGAATCCGTTACTTGTAAGCAATGGAAATTTCATTGTATTGGCTTCATATTAGGGTTACATCTATGTAGCATATGTGTGGATTAAACCCAAAGGGGAAATACTATTTTCCTTTCCTTGAAAATCTCGTGGTTGTGTATCTGTGACTAGGTTTTCTCTTGAAACTACAACTCTCACTCTTTTCACCAATGAGTGCAAGGATCAAAATATATGCAAGATGCATTGACGAAAGCTCCGAGTTCTAAAATATCAATTAGTTGTGCATGTGGGATAAATTCCCGTGACAAACAAGGAGCAAATTCAACATAATTTTTCACAGTGATCATTATTGTTTTATTGCCCATCCCATAGTTCAAGGCTGATTCTTCAAGTGATGCTTCTAACTCTCTTGACCCTGCACTTCATGCACTTTTCATCTATGGTACCTATATGAAATGTTAAATTTAGATATTACAGTCAGTGAATGTCAAAATATATTGCACAATTTAACATTGAATAATTCTTGGAAAACAAATGGGAATGCCTTCGTGTGCTGGTGATCAAAGCGATGTTGATTTATTATGAAGTCATAGAATTATATGTAATTCAACGATGGACACATATTAAGGTTTTATCGTAGGTCAATGAAGAAAGCAAATGATAAAGCACAAGTAAGTTTCAATGGTAAGTATTAGTGCTTAGAAATCATTGGTCATAGTTGAATTGCGCAACTCCCTGCCCATTCGACATTTAATGTTGAGGGGGTTTCCACCATAGGTTGTTTTGCCAGAAAACTTGTGGTTACGTGGTAGCACTAGGTGGATGTGTAACCCCCCGTAAAACCACATACCACTTCACCCCCCTCTGCTAACCAATTGTATTTTCCTATATTGCTTTCTGACCTCGGAAAAATCCTTATTTTTAATTGACAGAGATGACACACTGTCGCCTACAAGAATGGCATTATAGGTGATAGTAAGATTTTTATGTGAACATTTCAAGGATGTAGGGCATTTATTCTTCTCAATGAGAATGACAACACCAAGCATCTTCTAAATTTTTTCAAATGTTTCGAATGGAGTTAATTAATAATTCCATATGGTGTCAGAATGTTGTTTCCATGGGATTTCCTATTTTTCAAAATGATCAAAATAATTGTCAAATTGGCCGCTTTCGGTTGTCTATATAATTTTTAATCATAAGGAAACTTTGTTTTCAATATTGGTTTCTCTAGTCGAAAGCGACTCAAATGTGAATGAGACTTATCCAAACCCTTATGGTTTCATACCTATTCAGGGATCTTCATGCCATCAATTCGATGATTTTTGGCTCGTTTCTAGGAAAAAATTCATTTACAGGATAATTGAGTAGTAGTTTCATTCAACAAATGTGATATTTGATGACTACGAGATTGGTGAATATATGACCCTGCAGAGTATATTAGAAAAGCATCTGAAAATTGGTTTTGGAAATCCCATGTCATGTCAAAAGATCCACTACATTCTCAACTTTCAAGGAAGAAAGTTTTTTCCTCAGATTGGATTTCCCTAACAGGAAAATGGGAGCCGAGTCTCTATAATTAAAGTCCAAATAAAGAAAGACCATGCTATATTCACTAAAAATTTTATTTACTGTGACACAAAGGATGTTCAATTGAAGACCCACAAAGTTTCCAAAGTTGCAATGTTCTTATTTGTGAATTATTCGATCACACATAAACCCCTCTCAAAAGAAGGAAGAAGGGTTTATTTTTTTAACTTTAAAGAAAAGTCAATTCCTCTTTACTACAAAATTATAGTTCTCATGTGTGTCTTGTTTCAGATATTATTGATGATGATTTCTACTTTCTACTGGTACATGATCTGTATGAGTTTAATTGTTGGGAGCCTGACCATACTTTGAATCAAAATCTCATGTTTACTGTTGTTGATCAAGCACAACCAAATAAACCATTGAGTGTGGACTGAAAATTTGTCAATGGACTAAGAAGTATTTTTTTTGATTCAAGTTTGGACAAAGAATTCATAGCAAAGGCAAAATTTTATGATGAGAAACAAGAAAATTCATGGATAGAAAAAGCAACGAGATTAGCAAGGAGTAATGGAAAATATATTGAAGAAATTTAGAATGAAATATTTGAACGCTTGGTTGTGAGGATATTGTGTTAGTAAAAATAATAGTTCCATTGTTTGGGAGATATACTTTCTACACAATTGTAGTTGGTGGTGTTGAAAACACTGTGGAAATTATGAAAATTATTCAAGATCTGTCTGCGGCTCATGATGAAGTAGGTTAAAGTCAATCCACTTAGCTTACTTTTGAGAATTGAATTTAAATAGAAGTTTAATATTATGCACAATCCTTGAAGTAGGTTCATTTGAGTGTGTTGAAAGTATTAGTGATGGGGAAGGCACAAAAATTTTCCTCCATAAGCAAATATGTGGTAAAGAACAATTGTTTAATTTAAGTGGTAGAGTTTTCAACTGTAGAAATTCCTTGTAGATTCAAATTGCTAATTATAATTTACCAAAACAATAGACTTGAATATACTCTACTCATTAGCGGAAACAACTAAACAATCGCGAAATCATGAAGCATACAAGAGAAAGAATTCAATCAACACATTACATAATTATTTCCCAGGGAAAGCCATAACTAAAACTCCTTACTATCTGTATATTGCATTAGTCAGGAAATATGAGAAAATTACAATTATTTTCTCAAGTCGGGAAACCTTTGCACTATATCCATCTATCTCACTACTTCCTGGACAAGCTCATGCCAATACTTAACCAATTTATCTCTTTCCCAAGTCCCTATTTTCTTACACTGTTTCCTTGGGAATTAGCCCCATATTAATTAGAGAAATTCCTCAATATGAATTGCATAATCCTCATAGGACTTCCTCTGACTACATGCACCACCTATACAATTCAAAATATTATACAACTAATAGTACATTGTCCTTGAACTCCAATCTCAACTAGGTAACTCTCAGATCTGACATGCATGAGTTATTTATGAGTGAATCATCAGTTAACTGGTTGAACACATGAAGCAACACCCAACTGTTAGAACTACTACAAGTTCCTCCAATAGTTGGAACTAGTTTAACTGACTTTAACTCAGTTAAGCTGAATTATTTGATTACAACTCAAAATAAACTCATCCAGGGCTCCTATAATGTAGGAAACACTCTACATGACTCAAGTTAGATCCTCAAATCGAATTAAATGAGCCAACTAAGTCAAATTAACTTATTTAACTTGTACAAGTTGTCCTGTGATGTGGAATTACAATTTTATTCCTAATTTAATTCAAGGACAAAATTAAATTAGGATTTTCTTGTTTGATATTAAACATTTCTTGTTTCCATTTTCAACACTCCCTCTCAAAAACAAATGGATTCACATATATCCTAATCCAATACCTTTGGAATGTTATGCATGCAACACTTGTCACTGTTTTTGTTTCTACTGTAACATTTGCAACTGAAAAGCATCCAAAAAAAATTGAATCAATTGTGTCTGCAACTGTCTACTAGGAAAATTATGTTGCTATTGACTCTGTTACTGAGCCTCCTGCTATGCAGTCAACACTGCTCTACACTCCTCAGTATCTGAATGACACTGATCCTCCTGATACTGAATAATTTGGGCCCCCATAGCAAGGTAATTATCCTTGAGACAAAAAAACACCTCAATGGATCTTGTCCAAATTTCTGCACTCTTGGGACTATTGCTTCACATCGCCCCACCTCTCACCTAGAGGTATGGCTGCATGTGATCCTTCTGCCCACTTGGATCTAAATAACCCCTACTAGAGGTCTCTTCTTGAGTGTATGTCTCCACTCGACCTCCTCTTTGCTTCTCCAATTGTGGCTGCTCCACAACTTGCTGAGGTTGCTTATAAGGCTACATGTTAAGAGGTAATTCATGCTCCCTCGCAACCACCAAGTATCTAACCTTTTCCTTTCTCCTCAATGATTTGCATGCATATTGTACCTCAAGTGCATATAGGTTATTTACTCACACACCGATCTATTTCACTTGTCCCATGGCAATGTGTCTAAGGAAAACTTTTCCATTGCTAAATATCACATCGTAGCCATGGTCTTCCAATATCGTGACAAAAAAACAATTCTTCTTTAGTCCTAGAACAAAAATCGCATATGTGACTCTAAGAGGGGAGCCAAACTCCCTTTGAAAAGTAACTGTACCGATACCGGTCACGGTATACCTCCCATCATCTCCAAACTCTATACCAATATTTCCCCGTCATATGGAACAAGGCATCGTTGTTGAGATACCACATGCTTCCCATTACAGTGCTTTCCATGCATGCAATGAGAGTAAAATAAAGCTCGAATTGTGAAGCTAGAGCCTCATCTAATGCTTCTAATGTAGGATCCTTCTTTCTTTCTTTCTTCTGTGGACATTTCTTAGCATAGTGACCGAACTCATGGCAGTGAAAACACTTGATATTGGACAAGTATTTTTTCTTTCCCTCCTCTCCTGCTGATCAAGATGACCCAGTTCTTCCGGTACAACCTCCAGATGCACTAAAGTTTCATCTATTTTTTGAGTGATTGGAGGATATTATATCTATATAGGTACTGGTTGAGGTTGTTGTGTTAGCCTTTCTCCCATAAGCTCTTTACCCAAACTTAACATCCTTCTCTTGTGGAAAGAAAAAAACCTTATTTTTATGGGTCCTTCTAGTATTTCTTGGATTTTCCTCTCAACTTATTCATATGATCTCACTCTTTGAAAAATTTGGTCAAATGCTAACTCTTCATTTGAATAAGTTTTAAACTTATAAAGTTTACAATGCTTTAAAACAATTTTCAGGGGATCTTGCCTTTTGAAAGCTATATAAGACAATTTGAGTAGCTCTAATTATGTTTCCTCTTGTTTGACATTCTTGGATTTTTCCAAAGCATAATTCCTGATTTAATAGGAAGGGATGGCCAAATTTTCTTATTAGCAATTGATAAATCTTTAGAAATTTCTATAGAAACTATCTGGTAGGCTATCCCCTTCAAAGCTAATCTTTCTGAAACATACTTAGGTAATGCATATGGAGGGAATTCACAACCATATATTCTAATGTAGGAGAATTTCTCATCTAAGTACCAATATCCAATAAGGGAAATTCTCTCCATATCTTCATTATTGAACCTTGGGGGTGAAAAACCAAACAACACCTAGTTTAATGGAATTGTTGCAAATTCCATGGAAGAAATCTACACCTTGGGTGTCCCATAATTTAGAATAATAGGAGTGAATAGGACCAAAATTAAGCTCCCAATGCCATTTTATAAGGGGAAAGTTGTTTTGGCACAAATGGCATCAAGTAAATAGGTAGACATGAAGAACTAAGGAACAAAACGTGGAGGAGCATTTAGGAATTTCTTATCTTGCTTATCTAGGCTATTAGATAGAATGATAACCAAACCATTTTTTTTTCCTTATCCAATATTTTATGAATGAGAGGTACCCATTCTAATTTGAAGAGTTGATAATTCTTTCTACATGTAGGCTACATATCATGGCTATAATATATGCATGGGCCTCTTTCATTCTTTCAATAGGGTATGTGGTTTTCCTTCTAATTTTAATTCATCGTCATCAATATACCAATATTTCATTAGGGTAACATTTTATTGGTAATGTTTGATATTCTCTTAGGTTATGAAAACTCTAACAGAGTCTTTATCAAAATTTAGTTATGGCTTAGGCAACCTATACATTTTTTTTAGGTCTTCCTACTTAAAAGAGATTACCGTTTACTTCTTTTCATCGATGTTGGTATGAGTCTTTATATTTACATGGGACAAAGAACAACGTACCATATCAATATATTGGATGAGTATTGGTCTTGTAGCTACTTTGTGGAGGGCCGATCTTTTGGTGTTAACAAACTCATCAGAGTTGAAGTCCTCTAGAAATTCATATGAGAAGTCTCCTTGCTCAATATAATCAGACATCTCAGCGTAACTTCCACATTTACATCTATTTTTTATTAGGTGTTTGAGATTATATCTGAATTTGGATTATAATATTCATCATTAGCAGGATTTACCACATTGGAAGGCTACTTTGTCACTCTCTTAGGAGGAATTTTGGTACCTACAAGAAGAATGTCATTATCTATATTTTTAAGTTATCATACACATTTCTATAAATAATTGTTGTAGTTTTGTAGCTAACTTGTCTGAGTAGAAATTACAAGATAATTGAGTGGTTGGATGGAGCTTAAGCAACTAAGAGATTGATAACAGCGGTTGGATAACGCTAGGGATAATGGGAGACTAGTTTAGAAACAACCAACATACTCTTTTTAAAATCCGCTAGACTTGAAAAACATACTACGCATTTAAATGCTCATTAACGACCAAGATTGATATTTGAAATGTGTAAAGATTATCCTTTGTCCCTTATTAATCATTATTAAATGCATTTAAAAATAGGTTTAACACTTACCTATTTGAAATTAGGTTGAGCTTAGTGATATTGGATATTAGGATCTCAGGCTATGTATCAATTTTTTGCTTAAGGATAAATTTCTAAGCCGATGCCTAGGATGTCCATGCTCAAGTTACCTCAGTGTGACATCATCTCTAGTGATGTGGCAACAACATGTAGGAAACATGTGGCAAGTGGGATGTGAACATTTGACCTATTGATATGTGTAACAAAAGTGACACATGTCCAAGGCCATGTTACCAATGTGCATGTGGAAAGTTTTGGTTGGTTGTAGGATGTCAATGTGGTGATTTGACATGGCAGGTGATGTGGCATATCAGATCAGAGAGCTAGGAATTTGAGGCTTTTAGTGTATTGATGAAATTACCTAATACCTGATAATATACAAAGGCATGTAAAGGATATCAAGAGATCAAGGTCTCAGCGTATTGGGAGACTAAAAAAGTTACGATCATCAATACTTGAAAACCATTGAGGGGAAAAATAATGTGAACTTCCATTTAGGTAGTAATCAACTAACAAATATTGATCTTATCTAATTGGATTAAAAACTCAACAAGTGATTTAAAGAATAAACTGGGGGGAAAGATTTTGGTAAGGAGTTCACTTGGCACTGGATCTAGGGGAGAAGATCTATGCTACTATGGGTTTTCTCTTGAAATTGTAGTTAGAAGGAATTGGGACCCCAAATTTTTTTTTTTTTAATGGATTGTGGTTGCTATGTCAATAAAACCATAAGAAGTTTGTTTCCCATTTCAAAGTTTCTTTCCTATCACTTTCCTATGATGTTTGGGTTCACATTCTAGATGGAAAAAGGAAGACAATAGAAGTCCATATTCTATAAATGTATCTTTGTTGGATAGATGAGAATTTCAAGGAATTTTATCTATAAGATCCATTTATTATTGATGTTAACATTGAAGAGAGTTTGTCTTCAAAGAAAAGTTCCCTTCTTCAATATCAATTTCTTACCTATATTCTAATCCTTTTAATGCTATTAACTTCCATTGGTGTTCTATTGTAACTTAGATTAGATAATTCTTCATATTTTGGGGATGAGGTAACAACTATTGACTCTCATAAGATGCTCCATGTTCATCTACGTCTTCTTTTGCTAATGAATCATATAATCCAAAACGGTATATAACAACTCTTAAGGAAATAGGTCTTAATGTTGGTGATGTTTCTAGTATTCAAGGAAGACTCATGTAAATAAACAATAGGTGAATTTTATCTTATGTTAATGATAATGGCTAGTACTGAACCCTAGCCTTATGAAGAAGCTCATCGAAAGATAGAGTGTGAGGGTGTTATGGTAATTTATCACGAATCCTTAAGAAATAATCGCACATGGGATTTGGTACCTCTTCTACTAAGGAAAAATGTTGTTGGATGTAAATGGATCTATAAAACCAAGTTTTCCTTGAATGGCAGCTTGAGGAAGTACATAGCTCACATGGTCCTAATAATTTCTTTTAGAAGCAAGGTGTTGATTTAATTGAAACCTTTGGACCCATAGCCAAAATGGATACCATTAGTTTTATTCTTTCATTGTTCCTAGTCCTTATTATTAAGTACAATAGATGGATGTGAATCCCATCATCTCGAATGAAGACCTTCATGAGGATATTTATATGTAACAATCCCCATGCTTCATTGATATTAAACTTTTAAACTTGTTTTAAATAAATGAAACATGCGTATGGGTTGAAACAAGGTCCTCATGTTTTATATAAAAATAATAATATTTTCTTTCATTCCCGTAGTTCCATCCATTGCTAATGAGATCTAAATCTCAATATAAAATACTTAAACATTATTATACTCTTGTTTTTACTATATGTACATGATAGGATTCATATATATATATATATATATATATATATAGAAAAGGAAAGTGCTCATAAACACAATTGAAATAATAGACCCACACTTTTACACCATCTACTTGAATGATTATGATGTTTAATGTCTAGTTTTGACATAAACACAATTGTAATTTATCATTTAATGTAACAAAAATAGAGTTCACACACAATTAATGTCATTCAAACACAATCAATTCAACAACTACATATTCAAGTATTCAAGTTTCTGACCACATCAGCCACAAAAAATTAAAACTAATAATGAAAGGAGAAATTTACATTAAACTGAATGCATCATTGAGAATTTAAATTAAATTGTAATTTGCAAAGAATGCTTTTTGCAAGATTACTTAATCAAGTTGAATCATACTTACAACAATTCTTTTTGTATTTATCAAGTGCACTCTTTGTTGAATCCGATAACCAAGAATTCCAAATTGAGTGGTTGAAAATCAAATCATTATAAAAATCACAAGTTGGGGTGTATTTTTAGTAGTATCTGTACCGTTAGTTTCCTAGAAATGAAATCAAGCAAGCATGAAGTGAAATCGAGTGAGTTCAAGTGAACAAATTTAAGAGAGCGAGTATAAGAAAGTGTGAATAATGAATTTCCAAATTCATGGAGTTATTTCCTTATCAAGAAGTTTATTAGAAAGAACCAAAAATCAGTTCAGTCGCACTTACCAATGAAACATTGAAAAATGAAATCACAAGTTTGCAAGTCACGCTAACAAAGGTTCGTCTATTGCAATCTCAACCCTAATTCTATAATAGTGAGTTGTGGATTTCAAAAATAGAGAACCATTGAAACATTCTAAACTAGTCCTTGTTCACAACAACCCCCATTTTTATGATGATGATGATAGTGATTTAGAATCCACCCATTAAAAACTTAGCAACACAAATTGCAGATGGAGTTGTGTGTGTTCAAGTTCAATGCAATATTTTTAGTAGCATTGTAAGGCCTTGGGAAGAATCAAATATGCAATAAATTTTTTTGAATAAAAATGTAAGTAAAGCATAGCAATAACTTATTGACTACATTATTATGTTAAATCATTAAATAATTTAACTATAGAATCCATTTTCCAATAAAAATTAAGCATCTAAAGTACAAATTCCAACCAAAGATAATTCACATGAGAGATAAAAGAAACACCTATATTTTATGATTATTGACCACTAAATTAGTTGTAGAAGGGTGATTCACTACCCAAACATATAAATCTAATGTACATTCTATCCCCAAGCTTGCCTATGATACCATAAGAGTGAAGACAATAGCATGGGCTTTACAAATCACTTAACTACACCCACAATGCTTATAATTGTTGGAATCTGAAAACTACCATAATCTCTCTAAATGGAATCTATGCGAGTAACTTAACCACATTTAATCAATTGGAAATTCCTTCCCAACAACCACCCATAATACAAGGTCTAGAATTTCCCTTCTCCACTATGGTGTCCAAAAAGTCCATTCTCTCTAATGTCTTATCATAGGCATAGTAATTGTGTTTCACTTACCTTTCTTAGTCTCACACATGATTTTAACCATGGATTTCCAATACTCTTCATACCAGAGACATAAATAATCACATATGCATATTTCTTATAAGGTTGTGGGATTTACTGGTGCATGTTGTAGGTAGAGAGTATCCATATATTCATATGTACTTTCTCTCTAGTTGATAGCAACAAATTATAAGAAGAAAAACGAATGAAATGAAGAAGAAAAAGGTGCGGGGATTTCATGCAAAAAATTGTAGTTCATATAAATTTGAATTGCATGGGACCACACATTCTCCTTCAAGTACATTTATCTTTAGTAAGAACAAGCAAGCTTGCTTGGAAAAGGTGTAGATATAATACATGAACATAGTATAATAATAGAATAAAGTTTTACTTTGTAGAAACCCTTTTCTTCCCGTGCCATCTCCTCAAAGTTCCCTCTTTTTGCAATCTATTCGGTGGTTTGCATTGAATTAATATTTATTTTTTACACACTTACCAAACACAATATATAATACACTATGATTATATCTATCTACATGGTGACTAAGAAATTTAGAAAAAATGAACATGATAAACAACTTGGACATAAGTCCATATTTCTAATAATTGGCTAGTCATGTCTTGGCCTTTATCTCCATATGAGGAATATATACAATATATTTGCTAGTTGGTTATTAAAATTATCCCACAATGTTCACTACTTGGTAAAATACCCACATATATTACCGTATGAACATCAATATAATCACATAAAAAATAGGGATATTACATTGTAATAATCATCTTTGACTCCAAGATAAATATTTATGGAGTTATCATAAATAATATTTAAATAATTGATCTGGATTAGATCACTATATGATTTTTCATCCATCTCAATGTGTTTAGTGTGGAAAAGTTATAGGAATCAACTTACAGGAGATATTTTGTTGGTAGGACCCTGTTTGGAGAATTGGGATCTAAAACCTTTTGGGGCCACTTTGAGGCCTTAAATGATGTTTTTTGGAGGTAAAAAATTCTCATGTAGGTGTTATATCTCGTGGAATTATTCTACTCTCAAATTAATTTATAACGATGTAAGAAAGATGTCAATTAAAGCTTGCAAAAGTTATGCCTCCCAAAATTTAACCTATAATGATTGAACCATCATGGTTTGAGAGGATGAAATGTTAACCCTTTTTACTCATGCAAAATTGGCTAGCCAAGTGGAAAATATGAAGAAGACTCTAAAAGTGTTGAAGTTTCAACTATATTTAAGAGTTAAAGGAGTCAAATCTAACCCCTATTTGGTTCTCAAGCTATGTTACAACTAGGACACTAGGAGGAAGAAGGGTCCATTCATTTCGATCGTATCTTGTTCCACAATAGAGTATAAAAATTTGGAAGTAGGAGTGAGAGAGCATAAAAAAGGGGTTTAGTTTCTGTAGAAACCTATCAAGATGTAAGTCATAGGTAACTCCACACATAATGCCTTCTTCTTTGCACTTGTATTATTTCTATTCCAAACAATGGAGAGTGAAGCAACCTCACCTTCTAGTTGGCTTTTCTCCCACAATGGTTTCCCAAAGCATATCTCGTATTCATTGTGGTGACGTGTGATTATATTTTATTGTTCTTTATTTTCCACATTTGATATATTACATGCATAAATAGAAAATAATAATTAATAAATATGGAATCTAAGGAAATTAAGCCTTATAATATAAATATAAAT
Source organism: Pinus tabuliformis (assembly GCA_031772625.1). Taxonomy (NCBI): domain Eukaryota; kingdom Viridiplantae; phylum Streptophyta; class Pinopsida; order Pinales; family Pinaceae; genus Pinus; species Pinus tabuliformis. The sequence continues at coordinate 786,494,985 of CM062820.1, read as the reverse complement.
TTATTTTTATTATAACTAATGTGATGAACCATCCAATGGAATATCAATGGATATTTGTGGATCATACTGGCGTAAAAGAAGGATTCCTTGGGAATATTGTGGGAACTTGTAAGGGATACAAGAATCTATTTAAGTAAGAAGTCATAAAACCCTAGGCATGGATGATGAATATGCTCACGATAATCCTCAAGATCTAGCAAGAGATATATTCTCAAGGCTAGAAGCATAGATCACAGATATCAACCACAATATGAGCCTCCTTGTGGTATATCTAACATACACGCTTGGAATCGAAGAAGATGGAGGTTCAAAATCATATATTAGATCAAAGGGAAAATCACGAGATCAAGAAGACACATAGAAGGAGTCAAGGAAATAGCATATAAAATAACATCCATGTTATAATGTCATAAACCACTCATAGTCCATCCTCAAGATGGAAGGAAAGGTGGACGTAAATTCATATCAAGGCGGGAGTAATGCTTTAAAATTAAATCGTCGGTTGTAACATTAGAAATTTAATTTAGTGTTCACCACATAGATGAGGAACATAAAATATCATTTGCTAGAGAAGTTAAAGGGCCATTCCATAACCTATTGGGAATCCATATAAGGAAACTTAGGATGGAGGTTGATCCCTTAGTAAGTAAGTGGGGGGAATTTAAAACCCTTATTAAGTCCCAATTCTACCCTATTAGGTATGTAGAAGACTAATGGATTCAATTGCACTACTTTAGGTAGAGGTTTGGTAGAGTGTATAGAAATTAGGAAGCACACCATGTGATTTAGGAGGATAATCATTATGCTAGATATCCCTCCCAAGGGTCTAGATGTACTCCTTCAGTATCTGCAGGGTCTGCACAACTGTCTATGAAAGCAACTGATGTTGTTCAAGCCAAGAACAATGGATGAGGCTTGTGAATAGGAGTAGTACCTTCATAACATATGCCAAAATAAAGAGAGGTCAAGTGGTTTGAAATGGAAAGAGTACTAGGAAGCTTGCAAGGAAGGGAAGAAGAAATGGAGAGGGGGAAGGACATGAATAAAATAAGCACTGCACATCATTGCAAAATATCAATCATTTTAATCACTACAACATCGATGGACACATAGGAGAAGTGATAGATATTGGATCAAGAGCTAAATCCAAAGAGCTAAAAGAAGAATGGGAAGAAAAATAATCTTCTTGGCATAAATTCAATCAATTAGGTGGAAAGTAGATTTGATGTGTATGAGAATATTATTTGCACCTTAATGTAGAAGGATGTGTGTTTCAATATCCTTCATCAGCAGAAAGAGAAGGATATGACCATGCTGTTCCACATTAAGATATAGGTCAAGAAGACCAAGATCATTTCTTGTTCGACTTCAATTCATAATATAATATCATAACTATGTATATGGTAAAAAAAAGGATTGGAAGTTTGAGAACATCCTAGCCCATATCCATTGGGATAGGTAAATAATGACATGGAAATTAAGGTAACAAACTAATGTAGAATAAAATTAATTATCAATGTTGTTGGTCCCCAGATATGTTATCATATTGGCTATCCAAACCTTTCATTTACAAGCCATATTCATACCTTTACAACATATTCCGTAACTATTATATTACCAATTTTTACTAAGTGCATTCACTTTACCTTGTGGTTAATTATTAATGATTACTTGTATTTTTAATGGTTAAATGAGTTTTTACGACGGTTTTTCCAATGATAGTTTAATAATATGTTTATGTGCCCAAGAAACAAGTTTTAGTACCGGAATTTGACAATTCAATACTTATGTAAGTTTCGATACTAAGTAAAGGTTAACATATTTGCACTTCTCGAGTTACGATTTGATGACATGGGTTGCAACTGCATGTCTATGGACGGATTTATGTTCGTTGGATCGCACCTAGCTCAAATGTGAAGCTAAATACATTATTCAAAGTTACAGTCAAACCTAAATTCCACCTACAACAATTCAGTACAAGTTTGGCATTTTCTAGAAATTTGGTACTTAGTTCGGTACCAATTTGGCATTTTCTAGAAATTGGGTACTTAGTTCAATACCAGTTTGACATTTTCCAGAAATTTGGTACTTAGTTTAGTACTAGTTCAACAGTTCGACAAAATCTAGGGGAAATTACATCTAGATTTGGAGAAAATTCAAATTCATGCCAAGTGGGATCGTTTCCATCTCCAACAAATAATCCAATACACTCCCAAATCATAACGAGACCATTTTTAAATATTATTTGTTATTTTAATTATAGTATGGGAGTGAGATTTCCATGGAAGTTGATGTGATCTCTTTGACCATCAGTTCCTTTACAATGTATTATAAACATATATGCACAACAAATGTGGGGAGGAAGGACAAGATAGGAACATTGATCATGGGATAATTTTAAACTATGCTTTCACTTTAAAGTTGTAATTGTAAAATTGGCATATATTTGAAGATTAATTACATAGTGATTCAAATTTTATCTTTCCAATTTGATGTGTTGTTAAATTATTTGATTTCATTGACGTAATTTAACTTGTCTAAGATCATGGCAAGGACCCACCACTAATCTTAGCCAAGTTAGTAACAAATCTAGTTAGTAGAAGTATATGTTAGAGTAGAATATTTATATTACGTTATTTACTTTCAGTATTTAATAGTCTTTTACAGTAGCCTTCCTGTGGTTATATTGTTAGGTTTATGAACTGAAATAGAATACTTGAACTCTCAGTTCTAGATCTATTTTCTTAATATTCTAAATTTCGATTTCAGCATATGAATCTTTCAGATTTATTAGCACAGTCTTTGATTACGAATTAGAAGCTTAGAATTTACTTTATGGTGCCTTAGATTTGTTATTTGTAATGAATTTCTAGTTAAATTTACAATTCCAGATTTGAAATTGAAGTCTTATGGTTATAGTCTTTGTGTGGTTAAGGTATTTTAACTTATAGCCTTTTTGAGTTAAGATATTTGATTCATTGTCTTTGGATTTGAAACAAAGCATTATATTTTTCTACTTAGTAATTTGAATCTTATTTGAGTAGAAAGGATTTATTAATATCTGTTTTGAACAAAACATTTAATATAACTAGATCGATAATTAGAGTATAGTTAGGATTTTTTATTAGACATTTAATAAAGAATTTAGTTATAAATATTTTCTTGAATTTTAGTCTTAGAATAAGATAAGTAGTACTTATTTAAATTTGTGACTTCCATTATTGAATGTCTATAGGATATTAAGTTAATGATAAGGGTTGAATTTCTTAGAGCCAATAGTTCAGGTTTTTAAGTTTTCCTAGGCTCATAGAACAATACCTCGACCAAATTGTTTTGTAACTCAAAGGTTACGATCTCTGGTTGAAAATTTAATGAGAGGAAATTAATATGATAAATAATAAGCCCAACAAATGTTGATTTTATTGATGAAGTAGAATTGGATGTAGTTCCACTTGATGTATATGCAATTGCATTTGGGTTTCCCTATATGCACTTGTTGGGATGTAATCTTCACGTGGAGAGCCAACCAATACCGCCTAATCAAAGATGGGAAATATTTCATCATAAAATGCACAAGTGTAAGTCCAATATTTTTCTGGTAAGTGCCAACCAAGCTCAGAAATTGATTAGTTCTAGCAAGAAATATGTTTTACTATTTTTAATAGAAAACCAGTCTAGTGAGGAATCAATAAAGGAAAATGAATCCTTGGAGGGGTGTAATAAAGAACAAAGAAAACTATTATAATATAGGGGAGTGTTCCAAGAGCCTAAAGGGCTACCACCCAAGAGGGAATTAGAGAACGATATCCACTTATTGTTAAACTATCCATTTCAAAATATTGGCCTATATAGACAATTTGTTTTGGAGGCAATTAAAGGGAAAAAGCAATTACAAAAATTACTAGAATAAGGTGTGATTTGACCAAGTACCTAACCTTATGGGTCACTCATCATAATTATGTCAAAGAAGTATGGCACTTGGAGGACGTGCATTGATTACAGGGTGTTAGAAAATATTATGCTTAGGAATAGGTACCCCTTAACCAGGATTGATATTCTATTAGATTAGTCGTAGCAAGTGAAATACTTCACTAAGGTGTATTTAAAATCAAGGTAACATGAAGCGTGGGTTAAGGTAGAAGACACCTGGAAGAGTGACTTCAAATCTAGAAAAGTTTTGTATGAGTGGTTAGTCATACCAATTGATCTATGTAATGCAACACTTACAATCATGAGAATAATGAATGATATATTGTTCCCTTTCCTAATTCATTTGTTATTGTTTATTAAAATGATATAATGGTTTATAGTTCTACCTGGGAGGACCATATATTGCACTTGATGCAAGTGTAAGAGACTTTGAAGAAGCACCAATTACTGGAAAATCTCAAAAGATGTGAGTTCTCACACCAATCATTGGTGTATTTAGGCTATGTGATTGGTGGAGGGGAGATTAATATAGATCCTATAAATATGGAGGCCATCATGAAGTGGTTGATTCCTATAATTTATTTTAAATTTAGGAGTTTCATTGGAGCAACATAGTACTTTAGGAAATTCATAGATTCATTTTTAGCAGTAGCTGCACCACTCCACACAATAACAACAAGTGGAAAGGGTTTCCAGTGAGGGAAGGGTCAACATAAATCCTTTGAAAGATTGAAAAGAAAAATAGTCAAGTGCTAGTTCTTGCATTACCAAATTTTTAGTGGCCCTTAATAATGGAAACAAATGTGAGTGGGTATGCTATGGGAGTGACCTGAATGTAGGGAGGATCCAAGTATGCTACCATTATGAAGTATTTCAAGGGAAAGGTGTAACTAACCTACCTAAAACAAGGAACTCTATGCTCTGGTGCAACCTATCAAGAAGTGGAAACATAATTTGATGGGAAAGGGGACCATTATCCACATATATCACCAACCACTATAGTATCTATAGGCCCAAAATAAGTTGTAGCAAAGCAAACACTAAAAGAGAATGGGATTCTTATAGTAGTTTCATTTAATGATCGATTATAAGAAGGGTATGACAAATAATTGGACAACATGCTTTCATGGCCACCCACATAAAAAATTATAGCTTTAGGAACTTTAACAAACATGGATCCTTTCACCCCTGATGCATACAAAGAGACATTTGCATAGGATAAGGACTTCAAGTAGATGTTTCACCAATTGTAGAGCCAGAGTCATGCAAACAATGGAGATATCAAAGTTGAATATCATCTCTAGAATGTGTTACTTTGCAAGCTAGACAAGTTATGTTTTCCTAAAGATGAGTGACTATAAATAATCAGAGAGTCTCACACCTCCAAGGTTGTAGAGAATTTTAGTGTAGGGAAGATAATGGCCAACTTACAGAGGTACTTCTACTAGCCAAGAATGTAAGAAGATATAGCTATGTTCATTAGAGGATGTATGCGTTGTTGTACCAACAAGCCATGTAACAAGAAAGTGGGTCTATAGAATCCCTTACTTACACCTAAGTATCCTTGGGAAAGCACTTCCATGGAATTTGTGGGAGTTTTAAAAACAACCACAAAGGGACATGAACACTTGTTTGTGGTAGTTGGAAGATTCAACAAGATGTACCTGCGCTATAGAAAGACCATTGGAGGGAAATAATCAACAAACTTGTTATTTGAATAGGTTTGGGTGCACTTTGGGATACCAAGGACCATTATTTTAGAACATGACACCTAATTTCTTAGTGCATTTTGGAGTACATTGTGGGAGAATATGGACATGAAGTTGAAAATGTCTACAAAATTCCATCCATAGACATATGGGAAAATAGAAGTATTCAATGATAATTTGGTGCATATTTTGAGGGGTTACAATAAAAAACATCTAAAGAACTAGGATGAAAATTTGGTACATATACAACATTCTTATAAAAGAGAAGTCCACACTTCTACTAATAAGTCCCCATTTGAAACTTGCTTTAGATATTGTGCGCCTTCACCATTAGATATTGCATATTGGAAACAAGGATGATTGAGGGAGGATATCACAACGAATGCTTTAAGGGCATAAATTTTTTTGAGAAAATTGGGTAGATCCATTTGCAAGTATAGAAGAAACTAAATAAACCACAAGAAAAGTAGAAGGCCAGGGATGATAAACACATGACTGAGAGGTTAATCAGAATGGGAGAGAGAGTATGGTTACATTTGAACAAGGAAAATTAGGGGAATTTTGAGGTCTAAAATGGCCTTCTCCTTACCAGTAGAGTCTTCGTTAAGGGAATGACAAATCAATTCACTCTATCAATAACTAAGCCTAGTCAGGTATATGATCAGATTTCTATCCAAGAGTGATAAAACTCATTATGATGTTTTAATTGGTTAACTAGGTATTCCTGGGCCAAGAACTCCTAAGGAAAATAATAAAATAATATATTAATTTATCAAATATTTTTGGAAAATATCACATTGCCAATATTTGGTCGGTGCATTTCAAACCAGCCAATGTGGTTCATCTTCAGGACAAGATGAGCCACACTAGCTGGTTCAAAACGTGTCGACCAAATATTGGCAATGTGATTTTTTTTCCCGAAAATCTTCATAAATTAACAAGTTATGGATCACAAAAGCTTGAATTCGAATAAAATAATAGTTAAAATAAGAAAATAAGATTTATGAATTTTTGAAGAAAAATAAAGGAAACTATTTTTTTTCTAAATCGTATTTATGGCTTATCTCCTTTTACTCAAATGTCAAGATGTGGAATTAAATTCCACATCCAATGAGTACCCACTCTGCATAATTCTGAGTTGATCCACAATGAAAAAATTGAAAATACATGAAAAAACATGTTGGAAAAAGTGTAAAACACACTTTTTTCATGTATTTTCAAGTTTTTTCTATGTGGGTCTACCCAAAAGTATGCAAAGTGGGTACTGATTAGATGTGGAATTTAATTTTGCATCCAATATATGTCTACAATTGAAATTTGAGTAAACCTATAAGGAGATAAGGTAAAAATATAATTAAAAAAAATAGTTTTTTTCGTCTCCCTTCAAAATATTTACCCTTGGTGATGACATCATCATCTTGAATCCTACTGTTCTCTTAAAATTAATTTTTAGTACATTTTTGTTTTGAAGCCCATTTGGACCTCAAAATTCCCCTAATGAGGCTGCAAAGTCCTAGTATGAAAATAAAGGCTTTGTGATATGGTCCATTTGAGATACCAAAAAAGGTGGGAGGTAATGCCTATAGACTTAGTCTTCCCCATATATGCGAATTTACTCGATGGTGAATGTGTAAAATCTATAACTCTTCGAGCCTTCCATGTTGGAATAGGAAGAGGAGAAGGTCCTACCTTCCATGGAGGATCTAGCTCTAGGTTCCCAAGCATAGTTGTTAGAGGATACAATTTCACATAAGAAGTTTAGAACTACAATATAGGGGCAACATGGAATTTTGTAGATTGGGCTGAAAGGACAACTTCCGAGAAAAGAAAATTGGTACTCTAGGGAGAAGGTAAATGAAATTTTTCCCAGTAAAGTTTTTGGGGCCAAAAGCCTCCCAAAATGGGGAGTTATGATTTGGATTGGATCACTAGATAAATTTTCATCCATCTTGATGCTTTCAACATGGAAAAATTGGAGTAATTATATTACAATTGTAGTTTTATTGGTGGGCCCAATTTCGAAAATTAGGGGTTAAAACTTTTTGGGACCATTTTGAAGCCTCAAATGATGTTTTTAGGGGGTAAAACTTTCTTGCATAAGCACTAGACCTAGTGCTGTTGTTCTACACTAAAATAATTTTTTATATGAAAATTTATGTATCTCAGGAGTTAATCTATCATGATTAACCACCATGGTTAGGGGGGATGCTAGATTATCCTTCATTACTCATGCAAAAGGGGCTATCCACATGCAGAATATGAAGAAGACTCTAGAAGGGTCTAAATTGTAACTCTAGTTGAGAGTTGAAAGAGTAAAACATGACCCCCACTTGGCTATTGGGCTATGTTATAACCGGGTCACCAAGAGGAAAATGGGTGCCATTCATTTTGATTGTTTCTTGTTCCACAATAGAGTAGAACAACTTTGTAGTGGAAGGGAGAGAGAGCATAACATAACAAGTTTAGTGTCTACACCAACCTATCAGGCCACAGGTCTTAAATAACTCCACAGAGAGTGCCTTCTCCTTTGTACTTGCATTATTTCCATTCCAAACAAAAGAGATCAAAGCAACCTCCCCTTCTAGCTAGGCTTTATCCCATAATGGTTTCCCAGAGCATATCTTGTGTTCATTGTGGTTGACGTGTGATTGTATTTCATTGCTTCTGTTTTCTGCATTTTAGTTATTACATGCATAGAGAGAAAACAATAATTAATAAATATGGAATCTAAGGAAATTAGGCCTCATAATATAGATTTCAGTCTAATTTTATCAAACTTGTTATGACGAATTGTCCAACGGAATATCCATGACAATTTATGGACCAATAGTAGTGCCTCTAGTTGCTAACCTATTATATTATACAAAATATGAAATGGAATTAATTTTGATTTACTAACAAATTGAAATGTTAGTCAACATGGTATGGAATTGTCATGAGAGAGTTCCAATGGATTTTTTACCAACTACTAGAATTTGATAGGATATAAAATGAATTTGAGTCCTAAAGAAATAATTGATCATAATAATCAATGAAATATCATATTACATTAAATGACACAATTTTAGAGTTTTCCATTCAACAAATGAGTCTCTCCTACTCAAGCTAGATTCTAGGCATTCCAAAGTTTGATATTGAAGAACTATATAATCATAAATCTTATGCCAAGGGTATATTCCAAGAACCAATGTGTTAACTAAACTTGTTTTTTAATGAAAAAACATTCCAAAAATTAAAATATTCTAACATTTTACTCTCATAATGTTCTTCACTATAGTATCTTATTTTCTATCATATTAACTATATTCCAACAACATGCAAATAAATGGGATCTTATAATGAGTGGAAAATTGAAAACATATAGGAGTTTGTAGAAGCATTTTAGGATCTTCATGAATCTTAAACTCTTGCAAATCTCAATTCTAGTGGTTGTTATCATTTTTGATAGTTGTAACTCTTTTACCAAGGAAAAAATCCAAGCATTCTAGAGACTGGACATCAAGGTTTACATCTCTCATGTCTATGATATATTTCATGCATTCTATAATTTGGAATTTAGTAATTCAACAATTTTCTCTCATTCCAAGGCTAGATTTCAAGCATTCTCAAGTTTGACATCAACATGTTGATGTAACCACCTTTTTACTGGAACAACAATTGTAAAAACTCAATGGTATTGGCATCCTTCCCCTTAGACAAGGATGTTAAACTTTTGGAACCTCTAAAATGTTAAATATGTTAAACACTGTATAATGCAAAAAAAAAATGGTCTTATGCCTAGGCTTTATTACAAGAATTATAGAGTTTAACATTCAAATATGTTATATTTGAATTCCCTCGAAAGAGGATTTTAGATCTCTTAGACATCTAGTTTTTATTTGTAAAAATATATTGATTAAAAATGTATCCATATAGTTTTGTACCTTTTACTTGGTTGTTCCCTAAAATATACATATAGATTGTAAAGAGAAAGTATTACTGAAAACCAAGGTCTATGAAGCATATTTACACCAAGGTCAACAACTAATCTAGAGAGAATAATACAAAATAACTAACAAAAGTCTAATTTAGTAAGGTTAACTTATTTACCAAAATTAAAAAAATTTATTAGATACAACAAAACAACACCATCTAACTAGATGGATGGAAATATTTGTGTTATAGAAAAGTTTTAATCTATCATTTATATCATACTATCTAAGCACAATACTAAATACCTGAGATGAAACACAATGATCTACATATATATAACATAATCACTCATTATGTTAGAAACAATTATGAAAGTTCTAAGAAATCACAAAATAACCATTTCTTAAAAGTTTATGTTGAATTTGGATCCCCAAGGTGCAAGTTGCTTGATTATGATTTGTAGATCATTAACATTATATAAGACATTTCAGTAATTCATAATGGTAAATAGACATGCACATATAAGCTAAATTATAATTATTGCTAATTTTGTAACATCAAAATATATGTTGATAAACTAATTTAATATTGAATTATAAGTTATTGGTGTTTGCATATCTAATATAATTGTTTGTATACATCTCAAAGTAGAAGAAACAATATTTATATATGCTAATATACTTTCTCGCTCACATTTATCATAATCCACAAATGAAAGAAACTTAGAAGCATCATAAACCCCTTATGAACTATTGTACTTGTAGCTTAAATGATATGTATTTGAATCCAGTTCTGTATTTATAGTATCTAAAACAACAAGAAATTTACATTTTATAAACAAATTCCATAGTTACAACAATAATGTCCATTATTATTTAACTAAGCTTGGGTACAACTTCCCCTCTTCACCCGATGCACACACAATTTCACTTATTGCATCTCCTACAAATCATAAGAACACATGTCTCATCCACTAATCAATTTCTCTATTCTATTAAACCTCTATAATGTTATAAATAAAAAAATATAGATCATACCAATTGAAGCTTAGGCATTAAAAATAATTGTGATTTACAATGCCCTAAGTATAATCCCCACAAACATCAATGAGTTAATTATATAGTTCAACGATTTTGATCTTTTGAAATTAATTTAATAAATAATCCATAAGAGGAGCTTCCAAATGACATAGCGATGGAATGCTTACATGAACCTCTTATATGTTAAAACATATTTAATATGTTGCTTTTACTTTATTCACAATAAAAATAGTATAACCTTTGCAAATATTACTTTCTAACAAGTCATCAACTATAATATACTAGTGGATATATCTTTATAATAAAAACGAGAGCTATGGTATTATCATTAGTATAAGAATACTTCCCACCATCTACTCTTTATTTACTAGGTGTCCCTAAAGTTCGGTGCATAGTGCATTTCTCATAACAAGAGGGATAACTGCATAGCAACATAGTCCTTGCTTCTTTTGCTAGTTATCAATATGATGGTGCAAGGCAACACAAGGTCTGTAGTTTTTCATTATTCAAAAACACTTCTTTTCTACAATCATTTCCACAATCTATTGTTATTCCCACCTGTGTACACTTCTTTCATACATCTCTTCCCTACATACAACTTCTTCCACACAGGAACTACTCCACACAATTTCTCTCTTGCATTTGTGCTTTCTTGCATGCTTTCCTCTTGAACCTCAAGAAATCAACACATTAATGTGTGATGCTTTTATGAAAATATAACAGAAACGATGGATTAAAGTTAAAATGGGTTAAGTGATAATTATATTGAAAACATAGAATTCTTTCGTTGGCGATGAGGCTATTTCCCTTCTGATGATATGAATAATTATGTTGCTCACCTCTAGTATGGAATGACAACTCAAACCCGAATTTGAAGCTCTACAAGTTTTCCAAGAAATGCCCCATCCATCACCGAACTCCCAAAACTGAAAACTCAAAACCATAATATTTTTGGCCCAAATCAATTCCAACATAATGACATTTTAACATAATTTTTCCTTAGAGTGCGAAGGTGTGGAGGAATATTTCATTGTGTAGAGTGTGGAGGTGTGGAGGTGTAGATGAAGCTTTTGTTCTGCTTCCTCCACAAATCAAAATGAAATTAAGGCAGTTATGTCCTTTTCACTAATATCGTTTGTACCTCCCTTTGATAATAGTGAGATCTATATAAGTTTGAACCTTAATACATCAACACATTAATGTGTGATGCTTTTATTAAAATTTAATAGAAATGATGGATTAAAGTTAATATGGGTTAAGTGATATTTCTCACCCCCGAAGAATGATTACATTGAAAACTCAGACTTCTTTTGTTCGCGATGAGACCATTTCCCTTATGATGATATGAACGATTATGTCGCTTACCTCCAATCCTAAATGGAAACTCAAACCTTGAGCTGAAGCTTTGTAGGTTTGCCAAGAAATACCCCATCTATCACCAATCTCCCAAAACTCAAAGCCGTAAGATTGTCGACCCAACTCAATTCCAATGTAATGTCATTTGAAGCTAATGTAGAACTTATTTACATACACTTCATATAGATCTACACATTATAATAATTATGACGATGTAATGTCTTTGAGGATATCTGTATTAAGTTTTATTATTTATTATTAGTAACTTTGATAGGCTTGGCCACTATTTATTAAACTTTACTAAGCTATGCTTCTCTAGTATCACCATAACTGTGTGATGATTAAAATAGCTTGAACAACATAACCACTACTGCTGTACATTGAATTCATGATACAAGTTAACTAGATTACATTGAACTCATGATACAAGTTAACTAGTGACATCATAAGAAAGTGTTAAACTTTAGTAAAAATCTTGATAAGTTTCTACCACTACGATTATAATTAGTGTGGAGGTGTGAAGATGCTTCTCCGCAATTCCGCACCTTCGCAACTCCAATTACACAAATCATTGCAAATCACACTCGATCAAGATTCTTTTAACTTATATTATATACAATTGATTGATTTTGCTTTTATACCTTTAACAAAAATCAAAACAGTAAGATTGTCATCCCAACTCAATTCCAACATAATGTCATTTTTAACCTAATGTAGAACAAATTTAAATACACTCTGTATATATTTGCACATTATAATAATTATGACAATGTAATGTATTTGGGGATATCTATATTAATTTTTTCTATTTAGTATCGGCCATTTTGAGAGGCTTTGACACTATTTATTAACTTGGTTGAAGTCCACTTCTCTAGTATCATCGTAACCGTGTGATGACTAAATAGCTTGAAAAACGTAGTCACCATCGTTGATTTCATTAAATTCTTGCTATAAGTTAACTAGTGACATCGGTAAAAAGCTTCATAGGTTTCCGCCACTATGATTATAATATAATCTAGTGGGGAGGTGAGAAGGTGCTTCTATGCACTTCCACAGCTATGCACTTCTGCAAATCAAGATTCTTTTAACTTATATTATATATGCTTGGTTGTTTTTATTTTTACACATTTAGAAAAAACACTCGAAACTGTAAGATTGTTGGCCCAACTCAATTCCAACGTAATGTTATTTTAAGCTATTGTAGAACAAATGTATAGACACTGTTTAGAAAATCTTCGGCAAAATCACATAATCAATCTTTTGTCTGCACATTATTGAAATTATGACGATTTAATGTCTTTGAAGATATTTGTATTAAGTTTGCTTATTTAGTATGCGAATTCAGGTTTTGTTATCTATATTTCACATTATGAATCCAATTTGCTTTTTCCCTATTAATTGTAAGACCAAAATTCAATTTCAATTTTTTATATTTTACCTCGAGAATAAACTCAAACTGACCTTGTAATTTCGAATTGGAAAATAAAATAAGGTTTTTAACAATTTAGTAAATCCATTTATTTGGAGTACATGAATCAAATGATTTAAAAATTTGTAATATACAAGTATTGGAGATTGCATTTTAATAGAAAGTGAATGTTATGTGTGAGTTAAAAATTTGGAATATACAATTACTAAAGCTCATAAATAGTTTTAAAAGTATTTCAACTTGTGGTGATACTATTTATTAAACTTTTCTAAGCTCCGCTTCTCCAGTATCATCATAACCTTGTGATGATTGAAATAGCTTGAACAACATAACCACCACCATTCATTGCATTGAATTCTTGCTACAAGTTAACTAGTGACATCATAAGAAAGTGTTAAACATCAGTAAAATGCTTGATAGGTTTATGCTATAGCGATATATGTATATATACCATAACAAATATAACTATAATATTAATATAATATAGTCATAAGTGCTTTATACTAGTTGTATTAATATCCTGATAATTAGTAACTTTTAGATAACTATATATATTCAATATTTTACCTAAGGTTTGAGTTACCATGGTTATGTCTAATTTGAACTATGCTTTGAGGCATTATCCAAAATTAGAGGAGTATTAGAAAGGTATAATATTGTTAAAATGAATTATATAATCTCAAATAGCTTTAATACCATAACACTAGTGACATCACCAAAAAGTATTAAACTCTAATAAAAATCTTGATAGGTTTTTGCCACTATGATTTAAATCTAGTGTGAAGGTGCACCTCTACACCTCCACACTTGTACAAGTCATTGCAAACCACACACCATCAATATTCTTTCAACTTATATCATATATGATTGGTTGATTTTGTTTTCACACCTTTAGAAAAAACTCAAAACCGTAAGATTGTTAGCTTATCTCAACCAACGTAATGTCATTTTAAGCTAATGTAGAACATATTTATATACAATCCATATAGATTTTCACATTATAGTAACTATGCAATGTAAATTATTTGAGGATATTTGAATTAAGTTTTCGTATTTAGTATGCAAATTCAGGTTTTGTTATCTATATTTTACGTCATGAATCCAATTTTCCTTTTCCATATTAATTGTAAGAGCAAAATTCGATTTCAATTTTTCATATTTTACATTAGGAATAAACTCAAACCAATTTTATAATTTGGATTTGGAAAATAAAATAACGTTTTTAACAAATTCTTAAATCCATTTATTTGGAGCACATTAATCAAATAATTTAAAATTTTGGAATATAAAAGTATTGGAGAGCGCATATTAATAGAAAGTGAATGTTATGTGTGAGTTAAAAATTTGGAATATACAATTATTGGAGCTCATAAATAGTTTTAAAAATATTTCGATTTGTGTTGACACTATTTATTAAACTTTGCTAAACTCTGCTTCTATAGTATCACCATAACTGTGTGGTGATTAAAATACCTTGAACAACATAACCACCACCATTGATTGCATTGAATTCATGCTACAAGTTAACTAGTGACATCATATGAAAGTGTTAAAGTTCAATAAAAAGCATAATAGGTTTCTTCCACTACGATTATAATCTAAACTATCCTCTTTATACTGCATCAACTGAACCTTAATTACTGAGTTTATTCATCATCTTATACATTCTTGTTGTAGAAATATAGTGCAGAAATCTAGGCTAAGAAACAATATGATACAATGGATATATGGTACCTTTTTTATTATTAAATCTAGTGAGTGTCTTTGCTTATACTATTTGGTGTTAAGATATATGCTTCTATTATCAATGTACCCATCACTTATTAATATGAGCTTTATATTTAAAAATATTAGTAAAGTAAAAGTAATTAAGGGTTTGTAAGAATCCCATCATTCAAAAAATGTATGTCTACGACGAGTGGTATAGACAAGGATTTGTGGTCTTACACAATATAGAAATTATATAGAATTTCAATTGGATACACGACTAAAGCTTCACTTCTCCAATATCACCATAACTATGTGATGATCAAAATAACTTGAAAAACATAACCACCACCATTGATTTCGTTGAATTCCTACTGCAAGTTAACTAGTGACATCATAGGAAAGTGTTAAACTTTAGTAAAAATATTGATAGGATTCTGCCACTATAATTATAATCTAGTGTGGAGGTGCATAGGTGATTCTTTGCTTTTCTACGCACTCCCACACTTTCACAAATAACTGCAAATCACACACAATCATGATTAATTGAACTTCTATTATATATTATCGGTTGATTTGTTTTTACACTTTAGAAACAAAGGCATACAAGCAACTAAGCTTCTTCATCATATAATTGTAGTGACATACAAGTATGAAATACCTATTCTCTATATCCCTGCCAATTCATTTGGTATTGGTTCAACGATTTCGATTTGGTCAAGTGAGACATAGAACCAAGAATGGTTTAAGGTTTGGAATAGGCCAAAGGAAGACAAAAATTGAGAGGCAGAAAAGAAAGTGTGGAGGTGTGGGAGTGTAGAAAATGTAACGACATGAAACTTCTCTTTAATTTGATTAGTAGAGACCAAAGTAACAAGGGTTACAACGTTATATTTCCCAAAATTTTGGTCTCGGATCTAAGAGTTATTACAGTCCCATTAACGCCTTGGATGGTGAATTTTTAATGGAGATAGGAATTGGGTACCTCATTTGATGGCGCTTCCATATTGTTATAATTATCAAATTATCATACAAAATAATTTGGGTGCAAATGGAAAGCTTGAGCACAACATTTTCCAATAAGTAACAAAAAATAGTCTGTGCAGACTCAATTACCTCTCACAAATATTTTGGGATGCTTTGGTTGGCCATGTAAAATAAACATTTATCACAACTTGATATTCGAGTCTAGATTGAATTTTAATGTAGCTTTAGGAGAATACATAGAAATAAAATGAACCGTGCATAATATTTCCCAACCCTGCTATTAGAGCCTAGATTTGTCTTAGGCTGAAAAGATAAGGTTCTAGGTCCACATCAAACCACACCCAGCCTCGTAGCTAGCCCTACGAGGACAGGAGAGGGCTCTCTCTGGGTCGATCTCGGCAAAAGACAAGCGATGGGGCTCGAGATGACTGTAATAAAAGCTAATATTAGGCTAGGTATTAAGTACAAGGGTTTGTTGTGAGTTTTTGGGGGTTTTGTGTTAGAAACAGGGAAAGGGAAATTGGGCTCGGGGATGAGGCACAATTTCTGCAGAGTTCTGATTGGGGCAAGGAAGGAAATTGTTTTGATGCTTTTAAATTGAGTGAATGAATAGATCGGATTGGTGAGGAGCTAAGGAGAGCAAGAGAGTCTCAAGAATTCTCCTTAAACAGATGAAAACATGGAAATTTAAACAAATTCAAAGGCAGAGCATAACAATTAATGGATTCCACCTTAATCACTCATTTGTTCAAATTCAAAAGAAAAGAGAGGAAAATGATAGACATAACACTAATGAACTTACAAGTACTTAGAGAAGCACACCATCAAAACATAAAGCCACATGGATCCAAAACAGTGCTGCAAAGCCCTGGTCTTTCCTTAGCCAAAAATGCAGAGATAGAATGTACAATGATATGCCAAAGCAATCCCTAGTGTCCAACCCTGAAAATGACTTAGAAATTACATGATATAGACTAGACCAACCCATTCCCATGCCTCTATGGGTCGAGCTCATCATTCTAGGAGCTGTTTCCACCAATTCTAAACAAAGCACTAAAATCTAGGCAATCAAAACAACTTGCCTCTATAAAGTAGGAAAATGATTCATTCATTAAATTTTCACTTTTTAGTGAATGAATCCTCTAGAACAAGTAAATAAGTGCCAAAATTACATTATTTTTATCCAATTACATCAATATAGACCAAAAATTACATCACAAAGCAAAACTAGTCAAACTGGCCGAATTTCTGAGCTGGAAGGTGAAAAATTGGGCAAAAACCCTCTGTGCGCCGCGCCAATTTCTCTGTGCATCGCGCCACTTTGATGCTGAGTTTGAGGCACTTCCTGAAGTCCAAATTGAGCCCAAGTGTGCTTGTTGGAAAGCCCTGCCTGTCTACTTTCCAACCCAAGTGGAATTTCTGAATTTGGTTCCCATTTGCCCCTCCAAAACCTCAATCTCCCAAGACTGTTTCCTGTGTGTGAAATTAGGGGCAGAGAGGTCATTTTTAGGGTGTTTTTGACCTCCCGGGGACTCAAAACTTGCCCAAAATTCTTGGCCATGCACCAACAGTCATGATTTTTCATGAAAAATCCAAAAATATAATTTTTTTTCATTTGGAGCCTCCTATCATAAGCGCGCGCCACGTGGCGCGGCGCACAGGGAGAAAAACCCTATTTTTTGTACAAAAATTTGCAAAAATACCAAAAATGCCCCAAATTTCTTGAAATTTGGGCTGGAGCTTCTTCATTAGTGTTATGCTGGGCTAAAGAGGTTTAAGACAATATCTGAAGACGATCGAGCTCCCTTTGTCTCTTTTGCTTCCTTATTGCCTTCCTCAATTTTGCCTTCAAATTCCTAATTCGGGCCTTGCACACCTTGTTTCGTGCCATGTAGTGGAAAGCCATGTGTCTTAGCATTGCATGGTCTTTGTCGGCCTTGTCCAATAGCCTCTCTAAGTGCATGTTAACTCTCTCGAGATTGGCCTCCCGATCCTCATTAATATCTTGCTCCAATGACGTGAGCTCAATTCTTCTCCTTTGTGCAGCTTGGCGATTCTCGCGAATGTTTTGTAGCTCCATAATTGCTTGCTGATCTTCGAGCTGTTTGTTCCTCTACTCCAAGTATTTCATGGTCCACTTAGCCCTCTGCAAGTCAAGGGATAAGGCTTGGATCTCTGTTTGCTACTCCTGGATGATCTCTCTAAGCTGTGCACTTTGCGGACCCGTATTTGTATCATCATCATGAAGGAGAATGAAGTCGGTCTCTCGTTCACCTGATGGCCCCTCATCCTGCATTGGCTTCTTGCCTTTGTCTTGTACCTGTGGTGCTGATGGAGGAAGCGAGGCCCCTTCCACCCCAGGTGGAGATAACACTCGCTTTGCTGCTGCAAACAAATGTCTGGTGCCTCTCTGATATGTGATGGATACCGGCACACTAGTGGTCTCATGGCGCTCATACTGATGAGAAGGTCCACCTTCATGCTTAACCTCTGATAATCCCTGTGAAGCTCTAAAGAAGTCACGAGAGATGAAATCATCCCAAGTGATGCCCTGCAATCCAAGCTGATGAACCACCAAAATCTTAATAAGAGCAAAATGATAGACACTGTTAAGTTGCTGCTAAGGGGTTTTATGTTGCATAAAGGTGGTCATCCTCTCTATGTTCCAGAAAATGAAATACAGAATGTTCATCATCCGTACCCTGGTGAAATGCATGAGCAACCTAATGTGATAAGAATAGAGACGAGAGAACCGTCCCTCACAGCTGAAATATTTCATGATCAATTTCATTAGTGGAGCATATTCATCTTTTAGATATCGGAATGGGAACACTCTCTTGAGCTGCCTCAAGAAACTGGTTTTAATGTATGGCTCATAATGTTGCCGGTCATTCTTCTGTTTCTTGTGCCATGGTTCACCAATGTTCGGTATACCGGTTGCTAATGAGACATATTCTAGTGTAAGTGTGAAGGTGACACTAGCCAAGATAGCTTGATCTCCACGCAAGTGCAGCGCAAAAAGACGAGCCAACTCATGATGAAATTGGACACTAGCCACCTTTTGACAAAAATCATAGCATGATTGATGCTGAAAACAAAACATGGCAAGAAGGCAGGCCTACAATTTTGTAAGGGTGGTCAGTTCTTCCCTAACATGTCTGCCACCTTTATGAGGCCTCCGGGGTGCCTGTTCTTCCAAGGGTGAGTCACTTTGGGTTTCCACTTCATATTCTGATGAATGCTAAGATGCCATGACTGCTGTAAAAAATACCTTGAAGAAAAGATGTTGTTGTATATGAACTATGTTTGGAGTGCCCTTTAATGATGTATGAAACTGCTGTGTTGTAATGCAATATAGTTGGATTCTGCCACCAAGGGGAAAAAATGCAACAAGTGAATGTTAGGAAGGGGAAAACAGTAAGGGATTAGGGAATATTAGAATAAATTTTATTAGGGAAAGGAGGGGGGTTTTATGTATAGGGTAAGGATATTTCTATAAGGGCTAGGGTTTTGGGGTTTTGGGATTTGAATGTAGGAAAGAAAATGTAGGATTGATGAGCTTAGTGGGGGGGGGGTAGGAAATGATGAAACAAGGGAGAAATGGGGAAGGAGGAGAGTCCTTGGTGACAAATCAAAGATTTAAGAACCCATAGCAAACTTCCTTTGAAGGCACTTTAGGTGTAGGGTTTGGATTTTTGTTTCAACCGTTATCACCCATAAACCACCATCACTTATCATAAAATTTGATGCAACATCAGAAGAAGGGTTTACCTGGCAAATCCACACAAGTTATGAGCAACTTGGAGAAATTTCAAGCAAATTCGGGCTGTGGATTGTATGCGCCATGCCAAGAACCCAGTGCGCCGCGCCCGTTCAAAATAAAATTGGGCAGTTTCTCCTAGTGCGCCGCGCCACCTGTTCTGTGCGCCACGCCGGCTAGTTGCAAGCAATTTCACCCCAAAACACGCACTTGCTCACCCAATTCACTTTGAAATGCTTCTCTTTGACCTTGGCATGCAGAATGACATTGATCTTCATGGAAAAACCTTTATAAAGACATTGATTTGATTTTTGTTTCTTCAAAACCCATTTTTGTAATGTTTTGAAATTGGCACTTTTTCACAATTAATGCAACTCTGTCTTTTTGTTTCCTTCTTGATTTTTTGGTTGAAATGATGAAATTCTTGGCAATTTTTTGCAGGGATAGTTTTCATGGAATTTGGCAAAGGAGACCAGGGCTGCGCCTGAAGATTTCAAGAACTGAAAATTTTGGAAAATTATTACAAAAACGAAATGTGGACTTGTCTTCAAAACAGAGTTTTGAAGAAAAGTCATAATCCATCCGTATGACGATAAAAATCTTTGAAAACTTATCAAGAACCTCCCTCTGGCCTGTTGGCTTTATTAGACCTTGTTGAAGACCAAATTGACTAACCCTAGACCTAATGACTAAAATGAGTGTTATGACCTAGAAACTGAAATAGGACTGCAAATAACTTTTAAAACTTGATTTTGATGGACAAACCTGAGCCAGTAGTGCAAAGCATGACGGGTAGTGAATGACAAAGTCCTTCCGTCAGATTTATGGCATGATCCTAACGGAATGCAACTGATCGAGTGAGATGGGACACCTAAAAATGAAATGCAAAAAGAGTTTTGATCTCTGATGGAGGAATGACCAGACTGACTCTAACATTGGCTCCAATGGGGATGGTAGCTCCTTGGAGGTGCCAAGAATTGCAGATATTTGGGTGAGCAGACAGTGCCTTCATCCATTGGGCAATGGAGTCCAAATCAACACCAGACTGTTAACTACTTTTCTGACTAAAAATTTGACTCAAACTAACTTGATGCAAACTGGAATGGCTGAAAAAACTTGACTCTAACAAACTAACTCAAAATATTAAGACCTGAACTTAAAACTTAAAGCTTGGTGGTAGTACATGACCACCTGTGTTTCTTACAAGACAATATACCATCAAACTATATCAAAATGCCAATGCAACCAATCAAGCAGATGCCTTCTTGATTTATTCTCTTGATTAGATCTTCTGGTCAACAATGAATACTGGTAACTGGGCATCCAAAAACACAATTGACCATGGTCTCCTTCATCACTGAATACTGCAATAATCACCTTCACTGCTGACTACAACAATTTTGCCATTGGATCATGAAAAACATGAAGATTTACCTCCTGCTGAGTAAACAAGATGTCTTTTTCCTTTGATTCTGATCTTCCTTCATAATGTACTTCAGTAAAAATGTGTTCCTAGTCCTAAAATAATTCTGAACAAGTATATGAGTAGATCTTCTCCTCAAAGAACACTTCAAAACATGAGACATATGAGGAAGAATCTGAAAGAGAATCCTGAATGGTCTGATTTTCTGTAGTCTGGATATATTGTAGGTCATCTTCATATGATATGACAGCTAGATTCTCATGTTTCTCATTACATTCATCAATCATGAGAAAATAAACTTCAGATGGTTTTTGATACTCAAACATGACATTTCTAGCATCTACCATAAATCCATCTAAAGCAACTTTTTCACTTACTTGCACAAATATCTCATCTTGTTGTTTACTTACTTGACCTGACTGGATCACCTCTTTATGAAGGCTTTGTTCTGATGACATGAGAATAGTTGGATCCATAACTCTATCTTCTTTATTCCAGATGATTTCAACAGCAGAGTTCTCCTTCATAAGATTCAACACATGGTATTCTTGGTCATCACAAGCTGAATCTAGATCTGAAATAGCTGTCTTGACACTATCACATTCTGAAATTAGAACTGGACTTCTTTGCATGTTGTCTTCTTCTATGGAAAGATCTGAAACGACACTTTTTCTTTCATCACTTTCAGCCATATGGACATTTTCAACCTGCTGATCTATAAAACTGATTACAGGACTGTCATCCTTTTCAGAAGAGGAAGAAGTTCCACCATCACCTTCTTGATCATGTGCACACTGCAGATCTGCGTTAACTTGAGCTGGGACATGACCGTTCAAGAGTTGATCTATCTCGTCTTCAGACAGAGGAGATAATACCTTTTGTTTTCTCTTGCTCAAACAGTGATTGTATTCATTAATTTCAAGTGAAGGAGTGTACAAATTTTCCTCATACTGCTGATCCATTTCATGTAATTCCCGTTGACTGTCAAGATGCAAAATTCCTTCATCTTCCATCGTACTAAAATCTTGATCCTGCTGTACAACTGAACTTTTTGCATACTCATCATCTCCAGTGATAAATGTGGGCATATCATTAGGAGCAAAGAAGTGATTTTATTCTCCTATTACATGGTCTTCATCATCAGATTCAAGACCAACAAAATTTTGCTGAAGAGGTGTCTTTACTTGCTGTTGTTGTGATGCCGTTTCTTGTGCTTGCTGCTCACGCTATTTGATCCTGAATTGTGGCTGCTGCTGGCCATGGAAATTGGGATTCCGAATCTGCTATTCAGGCTTATCAAGTGTCAACCTTTCAATCATCTTTTCTACCTTGCGGAGCACTTGATCTGAGGTAGAGGCTTCTTCTTTTATTGAGACTTTCTTCTCTGCTTTCAATCTGGCTCTCTTGTCATTCAGATTTGCCTCAACACTAACGGCAATTTTCTGCATTTCTTCTAAGGTAGTTGGATCTCTCTCCCTTAATTGATAAGCCATGTCCAGATCAAAACCATCCGGGAACTTAAGCAAAGCTGATCTTCTAGTTGGCTTTAAATAATCCAGAATTGCATTATAAACCACATTGAATCTAATACAATAGTCTTGAATGGACTCACCAGCATTTTGCTTGATCTTGGTATATTCAGAAGTGATTTGCAGAGGATCTTTCTTTACTTCCCAGCGTTCCAAAAACTGTCTTTTAAGCTCTTCTAATGTAGGAATACTTCTGGTTGCCAAATCTCTGAACCATTTTCTTACCTCGCCACCGAAAGTCTGGACAAATAACCTTATGGTCACATTTTCTGCATCGATCTCATGGAGATTGAAGAAATCCGTCATTTTGTCCACATGTTGCTGAGCTGTGATACCCTGAGGTGTGCCATCAAATAAAGGAATTTTGCTCTGATAATTTGCGGGCATGTCATTCAAAACTTGAGGCAGTGCAAGAGGTGCAAACTGAGCAGCCATTGCTCTTGGTGGATTTGGTCTGGGGGATGTTGGAGGAGTGGGAGCAGCTGATGTGTGAGGTGTATGTGGAGGTGAAGTGATTTTGGATGTAGAAGGAGTAGATGGAGGTGAATTTACAACAGACTTTTGATCAGCAATATTACGCTGCAGGGGAAGGGTGGGAATGAAGGGAGGTTCGGTAGGGATTTTCGAAGCGGATGCCGTTACGGAAGATCCGAGGGATGCAGATGTGGCTTCTAGGAAATTAGCGATATTTGAAGCATGAATTTCACTTTGGAGGTTCTTCAAGATAAAATTCTCAATTGATTTATTATTTCTTTCAACTTCAAGAGCTGTAGCAAAGTTAGGATTTGGGACTATAGAACCAAGAGCACTTTCAGATTTGATTTCAAATAATGACAATTCAAACTTTTCATCAAAATCAAGCTCTTCAAGATACTTAAAAATTGCAGGACATGAATGAGATTTAAACACGGGAGTGACAGAACTCTCTTGACGAACAATTCTTGAAATCAAAATAGGATTTTCGTAGAAAGGGGCGAGGATTTGGATCTGGATTAGCTCTTGTATATCTCTTTGAAGCCAACGTGTTATTTTCAAGAAATCAAAAGGACATAAGCAACTTGTTCAGCCTTTCAGATTCTAAACCTATCATCCAAAGCTTAGAATTCTCAAATGTACTGGGGCGATTTACAGGTCAAGTGTCACGATTACAAGCTAGACTGGAGTTTGACTGAAGCAACGTTTATCTACTTGTGCTAATGCAAAGAAAAAGCATTTCGAAGGCTACCTGGCATAACTTTAGGCTCCGTCTGTAGCTTAGAAAACCAATGACATCAACAAGCAAACCATTTTCTTCCCCAGTACGGTCGCCACTATGTTAGAGCCTAGATTTGTCTCAGGCTAAAAAGACAAGGTTCTAGGTCCACATCAAACCACGCTCAACCTCGTAGCTAGCCCTACGAGGACAGGAAAGGGCTCTCTCCGGGTCGATCTCAGAAAGAGACAAGCGATGGGGCTCGAGATGACTATAATAAAAGCTAATCTTAGGCTAGGTATTAAGTACAAGGGTTTGTTGTGAGTTTTTGGGGGTTTTGTGTTAGAAACAGGGAAAGGCAAATTGGGCTTGGGGATGAGGCACAGTTTCTACAGAGTTCTGATTGGGCAAGGAAGGAAATCATTTTGATGCTTTTAAATTGAGTGAATGAATAGATCGGACTGGTGAGGAGCTAAGGAGAGCAAGAGAGTCTCAAGAATTCTCCTTAAACAGATGAAAACATGGAAATTTAAACAAATTCAAAGGCAGAGCATAACAGTTAATGGATTCCACCTTAATCACTCATTTGTTCAAATTCAGAAGAAAAGAGAGGAAAATGATAGACATAACACTAATGAACATAAAATTACTTAGAGAAGCACACCATCAAAACATAAAGCCACATGGATCCCAAACAGTGCTGCAAAGCCCTGGTCTTTCCTTAGCCAAAAATGCAGAGATAGAATGTACAATGATATGCCAAAGCAATCCCTAGTGTCCAACCCTGAAAATGACTTAGAAATTACATGATATAGACTAGAACAACCCATTCCCTTGCCTCTAGGGGTCGAGCTCATCATTCTAGGAGCTGTTTCAACCAATTCTAAACAAAGCACTAAAATCTAGGCAATCAAAACAACTTGCCTCTATAAGGTAGGAAACTAATTCATTCATTAAGTTTTAACTTTTTAGTGAATGAATCCTCTAGAACAAGTAAATAAGTGCCAAAATTACATCATGTTTATCCAATTACATCAAGATAGACCAAAAATTACATCACAAAGCAAAACTAGTCAAACTGGCTGAATTTCTGAGCTGGAAGGTGAAAAATTGGGCAAAAAACATCTGTGCGTCGCACCAATTTCTCTGTGCATTGTGCCACTTTGAGGCTGAGTTTGAGGCACTTCCTGAAGTCCAAATTGAGCCCAAGTGTGCTTGTTGGAAAGCCCTACCTGTATACTTTCCATCCCAAGTGGAATTTCTAAATTTGGTGCCCATTTTCACCTCCAAAACCTCAATCTCCCAAGACTGCTTCCTGTGTGTGAAATTAGGGGCAAAGAGGTCATTTTTAGGGTGTTTTTGACCTCCTGGGGACTCAAAACTTGCCAAAAATTCTTGGCCATGCACCAACAATCATGATTTTTCATGAAAAATCCAAAAATATAATTTTTTTTTCATTTGGAGCCTCCTATCATAAGCGCGTGCCACGTGGCACGGCGCACAGGGAGAAAAACCATGTTTTTTGTACAAAAATTTGCAAAAATACCAAAAATGCCCCAAATTTCTTGAAATTTGGGCTGGAGCTTCTTCATTAAGTGTTATGCTGGGCTAAAGAGGCTTCGACCAATATCTGAAGACGATCGAGCTCCCTTTGCCTCTTTTGCTTCCTTATTGCCTTCCTCAATTTTGCCTTCAAATTCCTGATTCGGGCCTTGCACACCTTGTTTCGTGCCATGTAGTGGAAATCCATGTGTCTCAGCAATGCATGGTCTTTGTTGGCCTTGTCCAACAGCCTCTCTAAGTTCATGTTAACTCTCTCGAGATTGGCCTCCCGATCCTCATTAATCTCTTGCTCCAATGACGTGAGCTCAATTCTTCTCCTTTGTGCAGCTTGGCAATTCTCGTGAATGTTTTGTAGCTCCATGATTGCTTGCTGATCTTCGAGCTGTTTGTCCCTCTACTCCAAGTATTTCATGGTCCACTTAGCGCTCTCCAAGTCAAGGGATAAGGCTTGGATCTCTATTTGCTGCTCCTGGATGATCTCTCTAAGCTGTGCACTTTGCGGACCCGTATCTGTATCATCATCATGAAGGAGAATGAAGTCGGTCTCTCGTTCACCTGATGGCCCCTCATCCTGCATTGGCCTCATGCCTTTGTCCTATACCTATTGTGCTGATGGAGGAAGCGAGGCCCCTTCCACCCCAGGTGGAGATAACACTCGCTTTGCTGCTGCAAACAAATGTCTGGTGCCTCTTTGGTATGTGATGAATACTGGCACACTAGCGGTCTCATGGCGCTCATACTGATGAGAAGGTCCACCTTCATGCTTAACCTATGACAATCCCTGTGAAGCTCTAAAGAAGTCGCGAGAGATTAAATCATCCCAAGTGATGCCCTGCAATCCAAGCTGATGAACCACCAAAATCTTAATAAGAGCAAAATGATAGACATTGTTAAGTTGTTGCTGAGGGGTTTTATTCTGCATAAAGGTGGTCATCCTCTCTATGTTCCAAAAAATGAAATACGGAATGTTCATCATCCGTACCCTGGTGAAATGCATGAGCAACCTAATCTGACAAGCATAGGGACGAGAGAACCGTCCCTCACAGCTGAAATATTTCATGAGCAATTTCATTAGTGGAGCATATTCATCTTTCAGATATCGGAATGGGAACACTCTCTTGAGCTGCCTCAAGAAACTGGTTTTAATGTATGGCTCATAATGCTGTCGGTCAATCTTCTGTTTCTTGTGCCATGGTTCACCAATGTTCGGTATACCAGTTGCTAATGAGACAGATTCCGGTGTAAGTGTGAAGGTGACACCAGCCAAGATAGCTTGATCTCCATGCAAGTGCAGCACAAAAAGACGAGCCAACTCATGATGAAATTGGACACTAGCCACCTTTTGACAAAACTCATAGCATGATTGATGCTGAAAACAAAACATGGCAAGAAGGCGGGCCTGCAATTCTGTAAGGGTGGTCGGTTCTTCCCTAACATTTCTACCACCTTTATGAGGCCTCCGGGGTGCCTGTTTTTCCAGGTGTGAGTCACTTTGGGTTTCCACTTCATAGTCCGATGAATGCTCAGATGCCATGACTACTGTACAAAATACCTTGAAGAAAAGATGCTGCTGTATATGAACTGTGCCTGGAGTGCTCTTTAATGATGTATGAAACTACTGTGTTGTAATGCAATATAGTTGGATTCTGCCACCAAGGGGAAAAAATGCAACAAGGGAATGTTAGGAAGGGGAAAACATAAGGGATTAGGGAATATTAGAATAAATTTTATTAGGGAAAGGAGGGAGGTTTTATGTATAGGGTTAGGAGATTTTTATAAGGGCTAGGGTTTTTGGGTTTTGGGATTTGAATGTAGGATTGATGAGCTTAGTGGAGGGGGGGGGGGTAGGAAATGATGAAACAAGGGAGAAATGTGGAAGGAGGAGAGTCCTTGGTGACAAATCAAAGATTTAAGAACCCACAACAAACTTCCTTTGAAGGTACTTTAGATGTAGGGTTTGGATTTTTGTTTCAACCGTTATCACCCATAAACCACCATCACTTGTCACAAAATTTGATGCAACATCAAGAAGAAGGGTCTACCTGGCAAATCCACGCAAGTTATGAGCAACTTGGAGAAATTTCAAGCAAATTCAGGCTATGGACTGTATGCGCCGTGCCAAGAACCCAGTGCGCCGCGCCCGTTCAGAATAACACTGGGTAGTTTCTCCCAGTGCGCCGCACCACCTGTTCTGTGCGCCGCGCCGACTAGTTGTAAGCAATTTCACCCCAAAACACGCACTTGCTCACCCAATTCACTTTGAAATGCTTCTCTTTGACCTTGGAATGCAGAATGACATTGATCTTCATGGCAAAACCTTTATAAAGTCATTGATTTGATTTTTGTTTCTTCAAAACCCATTTTTGTAATGTTTTGAAATTGGCACTTTTTCACAATTAATGCAACTTTGTCTTTTTGTTTCCTTCTTGATTTTTTGGTTGAAATGATGAAATTCTTGGCAATTTTTTGCAGGGATAGTTGTCATGGAATTTTTCAAAGGAGACTAGGGCCGCGCCTGAAGATTTCAAGAACTGAAAATTTTGGAAAATTATTACAAAAACGAAATGTCGACTTGTCTTCAAAACAGAGTTTTGAAGAAAAGTCATAATCCATCCGTATGATGATAAAAATATTTGAAATAACAACTTATCAAGAACCTCCCTCTGGCTTGCTGGCTTTGTTAGACCTTGTTGAAGACCAAATTGACTAACCCTAGACCTAATGACTAAAATGAATGTTATGACCTAGAAATTGAAACAGGACTGCAAATAACTTTTAAAACTTGATTTTGATGGATAGACCTTGTTAGACTTCGTCTCATGTCAGAGATTGATTCTTCTTCAAAACCCTGTTTTGAAGAAGAAATCATTAAATGTGTTGTTTAGATTATGTAATTTATCTCTAGCTCTTCAAAAGGCAGCAACGACTTCAAGCTCCTATCCCTGCACAAGCACAATTCAACATCATCAGCAATCGGAGGCAAAAAGCTATTTGGAGAAAGTCTCACTGAAAATCCCGAACAAATTTCATTGTCACAGCTATTGAATTAAATGATTGTGTTAGCGCTGGGAATGCCCTGCTGTTCGTTGGAGATCAGGAGCTAAGCCAACGTGTCTTCATGGTCCTGTATCGCATGTCATCAAATCAAGATCTTGCAGCTTATGCAAGTGAAAGTTTTAGCTCAAAGGAGCACACTGATCTCTTGCTGGGGAAAAGGTTGTTGGACATGCCAAAATTGATGGATGTTTGTGCTATATATGGGCATGATAATGCAAAAGCTATCCCGGTCATTGGTTATTAATGCCCTAAAATCACAGCCAGATTTAATTGATGAGTTAAAAGAGGTAGTTCCTCAGTTTCTACACATAGTTGAGACAATGCACCATCGATGCTGTTCTGCATTCGAGGCCCTGCCTTCCTCAGGAAGAAACTTGACTTCAATGGTGGGACAACTTCATGAAGATTTACTGGAGGTTATGGACTTCATAAATGATGCTGTTGCTACTCTGGATGCTTTTGTGGAAGCATATCCTGCTGCTGCCTCATGTTTCATCTCACGAGGGGTTTCCAATGAAGATAATCGAGAATTGCTTTCTGTCTTGGCAAATATATATGATTTTCTGCTGCCATTATTAAAGAATGGTTTTACTTTGATAACGGATAATGCCCTCAAAGTCTGCTTCTAATAATATGGAGTTTCTTGTGCAACCACGCTTGAAAACTATGGGTGCAAGAATTGTAAAATGTGCTTGGCAGTTGCTTCACATATGCTATCTTCGTAAAACGTTTGGTCAGGACGATTATCAGTTTCCAAGTACAAAGATCTTTCCAGCACAAGTAGAAGATCCAGTTGTTAGAGGAGATATTATAATACAAGTAGTTGGCGAGATGGCGGCAGGAAGCTCTGGTGGACTTGATGGTATCATTCGAGAGCATTTGAATGCTCTTTTGAGCTGCATCGATACCACATTGCGTTCCAACAAGGAATATCTTGAGGCCCTCTCTGCACGTATGCATAATTGGAGGGACAAGGATTGTTATTTGAAGGATTGCCCTCATCTGATCGTGGTGGCCTGCATTCAGAATGCGCAAAATCAAGGATGAGATATCCAAGACAAGGTAATAGATAAATTGCGAGAGAGATTGGGTGGACGCAGCAAGCAACCTTACCCAGCTATGTATTCAAGCATATTTTGGGGTATTACCACTGATCCAACAATGATGGTAATTCCTATTGATGACCGCATGGTTCACCGAGGGCATGGTGTGTTTGACACTGCTATGATAATTGATGGTTATCTCTATGAATTGGACCCACACCTGGACCGGTTTCTGAGATATGCGTCAGTGACACAACCAGGTTGCTTGGTGGTGGGACTGAATACACGGCCAGATACGACCCTGACGATGTTCCTTCCTGCGATAAAGGAATGGGTGCGTTGCCCTGATGCTCATCAGAGTCTGTGTTGATGAAAAGAATCTAGATGGTGTCATCCTTGTTCTCTTCAGTGAGGGTGTCATTTGAAGATGAATCTTCAACGACGGTGTCATTTGAGGATGAAACCTCTGAAGGAAGAACCGGGTCAACTGCCGTTTCGACCTTTAGACTTTCGTCTGGTCTGGATTCAGTAGGTTCATTCTCAATGACCGACACTTCAGCTGACCACTTGATCGGGCCAGCTGGATTTTCAACTATCGAGGGACTTGGCACGAGTTTTTGGTATCCAGGAGGAAGTCGTAACGGTGAAACCGGACGATCTTCCAAAACTCTCTTCGCCTCATCTAAGAATGGACAACGGTGGATGGCGTGATCGCCTTCACACAATCTGCAGGGTGATCTTGGTCTCCCTCTTTGTCCTTCACTCTCGCTAGTTGACGGAATGCAATCAACATGTCTATCAGAGGTTGATGCTACCGGATTGTGCAACCTGGGGGACCAGTCCCTTAGTATCCGGGGAATACAAGGACAGTCACGGTGGAAGTGGGTCCCTTTGCAAATGACACATGGCGATTTAGGCCCGGTCGGTGCAGTGTGTGGATTTTTGTCAGATGTCTTTTGCTTGCCCCCAGTCGCCTTCGCCTTAGGCTCCTTCTGCTTCTTTTCTTTCTTCTTCTTCTCCTTCTTCTCCATGGGAGGCTGACTTTTGCCAGCTCTACCTTGCGAAGATGAAGGATCAGAGGAAGAATTGTAAGAAGTGGAAGGCTGGTGGGTAGCTCTAGACTGGTCTGACTGTTGATTCGACTGCTCAGGATTAGTGGTGATCTGAACTACATTAGTTGAAAAGAGCCATACAGGTAGGCCAATTGTCAATCCTGGAAGTGATAATGTGGCCATATGAGGCGCACCAACATCTCCCCAAGAGGAGAAGGGATTGGGACTTCCACCAAGGTGACTTCCTTGGTTGGTGGGCTCCATACTTTTCAACTGAAAGATCAACGTGGGAATAATAGGTGATTATGTTCCGATTAAAATAAATTTTATTAACGACGCTTTAGACACAACTTTGCTTTTTCATGTTTCAAGAGTCGAGAAAAAGCTAAAGATGACTCTAGTCTCCTTCGATGTTTTAACGAGCCCGAAGTGACAAATGCTCGGATGGACTTTTTCAGTTATAGAGTTTGAAAAAGGCCAAAAGAAACTACTCTGGAGTTCTAGGCAGAGGGTGTGCCAAACTTTTCGTGAAACCACAGAATACGTTTTACGGTACGGGTGGTCGATCTTCGTGAATGCTGTGTTCACTGCATCGCGATCAGTAGGGCGGCCGACACGGCTTCCTATGGATAAAGGCTTTGTTCCTATAGGGGTCTCCCAATATATACGCGACGATACGTGGGAGCACAAGTCCGTATTAGTGCCACCGACTCTCAGGAGGAATCACCCACCTTCGTAGAGATCGACAGTCACTATGTTTAACGACGCCGGAACACGTCTCTACCTAGACCTCTATGTGTTTGCGTTATGTTACAAAGCGTTGTTATGTAAATTGAATTTATTTTAATGTTGATCTTGTTTAGCAGTTTGCCTTTAAGGATCACCACGAGATGTATGTGATAAATTCCTGAATGCAGTCTAAGATGAGAAGCAAAATTTTCAATCTTTCAACTTTGAAAATCTTAACTACTGAGGGAAAAGAAAGACGAATCTTTTCACACAGATCATAGAGCACACACTAATGCAATTTTTCCTAAATCAGCATGCAAACAGTCAAATGCAAAATGCACAATGCATGTATTTTCTTTTCCCTTTCTTAATGTTGATGTATTACAAAAAGAAAGTTGTTATATAACTTTGATTTCGATTTCAAGCGAAAGTAAACAAGCTAGTCCAAAATCAAAAGACACCTTAAGATTTACTTGTTTAAACACTGGAAATGCATGAAATCAAACCATAATGACGAAAGTAAAAAGACTAATCAGCTATGGACAGCAAACAAGCTAACTCTTTAGACCAGCAAAATGCCTAACACAGGTTCAGATCTAAGAGGCCAAAGCAAGACTAGTTCACTTTCGTTATGGGAAATTGTAAATGATGTAAGAAATACAAAAGAACAAGTACAATTTTGTTATATAACAGAGGCGGAATGATGGCAAGTAAGGTTGGTTTCAGAACAGGTACAAGACTGGTAACTGGCTGCAAAATCTATAGTGAAAACAGGCAAGAAAAAGGGAGGAAACCCCAAATGCACAAGGCAAAAGTGGGCCAACGCAGGTGCTGCACAGCCAGTCTGGCTCTCAGCGCAGGTAGCCCCTTCGGGACCTGCGTTGCAAAGCAGGTAGCCTGTGTACTACCTGCTTTGGAAAACGAAAGTTGCGTTTTCTCAATTTTCGGGTCACAATTTTCTCAAAAATTCACAGTTTTTGCTCAAATCAGAAGCTATCAGTCAAGCACACACTAAGGGATGACAAGGAAGATCGACCACCCGTACCATAAAACGTATTCTGTGGTTTCGCGAAAGGTTTGGCACACCCTCTGCCTAGATCTCCAGAGCAGTTTCTTTTGGCCCTTTTCAAACTCTATAACTGAAAAGGTCCAACCGAGCATTTGTCACTTCGGGCTCGTTAATACATCGAAGGAGACTAGAGTCATCTTTAGCTTTTTCTCGACTCTTAAAACATGAAAAAGCAAAGTTATGTCTAAAGGCGTCTAATAAAAATTCATTCAAATCGGAAACACAAATTTTCCCCTTTATATTTTAGTTGATCGAGTAATCCGCAATCGTGGAAGAAAGTCAATTGAATATCCGTCGTTCGCGGAGGCTTGCGAGTCAACCGTCTTTGTCTCCGGAGTCGAAAACAGTCCGGGCAAAGCGAGCTCGTCGAACCAGTTCAAAATCTCCTTTAAAAGTTAGAACAAGTGTTCCAACAACATCTGAGATTCTGGTTACTCCAAACATTTCCGGAAACCCTGCCTCTAAAGAAGAAGTTCAACCGCCACAGAAGGACAGTAATACTGATCCTAGTCTGGGGGCAAATACTTGTATAACTGAACCAGTTCCATCTGTAACCGGTCCAGAGAGTTTTGTTCCTCAAACATCTGTCGCTGTCGATACAACCCCTTCTTCGGCACCGGAAATCTTTTACGGACCTGACGGTCTTCCTCTTCCACCTGGTCTGATTGCGATAGAGGAAATTATAGAGGAACCGCAAGTATCCACTCCAACTCATTTTGGAGTAGGGGTCACTCTATTTCCTGCTACAACAGAAGTTTGTCCATCACCAGTGGAAGTTCCTGTAGAATCACTAGGCAATCAATTGGATAGACTCAAAATGTCTGAACAACCGTCGACATCTAGGACTGTGTCAAATGACACGGCGACGGCAGAATTACCTGCTGCAAATCCAACAATGTTCGTCGGCATACCATCTGTCCCAACTAGCTCTCAATCGCTAGAAGGAGTCCACCAAGGGACTATCTCGGCAGTATGGTCTGTTCCTGTTTGTTCCGGAGTAATGTCTGGTAACTCTTATGGTGAGACTCATCAAATTGATCCTTTTGGGAATCAATTTAGGCCATCCAGTCCTCTAGGACAATCAACTGCCTTGAGTTCTGGATTACCACCGTATGGGGGGCAGTATGCCCTTTCATTACCCCCTCCGGGAGGGTACCCATACGGGAGTTCTCAACCTTATTCAAGTTATGGTGGAATTGCAACAATTAGTTGGGTACCTATGCTATCCCAACCACCAAGAGTTGTATATTCTATGCAACAGTGTGTACCTGTAACGAACATCCCAACTACACCGGCTATTGTAACCATGTCGCAAGTTCAAACAATGCCTGTTGTATGTCAAGGTCAGCAAACCAACAGCTCTCAGATCAGTTCTCCACCTGAAAACACTCAAAAACAAGCAATCCTGAAATCAAAGCAGGTGCTCCACTAGGCTTCTGCGCTGAAACTCAACTCCTCCATGGCGTACCTGCGTTGCAAAGCAGGTAGAACAAAGGCCACCTGCGCTGAGCGAGATGGGACAAGTGGCACACTGAGTCATTGCTCTGGAATCTTCCAAAAATGACACTTGGATCAGGGATTTCGCCTTGTGATGAGTCAGAGGCTCTGTTTCTCCAAGTGGAAGCAAGGTTCTCCAAGTGGACTCAAGAACTGAAGATCAACTGAAGAGAGAGAGGACACAAGGCAGCTACACATCAGTTGCAAGCTGACTCATCCTTTCTCAATTCATCTATATATTGAGCTCTCTCCTATGAGCTCAAGAGGCTGGAATTTTGTGCAAAGTAATGATATGCTGTTGGTTTCATTATAGAACTATTGGGTGATTGCTTGAAGGAGGTGAAGAGGAGAAATTCTTTCTGCTGGGAGGTGTTGCTGGATTGGGGCCTTCAATGGTTGTAACCTTCTCAGAACTTTACTTCTTCCATTAATAAAAGCTATTGAGGTTCTTCTATATGCATTTGTTTCAATGATGTATTGTGATGATTGTATATTTGATTTATGCTAATCCTTGAATCAGTTATGAATGCATGCTTCTTGTAGTTTCCTTCTTTGTTATTTTGCAGGATCTCATTGTAGCTGGGTCAGCAAAAGAGCAAAGAGCTAGGAGCAAGCAGCAAAGAGAAGAGATTGGAGCAAATATTAAGCGCAAGGCAACGGTTAGTGCATTTCTTCATTCTCTCTTGCTTTCATAAAGAAGTAAACCTTAAGTAGTTTTATTTACAGTTGTTGCTGAGGAAAGGATCTTTGCGATATTGGTTAAGTGCAGGTCCAGGAGATTTCTTACTTTCCCCTGCTGGATGTTCGAGTTTTGCGTTCTATGCCATTGTTATTGATACAGAGACAATCAAATAGGATACAGAGACAATTGAACAGATTGAGCGTGATGTAAAACGTACACAGCCAGATATGCATTTTTCTCTGGAGATTGTACATTTGCAATTGAAAATCAAGAAGCATTGAAGCGCGATCTTATTAATTTTCGCAAAGCTGAATCCGGGGATTAGATATGTTTGGAAGTTTGATCCTCTGCTCTCAGAACAGTGATAATGAAGAACAGTTACTGGAGGAAAATAAATGGAGATGTCGTATTAGAGCGCCATGTTGCAATGGGGTCTTTGATTGTAGACATCTGTCACAGCAGAAAAACGGGGTCAATTCGCCTACTTTTATCCTCAGTCCCGATTCAAAAGGATCAGCGCTCTGGTTTATTATCCATCAGAGGATTTCAAGAGAAACGAATTTGCCTATTTCGATCCCCAGTCATGATTTCATGAGATCTTTGCTCCAGATTTTGTCTCTTAACAAAACAATCGTAGAAGATTTAGAGGAACGCTGTTCTATTTGTAGAATGGATGAAACACTTTTTTGTTAATTTTTGTAATGTCAGTTTAAACAGCGCCCTGTTTTGGGTCGATCTATTTTCCTACAGATAGTATTATTTTAATTGTAAATTCTTAGTGTAGGAGAGAGGTGGGAGAGTTCTGAGTGCTGGAGAATAGAGAGCTTACCATGTACAGTTTTTGACAGAGATTTTTAATGAAATTTCACAGCTCTGACTTCTGAGATTCCTGTGGTATGATAATTTAGCATAAGTTTTTCTTGTGTTTCATATGTGATCTGTTATGTTCCATTTCACTTCATGATCATTTCTAATTGAACAAATGAAGTGTTAAAGTAAGAATTCATGCCTGCCATGCTCTGCTTTTAAGTTTGTTCAATATTTAATGTTTTCTACTGTTTAAGGAGGATTCAAAGTTATTGTTTTCCCTCCTTAGCTCCTCACCAGTCTTGCCATCCCATTTAAATCTAGATTTGGTGTTAAATTTCTTGCCTACCTTGCCTCAGTCGATAATCTGTGTTGTTCATTATATTTCTCTGTTCAAGCTGTGATTTTTCCCATGCAGCTCGGAACAACCCCGTCATTTAATTAAAAACCCCTTTTGATCAGTTTACTAGCCTAAAATCAGTGTTACCTTATTGGTCATCTCATCTATTGAAGATTTTACCGAGATAGACCGGAGAGAGCCTTCTCCTGCCCCGTAGGGCTAGCTACGAGGCTAAATAGTTTGATGTTGCCTTGAGGTTTACCTTTCTCAGCCTGAGGTGAAATTTAAAGCGCTAACAGACCTGAGCTAGTAGTGCAAAGCATGAGGGGTAGTGAATGAAAAAGTCCTTCCGTCAGATTTATGGCATGCTCCTAATGGAATGCAACTGATCGAGCGAGATGGGACACCTAAAAATGAAATGCAAAAAGAGTTTTGAACTCTAACGGAGGAATGACCAGACCGACTCTAACACCCGCAAAATCAAATAGATTACAATAATCTACAACCCACCTGTGTGGAAGGTGATTGGAGGTACGAAAGTGTAGATTCCCCCTCCCATCCCTTGCTTACGTAAATGACTTGGGAAAAGAACTGACATTGTTAGGCTAACAATGTTAGTGCCTGTGTCATTTTCAGTGTCAGAGCACTCAATAACAGAATGACCATTCAGAAAATTAGTCTTTTTTTTCATTTTAAATTAATTTGTTAATCATTGAAAAATACCAAAAGTAAATCACCCTCCACCAGCGAAATTATGTCACAATAAGGCTCATTAAGCCAATGGAAAATTATAAATAAGATTTTCAAAAATTAAAAAAAAAAAATTTTGAATTTACGGGAAGATGCAAATATCCAACATTTTCTGAAAACTTTGTTTAAAGTTAGCAAAAAATCACAAAAGCTCGGAAAACTAATTGAGAGTCAAGAGACTTTAATCATAAGGTGAGTGCTATAGCCCTGTAAGAGGCACTGACTAACAAGTCCAAACAACATATTAAGGCATCTGTTGTGATTACTTTCCAAAAGGTTTTATATAAAAAAAACATCACTAAAGTGCTCATCCCTCTTTATTTCATTAAGAAATTAAATTTGAGATTATATCACCCATAGAAAAAAATGTGCACATTCTTCATTAAGTTAGTAACCAACATCTTTGAAAATAGGAAAATTTCATTCTACACTAACCACTTCATACCACCTCATAGATCCTTAGATATGTATAGTAGTGGATTCTAATAAATCATTTGTAGGAAGAATTTTAATTTGCATCAAGGAAAACTACTTTCTTATCCTCCTTTAATCAAAATTTCTTAAAATACTCTATCTTTATGATGACCACTTATAGGCTACTTAATGGAGGCTTAGAATAATTTACTATTAATCCATTATTAAGAGCATACATTGATTTATTCTTCTTTTTATAGTGACCTCACTTTGACGAAGGAAATATAATTTTTAGTTGGTCTTCTTTACCACACTCACCACTCACGGGAATATTCTATACTTCGATAAATTTTAACTATTGGTTAATTCTCTTGATCAAGGAAAACTACTTCCCTTCAATCAAGTTTCATCATTGGTTAATGATATCTATGAGGGAAGAATACTTGGCCTCCATCTATGAATGAGATCCTTTACAATTGATAAAAAATTGTATAGACTTTTATACTTGAACCCTTGTGGTTGCTATAATTGCCAACAATTGTAGTTCTCGTGCTAACACTAGATTCTAACAAATTAGACTTTTTAATTCAATAATTGATACCTCCCGGTCAGAGGCTGACATAAGATTCTAACAAATTAGAGTTTTGAATTCAAAAGTTAAACTATTTTGATCTCTAATTCCAAGGATAGAGTGAACAGGGTATTAATTTAAGAAAAATTGTGAGGGTTGGATTTAACATATTTTAATTTTTGTAACCATACATTAGTTTGGATAGATTTGTTACCTTGTTGTACATAGCGTACACTTTAATAAAGGATATAACAGATTAAATTTTTAGAAAAACAAGTGCTTATGAAGTAATGTGTAGGTAAGAACACACTATAAATTTCAACAACATTTCATTATATAGGAATAGCATGAGAAAAATGGTCATTTTATTGGAGTCTAAATTTTTTTGAGGTGTTGCACTCTTTGCAGGTAATCTCAATTGACTATATTTTAGTCAGCCAATGGTTTGGTCATGCAAGAATACTAGGAATGAACCTTAGTAAGTTTGGTGGGGAACAACCATGTAGGGAATACAAGTTGATAGTCAATTCGATAAGTCAATGGTCAATTCAAGCTTAGTTACCTCAATTGGAGTTGAAGGAAAATTGAGCAACCAATGGAAGTCAATAGTTGACTAGAGCAATCGAAAGAATCACAGTTGGTTGTAAGCGCACAAAAAACTTAGATTGGTGTTTAAAAGGGAATAAACTATAGTAGAGAAATGGTTATGAATCTTGAGATTCCTAGGATCTTAGCTAATGGTCTTCAACCACTTGTATTGGTTCGAGAATGCTTTGAATTAGGGTTTTCCTATGCCTATAAATAGATCATGATGTAAGGATGATGAGAGTTTTTAAAATCTAAGAGATGTAAGATGAATGCATTAGTCTTAGGTTTGGACTAAGGTCAACATTTTTTGTAGACTAGAAATAATATTTGGTTGAGAATATAAGAGTGATGGAGCTCAAAGGTTAGCTAGTTTTCCTAGTTAAGCGTTTCCAAAGTAAAATCTCTATGTGTTGTGTAATTATTTATGGTGTTCCATTTTTGTTTTAAGATCTTTAAGTTATCTCATGGTCTTTAAATTTTAATTAATTGAGCTTCTAGTTTGGTTTATATGTCTCGTTGAGTCCATATTATTGGATTTTTGTATTTGAAATTGTTGACTGTGATGAAAATCCATCAACCATGGGGGTATCCCTGATGTGAAGTCCCAATTAGACCTCACACTATTTGGAATAGAATCCCCATATGTAATGTTGGCCCAGTTGCCATATTTTTATAGATTTTCCTTGGCTTTAATTGTTAGTAAGAGAGAGAAGAGTATATGTGCCTCTGCGAAAAGCATATAAGTGTGCCTGGTGAATGTTCGGTTGTGGGTGTATCTAGGTTCTTCTGCTATGGAGGGAGGAATGGTGAGACTCTAATAGAGAGGTAATAGTACCACCCTAGTAGAGGCACACACAAGTGCAATGATAATCGCCTAACATCAAGTAGAATAGTCCACATAGATGCGATGATTGTTACAACCATTGCAACACATCTTTGATTAGATAAGCACTAAAATAACCGAAATAGTTTAACTACTTTAGTACAGGTGAAATCAAACATGAATAATAAATATTCACACAACAATGCTACAAATATTCACAATCCATCCATGAAAACGTGCCAACCATCAAGCTTCAAGTATTAAGTAAAAGACCTAAGATACATGAATACAACGAGCATCACTATCTCCAATAGTGGAACATTGGAGCCATGAATTTCTCCCAAAAATTATTGACTTTGTCTCTTTGATTCCTTATGGGAGAAGCCAATGTGAAAAGTACTTTGCTTGTACCATGAGGGTGTATATGTAAAAAATGGGGTGATCCTTCACCTCCCTTGTGACTCTTGGGTTACCCTCATGATTGTTCGACTTCTCTATGACCTTTTGACTTCCTACTTGAATTTTCACATTACATGAATGACTCTTGGAATTTCACTTTACATTATATTTCTCTAATATTTAATTATATATTCCAAAAAATGATGTGGCACATGATGACTCATGACATGATAAGACATGACACTAATTACATGGACTTGCATGATGACATGGCAATGCAATCCATTCTTTGTTGTTGCTTTCTTTATGTCTTCTAAAATATGGACCATGATATTCTTCTTTGTCCTCAAAATGGCTTAGAGATGAGGAGTCTTCAGTGGAACTTGATCTCTAGATGTTGTCTCAATTTGATGTCCCTTTGTTTTCTCTTGATTGATCAACTTGTCTTTGCAACTAACAAAGTGTCTTTTGGCATGACCTCCTTCTCCATCTCATTCATCATCATCTTGTCATGGTATGATAGAGTACCCGCATCTTCATTTCACTCATGAAAAAATGACATGAGTATGATAAACCCCTAGTCTAAATGTTGCATGATGATCCACTGACTGAGCCAAAATCGAGTCACAGGTTGAGGGAGAGGCTTAGTAATTGTGCAATTACACATCTTAGGCAGTCAAGGGTCAAGCTTGAGCCTTGAGACTGTGTAATGCGCAGTTATAGCTCGCCTGAGGGAAAATATTGCGTAGTTTTGGAGCTCAATGAGCTAGGCTGAGGGGTTGAGCACTAATTTAGCCAAGTGTTCAGTTCTGGAAGGAAGAGGAGGTTGGATGATTGCAAAATTGGGTAGTTAAAGAGCTCAAGGCTAAGGCTTGGGCCTTGAGACTACATAATGCATAGCTTTGGTTAGGCATGAAAGAGAGATTGCACAGTTTTAGAGGTCAAAGGATGAGTTTTAGCACTGTGATTACACAATGCACAATCCTGGAAGAAAGAGACTGCAAATTGTGCAGTGCCAAGGGGCAAGGGTGCTGCTTGAGCCCTGATACTACTTGATGCATAGTTTA
The DNA here is from genome assembly GCA_031772625.1 of Pinus tabuliformis. Taxonomy (NCBI): domain Eukaryota; kingdom Viridiplantae; phylum Streptophyta; class Pinopsida; order Pinales; family Pinaceae; genus Pinus; species Pinus tabuliformis. The sequence goes on along the minus strand of CM062820.1, from coordinate 786,454,560 downwards.
GGTTGGGCAAGAGGAGGCTGAGTGGCCTAGTCGGGGAGTTTTCCCAATTATACTAATTGATGGATCATGAGATAAAGATGAGAAAGAGAGAGACTCTAAGTATGATCACACTCATAGATCACTTGAAAACATGACAAGGAGCACTCATAACATATGAACACACACATTCATCATTACAACAACTCTGAGATGACTCCTACCAAGTGCGACACAAAATATGCACTTTGCGACGAAAGAAGTGACACTTGTGTGGGAGTGTTTGAAACTTTGGAAATGAGTGCGACACATGTCGACATGATAGGAAAAACTATTTATCACAAATATTTCCCCTTGAAACAAGCCAAAAATCCACTTTACATGATAAGCGACAGTTCCCATGCTCAAAGATGACCCTTGTGATATGACAAGAAAAGTGTGAACGACACTTGTGAAATGCAAACAAAAGTGAAAGAAACACATGCTGGAGAAAAGATGATGTGAAAATGAAACTAATTAGAGCGATAGGAAGAAAAAGTTAAAAACAAAAGCATGAAAATGACACTTGTGAAAGGAATGGTGTGTATAAGCGACAATTTGTAAAACTCACTGAAATAGAAGTACAAATGCGACTAGAAGTGAGAAACTGTCAATGTCAGTGCATACTGATTATCAACATGGATTGAACATAGTACAAACACTATCTTGATAGGTTATGCTAGGATTATTCAATCTTCCATGTAGGAGTGTGCTCATCAATTCATTGCGGACTGAGTATATGCAAGTAGGTGACTTCGACACTTACAATCTAAAAGGGAGCTCAAATAATTAATAGAGCTAGAAGTGACTATGGAAACGTCAGCTGCAAGATCAATTTGGGGCTCCAAAATTCAAGTATAGGAAAAATTTTTGAGGGTGTTTGTCACAACAAAAGCACTTGGCGACACACTGGTAGAACTCCAACTTCTCTACCTTGGTCAATTCTTTCATGCAGGGTCTGGTTCTTCAGGGAGTATTGATTCATCGTTCACATTACCATGGATTCCCACTTACCCTATGCATAAACATAGTCCCCTTCGTTCCTTTACTTAGTTAAACACAAACATAAGATCAATGATCACACAATGTTTCAAATCAAGAGTGGATAATGAAGTTCGCGAGATTTATATTTTTAGAGTATAGTTTTTCATCTCCAGTGTTGCTCGACTTCTAGCAGGCCTATACAGTACCCCGACACAGCCACTTCAAGAAAACACACTTTTCTCTGATTCCAACAAGTTTGGACAGTATCCCGACAAATTTGCTTGCTTAACCTCTCTATACAGGAAGCCTTTCTCTTATTTCACCTTTATTTATTTATTTTAATAGGAATGTGCATCAACACTTATTTATTTCATAGGAAGAAGAGGGATATCAAATTATTGAGAGTAGGAGAGGTTGTCCCTTTAGAGAAGCACATATAAGACCTCTGATATTGGTTTTCTAATTTAGATTTTCCTCTTGTCCTTCTCTACTTGATTGGATCATACTAAAAACACCGAAACATAAAGACCCGAATGTAGACATGAGGTTTCTAGAATAGACATGGAGATCATGGTTCGATACAAGGATTTCCTAACACAAGGATCATATTTTCCGTTGGAACATCATCAACCAAAAGGTGTAACCAAGACAAGGAAGAAGGATGGAGAGTTATCCAAATGTTGAAGTGTCACAAAGTCCTTCTCTATTTTTCCACATTATATTTTGAGCCAAAATAGTACACCCTTCATGAAAAATCTTATCAACAGAACATAAAGGAAAATACATGACACAACAAGAAAGAAAAATTAAAGCCCAAACATGATGGAAGATAGAAGTAATAAAAGCTAAGAAAGACTAAAGAGAACAAGTGCAACATGAGTGCAAGAGAGGGGAAACTGGAGTGCAACTAATCCTACTCCTAACCTAACAACTAGAAGGTTGGGGTTACGTATAATGAAATTTCCAATGAAGCCATCGTAGTTTTTCCTGACCTGCAATGACAAAGATAAGATCAATTAAAACTGAGAAAATATGAGAGATTTAATAACTTGCACAACAAAAGAAAGGTCTTTCTTATTGGCAGAAACATGTGTCACAACCACTACTTTTATCGAGTCACATTCTTACCTTTTCTATGGAAACCATAATTAGAAAAACCTTGAAGACTTCTTGTGAATGCACCTTCTTCTATGTCACCCTGCTTAGCAAGAAAGATAAAAGGCTAAAACCTGTTATTTACAATGGAGCTTGTCAAGTAAGATTGATCCAACCATTCAATGATTGGATCATGAAATTCGAAACAATCCTCTTGAAAACCCTGAAAACTTTAAAATAATGAATCTTCAATTAAATGCGCATAATCATGATGAGAAAGTGATGAGGGAAAATAGATCTTGTTATGTTCCTATACCAATAGGTGTCATATATCATGATTGACTTGGTTTAGCTCGAAAATATGTACATACCTTTGCTTGTTGCAAATGTTTTCCATATTTGTAAAAAATAAAAAAAATAAAAAAATGTAAAGAGGGTATGTCCTAGAAAAAGAATAAAAGGACAAAAGAATAATGAAAAGGTCAGAAAAATGAAAGAAAATGAACCCTAAAGGAAAAGAAAAGACCATGAAAGTGTGCAAGTCCAAATGCCACTAGTTTTTACTATTTGAATAAATGATTGTGTGCAACTTGTTACTTATGCCACAATCGATGGTGACCAAATAGTTTAATCTTGGTTATTCCATGTTTTGAATTTCCATGTTGATAGTTAGAGAATAAATATCTGACCAAACAGTTTAATCTTGGCAGATAAGTAGATAGGTAGAGTGAACAAAAGGAGCTCAACAGTTTAATCTGAGCCCTTGGATGTAATAAGGTTAGACTTAGTTAGAATACCATTGTAAAAGAAAAGAAAAGGTTTTGATAAGGGTTTGCTAGTTTAAGTGCACCCTAATAAAGAGAAGTAAAAATGGTAGGATAAGTAGGTAGGGTAAGTAGATGAATGGTTGCAGAATTATGTATGATGAATGATTATCCAGATATCAAGTCATATACTTTCATCATCAAAAGTACTTAAAGATATGGATGACAATAAAGACATTTACATCATACACAAAAGTCAAACTGATTAACCTCCTCACTCATTTTTCCCTAAATTTTACTAATTTCCCAGAAGTACTAAAAGCACCAACAACTTGAAATTTAAAGGGGCTCAGAACATTTCTCTGACTTCTGGAGGGACTGAACCCTCGGCCCAATAACTTGTAAGGCCTACGTGGTAAAACCCCTTCATCAAAATTCACCCCCTTCATAATTCATTCATTCCCTTCAAATCCTTTTCCTAAAGTAAAACACTCTTTTACTTAGGAAAAATAAACAGTTCTTTATAAAAACCCTCCCAAACACATTTTAGCCTAAGTCATAATGTTGGATGATGAATGTATTTTCGGAAACATTTACTTAGCGCATTTTCTTTTTCCATGGTCATATTAACTATTAATTCTTATTATTTATTTAACTCCCGAAACAAAATACCCTTTCCCGTATTATTAATAAAAATCCCAAAAAACAAATACATATCCCTTCCCAATGGTTTGAAACATAAACCATAATAGAGTTGGATTAATTAATCGAACAACGATTAATTAAGAGCCAAAACCCCTGACATATTAAAAAGGGATTAATTAGTCATTTGGATTAATTAATAACCTCTCTGCCAATACCATCATCCCCGATATAATTAAAGTCATTTAATTATTTCGATTATGCCATTGGACCCCCTCCATTAACTCCCTAACACTTTCCGCTACTGACTACCACACGATCTGCCTTCCCTCATCCGACGGCTCTCGCTCATATCGCACTGGCCTTTTGGTCGAACATTAAATGCATGATACAAGCTGTTTTGACTTTTCACTGATATTACGTGTCATCCAATTTGTGGCATCGCTCGACCCTCTGCCAAAATCACCAACCTCCCAAAAGCGGTGCAATATATCCCGCTTATCGCTTCCGCTAAATGACAAAGTGTCCCATCAGTTAGTTGTCGCCAACTTTCATTTTCCCATCACTTGCCAAATTCCAAAAAGTCATTGACTTTGTGAATAAAAACAAAAATACTCATTGTTTTCCTTTTTTTTTTTTGAGAAAATACACTGCTACCTTCCATGCACGGAAAGAGTACATCCAAACCAGCAACTCACTCCCAACCGTCAACCAACATCAATGGATGAACTCCAGACCACTGCAGACTGCTGTGCACACCCAGCAAGCATTCATCACAGCCATTTGTCCTTTCAGTCGACCATCACCAGGTATTTACCACATTTCCTTCTCAGAAACCATGTTTTTGTACTGAAACCTCCACCAAATTACTCTAACTCAAGTAATTCAGTACAATTAAGCTGTTTCTTGGCCCCTAGGCTTCCCAAGCACCTTTTTATCCAAAATCCTTGAAAACCCAAAACTTCCTTCCTTGAATACACAAGAACCAAGGATGGAAGCTCCTATTGCCCTAAATGTCACTCCAATCACTACTCCCCACAGGGATTTGGACTACCTTCCCTTGGCTGATAAAGATTTTCAAATTAAGGACCTTAATTTTGATGAAACCCCCTTGAAGCTACATTGCAGATATCGGGACAATTATCTAAACAATGCTGATAAAATAGGTCTTTGGGAGTCAAACCTACCTAAATACCAATTCCCCACTGTCCATATTTTCCCAGATATTGTCGACCAATGCCATGCAAACTACAACCCCAGTCTGAGAGCTGTAATGTCCCCTAACCAGGAAATCATTTTCACCATTACAGCTGAGTCTATAAATGAAATGTTGCAATTACAGCCTAACTAGGACCTCACTCCCCTTTCCATTGCAAATTTACTTGAGAAATCTTCAAGACTGTCCAGTTCGGAAATTAACCAAGTCAGTCAGACCTTCATTGAAGAACAATACAGATCAAAATACCCTCCTCCTTACATGTCATGTGCCTTTACTAGTATGGGCAGGGATATTGTTACCATGTTTGCTTGCATTCTGGGTTTTACCACAAATGAGTATGTAGATGAAATGACCTTTGCCTACATGACAATTTTCACCCTTGGCCAACCTCCTGCAACCAAATATGACTATGCCTCATTCATTTCTGACAAGATGCATGGCCAATTCATGAGATTAGAGAATGAGAGGGTATTTAGATTTTCTTCAGTCCAATATCATCTTTTCCTCTACTATCATGCTGATAAATTCCCTTTCTCTGTACAAAATATTGACACCAGAGGAAACCCTAGGTCAGTCATCTTCTTGACTTCCATTTTTCATTATTCCCATTCTTCTCCCCATCCTTATAGACATTTTAGTGATCAATTTGTGCATCCTGTAACTAACATGTTGATAGGAAGTCCCCCTCCTAGAATCAGTGATGATATTAAGAGAATTCTTCAGTTACCCAAGCAATACAAGTTTGGGGACTGGTACTTGTATCGGAACATACCGAGATCACGATTTATGGGTGTGAGCGAACTCCCTTTAAACTGCCTAAATACCTCCCCATGAGATTATTTTCCCTAGAGTACTATAGGAAAATGATCAATTTTGATGAAATCCACTTTATGAAAACTAAGAAGAAAGCTCAGTTAAGGATAAAGGAGCAGGGAAAGAGGCAGAGGAAATCCTTGAGAGAATGAAATTGAAAAAGAGTTTCATCTGGCCTTATGATCCTCACAACTTCATCTGTGACAGAAGACAAAAGCATAAGCCGTCCCCCTACATTCATCATAGAATTCCAGAGATAGAAAAATATGCTAATCAAAATGAATGGGTGGAGGGAACACTTATAGAACAAGATAGTGAACAAGTTGAAGTAGAAAATATCATGAAAGATTTGGAAAGGAGACTTGATCTGGATTCCTTTGTACAAGTACCTAGAGAATCTTCACAGAGACCAACACAGGAGCATAGTGCACAGACACCAGGACAACTAGAGACATCAAGACAACCAGAGACTTCAAGATAGGAAAAAGATTCAGGATCACATAGCATTTCTGAGGAGTTTACCCAGACTGAGACAAACATGGGAAACCCTCCAGTATTGCAGACCCCTCTTAATGAGGAGATAACTAAAAAGAGGAGTCGGAATGAGGCCAGACCCTCTACAGTGGCATTGGACCAAGTATATGTGAAGAGGCATAGAATGAATCCTCTGTCCGAGCAGGAATTTGAAGAGACCAAAAGTGACACAGTGAAGACTACATTAGCAGGGGAAACACCAGCTGCCTCCCAAACACAGACACTAAGTACGCAACATAGTGTAGAAGTGTCATCATTAAGGATAGTTTCAGAGCAGAGCCAGGATTTGAAATAAAAATACAAAGATATTAAGGCTAGGAATGAGAAGCTTAAAGCTCAAACCTATGCCCACTATTTGAAAATGGCTCCTACAAATCAAACAAGATTGATGTAAGCCTTTGACATCAAAGAGGGAAAGATGCAAATGAGCTTTTTGAAGCCAAAAATACAACAACCAAAGTCCATGGTTGATTATTTTAAAACAAATTTTTAAGTTCTTGCCAAAGACATCCACACAATTGATCAGATTAAGCTCCATAAGCAAATGGGTGAGATGGTCTATTCCACATTGACTAGTAAAGCCATCATTGCACATCAGTTGGAGAATTCTCTGAGTAATACTACAACACAGTTACAGTTGGAAAAAGCCTCTTCTCAGGCTAAGGACACCAAGATAAAATCATTATAAGACCTGGTGATTGAGTTGGGACATGATCCCAAAGATGTTAAAGCAGCTGAAAGTTTGATAAAGAAAAAGAATGATGACATTTCTGCACTCAGGAAACAACTCAAACTCCCTCCCCTCATACATCCACAAACTGCAGAAGTAATTGAGAAACAAAACGAAGAAGAACTTATGGACTTGGTCCTTAAGTTAAATGAGCAGTTCAAAGAAATAGAGCAAGAACTAGAAAAAGCTTTGCAGTCCAAACAGGGTGAGCCGACCACCATACTTTAGACAGTAATACCCATAATTTCTATAGCAGTTCCATCTATTATTGCAACATCTTTGGCACCCAACATTCCCCTAGCAACAGCTCAGCCAGTAACAACAACAACAGGTACATCAAAAGAAACAACAACTTCAACACTGCAAACAGAGGACTTAATAAAGTCCATGGAGGAAATGAAAATCCAAGCAACTGAAATAAAGAAACTAAAAGTAAAGATTACCAGCTTGGAAAACAATTGTGAGCTATCACAGATAAATTACACTAAAGAAGAGAGAAAGAACAGAAGGATGGATGAAAGAATAAAACCATTAGAGAAGGACTTAACATTGGAAAAGCCTTTGATGGATATTAGAGAAATTTTATGGACCAATATCATTGATTCCATCAATGATATTTGGTCTTCTATTCAGATCATTTTTGAACAGACTGAGTTAGTTAAACTAGCTACAGAGGCTATACAGAGACCAGAGAAGAATTGGGAAATAAGCCTGAAGAGGCAACCCAATTGATCAATTTCTTGAATAGCAAAAGCAAGCAACAAATGGAACAATAGGATATTGAGGATCGAACTGGTACTATCCTTGAAGTTTAGAAAGTCCTTATTAAAAAGAACTTAATGCTGAACCTGGAAAGAAGATGCCAAAGTATTCAAGAGGACATAGATGATTTTATGGTGAAATATGACACTCTAAGAGATAAGGGACTTCCAAGCCCAATGGTTATAAATGACAAGCTGATGACTCATGAAGACTACGTTGAAAAACTACACAAACAAGCTAAAAGTCAAGCTAACTCTTCCACAGTAAAAGCACTACCAACAGGAAAAGTGCTATATGATGGTTTGGAAAATCTATTCTATATTGAACATGAAGTGAAGCACTTGTTCACAGTCCAACCCAATTATGCTAAGTATAATGAAGCCGACGAAATATACAAGAAATTGATCAGGATGAAAATACCAAATGAAGAATTCTGGACCAGCATGACTGATATCCTATAATTTACTATGGTAACTCTGAGGTAAATAGAGAATATTTACTAAGGTAAAGTCTGGTAAGCAAGTAAAGAGTATCAAGAAGAGGTAAAGAGTATTAGTAGGGAAAAGTAATCAAAGATCCAACACACAATTACTAGAGCAACAACAAAAGGCAAATCTGAGTTTCAACCTCCAGCTCATGCATAATAAAGTGACAGCAGCAATCAGTTTTCCATCTGTCTCTATATTTTTGTAAAAGATATTTTGTATTCCCTAGAATAAATCTCATGTAGTTATGAGATATTTTTGAGGTAATTTTTGTATAAATACTTCTCCATTTGAAGTATTAAGTGTGGATTCTATAACATCTCTGTAAATCTATGCTATCAAGCTTAGAAAGCTTTGTACTCGAACTTGGATTTTTGCTGGAAAAGGAATAAAAGTTGAGGACATTTCATGAGATTCATGTGCAGTCTAATTGCAAATAAGTATTCTATCCTTGTGATTTTATGTGTTTTCTATATGTTTCAATGTTTCATGCATCTTAAATCTAAATGGTAAAATAGTCAAAGTATATCGGAATTAGCTTTTTTGCTTTTTGCTATCAACAATGTACCATTTATATGTTTTCTTCTAAACTATCTCGATAAAGGAATTCTTAACTGTTCCCCTATCCCTGTAGTTTTTCTTTAATAAGTCCCTGGTATAGGATTCTTAGATGCCCTCTACCAGTTGACCTATTTTCCTTTCTTCTTTCCAATCCTAACTTGAGGATTCTTGGTTGCCCTCTAGTTTTGAGTAGAAATACCATTCTTTCAAGCTCCAAAATTTGTTTTTACTCTGTTATCTTGCCTGTTGAACTCATACCTTAGCAATTTGACTTAATCTAGTGAATTATCCCTGATTGACTCCATAGCCCAATGGCTTGAAGCCTAGTTTGCCCATTTGTTTCAGAATTCCACCACTCTCAAACAAAAGAACCTCCTCGAACATTAATAACTATGCTAATATCATATCAAAACAATGATATATCATAAAGAGAGAGACCTCTCTGGACTAGGTGGGCTAGCATCTAAGTCTAAAAGTTGGTTTGTGGTTACCTCAGATCCTTTCCCTCTTTTAATAACTTCTAAGGAAAATCTAAGTGATAACATAATGGCGACCATACTGGGTAGAACTAATCCTCAGTTGAAACAAACATTTAAGAAACTCAAAAGTTTGATTTAAAGCATCATAAAGGGTTTTAGAAGTTATTTTGAACGTTATTTTGAACAACTAAATAAGAAAACATATAAAAAATTTGAAATCTGGCTTCAGGAAGAACTCATTACACCAGGGCTAACCCTGATCCAAATCCTCCCCCTGTGTTTGACAACCCTAACCTAATTCCGAGAATCATCAGAAGACAAGAAAGTTCATTGAGTCCCAGACCTTTGTTCAAATCACATTCATGTCCTGCTGAGTGGCTTTTCCTAGAAGATATTTCTTTTGATGAACATTTTGAACTCTCTATGTTTAGAACCACATCTGATAGTGAACTATTGGACCTAGTCCAAGATCCAAAATTCCTCAGAGAACTAGAAACCCAACGAGCCAATTTGTCAATTGATCGATATCTACAAAATTCCACTCAATCATCTATTACCACTGATAGAACACCTGGACTTTCTGAAACTACTTCTCTTTCTGCTAGTTCATCATTATTTCCTCACTCTTCTGAAATCCATTCCACCCCTCCCTTCATCCCTTCACTTCCTCCCCCACCAATCATCACTCAACATCCCACTACCACCTCCAGTTCTTCCTCCACAACCCAAACTCCTCCTGTTACCCCAAATCCTACTCATACTACTACCCAACCTAGAATCATGACCAACAGATATGCTCCCCTTGTGATGCTTGCTCCTCTAGGTGCCATGCCTCAGGACTATCAAAGTAAAATTACTACTTTTGATGGCATTGGAACTTACACAACTTAGCAGCACGCTAAGTGTTATAGACATTTTTCTGCCTTACAACATTGAGCATGAAATGTCCATAATCTAAGGGATCCAAAGTCCCTAAACATGTTGTTCCTACCCCTTGAGGAACAAGGCTAACAAACCACAACAATTCACAGAAGTTCTCCACCAGAAACTGCTTAGAAACAAGTCAATTCAGGATCATTTCAGTGGCTACACTAGCTGTCTGCGCTGAATGTCAAAGCCAACACTGGCTACCTGCGTTGAATGTCAACTGGAACAAAGGCTACCTGCGCTGAACGAGAGTGGACAAGTGGCAAGCTCATTTCTCAAGGTGTCAAGACCCAGGAAGCTTCCAAAATGACACTTGCCTCAGGGAATTCGACTGGTGATGAGTAAGAGGTTCCAAATCTCCAAGTGGAAGCAAGAACCTCCAAGTGGACTCAAGAACTGATAGAGGGAGAGGACACTAGTCAGATCTCAAGCTGACTCATCCTCTCTCCAAACATCTATATATGGATCTCTCCTCCATGAGACCTAGAGGCTGGAATTTTGTTATTGCAAAGAATTGCTGTTGGTTTGAGACTGGAACCATTGGGTGATTAATGCTTTGAAGGGGGAAAAGAGAGGAATTCCTTTCGCTGGGAAGGAGATGCTGGATTGGAGCCCTCTGGGTTGTATCTCTTCCTGAACCTTGTTAGTCATCAATAAAGCTATCTTGGTTTCTCCTATATGCTGATGTATTTTGATGTATGAATGTATTAGTGTATTTGGTTTATTTCTAATCCTAAACTAGTTATGAATGTGAATATCTGTCTTTGTGTAGTGTTCTTCTCTTGTCTCAAGTAGCTGTTCTCTTGTCGCAAGTAGCTGTTCTCTTGTGATCTTGCAGGAAGTTGTAGCTGGATAAGCAAGAAGGCAAGTAGCTGTGAACACCCAAAGAGAAGGGAGATTGGATCGAGGGACAAACGGAAGACACCGGTAAGTCTATTGATCTCTCTTCTTTCACATTTCATAAAGGAAGAAACCAGTATAGCTGTACTCGTTTGTTGCTAAGGCACTGTCACACCTTAGGTGGATAGGATCGTCCTGCATAGGCATTTTTCCCCACAACAAATTGGCGACTCCGCTGGGGACATTTGTTTAGTCATTTTGTTTGTGTTTCTATCATTGTTTGTTTCATAGACTTGACAACAACAGTCGAACTGCATCTTTCCCGGATGTAAAGTAGAAAGTTGCTGCTTTGATCCAATTGCTGGACTTGTCTATGATCTTAACAATGGATTCACAAATGATTTGATGATCCTTGTGATAGATCTTAGTAGCCTCTCAAAGCATCCCTTTGATTACACCTTGCTTGTTGCTTTTATTTGGCCTAAAACAGTGAATTAAAGAGCAATCTGTGACCCAGAACCTGAGGGAAACGAGAGTTTCTCCTTCAGCGCAGACCCAGTGAAGGGATTCTACATTTCAACGTAGGTCCCGTGAAGGATACCTGCGCTGAATGTCAAAACCCCTATGTTGAACCTGCGCTGAACCAGTTTGTCCTTGTGCAGCTGGGATTCTCTGCTCTGTTTTGCCTTGTTTTGATCTCTATTTTTGCAGCCTGTAACCAGCATAGGTACCAGTCTAATAACTCCTTTTCTCTGCTTACATTCCGCCTCCTTTTGTACAAAAAGACTGTGAGTGTTTTTATGTGTTTGTGGCGTCATTTACAGTTTTCCTTTGCATGAGTAAAATAGTCATCCTGTAGCCCTTGATTCAGATCTGTTGATTGTGATCTTAGAAGAGAGTTCATTGGCTGTTTGCAGATTGATTATACATTTACTTTTGCTTATTGGTTTGAATTTGTCTCTTTTAAGTGTCAAAACAAGTATTCATTTCGAAAATCGTTAAGTGTTGTAATCTCTTCTACCCTCTCTGATTTCGAAAGAGTGAACTTGTTTGTATTGATCATTTAAAAGCAAATTCAAAGTTGTACAAAAAGCTTTCTTTGTAGGAATCAATACTAAGAAAGCGGAAAACAAACACCTGCATTGTGCATTTTGCATTTGATAGTTTACATGTTGGATTTAGGAAAAGTGCATTAGAGTGTGCTGATTGCTCTTTGAGAAAAGATGGTGTCTTTCTTTTCCCTTAGTAGCTAGGATTTTCAAAGTTGAAAAGATATAAAGCTTGCTTATCATCTTTAGACTGCATTTAGGAATTTGTATCATACATCTCGTGGTGAACCTTGAAAGGCAAACTTTAAAAAAGATCAACCTAAAATAAATTGAATGAACTTAACAACGCTTTGTAACATAACGCACAACATAGAGGTCTAGGCTAGAGACGTGTTCCGGCGTCGTTAAGCCTGGTGACTGTCGATCTCGTGGAAGGTGGGTGATTCCTCCTGAGGGACGATAGCGCCAGTACGGATTGTGCTCCCATGTACCGTCGCGTATATATTGGGAGACCCCTATAGGCATAAAACCTTTATCCTTAGGAAGCCGTGTCGGCCACCCTACTGATCGCAATGCACTGAACACAGCATTCAGGAAGATCGACCGCCCGTACCTTAAAAATTATTCTGCGGTTTTGCGAAAAGTTTGGCACACCCTCTGCCTAGAACTCCAGAGCAGTTCCTTTTGGCCTCTTTCAGACTCTATAACAGAAAAATTCCATTCGAGCATTTGTCACTTCGGGCTCGTTAAAACATCGAAGGAGACTAGAGTCATCTTTAGCTTTTTCTCGACTCTTTAAAAGTGAAAAAGCAAGTTGTGTCTAAAAGCATCTAAAATTCATTTAATTCGGAAACACACTTTCCCCTTTTGTATTTTGGTTGATTGAGTAATCCGCAATTGTGGAAGAAAGTCAATTAAAACCCTGTCGTTCGCGGAGGCTTACGAGTCAACCGTCTTTGTCTCCGGAATCAGAAACAGTACGGACAAAGCGAACTCGTTTAACTGGTTCGAAATCTCCTATCAAAGTTAGAACAAGTGTTCCAACCACATCTGAGATTCCGGTTACTCCAAGCATTTCTGGAAACCCTGCCTCTATAGAAGAAGTTCAACAGCCACAGAAGGACAGTAACACTGATCCTAGTCTGGGGGCAAATACTTGCCTTACTGAACCAGTTCCATCTGTAACCGGTTCAGAGAGTCTTGCTCCTCAAACAACTGTCGCTGTCGATTCAACCCCTTCTTCGGCACCAGAAATATTTTACGGACCTGACGGTCTTCCTCTTCCACCTGGTTTGATTGCGATAGAGGAAATTGTAGAGGATCCGTAAGCAAGTACTCCAACCCATTTTGGAGTCGGGGTCACTCTATTTCCTTCATCAGAAGTTAGTCCACCACAAGTGGAAGTTCCTGTAGAATCGCTAGGCAATCTATTGGATAGACTCAAAATGTCTGAACAACCGTCAACATCTAGGACTGTTTCGAACGACACAGCAACAGCAGAAGCCCCTGCCGTCACTCCGACAATGTTTGCCGGCATACCATCTGTCCTGACTAGCTCGCAACCGCTAGAAGGAGTCCACCAAGGGACTATTTCGACAGTGTGGTCCATTCCAGTTTGTTCATCCGGAATAATATCCGACAACTCTTATGTTGAGACTCGCCAAATTGATCCATTTGGAGGTCAATTTGGGCAATCCAGTCCCCAAGGACAACCAATCCCCTTGAGTTCCGGATTGCTACCGTATGGGGGGCAGTATGCCTTTTCATTACCCCCTCCAGGAGGGTATCCATACTGGAGTTCACAACAGTATTCAGGTTATACTGGAATTACATCAAGTGGTTGGGTACCTATGCTACCTCAACAACCAAGGGTTGTGTATTCTATACAACAGTGTGTACCTATGACGAACATCCCGACCACACCGGCTATTGTAACAGTGTCACAAGTTCAAGCGATGCCTGTAGTATGTCAGCCTCAGATTTCTCAGGTTGTAATGCAACAACCCCTTGACCCTGGGACACAACCACAATCGCCAACTGGTGGGGCGACACAGGTCCAAACGGGTACAATTACCCCACACCTTGGTCCAACAGTTAGTATAGCACAACAAAACATGGCTTCACAACCATGGCTGGTGCAATACCAACAACCACAATTCCAGCAAGTGTACCAAGGTTTTGAGCAGCAGATCTTTGCGAACAGTGGACAACCGTATATTCAAAACGGTCAAAACCAACCGCTTTACAGTGGTCAAGTCCACCAACCGTATCAATCATACCAACATCAATTACATTATGTTGGTATGCAAAGGCCCACTGCTCAGGCGATTCCATCGTACCCTGGATATGCTTCACCTAACCTGAATCAACAGTTACCATTCATGGCAACTTTAGAGTTACCCGATTTACACCGGTTAACCAAGGATCCGATTGCTTACGCCCCTTGGTGGCCAACGATTCCTCACAAACTTCCATCTGACATTCCTAAATTCAATGGAAATCCAGGTGAAGACCCATCGAATCACGTGATGACTTTTCATCTGTGGTGTTCATCAAACACCCTGAATGATGATTCGATAAGGCTTCGCCTTTTTCAGAGGACGTTAACGGGTCCAGCAGCAAAATGGTATATTGAATTACCTAGAGCCTCGTTCGACAATTTTAGCTCCCTAGCCACGACTTTCTTAACCCATTTTCAATTACCGATAAGATATGAAACGGGAACCGAAATATTAACCAACTTCAAGCAGACAACGACCACTCATATATCCGATCATATACATGAGTGGCGTCGTCGTCGTAGGATGGTGAAAACATACGTTCCCAATCAGCTGTTAGCTGAATGGTTTATAAAGTCGTTACTTCCTGCAATAACAGAAGATGTGGCAAAGGGGGGAGTCGTAACAGAGGAGCAAGTTATTGCTCGTGCACAATATCTAGACTTAGTTTATACTCAGTCTGGCACGCTCTACGACAAAATACCTGACGCCCCTAGACCGGAATTTTCAATTCCTCCTCCTCCTAAATCGAATAGTGACTCTCATGCCGGCGATGGCGTGATTGGCATGGCAAACGCGAAATCGACAAAGGCTTCGTCTAAGAAATCCCGTAAGAATTCGGATCAAAATGCAAAAGATGAAATTCTTGCTTCGGAAGTAAATGCCGTATCAGTAGATAAGGGCAAAGAAACCAATCAACCAGGAAGCAAGAAGAAGCAAAACAAAGGGAAAAAGAAGAAAAAGGGTGAGTCATCTCCTGGAAAAACTTCTTCAAACCCTCCTGGAAATAGGAAATATCCATGTCAGATATGTGATGAGGATCACTGGACAAAGGATTGTCCATACAAAGCTGAGCTGAAAAGGTTCTTCAAAAGTTCGCAAACCTCAGCTGTGTTAACTGATCCATTTCCCAATCCAGGTCAAAATCTGGCTGATAGTGGAAATGCTTCCCCATCTCAAGTGCTTATGTTGTCGGTTTCAAAACAGCAGAATGATGCTTTGATTTCGACAAGGAACAAAGATTACGGGAATCCGCAGCTGTCGAATGACAAAGGTAAAGATCAACCAAATAGTTCGACAACAACTTCGACAGAAGTTGTACCGCCCATCATTCCTAAATTAACAATAAACCGCCGAAGGGAGTAGTACACAAGTCGACATTTAATCCTCGCGCCAGAGCGGCGCAACATTATAACATAGTGGAAGATTTGGCCCAATTGCCATCCGCTATGTCGACTCTTGAAGTACTACAAAATTGCCCATCCCAAAGGCAAGCTTTGTTATCGGCTATTGGTGGGGTTGATCCTAAGGATTCCAATCTTGTATCCTTTGATCACAAAGGATACGATCCTCAGTTACCAGCTCAACTAGCTTTCCTTATTCAGGTGAAAGCCCTCAACAAAACTGTTCACCGAACAATTATTGATGAGGGGGCATCTACATGTATTATGTCGATGAGTTGCTGGAAAACTTTAGGATCTCCAACCTTGTCGCGATCTTCGACGACATTAAAAGCTTTCGACGGAAGGACTTATACCCCGTACGGTATCCTTAATAACTTGAAGGTTGAACTGGGAGGAAAAATAGTAGAAATAGATGTTGAAGTCATCGATGGGAATCTTGACTACAACATCCTACTGGGAAGACCATGGATCTATGCCATGGCTGCTGTTGTGTCGACTTATTTTAGAAAGATCGCATTCCCGTTTGAAGGAGGGATTACGATCGTCGACCAACAAAACTTCCTCCCTAATGGTTCACAAGTTACAGGAAGCATTCCCATGATCCATGGAAGCAACCATTCGCTTCAAGACATCGGAGTAGGCCTACTGAAAGACCCCACATTAATGGGAACTTTCGCACTTCCACCTCCATTATATATAGGGGAAGTAGCATTGGTAAGAGCCTGCAACATGATATCTTCCACGAAGATCTCAGAAGACGATATCAACATGGATCATGCAATGGTTTTGCCCCCAAGCCCCATTGAAATATTGTAGCAATCAATGTTTCGGGCATGGGAGGCGAACCCAAATCAACGCTCATCAAGCGTTTGGGTAGATAGGTCTAGAGAATATGGTACCCCATTAGATCCTTGGTCGAAAGTACATGGGACTGACGAAGGAATCCTACAATCAATGTTGATTGAGGGGGCACCATGGAATGATTACCACCATCGTTCTCTTCTTCCGAAATATGAAGAAGACACTCAACATGACCTTTATCACCCTTCATTTTTTGAATTCTTATCAAATACTGTAAATACGATGGATTCCGAGCGAAACTTATCCAATATTGAAGAGACTATAGCCATAAATATCTCGACCAAAACAAATGTTGTAGAGAATATTTATGTCGGCAAAGGTTGTTCCCCTTTAGAACTGGAGATATATAACGCTCTTTTTCGCGAATTCAGAGATGTCTTTGTCTGGTCATATGATGAAATGCCAGGCATTGACTCGAGTATCGTTGAACATGAAATTAAGATGTATCCTGATGTCAAACCAGTAAGACAACAGCTTCGGCAGGTGCACCCCAAGAAAGCTGCTGCCATTAAGGCAGAAGTTGAAAAACTTCTCCATGCTGGCTTCATCTACCCGGTTCCTCTAACCGATTGGGTAGCGAATATTGTTACTGTTATGAAGAAACAAGGGACAATTAGAGTGTGTGTCGATTATAGGGATGTAAACCAAGCTTGTCCGAAGGACAACTACCCTACACCCTTCATCGACCAGATAATTGACGAATGCACCGGATGTGAAATCTTTTCATTTATGGATGGGTTTTCCGGGTATAATCAAATAAATATCCGCCCACAGGACCAGTCAAAGACTGCATTCATCTGTCCGTGGGGCACATTCGCTTATCGAAAATTACCCTTTGGTTTAAAGAACGCAGGGGTGACGTTTCAGAGGGCAATGAATTATGCCTTCCATGACATTAAGAACATCGTTCAACCTTATCTCGACGACCTTCCGGCTCATTCGCGAAAGCGGACTGATCATCCGTAGCATTTGAGAGCGATATTTCTACGTTGCCGACACTACAAAATAAGACTCAATCCGCACAAATGTGTGTTTTGCGTTGGTTCTGGTCGTTTACTTGGCTTTGTAGTTTCTAAGGATGGGATTCGACTTGACCCTTGCAAGGTTCAGGCAATCATTAATTTGCCTCCACCTTCAAATTTGCTTCAGATTCAGAAACTCCAAGGGAAAGCCAACTTTCTGAGGAGGTTCATTCCAAATTATGCAGAACTTGCTAAAGGTTATACTCGTCTTTTGAAAAAGGATGTACCTTTTGTCTGGGATCAGGTGGCACAAGCTTCTTTTGATGCTCTGAAAGATTCTCTAGTAAAAGAATCATTAATGTATGCCCCGAACTACCAAAGAGATTTTAACCTGTATCTGGCTGCAGCAGATACGACCATTGCGATGGTTTTAGTTCAAGAAGTCGATGGAATTGAACATCCAATATATTATTTAAGTAAAAACTTGAATGACACAGAAAGTAAATATTCTTATGTTGAAAAGCTAGCACTCGCTGCTGTTCAAGCGATACAAAGATTTCGACATTATGTCCTCTTTCGGAAAACTACCATTCTATCAGATTGCAACCCCATGACTTATATATTGTCGCGACAGTTGCTGGGGGGCAAATATTCAAAATGGATAGCGATCCTTCAAGAGTTTGATCTGGAATTTGTAAAATCCAAATCAAAGAAAGCTTTAGTTTTCGCAGAATTATTATGCGATCTCCCATCGTCGTCCAACGATGAAACGTCAGAAGAGTCAATCGTGGACGAAAGTTTGTTTTTGATATCTGCAAGCGATGAGTGGTATGGATATATAATAATATATCTTCAAACCCAAAAATTCAGGCCTGACACCTCTCACTCAGAACAGAAACGTATACGATACCAAGTCAAAGACTACATGATCGTGGTATCGATACAGTTCTGAGGAGGTGCCTCACCCATGAAGAGGCCGAAAAAGCCCTGAATGAGTGTCATTCAGGCGCGTGTGGGGGGCATCAATCTGGATATGCTACAGCACAGAAAATTTTACGAGTAGGATATTTCTGGCCAACCATGTTCAAAGATTGCATAACCGCGGTCAGAAGTTCCCATGCTTGTCAAATTTTCGATAGCAAAACCAGAAGACCACCCGCACCTTTACAGCCGATAGTTGCTGTTGGGCCCTTCGCTAAATGGGGCATCGATTTCATGCAATGTAACCCCACCTCGACCGGGGGGCATGGGTATATTATAGTCGCTGTTGACTATTTTACCAAATGGGCCGAGGCGATGCCTACATTAGATAACACTGGTGAAACAACTGCCCTTTTCTTTTTCAATCATGTAGTCACCAGGTTCAGCGTACCACAGGCTATAGTTACCGATCATGGGTCACATTTTTGCAATCACATGATGGTCGAATTAGCTACCAAACTAGGGCTATCTCACAACAGCTCTACCCCGTATTATCCGCAAGCCAACGGACAAGTTGAAGCAATCAACAAGGTCCTGAAGCGTATGTTGCAAAGGATGATCGGGGTTCACAAAAGAAGGTGGCACCTAATCCTGTACTCAGCCTTGTGGGCTTACCGAACATCGGTAAAGAATGCGACCGGGTTCACACCTTTCCAACTGGTGTATGGCCTGGAAGCAGTCTTGCCAATCCAGTGCGAAATTTCGTCGCTTAAACTCGCAATTGATCTCCTCCCCGGAACTTCGGAAGAAGAGGCTCGTTTCTTGGAATTAATCCAATTGGATGAAACCCGTCGTGATGCCTCTTTGGCTAACGAAGCCCATAAGAAACGAGTCAAGGCGCAGTTCGACAAAAATGTCAAACCCCGTGTCTTCTTAGAAGGTGACTTAGTCTTGCTTTATGACCAAGAATCCGATAAATTGGGAGCAGGTAAATTTAATTCCTTATGGATGGGCCCCTATATTGTTAAATGAGTGTTAGCAAAAGGAGCCTACGATTTAATGGATTATGACGGAATTCCACTGGCGCAACCCCGTAATGGGTTGTACCTCAAGCGTTACTATGCTTAAATAGTAACCTGTATGCTTTTGTTGTATTTTGTTTTCGCTAAAGTGTTTGTTTTGGTCGAGTGATCCACCTTTTTACATTTATTGCAGATGTCAAACCTTCTGGAGACATGTGTTGGATATGCCGACGGAGCAAGTCGTAGTTCGCGGAACCTATCCTCCGCAGCCTGGGCCATTTTTGATCCAAGCGGCGAGTTAGTAAGTTTCAGAGGTGTGTGTATTGGGCAATCAACGAATAACATCGCTGAGTATAGCGCGTTGATAGAACTACTCTCTGATGCCATCACCCGTGGTATACGCCGACTAATTGTTAGGCTAGACTCACAGCTCGTAATACTACAACTCAATGGTATATATTCCATTCGCAATCCAGCTATTTATCGCATGTTCCTAAGGGTTAAGATTTTGGAAAGACAATTTGATTCAATTCAATACCAGCATATTTCCAGAAACTTAAACACATTAACCGACTCGTTAGCAAACTATGTGTTAGATAGACATTTGCGACATTTATAAAAAGAGACACATCATCAATGATTGTACATATGGATCATATAACTCAACCAGAATAAAACTCGAAAATCAAACTAGCATTTGCACCTAGTGTTGCAAAGGAAACGCCGTAAGGCATAGTGTGTGGAAGAATATTGAAACGTGAATAGGCTTTTGCGGGCTTTTTTGGAAGCAAGGGTCGATGAATTCGAGCTTTTATTTGAGGGAGCGATGCCGAAAACTGTTGAAATGGAATGCAAGCAGCCATAAATATGCATTGAACCTGTTTAGAGACCTTTGTTTGTTGTTAGAAAAAACTGTGGAGTTAAAGGTGAAGATAAATGAATGAGTCCATGTGAACAACAACTGGGCAACCATATTGATTTGGAAAGGGCTATTTAAGAAATCATTATTCAAATGGGAAATTAAATTAATATGCGAACAACAACCGAGCAACCATATTGATTTGGAAAGGGCTATTTAAGAAACCATTACTGAAATTGAAAATTAAATTAATATGAAGATATATTGAAAACATGTATTATAATCATTAAAGTCAATTGATTTTGTAAACAAAATATGTTAAAACCCATTGACAATGAAATGGTTGTGAGGAAATAAACTATCAAAATGGCATTGATGTCGAAACATCCCTTTTTTAAGTTTGAAACGGGAACCACAAATAGTTAGGAGGACATGAACTATCAAAATGGTATTTGATGTTGAAACATCCTTTTTTAAGCGTGAAATGGAAAATACAAATATTGTATTGTAACATCCTTTTTAAAGTTTGAAATGGAAAATACAAAGTTTGTTGTAACATCCTTTTTAAAGATTGAAATGGAAAACACAAATAGTTGTGAGGAAACAAACAATGAAAACGGTATTCGATCTTGAAACATCTTTTTTCAAGTTTGAAATGGAAAATACAAACAGTGAATCGTAACAAAAGAGGTTCGAGAAGGAATATAATAGTCTAAAGAACATTGTGTTTGTCATTCCATATTTGAAGTTGTTTGAAAACATGGTGGAGGCAGCGAAGGCCTGAAGAAGCAACAATGGACCTGCAAAATTTATATTTTGTTAGAATTAGTAATATGTAAACCAGTTGCAGAAATGTATTAGTAATACTCTGCAGGTGAGTTGTGTTAAAATGAATCTGGAATGAATGGTAATGAAGTTACCTTTGCTATGGGGATCCATATATTGTTAGTGGAAGATGCATGGTGAATAACGGCATATTGAACACCATTGGAGGTCAATGCACAGCTGGAGACGCAGTTTTTTTGCTTGCCAATCTACATGTAGTTGTGTAGGTATGTTATTTCTGAGCCCATGTGGCCTGCTGCAAAAGAAAGAAAAGGTAAGAATGAGATGTATAGACAATATAAAGACATTCTAATATTTGCTTATTTACTAATAATGATTAAAGTTTGTTGTTGTTGAAAGATATGAAAAGTATGTTAAGAAAGAGAATGAGGTAAATAAATGGAGGAAACCTTTTGGTGATGTCAAAGTACGGGTTGGAGCAGATTATCTGGAGGCGGCATTGAACGGAGAATTTCCTCCGCGTGTTTTCTGCGAGCAATGTTTTTGTTGTCCTTCATTTTACTGTAACGATCGAAACTGAATGCGGGGTTAATCCGGAGATCTTGCAGAGAAGGCACTCTTGAAATAGCTGTGAATGTGAGACCTTGACGTTCTGTTTTTCCAATGTCAATTGTTGCTTTTGGAAGGGTCATACCTTGAGATTTATGTATGGTTAAAGCCCAAGCCATCTTCAGTGGAATTTGTGCACGACCATTTCTTTTTACTGCTGGAATAGGCAAGTGAGTGGGGTTTCTTTCATCCCAAGGAGGCCCAATGTACTTGGGGAAATCTATGACAACAAATGTTGGAATTTGTGGTGGTGCAGTTGATTCTTTGTAAAAGATGGTTACAATTTTTCCAAGGGAACCATTAACAAGACCGGCTGAAACCCAAAGGTTGGAAGTCAACATAACTTTTTCGCCATTGCATAGCAATACAATTCGCTCAAGTTGCTCATCTTCAGAGGAAAGACTGGAATATGTGGTGTCATCTTCAGCAATGGATCGTGCGATAGGAGTGTTAAGAGATTTCATCATTTGCTTATTATGGACCGTTGTTTGAGCATTTGTTGGAAATAAATGCATGGAATCATGGAATGAACATATTTCTTCTTCTGATAAAAAGGAATCTGTGCGCAACATGAGTATGTTGTAGTCATCGATTGTTGGATTTGCATCTCTAATGTTCTGGAGAATGTTCCTGAAAGTAACCTGTGCGATGTCGTCGCCTTGTTGACGAAATATTGTGTCCAATGTGATGACTGTGTTGAAGGTGCTCCACAGTGCGCTTCCATGGCTCGTCCCTGCATACAAAGGTATGTCTTTAACGGGTGGTAGCTGACCGAGATCACCAACCAATATTATGGAACAACCACCGAAAGGAGTGTTTCTTTGGTGGGGAAATGCCTCGCGAAGACGTTCATCAATATGGCTGAGAAGCTTTGGCCCAATGAAGCTCATTTCATCGATCAGTATGTATCTTATATGCTTGAGTTCTTCCTGGAATTTTGCAAGAGCACTACCTTCTAACGGCATAAGATCCTTTATAGGAAGGTGCAAAGCAGAATGGATTGTCGATGCTTGTATGTTGAAGGCAGCAACCCCTGTAGGGGCGAGGAGCATGATCGGTGAAGGTTCCAGGCTTGCAAGGCCTATGAGCATATCTTTGATGCAATTAATAAGGAGGGATTTTCCTGTACCAGCAGTGCCTTGTATTATCATTCTGAGAGCGGGTAAATAATCCTTCCTAGCAAAATGATTAAAAATAATATTTAGAGCTTTTCTTTGCATTGGAGATAATGTAGTAAGGGTCGGCAGGGTATGTTGATGTGTTTGAAGAATGCGGTGGATGGAGCGGCTATTCTCAATGAATTGTATTGCATTATTTTGTAGATCCAATGGGATAGTGGTATGATTCCAGTTATGGGTGTCATCAAAGCCACGAAGACCAAGCATGTCAAGGTCGTTTATGAGAAGCTCATTTGTAGGGTGTAATTGGGAAAGTAATTCCCATTCATTTATTTCCATGGCGTCTGCTGGATTGGCTTCATTCATAGTTGAGGTATCATTTGCAACAGATTCAATATCAGATAGTGTGCGGTGTTGATGCCAAGGATTGTAGAATGGGCGAAATGTTTGCCAATTTGCGATGAATTCTGCAGCAGAATCTCCTATATCTTGTACGATACGGCGAAAAGGTTTGTATAGCATAAGCTCAACCCTGCAAAAGTCAGCGTAGCAAGGTTCTGTTGTGGATGGTATGGAGGAGTAGCGTGGTATGACCCGAACAATTGCCTTTGTAGGCCTTTGTTTCCATTTGTTTGTTTTGCGACGAGGATCATATGACCAGGATCTTGCCAACTCTATTAGTGATGTGGACTCTAGGGTAGAAGGGCGTTGGATATATGTATCTATGAAGTGCGGGGATGTAGTGGAGGTGGCGTCCGTTTGTGGAAGGCGCATAAGAATTTTTTGGTTTACATTTAAAGAAATGAATGGCCGACTACATAATGTTAACGGTAATTTTTGCAGCATATGGCAGGTTTCTTGGGCTCCAATGTCACGATCAACAAGGGTTTCAGCAAGAAATTTTTGAAATGCAGATGTTGTTGGGTCAGCAATGGGTGAAGCAAGGACAATTCTACGTAGCATGTCGTGGAAGCTTTCAGATTTTTTTTCTACTTTGGATGCATATTTGGCGATATATTTTTGTACAGCGTGTATGGAGAGTACTGGTTGGCAGTCAACATTTGCACGCCAAATAGATAGGATGGTAGGGTTATGGCTATTGAGTTGATCGTCGTTCCGAGCAGGGGTGTATGTTTTTTGGCCATTGGAATCAATGAATAAGGCCGATTTTGGATGTAATTCCCACGGTGCTTTGTAACGACATTGGAGTGAGGATCCATTTTTTCTTAGGCACGTGCTTTCTGAGCATTTTGTGTGACGTTCAACACAATTGACGAGTTGTTCATAGTCACTGAAAGGATTGGTTCTGAAGATTTGCGGTGTGGACAACAGGCAAGGGTCTTCGGGATTTGTCCAAGCATTTGGTTGGTTTGAATTCGAAGGAGCACGAGGGTTCCAAGCGGAAATATATTTGTCGAAGAACTGCCTTGCAATATCGACTGCTTCTGTGTCTTCCTAGTTGAGATTCCCCATATCAGGTGCATTTTCTATCCAAAGGAAACCATGGATGTGCGCAGATCCCCTATGTTGCCATTCATACCTAACAAGAATGCGTTTTTGTAAGATAATTTTGCAATAGGTGAGGAATGATGTTTAGAGTTCTTGGAGGAAAAAAAATGCGGTAGAATGCGTACCTGTACCAGTAATCTTTTGTATTCAGGTGTTTCTCCAAGATAATCTCACGAAATGCTGTGAATCTATGGTGCATATATAGCGATGTTAAATGTGGGTTAGAGATAATGTTATCATTTCTCCACTTTTGTTGTTTTCCAATATCAGTAGGAAGACATCCGGGCATGACTGCATGAAGATCAGGCCATTTTGTATCAATTGCACTTAATGTGAAGAAGAATGTCGGGCAACCGAGTTGAGATATCATGTCCATTAGTTCATTTTTAGCTTTGTGCCAAAATGACCTTGTTCCACGTAAAGAGCTACCGAATCGCATGACTTGCTCCGCCAATTGCTCATCTGGAAATTGTTCTAATCGAATGTTCAGATCTTGAATAGATATTGGAAAGTTATCTGTGATGCTTTTTTTCACAAAAATCGACGCTGTTGCTTGACTGCGATGCCGCATCATGAGATTATATATGTAATAACGAAAGTGTGGGTGGCTTCCAAATCTGTTATCGTAGTAACGTATGAGATGAAGTGCATATTCATGTAACTGCACTGCTTTCATTCTTGGCTGATTTGGCATTGCAGCGCCTGTCGGGAAAAGGGCGGGGAAAGCCATAGAGAGTAGACCTTCTGTGTTGTATTCATTGACTGGTGATAAACCAATTGTTGGCCACTCAATTGTAGTATCAGATTGGTGGTTGCAAGCATGCAAATAATGGCGGATTTCTTGGATTTCTGTATTTGTATTGGGTATGATGGGTACGAACGATGATGTTTGGCCAGCGGATGGGTCTGTGAAATCTTCGGTGAGCTCATGGGGTGGTTCAAGTGGAAGGCGAACAGTGGTTTCTGTAGTATTGGAATGGTGAAGGGAGGAGGAGACATCGGTGGGGATTGCTGGTAAGGATGCCAGTGCATTGGAATCAATACGAACATTCTTATAGTATGGGTCATTAGCCAATTTGTATTCCAATGCAGCGAGAACGCGATGTCTACTGACAATGAAATCATAAGCCTTATGGTCATTACTATGACGCGTGACAATTAGGATGTCCAAGTGCTCAACACGTCGTGGCAACATGTTTGCGATTTTTGTTATGTCTTGAGGAAAACAAATTGTGTGGCCACTGTATTTATACTGGCCACCACGTGCATGTGTTACCTGCAATATAGGGTTAACCCTCGCAATGAGCATTTCTTCTATTTGCGAAAGAGACGTAAGAGCAGCTGGTTGAGGGCTAGGGTCCATGTTGTTTGATAATGAGAAGCGATGACCCTTTTTTTTAGAGGCGCATCTAGAGCAACAATCCATGTGGTTGGAATTGCGGATATGTATTCCAGGATATGATTCAAGACAAATGGAGCATGGGCATTTAGGTGGAAGTTTATCAAGCTTTGAATGGAAATCTCAATGTGCTTGATCGGTATAAACGTTGCTGAAAGCATGTGCAAAGGAGGGGTTAGGGCAATGAGGCATGGATGTATTTGTTTGAGAGGTTTGCTGAGAAGATAAAGAGCCTGATAATTGCAAGGGAGGATTGTTTTCAGGGTGGGGCATTTCAGACGAGGAAGGTTGGTCACCCTTTTGTTTTTTGTGTTTTTGACATTCTATGATGTTTTTTTTTTCTTGGTAAAGCTCACGACGCCGTGCATTTATTCGTTCTTTATTTGTTGCATAGTATCTTCGAGCACGTTCATTATTAGAAGAAGAAGCCATTCGCAAAATTTATGGTACCTATAAGCAAGGGAGGGGAAAAAAAGAATGTTATTTAGAGACAACAACCACGTTATTGTATGAAAGCGAAAGAAGGGTAAAAAATGCAAGCGAAAGCGAAAGAAGGGGAAAAAAATCTAAGTTCTGAATAGTGCCATGTGAATTTTTTTATTTGAGAAATGTTTTTGAAAGAACGTATTAGTATTTTTTCTGCATACATGTAGGTAGTTTCATGTGTAAAGTTGATAAAAGGAAAAAAAAAATGTGATTTTGTCTACTAACATAATGCTAGATACAATGGAGAACAAATATTTATTTCAATGGTATATAAGAAATTTTCATAAGAAGACATGCAACAATATATCTTGTAAAGTTGTATTTATAAAATTGGACAATAGGAATTGCCAAAAAGCAAGGAACACATTCTGCAATATTTATCTACAATGTCGAGATGCTCTGAATTTCTCGAAGGATGTTTTTGCATTCTGTCGTGAAATGTAGCTTTTCTTCTTTTATGATAACGCATTTCAATCGTGGGACTTCTTTAAAAGTTTCTTTCTTCACCGAAAGTGTGAAGATATGATCTGTCCATAGAGCTCTAGAGACAATTTCCTTGATTAGTTCTGGATCTGAAGATAATAGATAGAAGTCTTTGGCATTATTTCCAAGAATTGTAGAGCCCGCGTCTTCGAAAGCAACAGTTGAAGCCAATTCACCAGTGTGATCTTGTATGTCGATTTTCAATAAGTATCTGTAATCACAGTCGCTTACTTCAGCGTTGCATTTTGGACAGAACCACACCCCTGTATTTTGTGGAATAAGTTTTTTCATGCATTTTTTCCCACCAACAATCGACGGGCAAGAAATGTAGTAAAAACTATCCATACCAATTTTTGTTATTGTGCCCTTTAATTGGAAAAATGTTGGTTTCTCTAAGGAATCCATACTGTAAATGTCAGCAATTGTTATTTTTTTTTGTTGGGGGCAAAAAGGAGATCTTGTTGTCAAAGATGTTGAAGCAGCAGTCGAGCCTTCTTTTTTAAACCACGACTTTAGCGTATGGGCCTCTTCAATGTCAGGATCTACAAGAACAATGGATCTCGTTGTAGTGCCGATATTTTTCCCATTAAATTCTCCAACACGTGCAGATTTGATTGCAATGATGGGGTTATTGCCTGTAGCACATAGGGAGGAGATTTCCTGTGAAACGGCATTAAAATTATCGCCCCAAAAGATTGCATCTATGCTATACCCTGACATGTCTTGAAGCTGTACTGTTTGTTTATTGACTTCAGAGCCATCTCTTCTACGTATAGTGCATACACTGGAAATGTCTGTGACAACACCCAAAATATCAACAATGGAGTTGACGTTTGTTGTTCTGATATCATCAATTGATTTTATACTGAATTGCACTGCTGGATTATGTTTTTTTTCACTGGCAACATGTTCTATGGTAGATGTTGCATTCAACAAAATTTCCCAGTCATTGTTCAAGTGGTTGTATTGCTTATTAGCCATTTTCACATTCCCTTTAGAAACAATGTAGACATTTCCATTTTGGATTTTGTCGAAAAAATAATCTGCGACATTGTTGAAACATGTAATATGTATTTCTCCATCCTCTGTATCGAACAGGTCAAAGCCAAACACTTTACCGGGTCTGTATTGATTCTGAAACTGTCGAAGAGTTGTTTTCCTTTGGACGTATCCTTTTATGCACCAGTTTGAGTGGTAAGGGTTTAACGATTTGATGGGAATTTGAACCGGTTGAACGGACGGGGTTGGAGTAGTTGGAAGAGGGTAGGGCCTTTTTGATGGAGGATGTGGATCCGATGAGGATGGAGAGTTTTCATCAGATGTGATGGGGATACTCATAGTTTTTGGATTGCCAATTAAGGGTGCAAATGAAGTAGATATTTCAAAGTCTATTAGCTTTATAGACCTACACGACAAATGAGAGTCAAAGGAATAACTGTTAGAAGTGGTTGTGTTATAAGTAAAAGAATGTTAAATTTGAAATAAGAAATTTATAACAAACTTACGTTGAAGGACCAATAGCTGAGGTAGTCCAACTTTTAACATTTATAATAGAACCCTTTTGTAGCAAGCCTGTTGCTACGAGATCATTGAAATCTTTTGGAAGCATGATGTGTTTCTTATGTGTTCCGTCTGAAATTGCAGTACGATATCGTGGAGTTGATTTTTGCATTGGTTGTATTGGCTCAAGCTCAGCAATTTGCAGGTATGGTTGAATATGAGTTGATCCAGATAACATTGAGGAAATTGCATTTTCAGTGAGGTTTGATGTCATTTTCTGGTACAAAACAAAACACAAAAATGTTGAAAGAAGCATGTTTAGTTTTTTTCTAAATGAGTGGGCATCTAAGCTTATAAACATAATGAAGAAAGATATTTATTACAACATCTTTATACGTTCATTTTTTTTAAGCATACTTCCATGAAGCGCAGAGGAAGGAGAGGGAGAAACAAATGAAATAGAAGGTTTGGGGGTAACTCTAGTATCATCTGGTTGCTGATTTGATTGCCCAAAAATCATGGTGTTTTGAACGACAGAGGTCGAGAAAAGCCATACCAGCAGGCGAAGTGCAAGCCCTGGAAGGGACAATGTAGCCATATGAGGTACACCAACATCTCCCCTAGAGGAAAAGGGAGTAGGGGAAATCCTTAATTGGCGGACACCATTTTTTCAAACTGAGACCAACGAGGGAGCAGTGATGTTATTTCGATTTGAATAAATTGTATGACACTTTGACACAACTTGCTTTTTCAATTTTTAAGAGACGAGAAAAATCTAAAGACGATTCTAGTCGCCTTCGATTTGGGCAACTCTAGTATCATCTGGTTGCTGAGTTGATTGATCGAGAATCAAGGTGTTTTGAACGACAGAGGTCGAGAAAAAGTATATAGGCAGGGCA
Organism: Pinus tabuliformis; assembly: GCA_031772625.1. Taxonomy (NCBI): domain Eukaryota; kingdom Viridiplantae; phylum Streptophyta; class Pinopsida; order Pinales; family Pinaceae; genus Pinus; species Pinus tabuliformis. The sequence goes on along the minus strand of CM062820.1, from coordinate 786,425,565 downwards.
ATTGCAAGCCTTGGAAGGGTCAATGTAGCCATATGAGGTGCACCAACATCTCCCCTAGAGGAAAAGGGAGCAGGATTCCTCCATGGGGAAATCCTTGAATGGTGGACTCCATTTTCTTACCCTAAGACCAACGAGGGAACAGTGAGGTTATTCCGATTTAAATAAATTTTATGACACTTTGACACAATTTGCTTTTTCATTTTTTAAGAGTCGAGAAAAAGCTAAAGATGACTCTAGTCGCCTTCGATTTTTAATGAGCCTGAAGTGACAAGTGCTCAGATGGTCCTTTTCTTTTAAGGAGTCTGAAAAGGAATGAAAGTGACTACTCTGTGAGGTTATTCCGATTTAAATAAATTTTATGACACTTTGACACAATTTGCTTTTTCATTTTTTAAGAGTCGAGAAAAAGCTAAAGATGACTCTACTCGCCTTCGATTTTTAATGAGCCTGAAGTGACAAGTGCTCAGATGGTCCTTTTCTTTTAAGGAGTCTGAAAAGGAACGAAAGTGACTACTCTGGATATCTAGACAGGGGGATTACCAAACCAATCGCAAAACTGCAGAATACTTTTTATGGTACGGCAGTCAATCTTCCCGAATGCTGTGTTCAGTGCATTGTGATCGATAGGGCGGCAGACACGGCTTCCTAAGGATAAAGGATATAACCTACTGTGGTCTCCCAATATATACTCGACGGTACGTGGGAGCACAAGTCCGTACTGGCACTTGTCATTTCAAAGAGGAGGAATCACCCAACCTACGATGAAAGTGATAGTCACCAGGCTTTACGACGCCGGAACATGTCTCTAGCCTAGACTTCTAAATGGTGTGCGTTAGGTTCCAAAGCGTTTTTATGTTTATTGAAATGTATTTTACAGTTGATCTTTCTTAAGAAGTTTGCCTTTAAGGTTGATCGCGTGATGTACAGATACAATTCCTAAATATGCAATCTAAGATGATAAACAATCGTTTACTTTCTTTTTTTGCAGTGAAAATCCTAGCTACTAAGGAAAGAGAAGCGAAACTGTTTGAACATAGAGCAGAGAGCACACGCAAAGTCCTAAATCAATTTCCACATGCATTCTAAATGTAAATGTACATGCATGTATTTGTTTTCCGCTTTCTTAATGTGTGGATGACAAAAAAAATGACAAGTGGAATATAATATCAATACACACTAAAAAACAAGACAGCCACGATGGCACCACTTTGCATTAGTTAAACACAAAGGAATAAAGTTTAAATTATCAAGAAAGCATATATATAACTGAATCATTTCAATCGGAAAATAATTTTGAATGAAATTTATAAGACTCTTTAGTTGCTCAGTGGCTAATGTACAATTGATGGAAGAGGATTTTGTATCATGGCCCATGGATGAAATAGAAATGAAGCAAAAACTCGGAAAGGAGATTAAGGTTGTTACCAGAGATGAAGAAATATAGAAAACGCCCAGAAATGTCTGTCAACGCTGAAAGTTGGATTGCCCAGTGACAAAACAGAGTAGGCCAAGGCAAAGTATCTGTATTTAACATTGTTGTGTGAGTAACCAACACAAGCTGCACAATGCTATGCAAATTAATAGTCTTTGCGAGAAGAAAACCCAACATAATCCACACAATCAAATCCTCGCAAGGAAGGTTTTGCAGGGATTTAAAGGTTTTCTTATGTTATAAAATCCTAGGCAAATGTGGGTGCCCCAGCAAATAAAAATGTTTACCATAATACCCACTTACTATTAAGCATTGTCTCCAAAGGAACTTGAACAATATGATAAAAGACTGATCTTTTACTTCTATAATATACATAATGTTAAATATATGAAAAACACTTTCTGCTTTCAAGTAAGACTCTATAGTTGCTGAGTGGCTAATGTACAATTGATGGAAGAGGATTTTCTATCATGGTCCATGGATGAAATAGAAATGAAGCCAAAACTCGGAAAGGAGATTAAGGTTGTTACCGGAGTTGAAGCAATACAGAGAACGTCCAGAAATGTCCTTCAACGCTGAAAGTTGAACATCAACTACAAATTAGTTTGCAACTGCTTCACACATAGTAAAAAATGGATATTGTCAAATAAAGGCAGGGAGAAATTCAATAACAAAACAGAGATTAAACTACGTGCAAGATGATTCGAGAACAAGTAGTTTAATATCATCTTTTAATATAATTTGATGGTTAAAAAAATATGTTGCATCATTCAAAAGTTATCAATTCAAATTTACAGATAGAATATGCATGACTTTGCACACTAAAACTAGAATATGCATAACTTTGCAAACTTAAATAGTGATTTCAGAAGTAAAATATATAAATACATTTTATGAGTCAAATTACTTCCAAAGTTAACAAGATTGGATCTCGTTACAAGAACTTCCAGCCACCTTGTTGTAAGACCTTCATATTTAAAAACATTTTACCCTACTTATACTCTGTAATTGAGAGTATAGCTAGAATATAAGGCTGTACTTCGTTACATGGGAAATATATATATATGCACATCAAAGCCTGATTGAATAACCTGAGAGCATAGTTCAAAACACCAAGTTGAAGCCTAGATTTATATTTAATGTTGCACAAAATTTGGCATAAAGCATAGGATAAACCACTGACAAAGTTAACAAAGCCTGATTGAATAACCTGAGAGCATAGTTCAAAACACCAAGTTGAAGCCTAGATTTATATTTAATGTTGCACAAATTTGGCAGAAAGCATAGGATAAACCACTGACAAAGTCAACAAAGCCTGATTGAATAACCTGAGAGCATAGGTCAAAACACCAACTCAAAAGTCTAATCCACTGCCATGTTGTGTGAAATTCCAAGGCCAATGGGAGAGAATCTCCAAAAGTGGTTTTCTAAGTTTGAGGCAATACCAGTCAAGATGGAACGAGAAGAAAACCCAACATAATCCACACAATCTAATCCTCATGAGGAAGGTTTTGCAGGGATTTAAAGGTTTTCCTATGTTATAAAATCCTAGGCAAACAATAGAATAGTACTCTGTTCTCGACATTCAAGCACACACTTTACAAATTTTGTAATTCAACACCATCATTGAAAAGTTATCAATTCAAATTTAAAGATAGAATATGCATGACTTTGCACACTAAAAATAGAATATGTATAACTTTGCAAACTTAAATAGTGATTTCAGAAGTAAAATATATAAATACATTTTATGAGGCAAATTACTTCCAAAGTTAACAAGATTGGATCTCGTTACAAGAACTTCCAGCCACCTTGTTGTAAGACCTTCATATTTAAAAACATTTTACCCTACTTATACTCTGTAATTGAGAGTATAGCTAGAATATAAGGTTGTACTTCGTTACATGGGAAATATATATATATATGCACATCAAAGCCTGATTGAATAACCTGAGAGCATAGTTCAAAACAGAGTCCTCAAAGAGATTTTGTTTAGTAAAAGGATGTATTCGTATGGTTTTGGTAGGGGATGTAATCAAAAGATACATATTTAGGCAATCCTAAAAAGCCTGGGTCATCTAATAAGACAAAAACTCCACAAGGAGAATGGCATGGTAAGATTGATGTATTCAAATTGTTTGGTAAGGGATGTATATAAAAAACATATGGGTAGACATAGCCTCAAAAACACTTTCTGCTTTCAAGTAAGACTCTATAGTTGCTGAGTGTCTAATGTAGAATTGATGGAAGAGAATTTTCTATCATGGTCCATGGATGAAATAGAAATGAAGCAAAAACTCAGAAAGGAAATTAAGGTTGTTACCGGAGTTGAAGCAATACAGAGAACGTCCAGAAATGTCCTTCAATGCTGAAAGTTGAACAACAACTACAAATTAGTTTGCAACTGCTTCACATATAGTAAAAAATGGATATTGTCAGATAAAGGTAGGGAGAAATTCAATAACAAAACAGAGATTAAACTACATGCAAGATGATCCGAGAACAAGTAGTTTAATATCATCTTTTAATATAATTTGATGGTTAAAAAAATATGTTGCATCATTCAAAAGTTATCAATTCAAATTTACAATTCAAATTTACAGATAGAATATGCATGACTTTGCACACTAAAAATAGGATATGTATAACTTTGCAAACTTAAATAGTGATTTCAGAAGTAAAATAGATAAATACATTTTATGAGTCAAATTACTTCCAAAGTTAACAAGATTGGATCTCGTTACAAGAACTTCCAGCCACCTTGTTGTAAGAACTTCATATATAAAAACATTTTACCCTACTTTATGAAAAAATTGACTGGGAAGGGGGGGCTCCATGCTAATTTGCTTCTCTGCTTACTTGTGGACCTTTTGGTGCACTTGGTTTGTTGTTTAGTTGGCTTTTTCTTAAATTATTTTGTTCTAGTTTTGAGTTTTTAAGGCTATTGATTTCTGAGTTTTTCAGCATTTCAGGTCCAAATTTATAATTTGCTGTTTTTCTGCTATTTTTTTGATATTTCGAAAAAGTTTGGCCATATATTCCCCCAAAGATATTTGTGACATTAATTATAATGCTAGAAGGGCCATTTTGCTTGAGATTGTCACCTTTAGGAAGCATTTTTAAATGCAAACCTATTAAAATCACAACAACATATCCCTAACATGGTTGTACGACTATTACTTCTTAGCAGTGATTTTTATGTTTCCATTTTACATGCAAAAGCAGAAAATAACCATATGCATAGTCTAGCCACTGAAAAGAGAATGCAAAACAAAACACAATATATAATTAACCCGTGATTCACGAGGAACACTATAATATTTCTTTAACTGTCATAACTCCCAAGGCATAAAAACATAAATTAATGTAGATAACAGGCCAGCTAACCATAGTAATATGTCATATCAAGAAGTTGCTGGAATCATGCCCACATTGGGAGAGGGCTCTTTATACTCAAGGTTCTATGCCTCCATCCATAACTTGCAGGTTTAGGATCAGTACATTTTATGAGTTAAATTACTTCCAAAGATAACAAGATTGGATCTCGTTACAAGAACTTCCAGCCACCTTGTTGTAAGACCTTCATATTTAAAAACATTTTACCCTACTTATACTCTGTAATTGAGAGTATAGCTAGAATATAAGGTTGTACTTCGTTAGATGGGAAATATATATATATGCACATCAAAGCCTGATTGAATAACCTGAGAGCATAGTTCAAAACAGAGTACTTGGAGATGGTAGTATGGTGCCAATAGGTGCCAACAGAAATCATGAAATTGTTAATGCTATTTGATTCAACCTAACAGTGATGTGCTATCAAACTCCTCCAGCTGAAATGCATGCTTGAAGACATCAATTCACAAGTTTTACATGCAATAGCAGAAAATAACCATATGCATAGCCTAGCCATTGAATAGAATTCAATGTAACAATGATGTGTTATCAAACTCCAGCTGAAGTCAGATAAGGTTTGCTTTGATAGCCATTTTCAAAACTCAAGACTCATAGCTGTAGCCTAACCATGTTGCCCTCATTAGGGGTTTTTCTCAGTAAGTGAATCATGGAAAGGTTTCAATATCATGTTTTTTTGAGGCATCTCTATTAGAGATCTTAGTTCCTGGTCGGAAGCTACAAAACAGAGCTTTGCATGGAGATCTTGTTTTGTTTAGAATCTAGTTTCATGGGTTCAATTTGCATTGATAAGGAAAATTAATTGTTGGTACCATCTTGATGAAGATCCCAAGTGTTTGAAGTAGTTACCAATACCTTTGTAACATGAAAAGGGGTTAGTTATGCATTATGACCGGATGACTCTCTCACTAGATGATTGGGTCATTACAGTAGCATTTAATTTTATGTTACAATGGTTAAGTTTTGAGACTGGAGAAATTCTTGATACAGCAGATAAAGCTCATGATACAGAAGTTAATAGCTGCCAGCCTGCCATTGAGGAAGTCATTCAAGATGAGACTTTGGCATCTGTTCCTTGCTCGGAGAGAATGTCTTATCTGGAGACAAGCCTCCTTTTTCTTATTGAGGAGTATAAGGTAGCTTTTTCACTGATATGGTTTAGGCACCTCAGCCTCTTGCAACATAAAGTGGTCTCACAACTATTTCAGCTACGACCAGCAATGACAAAAAGGTGAAATTTTGGAGTTGTCTCTGTTTAATTCAACAGTTCATAAGGCAGAAAACATTGAGGAAACCATTCAACCATCTAAATCTATTAATGAATCAGAAATTTCAAATATTGATTTGCAGCTTGCTACTGCTGTGAGTTTTACATCAGTTTCATGATTGTTTACCCTGGAAAATCTAAGAATACAAAAGGAGAATCTTGTATTGGTTTTACATCCCTAAAGCATTAAGATTAGCTGAACACAAAAGTAAAAGGGAATCAGTTTTAGCTACTGTTTGGATTTGAAGAAGGAATTCAGAAATATGAGTATTCTCAGATCAGACAACCTTATGGAAAAGGTCTTATTATTTTTATGTATTTGTAAGTTAGTTTGTGTATCAGATTCTCAGTGATTGATGGGTATGGAGTTATGTTTTAGCCCAGCTTAGTTCAAAATCCTAAATTTGCTATAAGGTAGCATTCATTGTTTTCTACATATCCAATCAAATTCTTACACAGATTTTCTCTTGTAATATATATCTGAAATTTATATGTTAAACCTAGCACAGACTTGTACTGTTTCATTAATTGAGGATGGTAGCAATCTATTAAGTCCATGAGTCTATGCATCTTTTGGATTTGTGCAGAATATGCCTACACACTTCAAGTCTTTGAGAAAAGTGACATATACAGCTTTGGGGTGGTCCTCTTAGAGCTCTTGACTGGAAGACAGCCAATGGATCCAGAATTTGGAGAAGGTGTCAACATTGTGGACTGGGTCAAGGAAAGAGTTCAGACCAAGGAAGGGATGGAAAAGATCTTAGATCAAAGTGTTAGAGTTCCAAGTTTCTCAGTCAAGGAAGAGATGATGCTGGTCCTCAGAGTGGCTCTCCTCTGCACTAGTAGGTCTCCAATCAACCGACCATCGATGAGAGATGTTGTTTCAATGTTATCAGAAGCCCACCCCAAAAGCAAAGCAGCCCTTGACTCCCAATCCTTGCAACAACACAGGTCCCATTCTTCATCTCAGCCAGACAGTCCACCACGCTGTTCTAAGGAAGGAAGCCAACATTAAATATGTTTCCATTGAAGTAATCGTTGTTGGGTATGTTCGTGTTATGAACTTAATGGTCAAATATCTCAACTTAGTGATGAAATGCATGAAATAAAGGCTGAAAAGGTTAAAGCAATGAATGATCTTGATGAATTCAAGGTCTTGGTCAAAAAATTAGAAAATGAGAGAGCAGAGCTATCTGAATATCTTCATGTAGTGAGAGCTGAGCTGGAGTAAATGAAAAAGGAAGCTGATTTCCACCAAAAACATGAAGAAGAAAGGAATCGATTCTCTGAGGAGAATGCCAAACTTTCTGCAGAGCTATATGATTGCAAGGAATATTTATCAAGGAGGCAAGATGAAAAATCAGAACGTGATAAGCAATTGAGAGATATGGTACTTGAGCTTCATAAAGCTACATCAGAAAATATGAATTTTGCAAGCAATGTGTGCAAGCATAGACATATGTTAACAGAGGTAGAGGGTGAATGCTTTCTACCTATCCCTGAGACAAGATGGGACTCAGCTTTGTTGCAGAGTCAAACAGAACCATTGCATGGAGAGTATACTGACCAAGAAACATCATTGGGTGTTCAGAAAACTGATTGTCAAAATTCAACAGTTCATAAGGCAGAAAACATTGAGGAAACCATTCAACCATCTAAATCTATTAATGAATCAGAAATTTCAAATATTGATTTGCAGCTTGCTACTGCTGTGATTTTTACATCAGTGTCATGATTGTTTACCCTGGAAAATCTAAGAATACAAAAGGAGAATATTGTATTGGTTTTACATCCCTAAAGCATTAAGATTAGCTGAACACAAAAGTAAAAGGGAATCGGTTTTAGCTACTGTTTGGATTTGAAGAAGGAATTCAGAAATATGAGTATTCTCAGATCAGACAACCTTATGGAAAAGGTCTTATTATTTTTATGTATTTGTAAGTTAGTTTGTGTATCATATTCTCAGTGATTGATGGGTATGGAGTTATGTTTTAGCCCAGCTTAGTTCAAAATCCTAAATTTGCTATAAGGTAGCATTCATTGTTTTCTACATAGCCAATCAAATTCTTACACAGATTTTCTCTTGTAATATATATCTGAAAGTTATATGTTAAACCTAGCACAGACTTGTACTGTTTCATTAATTGAGGATGGTAGCAATCTATTAAGTCCATGAGTCTATGCTAACAGAGGTAGAGGGTGAATGATTGTCAAAATTCAACAGTTCATAAGGCAGAAAACATTGAGGAAACCATTCAACCATCTAAATCTATTAATGAATTAGAAATTTCAAATATTGATTTGCAGCTTGCTACTGCTGTGAGTTTTACAGTAAAATAGCTTGCAAAATGTACAATCTTGCAGGTAATATTTGAATTCCATAGTTTAGAGATTTCAGAAATGCAGAATTCATTTGAAAAACTAAGGAGTTTCTGTGATGCAGGGGGAGAGAGATTCAGCTATACAACAACTTGCTATTATCCATGATCAACTTAGAAAGTTGGTCCAGCAGCAAGAGAGGATGACTGAGCATAGTGAAGAGCTAGTTGATCGTCTGCGGCATGCAGAGTCCAGTGAAGTTGGAGAAGAAAACATGCAATCTTTTGTGGCATTGGACATCCTGGTCGCTGACTGTAGCAAGTTCATGAAACATTTGCAGAAAGCATTGGATGAAAGATCACAGTTTGAACCCACTATAAGAGAACTTGAGTCTGTTTTGTTTTCAAAGGACCAAGATATTCAAGATATGAATGTTAAGTTAGTTGAGCTATCTCAGAAATGTGCCCAACTTGAAGAGATTAGTGGTAAGTGCACAGTACTGGATGAAAAATGCACTGAAATGGCTTTTCAAGCAGCCCAAAATGCAAATGAAAGAGATTCCTTACATTTGGAGGTAGATGCCCTTAGAAAATCTCTTTCAGAAAAGGAAACATTAATGAAAGCTTCTTCAGAATTTTATTCTGACTTGAAACACCAGTTTGACACTACCATAGAGAAGTTAATAGCTGCCAGCCTGCCATTGAGGAAGTCATTCAAGATGAGACTTTGGCATCTGTTCCTTGCTCGGAGAGAATGTCTTATCTGGAGACAAGCCTCCTTTTTCTTATTGAGGAGTATAAGGTAGCTTTTTCACTGATATGGTTTAGGCACCTCAGCCTCTTGCAACATAAAGTGGTCTCACAACTATTTCAGCTACGACCAACAATGACAAAAAGGTGAAATTTTGGAGTTGTCTCTGTTTAATTGAATGGACTGTGTGCCTTGACAAAAAAGTAAGTGACATGTTGAGGTAACATATGAACAACTCAATTACGAACACCTAGCAGAAATATCTTCTCATTATTAATTATGGATACTCTACATGGAAAATGAAGTAGATAATGTAGCTCTGAGATGATGAGAAAATTCAACCTAACAGTGATGTGCTATCATTCGCAGAAAATAAACAGTGATATGAAAGCAAGATCCACAACAACCCCAAATCAGTGTCAAGTCAAGTCAGATAAGGTTTGCTTTTTTATTCTGACTTGAAACACCAGTTTGACACTACCATAGAGAAGTTAATAGCTGCCAGCCTGCCATTGAGGAAGTCATTCAAGATGAGACTTTGGCATCTGTTCCTTGCTCGGAGAGAATGTCTTATCTGGAGACAAGCCTCCTTTTTCTTATTGAGGAGTATAAGGTAGCTTTTTCACTGATATGGTTTAGGCACCTCAGCCTCTTGCAACATAAAGTGGTCTCACAACTATTTCAGCTACGACCAGCAATGACAAAAAGGTGAAATTTTGGAGTTGTCTCTGTTTAATTGAATGGACTGTGTGCCTTGACAAAAAAGTAAGTGACCTGTTGAGGTAACATATGAACAACTCAATTACGAACACCTAGCAGAAATATCTTCTCATTATTAATTATGGATACTCTACATGGAAAATGAAGTAGATAATGTAGCTCTGAGATGATGAGAAAATTCAACCTAACAGTGATGTGCTATCATTCACAGAAAATAAACAGTGATATGAAAGCAAGATCCACAACAACCCCAAATCAGTGTCAAGTCAAGTCAGATAAGGTTTGCTTTGATAGCCATTTCATTGACTTCAAAAGGAAACAATCTGTCAAATCCCTATAATGGATGTGCCATTTCAAAACAAAAAGCAATGCTACCAAGGGATTGGAAAAATTTACTCAAGGAGGGCAAGAGATTTGCAAATGTTAAGATATCCCAATTATCGGAGCAGATAGAAAAGTAGGGTCGGTTCTAAAGAACGTATTTTTCTCTAGGTAAACAAATCACCTACAAGACTTTGGGAGAGAATGAAAATCCTCAGCCATGAACATATTGCACTTCTGTTGGATACGTCACTAATGCATAGATTTGATTCTTTGGTTGACCAAGATATTAACATCATAATTCCTACTCAAATTTTGCATGGCAGAATCCTTAAACACTGCATATTTTGCAAATGACAGATATGGTGGAAATTCATATATCTGTATTGTTCAGAGTTTTAAGAAGCACATGTATCTAAGAATCCAGGAACCTGAGTTAAGAGAAACGAGAAGTTTAGGGATCTGTTTTAAAGGTCATTATGCAAGCAAAGAAATCAAAAGCAGGTACCAGGGATATATGAATGACTTTTCTGCTTGTGAAAGTTGAAGAATACCAATTTAATCACTCGGAGGCTGGTCGGGAATTGGCAAAAATCTCATGCTTTCTCTCATTAGAATAGTACTGTTCTCGACATTCAAGCACACACTTTACAAATTTTGTAATTCAAACAGTGAAATAATTCAAACAGCGAAAGTATTTCAGCATCAGGAATTTCAACGAACAGTGAAATAATTCAAACAGCGAAAGTATTTCAGCATCAGGAATTTCAGCACAGAAAAATCAATGCATGATACCGTTGACCGGATAGAGAGTTCGTACCTTGGAGGACTTGGATCATAACTGGATACTTGACAAACCCAGAAAGCATGTAAGCTTATAGAAGAGACAGCTATGTAGTATGAACAGTAGGAAAACGTAAACGAGGAGGGTTTGATAGCTGTGGGTCGAACCTTAAATAGCTACTAATCCACTGAATCATGGAGGCCAAATAACTGTCGACAAAGAATCTCTGCGAAGAGTCTCATCGCCACCAGGCAGTCTATGCGAAGGCAGCAGAAGAGTCTTATCGCAGAGTCTCTTTGCCAGCATGCGAAGGCAGCAGAAGAGTCTTATCGCAGAGTCTCTTTGCCAGCAGGCAGTCTATGCGAAGGCAGCAGAAGAGTCTCATGGCCAGCAGGCGAGCTCTGGCTTTTCATGGCCCATTACCATGGGAAAATATCATTTTTTTTATAAATAAAACAGATTAAATGAACGGCCGAAAACACTCCAATCATCTAACACACAAAATCAATGGCTCACGATCGCACACGTCACATTTTAGGGAGATCTTTCTCAGAGGGAACGCCTTACGACGTAAATATATATAAGCTGTTTATCGTTCATACATAATGTTCTGTAACCAAGACAAAATCGGTCATATGACCCAAAAACTCAAAAGTGCTAGGGGGCACCCTAGCCTAGTGATGCTCATGATAGCACGTCACGACCTGTGCAATCATGCGCAAGAGACGAGTCCATCGTCTAGGCACACCAGTAGTATGCCGTTGCAACTGTAAAGGTAACTCATCAATCCTCAAATCGCGAATGCCGAGAGTAAGGCTCTCAACCTGCTCCTGCACAGCTGTAAGGGTCTCGGCTACGTCAAGGTCACGGAGAATAACTCTCCCAGCAGTCTCCCCTGCTGGGGCAGCAACTGGCACTCTTGGGCGAACTGCTGGACGAACAAGACCAACATCTGCATGCACACATGATTTTGATTAAAGTCTTGATAGAATAAAGCACAAGGACATTATAAATAAGAACAGTAAACAGTAATATGGTCGAAGATTTTACCAATAGCGCCCCACTATTCGCCATCCGGTAGTACCAAGTCCGGATCACCTCGGAAATCCATACCAACATATGGATACTCGGAATAGACCATCTCCTGACGCTCGAACCACCTGAAGAAGGTATCAGTAAAAGAAATCTGAGATTGACCAGCATGCCTAGACATGTGATCAACCCATCTCTGCATGCGTGGCTCGGTAGGAGAAGGCAAGTCGAGTGCAATATACTGAGGCTGCATTAGTGGTATTTTCTCCAAGGCAAAGGCAGTCAGAATAGAACCAAATCCAAAGTTCTTCAGCTTCCCGTACTTTACCTTGTTCAACTGACTTTTCATCTGAAGAAGCACTGCATCACACCAGTTGAATACTTTCAGTTGGAGACACTCCAAGGCATGCTGCACATAAGATCTGTTGGCAACATGTAGAGATGCGCTACCGACCATCCTACCAATAGTATACAGAATGGACCTGAGAGACCTATCAGTAATCTCACGGATAACAACCTTGCCGTCTCTGCTCGGCTGGGACCCCTCCCTGCAATACTGGCGGACATAATCTCTCACGGAATCATTCCCTCTGGCCGAACCTGACAAAGAAATGGGGGCACCCCGCCTTGACAAACCAGTCAAGAAGTAAATGTCTACCACGGTCAAAGGGATGGATTTTCTCCTGATCTGAAATACTTGGTTAATAGGATCCCAAGCATCAAGCATATACTGCAGTAAAGAGATCTGTGCTCTCATACTAGAGATACGGAAGAACTTCAGCAGGCCACAGTTCCGCAGCGCGTTCACCGTGACAGGGTCATGGAGGGCAATCATGTCCTCCTCTTCATGTTCTCGTTCTCGCCATGTGAGGGTCATTTTGCTTAAAAGTCCCTGCAAAACAAACAAGAGAAAGAGTAAGCTCCTGGATTTGATGAGAAACTGGAAAAATTTCATCAAAAACTGTGCAATAGAACTGATTTTCTATGATCAACGCAATTGGCAAGTGTCCTACCTGCGTTGAAGGTCAAATTGCCTTAAGGCAGCTTGACATTCAACACAGGTTTCGAATGGACTGCCTGCGCTGATGGCAGAGTGCCCTAGTAAAACCCCAGGGGCTCATGGGAACAGGAAAACATGCACAGAATGGAAAAAGGAAACCATGAAAAGAAAGAGCTAGAGTTTAGCTCCTACCTGGTCCAGACAGAGCCGAAAATCATCCGCAGAATCTCCCGGAATCAGCTGGTGAAAATCAAGGGGGAAGAGGCACCTCCAAAGCTCCAACAAACCAAGTTCAAATGAAATGGTAAAATGAGAGGTAAAAACACCTTTTAATTGCTTTTTACGTAGTTCAAAGAAAAATATTAGGGTTCTAATCTCATTTCCATTCAAATATTATTCATTTCTAACTAGTTTGATGCAGCAATTGAGGATACAGTACTATCTTTGAAAAGGGCAAAGCGAGTCATGGTAAAAATCAAAGATTTGACCATATAATATCGAGCAGTTTTAGCACAAAGTTCATGCTCGTTAAAAAATAAACGCAAGATTCGAGCAGTTTTAGCACATAGTTCATGCTCGTTAAAAAATAAACATAAGTTCGAGCAAATGTTTCCACCCGCGTTTAAGCTCGTTAAAAAATGAACTATCCCGGTAAATAACCACTGTGAATGTAATATCATCAGCCATTAAAGCCTTGGTCGTGTTTGCACCATCACCTCCACTTTTCCTTTGGCCGATCGTTCACCTCCATACGATTGTTTACCCATTTTGAGGAACAGCTGCGAAGAGTGATTTCACCTAGCCATCCTTGTGACACTGCCGTGATTGGAAAATTCCAACCTGTACCTGGAATCAGCTGCTATCCCTGTTTATCACTCGTTCCTCAAAAGACGAGTCTTCTTTAAGCTCTTTTCAACTGACTCATAAAATATGAAAAGATTGCCAAGTTTTGGCCTTCCAGCTCATTAAAGGACAGGAAGAGCTATCCTTCCTCTAGATTTTAATCTTTTTGGACCTGAGGGATTATTGCACAAAAAGATCGAGCGCTAGTTTTATTCGGCTCGTTAAAACTATCAAAAACTCATCCCTTCTGTATTGTTTTATACTTTTTCGGACTTAAGGGATTAGATGACGAAAAAGGAATTTTGGAGTTGACTTTATGTACCTTTTCAGACTCTCTAAAAATGAAAAGGACCGAGTTATCCTTGTCGTTAGACTCGTTAAAATCATTAAATAGCGACAAACTTGTCTTTACACGAGAACGAGTTTCACTATCGCTAGGCTCGTTAAAACATAGCGATGGGCTTGCCCGAAGGGCAGGTTATAGAACAAGCATATGTTATCCTCCTCAAGCTTGACAAAAATAAAGAGGTACTGGTCAGCAATGACTGGGGAAAAATTGGGAGAAACTAAAGAAAACTTTGATGGTAGCAAGTCGCTCTTGAACATGACACTTTTCCTCCGTACCACAATCGGGTTGGGTTGTTTCATTCACCGGTCACATCACCATGGTCTCGCCATACCATCCATATTTGGGGTAATGCTACCGATCCATCGCATCAGTGTCGCCATATGTTCAAGAGAAGTCGTTCAGAAAGAGTCAACCATGTCCCATCCACTGCCATACATTATCCTTCATCCATTCATGACCGCCACCCTAAATCATATGTCACAGATCGTTTTCACCTCCATTAAAATCATTAGCTCCGTTCCGTGTCACTGATGTGGGATTCATTAAGGCCCTCCTGTGACGGATCACTTCTTGTCGACATCAGCTCATTATCCAAGAAGTTGATCTAGGAACAACCCCTTCAGTACTTTGAAGCTTGCATGCCACAATGGCAAGTTTCTCACTTCCGGCAACAGGTATACATCAATGACCTTCGACCGAAAGATTTTGCGTGGTGTTCGACGCCAAGTCCTTTATTCACACCACGTGAATTGTACTGCAGTACCTTGAGGGTCATTATCATTATCGGTGATTCCTCTCGCGCTTGTTAACGGTTTACATCATTGACCGGTAATCAAGCGATGTCTTTCCATGTTCGACTTCAGAACATTTCTCACATGGATCGACTTGTACTTAGGGTGAAGATCGAACGAGTTTGAAGACCCCGGATCTAGTTTCATCCATCCGGGCTACGATATATATTCAGGAAAGATAAAGACATTGACATGTACATCATTGCAGCAGATAATCATCCTACTCAAAGGATGATAATTTCATCAAAATTATCAGTCTACCATCAGACGATTGTCTGTTCTATGTACAGAAAAATGTATTTATAAAGATGAGCATGGGAATGCCCGCCTCAGCTAGATCATGAAAGCAATATGAATAATAATGTATTGTATTGTATCTTATTACAGGTCTCCTCTCAGCATTGGATGAACTTCGGATCCCCCTGATAAAGCATTTCACCCGATAAACAGCCTCATACTTTAGGGGGCAACTGTTATAGACATTTTTGTGCCTTACAGCATTGAGCATGAAATGTCCATAATCTAAGGGATCCAAAGTCCCTAAACA
The DNA here is from genome assembly GCA_031772625.1 of Pinus tabuliformis. Taxonomy (NCBI): domain Eukaryota; kingdom Viridiplantae; phylum Streptophyta; class Pinopsida; order Pinales; family Pinaceae; genus Pinus; species Pinus tabuliformis. The sequence continues at coordinate 786,409,996 of CM062820.1, read as the reverse complement.
TGTTGTTCCTACCCCTAGAGGAACAAGGCTAACAAACCACAACAATTCACAGAAGTTCTCCACCAGAAACTGCTCAGAAACAAGTCAATTCAGGATCATTTCAGTGGCTACACTAGCTGTCTGCGCTGAATGTCAAAGCCAACACTGGCTATCTGCGTTGAATGTCAACTGGAACAAAGGCTACCTGCGTTGAACGAGAGTGGACAAGTGGCAGGCTCATTTCTCAAGGTGTCAAGACCCAGGAAGCTTCCAAAATGACACTTGCCTCAGGGAATTCGACTGGTGATGAGTAAGAGGTTCCAAATCTCCAAGTGGAAGCAAGAACCTCCAAGTGGACTCAAGAACTGATAGAGGGAGAGGACACTAGTCAGATCTCAAGCTGACTCATCCTCTCTCCAAACATCTATATATGGATCTCTCCTCCATGAGATCTAGAGGCTGGAATTTTGTTATTGCAAAGAATTGCTGTTGGTTTGAGACTGGAACCATTGGGTGCTTAATGATTTGAAGGGGGAAAAGAGAGGAATTCCTTTCGCTGGGAAGGAGATGCTGGATTGGAGCCCTCTGGGTTGTATCTCTTCCTGAACCTTGTTATTCATCAATAAAGCTATCTTGGTTTCTCCTATATGCTGATGTATTTTGATGTATGAATGTATTAGTGTATTTGGTTTATTTATAATCCTAAACTAGTTATGAATGTGAATATCTGTCTTTGTGTAGTGTTCTTCTCTTGTCTCAAGTAGCTGTTCTCTTGTCGCAAGTAGTTGTTCTCTTGTGATCTTGCAGGAAGTTGTAGCTGGATAAGCAAGAAGGCAAGTAGCTGTGAACACCCAAAGAGAAGGGAGATTGGATCGAGGGACAAACGGAAGACACCGGTAAGTCTATTGATCTCTCTTCTTTCACATTTCATAAAGGAAGAAACCAGTATAGCTGTACTCATTTGTTGCTAAGGCACTGTCACACCTTAGGTGGATAGGATCGTCCTGCATAGGAATTTTTCCCCACAACACTAAGAAACTGACCGACTATTTTGAGATATATGAAATTGACATTGTTGATGTTCAAATGAGATTTTTTGTTTAGAGTCTGACTGGGGAAGTTAGAACTTGGTTTAGATCTTTAGCCCCCCAAAGTATAGATAGCTTAAGAATTCTCTACCAACAATTCTTGAATAGGTGGGAGAAAAGGAAGGACCCCCTTCAGATTTTATCTAAATATGAGAACCTTAAAAGGGGACCTCATGAAACCGTTCAGGACTATTGCACTAGGTTCAATAGTGTTTATAGTGCCATTCCACTCGACCTTAGACCCCCACCTGGTTTAGCACTGATCAAATTTCCTGATGGATTTGATTCAGATATGGATTTCCAGTTAAGAGAAAGGAACCCCCCCACTCTGGAAGAAATGCAGAGTGTAGCAATAAGTGTTGAGGCTAACCTACTTTCCAAAAGAGCCAAAGCTAGGAATGAGAGAAGAATAACTACAAAGGAAGAGAATACACCCTTTGAACAAAAGATGGATGCCATAGTTAAAGGAATGGATAGATTGTTGGATAGAGTTGAAATAATTGAAAGAAAATCTCCTTGGGATGGCCAGCAAGCTAATTCAGGGAGAAATCCTAACTTTAGAAAAAATCAGAATCAAAATGTTGGTAAGCATATTCCTGACCAGAATATCATACCACCTTTCCAACAAAACTATGTAGAGGCCTCCCAATTAGAAGACCTTGAACAAGACACTCATATAAATTTAATGGGTCTAGATGATGAGGAAGATGTCTTCCTAACTCAGGATGACCAAGAGTCCCATGTGATGCAACAATTCAAAACCCAAACAGGAGAGTCATTTGATTTCAGACAGGGATATGACTCTGCTATTTTAGAGGTACATAAGCAGTATAATTTAAGAAGCAGAAAAAGTACTGATAACCTGGAACCAAACAAGAAAATAGGTTCTAATCAACCTAAAAAAGGTAAAACAGTTCCAGTGACAAAAAAACTTCAAATTCTTTCTAAAACAAATCAAAATCCTTCTAGCCCCACCATAGAAGATGTGTCTGATAATCAACCCAACAATGAACAACCTTCCACTTCACTTCCCTCCAAGGAAAAAATAGAAGATTCTCAAAAGATCAGATTAGACAAATCAGCAAAGGATGTCCCAAATCCTAAAAGAGAAGAAAACATAGAAAACACTGCTGCCAGAAACCCAAAAGTTCAAACAGACAAAGTAATCCTGCCATTTAATCTTGGAGCAGAGGTGGCCAAGCTTAAGATTTCAGTTCCTTTGGCAGAATTGGAAAAACATGATGTTTACAGGTCTCAGATAAACAAATCAATTAATATCATTGAAAATGAAGATTCTATGAATCTCTTTGATGACCAGCCCAAGTTGATTTTTGGCCCTGAAGTAAATGGTAAACCACTGGAAGGAGGAATACCACCCTTCTATGTCAGTCTCAATATCCATGACAAAATTTTGCATAATGCCATGTTCGACTCTGGTGCTTCGCACAATCTCATGCCCAAATCTGTTATGGAGAAACTTAACTTAGACATCACTAGACCCTATAGGGATTTATTTTCCTTTGATTCCAGTCAGGTGAGGTGTTTAGGGCTTATAAAGGATTTATGTGTTGCGTTGGTTCAATATCCTCCTAAAACTATACTTATGGACATAGTGGTAGCAGACATTCCACCCAAGTATGGCGTGCTGTTGTCCAGATCCTAGGGTGCCAAACTTCAGGGGTCTCTACAATTAGACATGTCATATGCTACCATAGCTGTTTTTGGACAACCAAAGAAGCTATATAGAGAAACTTTAATGAAGTATGTAGTGAGTAGTCAAGAGAAGCCTCAAAATTTTTCCATTTACTCAGTGCATTATGATATGGATTCCTTCATTCTCTATAATGCAGAAACTAATCCAGAAGATATTCCAAATGGTATAACAACAAAACCAAAAGAAATTGTAAAAGAAAGGTCAACTGTCCAAATTCAAGAGATATCAAATAACAAATAAAATCCAGATACCTTAGCTAAGAAAGACTACACTACCCCGGATACAAATTATGAACATGAAATTTTATGGCATTTAGAGTTTGATGGTTCAGTAAACAAACTAGGTGCAAGGGCAGGTGTATGGGTCTATAACTTAGAGAATGATCATGCAGAAGGACATGCCTATAGGTTGAATTTCAAATGTACAGACAATATGGCAGAATATGAAGCACTCCTGCTAGGCCTCAATCTAGTTAAAATATTAGGAGCTATAAGGGTATCAATCATGGGATATTCTGAATTGATAGTTAAAAAAATTAATGGAGTTTACATAACCAGAGATCCTAGATTAGGACTTTACAGAGGTACAGTTGTAGAAATCCTTAACACCTTTTTAGAAACCAAGCTTGCAACCATTCCTAGAAAACATAACATGCAAGCTCATAACCTAGCTACATTTGCCACCACTTGCAAATTGCCTTTTCAACCCAATCACTAGTATACTGCTGAGGTTAGGCACATGCCAGCCATACCTGATAATCTTAAGAACTGGCAAGTTTTTTAAAACGATAAGCAGATTAGTCACTTTCTAACATTATATGAGGAATTTTCTAGCATTAATATTGATGTAGACACAGTTTTAGATTTTGATCATACTAATGAGTTAGACATTAACAAATTGGAAGAAAACTCAATAAACATGCTTCACCCTACTAAATTTATGAAAACAGATATTCAAGACTTACATCAAATGGATATTGATGAAATAATTAATGATGAAACTGAAGTCATAAATCTCAAAGATAATCATTTACCCAAGGGATTGACTCCTTTGGAGGACTTATTTGACTCCAACGATATTCCTAAAAAGCCTAATATGGAGCCCTTGAAAGCAAACATTGAAGAATGCAACATAGGAACTCAAGAGAACCATAAGCTGATAAAATTGTCCAAATCATTACCCCCTGATGAAAAGCTAAAATATATTGAGCTAATGAAAGAATTCCAGGATGTTTTTGCTTGGACTTATGAAGAATTAAAATCCTACGATATCAATATTATACAACACACTATCCCTTTGAAAGAAGATCATAAACCTTTTAGGCAGAAGCTAAGAAGAATTAATCCTGTTTTACTACCTTCCATTGAAAAAGAGATCAAACGAATGTATGAAGCAGGAATCATTTCCCCCATTAGGTTTTCAGATTAGGTATCTAATCTTGTCCCTACAAGAAAGAAAACAAGAGAAATCAGACTACGTGTCAACCTTAGAAATTTGAACAAAGTCTCGCTTAAAGACAACTATCCCTTACCTAAAATGGATCACATACTGCAAAGGGTAGTATGTTCCACAAGAATTTAGCTTTTAGATGGATTCTTGGGTTACAACCAAATTTTAGTCCATCCTGATGACCAAGCGAAAACTGCATTCACAACACCATGGAGCACCTTCATGTATGTCAAAATGCCTTTTGGGCTAAAAAACGCAGGAGCCACCTTTCAAAGGGCAATGGATATTGCCTTTGCAAAGGAAATGCATAATTTTCTGGTTATATACCTTGATGATATAGCAATTTTTTCTAAGTCATATCAACAATACCTGGATCATCTTAGGCAAGTTTTTCTTAAATGCAGGAAATATGGTATCTCTCTGAACCCAAAGAAATCTTTATTTGGTTTGGAAGAAGGAAAACTGTTAGGCCACATTATCTCTAAAGATGAAATCTAGATTGACCCAACCAGGATTGAAGCTATCTTGCAAATAACTCACCCTAGAAACATTAAATAACTTCAGGCATTTTTAGGGAAAATAATTTTTTTAAGAAGATTCATCTCTAACTTAGCCGAATTAATTAGATTATTGAATAACATGTTGAAAAAAGATTCAACTATTAAGTGGATAGTAGAGGTTAAACAATCTTTCGAAGAAATAAAATTAGCCTTAACTCGAACACCAGTCCTTACAAGCCCAAAGTTTGACAGATACCTCATGATCTTTTCCTTTGCATCAGAACACACCATAGCTGTAGTTTTACTACAAAAGGATGATCAAGGATGTGAAAAACCAATAGCCCTTTTCAATAAAGCTCTCAGAGATGCCTCATTAGAGTATAAAACAATGGAGAAACAAGATTTTTCTTTGGTAAAAGCTATTAAGGATTTCAGAGTGTATATTTTGTATTCTCATGTAATAGCTTATGTTCCCAATGCTGTAGTCAAAGATATCCTGACTTAGGATGGAGTTGATGGAAAAAAGGGAAAATTGATAGCTAATATTTAGAATATGATATAGAGATAAAAACTACCAAGTTAATTAAACGTTAGGGGTTGGCCAAACTTATGGAAGAAACAAATTGCCAAGCCCTAGACATATATCTTATTGCAAAACTGGATAACGAACAAGAGATGGCTACTCCACAGATCGACCAGACCTTTTTAGACTCACCTTGGTATGCTAATATAATATATGTCTTAAAAAACTTTCAGGCTCCTCCAGGGTTATCGAGAACTAAAAGTAGGTTTTTGAAAATGAAAACCTTGAAGTTTTGCATTATGGATAATACTTTATTTTGGAAAAATCGTGAAGGTATTTTGTTGAACTGTTTATTAAAAGAAGAAGCTGACAAAGTACTCCAAGAATTTCATGCAGGGGATTGTGGTGGACATCTCTACTGGAAGTCATTTGTTGACAAAATTCTAAGAGCTGGGTTTTATTGGTCAACCTTGTTTGTAGATGTTAAAAAATTTGTAACTTCCTGCCATAAATGCCAGATCTTCAAAGGCAAAAGAAAAATTTTATCCTTGCCTTTGAAACCTATTTCCACAGAAAAACCTTTTCACAATGGGGTCATGACTTCATTGGAGAAATCCATCCACCCTCTTCTGCTCAGCATAAATGGATACTCACTGCAACTGATTACTTTACCAAATGGATAGAAGCTATCCCCTCTAGACAAGCCACTGATACTGTAATAATAGGTTTTCTAGAGGCTAGCATTCTGTCTAGGTTTGGTTGCCCTGACAAAATCATCACAGATAACGCTGCAACCTTCAAGTCAAAGAAAATGATTGATTTTTATCACAAGTATCATATAACACTTGGTCATTCCATAGCTTACTATCCTCAAGGGAATGGACTTGCAGAATCCTCCAATAAAAGTCTAATAAATATTATCAAAAAACTATTGGAAGACAATAAGAAAAGTTGGAACAAGAAGTTAACTAATGCTTTGTGGGCTGATAGGCTTACAACTAAGAAATCCATTGGAACTAGTCCCTATGAGCTAGTGTATGGAATGGAGGCAATTTTCCCCTCATCTTCAAGAGTTCCAGTCGTGAAATTAGTTCAAGAAGCCCAAGTGGAACCAATTGATATACAGAGGAGAGTTAAGCAAACTATCCATTTACAACAAACTAGGGAGGAAGTTTACAACAGAGCCCAAGTACTGGAAGAAAAACTTAAGAAGATTTTTGACAAAAGGACCAAAGCAGAAGACTTCAATCTCGGAGACAAAGTGTTAACGTGGGATTTAAGAATAGAGGAAAAATGGAAACATGGGAAGTTTCACTTCCTGTGGAAAGGCCCATACATAATATATGCCTTCAGAGGAAATAATTCATATTTTCTTAATGAATTGGATGGCATAGAGATCGAAGGAGGACCAGTCAATGGTCGAATGTTGAAGCACTACATTGACCTAGTTTACTAATTTCACCAATTCAGTTGTACATACTATATCCTTCATAATGTTCAGTATTGATTGGATGGTAAAGTTTTGAAGTTGAAGCCAGAAGAGAAGGCCTTAAGCTTCAGAAGTATTACTGTTATAGATACAAATAAAGCAGCAGGAAAAAGGAAGATTTACAGAGTACAATCAAAGTCTTTCAAAGGACATTGATTTACAGTTCTTTACTTTCCACCAGGAAAATCCATCCCCAAGTGGAGCCACTATTATGTTCCCATACCAATAGGTGTCATATAGCATTATTGACTTGGTTTAGCTCTAAAATATGTACATAGCTTTGCTTGTTACAAATGTTTTCCATATTTGTAAAAAATCAAAAAATTAAAAAATGTAAAGAGGGTATATCCTAGAAAAAGAATAAAATGACAAAATAATAATGAAAAGGTCGGAAAAAATGAAAGAAAATGAACCCCAAAGGAAAAGAAAAGACCATGAAAGTGTGCAAGTCCAAATGCCACTACTTTTTACTATTTGAATAAATGATTGTGTGAAACTTGTTACTTATGCCACAATCCATGGTGACCAAATAGTTTAATCTTGGTTATTCCATGTTTTGAATTTCCATTTTGATAGATAGAGAATAAATATCTGACCAAACAGTTTAATCTTGGCAGATAAGTAGATAGGTAGAGTGAATAAAAGGAGCTCAACAGTTTAATTTGATCCCTCGGATGTAATAAGGTTAGACTTAGTTAGAATACCATTGTAAAAGAAAAGAAAAGGTTTTGATAAGGGTTTTCCAGTTTAAGTGCACCCTAATAAAGAGAAGTAAAAAAGGTAGGATAACTAGGTAGGGTAAGTAGATGAATGGTTGCAGAATTATGTATGATGAATGATTATCCAAATATCAAGTCATATACTTTCATCATCAAAAGTACTTAAAGATATGGATGACAATGAAGACATTTACATCATAGACAAAAGTCAAACTGATTAACCTCCTCACTCATTTTTCCCTAAATTTTACTAATTTCCCATAAGTACTAAAAGCACCAACAACTTGAAAGTTAAAGGGGCTCAGAGCATTTCTCTGACTTCTGGAGGGACTAGACCCTCGACCCAATAACTTGTAAGGCCTAAGTACTAAAACCCATTCATCAAATTTCACCCACTTCATAATTCATTCATTCCCTTCAAATCCTTTTCCTAAAGTAAAAACACTCTTTTACTTAAGAAAAACAAATAGTTCTTTGTAAAAACCCCCCAAACACATTTTAGCCTAAGTCATAATGTTGGATGATGAATGTATTTTCAGAAACATCTACTTAGCGCATTTTATTTTTCCATGGTCATATTAACTATTAATTCTTATTATTTATTTAACTCCCAAAACAAAATACCCTTTCCCATATTATTAATAAAAATACCAAAAAAAAAATAAATATCCCTTCCCGATGGTTTGAAACATAAACCATAATAGAGTTAATTGAGTTGGATTAATTAATTGAATCATGGTTAATTAAGAGCCATAACCCCTGACATATTAAAAAGGGATTAATTAGTCATCTCGATTAATTAATAACCTCTCTGCCAATACCATCATACCTGATATAATTAAAGTCATTTAATTATTTCGATTATGCCATCGGGCCCCCTCCATTAACTCCCTAACACTTTCCGCTGCCGACTACTGCACGATCTGCCTTCCCTCATCTGACAGCTCTCGCTCATATCGCACGGGCCTTTTGGTCGAACGTTAAATGTGCGATACAAGTTGTTTTGAATTTTCATCGATGTTACGTGTCATCCAATTTGTGGCATCACGTGACCCTCCACCAAAACCACCAACCTCCCAAAAGCAGTGCGATATATCCTGCTTACTGCTTCTGCTAAATGACAAAGTGTCCCATCGGTCAGTTGCCGCCAACTGTTGTTTTCCCATTCACCCACCAAATTCCAAAAAGTCATTGACTTTGTGCATAAAAACAAAAATACTCATTGTTTTCCTTTTTCCGAGAAAAGAGATTACTATCTTCCATGCACGCATAGAGTACATCCAGACTAGCAACTGAATCCCAACCATCAACCACCATCAGTTGCTGAACTCCAGACCACTGCAGACTGTTGTGCGCACTCAGCAAGCATTCATCACAACCATTTGCCCTTTCAGTTGACCATAACCAGGTATTTACCACATTTCCTTCTCAAAAACCCTGTTTTTGTACTGAAACCTCCACCAAATTACTCTAACTCAAGTAATTCAGTACAATTAAGCCATGTCTTGGCCCTTAGGCTTCCCAAGCACCTTTTTATCCAAAATCCTTGAAAACCCCAAACTTCCTTCCTTGAATACACAAGAAACAAGGATGGAAGCTCTTGTTTCCCTAAATGTCACTCCAATCACTACTCCCCACAGGGATTTGAACTACCTTCCCTTGGCCGATAAAGAATTTCAAATTAAGGACCTTACTTTTGATGAAACCCCCTTGAAGCTACATTGCAGATATCGGGACAATTATCTAAACAATATTGATAAAATAGGTCTTTGGGAGTCATACCTACCTAAATACCAATTCCCCACTGTCCATATTTTCCCAAATATTGTCCACCAATGCCATGCAAACTACAACCCCAATCTGAGAGCTGTAATGTCCCCTAACCAGGAAATCCTTTTCACCATTACAGTCGAGTCTATAAATGAAATGTTGCAATTACAGCCTGTCCAGGACCTCACTCCCCTTTCCATTACCGATTTACTTGAGAAATCTTCAAGACTGTCCAGTTCCAAAATTAACCAATTCAGTCAGACCTTCATTGAAGAATAATACAGATCAAAAGACCCTCCTCATTACATGTCATGTGCCTTTACTAATCTAGGCAGGGATATTGTTACCATTTTTGCTTGCATTCTGGGTTTTACCACAAATGAGTATGTAGATGAAATGACCTTTGCCTACATGACAATTTTCACCCCTGGCCAACCTCCTGCAACCAAATATGACTATGCCTCATTCATTGCTGACAAGATGCATGACCAATTCATTAGATTAGAGAATAAGAGGGTAGTTAAATATTCTTCAGTCCTATATCATCTTTTCCTCTACTATCAAGCTGATAAATTCCCTTTCTCTTTACAAAAGCTTGACACCAGAGGAAACCCTAGGTCAGTCATCTTCTGGGCTTCCATTTTTCATTGTTCCCATTCTTCTCCCCATCCTTATACACATTTTATTGATCAATTTGTGCATCCTGTAACTACCATGTTGATAGGAAGTCCCCCTCCTAGAATCAATGATGATATTAAGATAATTCTTCAGTTATCCAAGCAATACAAGGTTGGGGACTGGTAATTATACCAGAACCATACTGAGATCAGGATTTATGGGTGTGAGTTGCCTCTCTTTAAACTGCCTAAATACCTTCCCATGAGATTATTTTCCCTGGAGTACTGTAGGAAAATGATCAATTCTTATGAAATCCACTTTATGAAAGCTAAGAAGAAAGCTCAGTTAAGGATAAAGGATCACCTAGGCCCATTTGTTTGCAACAATAGAAGAGCAGGGAAGAGGTAGAGGAAATCCTTGAGAGAATGAAATTGAAAAAGAGTTTCATCTGGCCTTATGATCCTCACAGCTTCATCTGTGACTGAAGACAAAAGCATAAGCTGTCCCCCTACATTCACCATAGAATTCTAGAGATAGAACAATATGCTAATCAAAATGAATGGGTGGAGGGAACACTTATAGAACATGATAGTGAACAAGTTGAAGTAGAAAATGTCATGAAAGATTTGGAAAGGAGACTTGATCTAGATTCCTTTGGGCATGGCTGCTACCATTGGTTTCAATAAGACCACTGCTCACTAGATGGAACCCATCTCTGTCCCTGATTTGACCATATTTTTTAACTTCAACAACCAAATTAATCAAGTTGAAATATTCTTTTGATCACAAATCTAAATATGTATGGATCAAATAAATTTCATGAGCAAGTTTCTTTGAAGAGTTATCTTCATGCAAGAGAAGAGATGATGAGGGATGGAAAGAGTACTAAATGATTTTATTCTTTTCATTTTCATCATGGATAATATCACCACCCCATGTCAATTGAGAAGTTAACTCGTTGTGTCATGCGGAAAGAGTCAATTTTGCGGAAAAAACTGACCTCCCTAGAAGCTAAGGCTTTCTAGTGACAAACAAGACAATCAAGCACTATCTTTCCCTAAATATGCATTTAAAATACAAGCAACCAGGTGTTTAAAGCATACCTTTAGTCCAACGCTGTTTGTAGCAGTCCAGCCTCTCCAATCCAGATGAGCTCCTCCTTCTCTTCGAAACCTGCATTCACTAACAAGCAAATGATTACATAGCACCTGAATAACTCATAAAATAAAACATATTCATCATAAAGACCAAGGAGTATATGAAACAAATTATATATAACAACTTATTGAGAAAAATGAACTTAATTGTATTAAGTGGAAACAAAAGAAATCATTACAACCAGTGCCTTGGTGTTGTGCATGTCCCTCCCAGGGTCCAGCAAGAGTTCTCCTTTACTTTGATCAGCTCACCCACTTCGAAATAAAGCTAAGAAAGGATGGGAATCTCTCCTCTCAAGCTCTATAAGGGAGTCCTAATTTCAGTAGCATCTACCCTTAGGAATGTTCAGCTTTCAACTTCCCCTCCCTCTGGCCCAATGCCTGTATTTATAATGCTTTGGAGGAAGTTAATCAGGTCCACCATCAATGGGATAAGCCCCTCTTTCAATGGGATAGCTCCCCTCTTGATGGGATAAGTTCCTCTTTCATAGAGATACATGAACCATCTGGAGGCGCTCAATACACGTCAAACCATCTTCTAGAATGCTCTAGAATCGACCACAAGTAAATTTTTTGAAGTAAAACTCGCGCCTTTTGACCTTTACAGGAGTACGCACCCACCCCTTTACAGACAGAGTGTACAAGTACGCAGGTATTGTGAACTTGGGGTGCGCACACGCAGGTAAGGTTAAGAGAAACTGCGTAACCATAGTTAATTGACTTTTTAAGGACTTTCTCTCTTTCTTGGAGTTTGACATGAGGAGCAAAGGTATAAGACTTGCCAAGGAGGATAGTATGACAGTTGATGGAGCCATACTAACTGAATATAGTCATGGTGACAAATTTTAGTGTAACAGATTGCCCCCTAAAGTGCGAAGCCTGTAGTAGATTAGGGTTTCATATCATCTAGGAAGGGTGAAGTACTTTATCATTTCAAGGATTATCTTGTGGAGAGCCCAGTTGGAACCTGCAAATATTCAACACAAAATACATATGTAAGATCATATCATCACTGAGGTAGGCATTCCCATACTCAGATTGAAAACTTTAACTAACAAACTAACTACTGCTCTGATATAGGAATGATTTCGCAGTACATCATAATCATAGAATCATGTAGACACAGTATGGACGCAACCATCTGTTTATGATTAGTCTACTGTATAATGAATACAAAACTCCTCGCAGCCTGGATGGTGGAAACTAGATCCAGGGTCTTCATTTCTACTTCCCGAAATGGTACGATTCTATCCATGCGAATAAATGAGTTGATGTCGAACATGGTAGAAACCACTTGATTACCAGTCGATCATGTAAACTGTTAACAAGTGTGAGAGAGACCACCAGTGATGTCAATGGTTCTCAAAGTACCCAGTACAATCCATGAGATGTGAATGAATGAGTTGATGTCGAACATTTCACGGAATCCTTCGATCGAAAGTCAATGATGTAAACCGTCGTCAAAGGCGAGAAACCTGCCATTGATGCATGCAGATTTCAAGGTATTGATGATTTCTAGGTCATCTTTCTAGATAATGTGCTAATGTCGATAGAAAGCGACCCGTTGCAGGCAAGCCCACAACACGAAATCATAGATCAAGTTGAAGAAATGTAGCTGTAAGGACTAACTCAGGGATGGTCGAGATGGATGACAGGTATTTTGCAGATGAATGGTTTATTTGCAGTGACCTCTTGAACACATAACGACACGACAGATGGCTTGGTGACTATTGACCCAAAGTTAATACCCAGAACCGGCTGAAGATTTTCAATGTGGTTTGATTAACTATTAGGCAAAGGATTTCCCAACCCAGGTGAATGAAAAAAGTGTCGTGTTCAAGAGTGGTGATAAGGTTTCTTCTGAGACAAAGGATAACAAATAGGCTCATTTTCCTCTCTTTTCCCCCACCATTTCTGGCAAGTACCTCTTTATTTTTTACAAGCTTGAGGAGGATAACATATGCTTGATTATAAGCTCATCCTTCGAATGAGTCCAACTTAGTTTAGATTCGAACCCTAAGAAGGAGTGGTCCGTTCCTATTTGTAATCGAACAGGTCCTTTATTGTGAAATTTTAACGAATCCAGTATAGGAGAAACTCGGCGTTTTTCAATTTTAGAGAGTCTAAAAAACTTAAGAAGACTCCAGGGTTGAACTTTTTCATAAATTTGTGTCTCCCAAGCCCGAAAAAGTATAAAATAATACTTGAGAGAACCGCTTGATCTTTTACGACCAAGGAATACTTTCATAATTAGTGCCTTTGACCTAAAAAGTAAAAAGAGATCAAGGACACACGTTTTATTTCCAGTATCGAATTTGAAACGACAAAAATCCGGCAATCTTTTCATGTTTTTACGGTCAGAAAAGGGCTATAAGAGGACCGTCTTTTAATTCCGTTTTAACGAGTGTAAAAGAAATGCTCGGCAATCTTTTCATGTTTTTAGGAGTCAGAAAAGGGCTTAAAGATGACTCTGATGTTTTTGTTTGTGAAAAATGACAATTTTCCCTGAAAATCCTTTATCATGCACAAAAACCAACACATTACTCATACCTGTTTAAAGATAGATAAAAATACTTTGAAAAATACCTTTTCATGGTGAAAAATAAACAAATTTACCATTTATTTACCCAAAAAACCTATAAAAAGGGCTTTTACCAATTCATTTTTACCATTTTACTATTGAGGAGAGAAAAAGGGCTTTTGGCAAGAAACTTCCCGTGGACATTGCGGAGAATCCGACCGTCGAAATCGAATGCTGTCTCTTTCAGGTATTCTACAACATCCTCCTCTTCATTTTCATCAGTTTAGAATTTGTTTTTAGGCCCTAGTTTCATTTTTTGGAGGCTTTGGGGTTTCAACGTCCGCCTTTTGGGGTACACAGGTGCTCCACTGGTGACCTGCGTACCTCGACATTTTCTCAGTTGGGAAAATGGTGGGCGTACGCACCTTGCCTTGAAGGAACCCGCGTACCCACGCTCTGTTCCTAAAGGCGGGGTGCGTACTCCGCGCAAAGGGTTTACAAACCCCAAATTCTCCAAATTGGACCAATAAATTTTGATTTTATGGATTCTAATGGATGTTTTCTGGTGTGTAGATTGCCCACCATGCTTGATTGGCGAGAGAAAGAGCTTAGAAAGTGTGTTTTTTGTTGTTATTCTGCTTATCTTGGTTTTACCCTTGATGTTTGCAGAATGAGCGTTCTGTTTCAACAACCAGGTAAAACCATTTGTAACCTCGACGTAGTTAGGAATAAATCGTTGTAAAAAGTTTGCTTTCCCCTGCAAACTTTGGAGTTGGCGAAGACTCGAAGGAGGAGGCAATTTGTTGATAGCTTCTACCTTCGAGGGATCGACGTGAGGGTTTCTTCCATTAGATGTGAATCATGAAAAGTGAAAGGAGGATGAAGAGTTGGATTACAAATTTTAGCTAGAGATTTACTAACTTTGTTATCATCACATGGAGGCACCCTCATTGGAACTGGAAAAGGAGGAGGACAAGGAACAAAAGGAACCGTAAATTCCTTCTCTGAAATTAGAGGTGTCTCATAAATCACAAGAGTTTGGGAAGTAGAAACATAAGGAGGTTAAGGTTCACCATGCAAAGAGATATGAACCAAATGCTTAAAATTTTGTTTAAATAAATCCTAATCCATGTCTTCTAAAAAAAAGAATCATAACAAAGGTGAAGGAATAGATCGAAAAAATCCTCAATTGATTCATTAGGTTTCATTCTTAGTTGATTAATTATTTTAAGAACATTCTGGTAATAATAGCTCTCAAATTCTTTATGAAGCTCCTTCACAAGATGATTGAATGAATGGAATTAATCGACGGGTAATATATGACACCACCGATTAATGTGACCTTCAAATGTGAGGGTGAGTAATCTAGCCATGAAATCCTTGGAATGTATTCCATTAGAAAGGAATAGGCAAACAATTTAAAACATATGTTCACAAAGATTTATATCACCCTCGCCATCAAAATTAAGTTGGGTCAGGTTGTGAAAAACTTCCACAGGGATGGTAAGATTAGGCTCTTAAGAAAAATATCTCGGGATTATGATTTGGGGAAGATCCATCTTGAATAAGATATTCAAAGAAAACTTAATTGGAGAAACCTATCATTTGGCCCTCCTTTTAGCACCATTTGTTGACAGTGATAGAAATATTTCAACCAAGGGGGTCTTCCCAATGTGAAGTCCCAATCATACCTCACACCATTTAGAATAGGAGCCCCATTTGGAGTATCAACCTTGTTTCCATATTTCCTTATAGGTTTTCCTTGGCTTTAACTATTGCCAAGAGAGAAGCATGTATTTGCCTTTACGAAAAGCAAGTATGTCTGGTGAATGTTTGATTGCAGGTGTATCCAGTTTTTTCTACCGCAGAGGGAGGAAAGGTGTGTTGAATTTCCACGATTTTGGGTCTAGGATAGAATATTGGCATCTCTGATGCTACAAAACCAAGAATATTTATGATACTACTTTTCACAACAGAATATAAACAAAAGTAAATCACACATGCAAAGAATACAGACAAATTTTTACATTTTCAACCCAGATTCATAATATTAAACAACATATAATACAATAGTCTAGGGCTCCCATACTAGGGATAATGGCCCTCATGAGTCCACCAATACAAGATACAAAACTGGGGCTTAGTGTTAGTACATCAATGACCAATTTTCCCTCAACAAGATACTCTGACCATCTGGCTGATGTAGTCAACTCTCTCAGCTTCTCTCAGTCGTACCCTATACTTTCTTGATCCTTCGACTCCCGATTTGCAACTCCTGCCTCTATCAATGCTCCAAGTCCTTATGGCTGTTGAGTAGTGGAGGCCCCACGTAATGGTTTTGGGGCTTAAAGCCTATAAGTTAGGGTAACGATATTGTCAAAATTTTCAGATCGAGTCAAAGGGTTGTTCGCCCAAAAATAATATAAAATAATAGGAAGTAAGTCGCCCTGCCCATGGTACGCAGACCATGGGAATGTATAAATAGAGCGAGGCTCTAAGGATAGAAAGTAGCTTTTGGGAGAAAGATTTGATGTGTTATGGGTTTGTAATAGTTGCTCTGAGTCTGTATGTTCGAGTTGTGGGTGTTAGTGGTTGGATAGAGGCTCCGCAGCTGTGTGTGCGGAGACCTGTTAGAGTCCATAGCTGTGTGCACAGACCCCTGCAGCTGTGTGTGCAGGGCAGGAAGTGGATTGTACTAAAACAAAGATATTCATAAGGATAAGTTGGTTATGAGATATTATGTTGATTTGGAAATATTGTGGATCTATTTATATTCTGGTTTATGCATCGAATTTATGAGTTTATGACTGTATTTAAGAATTATGCTTGTGCGCACTGGGTTTTATTGTTAAATGTTTGCTTAAAGACCTTGCGAATTAATTTTGATCTATAATAAATCCATATAAATAACAAGATTTGGGAAGTAATTGGCGCGGATTCACGCGAAGGACATATAACTGTGTAGAGTATGGTAGGTGTGCAGAATGGCGTGCGAACCCTTCAGTCCCCATCAAGACATCCCAAGGGTGTGGAAACTGGGTTCTAGCACCCTTCCATACTACCTCGGGTGAGACTTCAGTCCGCGCTTCGTGGATTATTGCCGAAAGGGCCGGTAGTGCGGGATTTGTTTGGCTAATAACTCTTCCGAACCTGGGTTAGGGCCCAACAAGCCAACAAATCGTTATGTTGCCGGGACTGGGATCTACCTAAGGGATGTCTGAGATCAGAAGTTTGAAACCCTACAAAGAAAGAGATTGAAGATTGGTTGGATCAGAAGCGGTACGAGTTTGTAGTTGGCCTTAGCACACCCACGCGCAAACCAGAAGGTTAACTTGATGAGCGTGATCAAGTTGCCGGTATTCAAAGGAGTAGGAAGCGAAGATCCAGAACATTTTTGGTTTGTAGTAAGGGTAGTATGGGAAGTGCACGGAGTTACGGACGATAATATTAAAAAGACTACCTTGGTGAGTGCGCTACAGGACCACGCGCTAACTTGGTATATCAAGCACTCGAGCGATCATCCAAATGTTGGGATAGGGGAGATTCAGGATGCATTGAACAAAGAGTTTAGCTGGCCGAAATTAGAGACGCAGTCGATCATCAGGTTCGAGGAGATCGCAATGCTACCAGGTGAAACCCCTTGGGATCTGGATTAGAGATTGAAAAGTACGATCCAAGAGGTTAACATGACGCTAACGGATGGGCAACACCGCGCGTGGTTTGTGCCATATTTGATGCCACATCTACAGATGGTGCTATCACAGTAGAAGATCTTAACCCAGGTGGAAGCATTAGAGGTAGCGATGAGGTTGCATGAGACTCCAATACAAGATCCTAGGTTGGGAGTTCAGCAGATCCACATGCAAATACAAAACCTATGTTTCGAAATGAAAATTTTGAAATAGGAGAAGGCACCCCAACCAGAAGCACGAGAGGAAGTGTGGTGCATAAAATGTAGACTCTAGGGCCACGGTAAGGGTCACTGTCTGGTCTTTGTGAACTATTTGATAGCAGGGGGACCAATGCCATTGCTACTAGAGGCATAAGTGGGGCCAAGCGCGACACCCTCGCTCTGGTGCGCAATCTGTCAGGTGGGAGGAAAGCACAACACAAACAACTGTCACCTACTGCAAAAGTTTACCCAGACCCCCCAGCAGTTATTTTGCAATTTTTACAGATCGGTGGGCCACGATGAACGAGACTGCCATAGTTATGAATTGTTGATGGATCGAACACCTACCTACAGGATGCACACTAAGGTGCGAGGTCAGGATCCAGCTATGGTGATAGTGTACGATGGGTTCCAGGGACGAGGACGGGGAGGAATGGGGCTAGGAAGGGGTCGCGGGCAACTAATCTGTTATAACTGCAGAGGACCAGGGCACTACGCGTGCGATTGTACCAACCTGACCAGAATGTCATGCCCATATTGCGAGCAATTCGATCATGAAAAGATAGATTTCCCTACACTGATAGCACAAATACATGAGAAAAGGGTAGCACAACCTACAGCGACGCAGAATGTCCAAATGATGAGGTCCAAACCACGCGAGGAAGATCCCAACGTGAACATGATGCTCAAAAGTGGCATGGCTACAGGGGAAGATAAGGGGAAATCAACCGAGGTAGGCCTAGGGGTTCGCAAAACCCCTATAAAGTAGCATGAGTTTGACTTGGAGCATGCAAAGAAGACGTTTATGGAAGCTAAGAAGAGCTTCGCAGAGGTCTCTACTTCAGGTAGTGAGGATCAACCCGAGTAGGAAATGGATCCTTCGATGCTAACTATCTTTTTAGAGACATGTATGAAGCTGCTACGTGACAATAAGGTGGTTAAGGGATTACAAGAGCTGATAACTAGGTGCGCAGGGCTAGGTGAACCTCACGTGGTCCAAAAATTGGGAAAACATGCTTTGCGCACTAGACAGGAAATGCGATTAATGGCGCAGACCAGCGACTATGAGATGGATCAGAGCATTCTGGACTTAGTCTCGGATGCAAACGTGCTACCTAAGAAGACATGGGAACACATGGGTAGGCCCACATTGCATTGGTCTCGTATTCAATTACAGATGGCAAACCAACAAAAGATCTTGCCCATGGGGAGATTGCAAGGAATCGCAATGGATATAGAAGGTGCGAGCACACAAACAGACTTTGAGGTAATAGAAATTGTGGATGACAGTAACCCTTACCCCACATTATTAGGGATAGACTGGGCCACGGATATGAATGGGGTCATTAATTTAAAGAACCAGAAGATGATATTTGAAAAGAAGTTCCTATGCGTGGTCGTTCCGCTAGATCCGGTTAAAGGAGTGTGCTATACTGAACCCCTACGCGACGATGAAATTGATGAGGACTTGGATCATATCTACAAGATAATTGCACGAGATCAGGATTGGGTAAATCCAATTGCAGAAGGAAGAATTCCGTGGGAGCGTGCAGAGGCCTGCATTTCAGATTCAGATGAAGAAGACAAACGGTGGCATAATCAGTTGAATAGAGTGAAAACTTTAAACTGCAACATGATGACAAGGTTGCAGTGTTGCGTAAAAGCTTAGGGACGCGAATTGCCGATGTATGATGGGTTGACAGCGGTGGACAAATTCCTGACCAAGTTTGAGCGTGTGGTACCAGAACACCAGAGGTTTGATGCATTAAAATGGGGGTTGCACGCAATGCCTGCACGATGGTGGGGAACACATGAAGGAACCTTTGAAGAATGGCACGACTACAAGTGAATGATGCAGATAAGGTTTGGGAAGCCGGAACTACGACTAACTGAGAAATACAATGGACATGAAGACCCATGCATGCACCTCACCAAATGGACTAAAGCCTATGGGGAAGAGCCCTAACCAAAGTGGGTACACCTATTTTATCATACCCTGGATGTCATCCCGAAGAACTGGTATACTGAGACAGAGCTTTGACATGGCACAGGTGAATGGGATATCTTGCGTGAAGGATTCTTGTTAACGTTCCTATTTGAAGACCAATGGATGGATATGGTTGATGACGTGTTGCAAGTTGTGAAGGCCGCTATTTTCAAAATACCACTAGAACTAGAAGAAATAGTGCAGCCAGAGTGGTTGCGACAGTTGAGCCAGGCCCTGGAATGTTACAACATATAGGTAGAAGATGACGAGGATGACCCTAGAAACATCAATATTCCGGAAATAGAGGGGAGTCGCGAGGTTCGCAGACCAGCAATTGAGGATCTTGACATCACCGCGCCACTGAAAATGAAACAAGTAAACATTGGTACGAAGGAGGAGCCGAAGTATGCAATGCTTGGGGATTATTGGGATGATGCCACAGTGGAGAAGGTCGTCGATTTACTTCAAGAATATCAAGATTTATTCCCGACCAAGATCGTGGAGTTAAAAGGGATCCTCGGCAACCTAGGAATGATGAAGATAAACTTGAAGCCGGACATGAAGCCGGTCAAGCAGCGGCCTTATCAGTTGAATCCAAAATACAAAGCAAAGGTCCGTGAAGAGTTGGAAAAAATGCTTGCAGCAGGAATAATTGAACTAGTGGAGGAATTTGACTGGGTAAGTCCTATGGTGGTACAGGAGAAAAAATAGAAGGGTGAAATTCGCATCTGCGTGGATCTCGGGAAGATCAATGATGCATGTGTTAATGATCCATTCCAAATGCCATTTACAGATGAGGTACTGGAAAATGTGGGTGGACACGAAGCCTACTCCTTCACGGATGGTTTCGCGGGGTACCACCAGATCAATATCGCACCGGAGGACAAGAGTAAAACAACTTTCTCCATCGAATGGGGCTATTTTTAGTATACGGTGATGCCCTTTGGACTGAAGAACGCACTGACAATATTCTCGCGCGTTATGATAGCTACATTCAAGGAATTTATACATAATTTCTTGGAAGTATATCTTGATGATTGGACTGTCTTTGGGCTAGTCAAGAATCATATCGCGAGCTTATGGTTAATGCTGGATACTTGCCGACGGCACAAGATTGCGCTAAATCTAAAGAAGTGTACTTTCCTCATCCCCTTCGGGAACTTGCTCAGCCATGTGGTTTGCAAGCCAGGCCCAATGGTAGACCCGATGAAGATTGCTGCCATACTCAATCTATAAGTGCCGCGAAGTGTCAAACAACTATGCGCCATGCTAGGACACACTGGTTACTATTGAAAGTTCATAAAGAGATATGCTCAGATCACGACACCGATGAAACAATTGTTGAAAAAGGACGCTACTTATTGTTGGAATGAGGAATGTAACAAAAGTTTGGAAACTCTCAACGAAAATATGGCATCAGCTCCCACTTTGGTCTTTCCAAAATGGGACATCAAATTTCACGTGCACGTTGACGCGTCGTGTATTGTGCTAGGCATGGTACTCACTCAAGAAGGAGCGGAAGGCATTGATCACCTGATCACATTCGCATGTCGACGATTTTCCAAAGCTGAGAAGAATTACTCCACTACTGAGCGTGAGGGATTGGCGATGGTATACGCACTCCAGAATTACCGCCATTATTTACTCGGGGGACACTTTAAGATGTATACTGATCATTCCACGTTAAAATACTTAGTGAATAATCCTGTGTTAGGGGGCCAATTTGTAGATGGTTTTTATTGTTTCAGGAATATGATTTTGAAGTCATCATAAAGTTAGGACGTCTAAATGCAGGCCCAAATCACCTGTCTAGAAGTGAGAATATCGAAGAGCCCACAAACTTGGAGGAAGGACTACCTGATGCACAACTTTATGTAGTGCGCGTCACGGATGGCCACTTTGAGGATATAATCCACTTCTTAACCACATGAATTGTGCCATAGGGATATTCCGTTCAGCAGAAGAAAGAATTGGTGATACGCGCAACAAACTTTACTATTATTGCAAGGCACCTCTATAAAATGGGCAACGATGAAATATTACGCAGATATGTACCTGAATTCAAGTGTAGATAGATCCTTGCTGAAGCACATGGGGGGTTGCAGGAGGACATTATGCGGGACGTGCCACAACATAGAAGATTCTTTGCACTGGACTATGGTGGCCAACTCTACATCAAGACTCAAAAGCATACTCTCGGGCCTGCGACGTATGTCAACGAACTAGGAAACCATCACGAAGGGATGAAATGCCGCTCAAGCCACAGATGATGCTGCAACCGTTCGAAAAATGGGCAATCAACTTTGTGGGGCCTATCACACCTCAAGGAAAGACAGGTGCGTGCTATATCATCACCGCGACAGAATACTTGACTCGATGGGTGGAAGCACGGCTGAGTAAGGATTGCACGGCCACTACAACGGTGAAATTTTTGTTCGAGAATGTGTTAACACGGTTTGAATGTCCAAAAATTCTAATGAGCGACCGCGGAACGCACTTCCTGAATGAGACTATCAGTGCGCTCACTGAGGAGTTCCAGATATATCATCAACAAAGTATGCTGTACCATCTGCAAGCAAATGGGACCGTTGAAGCTTTTAACAAGATTTTGGAGACTGCGTTGACAAAGGTATGTAATGCGCAGTGAAACGATTGGGATTTGCACATACCTGCTATGCTATGGGCATACCAAACAACGTGCAAGAAGTTGACGGGCCAGACACCTTTCCGGTTAGTCTATGGTAAGGAAGCCATCATGCCAATGGAATACATTGTACCTAGTTTGTGAATAGCAGTGACGATAGGCATGGAAAACTGCGGGGCTTTGGAAGAGAGGATCGTGCAACTGGAAGAACTTGAGGAGGAACGGTTTCTAGCAGGATTCCATCAGCAGGTACAAAAGCAGCGGGAAAAATCTTGGCATGATCACCATATCAAGATGCGTACGTTCAAATAAAATGATCTAGTATTACTATACAACAACAAGTTTGAGAAATTCCCTGGAAAGATCTGAATGCATTGGTTGGGACGCTATGTAGTCAAAGAAGTCATAGATGGAGGCATAGTCCAGCTTGCCAAGTTGAACGGACAGCCTTTCCCAGGCCGAGTAAATGGCAGTCAGCTGAAGCTCTACATGGGTGGGCTGACCACCTGACTAACCGACCAAAGGATAGTCTCATCGCTCTAGGCAGTTGAAAGAGAGCGCGGGACGATAAAGCATTTTGTGGGGGAGCTGCGCGACAACAAGGGTGCACGTAGAATTGGCATGTCACAAGGGTCACGGTTGTGTAGAAGGGGATACGTTGTTTCATGGACAAGTAGAAAGGTGATCGTTGCTGACACTGTTCATGAAAATATGTCTAAGCTATGGTGAAAGGGAGCGGGCAACGGGAAATTAAGAGATGCGGTACGAGCTAGATCGGGAACGATTTTCTGCAGGCTTAACGTTATGGCACTAGAAAAGGAGGGAACCACTGAATTTTAATTTCAAAATGCTTATAAATCATAGGGGGGCATCCGCCAAACGATCTATGGTTTTGAGAGAAGTAAGCTATTGTGCCTTTCCATCAGTATGGAACTCTTCATCATTGATGCTATAGGAGTAAGCCCGGGGGTTGTAATATGGCTAATGGAGATGCAGGACTTTCTAGGTAATGTGGTGTCGACGGCCATCGGCGCCGTGCATAGTTCAACACCTATGGTAGGGGATGTATCGGAAATTCTTACACATGAAGCAAAACTGGTCCGGATGCTGCTGCCTAACCCATAGGCTGGCCGGAAACCCATAACAGATAAGGGAAAGACTATGAATAGGGAGACAAAGGATGGAACTACAGTTAATAGTTTGTCTTTGATGCACACTGAAGATTTGGATCTCACAGACTATTAACCCTAAGATGCAGTGCTAACTTTTTTGAAGGATGAAGGAAAGGCTTGGTCTGCTTTGCTGTTCTTAAAGGGGTCCCACATGGGCCATCATTCCCCTTCTTCTTTTACCCAGCTCACACTCTACTCATCCCATTTCCTAAATTAACCTTCATACCCCGAAAAAACCCTTTTTAACCTTAGCCCCAAGCAAATTAGCCAAAAACCCCCATAAAACCTTACCCATTCACCATACACGCCGTGAGCACAGCTCCCAAGGGTGCCTCGTAATTCTACCTCCCTCCACCGTTGATCTTATCCTACCAATCCAACAACCCACTTTCTTCCCGATCAATGCATCATGCCCGATCATTCTCCACCATTAGATCAACCTCGCCAAATCTAAAGGTCAATGCCCATATCACATGGACAACAAGCGTGAAAAGTACCCGCCCGATGAGGGCGGTTTTTCTCTTTCCCCGCCACTACGTGTCATCCATTGAATGACATCGGGTGAGTTCTGACATTTTTCGCTTACCACCCGATGCCTGCCCGATAAAAGTCATTTCCACTTAAACTAAACCACCCCGCGTGTTACCGTCCGCGCATCTCTGCCACCCGATAACTGTCCGATCTGCCGGCTTGAAGATCCAATGGCTCTGACACGTTTTGCTCCTGCCACGATCGCTAGCCTCCAAAAAGCAATCCCCACCACACATCTCCCTTGATCCGACGGCGACCATTCACTATCACTCACAACCGTTCATTTGCCCATGCACTCCATACCCCACGTCCTGTTTGTTACGCGAAGAAGAAGATGGCCAACTCTGTCAGTCTAGCGAAAGTCTGACCGTGAAACTGAATTAAAAGAAGAGCATGGCCAGAGGAGAAAAGGACATAGCACGACTCAGCAACCGAATTAAAGAGTCATGGAACTCCACTGCCATGATCAATCCGACCACCTCGAGGATAGCACGGTACCACAATTGATCAGGTTTTCGTAGTGGAGAAAGCAACTATGTTCAAAGACGCTATCAGACAGTTAATGGTAGGTGGTGGTCAATTAAGACCCCTCCATCCCTAAACAGCTAAGCGCCATTGTAATGATAGATTATAAATAACCAGAAGGAAGATGTAATTAGGGGTTGGCAATTGTGTTTTGGTTCAACTTCCAGAGAC
Organism: Pinus tabuliformis; assembly: GCA_031772625.1. NCBI lineage: Eukaryota > Viridiplantae > Streptophyta > Pinopsida > Pinales > Pinaceae > Pinus > Pinus tabuliformis. The sequence goes on along the minus strand of CM062820.1, from coordinate 786,385,547 downwards.
TGTAGATATTCTCTAACTTGCAGTGTCTCATCTTCATTTTCAGCAATGAAAGCTTCTTTTGTTGTTAATTGCTCAATGCCCATTTCTCCTCTGTTCTAAGCTTGTGCCTGAAGTGTTGTATTCATGATTTATTCTAAGTCTAATGCTAGATAATTGTCGTCTTATCTCTGGATTAGAAAATTGAATGTATCAGTGAGTAGGTCATTTAGGTTTCTTTTGTATCTAATGCAAGATAACTGTCATCTTATCTCTGCATTGATAGATTAGATTTGCAGGTTTCTTTACTAGTTACAGCTGGCCATCATACATTCTATATGTATCTGTTGGTGTGGTTAGTGTTCTTTGTCTATTCATCTAATTCCCAAATTGTTGAGCATTGGTGGTCTAAAGCCTTGTATTCTAAGGGTGTTCATGCATGTCTGGAGTGAAAACAGAGTAGAAGTGGTTATCTACCTTGAACCAAACCATCACCCATTCCAATAAGTTCCTAGAACCATATTGAAAATTATATGCTATCAGGCATCTCCGAGCTACAACCTAGGAGAGTTTCCTGGAGCTCTAACATAATTGGCATTGCTGTCGGGGAGAGGAGATTGAAGCTCAGCTTCCCTGGGAGAATGACACAAATCCAACTTTGATGATAGACAAAGTTTGGACACATTTTTGGTTGTAATCATCTATCTAGCGACTCTACTGGAGGATGAAACTCTTGGTGACTCCATATCACAGTTCTGGTTCAGTTTGTGAGGCACACTTGGAGAAATCATTAGAAATCACCAGCTGACCCAATACCTAACCCTGAGAAGATTATCAAGGAAAGAAAGACATCATAAAAGGGAGCATCAGGATCAGGTAAACCTAAACAAGCTTATGCATATCTTCGAGAAAGGCTTGTAACATAGCACATACATGTTGAGAATATATCCTTTAGCACTAGCAGTGAAGAAAATTTTTCGGAGATTCATAAAGCTCCTTATTCTTTAGGTCCTCCTTTGGATTTCAGCCCAAAGGAAACCTCCCCTCCTGTCCATCATATTCCTTTAACCCTGTCAGTCATTTCTCAACTCCCTACCTTTCAGACTGCCAACACTCTTTCATCTACCCCAGTCATGGCAGGCCCACAAGCACCCACCAAAATGGAAAGAATCATAGCTGCTAGGTATGGGCCCTTGGTATTTCCTACTCCTTTGAATGCCATGCCTGTAGGAGAATATCAGAAGTACATGCCTAAGTTCACTGGGACAGAAGGAGTCACAGCAAAAGAACATCTTGAGTCATTCTATAGCTATGTTGATAACCTAGATATTAGTGAAGAGGATGTATGGATGAGAGTATTCGTCCAAAGCCTAGATGGAGAGGCTAGAAAATGGTTCAGAGAATTAAACCGTAGGTCTATAACAGACATTGAGGCCTTAGATGATGTGTTTCTAAAGCATTGGGGGGATAAGAAAGATCTACTCTATTATCATACTGAGTTTGGCAACCTAAAAAGGGAAAATGGGGAGTCATTGTCCGATTTCAATAAAATGTTCAACCACATGTACAACAAGACACCAATAGAAGTGAAACCTACTCCCACATCTTCCAAGCTCACCTATGCCAATGCCTTTGATTCTGACTTCAGCCTGCTATTGAGAGAAAGAAGATGTGATTCTCTGGCTGAGATGTAGGATGTAGCCTTGGAGGTAGAATCTAATACGATGGCTACAGAGAAACTCAAAGGACACGCTGATCGAAGGAGATAGAGGGGTGAATCTTCTTCATCTTCAGACCCCAAGATAGAAAAAATGACCAAGATGATAGAGTCATTGGCCTCTGAAATCTCCAAGCTGAAGTTTGAGTAGCATTCAGGGAAAGGAAGGGGTCCTAATACATTTTCTCTTAGAAACCCAAATCCATATAGGAGAGCAAATGAACAATTGCAGATCATGCAAAGGGGCAAAGAGGCCAGTGAAGAATAGAAGGTGAAGACTCCTTTCTAGAACGTAGTCATGGAGGAGGAGGATGAGATCCACTGCATGGAAGAAAAAGGCAGTGCTTCCTTATTGACATTAGTTGCCTATGAGGAGTCATTACTCAAGGACCAGCCCAGCCAAGAGTGGGATAGAGAAGCTGTTCCGCAAACTGAAGATGAACAAAGATATAACCTAAGGTCAAGGATGAGTAATGGTAAAGAAAGCATTTTCCAAAGAGTTGCTGTCCCCACAGAGTAGCAGTTAGCAAGCAGAAGCGACCAGTAGCTGATCCCAACATCCTCAAAGCACCAGCTCAAGAGGTAAGAGGTCCTGACAAGTCCCCTTCCCCTTTCAGTTTTGAATCAGAAGTCTAGAAGTTGAAAATATTTGTACCTCTGATAGAACTAGTAAAGAATGAGGTCTTTAAGAAACCCATCCTTGATGCCCTTGAGCTAAAAGCCACACAAGAATCAAACGACTATGTGAATTTTCAAGATGATAAACCTCCTATTGTTCTTAGTACCATGACTGAACCTACTGATGACAATTCCCCATCATTTTATGTCTCCTTGACCATTCATGACAAAATCCTTCACAATTTCCTACTGGACACAGGCGCCAGTCATAATCTAATGCCCAAGGCTGTCATGGATGAGTTAGGCCTTGATATCACCAAACCTTATCATGACTTGTTCTCTTTCGATTCCAGAAAAGTGAAATGTCTAGGGTTGATCAAAGACTTGGCCATCACCTTATCTCAGCTGCCCATGAAGAGCATGATGATGGATATTGTAGTAGTAGATGTCCCCCCTAAGTTTGGCATGCTACTTTCCAGAGGATGGATTAAGAGGTTGGGTGGGACATTGCAAAATGACCTGTCCTATGCCACTGTCCTGGTTTTTGGGGGAGAAAGAAGAAGGTTATACAGGGAAGCCCAGCTGGCATATATCATCAGTGATGAAAAGAATCCCACTAATCATCCCATTTATGCTGTGGACACTGATTTTGGAGCATGTATTCTCCAAATTGAAGAATCCCAGCTAGCCTCAGTGCAGCTCAAGAAACTAGTATGCTAGGTCATGGAGAAGGAAGGGCCATAGATTTGGGATATGTTCTTTGATGGAGCTTGCTCTAGGGAAGCTGCAGGAGCAAGTGTAGTGATGGTATCCCCAACACAGGAATGCATACATCTGTCTTTCAAGCTAAATTTTCAGGTCACCAACAATATAGCAGAGTATGAGGCTTTGATATTGGGCTTAAATGTTGCTAAAGAAATGGGAATCAGAGACATAAAGGTGTTTGGAGATGCCGATCTCATCATTCAACAAGTAAACAAAATGTTCCAAGCAAAGCACCCCAGGCTGAAAGCATACAGAGATGAGGTATGGAGGCTCAAAGATTCTTTTAGTAGCTTTTGTATCTCATATATTCCTAGAGTCAAAAATCAGCTTGCTGATTCCCTCACTGTGTCTGCTAGCATGTTCATCCCTCCCATGCCCCCTAAATTGGCTTATGAAGTTTAGGTAAAGTATAGACCATCTCTGCCCAATAATGTCAAATACTGGAAAGTTTTTAAGGATGATAATGAAGTCAATAGGTTTCTGCAAGTCATTGATGAGTTCTCTAAAATACAAATTGATCAAGAGAATGAAGCCATGGAGGAATGTCACCAGTCTCAGCTAAGAAACAAAATTGGCCAATACAACATTGTACAATTTCCTAGTAACCATATATCTAAAGGGTTGGTGCCTCTAGAGAAGCTGTTTGACCATAATGATGTACCCTATAAGACTGCCCAAAAACAAAATAAGTGTGTAGTCCATAAGCATAACATAGGGAGCCTAGATCATCCAAAGTATATAAATCTGTCCACCCACTTGTCTACTACCCAAAGTTCTGAATACTGCACCCTAATGAAGCAATTTGCCAATGTCTTTGCCTGGGAATACAATGACCTTAAGACTTATGACAAAAACATCATTCAGCATAAGATCCCACTGGAGAAAGACACCATCCCTTTCAAGCAAAAGCTGAGACCCATAAACCCTCTGCTACTCCCTTTGATTGAAAAGGAAATTAAGAAATTGTTGGTTGCCAAGATCATAGTTCCCCTGAGGTATTCGAAGTGGGTAGCCAACCTGGTAGTCGTGAGGAAGAAAAGTGCGGAAATCAGGCTATGTGTTGACTTCAGGAACCTGAACAAATTCTCTAAGAAAGACAACTATCCCTTGCACAAGATGCAACATTTGCTGCAAAAGGTTTCAGGGGCTAGAGTCATGTCTTTTTTGGATGGATTTTCAGGGTACAACCAAGTTGTTGTACATCCAGAGGACTAGTAACACACTGCCTTCACCACTCCTTGGGGCACTTTTATGTACTCCAAGATGCCCTTTGGACTGATGAATGCTGGGGCCAACTTTTAGAGGGCCATGGTATAGCTTTTGCAGGAGAGAAGGACAAGTTTGTCTAGTTTACCTGGATGATATAACAATTTATTCCAGTAGTCATCAGGATCATTTGCAGCATTTGAAGAAAGTGTTTCTGAAGTGCAGAAGGTTTTGGATTTCAGTAAATCCTAAGAAGTCACAATTCGTTGTAGAAGAAGGCAAGCTTTTAGGACACGTTGTTTTTGCTACAGGTGTCAAGATCGACCCAGAAAGAGTTAAAGCAATACAAACATTGTCTATCCCAAGGTCAAAAAAGGACATTCAATCCTTTTTGGGCAAGATCAACTTTGTGAGGAGGTTTATTCCCAATTTTGCAAAACTAGTGAAACATATCACCTCTATGCTGAAAAAGGGATCAAAGATTAAATGGACCGATGCAACAAGAAAATATTTCGAAGCCATCAAAAGAGATATTATGGAAGCTCCCACTCTAATCAACTCGGATTACAAAAAGGAGTTCCATATCTTCTCTTTTGCTTCCTGTGACACCCTTGCAGCAGTCTTGTTGCAGAAGGATGATGAAGGTACAGAGCACCCAGTGGCCTTTTTCAGCAAAACTTTAAGGGATTCCGAATTAGGATATGAAATTATTGAAAAACGGGCTTATTCTCTTATTAAGTCTTTAAAGGCATTTCAAATCTACATTCTTCACTCCAAGGTGATTGCCTATGTACCCTCTACCTCAGTAAAGGATTTCCTAACACAGCCAGATGTTGATGGAAGAAGGGCTAAATGGATTGCAAAGTTCATTGAGTTCAACATAGAATTGAAGCCCACCAAGCTTGTCAAAGGCTAGGGCCTTCCTAAACTTATGGCTGAGGAAAATTGCAGTCTACTGGACATAAATTGCATTGGTGCAGATTCAGAGGTCGAACAAGCAGAGGAGACAACAAAAGAACAAGGACAGAACTAGTCTTTGGTTGAAAATCTAGCTTCTTGCGAATGGTATCCTAGAATAGCTCACTTCCCATTGAAGCTAGAAGTTCCTCCAGGCCTTAGTTCAAGCCAAGCCAGGACCATTAAGCTCAAAGCAGCAAAGTTTTGCATCAATAAGAAACTGATTTATTGGAGGGACCCATCTGGAATCCTCTTAAGATGTCTAGACAAAGAGAAATCTGTGGAAGTCATACACCAGTTCCATTCTAGCATCTGTGGAGGACATCATTATTGGAAAACCACAGCCCACAAGATCCTGAGAGTTGGGTATTATTGGCCCACTCTATTCTCTGATGTGTTTTCATTTGTGAAATCTTGTGACAAGTGCCAGAGGTTTGTAGGAAGGCAACAACTGAAATCTTTGCCCCTGAATCCAATACATACCAGTGGCCCTTTCTAGCAGTGGGGTTTGTGTTATAGACATATTTGGGCACTACAACCCCAATCACATATGTCCATAAGCTAAGGGCTTCTAAACCCCTAAAATTTTTGTTTCATACCCTAAAGGAACAAGGTCAGTTGATTACATCATTTCCTAGAAGTTCTCCCTGAAAAACTGCTTAGAATTGGTCAAAAATGGACCATACAGACTGCTCCATGCTAAGGGTGCGATGCATCTCACTTGTTACACATGATGGGTGCGATGCATACTGAAAATCCCTTCTGTAGGGTGCGATGAGTGAGAGCAGATAAATGGCAGGGGCAGTTTGCTAGGTGGAAACTCAAAGAATCTTCTAGAAGCTGCTGATATGACACTTGCCTCTCTGAATTCGCCCAAGGGTGAGTAAGAGATCATGAAATCTCCAAGTGGAACCAAGAACTATCAGTGAAATGACACTAATCAAAATCCTAGAAGCTAACTCACTCTCCTGCAAACATCTATATATGGATCCCTCATCCTAGAGATCCAGAGGTTGGAATTTTGTAATTTGTAAGGAAGTGCTGTTGGTTTCTCTTTGAAGGCATTGTATTGTTGGGTGATCTTTCTTTGTATGAGGTGAAGAGGGCTTTCATGCTGGGAGGATGATGCTGGATCAGATAGCTTGGTTGTAATCCTCTCTTCTACTACTTCTATCAATAAAGTTATTTGAGTTTTCCTCCATATATTTGTATATCTCTGAATCTTGTATTTGTATATGCATTTGTATGGTTAATATACATCTGATCCTATATTGTTTATGGTTATAGATCTCTATGCTTTGATGGTATTTTGCTACCTTGACTCTACAAGTGTTCTTTGAAGCTGGACACATGAGAAAGGAGTGGCGAAATCTCTATCAAGGGAGAGAGGAAACAAGCAAGGAGACTAGCGAAAGACTGAGGTTGGTACTCTCTGCTTCTCTCTCATCTAGCTCTCATAAAGGAAAACACAAGTAACTTTAGTTTTTTTGTTTCTAAGATAGCTACCCGTCAAGGCTACAGATCAACCCAGCAGTTCAAAAACAACTTCGCCAGAAGTTGTTCCACCAATCATTCCTGAATTAACAATAAAACTACCTAAGGGAGTGCTACATAAGTCGATGTTTAATCCTTCTGCTTGAGCAGCATAGAATTATAATGTAGTGGAGGATCTGGTCCAATCGCCATCCGCTATGTCGACACTTGAAGTACTGCAGAATTTCCCCTCCCAAAAACAAGCTTTGTTATCAGCGATAGGTGGGATTGATCCAGTAGATTCCAATCTAGTGGCCTTTAATCATAAAGGATATGAACCTCAGTTACCGACCTAGCTCCCTTTCCTCATATAGGTAAAAGCCCTCAACAAAACTATTCATCGAACAATCATTGATGAGGGGGAATCTACCTGTATTATGTCAATGAGTTGCTGGAAAAATTTAGGCTCTCCACCCTTGTCACGATCATCAATGACATTAAAAACGTTTGATGGAAGAACATACACGCCATATGGGATATTAAGTAACTTGTAAGTCGAACTAGGGGACAAGATAGTAGAAATTGAAGTTGAGGTCATTGATGGAAACCTTGACTACAACATCCTACTGGGTAGGCCCTGGATTTATGCTATGGATGTTGTTGTGTCAACATATTTTAGAAAGATTCGATTCCCCTTTCAAGGTGGAATCACAATCATTGACCAACTCACCTTCCTCCCCAACAGTTCTCAAGTTACCGAAAACATTCCTTTGATCCATGGAAGCTCTCAATTGCTTCAAAATATCGGAGTAGGTCTCCTAAAAGACCCTTCCTTATGGGTACTTTTGCCCTTCCACCTCTGAGTAATCTGGTAGAAGTGGCCACAATGGAAACCTGTCATACGATATCTGCTACATCATCAAAGATTAAGAAGAACTCTGACAATTTTGATAGTGTGGATCATCGCGAGGTATTGCCTCCAAGCCCTACCATACCTACATCATCTGACGATAAATTCAACGATGTTGTACATTATGTACTGGGGGCATTGGAACCAGATCTTTCCTTCATGACCCCTTATGAGTTGTGATCAAAGGTTGCATGAGGATAGTTCTTTTACTGTGTCAACCTCATTAAAAAATGAAAAAACTCCCTTTCCAAGTTGATTCTTTAAAATATCTCAAAGGTAAACCTTCATTCCAACCACCGTGTTGAATTCAATGAATCTTGGGGGTCATGCACCTCGATTTGCATCATTATGCTGGGGGCATGCGAACTTATAACAAGCATAGTTTTTCGTTTTAAGCTTGTGTAAACATGAAACCGAACACGAGCAGGTTTACGCGAAGTTCAAGCTCGTTAAAAAAATAAACCTAGCAATGAGCATATGTTCCCCCAGAGTTCAAGCTCATTAAAAAATGAACCCACCTTCGTTAAATAACCATTGCGATCACATAATTATCAGCTTTTGAACCTTAGTTGTGTTCTTACCATCACCTCCACTCTTTTTTAGCTGATCATACGCCTCCATTTGATTGTTTACCCCTTTTGAGGAACAACTACGATGAGTGATTCTATTAGCCACCTTCTTTACACTGCCGTTATTGAAAAATTCCAAACCTTACTTGGAACCAGTTGCTATTCAAAAACATCACTTGTTCCTCAAAAATGAGTCTTCTTTAAGCTCTTTTCATCTAACTCGTAAAATATGAAAAGATTGCCGAGCAATTGGCCTCTCTAGCTCGTTAAAGTCATTGGAAGTTCCATCCCTCCTCTATATTTTAATCTTTTTGGACCTGAGGGATCATTACACAAAAAGATCGAGCGTTTGTCTTGTTCGGCTCGTTAAAACTATCGAAAAGTCATCCCTTTCGTATTATTTTATACTTTTCGAACTTAAGGGATTATATTACGAAAAAGGAGTACTGGAGTTTCATTTCTGTCTCTTTTTAGACTCTCTAAAATTGAAAAGGACGTAGTTATCTTTGTCGTTAAACTTGTTAAAAAAATAGCGACAAACTTGTCCATGCAAACAAGAATGAGTTTCACTGTCGCTAGGCTCATTAAAACATAGCGACAGGTTTGCCCAAAGGGTAAATTATAGAACAAGCATATGTTATCCTCCTCAAGCTTGACAAAAATAAAGAGGTACTGGTCAGCAATGACTGGGGAAAAAGGGAAGAAAACTTGAATAACTTCATTGGTAGCAGGTCACTCTTGAACATGACACTTTCACTACATCACCATGATTGAGTCGGGTTGGGTTATTCCATCCACCGGTCATATCACCATTGATCCTCCGTACCATCCATTTTGGGGTTAATGCTACCAATCCATTTTAGTGTCACCGATATGTTCAATAGAAGTCGCTCAGAGAATTCACCAACCCAACTAATGCCTCATTTGCTGCAATACCTTCACTCTCCATTTTTCATGACCGCCACCCTGAACCTTGTATCATCAGATCGTTTTCACCTCCACAAAATCATTTTCTTCGTTCCGTGTCATAGATGTGGGATTCATTAAGGCCCTCCTATGATGGGTCACTTCTTGTCGACATCAGCTCATTATCCAAGAGTTTGACTTAGGAACAACCCTTTCAGTACTTTGAAGCTTGCATGCCTCAATGGCAAGTTTCTCACTTCCGGCGATAGGTTTACATCAATGGCCTTCGACCGAAAGATTTTGTGTGGTGCTTGAAATCAACTCATGTATTCACACCACGTGAATTTTACTACAGTACCTTGAGGGTCATCATCATTATCGGTGATTCCTCTCGCACCTGTTAACAACTTACATCATTGGCTGGTAATCAGGCAATGTCTTTCCATGTTCGACATCAGAACATCTTTTCACATGGATCGACTTGTACTTCGGGTGAAGATTGAACGAGTTTGAAGACCCCAGATCTAGTTTCATCCATTCGAGCTGCGATATATTCAGGAAAATAAAGACATCAAATGTACATCACAGCTGCATAGATAATCATCCAAACTAAGGGATGATGGCTCTACTAGAATCATCAGTCTGCCACATAGACGATTGTCTGTCTTATGTACATGAAGATGAATTTATAAAGCTGAGCATGGGAAATGCCTGCCTCAGCTAGATCATGAAAATGTTATGAAGATAATGTATTGTATTGTATCTTATTACAGGTCACCTTCCAGTTCAAAAAACCACGGATCCTCATGATAAAGAATTTCTCCCGACATCAGGAGATTTATGACCTCATGCTTTAGGGAGCAACTGTTATAGACATATTTGGGCACTGCAACCCCAATCACATATGTCCATAAACCAAGGGCTTCTAAACCCCTAAAAGTGTTGTTTCATACACTAAAGGAACAAGGTCAGCTGATTACATCATTTCCCAGAAGTTCTCCCTGAAAAACTGCTCAGAACTGGTCAAAACTAGACCATACGGACTACTCCATGCTATGGGTGTGATGCATCTCACCTGTTACACACGAGGGGTGCAATGCATACTGAAAAGACCTTCTGTAGGGTGCGATGAGCGAGAGCAGACAAATGGCAGGGGAAATTTTCTAGGTGGAAACTCAAAGAATCTTCTAGAAGTTGCTCATATGACACTTGTCTCTCTTAATTCACCCAAGGATGAGTAAGAGATCATGAAATCTCCAAGTGGAACCAAGAACTATCAGTGAAATGACACTAATCAAAATCCCAGACGCTAACTCACTCTCCTGCAAACATCTATATATGGATCCCTCATCCTAGAGATCCAGAGGTTGGAATTTTGTAATTTGTAAGGAAGTGTTGTTGGTTTCACTTTGAAGACATTGTATTGTTGGGTGATCTTGCTTTGTATGAGGTGAAGAGGGCTTTCATGCTAGGAGGATGATGCTGGATCATACAGCTTGGTTGTAATCCTCTCTTCTACTACTTCTATCAATAAAGCTATTTGAGTTTTCCTCCATATATTTGTATATCTCTAAATCTTGTATTTGTATATGCATTTGTATGGTTAATATACATCTGATCCTATATTGATTATATATATCTCTATGCTTTGATGGTATTTTGTTGCCTTGAATCTACAGGTGTTCGTTGAAGCGGGACAAGTGAGAAAGGAGTGGCGAAAGCTCTATCAAGGGAGAGAGGAAACAAGCAAGGAGACTAACGAAAGACTGAGGTTGGTACTCTCTACTTCTCTCTCATCTATCTCTCATAAAGTAAAACACAAGTAACTTTAGTTTGTTTGTTTCTAAGATAGCTACCCATCTTAGTGGGACTAGTAGCTCTGAATGGACACTAGTTTTCCCGATAACAGTTTGGATTTCATAGGGGAGATTAATCCCCATTCCAGTGGCCAACATAGAAGGATTTTAGTAGCCACTGATTATTTCACCAAATGGATTGAGGTCATCCCCATTAAGAAATCTGATCACTCGGTTGTCATGAACTTCTTGACAGAACATTTTCACAAGGTTTGACTACCCAAACAAATTGGTTACAGACAATGCATTAGCTTTCAGGGTGAAAGAATTGGTGGACATGTGTGACTCAATGGGAATTAAACTAGTGCATTCCACCTCATATTATCCTCAAGGTAATGGCCTAGCAGAATCATCCAATAAAAGCCTAGTAAGGATAATCAAAAAGCTGCTGGAAGACAACAAGCAGAGCTGGGATTCCAAACTAAAGTTTGCATTGTGGGCTGACAGGGTTACCACCAAGAAGTCCACAGGGAATTCTCCATTCAAGTTGGTATATGGCACTAAGGCTGTTTTCCCAATCCAATTGATCCTCCATGTGGCCAAATTGTTGCAAGAAGAGTAGAACGAGGAAAGTGACATGGCAAGGAGGATGAGTGACTTGGCTGAAATTCATTAGATCAGAGATCAACTGATCGAGAGGTCTGCAATACATGAAGGAAAATCAAGGAAGATTTTGACAGAAAGGAAAAGATGGACAATCTTCAGTTTGGTGACTAGGTCCTCAAATGGGATGCACTGAAGGAAAAGAAAGGCAATCATGGTAAATTTGATGCTCTATGGACAGGACCATTTGTCATCTCTCAGGTCCAGTGAAACAATACTTTCATGCTGCAAAGTTTGGAGGGAGAAACTGTTTTTGATGGCCCAGTCAATGGGTGGTTTTTGAAAGTTTATTTTGTTTAAGGCTTTCAGGCCTCAGTATTGTAAATATGTTATTTTTCAAAGTTTTAGTGTAGGTTTAGATAGACTCCATGCCCAATGGAATACTAGGTAATATTTTTTATCTTGTTTCTTATGTAAAAGGTAGTGGTCTATGGTTCTTGAAACCTCACAGGCAGGATTTCATCCACAGAAAGAGCCAGTGTTAACCCTGAGATGAAATGCTAACTTTTTTGAAGGATGAAGGAAAGGCTCGGTCTGCTTCGCTGTTCTTAAAGGGGTCCCACATGGGACATCATTCCCCTTCTTCTTTTACTCCACTCACACTCTACCTGTCCCATTTCCTAAATTAACCTTCGTACCCTGACAAAACCCTTTTTAACCTTAGCCCCAAGCGAATTAGTCAAAAACCCCCATAAAACCTTACCCATTCACCATATGCGCCATCAGCATAGCTCCCAAGGGTGCCTCGTAATTCCCCCTCCCTCTGTCATTGATCTTATCCTGCCGATCCAACGGCCCACTTTCTTCCCGATCAATGCATCATGCCCGATCTTTCTCCACTGGTAGATCAACCCAGCCAGATCTAACGGTCAACGCCCATATCGCATAGAAAACAAGCGCAAAAAGTACCTGCCCTATGAGGGTGGTTTTTCTCTTTCCTCGCCGCTACATGTCATTCATTAAATGGCATCGGGCGAGTTCTGACATTTTCCGCTTACCGCCCAATAAAAGCTATTTCCACTTAAATTAAACCACCCCACATGTTACCTTCAGCGCATCTCTGTCGCCTGATAACTGTCCGATCTACCGGCCGAAAGATCCAATAGCTCTGACACGTTCCACTCTAGCCATGACTGCTAGCCTCCAAAAAGTGATCCCCACCACACATCTCCCTTTATCCGATGACCACCATTCACTATCACTCACAACTGTTCATCTACCCATGCACTCCATACCCCACGTCCTGTCTGTTACGCGAAGAAGAAGATGGTCGACTTTGTTAGTCTAGCGACAGTCTGACCATGAATTTGAATTAAAAGAAGAGCATGTCCGGAGGAGAAAAGGACACAACACGACTCAGCAACCGAATTAAATAGTCATGGAACTCCACTGCCATGATCAATCCGACCACCTAGAGGATAGCACGGTACCAGAATTGATCAGGTTTTCATAGTGGAGAAAGCAACTTCGTTCAAAGACGCTATCAGATAGCTAATGGTAGGTGGTGGTCAATTAAGACCCCTCCATCCCTAAATAGCTAAGGGCCATTGTAATGATAAATTATAAATAGCTGGAAGGAAGATGTAATCATGGGTTGGCAATTGTGTTTTGGTTCAACTTCTGGAGACTGTAGATATTCTGTAACTTGCAGCGTCTCATCTTCATTTTCAGTAATGCAAGCTTCTTTTGCTGTTAATTCCTTAATGCCCGTTTCTCCTCTGTTCTAATCTTGTGCTTGAAGTGTTGTATTCATGATTTATTCTACATCTAATGCTAGATAACTGTCATATTATCTCTGGATTAGACAATTGAATGTACTAGTGAGTAGGTCATTAAGGTTTCTTCTGTATCTAATGCAAGATAACTGTCATCTTAACTCTGCATTGATAGATTAGATTTGCAAGTTTCTTTACTAGTTACAGCTGGCCATCATACATTCTGTATGCATCTGCTGGTGTGGTTAGTATTCTTTGTCTATTCACCTAATTCCCAAATTTTTGAGCATTGGTGGTCTAAAGCCTTTTAGTCTGAGGGTGTTCATGCATGTCTAGAGTGAAAACAGAGTAGAAGTGGTTATCTGGCTTGAACCAAACCATCACCCATCCCAATAAGTTCCTAGAACCATATTGAAAATTATATGTTACCAGGCATCTCCGAGCTACAACCTAGGAGAGTTTCCTGGAGCTCTAACATGGACAACAACAATTCTCTTGCAAAAGCGCAACACAAGCTGCAGTAGACAGTGCGTATAGTAGACCAGAAATAGGAAACTTGTTGTGTTGGCATGAAGAGTTCCCGCATGCGACAACCCAGCTTGAGATAAAATCCTATGAGGGGGTGTTCTGTGTTAACCGAGCAGAGCAGAATGAGAAATCGGTTGTGTGAATTAGTAGAGGCAATGGAGCAGGAGCTTGAAGAAGAGTTGGAGGAGACAAAGAGGGAGCAATAGAATGTAGTGTGTCACTCACAAGGATGGTAGATTGCGAAGCCTTGGCAGTGCGTATCGCCGCACCGAGGAGTGACTCGGGACTAGTCACAATGATTGTGTTGGGGGCTTGTTGGGTAGTGGAGGCCCTGTGTAATGGTTTTGGGGATTAAAGCCTATAAGTTAGGGTAACGATATTGTAAAAAGTTACATGAAATGCGTGGAGTGTGAAATGTAATAGATCGAGTCAAAAGGTTGTCCGCCCAAAAATAATATAAAATAATAGGAAGTAAGTCGGCTTGCCCATGGTCCACGGACCATGGGAATGTATAAATAGAGCGAGGCTTTAAGGAAAGAAAGTAGCTTTTGGGCGAAAGATCTGATGTGTTATGGGTTTGTAATAGTTGCTATGAGTCTGTATGTTCGGGTCGTGGGTGTTAGTGGTTGGATAGAGGCTCCACAGCTGTGTGTACAAAGGCCTGTTATAGTCCGCAAATGTGTGCGCGGACCCCTATAGCTGTGTGCGCAGGGCAGGAAGTGGATTGTACTGAAACAAAGATATTAATAAAGATAAGTTGGTTCTGAGATATTATGTTGATTCAGAAATATTATGGATATGTTTATATTCTAGTTTATGCATTTTCTTTATGAGTTTATGAATGTCTTTAAGAATTATGCTTGTGCACACTAGGTTTTATTGTTAAATGTTTGCTTAAAGACCTTGTGAATTAATTCTGATCTATAATAAACCCATATAAATAATAAGATTCAGGAAGTAACTGGTGCGGATTCACATGAAGGACAGATAACTGTGAAAAGTAGTGCAGGTGTGAAAAACGGCTTGTGAACCCTCTAGTCCCCATTAAGACATCGCAAGGGTGTGGAAACCTGGTTCCAACATCCTCCCATACTACCTTAGGTGAGACTTCATTCCGTGCTTCACGATTGTTGTTGAAAGGGAAGGCAGTGAGGGATTTGTTTGGCTAATAACTCTTCTGAACCTAGGTCAAGGCCCAATAAGCCAACAATGATCACTGAACCTCGATTATCCCATTTGATCACTATTTGATCATTTGTCTATCAATGAATCAACACATGGAGATTCTTGTCAAGTTGTTCATAGTTCCACTTGTGAATAACTCTCAACTGCCCACTGTTGCTCCTAATCTACTCAGGGACTTCAACCCACTATAGTCTTCCTGTGCTGCCCTGATGAAGACCAACATAGGGCACATAGGGATTCCACCTATCACTGCAAGTTTTCCATCTCCCACAATGAACACAGGCTAGGAGGATTTCCCATCATCTACTATAGAAGTCCTTCTCCACACACAAGTATCGAGCTCCACAAAATGCTCCAGGTTGATCAGATCCTTGATCTCATCAACTGCCACTCTAGCAACTACCTCTGTTCATCAAGGTGTTACACACTAGTCTCCAACTTGGAAACTATCACTCTCTCCTCCAACAGACCATAAGTGCCCAATCCACGTTCACACTTGGTCCACTCTCACAATGCCCTCTAACAATCCATGAGGACCAAGTCCACGATGTAGCATCTGCACCTAGTTAGGGCATCCTCACTCATAGGAGACCCTTACACACAACTGCCCACAGACTTCTCATCAACTTCCCTTTTCTTCTGCAATATACGAGCTATTGCAAAAATATAAGCTCCAATATTCACTGTGAAACTTCCCACTGGTTAGGGCTTATAACATGCCATGTTATCCCTACCTCCTTGGCTTCCACAAGCTAAAACAACTCTATCCACACTAGGACACTTACATCACTCCATAACGGGATCTGCTCCTAGTTGGAGTTCCTTCATTCCCAAGGCAACTCCAACAAATGGCTCCCGACAACCTGTAATGTAGATTGATCGAAATTGATCCTTCAAACACAGATCCAACAACTCAAAAACAAATCTCAGCTCATTATTTTAGGTCCTCTTTGACTGATATAATTCTAGGCCTGGTTAGGGCACAATACACAATCCTAAAAACCCTCACAAAACACTGCAACAATCCTCATTTTTCTATGGATTTCCTTCTTCATCTAGCCTCCAACTCCATGCTTCCTTGTTCACTACATCAGCTCTCAATTAGGCCTTACAACTCTCTTGTCTTGCCTAGAACATGCCTGTAGTGGCTTCTAGGGCTTGCAACTTGCTACAAGAATCCTTCTTCTTGCCACAAAAACCCTTCTCAAGGGTCTGAACCCTTCCTTGGCCCTCAAAATAGACTTCCCTCCCTTGACCTCCAAAAATAGGGCATTGAACCTCAAACCAACATTTCAGTCCTCTTGAAATAACCCAAAACAATCCTTCAATTGACCTCGTTATTCTTCTTCTTGGCTACGACCCAAAATAGGGATCTTTCTCTCCTATATTAAGTTATTCTCTTTTGTATGAGTATTGCAAAATGGATGATCAAATGAATGCTCCCTCACCTTGTATTTATACCAAGTCCAAGGGCTCCAATGAATTCCTTGAAGAGACATGTCCCTTGGACTAAGCCTACATGACTTGACTGTCCATAATTTATTGTCAACTTCAAATATTCATATGTCAAGTTCTAGAGCTCCAATTTGGGTGATTTTTGAAGCATTGGAATCAGCATGCCAATCTCTATCTCGTCAAATTTTATCATGCTCAATTTATTCATGGTTTTGACCCAAATCCCCATGGGTGAAAAACCCCATGCTTAGGTTCCAAGCCCACAATCGTACTTGTGGTGTTTTTCCCTCTAAACCCTAAACCCTAGGGATTGGAGTAGATCCCAAGCTACACAAAAATCAACACTCGTCTTAGCGAGGGAGGTACTTCCAATACTAGGAAGTAACCATCATCATCTCCGGCGATGACAGTAGCCCATATGCCATCCATCACTGCAACATACCCTATAGAATGAATCCAACAATCTCAGTAGTTCCTTGCCTCATCACATCTGACCCTGAAGATCCAAAAATTCCATAGGGATGATCACTCTGAGGTTATACTCCCTCTGATCCTACATGATCTCTACTAGCTCAATCCTGCAAGAACACATCCTCCTAGATCAAATACTACTCGTTCAAATATGCAACACCACGATCTGATGAATACTCTAGCCTACCAACCTATAGTCCATCACATGAATCCATCTCGATCAACATATTCTCGTCCATGCCAAAGAAACCCTCAAGCTGTCCCAACCATCCATGATAAGTCAATGGAAGTCCATGATCAACAATCTGCCCTACAATAAACTGTTGTTCACAAGGCCCACCACCAATCCACCAGAACTCCCAGATAATCTCACTACCAAGCCAATCAAGATCACATCTCCATGTCTTCAGTTGAACCCTCTGCTCCATGATCTAGACACCCACAACTCCCTTTGAGTTTCTTCGCTGTGCACACTATAATTCAATGTCCCTCAAAGGAGCTTAGACATGCTCTGATACCATGTTGAATTTCCACGATCTTGGGTCTAGGATAAAATCTTAAAATCTATGATGCTACCAAACCAAAAATCTCAATGATACTACTTTGCACAGAAGAATATAAACAACAGTAAGTCAAACATGCATAAAATATAGACAACCTTTTACATTTTTCAACCTGTTGTAACATTATTTAGTTTTAATAAGTTAGCATATTAGTTAAAATAATTCAAAATGTTAAGTTAGTATATGGATGAAAAAGAAAGAAAAGTTAAAATTTTAGGAAAATTTAATGTTTTATAGGCATCCATATAAATAAAATGTTAGGTGTTAGCTTCCCTAAATAAAGAAGGAAAAAGGAAAATAAAATGTTAGGGAAGAAAAAAGAAAAGAAAGGCTTCATTTTATGCTTTCATAAATGCATAGGTTACTAGTATAAATGCACCACAAGTCAATCATCAAATGATATTTTCATGTGTAGAGAATAAGGCAAAGGAGTAAACCATTACTCAAAGGTTTATATATTAATTCTTTTGGTATTTATCCCTATCCATAAGTTTTAAAATCCCAAAACATTATCCCTCTGCTCATATTTCCCTTCACCCACTATTCCTAAGTTGATATACTCTTCATATATCACATATATTCCATATCATTCGTTTCCTGACCGCACCAAATAGCCCCATCACATCACGATTAACCTTCCGTTACATTGTGTTCCATCTCCACTTATTTTCCTACATCCGATGGTCCGTATACGATTTCGGTCCCCCCCTCACCATCCGAGCTTTACAGCCGGGGGGGGGGGGGGGGGGGTTCGAAATGGGTGGTATACCAAACCACACCCGCCCCTACGTGTCAGCTCCTCAGTGTTTCAGACCCCCTCGAGTGAAACCACTAACCACTCTCCCCCCACTCTGAAAAGATGATTTCATCGCCTCCGATACGGCTTTCCTATCCGTTGCGTTCTTGCCATTCACCTTCTACCACCTCATCTCTTCATTAAACTCCATAAAATCACATTTATTCCCTCCAAAATTAACCTGTTGAGCATTCAATTAGCTTAGTCTTTAATTCAACGGACCTATGCCACCTTCAAAATCAAACCAAATTAGTTATATAAACCTCTTTTCTATTTGAGAACCAGTTACCCAATTCAAGCTTTATCATTGTTAATTGATTTCCTATAGGTATTGCTTGACTCAATTCCGATAGTTTCAATTTCCCGTGACATCTCTGCTAAATCATTATCATCTTGTTACTTTTGATTTTTCCTCTAGAGCCTGACTTTTCTCTATGTTTTTCCACTCTTAAACTCCCAATCCCATTCACTATCTCTCTTAGCCATAGCCAAGATGCCTCCAAAGGACAATGGACCAGAGGAAATTGTCAGTCCTCTGATCCATCCTCCTATAGACCTTTATTACATTCCTATGGCTGGCCGAGATTACAAAATCCATGAGACACTCCGTGAACTCGACCTCTTCGAGATGTATTGTCTGCTCAAAGACAAGTATATAGATAAATAAGATGATATCCGATTGTGGGAATCAAATTTACCTCACTACATCTTTCCTCGTACCCACAACACCCCAAATTTTATTAGAAAATGTCATACATCCTATTTTCCAAGCCAAAGGGCCATCATTACTCCCATTGGATAAATTTTGTTTACCATAAACCCTCAGGCTATTGATCACATGATGAAAGCCCCCTCAGTAGAGAATGCTACCCCATTTTCCTATGAAGCACTGGTTGAACTATACCAAAAACTAGACTTTGCGAAGAGAGCCCCAAATCTTGAGTTGTTTTTGACACAATATGCTTCATTACCAAAGAAAAATCCTCCTTATCCCTCCATTTTCACTGAGAGAGACAAGTATATTATCACCATTGTTTCTTACCTCCTTAGCTACGATTCTGATCAATGGGTAGATGAGGCCATTATATGATTTTTGTCCATCTTCTCTGCTGATTCTAAGCCCTCCATTCTGTTTAATTTTAGCCATTTTCTTGCAGAGTCCATTCATCAGAAACTTGTTAAATTTCCAATTGAGGAGGCATTCAAATATGCCTCTGTATTGGTGTACATGTTTCTAAAATTTCAGGGGGACAACATTAACCTTGCTTTGCAAAAATTGGATAAAAAAGGCAACCAGCAACAAGTCATCTTTTGGACTACTCTAGTCATGAAAGAGCAGAAAGAGTACAATTATAAACATTTTAAAAAGATGTTTGTTCACCCAACCATAGGTCTCCTGAGCAGCAGAATAGAACCAATTATTAGTGAAGAAATCAAAAGGGTGTTGCAACTGTCAGATCAAGTTCAGACAAGGGACTAGTACATTTATGAAAATTATACAGAAATAAGAATATTTGGATGCGAGCACCCAACTTATAAGTTGCCAAAATTCCTCCTAATGAGGATTTTTTCCTTGGAGTACATAAGGTAGATGGTCAACATGGATGAAATCCACTTTGTTGCTGCCAAGAAGAAATCCCAGTTTAAAATAAAAACACAGGTTGGCCCTTTCATTTGCAACAACAGGGTAGTAGGGGAAGAGGTAGATAAGCTCTTGAAGGAAATGCAGTTCAACCTTAGTTTTAGTCCTATGATCCATTAGGGATCATTTCTAGATTAAGGGTAGAAACCAATTCTACTCACTTTCACATAGCCACGCCAGAAATAGAATAGTACAAGAATCAATTAGAGTGGGTTGATAACACCTTACAGGAGGCAAAAGAACAACACGTATCATCATCTACATTGCAGACTCCTATCATGTAGGAGAAGACATCCAAAAGGCGTAGAGAGGAAGAGTCCCCTTTAAGGACTGACATCTTCAGTGAAGGGTTTGAAATAATGTACAAAAATAAGGCCAAGCTTAGTTCTAGACTATGCCTTAGAAAAGATTCAGAGTAGAAGACCATTATCACCACTAATGAGCCACTTGTTTCCACATTAGTGGGTGATCAGTCTACACAGTCTCCTATCACCTCCACAACTTCACAAGAGCAACAAAAAATAGTGTAGAAAAGTACATCTACTTCAGGTGAGTCATAGAAGAGAATAATGGGCATCTTCAAGGAGATAAAAGTCAGAAATTAGGTCTTGAAGATTAACGCTTACAACCAGTTTTGGAAATAGATTTCTGGTGCCCAAAGGAGGCTACTGTTAGCCTTTAACTCATAAAAGGAGAAATTGCAAATGGAATTCCTCCAAGCACAAGTTCCCTACCCCAAGGGAGCATCAGACTACAAAAATATAACTTTTGAGTTTGATGTAAAGGATATACATCCCATTGACCAAATGGAGATGCATAAGCAGATTGGGGAAATGATTTTCTCTACTGTCACTAACACTGCCATGACTTTGTCCAAATTATAGGTTACATTAGAAAATGCATAGTCACAACTAAAGATGGAGAAGGTCTCTGCACTTGCCAAAGACACTAGGATTAAAACCCTAGAGGATTTGATAATCAAACTAGGTTATGATCCGCAAACATCAATGCTGTAGAGGAACTAGTCAAGAAGACGAATTTGGATATAGCAGCGTTGATGAAGCAGTTAAAACTGCCAGCTACTGAAGATCCTCTGGCTAAGGATATTATAGAGACAGAGACTCAAAAGGAAGATATAATGAAGCTCATTATGGAGTAGACTGCACAACTCAAGCAAATGGAGATAGAAATGGAGAAATTGATCAAAGAAAAGGAGAAATATGCTAAAAATATTGCCCCTTTAGAAGCACTTCCTATCACAGTCATTCCTACGACCATCCCTGCTACGAAAAGTACATGAGATGTTGCAGACCAATTGGCCAATGCAGTCCAAAATATGTCTCTTCAAATTGAGGAAATCAAGAACTTGCAGGATCAAGTGAAACTTCTAGAGGATCAATGCCAGAAATATGAGAGAGCTCAGAATCAGATAGAAGTATGGAATAAGTCAGCATCTATGTCTTCCATTGGCCACATTCTGGGTCATGTCAAGGAAATCATATGGAACAACATCATTGAGGAGATAGATGAAACCTGGCCATGTATCCAGATTATTTTTGAGCAGAAGGAGTTGATAGAAAAGGTAAAGCAGACCATTGCCAATATAAATGCTCAACTAGGAGAGATGCCTGCTACAACCAACAACATTATAAAGTTCCTCAACTCCAAGAATAGATATGAACTGGATGATCTAGGAGTGGATGACAGGACTGAAACCATCCTGGAGGTGAAGAAAGTTCTGACCAAAAAGAACTTAGTTGTACAATTGACAGAGAAGTGTCACATTCTTGATGTAGCAGTCAATAGATTTTTCACAAGGATTGACGTTTTGAACAAGAAGGGTTTGCCTTCACTGTTTGTTATCAATGATAAACTAATGACCAGGGAAGACTACATGAAGAAGCTTTAGGATATTTACAGGGATACAACCAAGTCCTACAACATCAAAGGTTCCATGACAGGCATGGAATTTTACGAAGCCATCAACAACATATGTTTTATTCAACATGAGATAAAATATATTTTCACTGTAAAACCCACTTTTTATTGGTATACTGAGGTAGATGAAATCTACCATAAGGTAACCAAGATAGCAATCCCAGATGAAGAATAATGGGAAAATTTGTGTGAATTTCAGGATTAGAGGATAGATCAGCTTCACTAGCGTAGCACCCAAATAGTGACCACTCAGCAACAACTTTCCTTCAAAACAGGGCTAGATGTTCAGATTCATTCTTTTTGATCAAATTACTTCTATTTCTATTAGTTTTAAGTAATAATAGAATGACGTATCACTCAGGCATTTATTGTAATATTTGTAACTTTTTTAAATACTTCAGCCTATCGAACTATTGAGGGTTGCACCCTTGAACTAGTTATCACACAGATTTCTACTAAGCTAGAGCATTTTTTATATAATAAAAGCTTCTGGATTTACTTCATATGGCATGTCTTTTAGTGAGTTGTTTTCATCATGTTTTTCATTATGTATTCTTCATATAATATAATTCTTTTACAATCATCCAATTGAAAATTTAATTGAATCTAAGTTTCATTTTGAATCTGCTGTGAAGTTGCATTTAAATAAGAGATTAATTTGCAAGACTATCTGTTATTGTAAATTCCTCTTTGAACTAAAATTGAACTAGATTCTGTAGTAGTTTAATTATATTCTGTTGATCTAGGAAACACTTTTTTCTTGATTTCTTCTTAGAAATGGTTAAATAATCAGTCTGAATATTAAATCACTTATACTTCTCTATATTCTACTTATCCATCCCACTTAAATCATAATAATCATATGTATTTAAAGACCAAACTTTTTTTATTAAGAATCTTTCTAAGTTTAAAGCACTTGTTTTTAAATAGTTCACTGGTCATCCAAATCATTAAAATCAACAAAACATTTTAGATGCTTTGGCCAAGCCAATTGACCTTAGTTTATCTCAAAGGACAACATCACACTGGCACCGTTGCTGGGGAGTGAAGAATTGAAAGTTAAATTTCCCCGGGGCAATGATTTTCCCTTTTCTTTAAGGTGAATAAAGGATAAGGTTATAGGTCAAAATATTTCACCTGTCAATTCCACTGGTCAAAGCTGGCTCCTTATAAGCATACTAGATCACGTTCTGATTCTAATATTGTTAACCCTCTACCAGACCCAGAAAGACTCATTTAAGCCTCTTCAAGGAGAATACATAGAAAACATTCTTCTTCTTCAACTTTACACCTTGAAGACATTCCATCTATAGATCCATTTTCATTTATACCAACCCATCCTGATTGGACTGAACTACCTCCTAGGGTTTCTGATCTTATTTCCAGAGGAGTAGACCTTCCATCAACCTTTTTAATATAGTCACTTGAATCATATCAAGTTCCATCCATTCCTATTAAATCACCTTCATCTGAAGAATTGGGTTTACATTTACCTGAATTCAAACCTCAATATTTCATTACTCCAACTCCTTATTCTATTCCATCATCCTCAATTAATCTTAAAGAGACATTTTCTATCTATTCGAATCCCTTATTTGAAAATAAGGAAGACTTCCCACCAGGAGTTTAGAAATTGGTTATCAAAACCCCTTTCAAATCCTTAAAGAGGTCTCCTCCCTCTCCTCCACATATTAATACACCTACTAACTCATCTTCATCTCCTTCATCTTCATCTTCATCATCTTCCTCTTCCTCATCAACATCCACACAGACACCCCATACTCCTCCTGTTGTTATGGCTTTTTGACCCATTGTGCAAGCTAGGTATGCTGCTCTAGTTCTCCCTGCAAACTTGGGAAATTTTCCTGATGGTTATCTAAAACATCTACCAAGATTCAATGGAGAAACAGGTCCCTCAACAGAGGATCATGTATCAACCTTCCTATATTTTGCTGACAATATGAACATAGAAGAGGAAAATGTTTATATGAGATTATTTGTACAATCTTTAGAAGGAAATGTTAGGATCTGGTTTAGGCAGCTCAGAGTTGACTCTATCAGAACTTGGAATGAGCTCATAACTATCTTCAAAAATCAATGGGGGGTAAAGAAAGATCCTGTTTACTTCCTTACTGAATTTGAAGAATTAAAGAGAAACCCTGGTGAACCAGTTGCTGAATTCATCAAAAGATTTAACAAACTATATCATCAAATGCCTGTTGACTGTAAACCACCAGTAGTAGCTGCAAAGGTCATATTAAAGCATTTGATGATGACTTTGCAGTCATGCTAAAGGAAAGAGTTTCTAATACATTAGAAGACATGCAGACAAATGCTATAGAGGTAGAAGCCAATAGGTCAGCTTCTGGCAAACTCAAAGCTAAAGCAGAAAAAGAAGAAAGAAAACTAAAATATAAGATTAATGATTCATCCTCCTCCAAATCTAAACTTGAAGATCAGAAAATTGATGAAATTACATATTTTCTTAGGAACCTTTCTAACATAATTTCCAAAATTGAAACACAACCTAGAATGTTCAACAAACTATTGTCAGACCTCAAGCTCAAACTCAATTTATAAGAACTCCTCAAATGAAAATTATTCAGAGACCAACTTCTAACCAAAAAATTCAACCACCTTTGATGATTGATGATCAATAATCACATGATACAGGCCCTTTAATCACTAAAGATAGCAATAATATTGATTCATTAGTAGTACAAATGGCCATAGTTCCTTCATCCTCACCTCCATATTTTGAACAAGAACCAGGAGATGCTCAACTCTCAAAATAATTAGCATTCTCTGAATTTTTGATTGCAAAATTGAATAAAAGGTATGATCTAAGGCCTAGATCAAGACCTGGAAGACCTCCAAAATCTACCACCTTAATTTAACCTGCAATGAAAACCATTCAAACAAAAATTCCAACACCTCAGACTATAGATTCATCCACTGAAACCCTTTCATTTGATAAGACTGTTTTGGCCACTTTTAACATTGAGAAGGAATTGGAAAGGGTCAAGATTCCTATGCATTTAGCTGAACTTTTCAAAAATCCTAGTTACAAAAATCAAGTGTCTAAATGGTTACAGCCTTCTAGTGTATATATTGAGGGAGATGTTATTAGTTTGCAGGATGAAAAACCCTCGGTTGTATTTGGTCCTAGTTCTGATATGATTGATGAAATTGTTCCACCATTTTATGTAACATTAAAAGCTCATGATTTTATTTTGTACAACTGTATGCTGGATTCTGGAGCCTCTCATAACCTTATGCCAAAGGTAATTATGGACCAGCTTCAGTTACAAGTCACCCATTCTTATCATGACCTTTACACCTTTGACTCAAAGAAAGTACCGTGCCTAAGATTGATAAAAGTCCTAGTTGTGACCTTAGCTCAAATACCTGTCAAAAGCATAGCTTTAGACATAGTTGTCACTGATATTCCTGCCAAGTTTGGCATGCTTCTATCTAGATCATGCTGTGCTAAACTTGGAGGATCACTTCAGATGGACATGTCTTTTGCTACTATCCCAGTCTATGGAGGTGAGCATTTAAGGTTATATAGGGAAGTCAGATTCCTTCATACTGTTTGTAGGTCTGATCAAGCAAAAAACCACCCTATCTATGCAGTAGATCAGGATTTTGGTTGCTTTCACTTGTCTTCACAAAATGCATCAAACACTCAACTTTCCATTGAAAATATTGTTTCCCAGCCTAAAGTTGTAGAATCAGATATCTAGAAACTTTATTTTGATGGCTCTTGCTCAAAAGAAGGAGCAGGAGCAAGAATTGTTCTAATATCACCAAATAAGGAAAACATTACTTAGTCATGTAAACTTGAATTTGAAGTTACCAATAATGTGGTTGAGTATGAGGCTTTTCTTCTTGGTCTTGAGTTAGCTAGAAGTTTAAAGGTTCAAAACTTGAGTGTATTTTCTGATTTTGAGCTTATAGTGAACTAGGTTAGAAATATCTGTCAAAATAAACTCCCAAGGCTTAGGTTCTACAGAAATGAAGCTTGAGACACAATTGAAAATTTCTTCCAAGGTTTTAACATAACTGCTATTCCCAGAGATGAAAACATGCATGCCAATTCACTACCTGTCTCAACAAGGTCTTTCAAAATCCCTGAGCCAATATCATTAGAATACCAAATCCAAGTCAAGTATCAACCATCAATTCCCGATAACCTTAAACATTGACAGATTTTCGAAGATGATGATGTAGAAAATCTCTATGCAGGTTAACTCGATAATGCAATATAAATCAAAGAAGAATACTATAGCCTACTTCTACTATCAATTTGCGAAATCTTAAAGATCGAGTTGAACAATATAACTAGAAGAAGAAGAATAAATGCACAATACACATGAAAATAATTTTGGGAAAGCCTCAGCTCAAAACCCCACTATTTGTATTATCATACAAGTGGAAATACATAGGAATTATACAAAGCCTTAGCTCTCACAGCTAGTCAGCTCTCAGTACAATCCTCACAGATGCTCACAGGAAATCTTAGCTTCTCTCTAGCCTTCCTCTCTCACCTCTAAGCTCCTATTTCCTTGTGCTGTTCCTTGTGGATGATTCTCCTGTAACCAAGTGGAACACTCTGATCTCACACACTTCAAAACTACGCAATCCCCAAGGATTTATCCTTGATTGCATGCATGAGTTTTCTCTTTGAGAAAACACATGCAACTGATAGTACACTGTCCTTGAATTTAATCTCAACTGGGTCTATCTTAGAATAGACATGCATGAGCTTCTGATGAGGAATCTTCAGTTGACTGGAGTAGCACTAGTTGAGTGCATGCATGCATCAACTGACTGTTAACTCTCTATTAGTTCCTCAAACAATTTGGAACTAATTTAACTGGACTTAACTTAGTAAACTGAGTTAACTAATTACAACTCAAATATAACTCAATCTTATCTCCTTAATTTAAGGGATAACTCTTGCATGTTTTCAGAAAGTCTTCTAACTTGAATTTCTCCAACTAATTAATTTAAAATTATCTAATTAATTATTTCCAAGTTGATGTTAAGACTAAATTCGAATTTAATTCACAATTTAATTCAAGGACAAATTAAATTGGAATATTCTTGTTGCCATATTTCAACACTCCCTCTCAACAAGAAAGGGATTATCTACCACCCCGATCATGTCTCTATGGAACCAAAAGTTACACTTTGACAATGCCTTTCTCAAAATGTCAGCATCTTGCTCCTCTGTCAAAATATACTGCAACAACATGATCCTCTCGACCTGTGAAAAGCCACAGGCAACAAATATTGCCTTATGCTTCTCCACACTATCATCAGCAACTTGCTTTACCTTGGAAAGCCAATGGGAACTCACAATTGACTTGTTCTTCGGTCTTGGAACCACATCCCAAACACTGTTACGAACTATGGAGTCATACTCCTCCACCATAGCATCAACCCAAATCAGCTGCTGCACTGCTTCCTCAAAGGAAGATGGCTCAGTCTCAACACATTACCCAGCAAGGGACATGTATCTAGTGTACCTCTTAGGTGACCTCCTCTGTCTGTGCTGAGAAGATGGTGCTCCCACATTCTCTCTCGCATCCTCCAACAATCTGTCAGCTTCTCTTGTGTGCTTTCATTCATCTCCGAAAGACTGAGTGGGTGTCTCCACTTTTGGAACCTCTGCATGCGGCTGCTCCACATCAGTCTAAGGCTCCTCCTCCTTAGGAGCCAATAGTTCCTCCATAGCCTGTCGTTGGAGCTCCTTCTCAAGGGAAACTCGCATGGCCTTTTTCTCATCAAACTTGATCTCTCTGTGAACCACTATCCTCCGACTAGTAGGCAAGTACACCCAATAGTTGTGAGGTGTATCAGTGTACCCCACAAGTATCCCCAACTATGCTGTTGGCTCAAGCTTCTTCCATGCATCCTTTGTCACATGGTAATATACCGATGAGCCAAAGATCTTGAAGTGACCCACATCTAGTCTCTTACTGGAGAAAGCTTCCTTTGGTGTCTATGTAATGCGGGCTTCTATTCTGAAAATAGATTGTTGTGTTACATGCCTTAGGCCATAAGTGAAGTGGTAGGCCTTGGTCATGCAGCATTTCCCGTGCTGCACCTACAATAGTTCTGTTCTTCCTCTCGGTCACCCCGTTCTACTGTGGGTTATGAGGTACCGTAAAATCTCATTTAATTCCTTTTGCTGCACAAAAGTCATTAAACTCTTGAGAGACATATTCTCCACTGTTGTCGCTTCTTAAGGCCTTAATCTTCTTCCCTGACTCTTTCTCGACCAAAGCTTTGAACTCACAAAAATTTGTGAAAGTTTGGTCCTTCTTCTACATGAAATAAATCCAACATTTACGAGAATAGCCATAAATGAAAATCACATAATACCTTTGCTTCATTGTGGATGTCATCGAGAATCATCCACACACATCATTATGAACTTGCTTTAAGATATCCTCTACTTGATTGTCTCGATCATGAAAGGAAGACTTGGTGTACTTTCCTAAGGTACAACCTTTGCATGTGTCAACTTGCTTAAGTTTACGTTTGGGAAGTCCTGTAGATATCTGCTGCATTATCTTCAAAGCCCCATGATGCAAATGGCCCAACCGCCTGTGCCACAACTCACCAATGTCTTGGCTTTGCACCAATTCTTCTTTCGTACTCAATACTGCACAATCATCTACCTGTAGTTTATAGAGATTCTTCACCCAAATCCCTATCCTGTTGGTCTAACCCGTGGCTATGTGTCATAGGAATGCCTTTTCTTTACTGAAGACAACATCGTAGCCTTTTTCCTCCAACATCATGACCGATACCAAGTTCTTCTTCAGTCCAAGCACATACATGATATCTGTCAAGGTGAGAGGAGATCCATGCTCCCTCTGAAAAGAAACTGTGCCCACTCCTGAAACACTATACCTTCCGTCGTCACCCATCTCTATGCACATCTTGAGGTATTTCTCCTCCAAGGCACTGAATAAATCTTTATCACCGGTCATGTGGAATGAGGCTCTACTATCAAGATACCAGACACAACCCATCATTGATGACACCATGCATGCAATGAAGGTAAATTCCATTTCAAACTGAGAGGCTAATGACTCACCTTCCGATCCTTCCAAGGATCCCTTCTTGGACTTCTTTGATGGGAAATTAGTCACATAATGTCCCATCTTGTGACAATTAAAGCAGCTTACTTTAGACATGTCACCCTTCTTCCCTCCATGAGAAGAATTCGATTTGAAATGGGAAGCCTTCCCCTTCCCTTTCCTTGCCTTACTTTCTAAGGCCATATTTTCTTCATCATCATTATTGGATGAAGAACCATCTTGCATGCTCCTCCTGATCTCCTCCTGCATAAGATCCGACCATAGTCGTTCCCAATCCGGTAGTTTCTCCCTTCCATTCACAGAGTCTTGGTAGCTATTCCAGCTCTTTGGAAGGCCAAGGAGAGCGAGACTCACCATATCATCATCGACAGTAGTTATTCCCACACTGCCAAGCTCATCTTTGTAGGTGGTGAGCTTGTTTAGATATGTGTAAATAGTATCACCTTTCTCCATCTTGATTCTTTGAAGCTTATCCTTATGCTCCAATTTCCATTGGTTGCAACTGTTCTGGTAGAGGTCCTTCAATGTCTTCCACATTGAAAATGAAGTATCCTTCCCATGGAGACTTGAGACAATATGGTCTTGAACTCCCTCAAGGATGATCCATCTCACCTTCGCCACACACTTCTTCCACTCAGCCAAATCTTGTGCATTAGTTGAAGATGGCTTTGGGATTTCTTGATTAATGAATACCTTCAAGCCATTGTCTTCTAATATAGCCTCCATTCTATCTTTCCATGCTATGTAATTTGAGCTACCTTCGAAGGCATACTTGAGTCTCAAGCCATAGAATTCCATTGGCCAACCTTGAAGTATGATATGAATTCGATTTGCACCTGCAACCCTGAACTTCAAACTTCGAATTCTCTTCTCAGTATACTATTCATAGCTCCACTACCATGTAGAAAATTTCTACAAATCTAGCTCCGATACCATGTAGAAAATCTCTATGAAGGTTAACCCGATAATGCAATATAAATCAAAGCAGAGTACTATAACCTATTTCTACTATCAGTTTGTGTAAGCTTAAAGATCGAGTTGAACAATATAACCAGAAGAAGAAGAATCAATGCACAATACACATGAAAATACTTTGGGGAAAGCCTCAGCTCAAAACCCCACTATCTGTATAATCATACAAGTGGAAATACATAGGAATTATACAAAGCCTTAGCTCTCACAGCTAGCCAACTCTCAGTACAATCCTCACAGATGCTCACAGGAAATCTTGGCTTCTCTTCAGCCTTCCTCTATGCCCTCCAAGCTCCTATTTCCTTGCGCTATTCCTTGTGGATGATTCTCTTTTTACCAAGTGGAACACTTCGATCTCACACACTTCAAAACTGCGTAATCCTCAAGGATTTATCCTTTACTGCATGCATGAGTTTTCTCTTTGAGAAAACACATGCAACTGATAGTACACTATCCTTGACTTTAATCTCAACTGGGTCTTTCTCAGAATAGACATGCATGAGTTTCTAATTAGGGAATCTTCAGTTAACTAGAGTAGCACTAGTTGAGTGCATGCATGCATCAACTGACTGTTAACTCTCTATTAATTCCTCAAACAGTTTGGAACTAATTTAACTGGACTTAACTCAGTAAACTGAGTTAACTGATTACAACTCAAATATAACTCAATCTTATCTCCTTAATTTAAGGGATAACTCTTGCATGACTTCAGAAAGACTTCTAACTTGAATTTTTCCAACTAATTAATTTAAAATAAATTAATTAATTATTTCCAAGTTGCTGTTAAGACTAAATTCGACTTTAATTCACAATTTCATTCAAGGAAAAATTAAATTGGAATATTCTTGTTGCCATATTTCAACAGATGAATAGTTGAAATCTTTCCTTCAAGTTATTGATGAATTCTAAAATATGCAAATTGAAGGAGATCAAAATGATATTCCAGAATTAAATCAACAAAATCTAGAAACTTCATTCAGTCCTAAAATTCTTCATCATGATATTATCCAATTATCTAATAATTTTATTCCTAAAGGATAGTCCCCTTGGAAAAATTATTTGATAATAATGATGTCTCTAAAAATCACTTGTTTCATTCACCTGAAGAAGAAACCGAAGAATGCAATATTGGGACTGTGGATGATGTGAGAAATATCAAATTGTCATCAAGATTACCTTCATATGTAAAAACCAAATACTTGAATCTTATTAAAAACTACAAAGATGTTTTTGCTTGGTCTTATAATGAGTTAAAAACTTATGACACATCTTTGATTGAGCATAAGATTCCTTTGAAACTAGAAGCAAAACCATTTCAACAAAAGATAAGAAGAATTAATCCCATACTACTACCAACCATTGAGAAAGAACTTAAAAAGGTTCTTGATGCTCATATTATTGTGCCCTTAAGGTATTCTAATTGGGTAGCCAAAATAGTTCATGTCAGAAAGAAAAATGATGAGATTAGGCTATGTGTATATTTCCGAAATATGAAAAAATCATCTTTAAAGGATAACTACCCATTACCTAAAATGGACCATCTAATTTAGAACGTTTCAGGGGCTAATAGGATTTCTATGCTAGATGGATTTTTTGGTTATAACTAGATCATGGTAAGTGAAGTTGACCAAGATAAAACTGCCTTCACCACTCCTTGGGGTACATTCATGTATGCCAGAATGGCATTCGAGTTAACCAATGTTGGAGCCACTTTCCAGAGATCCATGGACCTCACATTTGTAGGTGAAACATCTGAATTTATTGTCATTTATTTAGATGATTTAACTGTTTTCTCTGATTCTGATGAAAGTCATTTAAAACTCTTAAGCAAGTTTTTTGACAGATGCAGGAAATTTGGCATATCCATCAACCCGAAGAAATCTTTGTTCGTTGTGAAGGAAGGGAAATTACTAGGGCATATAATCTCCAAGGAGGGAATTATAATTTACCCAAAGAGAGTTTCAGCTATTCAGACCTTGTCTCTGCCAAGGAATAAGAAAGAGATACAAACCTTCCTTGGAAAGATCAATTTTCTCAGAAGGTTCATCCCAAATTATGCTGAGATAGTTAAAGATATAACATATATGCTTAAGAAAAACAATGAAGTGAAATGGATAGTCCCTACTAGATATGCTTTTGATCAGATAAAAAAGGCCATATATAAGGCCCCTACATTAGCTAGTCCTGACTACTCTTCACCTTTTAGCATATTTTCTTTTGCATTTGAGACAACCTTAGCTGCTGTAATTTTACAAAAAAATAGAAATGGTGATGACCAGCCTATAGCCTTCTTTTCCAAAGTTATGAGGGATGCTGAACTTAGGTATGATATTATTGAAAAACAAGCTTATGCCTTAATTCAGACCCTCAAAGCCTTTAGAATCTATATCCTGCATTCACACATTATATCTTATGTCCCTAATCATGTTGTCAAAACTGTTTTGACTCAGCGTGATATTGATGGAAGAAGAAGGAGATGGATTGCTAAAATCCTTGAATTTGACCCTGAAATTAAAACCACAAAGCTAGTAAGAGGCCAAGGCCTAGCCAAATTGTTAGTTGAATCCAACTACAAATTATTGGGGATTAATCGGGGGATAATCCACAAGAACCTTCCTTAATATCAGGAGAGAATCCACAAGAACCTTCCTTGATACCAGAGGAGAATCCACAAGAACCTTCTCCTCTTAGAGAAGGGGAGAATCCACAAGAACCTCTTTCTTTAGATCAAGACATTCTTGTTCACATAGATTAGAAATATCTACTCTCTGATTTGTATTATGATATTGTGCAGTTTCTTAGATATTTTAAATGTCCAACTGATCTTAATTTGAAACAGTGCAAAGCTCTGAAGCTTAAAGCAGTGAAATACTGCATTATCAATGCTAATCTATACTGGAAAGACCCTCTTAATATCCTTCTTATGTGCTTAACTCAAAATGAAACAGAGGGAATTATATATCAGTTCCATGCTGGGTTTTGTGGTGGACACTATGCCTGGAGAGAAACAACCTACAAAATTTTAAAAGCAGGTTTCTATTGGCCCACACTTTTTAAAGAAGTTGGAGCAAGGGTAAGAAGTTGCAAACCATGTGAATTATTTGCAGGAAAACATAAACTGTCAGCACTTCCTTTGGTCCATTCTCCATTTCTACAATGGGGGTTGGATTTTATAGGGGAAATTCATCCACATTCCAATAATCAACATAGATGGATTTTAACTACTATAGACTATTTTACCAAGTGGGTAGAAACCATACTGGTTAAAAATGCAACTGATACTATTGTGATAAAGTTTCTTGAAGAAAACATCCCATCAAGATTTGGATGTCCTCAATAGATTGTTACAGATAATGCAATAGCTTTCAACAGTGTTAAAATTATATAATTCTGTTAAAAGTATTCAATCCTTTTACACCATTCTACACCATACTATCCACATGGCGATGGGCTAGCAGAGTCCTCCAACAAGAGCTTAGTCAAGATCATTAAGAAGACTCTTGAAGACCATAAAAAGAGTTGGGATAGCCATCTAATCCATGCAATTTGGGCAAAAATAGTTTCTCCTAAGAGATCAATAGGTAAGTCTCCTTTCCAGTAAGTTTATGGCAAGGAAGTTGTTTTTCCTACTCATTTAGCTTTATCTGTTATGAGATTTCTTCAAGTATCCTATGAAGAAAAAGATGATTTCTCAAGAAGGAATAATAAAATTATTGAGTTGAATGAAGAAAGGGATGAAATTCAGTATAAGCTAAGGAAATACCATAATAAGATGAAATAACGTTTTGACAGAAAGGTTAGAGAAAGAAATTTCAAGAAGGGTGACCTAGTGCTTAGATGGGATACAAGGAGAGAAGACAAAGGAAAGCATGCAAAATTTGACAACCTCTAGTTTGGTCCATTCAACATTGCAGAAGTAAAAGGGAACAATACGTTCATCCTGCAGAATTTGGAAGGAGAGTATTCCTCATTTCCAGTCAATGGGAGATACTTGAAAAATTACATTAAATATTGATTTTTCATTCATTCACCATCTGAAAATATCTGAGAGTTTAATTTATTTTTGAAAATTGCAAGTGAGTATCTGTTTTAGCAAAGACTTCATAGCTCGAGGAGAAGGCACTTGGATCTGCTTGTTCTCTGCATCCCACAGGGGGAAGCATTCCCCAGCTGGATCCGATGTTGTAACATTATTTAGTTTTGATAAGTTAGCATATTAGTTAAAATAATTCAAAATGTTAAGTTAGGATATGGATGCAAAAGAAAGAAAAGTTAAAATGTTAGGCAAATTTAATGTTTTATAGGCATCCATATCAATAAAATGTTAGGTGTTAGCTGCCCTAAATAAAGAAGGCAAAAGGAAAATAAAATGTTAGGGAAGCAAAAAGAAAAGAAAGGCTTCATTTTATGCTTTCATAAATGTAGAGGCTGCTAGTTTAAATGTGCCACAAGTCAATCATCAAATGATATTTTCATGTGTAGAGAATAAGGCAAAGGAGTATGTTACACTAAAAAATGTCACCATGACTACTTACAGTTAGTATGGCTCAAATCAACAGTCATGCTACCCTCTTAGGCAAGTCTTATGCCTCTGCTATCCATCTCAAACTCAAAGAAGAGAGAAAGTCTTGTAAAAAATGTGTTTATCTCTGGGGTCGCAGGTTCTCTCTAGCCTTACCTGCGGGGACGCTCACAATGTTCACAAAAGTTGCGTCCTTGGATGCTCTGTATGTTAAGGGACAGGTGCGTCCTTCTGTAAAAGGCAAAATGCGCGAGTTTCATCTTAAAAAAGTTACTTGTGGTTACTTCTAGAACTTTCTAGAGGTCGGTTTGATGAAATGGATGCGCCTCCAGTTGGTTCATGTATCCCTATTAAGGAGGAACTTATCCCATCAATAAGGGAGCTATCCCACCCAAAGAGGGGGATTATCCCATTGATGGTGGACCTGAATAACCTCTTTACAGCACTATAAATAAAGGCATTGGGCCAGAAGGAGGAGAGGTTGGAACTATACATTTTCTTTGGGTAAATGCTGCAGGATTTAGGTCTTCCATTTAGAACCTTTGTGAGGAGAGATTGTCTTTGCTTGATTCTACTTGGAAGTGGGTGAGCTTTGTCAAAGTAGAGGAAAACCCTTGATGGACCCTGGGAGGAACTTGCACAACACCAAGGCCACGTTGTAAGAGTTTCTTTGTTTCGTTATTAATACAAACTGGTTTATTTTTCTCAATAGCTTGTGTTAATGAGTTATTTCATGTGTTCCTTGGTCTACATGTTGAATATATGTTTTATTATATGAAATGCAAGTGCTTGGTAATTGTTTGATTGTTTGTGGTTGCAGGAATTGACTTGAAGGAGGAGCTCATCCGGATTGGCAAGGACAAACTACAACAACAACGTTTTGGAATAAGGTAAGCCTAAACACTTGTAGTTTTCATGTTTTAAAAGGTATATTTAGAGAAAGATCACTCCATTTTGTCTTGTTTGTCGCTAGAGAGTTTAGACTCCTAGGGAGGTCAGTTGTGTCCGCACAAACGACTTTTTCCGCCACGACAAATTGGCGACTCCACTGGGGAATCCATTAATGTGAAAGTCTTTTCCTTTGTGTGAACTTTGCTCTGAGAAAATCATTTTTATTTTCTGGTTTTTGACTGTGAGAATTAGTATTTGGGTGGCTTAGCTTTAGATTTAGTTAGATTTGGTTTTTCTTAACTTTTCCAGAAGGACGCACCCTCTGAGTACTGCACAATGCGTCTTTGGACGCGCTGTTGCCATTTGCACAGAGCGGGCCCGCGCCTGTTCTAACGGGTTGCCTGCGTCTTCCTGTAAAAATTTAGGAAAACTCCATTTTTGCTTTAATTGCTTTTAGATTTTGGTTTTTCTTAGTGTTTTCTGCCTAGATCCTTTAGTACCCTGTCAAAAATTTTCACCTGAACTTGTTTCATTAGCATTCCTGCTTTTAGCTTTCATCAATTGGGTGTTTTGAGTCTCTTTTTTGAGAAATTCTTAATTTGATTTCCTTTGGTCATTACTTGGAGGTTTCTCTCAGTCTTTTCACAATTTTGCATCTTTTTGCTTTTGTTTTTGCAAAAAAATTTCCCCCTCATTCGCCGGGGGGGGGGCTAAATTGTGTATGAGTGTTAATCGCCTTTGAGTGTTTTTATGTTTTGATCTTTGGAACTCTCACCCAATTTTCTCGACTTGCACTTGATTGGTTCTTAGATTACATTAGAATCATCTTGTGTTTGAGAATTCTCTTGCATAGATCACATTTGCATAATTAGAGTTCTCAGTTTCAGAATATGAATGAAAAATGTGCATAGATTACATTTGCATACTTTTCATGTGAATTGTGCATAGATTACAATTGCATAGTTTACATTCTGAAAAGTCTATTGTAGATTTAGATCAGCTTTCTTTGATTTGAATTTACACAAAAAATAAAAATAAAAATAAAAAATGGTTTGGAATTGATTTGCATTAGTTTTTCTTGATAAAATTAGTGCATCAATTTTTTGCATTGTTGGAAGTGAATGGAAACTCTCTCCTTACTTTAGTTAGGATTCATCGAATTGAAAAGATTACATTATCATATTCGATTGCATTCAGTTGAGTCGGGTCATAACACCATTGGTTTCGTATCCATTTACCCATTTGAGTAATAACAGCCTTAATAACACAGCGCTTAATTAAAATTCATCTAGTAATTTTTACATTTCTAGGGCTCTGATACACCAACATAGCTTAGGCTAGTGTCTTGGAGTAGGTGAGTACTTAACTCTCCAAGACAGCAAAACCAAACAAGGAGCTGATCTTGAGTTAGAATCAAATCCAATTGTTACATTTACACTCTGGGAAAGCTCCTCTTAAAGGAGAAGCACGAGCTCGTGTCCGAACCAGTGAGGGGATCCATCCTCCCTCGTTGGGAACGACGCCAGACAGTACGTATTACAAACGGTAAACCTCGGATTAACCATTGTCGAGGAGCCAGGGGTCACTTATCGGTAAACCTTGGATTACTGTCAAGGAGCCGGTAAGGGGATTGAGCTTGCTACTCTGCCCTTGCGTGCTGTCGGAGTTTAGACTGTTCCCCTAGGTGTACTTGTGGCCGTTGGTAACCTTAGTGACCATAATCTTTAGGATTCTACCCAAGGTGACGGTGGAGGGAAGATCCCACTGTACCTGGAGCAGACATCGGTTATACTCACTTGGATTTTCCGGGGGGTTCACTTCACTCGAGACGGTTAAAGTGGAGGAACTTGGTCCGGTCTATTCATTAAGCAGGTTGCCGGGGTAACTGTTCCACCCACCACTTCTGTACTGAATTCGGCGATGTTGGGCTTCATCACCAACTAGTGTTTTCGGTCTGGAAGGCTACTGTTTGTGTATGGTTTGACTCCTAGATTTGATAGCGCGTGTTAATTTGTTTGTTTTTACTTTTAGAGACCATAGGTGTGAATTGTGAATTTTAGTTGTTAAGTGTGAATTGTGAATTGTTAATTTTAGTTTTAAATTGTTAATAAAATTCATTGAAGTTGAATATAATGGCAAATGTTCCGGAATTTATCAACCTAGGAACCCCTCCTAATGAGAATCCTAGTACTTTTCCTTACTTTGGAAATGTTGGTCCTCCTTATATGGCTACTTTGTCATTACCTGGATTTACAATAGGTTTACCGATATGGTTATTTTCAACTTCGTTGGCCCAAAATACTCCAATTGTTCCATCTCAACCGGATGCTTCACCTCAACAGAGTTCACCATCTCAACATCACCAACCTTCTGTTGACCCTTTACCTTCTTCGCCTAATTTTTCTTCCTCCATTTCTTCCTCTTCGCCTGGTAAAAGCCTTGATGCTAGTAACCAGGAGGCTAAGAAGAAGAAGAAAGGGAAGAAGAAGAAGAAGAAGAAGAAGCAAGATAAGAAAGAAGTCAACCAACCAGCCATGGCTGTAAGTGTTAGTTGTGTTGAGGAAAATTCCGACATGCACCGTAAACCCAAATACCCTTGCAGGCTTTGTAAGGGTGACCACTTCCTTGTCAATTGTCCTGGTATTCCAAAGGTCTTGGAAGTATGGTCAAAAAAATCTCATCAACTTTCCGTTGATCCATCAACCAGTGATAGTCAGGTTTCTGGGAAAAAGGGTAAAGTTAGGTTTCCTTGTAAGTTATGCAAAGGGAGTCATCAAACTCACATTTGCCCTCACATGGATGAAGCCTCAACATTGTTGGAAAACCTTACTGTTCCACAGCAAGAATTTCCAACTGGTTACCGTAAACTTTCTCCCAACCTACCGTCAACTGACGGAGTGATTGATTTAAATTCAAGTATAGTCGATCACACTCTCCCATTGGAGAGTGAAACTCATGTCACTCAGGTTGATGATCCCTTAGTTGATCAAGTGGTCGATTCAATTTCACATTCGGTCGATCCCACTTTCCATTTAGAGAGTGAACTTCATACCGCTCAGGTTCTTCTTGTTACATCAGATTCTTCTATGCCGGGGGGCATTTCACCTGTTTCTATAGAACCCCCTCCAAGTACTGAGGTCTTTTCCTTTGTTTGGAATAGACTGACAGAACCTCGTCTTCCTTCCTCCATCCCTTTCCAAATCATTGTCAAGGCTGGTGGTAGGGACATACATCGTACTCAGGTAGATGAAGGTGCTTCTGTCAGTATTTTATCCTCAACTGTTTGGAAAGCTTTGGCTTCCCCTCAGCTTGCGCCTATTACACAGAATCTGAAAGCTTTTAATAGAACCATTAGTGAACCTTTAGGGATCCTTCCTAAGTTTTCTATTACCTTGGAAGGTAAAACTGTCTGTATTGATCTTATGGTAGTTCGAGGTCCCTTGGATTTCAATTTACTCCTTGGGCGAGACTATGTTTATGCAATGAAAGCTGTCGTATCGACACTCTTTCGCGTGATGTCTTTCCCTCACAATGGTAGTATTGTGACTGTAGACCAGCTTTCGTTCCCTAGTCTTGTCTCAACTACCAATAGTATGACACCCCTAAATGTTCCTGATTCTAAAGTGGTATCAACCCTGCCACGGGTTAATTATGTGGCAACTGGTCCCATGTTTTCAGTTACCAATGTATGTGAGCCTCTCACTGTTGATTTAAATCCGGTAATTGACATGGAAAACTCTATGGGATTACCTGAACACGATGTTCTTATCCCTTTTGAGTCCCTTGACATGTGTTCCTTCCAGAGAACTATTCTTCCTTCTGATGAAGACCTCTTGGAAGCCATGATCAAGGTGTGTCCATTGACATGTCTTTCTTCCAGTTGGAAGCCATGATCAATGGGTGCGAGGATAGTTTTTTCTTGTATCAACCTCGTTAAAAAATGAAACAGGATGTCATGAGGACAGTTCTTTTACTGAGTCAACCTCGTTAAAAATGAATCAGTGTGTGCGAGGAAAGTTCCTTTTACTGTGTCAACCTCGTTAAAAAAATGAATCAGTATGTGTGAGGATAGTTTCTTCTAATCTCAACCTCGTTAAAAAATGAAACTGGAAGTCATGAGCATAGTTCCTTGTCTTGTGTCAAGCTCATTAAAAAATGAAACAAGGAGTTACGAGGATAGTTTGTTCCTCTCTCAACCTCGTTAAAAAATGAAATTGGATGTTATGAGGAAAGTTCCTGTTACTGAGTCAACCTCATTAAAAAATGAATCAGGTAGATAGTAGGTTATATAGGAAAGTAGGATTAGCGAGGAAAGTTCCTTTTACTGTGTCAACCTCGTTAAAAAAATGAATCAGTGTGTTCGAGGACAGTTCCTTTTCCTGTGCCAACCTCGTTAAAAAATGAAACAGGCTAGTATGAGGATAGTTCTTTTACTAAGTCAACCTCATTAAAAAATGAATCAGCTAGATTTTAGGCTATATAGATTGTAGAAAGTAGGATTTTGAGGATAGTTCCTGTTACTGAGTCAACCTCGTTAAAAAATGAATCAGGTATGAGGATAGTTCCTGTTACTGCGTCAACCTCGTCAAAAAATGAATCAGGTCTGAGGATAGTTCTTTTCTTGTGTCAACCTCCTTAAAAATGAAACAACTCCCTTTTCAAGTTAAATATTGAAAGTAAACCTTCATTTCATCCAGCCGGTTGAATGCAATGAAGCCTGGGGGGCATGTACCTCGCTTTGCATCATTATGCTGGGGGCATGCGAACTTTTTGAGCATAGTTCCTTGTCTTGTGTCAAGCTCATTAAAAAATGAAACAAGGGTAGGTTAAATAGGAAGATGGTAGAGAGTATTTATGAGCATAGTTCCTTGTCTTATGTCAAGCTCATTAAAAAATGAATCAAGGATTTTAGAGCATAGTTCCTTGTCTTGTGTCAAGCTCGTTAAAAAATGAATCAAGGTTTTTAGGTATAATTTTTGTTAGGTAGATAGTAGAGAGTAGGTATGAGCGTAGTTCCTTATCTTGTGTCAAGCTCATTTAAAAAATGAAACAAGGGTTTTGAGGATAGTTCCTGTTACTGAGTCAACCTCGTTAAAAAATGAATCAGGTATGAGGATAGTTCCTGTTACTGAGTCAACCTCGTTAACAAATGAATCAGGTATGAGGATAGTTCTTTTCTTGTGTCAACCTCTTTAAAAATGAAACAACTCCCTTTTCAAGTTAAATATTGAAAGTAAACCTTCATTTCATCCAGCCGGTTGAATGCAATGAAGCCTGGGGGGCATGTACCTCTCTTTGCGTCATTATGCTGGGGGCATGCGAACTTTTTGAGCATAGTTCCTTGTCTTGTGTCAAGCTCATTAAAAAATGAATCAAGGTTTTTTAGAGCACAGTTCCTTGTCTTGTGTCAAGCTCATTAAAAAATGAATCAAGGTTTTTTAGAGTATAGTTTTTGTTAGGTAGATTGTAGAAAGTAGTTATGAGCATAGTTCCTTGTCTTGTGTCAAGCTCACTAAAAAATGAAACAACTCCCACAAGTCTTTCCAAGATTTTGAAAGTAAAGCTTCATTCCATCCACCTCATTGTATGCAATGAAGCTTGGGGGGCATGTACCTTGATTTGCATCATTATGCCGGGGGCATGTGAACTTGTAACAAGCATAGTTTTTCGTTTCAAGCTTGTGTAAACATGAAACCGAATCCGAGCATAGTTCTTTTCCTGTGTCAAGCTCGTTAAAAAATGAAACAAATCCTCCTCTACTTGAGTCGAGAGACTGACTAGATCTCGTAAATGTTAAGTTGTATATTTAGGTTAGTTGTTTCGGTGTTTTGCATAATTTTCTTACAGTTTTAGGTCAAAGTCTTTTAAATGATCTCGTCACTAAACCTTCATTTCATCCAAATGGTTGAATGAAATGAAGCTAGGGGGGCATGCACTCTAGCAGTTATGCTTAGGGGGCATCAAGCACAGTTTTATCTCTGTTTCAAGCTTGTGTAAAAATGAAACTACTCTGAAGCATAGTTTTTCTCTGTTTCAAGCTTTTGTAAAAATGAAACCTATCTCGAGTCAATTTCAGTTATTTTCAAGACTCGTTAAACTCATGAAAATACCGAGATTATTTTGCTATCTTTCATTCTCGTAAAACAAATGAAAATGCCGAGATCTTTCCGTCTTTTCCTACTCGTAAATTAAATTGAAAGTCAGCCATATGAGTACATTTTTATCATTTTTTCGAACTCGTTAAAACTTACGAAAAAGTGAAAACCATGAGTACATTTTTATCCCTTTTTCGAACTCGTTAAAACTTACGAAAAAGTGAAACCTTGGAGTTCTCTTTTAAGCCCTTTTCAGACTCTTAAAACATGAAAAGATTGCCGAGCGTTTCTTTTACACTCGTTAAAATGGAATTAAAAGACGGTCCCCTTTTAGCTCTTTTCTGACCGCAAAATCAGGAAAAGATTGCCGGGTTTTTGTCGTTTCAAACTCGATAAAGAAATAAAACGACGTGTCCTTGATCGCTTTTTACTTTTCAGGTCAACGACACTATTATGAAAGTACTCCTTGGTCGCAAGATCAAGCGGTTCCCCCAGGTATTATTTTATACTTTTTCGGGCTTGAGGGACACAAATGTACGAAAAAGTTCAACGTGGAGTCTCCTTTAGTTTTTTCAGACTCTCTAAAATTGAAAAACGCCGAGTTTCTCCTATACTGGGCTCGTTAAACTTTTACAGTAGAGGACCTGTTCAATTACAAACAGGAACGAACCACTCCTTCCTAGGGTTCGAATTTAAACTAGGTTGGACTCGTCCGAAGGATGAGCTTATAATCAAGCATATGTTATCCTCCTCAAGCTTGTTAAAAATAAAGAGGTACTTGCCAGAAATGGTGGGGGAAAAGAGAGAAGAATGAACCTATTTGTCACCTTTTGTCTCAGAAGAAACTTTATTACCACTCTTGAACGCGACACTTTTTCATTCACCTGGGTTGGGAAATCTTTTACCTCACAGTTGATCAAACCACTTTGAAAGTCTTTAACCGGGTTCCGGGGATTAACTTTGAGTTATTCGTCACCAAGCCATCTGTCGTGTCGTTATGTGTTCAAGAGGTCTGCAAGCAAAACTTTCATCTGCAAAATACTTGTCATCCATTTGACCATCCCTGAGTCAGTCCTTACAGCAACATTTCTTCAACTTGAACAATGATTTCGTGTTGCGGGCTTGCCTGCAACGGGTCGCTTTCTATCGACATCGACACATTATCTAGAAAGATGACTTAGGAATCGACAGTACCTTGAAGTCTGCATGCATCAATGGCAGGTTTCTCGCCTTTGACGTCAGTTTACATCATTGACTTTCGATCAAAGGATTCCGTGAAGTGTTCGACATCAAAACATCTATTCACATTTCACGGGTTGTGCTTGGTACTTTGAGAACCATTGACATTACTGGTGGTCTCTCTCACGCTTGTTAACAATTTACATCATCGACTGGTAATCAAGTGGTTTCTAACATGTTCGACATCAAATCATTTAATCACATGGCTAGAATCGTACCAATTCGGGAAGTAGAAGTGAAGACCCTGGATCTAGTTTCTACCATCCAGGCTGCGAGGAGTTTTGTATTCATTATCTATGTAGACTAATCATAAACAGATGGCTGCGTCCGTACTGTGTCTACAAAAGTCTATAAAAAATGATGTACTGCAAGATCATTCCTGTATCAGAATAGTTAGTCCATTAGTTAAAGTTTTGAATCTGAGTATGGGAATGCCTACCTCAGTGATGATATAATCTTATACATGTATTTTGTGTTGAAAATTGCAGGTTCCAACCAGGTCATCCACAAGACAATCCTTGAAATGATAAAGCGCTTCACCCTTCCTAGAATTACAAAACCCTAATCTATTCCAGGCTTCGCACTTTAGGGGGCAATCTGTTACACTAAAAAATGTCACCATGACTACTTACAGTTAGTATGGCTCAAATCAACAGTCATGCTACCCTCTTAGGCAAGTCTTATGCCTCTGCTATCCATCTCAAACTCAAAGAAGAGAGAAAGTCTTGTAAAAAATGTGTTTATCTCTGGGGTCGCAGGTTCTCTCTAGCCTTACCTGCGGGGACGCTCACAATGTTCACAAAAGTTGCGTCCTTGGACGCTCTGTATGTTAAGGGACAGGTGCGTCCTTCTGTAAAAGGCAAAATGCGCGAGTTTCATCTTAAAAAAGTTACTTGTGGTTACTTCTAGAACTTTCTAGAGGTCGGTTTGATGAAATGGATGCGCCTCCAGTTGGTTCATGTATCCCTATTAAGGAGGAACTTATCCCATCAATAAGGGAGCTATCCCACCCAAAGAGGGGGATTATCCCATTGATGGTGGACCTGAATAACCTCTTTACAGCACTATAAATAAAGGCATTGGGCCAGAAGGAGGAGAGGTTGGAACTATACATTTTCTTTGGGTAAATGCTGCAGGATTTAGGTTTTCCATTTAGAACCTTTGTGAGGAGAGATTGTCTTTGCTTGATTCTACTTGGAAGTGGGTGAGCTTTGTCAAAGTAGAGGAAAACCCTTGATGGACCCTGGGAGGAACTTGCACAACACCAAGGCCAGGTTGTAAGAGTTTCTTTGTTTCGTTATTAATACAAACTGGTTTATTTTTCTCAATAGCTTGTGTTAATGAGTTATTTCATGTGTTCCTTGGTCTACATGTTGAATATATGTTTTATTATATGAAATGCAAGTGCTTGGTAATTGTTTGATTGTTTGTGGTTGCAGGAATTGACTTGAAGGAGGAGCTCATCCGGATTGGCAAGGACAAACTACAACAACAGCGTTTTGGAATAAGGTAAGCCTAAACACTTGTAGTTTTCATGTTTTAAAAGGTATATTTAGAGAAAGATCACTCCATTTTGTCTTGTTTGTCGCTAGAGAGTTTAGACTCCTAGGGAGGTCAGTTGTGTCCGCACAAACGACTTTTTCCGCCACGACAAAGTAAACCATTACTCATAGGTTTATATATCAATTATTCTGGTATTTATCCCTATCCATAGGTTTTATAATCCCAAAACATTATCCTTCCACTCATATTTCCCTTCACCCACTATCCCTAAGTCGATATACTCTTCATATATCACATATATTCCCTATCATTCATTTCCCAACCCCACCAAATAGCCTCGTCACATCACGCTTAATTTTCCATTACATCGCGCTCCATCTCCACCTATTTTCCCACATCTGACAGTCTGTATAAAATTTTTTCCCCCCCTTACCATCCAAGCTTTATTGCCGAGAGGGGGGGGGGGGGGTTCGAAATGGTTGGTATACCAAACCACGCCCGCCCCTACGTGTTAGCTCCTCAGAATTTCGGACCCCCCTCATGTGAAACCACTAACCACTCCCCGCCCCCGAAAATATGATTTCATTGCTCCTGATACCACTTTCCTATCCATTGCATTCCCTCCATTCACCTTCTGCCACCTCATTTTTTCGTTAAATTCCATCATATCACATTTATTCCCTTCAAAATTAACCTGTTAAGCATTCAATTAGCTTAGTAGTTAATTCAATGGACCCACACCACCTTCAACGGAAAACCAAATTAGTTATATAAACCTATTTCTATTTG
The DNA here is from genome assembly GCA_031772625.1 of Pinus tabuliformis. NCBI lineage: Eukaryota > Viridiplantae > Streptophyta > Pinopsida > Pinales > Pinaceae > Pinus > Pinus tabuliformis. The sequence continues at coordinate 786,340,569 of CM062820.1, read as the reverse complement.
AGAACTGGTTAATGAATTCAAGCTTTGTCACTATTAATTGATTTCCTACATGTATTTGTTGACTCAATTCCAACAGTCTCAATTGCGTGAGACATCTCTGCTCAATCGTTATTAGCTCGTTAATTCTGATTTTACCTCCATAGCCTGAATTTTCTCTATGTTTTGCCACTCTCAAACTCCCAGTCCCATTCACTATCGCTTTTAGACATAGCCAAGATGCCTCCAAAGGACAAAGGACTAGAGGAAATTGTCAATCCTCTGATCCATCCTCCTATAGAACTTCATCACATTCCTATGGCAGACTGAGATTACAAAATCCATGAGACACTTTGTGAGCTCGACCTCTTCGAGATGTATTTATGGCTTGAAGACAAGTATATAGATAAATCAGAAGATGTCCAGTTGTGGGAATCAAATTTACCTAACTACATCTTTCCTCGTACCCACAATACCCGAGATTTTACTAGAAAATGTCATGCATCCTATTTGCCAAGCCAAAGGGCCATAGTCATTCCCACTGAGAAATTTTTTTTACCATAACCCCTCAGGCTATTGATTAGATGATGCAAGCCCCCTCACTAGAGAATGCTACCCCATTTTCATATGAAGCACTGGTTGAACTATACCAGAAACTTAACTTTTCCAAGAGAGCCCAAACTCTTGAGTTATTTTTGACACTAGATGCTTCATTACCAATGAAAAATCCTCCTTATCCCTCCTCCATTTTCCCTGAGAGAGACAAGAAAATTATCACCGTTGTTTCATACCTCCTTGGCTACTATTATGATCAATGGGTAGATGAGGCCATTATAGGATTTTTGTACATGTTCTCTGTTGATTCTAAGCCCTCCATTGTGTTTAATTTTATCCATTTTCTTGCAGAGTCCATTCATCAACAACTTGTTAAATTTCCAACTAAGGAGGTATTCAAATATGCTTCTGTATTGGTGTACATGTTTCTATACTTTCAGGGGGACAAAATTAACCTTGCTTTGCAAAAACTGGATGAAAAAGGAAACCAACAATTAGTCATCTTTTGGACTACTCTGGTCATGAAAGAGTAGAAAGAGTACACTTATAAACAATTTACAAAGATGTTTGTTCACCCAACCATAGGTCTTTTGAGCAGCAGAATAGAGCCGAGGATTAGTGAGGAAATCAAAAGGGTGTTGCAATTGTCAGATCAAGTGCAGACAAGGGATTGGTACCTTTATGAAAATTATACAGAAATAATAATATTTGGATGTGAGCTCCCACCTTACAAGTTGCAAAAATTCATCCCAATGAGGATTTTTGCCTTGGAGTACATAAGGCATATGATGAACATGGATGAAATCCACTTTGTTTTTGCCAAGAAGAAATCCCATTTTAAAATGAAAACACAGGTTGGCCCTTTCATTTGCAACAACAGGGAAGTAGGGAAAGAGGAAGATAAGCTCTTTAAGGAAATGCAGTTCAGCCTCAGTTTTACCTGGTCCTATGATCCATTAGGGATCATTTCTAGATTAAGTGTAGAAACCAATTCTACTCCTTACTTTCACACAACCATGCCAGAAATAGAAAAGTACAAGAATCAGTTAGAGTGGGTTTAGAACACCTTACATGAGGCAAAAGAACAACAGGTATCATCATCTACAGTGTAGACTCCTACCATGCAAGAGAAGACAACCAAAATGATAGAGAGGAAGAGTCCCCTTTAGGGACTGAAATCTTCAGTGAAGGGTTTAAAATAATGTAAAAAAATAAGGTCAATCTTAGTTCCAGACTAAGCCTTACCAAATATTTAGAGCAGTAGACTATTATCACCACTAATGAGCCACTTATTTACTCATTAGTGGCTGATCAGACCACATAGTCTCGTACCACCTCCACAACTTCACAAGAGCAGCAAAAAATAGTGCAGACATGTACATCTACTTTAGGTGATTAAGAGAAGAGCATAATGGACATCTTCAAGGAGATGAAAGTCAGAAATGAAGCCTTGAAGATTAACTCTTACAACCAATCCTGGAAACAAACTTCTAGTGCCCAAAGCAGGCTGTTGTCAACCTTTGACTCAGAAAAGGGGAAAACAAAAATGGCATTCCTCCAAGAACAAGTTCCCTAGCCCAAGGGAGCATTAGACTACAAAAAGACAACTTTTGAGTTTGATGTAAAGGATATACATCCCATTGACCAAATGGAGATGCATAAGCAGACTCGGGAAATGATTTTCTCTACTGTCACTAACACTGTCACGACTTTGTCCAAATTACAGGTTACATTACCAATTGTCCAGTCATAGCTAAATATGGAGAAGGTCTTTGCACTTGCCAAAGACACCAGGATTAAAACCATGGACGATTTGGTAATCAAACTGGGTTACGATCCAGCGAACACTAATGCTGCAGAGGAACTAGTCAAGAAGAAGAATTTGGACATAGTAGCATTGAGGAAGCAGTTAAAATTGCCAGCTACTGGAGATCCTCTGGCTAAGGATATTACAAAGACATAGACTCAAAAGGCAGATATGATGAAACTCATTATGGAGTAGACTGCATAGTTCAAGCAAATGGAGACAAAAATGGAGAAATTGATAGAATGCTGTGTCACTTAGGCATTTTGTAATTTTTTTTGAATACTTTAGCCTGTCGAAGTATTGAGGGTTGCACCCTTGAACTACTTATCACACATATTTGTACTAAGCTGGAGCATTTTTTATATAATAAAATATTCCATATTTACTTCATATGGCTTGTCTCTTAGTGAGTTGTTTTCATTATGTTTTTCATTATGTATTCTGCATATAATTTAATTCTTTTACAGTCATCCAATTGAAAATTTAATTGATTCTCACTTTCATTTTGAATCCACTGTGAAGTTGCATTTAAATAAGAGATTAATTTGCAAGACTATCTATTATTGTAAATTCCTCTTTGAACTTAAATTGCACTAGATTTCTGTAATAGTTTAATTATATTATGTTGATCTAGGAAACACTATTTTCTTGATTTCTACTTATAAATGGTTAAATACTCAGTCTGAATATTAAATCACTTATACTTCTCTATATTCTACTTATCCATCCCACTTAAATCAAAATAACCATATGTATTTAAAGAACAACCTTTTGTTTTATTAAGAATCTTTATAAGTTTAAAGCACCTGTTTTTAAACAGTTCACTAGGCATCCAAACCATTAAAATCAAAAAAATATTTTAGATGCTTTGGCATAGCCAATTGACCTTAGGTTATCTCAAAGGACCCCAAAAACTGCTCCTATTTGATCAGACCCTTGAGCTCATCAACTGCCACTCTAGTAACTACCTCTGTCCATGAGGGTGTTGCACATCGGGCTCCAACTTGGACACTATGACATTGTCCTCAAGTAGACCATAAGTTCCCAATCCACGTTCACACTTGGTCCACTCTCACTCTACCTTCCAACAATCCATGAATGAAAAATTCCATGCTGTAGCATATGCACCTAGTTAGGGCATCCTCACACCTAGAAGACCCTTACATATGACTTCCCATAGACTTCTCATAAACTTCCATTTGCTTCTAAAATAGGGGAGTTATTGCACAAATATAAGCTACAAACCTCACTATGAAACTTCCCACTAGTTAGGACTTTTAACATGCCATGTTAGCCCTACCTCCTTAGCTTCCACAAGCTGCAACAACTCTATCCACACTAGGACACCTACATCACTCCGTAACAAGATCTGCTCCTAGTTGGAGTTCCTTCATTCCCAAGGAAAATCTAACAAATGGCTCCCAACAAACTGTAATGTAGATTGATCCAAATTGATCCTTCAAACATAGATCCAACACCTCAAAAACAAATCTCAGCTCACTGTTTGAGGTACTCTTTCATTGCTACAATTCTAGGTTTGGTTAGGGCACAATACATAGTCCTAACATCTCTCACAAAACACCGCAACAATCCTCCTTTTTGTGGATTCCCTTCTCTATCAAGCCTTCAACTCCACGCTACACTTTTCACTGCATCAACTCTTAATTAGGCCTTATGACCCTTTTGTCTTTCCTAGAATAGGTCTGTAGCAAATTCTAGGGCTTGCGGCTTGCTACAAAAATTCTTCTCCTTGATGTGGAAACCCTTCTCAAGGGTATACACCCTTCCTTGGACCTAAAAAAAAACTTCCCTTACTCGACCTCCAAGAACAAGGCCTCGTCCCTCCAACCAGCACTTCGGTCCTCCTGAAATAACCCAAAACAATCCTTCAATTGACCTCGCTATCCTTCTTCTTGGCTACAACCCAAAACAAGGATATTTGTCTCCTCCACCGAGTTCCTCTTTTGTATGAGTGTTGTACAAGGGATGATCAAATGCATTCTCCCTCACCTTCTATTTATACCAAATCCAAGGGCTCCAACAAATTCCTTGAAGAGACATGTCTCTTGGACCAAGCATACATGACTTGACTGTCCATAATTATTTTTCAACTTAAAATATTCATATCTCAAGTTCTAGAGCTCTGATTTGGGTGAATTTCGAGGCATTGGAATCGACATGCCAAGCTCTATCACTATAGAAAAATCTATAGATTCACAAGATAATGCAATTTTATAAAGAAAGAGACAAGGATATACTTATACTTTTTATAGCCGAAGCCCATACACATCGAGAAAACAATAATCGATAGAGGAAGAGAATCAAAGACACATAACACAATAAATATATAGGGAAATGAAAAGCTCAAAATCCCACTATCTATTTTGTATTAATTCGAAAAATCAAGATTAAATTACAATGATTGTTATATCTAGAACAATCCCAACGCTCAACAAATTCAATCTCCAACTCATAAGCAAGCTCAAGGCCAAAGCTTAGCCAATTCACAAGCTCTCCAAGTCTCTATTCCAATGTGTGTAATTCCTATGAAGGATAGCTTGTATTTAAAGGGAAATAAAGCCTGTAAAAATAGTGCAGTCCCTCAAGGATCAGTTCCTGATTGCATGCATTGTCAGTGCAACTCATAAAAATATAAACCAAATAGTACACTATAACTACACTCTAGTCTCAACTGGGTCTTTCTCATAATCACCATGCATGAGTTTCTAATTGTGGAGTCTTTAGTTAACTAGAGTAACACTAATTAGGTCACTAATGTCCCAATTGACTGTTTACTCACTATTAGTTCATGAAGCTGATTGGAACTAATTTAACTGGACTTAGCTCAATAAATTGAGTTAACTAATACAACTTATTCATAACTCATCCTAAACTCCTATAAGTTAGGGAGAACATATACATGTCTTCCAAAAGACTTCCAATTCAAATTTCCTAAATTAATTAAGTTAATTAAACTTAATTTATTATTTTCAAATTGTTATGAGAAAAGAATTCTATTTTAATTCATAGTTTAATTCAAGGACAAATTAAGTTGGAATTTCTTGTTGCCATTTCTCAACTCTCCCTCTCAACAAGAAAGGGATTATCCACTACCATGATCTTGTCTCTGTGAAACTCGAATTTACATCTTGACAATTCCTTTGTTAAGATGTCAACATCTTTCTCCTCCGTGGGAATGTAATCTAACAACATGATCCACCTCAATACACAATATTTGAGATGATGATATCGGATATCTATATGCTTAGACCGATCATGAAAAACTGGATTTTCAGAGAGCTTGATACAACTTTGATTATCACAATAAATCACTGTCGGATCCATCTGCTGACCAAACAAACCAACCAAGATGTTCCTCATCCAGATAGCTTCACATGCTGCTTGACTTGCATCCATGTACTCTGCCTTTGCTGAACTAAGTGTAATCGATCTATATTTCCTACTGTACCAAGGAACCGTAGCTGACCCAATCCTAAAAATCCCTCCTGATGTGCTCTTCCTGTCAAATGGACTCCCCACGCAATCTGCATCGGTGAAGCCTTGAAGATTCACTCCCTCTGTCCATCTGTACCACAACCCAAACTGAGTAGTGCCTCTGAGGTATCTCAATACATGCTTTTTCACCTTACAATATAGCTTGGTAGGCATAACCATCGCTTGACTAAGTTGATTAACTGCATAACACATGTAACACCCTCCGGGGTAAATGTACATATAAAAAATAATAGGAATATAAATACAATAAACATATCAGCCATCAAAATCCATATATACATCAATACATTTTCAAATGAAAATCAAGGGAATGAATTTTTTCATTAATAAATGTAATAATCAACCAGAGATGGGACTACCACGTTCCACCTGACCATAGATTGGCTGAGCCAAGTCTCTCTTTAGCCAATCACCCCCATGCCATATTCCAAGCATGAATGTGGGATCTCAGAGAACAGATCAATCAAAACTCATCCAGGGCTTCTAGAGGCCACCCACCTCAACCCATCAAATAGTGATTCCACCTCATGGTCATACATCACCAAAAACCATCATCAGATTGGTCTCCATCCAAGCCTTCCAGGGCTTCTAGAGTGTTTGTCCAACCAAGGCTTCCAGAACTAGTAACTCAACCCACAGCTTATACAGGGCTTCTAGAGCGTTTGTCCAACCAAGGCTTCCAGAACTAGTAACTCAACCCACAACTTATACAGGGCTTCCACAACGTTTGTCCAACCAAGGCTTCCAGGAATAGTAACTCAACCCACCAAGGGCTTCTAGAGTGTTTTTCCAATCAGGGCTTCTAGGACTAGTAACTCAACCCAAGCTGTTACAGGGCTTCCAGAGCATTTGTTCAACCAAGGCTTCCAGGACTAGTAACTCAACCCAAGCTATTACAGGTCTTCCAAAGCGTTTGTTCAACCAAGGCTTCTAGGACTAATAACTCAACCCAAGCTAAGGAAACATGAGAACCAACAAAAACAAAGCAATGAAATTAAACCCACAATCACCATGGCTATCTAGGAAATGACAAGGCTAGGCAATCCACTGTCAATCCAGGCAATCCTCCATGCCAATGATTGTTGTTGGGAAAAGTATCCAATACGGAATGACCCTATCCCACTCTAAGGGTGATAGTACCTCAGCAACAACTGAATGCAAAGCTATTCAAGATTACTTCTTTATGAGATGTAAGAGAGAGGAGAAAGGGATCCACTAACCGTTATCTTCCGCTAATGGTTGATCCAATCTTCCCACTTTGCTGCTTGCTCCTAGCTCCTTGCTCTTTCACTGGCCCAGCTACACAAAGATCCTGCAAAAGCACAAGAAAAGGAAACTACAAGAAGCATACATCCATAATTGATTCAAGGATTAGAATAAATCAAATATACAAGCATCAATACGCCACAGAGACACATGCATATAGAAGAACCTCAAATGCTTTATTAATGGAAGAAGTAAAGTTCTGAGAGTGTTACAACCATAAGAGGCCTAATCCAGCAACACCTCCCAGTAGAAAGAAATCTCCTCTTCACCTCCTTCAAAGCAATCACCCAATAGTTCTATGCACAAACCAACAGCACTTCCTTACATTCACAAGATTCCAGCCTCCCTAGACCTCATGAGAGAGTTCTATATATAGGAGATTTGGAGAAAGGATGAGTCAGCTTGAGCTTGGCATGAAGCTGACTAGTGTCCTCTCCCACTTCAGTTATACTTCAGTTCTTGAGTCCACTTGGAGTTTCTTGCTTCCACTTGGAGATCTAGATCCTCTTACTCATCACAAGGCGAATTCCTTGATCCAAGTGTCATTTTGGAAGCTTCCTGGGCATTTGACACCTTGCAGAATGACTGTGCCACTTGGCCAATCTCGCCCAGCACAGGTAGCCTTCATTAGATTTGACATTCAGCGCAGGTACAGAGTGGAGCAGTTGACATTCAGCGCAGATGCTCAGTGGAGCAGTTGACATGATCCAGAATTAGCTTGTTTTTGAGTGTTTTCAGGTGGAGAACTGATTTTTAGTGCTGTGGTTTGCTGACCTTGTTCCTCTAGGGGTAGGAACAACATGTTTAGGGACTTTGGATCCCTCAGATTATTGATATTTCATGCTTCATGCTGTAAGGCACAAAAATGTCTATAACAGTTGCCCCCTAAAGTATGAGGTCGTTTATCGGGTGAAATGCTTTATCAGGAGGATCCGAAGTTCATTCAATCGTTGAGAGGTGCCCTGTAATAAAATACAATACAATACATTATTTTTCATTCTGCTTTCATGATCTAGCTGAGGCGGGCATTCCCATGCTCAGCTTTATAAATTCATTTTGGTACATAGAACAGACGATAGTCTGATGGTAGACTGATAATTCTCTGCTGAAATTATCATCCTTTGAGTAGGATGATCATCTGCTGCAATGATGTACATATCAAATGTCTTTATATTTCCTGAATATATATCGCAGCCCGGATGGATGAAACTAGATCCGGGGTCTTCAAACTCGTTCGATCTTCACTCTAAGTACAAGTCGATCCATGTGAGAATTGCGCTAAAGTCGAACATGGAAAGACATCGCTTGATTACCGGTCAATAATGTAAACCGTTAACAAGCGCGAGAGGAATCACCAATAATGACAATGACCCTCAAGGTACTGCAGTACAATTCACGTGGTGTGAATAAAGGACTTGGCGTCGAACACCACGCAAAATCTTCTGGTCGAAGGTCATTGATGTATACCTGTTGCCGGAAGTGAGAAACTTGCCATTGAGGCATGCAAGCTTCAAAGTACTGAGGGGGTTGTTCCTAGATCAACTTCTTGGATAATGAGCTGAAGTCGACAAGAAGCGATCCGTCAAAGGAGGGCCTTAATGAATCCCACATCAGTGACATGGAACGGAGCTAATGATTTTAGTGGAGGTGAAAACAATCTGTGAAATATGATTCAGGGTGGCGATCATGGGTGGATGAAGGATAATGTATGGCAGTGGATGGGACACGGTTGACTCTTTCTGAACAACATCTCTTGAACATATAACGACACTGATGTGATGGATCGGTAGCATTATCCCAAATGTGGATGGTTTGGCGAGGACCATGGTGATGAGACCGGTGAATGAAACAACCCAACCCGATGTGATACGGAGGACAAAGTGTCATGTTCAAGAGCGACTTGCTACCATTAAAGCTTTGAGGTTCTCCCAATTTTTCCCCAGTCATTTCTGACCAGTACCTCTTTATTTTTGTCAAGCTTGAGGAGGATAACATATGCTTGTTCTATAACCTGCCCTTCGGGCAAGCCCATCGCTATGTTTTAACGAGCCTAGCGATAGGGAAACTCGTTCTCGTCTAAAGACAAGTTTGTCGCTATTTAATCATTTTAACGAGTTTAACGACAAGGAAAACTCGGTCCTTTTCATTTTTAGAGAGTCTGAAAAGGTACAGAAAGTTAACTCCAAAATTCCTTTTTCGTCATCTAATCCCTTAAGTCCGAAAAAGTATAAAACAATACAGAAGGGATGAGTTTTCGATAACTTTAACGAGCCGAATAAAACAAGCACTCGACCTTTTTGTGTAATAATCCCTCAGGTCCAAAAAGATTAAAATCTAGAGGAGGGATAGCTCTTTCGGTCACTTTAACGAGCTGGAAGGCCAAAACTCGGCAAACTTTTCATATTTTACGAGTCAGATGAAAAGAGCTCAAAGAAGACTCGTCTTTTGAGGAACGAGTGATAAACAGGGATAGCAGCAGATTCCAGGTACAGGTTGGAATTTTCCAATCACGGCAGTGTCACAAGGATGGCTAAGTGAAATCACTCTTCGCAGCTATTCCTCAAAATGGGTAAACAATCATATGGAGGTGAACGATTGGCCAAATGGAATGGAGGTGGTGGGTGCAAACACGACCAAGGCTTTTTATGGCTAATAATTTTACGATCACAAATGGTTATTTACCGGTACTAGGTTCATTTTTTAAAGAGCTTGAATGTGCCAAAACACTGCTCAATCTTATGTTTATTTTTTAATGAGCATGAACGATGTGCTAAAACTGCTCGGATCTCGCTTTTCTATTTTTTAACGAGCATAAATTCCGCGGTAAAACTGCTCGATATACCAGTCATAAGATAAGAAATGTCTCCTGTGAGATAGCTATTTTTTATGGAGCTTTATCTCACGAAGCTATGCTCCTAATGTGGCAATGTTTGACCTTTGCCCCATATCCTTTCTTTATGCAAGTTTGGAAACGGCTAATCCTACGAGTTTAAAGGGCTAGACCTACAGGTTTAAAGGGAGGACCTAAAAATTTAAAAAATAAATAGTCGTCCCTTGCTTGCACTCCAAAAGGTTGCATGCCCCCAGGTATAAAGTACAATTTCAAGGCTGCCCCTACTTATCCGATAAAAAATTTGTTTTAAAGGGTGAGGCTTGCCTCTTTCTGGTTACCCAAAGATGGTTCTATTTGTTGCCGCAAATCAATCTCTTTCTTCGGCAATGTCTACCGAAATAGACAAGGGTGAATGACTCTTTGTCAAACAAGTAACCTTGACAAAAGAATCCTGTTCTAGAACAACCCCTCTTCCATCCACGGACGGGGTACGGACTAGTCATATTCTTTCACGGAAATTCTACCTTATACCCAAGGTTTCCTCTGCCCGAAGCAGACCAGGATGCATGCCCCCTGGGTTCCAGTCCCATCTTTCCGAATCACTCGCACTCATCGGGAAGGAGGACTGGGGGTGGAGACATTTCTTGGGTGAATAGACCATTCAGGGTTGGTATTTGACTATTTGCGATGCGTGATCCCGGAAATGAAAGTTGGTCTACGAGCTTGACCATTCTTCCTTCGTGTGGAAAACACATTACTCTAAAGAGTGAGGAGACTATAGCTCCCATGCAATATATATAGTCTCATCCAAGGAGTAGGTTATAATCCAAAGGTCCTTGAACGACCATCACGTTCATTTGAACGGTCTTCCCTTTCAATGTAACAGGTACATTGGGGAGGATCCCTAATGGTCGACTGGTTCCTTTATCAAAACCCAAGAGATTTCTTATCTCAGGCAAAAGATCTGGGGAACCCAGTGCTTTCCAAGCAATAGAGGAAAGGATACTCACAGATGCCCCTTCATCAATGATAGTTCCAGCCATTACCATCCTGTAAATTTGGACTATGATTCTGAATGGTATACTGGCTGGTAATCGGGGTCTGCCTAGTTGGTTCCAATCAAAGGATACAACCAGGTTGCTTGGTGGTGGGACCGAATACACGGCCGGATATGACCTTGACGATGTTCCTTCCTGCGATAAAGGAATGGGCGCATTGCCCTGATGCTCATCAGAGTCGGTGTTGATGAAAAGAATCTGGATGGTGTCATCCTTATTCTCTTCAGTGAGGGTGTCATTTGAAGATGAATCTTCAGTGACGGTGTCATTTGAAGATGGAACCTCTGAAGGTGGAACCGGGTCAACTGCCGTATCGACCTTTAGACTTTCGTCTGGTCTAGATTCAGTAGGTTCATTTTCAATGACTGACTCTTCAGCTGACCACTTGAGCGGGCCAGCTGTATTTTCAACCAACGAAGGACTTGGCACGAGTTTTTTGTATCCAGGAGGAAGCATTACCGGTGAAACCGGACGATCTTCCAAAACTCTTTTCGCTTCGTCTAAGAAGGGACAACGGTGGATGGCGTGATCACCTTTACACAGTTTGCAGGGGGATCTTTCTCCCCCTCTTTGTCTTGAACTTTCACTTTCGCTGGTTGACGGTAAGCATTCAACATGGCTATCAGAGGTTGATGCTCCCGAATTGTGCAAACGAGGTGACCAGTCCCTTAGTATCCGGGGAATACAGGGACAATCTCTATGGAAGTGGTCTCCTCTACATATGACACATGGCGATTTGGGCCCGGTCTGTGCTGTGTGTGGATTTTTGTCAGATGTCTTTTGCTTGCCCCCAGTCGCCTTAGGCTCCTTCTTCTTCTTCTCTTTCTTCTTCTTCTCCTTCTTCTCCATGGGAGCTTGGCTTTTGCCGGCTCTACCTTGCGAAGATGAAGGATTAGAGGAAGAGTTATAGGAAGTAGAAGGCTGGTGGGTAGCTCTAGACTCATCTAACTGTTGACTCGACTGTTCAGGAACCATGGTGGTCTGAACTACATTAGTTGAGAATAGCCAAATAGGCAGGCCAATTGTCAGTCCTGGAAGCGACAATGTGGCCATGTGGGGCGCACCAACTTCTCCCCAAGAGGAGAATGGACTAGGATTCCCATCATGTGGAATTCCTTGGTTGGGGCATTCCATGTTCTCAACCTAAGATCAACGCGGGAATAGGAGGTGATTATGTTCCGTTTAAAATAAATTTTATAACGACGCTTAGACACAACTTGCTTTTTCACTTTTTAAGAGTCGAGAAAAAGCTAAAGATGACTCTAGTCTCCTTCGATGTTTTAACGAGCCCGAAGTGACAAATGCTCGGTTGGACTTTTTCAGTTATAGAGTTTGAAAAAGGCCAAAAGAAACTGCTCTGGAGTTCTAGGCAGAGGGTGTGCCAAACTTTTCGCAAAACCACAGAATACGTTTTACGGTACGAGTGGTCGATCTTCGTGAATGCTGTGTTCACTGCATTGCGATCAGTAGGGCGGCCGACACTGTTTCCTATTGGATAAAGGCTTTGTTCCTATAGGGGTCTCCCAATATATACGCGACGGTACGTGGGAGCACAAGTCCGTATTGATACTTATCGCTTCACCGTGGAGGAATCATCCAACCACTCAACGCTAAGATATCACGTTTAACGACGCCGGAACACGTCTCTAGCTTAGACCTCTATGTGTTTGCGTTATGTTTCAATGCGTTGTTATGTAAATTCAATTTATTTTAAGGTTGATCTTGTTTAGCAGTTTGCCTTTATGGATCACCACGAGATGTATGATAACACTCCTAAATGCAGTCTAAGATGATAAGCAAGCTTTTCAATCTTTCAACTTTGAAAATCTTAACTACTGAGGGAAAAGAAAGATAACATCTTTTCACACAGATCATAGAGAGCACACTAATGCACTTTTCCCTAAATCAACATGCAAACTGTCATAATGCACATGCACAATGCAAGTATTTATTTTCTCTTTCTTAATGTTTGTGCGACACAAAAAGAAAGCTGTTGTATAACTTTGAATTCAATTTCAAGTGAAAGCAAACAAGCTTGTCCAAAATCAAAAGACACCTTAAGATTTACTTGTTTCGACACTAGAAATATATAAATTCAAACCATATGACGAAAGCAAAAGCTCAATCAGCTATGAACAACAAACAAACTAACTCTTAAGATCAAAACGACACTTTATCACAGGTCTAGATCTAAGAGGCCACAGCAAGACTAGTTCACTTTCGTTATGGGAAACTGTAAATGATACAAGAAATACACAAAGAAAAAACACAGTTTCTTTATACAACCGAGGCGGAATAGTGGCAAGGAAAGTTGGTTTCAGATAGGCACATTGACTGGTAACAGGCAGCAAAAACAAGAGTGAAAACAGGGCAAGAAACAGCAGGAAACCCCAGTAGCACAAGGCAAGACTGGTCTAGCGCAGGTGGGACACTGTCTGTTTGACCTTCAGCGCAGGTAGCCCCTTCGCGAATTGCGCTGAAATGCAGACAACCTTCACAGCAGTTGCACTGAAGAACGAAACTTTCGTTTCTCTTGGTTTCCGGGTCACAGATTGCTCAAAAATTCACAATTTTTGGCCAAATCAGAAGCTATCAGTCAAGGACACACTAAGGGATGACAAAGAGGATGAAAAGCTATCACTAAGAGCTTATTAGAGTCCTTGTGGATCAGCTCTTCAAATCATAAACTTGCCCAGAAACTGAGCTAGAGTAGCTGCCCTCTACTTTGCATTTGAGAGATCCAAATGCAGTTCGATTCGGTACTCCCTTTGTTTATGAAATGAATAGCAAAAACACAAACAACCAACAAGATAAGATCCCCAACGGAGTCGCAAATTTGTTGTTGGGGAAAGTATCCAATACGGAATGACCCTATCCCACTCTAAGGGTGATAGTACCTCAGCAACAACTGAATGTAAAGCCATTCAAGATTACTTCTTTATGAGATGTAAGAGAGAGGAGAAAGGGATCCACTAACCATTATCTTCTGCTAATGGTTGATCCAATCTTTCCTCTTTGCTGCTTGCTCCTAGCTCCTTGCTCTTTCACTGGCCCAACTACACAAAGATCCTGCAAAAGCACAAGAAAAGGAAACTACAAGAAGCATACATCCATAATTGATTCAAGGATTAGAATAAATCAAATATACAAGCATCAATACGCCACAGACACACATGCATATAGAAGAACCTCAAATGCTTTATTAATGGAAGAAGTAAAGTTCTGAGAGTGTTACAACCATAAGAGACCCAATCCAGCAACACCTCCCAGCAGGAAGAAATCTCCTCTTCACCTCCTTCAAAGCAATCACCCAATAGTTCTATGCACAAACCAACAGCACTTCCTTACATTCACAAGATTCCAGCCTCCCTAGACCTCATGAGAGAGTTCTATATATAAGAGATTGGGAGAAAGGATGAGTCAGCTTGAGCTTGGCATGAAGCTGACTAGTGTCCTCTCCCACTTCAGTTATACTTCAGTTCTTGAGTCCACTTGGAGTTTCTTGCTTCCACTTGGAGATCTAGATCCTCTTACTCATCACAAGGCGAATTCCTTGATCCAAGTGTCATTTTGGAAGCTTCCTGGGCATTTGACACCTTGCAGAATGACTGTGCCACTTGGCCAATCTCGCCCAGCTCAGGTAGCCTTCATTAGATTTGACATTCAACGCAGGTACAGAGTGGAGCAGTTGACATTCAGCGCAGATGCTCAGTGGAGCAGTTGACATGATCCAGAATTAGCTTGTTTTTGAGTGTTTTCAGGTGGAGAACTGATTTTTAGTGCTGTGGTTTGCTGACCTTGTTCCTCTAGGGGTAGGAACAACATGTTTAGGGACTTTGGATCCCTCAGATTATTGATATTTCATGCTTCATGCTGTAAGGCACAAAAATGTCTATAACAATGATAGATCACAACCAAGAAACCACATGCATGTGCCATGCATGCTAAAACTAGTGAATAAATCATACATGCAACTCGATACTTGCAAGCAAATATGATGTAGCTGTTGATACTGATGCATTCATGCACTTTCCTATTCTCCTTTGCCTTCTTGCTCCAAGAATCCAAGTATGCCACACCCTCCAAGAGCATTCCAAGAAAACTCTAAGTATCCAAGAGTATATGAGAGAGAGAGAGAGAATAATGAGAGAGATCTAAAGCTAAATTGACCAAGTCTCACCCATTGATCCTCATAAGCGTTTTTATTAATGAGGCCTCTATTTTCTTCATTTTCCATTATTTTCCTTCAATTTCCTCCTCACATGCAAAATGTGACCTTTCACCTTCCTTTTCTCCTAATTTCCATTATTTTCATAAATAAATGTGAAAATAACTTTTTGCCTCTTTAATGCCTTAGCCATTGCCTTTGCTAATTTCCTTAACCATAAACAACCAAATGAACACCCACTAGGATGTCCCACCAACCATTCATCTTAGAATACGTGTCCCATCATCCATGGTATTTATATATTTTTACATGGAATTTTCACAAGGGTTGTTACAGAACCCTCCCCCTTGGGGGAACACTGTCCTCAGTGTTCAATGACACCTATAACCACATGACTACTGAAATAAAACATACTTCCCATGGAGCTTTATAACACAACTCATTGTAGTATTTACAATGAAAGATCTGCTCAAAATCAAAACATCATGACAACATGACAACATACCGCATAATGGAGCTTTATAACACAACTCATTATGATATTTACAATAACCACATATACACATATTGACATATGCACATTTTCTCAACCAACAAATAAAATATTACGTTGTTTGCATCCACAACAAGGGAATCTAAAGGCTCACACCCCCACCCTCAAAGTAATACCAGGATCCACCTCCTTCCCAGGAACTCCATAATCCACTACAAAGTAAAATATGCATCCAATGTCCAGCGCTATAATCCCGCGCCACGTTTCCTCTCAACGAAAAATTACTGGCTCATTGTCCCAAGGTGCACTCTCAATGTGCATTTGATTCCATGTGGAAATGCTGATGACCAAGCCAAATCCATCCACAAACTTCCTTTCTCTATTACACAGTCCCTCGGAAATCTGATCACCTCTTCCATGTGGTCACTCACCTTCCAAGTTGCGTTTCCACCCCATCCTGGGCAGTCCATCCCTTGGCAAGGCTTCCTCGCATCAAAAGATACAAAAACCAAGGCATATACCTACCTCAACACATCATATCGGTCATAGCATGCTCATGGAAATCAATGGACACTATTGGGTACTAGTGTTCCACAATGGCCCTACTCCTGAAGTGCTCTACCAACATACTGCTGAAAGTTTCAATTCCTTTGTTGTTTCTGCTAATTCTTGTAGTTGATTTCAACAACCCAACTGGGCATGCTCATGCTTCCTGTACCAAGAACATAACTTCCGTTAGATTCAAAATAAATTGAAATAAATTCACATCGTACCTCATTGGTAGCTCGTGAATAAAGTACATTTGTAATCCTATTTCCTTCCTATCGCAACAAGTCATACTAGAATATTTGACCAAATCAACATATATAAACATATTACATCATGTTAGCTCAAATCACAACAATCATAGATCAAAATCATAAATCACATGTAACCATCATAAACTACAATCATAGATCATAAAAAGAAATCATAATTCACATGTAATCATCATATACCAGAATCATAAGTCACATGCATAATAAAACTGAAATACAATGTCGATACATATCCTTCATCGATCCTTACTTCTACCTTTTTTCTTTTGTATAGACACTGGATCAGTTGCCACACCCAGCAAACACCCAGTGCCTTCTCCTCTACCAAGTGCATATGCGCATAGTGTGAATCACACACATACAACCACACCTGACACAAAAAACCATGTAATACATGCACCTACACCTGACATACAATGCATACACCTACAACCAGTGTATAACACAGTGCATCCATCTATACCCGATGTGCAATACCACCCAATACATGTACCTACACAGAGTACAACACAACGAGTACACACGCCACAATACCATGACTACATGATGCACATACATAATACCACATGCCCTCAACACAACATGTATGACATGCACACAATACCACATGTGCATCTGTACCATATGTGCAACATGTACACAATACCATCGGTACACCGCACCACCTGCACAACATGTGCACAACATCACATGTACATGGCACCACCTGCACAACATGTACACAACGCCACATGTACACTACACCACTTG
Source organism: Pinus tabuliformis (assembly GCA_031772625.1). Lineage (NCBI taxonomy): Eukaryota > Viridiplantae > Streptophyta > Pinopsida > Pinales > Pinaceae > Pinus > Pinus tabuliformis. The sequence goes on along the minus strand of CM062820.1, from coordinate 786,323,329 downwards.
TATAAAGTGTACACAATACCACATGTGCATAGTACCACGTGCACGACATGTACATGACACCACATTTACATAGTGCCACATGCATGACATGTACATAGCACCACATGCACACATCTCCACCTGTATGCACCACACGCACACGGCACCACTTGTAAAATCATGCACACCACACCATGTGTACATAGTACGAATGTACCACATGCACACAACACCACTTGTACATAGCACTGCATATCCAACACGTACATGGCATCATCTTTACACATCACTACATATCCAACATGCACATAACACCATATGCACACAAAACTGCATATCTGTCATGCACACAGTACAATATGTACACAATACCGCATATCCAACATGTAAATAGTACCATCTATACCTAGTATTGAATATGTGTCATTCATACAACACTATCTGTACCATCATGTACATAACATTGCATAAATAACATGTACACATGCTATGTATACACAACACCACAAGTGCACACATCATAGATGCAACATATACAACATATGCATAGTACCACACATCCAGAATCACATTGACTCTACGAAGAAACCTTGCTTCTGGTGTCTTATCCATGCTTGTCTTAGCATGTCGCAGATCACGTTGCTTTCATTTTGCTGGTGTATCCTTTGGTATAACATGTCCACAACATAGTCATAATATAATCACATAGTATCAACTCATAACCACATGATACTAAACTCATATATTTGTCATGACTACTCTTCCCACTTAATTCCTCATGAACCAGGAACCTCTTCATGCCATTCAGTTGCGTAAGAAATTATTCCTTCACAAGAATGATCCCTGACAATTTCTATGAGACAATGACAAAGATACATAGATACATACATATATAATCATTAGCATAAAACAATCATCATCTTGTCAGACAACAACATACATACATCCATGTATACATATATAAACATCAACATAATCATGATCATAACATAATTACCAGATAACATAAGGTCTAGGTTAAGAGAAATTCCATTATTCATGCAACACATGCACAACATTGACAACAATAGTGCCCAACATAGCCAAGGCATATGATGCCTCAAATCCATTTACTTTACCTTTTCCTATTACCTTTCTCATGAGTATACTGCTATCGTCCATTTACAAAATAGACCTAGCCAGTCCAACCGACTGTCATAGCCTTACCTTCTACTGTGCTTACTCATGCACCGAGCTTCATCTAAATCTTACATTACCTTTTAGGTACCACACAACTATCCCTGAGCTCCATCAACTTTCCTCTTTCCCAACCAATTCCCATGACTTAAAACAATAAAAGAAAAGACAAGAAAAAACCAAGAAGAAGACCACGAAAGTCCATAACGATATGAAACTAAAACAAAGTGGCAAGTCCTTGCACCAGACATAATCAAAACCACAAATCAAGCTTAGAAGACAAAAAGCACAAGACTGACACTATGAATCATTCCCCATGTCTCCCAAGGAAAGCTCAGCCTAAGCCATCTTCAAGATTTCACGGCAACCTACCTTGCCATGAAACTCCCTGCATCATGCTTTTATTAACACATAATTTTTAGTGCATAAATAAACGTAACAATACACCAGTTACATCATCTTGTTGTGCCAAGCACGTTGTTTGCAATTGAACACATCCACACCATGTCTCAAGGGACTCCAATCCTTTAACATATCCACATGTAGCTAAATACTAGCTAATATACCTGTCAAGTACATGTTCATGAATATAGCACATATCCATATAATATCAAACAAAATCAAGGTTAAGAAGACTTCTTATGTGCAAAGCACTCATTCATTTGAAATTAGGTTTTCCAAACATAGCCGAAGGGATTCTTGCCCAATTACTTTATTTTACCTTTTTTACCTTGTTGAAATCGAAGCTTACTATGTGTTGTGACACCACCCAACTGTTAGTTATATAGACACATCAACTATTACCTTGTCATTCTAATACCAAGCATGTAACCCTACAACTGCCCACATGTGTCAACCACATGTTCAAAATATCAAGACAATCATATCCATCAATTTGAAATCAACCGTTACCAAGACTAACAATCACGTCATAATCCATAATCAACTCATAGTCATTAGTTCATAATACTACAACTATCAACTACATTCAAGTACATATCAACTCTCTAAACACATACATGTTAGTACAATCATCTTAAAGCAAAATCATTTGAACACATACTCATATTAAGAAATTCATCAATCATTCAACCACTTGAAAACATACCATGTTAAATAAATCAATTAGACGACATAATAGGCACCAAACACTCAAATATCAAATAGACGACATAATCAACTATGAAACACAAAGTATGATACATAAGCAAACTCATACCTTAGTGTACCTCAGGGGAGGCTATCTTGTCTACATAATGAATCTAGTTAGCGAGATATAAATTTACAACATGTCAAAATAAATCATGATATCCATAATAGTAAATAACTAACATGTTCATATTTCAAGCTCATAATCATATGTCGTTCAAGCATAATAATCACATATGTATGATCAGTCTAAATTAGTACAACACCACATCAAAAATATATCATCTCATACCTGAGTATTGCAACCATAACCATCTGCATAGGTCAAACTAGGTTAAAACAATACATATAACATCAATATATTTAATGCAATGAACATAACCATCACACATATGACCAATCCAAATTATGGCATCAAGATCTCAATGAATTAACTCTAATCATCAAGTTAATAACATATAACAACAATAAGATATATATCATGCTCATCAACAACATAAAACCGAATCGTCAAGCTAATTGTTATATAACAATAAATGAGTTAACCTATAACATACTCATCAACAACATACATCATAATCATCAGGTTATCTAATATAAAACAACAATAGCAATGCATACAACTACAGGTTACTATCATTCTTGACTATCTGACACATGCATATAAATACACTAATAAACCAACATCTATCATGAATGTAACCATAACATCAAAAGACATGTACACAAACCTAATGTATATAAACATAATGCATATAAAAATCCTTAACTTACATACCTACATGCCGAACATACAATACATGTATGACGATCTGCTCTTACCCCAAAGTCCAATGCTGCAACCTCATTATGATGATCTGCATATCCTACTCTATCTCAGCCAACACATTAGCATCATAATAACCAATAACATCATGATGACCTAAATTTCATACAATGACTTCACAAGGCATGTTTGACCTACTATACATGCATAATCATAGCCACAACCATACATGCATAACAACAACCACTACTCCATTTTACACATTACCACATGCAACCAAAAATATGCATATGCAATGCCAAATCAACTACACCTACGCATAAATGCATGTAATTGAACATAACCGATAAATCCTTGTAATCAACCTACAATACTAATACATGTAATCAAAATATTAAAAAATGTGACCTAACATGCAAGGATGTAAGTAGGTATCATGAAATCAACATGTAAGCAACATATAATTCATACACAGTTACTCACATGGTCCAAAACTCAAGACATCGTGTCTATTAATTTGAAACCAACATTCACCAATACTAACAACCTATAAGCATACCCCCTTACTATCCATGGTCCACACTAAGGTAGGAGGAAGCTACTATAGTGGCCCAATCTCCAATGTCCAATTATGGAAATGGGATCTTCTACTAAATTTAACCACACTTGAAAAGAAATTGTTTTTTATTTCTCATACATTTGTATGAGACTAAGCCAGAAACATTGCACTTATTCCACTTGTAACATCATAACTAAAAACATGCCACTTTTCCATTTCCTTGCATGCAACTTTTCAAATTCCTTGCATGCAACCTTTCAAATTCCCTACATGAAACTCTTCAAATTCTTTGCATGAAAATATGCATAGATCAGCTACATCCATATTATCATACTACAATACTATCCCATCCCAAAAAAATAACATTTTCTTCAAACAATTACCATACTTTCACATTTTTCTTCAAACAACTACTATACTATTACATATGCATGTAAACATTTCTTAAAACATTTTACATGCAAACTAATATACCAAACTAATTGTATACAAGTAAGTATATATCAACTACAAGAATACTATTACACATCAATACTATCGCCAACCACAAACAACATACTCATTGGGGCATTTTATCAAATAGTTTTTATGCAATTAATCATTGAACCATTTAAGAATTTCATCAAACACTTTGCATGCAAACTAATATAGATAATGATTCAATGCATATATCCTAAATTGTAGTAGTACAAGTTATGGAAACTGAACCATATGATAAGTGGTATTTTCCCTCACTGTGGTTCAAGTTTCAACTTCTGATATTTCATAGATAAAAAGTTATAACAAAAATACCAACACAATCATATTTGGTGCTCAATTCTAGGAGTATCCAGAAATCTTGACTTCCACTAGTCATATATCCTAAAATATAGCGAATAAATGTTAGAAATGTTTATCATAATATAAGTGGGATTTCCCCTCATTTAGAAAAACATTTCAGCGCCTAAGAGTGCCCAAAATAAAAGTTATAAAAAAAATGTTAGTGTGACTTGTTTGAGGCCTGGTTTTAGGAGCATTCAGAAGGCTCGCCTCCCTGTACTCATATCTCCTAAAATATTGCGACCCAATATCTAAAATTTCTACCACACAATCAGTGGTATGTCCCCTCAATGTGAATAATTTTTCAGCTTCTAAAAGCCTATAGAAGATGAGTTATTTCATAAATTCCAACATGACCTGTTTAAAGGTGCATTTAGGAAGGTCATCTTCCTTAGATCATAATTCCTAAAGTATTGTGAAACAATATATGAATTTTTTACCACATTATCAGTGGGAGTTACCTTCAATATGGACAAAGTTTCAACTTCTAATATACCACAGAAGAAAAGTTATAACAGAAATGACAGAAAGGTCTAAAAAATAACCTTTGTTCTTCATTTCACCTATGATAGAGCCCATCCAGTCCAAGTGTTTGAACCATGCTCTGACACCACTCTGTAAAAACCTCTGGGGTAAATGTACATATAAAAAATAATAGGAACAGAAATACAATAAACATATCAGCCATCGAAATCCATATATACATCAATACATTTGCACATGAAAATCAAGGGAATGAAGTTTTTCATTAATAAATGCAATGAACCAACCGGAGATGGGACTACCACATTCCACATAACCATAGATTGGCTGAGCCAAGTATCTCTTAAGAGAATCACCTCCATGCCATATTCCAAGCATGAATGTGGGATCTCAGAGAATACATCAATAAAAACTCATCCAGGGCTTCCAGAGGCCACCCACCTCAACCCATCAAATAGTGATTCCACCTCACGATTAGACATCACCAAAAATCATCATCAGATTGGTATCCATCCAAGCCTTCCAGGACTTCCAGAGTGTTTTTCCAACAAAGGCTTCTAGAACTAGTAACTCAACCCACAACTTATACAGGGCTTCCAGAGCATTTGTCCAACCAAGGCTTTCAGAACTAGTAACTCAACCCACAACTTATATAGGGCTTACAGAGCGTTTGTCCAACCAAGGCTTCCAACGCTAGTAACTCAACACACCAAGGGCTTCCAAAGCATTTTTCCAACCAAGGATTCTAGGACTAGCAACTCAACCCAAGTTGTTACAGGTCTTCTAGAGCGTTTGTTCAATCAGGGCTTCCAGGACTAGTAACTCAACCCAAGCTGTTATAGGGCTTCGAGAGCATTTTTTTAGCTAGGGCTTCCATGACTAATAACTCAACCCAAGCTAAGGAATCATGGGAACCAACAAAAAAAAAGCAATGAAAGTAAACCCACAATCACCATGACTATCTAGGAAATGGAAAGGCTAGGCAATCCACAGTCGATCCAGGCAATCCTCCATGCCAATGATAGATCATAACCAAGAAACCACATGCATATGCCATCCATGCCAAAACTAGTGAATAAATCATACATGCAACTCAATACCTACAAGAAAATCTGATGTAGCTGTTGATGTCGATGCCTTCTTGCACTTTCTTGTTCTTCCTTTTCCTTCTTTCTCCAAAAATCCAAGAATGCCACACCCTCCAAGAGTGTTCCAGGAAAACTCTAAGTCTCCAAGAGTATGTGAGAGAGAGAGAATAATGAGAGAGCTCCAAAGTCTTGCCCACTGATCCTCATAAGCCTTTTTATTAATGAGGCCTCTATTTTCTTCATTTTCCATTATTTTCCTTCAATTTCCTCGTCACATGCAAAATGTGACCTTTCACCTTCCTTTTCTCCTAATTTCCATTATTTTCATAAATAAATGTGCCAAAATACCTTTTTTCCTCTTTAATGACTTAGCCATTTCATTTTCCAATTTCCTTAACCATAAACAACTAAATGAACACCCACTAGGATGGATGTCCTGCCCACTATTCAGCTTGGAATACGTGTCCAATCATCCGTGGTATTTATATATTTTTACATGGAATTTTCACAAGGGCTATTACAGAACCCTCCCCCTTGTGGGAACACCATCCTCGGTTTTCAATGACACCTGTAACCACATGAATGCTGAAAACAAAACATACTGCCCATGGATCTTTATAACACAACTCGTTGCAATATTTACAATGAAAGATCTGGTCGTGCGTTCACCAAATACATGAGTAAACCCACAAGATTTCTGTAAACAATCTTCCACTACTTCTCCTGAAATAACATCCTCCTTCCTCCAGTTACCAGCTAGAGGAGTCTCCATGGGTTTACTGTTCTCCATTCAGAATCTCCTAAGTATCTCATTGGAATACTTCCCTTGAGAAACAAACAACTCTACATCTCCCTGCCATACCTCCATGCCAAGAAAGTAATGAATGAGCCCCATGTCCTTCATCTCAAACTCTCTTGCAAGGTCCTCCTTGCAAGATTTTATGAGAATCTCATCACTTGTCAGTATGAGATCATCTACATAAAGTAAAATGATTGAAATCTTTCCTTCCACCACTATGTGATATAGGTACACATTTGCTTCACTCTTCGTGAAGCCCAACCCAGTGAAGTAGCTATCTATCTTGGTGTACCAAGCACGTGGTGCTTGCTTCAGCCCATACAATGCTCTCTTGAGTTGGCACACATGTGACTCATGGTCCAAGGTTTCAAAACCTTCAGGTTGATCTATGTACACCTCTTCCTCAATCAAGCCATTGAGGAAGGCAGTCTTCACATCCATCCGATGGATACTCCAACCCATCTGTGCAAATAGTGCCAAAATAGATCTGATAGATGAGTACCTTGCAACAGGAGCAAAGGTCTCATCATAGTCAATCCCCTCTACCTGTGAAAAGCCACAGGCCACAAATCTGGCCTTATTCTTCTCCACAATACCATCTGTAGCTTGCTTTACCTTGTAAAGCCAACTGGAGTTCACAATTGACTTGTCCTCTAGTCTCTGGACCACATCCCAAACACTGTTTTGAACTATGGAGTCATACTCCTCCACCATCGCATCAATCCAAATTGGTTGTTGCATTGATTCTTGAAAGGAAGATGGTTCTGTCACAACACATGCACCCATAAGTTCCATGTATCTAGTGTACCTCTCTAGTGACCTCCTCCATCAATGTTGAGAAGAGGGTGCTCCCACATTCTCCCGTGCATCATACAACAATATATTAGCCTCTCTAGTGTGCTTTCTTCCCTCTTTGGAAGACTCTGCCTCAGTGGATGTCTCCACTCCTAGAACCTCTGCATGTGGCTGCTCCACATGGCCTTATCCTCATCAAACTTGACATCTTTGCAAACCATAGTCATCCGACTGGTTTACATGTACACTCGATAGTTGTGAGGAGTATCAGTGTACCCGAAAAAAATCCCCAACTCTGCTGTTGGCTCAAGCTTCTTCCGTGCATATTTGGTCACATGGCAATAAACTGATGACCCAAAAATCCTAAAGTGACCAACATCTGGTCTGTTATTGGAATAAGCTTCCTCTGGTGTTTCACTCTCAAGTATCCAATCTGGGCTATGATTCTGAACATAAACCATTGTGTTGCATGCCTCAACCCACAAGTGTAGTGGTAGGCCCTGATCATGCAACATCGCCCTTGATGCCCCTACAATGCTCCTGTTATTCCTCTCAGCAACCCCATTCTATTGAGGGTTATGAGGTGTCGTCAACTCTCGTTTAATACCTTTCACTACACATAAGTTCTTAAACTCAATGGAGACATATTATTCACTGTCATCACTTCGTAGAGCTTTAACCTTCTTGCCTAACTCTTTCTCGACCAATGCTTTGAATTCACAAAACTTTATGAATGTTTGATCCTTTCTTTGCATGAAAAATATCTAGCATTTATGAGAATAGTCATCTACAAATATAACATAATACTTATGTTTGTCGATGGATACTATCGAGAATGGTCCATACACATCTGAATGGACTCTCTCTAGAATAGAATCTGCTTGACTGTCTTTATCTCCAAAGGGAGACTTGGTGTATTTTCCCAAAGTACAACCCTTGCATGTATCAACTTTCTCAAGCGTACTTTTGGGAAGACCGGTAGAGATTTGCTGTAATATCTTCAAAGCCCCATGATGCAAGTGGCCCACTCGCCTGTGCCATAACTCGCCGACGTCTCAGCTCACTATCTTTTCCACTTTTGAACTCAAAGCAGCACAATCATCTACCTCTATATTATAGAGATTCTGAACTCAAATCCCTATCTTCTTTGCTTGACCTGTCGCTATGTGTCGAAGGAACGCCTTTCCTTTCGAGAAGATCACATCATAGACTCTATCCTCAAGCATGGAAATAGATACCAAGTTCATCGTCAGTCTAGGTACATGCATAACATTATTCAAGGTGAGTGGAGCCACATGCTTCCTCTGAAAATTAATAGCGCCCACACCAGTAACAATATACTTACCGTCATCACCCATCTTGATATGCATCTTGATATCTTTCTCTTCTAGTTCACTAAATAACTCTTTGTTGCCAGTCATGTGGAAAGAAGCTCCATTGTCTAAGTACCAGACACTTCCCATCATTGAAAACACCATGCATGCAATAAGGGAAAAGTCCAATTCGAATTGGGAGGCCAAAGGCTCACCGACCGCTCCTCCCGAGGACTTATCCTTGGACTTCTTCAATGGGAAATTTGTAGCAAGGTGACCCATCTTGTGACAACGAAAGCATTTAAATTTCGTCATGTCCTTCTTCTTACCTCCATGATAAGAATCTGATTTGGAATGAGAAATTTTACCTTTCCCTCTCCTTGCCTTAATCTCTAAGGCACAATTCTCTTCATCATCAGTCTTTGATGAAGAGGCATCCTTGGTGTTCCTCCTGATCTCATCTTGCATCAAATTCGACTATAGTCATTCCCAATTTGGCAGCTTCTCCCAACCATTGACTGAGTCCTGATAACTATGCCAACTCTTTGGGAGTCCAAGAAGAGCAAGGCTCACCATATCATTCTCGGCAACTGTGATTCCAACACTTCCAAGTTCATCCTGACATTAAGTGAACTTGGTCAAGTACTTTGGATTCGTCTCGCCTTTCTCCATCTTGATTTTATGAAGTTTATCCTTCAATGCCAACTTCCTTTGATCACTACTATTTTGATACAAGTCCGTCAATGTTTTCCACATAGCATGCAGATTTTTCTTGCCACGGAGACTCAAGACAATGTGGTCTCGAACTCCCTAAAGGATTATCTGCCTTTTCTTCACCACACACTTCTTCCATTCGGCCAAGTTCTGTGCATCCGTAGCTATTGGCTTGGGGACTTCTTGATTAATTAATTCCTTCAAGCCATTATCTTCTAGCACAGCCTCCATCTTGTCCCTCCAAGCTATAAAATTCGAGCTTCCTTCCAAGGCATACTCAAACCTCAACCCATGGAACACCATCTGTCGATCCATAAGTATGTATGCAAATTCGACTTTCACCCGTAACCCAGAAACTCAAAACTTCAAAATCTCTTCTAGAGAGCTGATTTTAAATCAGCGATATCTCCCTCATCCACACTCCAATTTGGCTGATTTTTTTTTGGATTTGGGTATATTTTCCCAAGGAATTCAAATCCGCAAATTTTTTTATTTATTTTTATTTTATTTTATTTTTTATTTTTATTTTTTTCTGAAAATTTTGCGCATAAATTCTTAGAACTTCTTTGCAAACTCTCAGCCCAAAAACAATCTTGCTCCGGTACCAAGTAGAAAAACCTGTAGATTCACAAGCTAATGCAATTTGCTAAATCAAGAGACAAGAATCTACTTCTACTCTTTATAGAGGAAACCCATAAACATCAAGAAAACACTAATCGATAGAGGAAGAGAATCAAAGACACATAACACAATAAATATCCTAGGAAAGCGATAGCTCAAAACCCCACTATCTATTTTGTATTAATCCAAAAAATCAAGATGAAATTACAATGCTTGTTTTCTCTAGAACAATCCCAACACTCAGCAAATTCAATCTCCAACTCATAAGCAATCTCAAGGCAAAATCTTAGCCAATTCACAAGCTCTCCAAGTCTCTATTCCAATGTGTGTAATTCCTATGAAGGATAGCTTGCATCTAAAGGGAAATAAAGCCTCTAAAAATAGCACAATCCCTCAAGGATCAGTTCCTGATTGCATGCACTGTCAGTGCAACTTAGAAAAATCTAAAACAATTAGTACACTGTCCCTGCACTCTAGTCTCAACTGGTTCTTTCTCAGAATCAACATGCATGAGTTTCTGATGGTGGAATCTTCAGTTAACTAGAGTAGCACTAATTAGGTCACTAGTGTCCCAACTGACTGTTTACTCACTATTAGTTCCTGAAAATGATTGGAACTAATTTAACTGGACTTAACTCAATAAATTGAGTTAACTAGTTACAACTCATTCATAACTCATCCTTAACTCCTATAAGTTAGGGAGAACATATACATGTCTTCTAAAATACTTCCATTTCCTAAATTAATTAAGTTAATTAAACTTAATTAATTATTTTCAAATTGCTATGAGAAAATAATTCTATTTTAATTCACAGTTTAATTCAAGGACAAATTAAACTGGAATTTCTTGTTGCCATTTCTCAACAATTACCTCAAATTTTTGCATGCTCAAATTCTTCATGGTTTTGTCCCAAATCCTGACGGGTGCAAAAACCCATGCTTGGGTTCCAAGCCCACAAGCCTACTTGTGTCACTTTTCCCTCCAAACCTCGAACACTAGGGCTTGGAGGACCTCCTAAGCTACACAAAAATCAACAAGGTGAGCCTCTAAGGGAAGCGTAATAATCCCACGCTAGTAGAGGTGCACACAAGTGAAAAGGTAACCGCCTAAGATCAATCATAATAGTCCACATAGATTTAACAATTGTTACAACCATTACAAATCATCTTCAATTAGATAAGAACTAAAATAACCAAAATAGTTCAGCTAATTTAGTACATGTGAAAGCAAACATGAATCATAAATATTCACAAAATAGTCTTACAAATATTCACAATCCATGCATGAAAACGTGTCAGCCATCAGGTTTCAAGAATTAAGTAAAAGTCCCAAGATACATTAATATAACGAGCATCACTAGCTCCAATAGTGGAGAATGGGAGCCATGACTTGCTCTCCAAAAGTACTGATTTTGTCTCTCTGATGCCTTATGGGAGAAGCCAAGGTGAAAAGTCCTTTTCTTGTACCATGAGGGTGTATATACAAATGGGGATATCCTTCACCTCCCTTGTGACTCATGGGTTACCTTCATGACTTTTCGACTTCTCTATGACCTTTTGACTTCCTACATGACTTTTCACATTACATGAATGCCTCTTAGACTTCCACTTTACATCATATTTCTCCAATAATGAATTAAATTTCCACAAAATGATGTGGCACATGATGACTCATGACATGATATGACATGACACTGATGACATGGACTTGCATGATGACATGGAAATGTAAAGACATTCTTTGTTGTCGCTTGCTTTGTGTCTTCTAAGAGATGGATCATGATCTTCTTCTTTTTCCTCCAAATGTCTTAGAGATTAGGAGTCTTCAATGGAACTTGATCTCTAGTTTTGTCTCAATTTGATGTCCCTTTTCTTTCTCTTGATTGATCAACTTGAATTTGCAGCTAATAAAGTGTCTTTTGGCATGGCCTCCTTTTCCATATCCTTCATCATCATGTTGTCATGGTATTACAAAGTACCTACATTTGCAATTCACTCATGACAAGACGACATCAATATGATAAACCCCTAGTCTAAGATGTTGCATGATGATCCACTGGCTTAGCTAAAATGGGTGATGGGATGAGGGGGAGGCTCAGTAATTGTGCAATTTTGCAGCTCAAGTAGTCAAGGGTTAAGCTTGAGCCTTGAGACTCCACAATGTGCAGTTCAGTTTGGATTGAGGAAGAAGATTGTTCAGTTTGGGAGCTCAGTGAGCCAGGCTGAGGGGTTACACTGATTTAGACAACTTTGTAGTTTTGGAAGGTAGAGGAGGCTGGGTGATTATGCAATTGTGTAGTGTAAGAGCTCAAGTCTAAGGTATGAGCCTTGAGACTGCGAAATATGTAGTTCTGGCTGGGCAGGGGAGAGAGATTACATAGTTTTGGAGGTCAAAGGCTGACCTTGAGCATTGTGATTGTGCAGTGTGAAATCCTAGAAAGTAGAGACTACAAATTTCATAGTTCCAAAGTACAAGGGTGCTGCTTGAGGCTTGAGATGGCATAATGCGTAGTTCAGTCTAAGAAAGATGAGGTTGAGTGGCCTAATCGAGGATTTTTCCCAGTTATACTAACTATTGGATTAGTGAGATAAAGATGAGAAAGAGAGAGATTATGAGCATGATCACACACTTAGATCACTTGAAAACATGACAAGGAAAACTCAAAAAATATGAACACATACATTCCTCAATGTAACAACTTTACAATAACTCCTACAAAGTATGACACAATATATACACTTTGCGAGGAAAGCAGAAACCCTTGTGCGACAGTGCTTGAAACTTTATAAATGAGTGTGAGACATGTCTATGTGAAAGGAAAAACTCATTATCACAAAAAATTCCCCTTGAAACAAGCCAAAACTCCACTTTCCATGATAAGCGACAGTTCCCACACCCAAAGATGACAATTGCAATATGACAAGAAAAGTGCAGATGACACTTGCTAAATGAGAATGAAAGTGAAAGAAACACATGCTAGAGTGAAGATAACATGAAAAATACAATAATTAGAGTGAGATCAAGCAAAAGTGATAGTTAAAAGAATGAAAATGACACTTTCAAATGCAAGGGTGCGCATAAGCGATAATTTGAAAAACTCACCGAAATAGAAGTACAAACACAACTAAAGTGAGAAATGTTGTTAGTGAACACTGAATGTAAAAATGGATTGAACATAGCGCAAGCACAGTCTTGATATAATGTGCTAGGATTATTCAAGCTTGTGTGTAGGAGCGTGCTCATGAATTCATTGTGGACAAAGCAAGTGCAAGAAAGTGACTTAGACACTTACAATCCAAAAGGGAACTCAAAGACTTAACAGATCTAGAAGTGACTAAATAAAGGTCGATCGCAAGATCCAGGGTAGGCTCCAAAATTCAAGTAAGGAAAATTCTTGAAGGGTGTTTGTCGCAGTGACAAAGAAGTGTCAATTAGGTGCCTTAAGTCCAACATCTATATGAAATCTGATTTTGATAACAAAGTGATGTCTCTACTATCAAAGTTTGAAGATATTTAACTTGGATTTGTTCAAGAATGCCATTCTTGATTAGATTGAAGATAGGTATGCTTGAATGAGAATCTTAAGACATAAATTCAATTAAAGAAATATGGTTAGCAGTAAAAGAATTGATATTGAGAAATTTACTGACCAAAATTTGAGTTTTGAAATATTAAAATGGAGGATCTCCTCAAAACTAAGAATAGTGGATCGTTGTGCATCCCAAAACATCGCTGGATGGAATGTCAATGGAGGGCAAGGATAAATTGAAAGTAAGAGTGAGTAGTATTATTTAACTATGTCTTGCAAATTTAGTGTTGTGCAATTTCTCAAGGGAAAACACTACTAAGAAACTATGGGTGATATGAAATGGAGGTTTGATAACTTGTTATGATTACAAGAACCTCCCACTCAGTTAAAAAAATAAATGATCTAGCTTATATATGACATTTGCAGAATTAAATACTTGAAACAGGTGTATGTTTTCTTTTAATTGTTTAAGTGCTTTAAGTCCATTTGTTTCTGCTGATATTAAACACATATAACAGCCATATAATGAAACAAATAAACATCAACACATAACATCAAATTTAATCTATGAGTTCACCCGAATATCGTGGCTACATGTCCTTGAGATTTTGTCATCTTGACTTGGCTTTTTAGGATTATGGTAAAGTTTCTTTTACAAGTTCCACACTTAACTCCAAAGGTGACTGAACTTAACCAATGGGCTTAGAATACCATCTATATCCCTGCCATGGTTGTGATCACTCTGCAAACAGATCTAAGATCCCTTAGACTTGATTCCTTCAATGAGTGCTCTGAGCTACTCTGAGCTTCTTGATGGCACTAACTCCTTCAGAATTATTTAACTGTCACTGAAACCTCATTCAATATCTCCAGCACATATTAGACACCGAAAATAGACTGATCATTTGCTCAAAATGAATACTGCATCCCCAAACTAGGCCTTCCTCCATGGTTGGCACTGGGTTGCCTGAAACTTCCCTGTACTATCTTGGCCTTTAGAAGTCTTCAAATGCTTCTACAAATCCCTAAAATGGATTCAGAAGGATCATTAAAGTCAGGAACAACTATTGGTTCATTGAGAACGAGTACTGGTAGCTCCTACAACTGCCTCCAACCCTTGGTGGCCCTGAGCTCCAAAATATCCCTGGATGAAAATATCGATGAAGATGACTTCTTCAGCTTCTCTGGACTATTCTATTGGCTTCAGAAGGTTCCAATTATCCTAGCTAGCCTCTTGCTTCACACTCTCTCTTTTGTTGAAAACTGCTCGTGGAGTGCATTTAATCAACATCCCCTAGGGATACTCCACCAAATTTGGTGAATTGCACCTAAATCTAGTTAAAGTTAGCATTCTGCCTAAATTTTTCCGCTCCACCAGGCTTACTGTCAGAGGTGATCTATTACAATAACTGTTTGGGCATGCATATGAGGTAGTATAATCCCAACGGTTAGGGAATCTCCACCATCGATCTATCCCACTCGATCAAACGGATATTGCGTCGTTCACTCACCAACTAACCCAGATGATCTCAACTGTCGATGTGACCCGTCCAATCGAACGACTGTCATGAAATCTCGTGTGAATTCTTTCATGACTGATATCAGATCAAGAGCACACGAGAAAAGTCATTTTCTCGTGCTACGTGTTGCCCACTAAGGTCAATCGCATGAAATCACAAAATACCATTTACAACTTTTTGTCCAGGCGAGATATCATTTCCCACTTTCCGAATACCACCCACATGCTCCGTACAGAACTTAAAGAAAGACGTTTAAGGAAAGGTTTAGTGCTTACCCCAAAAGGGAATGTTCCAGGGAATATTAATTTTTTTTAATATTTTGAAAAGCCAAATTAATCTTGGTCAAATGTCCAAAATTGTAGCTTATTGGACTTTTCAAATTGCGATAACTCCTTCATACGGTATCAGTTTTTTGAATCAATCACAACATTAGAATTAGGAAGATGATATCTATCCAGTTGCTCAGGTTCAACACTCTTTCGAACACTTTGAAATTTGAGCTATAACTAAGGTCTTGGATCAATATCTGATCACTCCTCCCCATTAGGAATCTTTTGGACTCCAAAAGACTGATATATTGATTTAGTAGATGAGAGTACAACACCCTCTTATAATAGCCTCCATACACTTGTCTTGCATGGCTAGTGCCTTTGAACCAAAAATCGAAGGTAGTCGAAACTTCCCTTCTTGGATGCACTTGTCCTCCTGTTAAGAATTGTCTTCCTTGAACTCATTCAGAATTTCTGTTGAGAAGTTTACAGAAGGTAGCTGAACATCACTTCCTTGATCATCGACCCAAGGTGGCTGAAAAAAACGTGAGATTACATCATAAATATATGCATACTTAAATGAAATTTGCATATGTACTAATGAAAGTATGTTTTACTGGGTCAAGAAGTCAAACCACTTCTTACCAAGCCACTTCTATGATGACTTTTGCTGCTGCAAATCTTCTTCTGACATCTTGCCAAAAACAACATAATTCAAGAAACAAATTGACGACATAAATTCACATTATGTGAATCATCATCATGTCTCTTACATCTTGTGTACAAATGATTGACTAAATCACAAGCTGACAAAAACATACCTTTTCAAACAATTGACTCTCCAAGTCAAGCATGTACAAAAAGAACTTTCAGACGATTCTCTTTCAAAGTAGAATGAATTCCACCTCTTGTGAAACACTTCATCATTATCTCCCTTTTTCAATCTTGGAGACAAAATTAACTTTTCCAAGTCGATATGACATTGAATGCATGTTTAAACAAAGCAATCAACCATCAAATCAATTACACATACATGTTCAAATACGATGAAGTCATCGACATTCCTTTGTTCATACATACCATTCTCATGCATGTATTCCATTATTCAACTTTCTCTCAAGCACAATCATAAGTGAAAGATCCTCAATCATATGTAAATGTACTTACAAAGCTGAAATGAATATAATTTTGCTGCAATAAAGTGAGTCTCATACTCAACTTTTTCATTCACCTTTTTGGTAAAACCCTGAAACTTGCATTCCATTGGCAAAGAAATGTATCAAATCAAAAGACATGAAAATTTATTTGGATAAGAAATCTAACAATTTCTTACCAATCCACATCAAAGGCGCTTCCTTTAACTACACATCAACATCAACATGTGAATCATCCTGAAACACATAAATTATGGAAACTTCCTTTCCATTCTTGCCATTTTCTTTTCCCACCTTCTTCAAATTTCGTGGAAGCATTGTTGGATTCAAAATCCAACACTTTTCAGAAATATTTCCTTGCTTATGGAAATAAGTGCAACACATTTTCATCCTCTTTACAACATAATTTTCTTTGTCCAATGGACCTTTGGATTCTTGCCTCCATTTCTTCAAAAGTTTCTTGTATGTGGCCATTTTCTTCCAACATCTAGAAACACTATGGTTAACCAAACCACAAAAGGAACATGTAATTTTTTTCCAATGCTTATGTGGAAATTTTCCATGCTTAACATAATAAAAAGAAATGTGATTGAAATTAGATTTATACCTTCCTCTTTCACCTTTGTTTCCTTCATGAGAAGGCGAATCGAATGAAGAAGTGGCTCCCTTCAGAACACCATCAATCTCTTCAATGATTTTAGAGCTTTCACAACTCCCTTGTTCGAGTGCATGATTATGAACACCTTCTTCTTGCAAAGTATGTTTCAAACAATTGCATTCCCCATGAATACAATCTTTACAAACTTGAGGTAGAGAACCTAAAATGAAACTCTGTCTAGGAACTATTTCAATTGCCTTCATGGATGCTTTGGAACTTTATCCATAAGATTGTACATAGCCAAGACCCAAATACTTAGGCCTTTCCTCAACCATTATTGGCTCAACAATGCCTTGTGCATGTTTGCCAAATCCTTTTCCTTCATATCCAATTTTTGACATCAACTTGGACCCTATACCTCTTGTATGTTTTTAAAAGAACCAACATCAACATTCTTAGAGGAAATTGAAGACAAACTAGGATTGTTTACCTCTTCTTCAAACCGATACTTGACTAAGGCTTTTTTTGAAACAAGGAGCTATGTCTCCAACTCATGCATCCTTTCTAGGTTCATATTTGAAATATGAAGTTGGCTCTCCATTTCCTACAATTTTTCAAAAAGAAACTGCTTCTCTTCCTTCATGGAATTCAATTGCCCTCGAAGTTTGGTGCTCTTCCTTTCATCTTCATACATTTGTTTCACCATATCCATCATGATGAACAATTCTCACTTTATGTATTCATCAAAGAATCTTGTGAAGGAGGAGGATTTTGAAAACTCACTTGTAGAAGTTGTCATTATAGAAATGAACAAAAGAGCTTCAACAAAGTTCAAAAAGCTTTCAAAAACCTAATGGCTGTAGAGTCAAACTCTTATTCAAGCAGCCTTTTGCAAACAAACCCTCTTGTGCTTCAAGGGTTGCCTTGAGGTCCTTTGGGTAAGGAGAATGCCTTTAGCCATTCTTCCTTCTTGTCCTTTCCTCCACTTAGCTATCAATAGCTTTCCCTTCACCTTTGAAAACTCAAACAACAATCAGTTTATAAACAATCAAATAGTAAAATCCTTTGTATTGTTTAAACACCTTTCAAGTCAAAAAAGCAACCTATTACTCTGTCAATCAAGCAACTTGCTCTGTCAATCAAGCAACCATGCTCTGTCAATCAAGCAACCTGCTCTGATACCACCTGATCTGAAATGGGGGCTTGATAAATTGTTATGCTTACAAGAACCTCCCACTCAGTTAAACAAATAAATGATCTAGCTTATATATGACATTTGCGGAATTAAATACTTGAAACGGGTGTATGTTTTCTTTTAACTGTTTAAGTGCTTTAATTCCATTTGTTTTTCTGATATTAAGCACATATAATAGCCATATAATGCAGCAAATAAACATCAACACATAACAACAAATTTAATCTATGAGTTCACCCGAATATTGTGGGCTAGATCTCCTTGAGATTTTTTCGTCTTGACTTGGCTCTTTGGGATTATGGTAAAGTTTCTTTTACAGTTTCCACACTTAACTCCAAAGGTTACTGAACTGAACCAATGGGCTTAGAATACCATCTATATCCCTGTCATGGCTCTCATCACTTTGTAAACAGATCTAAGCTCCCTTAGACTTGATTCCTTCAATTAGTGCTCTGAGCTACCCTGAGCTTCTTGATGGCACTAACCCCATAATTCATTAACTATCACTGAAACCTCATTCACTATCTCCATCACATATTAGACACCGAAAATAGACTGATCATTTGCTCAAAATGAACACTGCATCCCCAAACTGTGCCTGAAACTTACCAGTAGCATCTAGGCCTTTAGAATTCTTTAAATGCTTCTAAAAATACCTAAAATGGATTCATAAGGCTCATTATAGTTAGGAATGACTATTGGTTCGCTGAGAACGAGTACTGGTAGCTCCTACAATTGCCTCCAACCCCTGGTGGCCCTAAGCTCCAAAATCTCCTTGGATGAAAATCTCCATGAAGATGACTTCTTCATCTTCTCTGGACTATTCCATTGGCTTCAGAAGGCTCCAATTATCCTAGCTAGCCTCTTGCTTCACTCTCTCTCTTTTTTGAAAATTTCTCCTGGAGTGCATTTAATCAATATCCCCTAGGGATACTCCACCAAATTTGGTGAACTGCACCTAACTCCAGTTAAACTTAGAATTCTGCCTAAATTTGTCCTCTCCACCAGACTGACCATTGGAGGTGAGCTGTTACAAGAAATTTTTTGGCATGCATATGAGGCTGTATAATCCCGACAGTTAGGGAATCTCCACTGTCGATCTATCCTGCTCGATCCAACAAATATCGCGTCGTCCACTCACCAACTAACCCAGATGATCTCCACTGTCGATGTGACCTGTGAAATTGAATGGTTGTCACACAATATTGCGTGAATTATTGCACGACCGATATCAAATTTAAAGCGCATGATAAAAGTGGTTTTCTCGTGCTACATGTGGCCCGCTAAGGTCAATCGTGTGAAATCGTAGAATACCATTTACAATTTTTTGTCCGCGCAAGATACCGTTTCCCACTTTCTGAATACCACCCACGTGATCCATACAAAACTTAAAGAAAGAAGTTTAAGGAAAGGTTTAATGCTTACCCAAAAAGGGAATATTCTAGGGAATATTAATCTTTTTAATATTTTCAAAAACCAAATTAATCTTGGTCAAATGTATAAAATTGCAGTTTACTGGAGTTTTCAAATTGCGATAACTCCTTCATACGGTATCGGGTTTTCGAACCATTCACGGCACCGGAACCAAGAAGACGAGATCTATCTGGTCACTTAAGTTCAACACTCTTTTTAACACTTTGAAATTTGATCTATCACTAAGGTCTTGGATCAATATTTGATCAATGGGATAAGTTGGAAAACTTAAAATGATCAAAATAGATGGTCAATAAGTTGTTTCTTCGAAAGAAAATTTAACTGAGCATGAGAGAGGCTGGGTAGTTCACATAACACCTTTACGCATTTAATATTGTGATCTGAATACATTATTGAGTGTGTATATCTTTGTTATAGAAGAATAAAAATGTATCAATATATTGTTCTCTTTTTGAGACACATGAGATATTCTAGTAATGGCTATCCTGAGTAATATGATCAAAATCATCCTTAATGATGCAATGCCATCTCTATTATCAAAGGATATGAGGTTAAGGAACATGAAAGGATTGACTAAAGGTGATTTATTAGTGAGAGGTTGACTAATGGATAGAGGTAAAGGTAAATTCTCCAAAGGAAGATCTAAGTATCCTACTAGGTTCATAAGAATATGCTAGAAATAGGATAAAGTAGGACATTATAAAATATATTACAAGTAGAATAGAGTAAATGATTTGATGAGTAGTTGACTGAAGGGAAAAATTCTTTGGATGAAAGAGGATATGTGTATTTAGATTCAACAAGTACATAATCAAATCACGAGGCATGGTTGATTGAATTAGGAGAATCCTATCATATGACACCCCTTAGAGAGTGGTTTTCAGAGTATGAAGAATATGATGGAGGGTATGCCTTCATGCAGACAACTCGACAACTAGGATACTCAGTCAAGGTAGAGTTCAACTAGTGCTAAAGGAATTGGAATAGAACATTACCAAGGTTACTACAAATTCCAGGTTTTGTGAAAAACACTATATATGTCAGTTGAATGGTTGATGAAAATACACACACTGTATTCGATAATGATTCATGCAAAATGGTTTGTGGAGCTATAGTATAGATGAGAGGTGTTAGGATTGATTGGGAATCAAAGTAATATTGATATGGGGGGTGAATTAGTATTATAAAAATTATTTTATCAATAAAATAAAATCAACAATTTGAAAATGCACTAATCACATAAGATGTTGAACGTAGGGAATTAAAACCCATACAGGAGAAAATCAAAAATGATTTTTAATTATGATGTAAATTTAAGCTCCAACTTTAGATTACATTAAATTATGTAGGCACCAACCTACAGGAGGCTCCAACCCCCTTTTCTTTGCAAGAATCAAATTGATAGAAGCCCCAACTCCCGCTATTTGTAGGCACAAACATGCTGGAGGAACCAACTCCTTGATATTTATAGGAAAAAACCTGCTACAACAACTCAAATCCTTATTTCATTCATTTTCAAACTCAGATCCATGACCATTACAATATTTCTAAAAAAATTGAAAAATTATTAGATCTACTCATTTTTTTTGCAACAACCTTTCTTCCCTTTAATAATATAATTCAATTCATTTAGCTTTAGGTCTGCAATATTTAAACATGTGGTTCCCTTTTCTTCTCTACATCCAGATCGAGCTTCCTCTTCATATCTGCGTTGATAGAAACTACTTCTCTTAGTTACACATGGGAAAATTAACTTCTCATGTTGACATCCTATTTATTTATAAGCACTGCCACTTTAATATTATTCCCCACATATTTTAATTCTTCAAGGGAAATTGGCACTTGAATGACAAATTTCTATCTCACAGCCCTTGACGACCATCTCCTAGATTCATATAACTGTAGGCCCAAAAAATTCTCTGAAACCACAAGGATATTGACACATAGTAGTTTACCTAATGGTTAAAATAGATACCTTCCACAATCACACCAAGTAATTTGAAATAAATCAACGGTTTAACCTTCATTCAAAGGCCTCCTTTCCTAATTAGAAATTAATGAATGCGAGGGGGTTTCAAATATTTTTAAAATCACCCCTCTCTCTTCCAAGCATGGAAAATAAAAAATGTAGGTCGATTCGATTTGACGATGATGACAGTACTTTGACCCCCCAAATTTTCTAAGTTTTAACAAGGGAAGAGGAGTCTTAGATTTTTCTTATGTGCCCTTAATCCAATGTGACACCACATGTATTAGTGGGGCCCACTAAATTGCCGCTTGAACTCCAATTTTCATTGTAAATCTATTGACCAACTCGCTTAACACTTTAAAACCACCTAGTCAGCAGTGTGAACCTAAGGTTATGCTACCTAACCAGCCACGTCATCTTTCTACCACATGTCATTCCACATCAACGCCATGTGTCATGTCACATTTCCACCATGTGTCACTTGAAAAATATCCACTTGCCCAACCAAAAGGGCCAAATTCACATGCCATTTGTCGAATGCATAGAGTGCCATGTCATCACATTGCCAGATCACTTCCAACTATCACCACTTGGCTGTTAGCTCATGCTACCACTTGTTAGGGGTCCACCGCGCATTTATCTCTAGAAAAATCCAAATTGGGGTCTTTTGAGAACAAGTATATGTGCCCCATGCCCAAAGAACTAGATACTTGGATATCTCCCCTCACAACTTATTGCTCTTCCATGTCATCAAACTAACTCATCTTCCAAGTCAATTGATATAACCAATAACAATATGCCATATGTCCTCTTTACCACCTATTTTTCGCATCACCACCTATTCGAGAAAATATGGTATCCATTAGATTTCTCAAGTGATTGACTGTTACACCTCCAAGAGCCTTGAATTCCTATATTCCTTTTACAACAAAACTTTTCTACTAGAACCTTGATGGGTATGCCTCCATAATAAATCCATATCTAGGAATTTTCTTAAGTTATTATATTATGCAACCCATAGATACTAGAATTATCATATATCTCTTCCTCCACACAGAACTTTGATGATTAGAACCTTGATATGGCTACTACGAATTGAATCTAGATCTAAATATTTTCCTAAGTGGTTTCCTTGTGTAACCCCTAGATACTCAGATGCATGAATAAATCTTGTGCATCCAGAATAAGTCTAGAAATTTGAATAATCTTCCTTTTCTTAGCAACTATTATAGTACCATATGCTTGGATGAGTCTAGATGGCTTGGATGTCCCATATGCCTAGATTCCTTGAGTCCATATCTGCTTAACAACACTTCCTTCACTTCAAACCAACTTTTCTCCTCATTCCTTGGGATTTTACCAAGTGCCATAGACCATTGGGAAGGTCTCTGAGAGGGCTATCTAACCAAGAAATTTTCATGTGTGTTTTAATAGGTAACATGTAGACAAAATTCCTTCAAAGATAGGATAATAAGATACACATCCAACAACCAGAAAACACACTAAACATTCGTAAAAGCATCAACAACATCCCCTTAAACTTGTCATCACTTGACATCAATGACTAGAATTGAAATCAACGTCAAAAATTTCTAACTTGTTCAATAATATCCCCCTAGAAACACCACCAAACATACAAGTCATTGATGGAAACACTTCCCCTGGCAGGTTATTGAAGGAACTTCTACTATTTTCTCACTCTCCCCCTTTTCTTCTAAAAATCCAATGGTTAACGACTCTCAAGCTATCCCTTTCTCACTCACCATCTACAATATCTTTGTACACACTTAATCTCATCTCCAATGTTTTCTCACTCTCCCCTTTTGACATCAATGGTAAAGGGTTACAACTTCTAGATCTATGTGATCCACTCACTCTTCCCTGTGATACTAGCTACATTGATCTATACTGATAGATGTTTCAAGATCCAAATTCACCCCCTGAACATGTGCTACACCACTTAGTCCTACAACTCCCCCTGAGCATGATACTTGCTACATATAACCTTCTTTCCATTTCATCAATATGATCCTACAACATACTCTCTAAAACTTGACAATATTGAGTAGTTTCCAATCCCCATATTGATAGAATTAATGTGATGAAAGATATATCACACCTAGTCACTATCTTAGGTACTCAAATGGATCTCTAGGGAGAAATTTGGTGAAGATATTTGTACTTTGCTCATTAATGGCAACATATTCAAGCCTAATAATATGATCAACAACTTGATCTCTTAATAAATGATATTTTATAGGAATATGCTTTTTTTTGTAATGCATTACAAGATTATTTGAAATACTAATAACACTAGTATTATCACACATCATGGTAATATGATCAATGTATTCAACCTTGATATCCTCAAGAGTTTTTTTCATCAAGTACAAAATGCATCTACTACTATATACTCTGCTTCAGTTATAGACAAAGAGAGAGTTTTTATTTTTACTTAGCCAAGACACCAAACAATTAACCAAAAATAATGTTGCACTACTTGTGCTCTTTCTATCATCAACACTTCCTACCCAATCTGCATTAGTGTATGCTATTATATTGAAATTTTTTCTTCCTGCATGCCATAGAACATAATCAATTGCACCATGTAGATATCTTAATATTCTTTTCACTACATTCACATGGATATCCTTGGGGTTATACTGGAATCTAGTGACATATTCTACAACTTGCATTATGTCATACCTTGATGTTGTTAAATATAGAAGTTTTCAATCATTGACCTATAGTCTAGTCTACATTAGGGTATTCATCTTCCTTCCTCAATTTTCATCCAGTTACCATGGGTGTGCTAATAGGTTTACAATCTTCCAGACAAACACCTTAAAAATTTATTTTAAGTATTTGTAATGAGAAATTAAAATTGCTTTATCTAATTGAGAAACTTTTAAGCCAAGGGAGAATGAAATTTCTCCTAACATGGACATCTCAATTTCCTTCTACATGTCTTTTGAAAATTTCCAACCCTTTTGATCCAAATCAATTCCAAAGATGATATCATCCACATACACATCAATTATGACCATATTCTAATTATCATATTTAATATAGTGATTACTATATGTTGTTCCCCTTTTGAATCCTTAATATTGTAGGTATCTATCCAAACTTACATACCAATCTCTTGGAGCTTGTTTTAACATCTATAGTGTTTTCTTTAGTCTACATACCTGATCTACATCTTATGAAAACTAAAATCTCTCTGGTTTCTCAATGCACACTTCATCCTCTAGTTCATCATTTAGAAAAGTTGACTTGACATCCATATGATATATTTTAAATTTTCTATGACTTGCAAAATATAAAAATATCTTTGTTGCTTCTAGTCTAGCTACATGGGCAAAAGTTTCTTGAAAATCAATACCTTCTACATATGCACACCACTTGTATACAACTCTAGCTTTATTTCTTAGTACTTTCTCATGTTCATTCAACTTGTTTTTAAACACCCACTTTGTACTATTGACATTTTTTTCCTTTTGGTGTAGGAGCCAATTCCCAAGTGCATTTTTCTCTATTTGATCTAGATCCTCATCCACTGTCTTGACCTAATACTCATCTTCATTGTCTTGATAAACAAATTTGGGTTCTACTTGGGATAGTAGTGCCATATATTCATGTTTGGGATTACCAATGATTTTCCTTCTAATTTGAACTCCCAATTATGTATCTCCAATTATTTGACTTTCAAGATGTTGATAATCATAACCTTGGTAACACATTTGACTTACACTCAAAATATTGTGCTTTAGACCATCAACATATAAAACATTCTAAGCCTTGGTCCTTTCATTTAAGTTGACAATCCCTCTTTATTTTATTTGGGTTGGAGCCTTATTATTGAATGTCACACTTACACATCTATCTTCCCTTAGAAAGATAAATTTAATTTTGTCTCCTGTCATGTGCTTGAGCACTTTCTATCAACATACCATTTTCCTTCTTGGTTATGGGAATATAATGCAAATCCACATTCTTCAGACTTCTCTGGTTTCTTTTTCCACTTTATGCTTTCTTGATGTAAAGATTTCTTAGAAAGATGCTACCCAGGAGGATTAATAAATATGATTAGGCATTGACTTGATTTGTGCCAAATTTTATTACAATTAATGCATTTGATCTCATTCACAAGGGTAGAAAATGCATCATTCTTGCCAGCATAGGAATTCATAGATCCAAAATTTGAAAATTGTTTAGATCTAACATTTTATTTTTTGATAAACTTATTAGCTTTGTAATTAATAGAATTATGTCCAAATTTATTACATGAGTAACAATGACCATAAAACAAAATTGGTACCCAAAGGTGTACTACCTATGTGGAGGAGTAGACATGTTGAATTTTTGCTAACTTTCTTTCTAATGCTTCGATTTTCCTTGAGGATTATTCATGAATCCAATGAAATTAATTCTTTTTTGGACATTATTTTTGTCATTTCCTACTTTTACCTCATTGTTTCTTCCTTTGAGCTCATTTGCACAGCTTAATTATTCTTCATTTCCTGAAGACCTCGTGCTTGGATCACCTTTCAAGATCTCATGGGGTTCTTTATACCCTAGATCCGTTTTGATTGTTGGTGATATTCAGACACTGAGGATGTTATTTAGTGTCTTTGATCCTGTAGAAAATATGAGATTCAATTATGTTTTGGCCTTGGTTTTCTCTGAATATTTTCTTAGAGAAATAACCTCTTCTTCTAAGTTTTGACAATTATTCTCCCATTTTGTCAATTGATTTGTGAGGATCTCATATTTTCTCTTAGCGTATTCTACCTGGGTTTTCAGAGAGATAATAACTTCTTCATATGAATTTGAATCTCTATTTTCATGCTTCTTGAATAATTCCTATTTCACGATGCATACTTTTCCTCTAGTATGTCGTGATACTTTTGTTTATCCTTTAGCTGTTTTAGAAGAATTTCTTTAATTCGATGAAACTTTTCTTTCTCTAAGACTTCCCCTTATTGATATATAATTCTACTTTTTTGATATTTTTAATTTCTTGCTTTTGTTCTTTAGAGTAATGACATTTTGAAGCAAAGTGACCAATTCTACCTCAATCAAAACATTTTAGGGGCAACTTACTTTTATACTTTCTAGATCCCCTCTTTAACTTCCTAACAAATTGAGCCATCTCTTAATTTGACTCATGAATGGAGAACTATTTATTTTATTTAGTGTTAGGTGCGTATAATACTAGTGTAGCCCCTATATTGTTATTATTGTAACCCATAGAATCCCACTATTATTATTTTTGTTCCCTTACATTATTATTGTTATGTAGGCCCTAATTATATTTTGACCCATTAGACTCATATATATACCAAGTAGGCCTTGTCATTTGAATCATCCAAGAATTGTTCATTTATGTAATGTAAAAGGAGTTTTCCCCCTCGAAGTGGCTCATTATAAAGTAATTTATCTATATTTTCTTATGTCTCTACATTATTTTTATCTGGATACATAAGATTTGGTATTAAAGCTCTTGAACATAGGGTTTTGCTACTTCAAACAAGTCATCTTGGCATTGTTGCATTTCTTTTTTATATATGAAGCTTAAGACCATGAAATTTTGAACACATGGAGTTGAAATCTTGATGAACATATGGTTAAAATTTCGGACTTTGGTTCGCTATATTTTCATATATATGGTCCAAGCAAGTTAGGGTTTATGTACGCTCCATAATCCAGTCTCAAACAGGTGTCCCGGGGAAAATCATCATAACTTTCAATTCAAATCAGATTTGAATTCCATCAAAACGTATTGAAAGTGAAATGATTGTAATTTTTCAGGTACAATTTTTAGGGCTGAAGGTTAAAATAGTAACACATAGCATTTCGTACAAGTTTTCTCTATTGAACCAGTCAATAATCAGGTCATCATGGGAAATTTGTCATAATTTTATCTTAAAGAATCCAATATCTATCTAACTTGTGGGGTTATAAAGAAGACAGAGAGAGATATCACATGAAAAAATTTCAATCATTGGGAGATCAAAATCACATAGATACAATAGTTTAAAGGTCGGCCAAACTAACAAGCTCAAAATCAAGCTCTTAAATACAAAAAATCTGTATATTTTTAAAATTGCATAACCTTTGTTTGAAAAATTAGATTGAAGTGATTCAAAGGGCATAGTAAATCATAGATATTATTATTTGGTTCCAAAATGACTCACAAACAAAAAAATTATACACCAATTAAGCCCAAAGAAATCTTTACTACGACGCATGAAGAAGATGAAGAAATGTGACATGATATATCAAAATTACGGGAACAAGTGCAATGTTTTTCACTCTTACAAAGAGCAAACAAAAATGAGTTGGGAGAAATGATGATTGGTTTCGAAGTAGAAATAAAAGGGGACAGGAAGGTTTTAAGAAAGGGTTAAAAGAAGAAATGGAAGGCTTGACAAAGTTGCCACAAGAAATGCTTCCTAGTGGTGATAAGGTATTCCATGAAACTCATGATGAGAAGAAAATGAATGTGAACCATGATTTTGGAGAATCCAACTTTGGGTTAAAGACCCACCATATTCCAAAGATCAATATGAAGAATTTTTATGGAAAGAATAATGTAACATTGATACTGTAGATGGAGAGGTTCTTTGATCTACATGGTGTGAAACACACACAAAAGGTATGCATTGCATCTTTATATTTAGAATCCAATGAGTTTGTGTGGTATAAATGGATTTGTTCTCGTAAATCACTTGTCACTTGGACAATTTTTACAGAGTAATTGATTGCACATTATGAGGATACAAATAGAAATACCTTCTTTAGCCAATTGATAAATCTCAAACAAAGAGGTTCCGTTGCGGAGCACATTGAGAACTTCTAAAGGCTAAATATCAAAGTAAATGATATTCTAGAGAAGCATCTAGATGATTCCTTTTTAGGGACTTTAAAGGATAACATCCAACATGATGTTTTCTTTTGGGAACCTAAGAAATTGGAGAATACATTCAGGGTGGTAAGAAATGTTGAAAGCAACATTATGGCAACAAGGAGGTATACCACTCACAACTGTAAAGATGGAAGTGTTGCCTCTCCTAGCCTCCCACAACCTACAATTTTGATAGTACAACAACTGGAGGAAAAAAGAGAAAAATGGCTTTGTTACAATTGTGATATAAAATATAGTAAAAGGTCATAAGTGTGTTAAGAATAAACCATTTTACATAGACTGTGAAGATGAGGAAGAAAAGGAACAAGAAACATAAAATGAAGAATATTTACACCAAGAACCAACCCTAGGGGTTGAAAATGAAGAAATAAATATGACATTGTCTTCTAATGAATTGGCGGGAATTACTAGTCCTCAAACTCTCAAGATAAAAGGATATATCAAGAATAAAAAGGTAATAGTGTTGATTGATTCAGGAAGTAGCCATAATTATATTCATTGTAAGATATCTAATGATTTGAATTGTTTTCTATATATAGCACCAAAGTTTCAAGTGTTGATAATATCAATCTAACCATAGGATAATATGTATTGAATAGTACAATGCTTGCCATTCCAATGGGTGGTGTTGAGGTTGTATTAGGGGTCCAATGGTTACAATATTTAGGGATGATAACTTTTATTTTTCAAGAAGTTTTCTTGAAATTTTTTAGGTAGGAGAGGAAATTGAATTAAGAGGTATCACAAGGAAACCTAGGAAGAAAATAAACTCTAATGGCATGACAAAGTTTTTGAAGAAACAACAACAAGGGGTAATTTCACAATTAAGCTCATTATATGTTCAAACATCTAAGTCATCCATTTCCCCATATCTCCATAGAGTCCTTGACAATCATTGCAAGGTATTTGAGACTCCCAAAGGTCTCCCACCTATTCATGATCATGATCATGCTTTTCGATTGACTCCAGGAAGTGTTCCTCAAATCATCAAACCTTAGAGATATCCCTATGCCCAGAAGAGTGAAATTGAACGTATGGTTGTAGAAATGCTAGAGTCAGGTATAATTCAACCTAGCCAAATTTCTTTTTCTTCTCTAGTAGCATTGGTGCACAAGAAGAAAGGACCATGGCATATGTGTATGGATTATAGAGAGCTAAAAAAGGTCACTATTAAAGATAAATTTCTCATTCTTGTCATTGATGAATTGTTCGGTGAATTAGATGGAGAAATTTACTTCACCAAGTTGGATATTTGTTCAAGATATCATCAAATTAGAATGAATATAGAAGATATTATGAAAATAGTATTTGGAACTCATGAAGGTCATTATGAATTTTTGGTCATGCCTTTTGGCCTTACTAATGCACCTTCCATATTTCAACGTTTGATGAATTCCACTTTCAAACCATTCCTTAGAAAATTCATGTTAGTGATTTTTGATGGTATATTAATCTATAACAAGTCTTGGAAAGATCATGTTCAACATGTTGATAGGGTGCTCAAACTATTGGAGGAGAAACAATTGTATGAAAAACAATGTAAATGTTTCTTTAGGGTATTGAAGGTGGAGTATTTGGATCATATTTTATCTAATGAGAGTGTTAAAGTATACCGAAGCCACCAAGGAATGGAAAATCCCCACAACCTTAAGGCATATTCAAGGATTTCTCAGGTTAACAAGGTATTATCGCAATTTTGTTAAGAATTATGGGAAAGTAGAAGCACCTCTAACAAAATTATTGAAGAAAGATGAATTTTATTGGACTCAAAAAGCAACTAAGGCCTTTGAACATCTTAAAGAGGCAATGTACCAAGCTCCAGTCTTAGCTACACTAGAATTCAAAAAACATTTATTGTTGAATGTGATGCCTTAGGAAATTGAATTGGTGCTATTTTAATGCAAGAAGGAAGACCCATTTCTTTTGAAATTTTTCCAATCAAAGGAAAAAAATTACACAAACCTATTTATGAGAAGGAAACATTGGCAAACATTCCTTGAAGCAATGACACCCTTACCTAACGGGAAGACACTTCAAAGAAAAAATTTCATTGATCTATATTTTCTTATGTCTTTGTGTTATTTTGATCTGGATACATAAAATTTATATCCCTTTGAGGCTTTAAAGGTGGCCTCCTTTGGTTTTGACTTCTTATTTCCAATTCTCATTTCATATGTTATGAGAATTCCATGTAGTCGTTCCACTTTGAGAGTGTTCAGGTAATGAATCTCTTCAATGGCATATATGTTGGCATTGAATCTCATGGGAAGATATTTAAATTATTTTTGAACCACAACTTATTCATCAAGCATTTCATTAAGGCCTACAATGGTGTTAGCTACTTCATCAACTCTAAGAAATAATTCTGCAATATTTTCATCCTCATTCATCTTTATAATTTCAAACCTCATTCTATGTGTTTGAAGTTTAGCATTATTTACCTTTGCATCTCCTTCATAGATGTTTTTGAGCTTATCCCAGACCTCCTTTGCAGATTTACAATGAATTACCTCGACATGTTCAAATTGATTAAGACAAAACAAGATTGTATTCTTGGCCTTTGCATTGTTTGAGGATGCCCTTATTTAATGTGGATTAGTGGAGTTGCTGGAACTGTGTATCCAACTTTAGAAAATGTACATAAGTAAATACCAAGAGACATTTAGTTAAAATTCCATTGTTGGGTAGTGGATCCCCCCATAGCGGGTTTTTGGGGCTTGTAGCCCGAGTTTTGGTCAATGTAATGTAAAGACCCCGCAAAATGCGGGCATGGAGCATGAAAGTCTAGGGTCGTCTGCCCTAAAATAATATAATTTAATATAGAATGTGCCGGCCTACCCATGGTCTGCGGACCATGCAATTGTATAAATAGAGTGAGGCTCTAAGTGTAAAAGGTAGTTTTTAGTCTTGGCTTTGAGAAGTGATATGGGTTTTTGAATAAGGAATTTGCTCTGAGTCTGTAAGTCCGAGTCTTGGGTTGTAGTAGTAGGAAGAGGCTCTACAGCTGAGTGCGTAGAGGCTTGGTAGAGTTCGCAACTATGTGCGTGGACCCTTGCAGCTGAGTGCGCAGGGTAGAGTTGGGATTGTATCTAGACAGAGGATTAATAAAAGATAAGTTGATTTTGGAATACTCTGTGTCTATGCTTCTATTTTATTTATGCATCTCTTTACAGTTTATGATTGCGCACACTTGTTATAAATGTTTAATAATTGATAAGAATATTGGGCCCACATAATTAAGTTAAGATCTATAATAATAACACAGTAAGGATAAAGGATCTAGACAGTTCCTCTTCGCGCTCTTTACAGAGCTATGCAAAGGTCAGACGGTTGTGCGAAGCAGTGCAAGTGCACGGGATTGGTTTTCAAACTCCCTAGACTCCATCAAGACATACCTAGGGTTCAGAAACCTGGTTCCAGCACCCTCCCATACTACCTCGGGTGAGACCTCAGTCCGTGCTCCATGGACTGTTGCCGAAAGGGCTGGTAGTTTTGGGATTTGTTTGGATAAATCACTTCTGAACCTGGGTAAGGCCCCAATAAGCCAACATCCATCCTTATCTTCCAGAATACATAATTTTATCCATCAAATATTGATGCCATGTTTGAGAGAAATCCATCTTGGCTAGCTATTGATTCCCTTCACATCTACCTTCCAGGTCTTAAATAGTTCCTAAAGGAACCTACTGTGACACCAACTGTTGGGAATCAAAGTAATACTAAGAGGTGGGGGGTGAATCAATTTTATAAAAATTTTCATAGTTATTTAATCAAACAAATACAATAAACAATTAAACAATGCACCAATCACATAAGATGTTGAACATAGGGAATTAATGTGGAAACTCATATCAGAGAAAACCAAAATTTCATTTTTATTATAATGTAGATTTAAGCTTCAACTTCAGATTACATCAAACTATGTAGGCACCAACCTATATGAGGTTCCAAACCCCTTTTCTTTGCAATAAATTATTGCTAGAAGCACCAACTCCCACTATTTGCAGGCAGTAACCCCATGATATTTATAGGAATGAACTTGCAACAACCAGTCAAACAATTTTTTCATTCATTTTGAAATTGAGATCCATGTCCATTAAAATATTTATGAAATAATTGAATAACTCTTAGAATTTCTCATTGTATTCTGCAACTACCTTTCTTCCCTTTAATCCACTAATTCAGTCCATTCTGGTTTGGGTCTACAATATTTAACTTCTACACGTGGTTCCCTTTTATTCTCTACATCGAGATCAAGTTTCATGTTCGTCTATGTGTTGAAAACAACTTCTTCTCTTAGTTATGTATGGCATCATTAACTTCTCATGTTGCCATCCTATTTATTTATAGGCACTACCACTTTAATATTCATCTATACAAAATTCAATTCCTCATGGGATTTGGCACCCAAACACCAAATGTTTGTGTCATATTCCTTGATGGCTAGCTCTTAGATTCATAGAGCCCTATTTCCGAACCATAATATAAAACCATAAGGTGCTTTACACAAAGCAATTTACCCAATGGTTAAAAAACAAGATCTTCCACATGCAGCGCCAGTACTTTGAATTAGATTATTGACTAAAATTTCATCTCTAGCACCCCTAGGCTAACCGATAGTTAAAGAAATGTGTGTTGGGGGGCGAGGGGGAGGCGTTCCGATAGTTGTCACCTATGCAACCTAAATCACCCCTATCTCTTTCGAGCACACCAATACAAAATTGTAGGCTGATCTAATCTAATGACAGGAAAATAGTTAAAGTCTTCCTAAATTTTGTGACTTTTAACAAAGGGGGAGGGATATGAGATTTTTTGTATGCACCCTTGATCAAGTGTGGTTCCATGAGGGCTAACTCACCACCTTTTCCTTTTAATATATTGGTTGTATCCTCTCCTAAGTAAGGCAGCCACGTGATTCGATGGATCAAGTGGTCTGTGATGGGAATGGGCTCCTCCAGCCACAAACACCCATCATGCACAAGCATAGCAACTTCTTGATGACGAAGACGGTCATTGGGGCGCAGTGGTAATGCGGCACCTAGAGAAGGTTGAGCAACCCGACTTTATCTACACCCTTGAGCCATGTTTGCGGCTCCAATTCAATTGTTCTAGCTGTCGCGTCAATCTGTCGGTGCATTAGCTGCTCAGTCGCTAAATGTAGGAATTTCTCGTGATCTGCGAGGTCCCAATATTCAAACTTTAGTACAGGAACATGCCCTAAGTGTGGCCCCTAGAAAACAATGTCATACGGGAGCAATGAAGTTTACAAGGAGTTGTTGCTCTTGTATATGTCCTTCGGCACCTTGGTTTTTCCCTTTCACGGAGGAACATATTTGGGTAACCTAGTAATAGGGTCCACACCCTGGGTTTCAACTTCCATTTCCACATCCTCCTCATCGACCAGGATTTCTTCATATTCTTCCTCGTCAGCCTTTAGGATAATGGCCTTCCCCTTTTCCTGCAAAGTGAGCTTGGTCCTCTGAGGGTTTCTTGATGAGACATGCACTGAGATCATAGTCTACTTATCCTTCTTTGGTCTCGATGTTCTAGGTGATTTAGGGACTTCAACTATCACTCCAACACTTTCTGGGGCTTCTACGACTGCAATTTACTATGCGACTTCCTCTGGTGTTGACATCATTCTATTCAGGAGGGCCTGTGTTTGTTTTGGTAATCTCTCAAACATTGAACTTGCTCTCAAAGCCTCAAAATTCGTAAGGTCCATACACACCTGATAGCGCAACAACTGAATGTTCAAAATGCAAAGTTTTTTTCACTGGACAACCACTTGTAATTTATAGGGCCTTTTGAATTCAAATTCGACCGTTCCCCACACATTCAGCTCATTAATGCTAGATTGACGACAGATTTTCAAGAATCTAATCCATAAATTTCACCTTAAATTCCTGCTGCCTGCTCCATTTGGCCACAAACCGACCATCAAATCGTGAATAGTGACTTTAACGGTCACTTTCCAGTGGACCTGTGTGTTATTTCCACGAGTAGTGCAACTGCCTTTACGTTGTCGCGGATGCTGTGACACTTTGCTGCTTCGCACAGTCCTAAAATTGCGCAGCTCCCCAACCAGGAAGTGTAGTTTATAGTTCCACGCCTCCTTTCAGTTGCCTGGAGCACTAAGACTGTGCTTCTGTCACATAGTCAGATGTCCAGGCCACTTGTGTATGGATTCAATCGACTGCCATTCACCATTCCTGGGAAGGGATCTCTATTCAACTTAACTGACTGGACCGCGCCACCGTAGATAATCTCCTTAATAACATAGGGTCCGAGTCAATGCATTCTAAATTTCCCTGGAAATTTATCAAAATTACTGTCATACAACAGCACCAAGTCATTCACCTTAAAGGTGCGCAACTTAATATGTCAGTCATGCACGCTTTTTCATGCTGCTTTTGGACCTGCTGGTGAAATCCAGCCAAAAATCTCTCTTCTTCAAGCTCATCCAACTGTGCGAGCCTCTCTTCCAGGGATCCATGATCTGTCATACCCATGAGCGCCACTATGCGTAGATTAGGCACGATGTATTCCATAGGCATTATAGCTTCCACACCATAGACAAGCCTAAAAGGGGTTTGTCCCGTTAGCTTTTTGCATGTTGTCCGATAAGCCCACAATACTACAAGTATGCGTAGGTCCCAATCACTTCGTTGAGCATTGAAAACCTTGGTCAGCGCATTGTCAAGAACTTTGTTGAATGCCTCCACTGTCCCATTAGCTTGTGTGTGATAAAGTGTGCTCTTTTGGTGATACACTTGAAATTCTTCTATTAGTGCGCTGATTGTTTCATTTAGAAAGTGTGTACCCCTATCACTCATCAAAATATTTGGACATCCAAATCGTGTCAGTACATGCTCAAATAGGAACTTCATGGCCATCGCACTAGTGCAATCCTTCACTAGCTGCACTTCTGCCCAACGAGTCAAGTACTCCGTCACAGTGATAATCTACCTCACACCTGTATTCCCTTGTGGCTGAATGGGTCCTACAAAATCTATTGCCCACTTCTCGAAAGGTTGCAACGTCATTTGTGGATTCAAAGGAATTTCATCCCTCCGCGATGGATTGCCTGTTCTATGACATACATCACACACCTTGCAATATGCTTTTAAATCCTGCTGAAGGGTTGGCCACCACAACCCAACGCGTAGAATCTTCTGTGCAGTTGTTCTCCTGCATAATGTCCTCTCACGGTGCCCCCATGAGTGTCCACGAGGATGCTGCTTCGTTCGAACTTAGGTACATACCATCACAATATCTCATCAGTCCTCATCTTGTATAGATGCCCAACAATGATAGAGAAACCTACCACGCGCACCACTAATTCCTTCTTTTGTTGGACAAAGTATCCTTCTAGTGCAGTTCTTGTTGTTAGGAAGTGTATTTTGTCCTCAAAATGTCCATCCATGATGCGCATAGCATAGAGCTGCCCGTCAGGCAATCTTTCTTCCAAGTTAGTAGGTTCCTCCCCTGTTTTGATGCGTGATAGATGGTCTGGTCCCACGTTCAATCGTCCAAGCTTCACAACAACTTTGAAATCATACTCTGGAAACAATAAGAGCCATCTGTAGATTTTCCCCCCCAACACAAGCTTATTAACTAGGCACTTCAGTGCAGAGTGATCTGTATACATCTTAAAGTGGCCTCCTAGCAAGTAGTGTCGGTACTTCTGGAGCACATACACCATAGCTAGCCCCTCGTGCTCAGTGGTGGAATAGTTCTTCTCTGCTTTGGATCATCTGCGGCTTTCAAACGTGAAAGGGTGGTCCATGCCTTCTCTGCCATCCTGTGTTAGTACTGCCCCTCGTGCAATACATGATGCATCAACATGTACATGAAACTCTTTCTTCCAGTTCGAGAAGACTAGAATCGGCGCGGTAATCTTTTCTTTCAATATATCTAGGCTTTTCTTACAGTCATCATTCCAATAGAATGAGACATCCTTCTTCAACAATTTTCCATCAACGCGGTGATTTGGAATAGCCTTTGATAAAATTTCTGTAATATCCCATAGGTCCAAGAGTAACGCGCAGCTATTTCACACTCCTCGGTGCTTCCAAGTTCAGAATCACCGTGATCTTCGCGGGGTCTACCATCAGCCCTTGTCTGCAAACCACATGCCCCAATAGGTTCCCAAAAGGAATGCAAAACAAACACTTCTTGAGGTTGAGCACGATCTAGTATCTTCAACAAGTATCCAACATGGCGCTTAACCAACCCAAATACAATCTAGTCATCAAAATAGACCTCTGGAAACTTATGAATAAATTCCTTGAATGTTGCGACAACCACGTGCGAAAATATAGCAGGCGCATTCTTCAACCCAAATGGCATTACAATGTATTTAAGACAACCTCACTCAGTCGCGAAGGTTGTCTTGCTCCTATCCTTCGGAGTGATTTTGATTTGGTGGTACCCAAAGAACCCATCAGTGAAGGAATATGCTTCCTGGCCACCTATATTGTTCAACACTTCATCCATGAACGGAGTCAGGAAAGGATCATGCACACTAGCGTCATTCAGTTTTCTGAGATCCACGCATATCCTTATCTCATCCTTCTACTTCTTCTCTTACACCACCATTGGGCTTACCCAATCGGATTCCTCCACAAGCTCAATGATGCCTGCTGCTAACATTTTGTCTAGCTCTAAGTGGACCTTCTCCTTGTATTTTAGATTTAGGCACTAAGGCCTCTGCTTAACTGGCTTTGCGTCAAGCTTTAACGTGATCTTCATCACTCCTAGATCTTCGATTATTCCTTTCAAATCCATAAGCTTGGTAGGGAATAAGTCCTAATATTCATGGATTAGTTCAATGACCTTATCCACCATCGCATCGTCCCAGTAGTCTTCAATCTTCACGAATTTGGGTTCTGCCTTCATACCAATGTTCACTTGTTTAGTTCTCACCGGCGCTGTTATATCAGGGTTCTCAATCTGTGGTCCTTGAACCTCACGGTGGCCTTCTGTTTCTGGAATGTTAATCTTCTGCGGATCTTCGTCCTCCTCTTCAGTAGTTACATTATAACATTCCAGTGTGCAACTCAGCTGAGTAGCCCATTCAGGCTGAATCAGGTCTAAAGGATCCTACGGTATCCTAAAGATGACTGCTTTCACCTCTTGTAGCACTTCATCAATACTGTCAAACCCGTCCTTAAAATTGAATGTCATCATGAATCCTTCGCGTAGGATATCCCATTCACATGTCCCATGGTGGAGCTCTGTTTCTATATAGAAATTCATAGGGATAACATCTAGGGTGTGACAGAACAGGTGCACCCACTGAGGTTGTGGCTTTTCCCCATAAGCCTGTGTCCATTTGGCCAAATGCACACGTAGATCATTCTTCCCATCGTACTTATCTATCAGTTTCAATTTAGGCTTCCCAAATCATGATCTCATCATCCTCCTACATTCATGCCAATCATCAAAGCTTCCCTTGTGCGTACCTCGGCGTAGTGTGCAGTGCCTAGTCCAAGGCCTGGAAGAGTTGCTTTTCTAGCACCTCTCTTTCAAATGCATCCAAAAAGGTATCTACCTCATTTAGACCATCACAAATAGGCAGAACTCTCGTGATCCCATGTAATCCGTCCATCCATGGTTCGATTCACCCAGTCTTGGTGTCGCATTGTTATCTTATAGATGCAATTTAGATCAACATCACTCTCATAATCATGGATTGGTTCCGTATAGCGCGATCCCTCAGCAGGATCTAGGGGTATTATTACATGCAGTGACTTCTTCTCAAAGATCATCTTTCGCTTCTTTAAATTAATTACCCCATTCATATTAGTAGCCCAGTCAATTCCTAGGAGTGTAGGGTAGGGATTGCTATCATCCACAATCTTTATTACTTCAAAATCTGCCAGCGCGCTCGCTTCCTCAACATCCGCAGCCACCCCCTGCAGCCGTCCCATGGGGATGGTTTTCTGCTGATTCGCCATCCTTAGCAAAATTGGAGACCATTGCAGCACAGGTCTCCCCATTCACTCCCATGTTTGTTTTGGTAGAACATTCACATCCGACCCCAAATCCAGAATGACTTGATCCATTTCATATTCTCCGATTTGTGCGGTGAGTCTCATTTCACGCCTCGTGCTTGTCTTATGCTTACTGATCTTTTGGACTACACGTGGTTCACTTGCAACGGTCCTAGCACATCTTTTGATGAGTTCTTGTAACCCTTTGATAACCTTACTGTCGTGCAGTAAATTCATACAGGTTTCCAGGAAAGTTGTGAGCATAGAGGGGTCCATCTCCGGCTCAGGCTTATCCTTGCTTCCTGAAGTGGAGGCCTCAGTGAAGCTCTTCTTAGCTTCCATAAATGATTCACGAGCACGCTCGAAATTGAACTCAGCCTCTTTTTTCGGGGCTTTGCGAACCTAGGTTTTGTTTTCTGGCTATTCCTCGCGTGGCTCAGACCTCATCATCTGCAAGTGTTGAGTCAGGGGAGGTGGTAGCGCTCCTTTGTCATGTATCCTAGCTATCAGCATAGAATAATCTTCTGTTTCATGATCAAACAATGTGTAATACTTGCACGACGGATGCATTGGATTAGTGAAATCATGAGCATAGTGTTGTGGTCCTCTGCAATTGTAGAAAATCAACAATCCTCAACCTCTTCCAGGTCCTCCTCTGCCTCTGCCTCATCCGTGCCCCTGCAATCCTGTCCATGCCATCCCTGCATTCTGGTCAAGGGGCTGTATTTCTACCTGAACCCTGTAGGTGGGAGTTCTATCCATCAACAATTCATAGCTCCAACAAGTTCACTCATTGTCTCCTACCGACCTACAAAAGTTGCAGAACAACTGTTGTAGTGCTTGCACATACTTCTGCAGTAAGTGACATTTATCCGTGGCATGTTTTCTGGCTACCTAACTGATAGCAAACCATAGAGAAGGCATCACACTAGGTCCTGCTTGAGCTTCCGGCCTTAAATGAATCAATCCTCCTCCTGCAAGGTAATTTGCAAAGATCAGGCAATGGTATTTGTCATGACTCTGACTCTTGCATTTCAAGCACCATACCTCCTTGCGTACCTCTGGTCGAACCGTCCTATCTTGCTTCATACTTTGCATCTCAAGGTACATATTCTACAGCTACGTGTGGATCTGTTGAACTCCTAGATTATGATCTTGCATCGGAGTCTCATGTAGTCTCATGGCAATTTCCAAGGCCTTTGCCTGAGTTGTTACCTTCTGCTGTGACAACGCGCTCCTTAAGTGGGGTAGTAGCGAAGCCACAAACCACTCGCGATGCTATCCATCTATCAAATTCATATTGGCTTTTTGGATTTGACACTTCAATCTTTGATCCAATTCCCAAGGTGTCTCGCCTGGTTGCATCATGATCTCTTTGAATCCCACAATCTACTGCGCCTTAGATTTAGTCCTGCTAAATTACCTATTTAGTGCTGCTTGGATATCTACTACTCTAGCATTCAGGTTATTGTTAGAGTACTTAATATACTAGGTTAGTGCACGATATTGTAGAGGACTAACCAATGTCACCTTCTTTATGTGATCATCTGCAACACCTTGAGATTCCCATACAGCCCTTACAACGAACCATAATTGGTTCGGGTCCTCATTTCCCAAGCCTTTGAACAAAGGAAACTTCACTGTGTTTTCCATACTGCACCACGGTGGAGGTGGAGGTGGTACAGGTGAAGTTGGAGGCGGTGGAAATGAAGTCGGAGGTGGCATGGGTGGAGTTGGTATTCGTGGGAATCCTTGTCTTATTAACTGAATATCACTTCATAGAGAAACCTTCACTACTCCTTCTTCATCTCTTCACAGAGATGAAATCAAGGGGCTATACTCCGAACCCTTATTTCCTTCATTTTTGTAACTTTTTCCGTTGCATAGCCTGTTTTTCACACAACAACATTTTAATCCAAGTATTCAAATATTTTACATACTTACCTCGCGGTCCTTTGAAGAAGCATTGCTCCTTCTTTCTATAGCTGACTGAGGTGTCAATTGCGAATTCAGTAACAAATCCTCCTATGATGTCATCAAGTTAATGATGGACAACGCAGACGATCTTATCCTCTGATGCTTCCAACCTTTGCACTAGCTCTGGGGTCCACGCAATAGGACCATCAAGTTTCCACCTTGCTTGGCTATCTGCTAGCTTTGCGATCCACTCATATAGCTCAGTAGGAAAGGAGGTGAAAAATATTTCATGGATCTCCATATATAGGTATTGGTCCAACCAATGTTCTTTTGACAGTTGCGGGGTTCTATTTTCTTGTGTCGCGAACCCGTGAGTCCTTTTGTCCAACCAGCCTTAGATTTATTTCTTAGTTGGATTCTAGTGATACGACATCACACATCTCTTATGCAGATTCCGGTCACGACAATGGAACCATTTATTGTCTAGAGGGGGCTTGACCCAGGTTCAAAGTTAGGTAGCCAAACAAATCCCTACACTACTGGCCCTTTCGGCATCAGCCCGTGGAGCGCGGACTGAAGTCTCACCCAAAGCAGTATGGGGGGATGCTGGAACCAAGTTTCCGAACCCTTGAGATGGTTGTGATGACGGTTTATTCAAGCTATACATGCCTTCACGTAGGTTGCTTAACCCTATGTTCCACCCTTCAGTACCTTCGCGAAAGGGTACAATTGGCTTTTGCACAGCCCTAACCTGCGACTCAGGGACTTTTGCACTGCTAGGGAAATAAACTGCTATATTTCCCAAACTATGCTAAACTTATCTTATTAACCGATCTTAGTTAGCTTTGCATAAATAGATGTTCTTACTTGCGTTCACTTAACCAACACATTTACATATATTCGCGCATCATATAAGAATTATAAGTGAAATTCATACCCAATATAAAAAGATGCATAAACAGGAAAGAAAGACACAGAAATTGTAGAATAATTCTCTTTATTGCTAATTTCGGACAATTATAGACTCGACCCGCCCTATGCACTCAGTTGTAGGGGTCCGCGCACTCACCTGCGGACTTCTAGGCCTCTGCGTACTCATCTGTAGAGCCTCTACCTACACTACGACCCGAACTTAGACTTCTGCTTAGAGTTATCACTTACTTACATTTTCAATGTCTCTGTATACTTAG
Organism: Pinus tabuliformis; assembly: GCA_031772625.1. Taxonomy (NCBI): domain Eukaryota; kingdom Viridiplantae; phylum Streptophyta; class Pinopsida; order Pinales; family Pinaceae; genus Pinus; species Pinus tabuliformis. The sequence continues at coordinate 786,281,363 of CM062820.1, read as the reverse complement.
AGCTTAACTCTTTTTATACAATCCCATGGTCCGCGAACCATGGGTAGATCTTCTACAGCTGACATTACATTTCCAAAATAAGGGCGACAACCCTATGATACGTAAACACCTACGCGCTCCGTGACCACAAAATGTGGAGTCTTCACACTTGGATTACAAAATTTGACCAAAATATGGGCTTTTATCCCCAAAACTGCCCTTGGGGGATTTCGCGCCCAACATGGGGTTAGTTGGAATGTTAACTTCCCATGGTCGTAACTTTGGAATAATGACCTATGTTTGGTGCAAAGGATACCTCGTTATAAATATCTATCTGAGGATAAAAATTTTGAAATGTAAATGGAAACCATTGGCCCCCATTTTCTTGTTTCCCCAAAAAATGTCTTTTAGAGCCTCAAAACAATTCTAGAAGTTTAGGACCCAAAACATTGATAAAAACAGAAAGTATGCCATAAAATAGGAAACTGAAAGGAAACAATGTTGGGGATCGAATTCGAATAGGTGGGTGGCCACAATTATCCACCTAGATCAATATTTCCCCCTTAGGGAGCAATGGTCCCCATTGCCTTGAGTGCCTCCATGAGATGGAGAAACTTCTATTGAGCTTGGTCCCTAGTGAGCCACTTTCCTTGGTGTAGGAGTTGGTCAACTTTGATAACTCGATACCATTGGATCCTCTATTGGTAAGTGTTCTTAATTTGTGTGTCAAGATCCCTCACCTTAGGTCGACTAACTATTATTTATTCTCAGTGGGGTTGTTACTATCACCATACCTCTTACCTAATCAACTAATCTACCTCCCTGAAGTTCTCACTCTTTCATCCGACAATCCTAAACCGACCATTGCACTCTAACAATGAAAATTTCTATATGCCACCTTTCATTAGTTCATTTACCATATTGATGGACCATGTTCACATGTAGAAGAACTTGATAGGCCCCGTTCTTATTCTCTATCATCTTGACACGCCCCGCCTTTTCTTTCTGAAATTCCCATCCTTCCACCCCTAGCAAAACGATTCCTTTCCAACTGAGTCAGCCCTCCTGGGAGGAAAACTACTTATCGCTCACACTCAAGCTGGAGCATCAAGCATGAAACGAGAACTTCACTAAGGCCCTACCTGACCATAAGTAACACTGGATACACGCACGGTCTGTAAAGAGGGATATAGACACAAGCTATCTCGAAATACATTATGAAGATCTATGATTAAGGAATCACTTTATGACTCGTGAAACCACTGACAGCTCCTATTCCAACTCTATCATCCTGAGCGGCCATAATTATGGCTTGTCTCAACGTTGTTGATTTCGCATACCGGTTCCGAAGAGAATCCCCTCTCAAAATCAATGGTATGAAAGAAAGTTGTGAGAACCTTATTTCTATTTCTTACCCTCGATCACGAAGAACTGAAACTATGGATCAATCACTTAGGACTGACACTTAGGGCGGACTTCTGGAAAACGTGATCACACGACCGGTGTGACTCAAAGGTACGTAGTGGTTTGTCCGCATCGGGATGCACAAAGCACTTGCTCAATAATAGGAAAAGATTCAATCATAAGTATCTATCAAATCCTGTCATATTTGGGGACCTCCCTAACTCAATTTAATTTCATGCTTATATATTATATTATCCATTTCAACAATCATGCACAACATTCCTGTTTTTTAGCTATTGTATTTTCTATGGTATGAATAATAAGCTCTATGTGCATATATGAAAGTAGATATGTATAGCTAGTATGTTTATCTGTAAGCTGCTCATAGGGTGTGATCTTATAGCAATGACCTTAAGGCTAGATCAACAATGACTAGAGATTTTGACTATGACTGTATACAACAATTAAGCATCTATTAGCTATGACTGGTTTCATTGACTGACTACTTGGCACTGACTATAACTTCAAGCAATGATAGTGGCTATTGGACCTTATGTTGGTGTCAGCTGCTCAGTGATGTCTGATGTATCCACCAATGGTGGAAAGTATGGCTAAAGGTGATCCACATTGAATACTAGGCATAGGCCAAGGAATAGGGGAATACTTATCTTGAAACCATTTACACACGTAACCTTGATGATGGTCTAAGGCTCATATCATACTGGTCAAAGCTTCCGGTGGGCTCCAGTAAGGTATCCTTTCTGAAATTGTAACCAAACTTTATCTCCCACTTGAAACTTATGTAGCACTTGATGTCGATCATGATATTGTTTGTAATTTTCATTAGCTTTATCTAGGATATGATGAACCTACTAGAGGATGTGTTGGACGCGTTCAATAAACCTGGTGGCTTTATCAACTTTGGATCAACATGTGAAGATTCTTCCTGTGTAGTTGCAATAGGCATTAAAACATCAATGGGACACAATGGTTGAAATCCCAGGCTCGCTTGAAAGGGGTTGTGGCTAGTCGAGCTATGGAGAGCTCTGTTATCATTGTGTTTCCATAGGGAAGATTCTCATCCCATTTTCATGGATGCTTGGAGTTGTAGATGTGTAGTATGTGCATTATCATCATGTTGATAAACTATGGCTGGCCATCAGTTTGAGGATGTAAGGAAGTTGACTTGGTCTGTTTAGTGTCCAAAAATGACCAGAGGCTGAACCAGAATGCGCTCAAGAACCTATCCCAATATGATATAATGGTTCGTGGAATCGAAAAATTTACAAACACTTGTTTGAAGAAGAGTTTGGAATTGTTTTTTACTATGATACACTTCATGCAAGCCGTCAATATAGCCATCTTATAAAATATATCAACAATAAAAAGTACACAGTTGTTATCATGCTTGGTAGAAGGAAGGCCAGACATATATTCGATGGAGATGGATTCTCAAGGCGGGCAGTAGTAGGGAAAGCAATGTACAAGCCTTGATTTTTAATGGTTAGATTGGTGATGGAACAAGCATTGTAGGATCTGATATATTTTCAAACATCCTATTAGAGTTTTTGCCAATAGAAATACTTCTGCAGTATTGCCACAGTTTTCTCTAAACCAAAGTGTCTTGTGACCAGAATTTAGTGCGCCTCCCAAATCAACCTGATGCACTTTCTTGAAGGAACACAAAGGGGCCCTAGGTAACATAACAATTCATCCTAGAGGTGTAAGTCTGGCACTTTCTTCCCATCCATCAAAATTTGGTATATGGGGGAACATTATGGATCATTTTTGTATAGCTGCGACCATTGAGAAGTCTCATTCCCACAATATTTGAGAATAGTATTCAATGCCACAATCAGGGGAAGACTAATTCAATATTCTATGTGATTAGTACTTCCCTTCTAGTATTTAATGTTCAAATGGATTTTTTACAGATATGTGGACCATTTTTTATGGCGATCATTCTGCAACTTCCCTTGTGTCAGAATAAATTGAAGAGGTTGATGAGCTATTTGGATAATAATTTACTTCCCTGAAATGTAATGTTTCCACTTCCAACAAGCCTACATGATGGATTACATCTCCTTATAATAGGTGGGGTATTTTTGAATATTATATGAGAGTGTCTCACTATGATACGCCACCAAATGTCCATGTTGGGTGAGAACTGCACTAATACCATAGTCATAGGCATAAGTCTCAATTCAAAATGGTTGTTGCATGTTTGGCAATGTGAGTACTGGCATAGAGAAAATGTGATGTTTCATCTCCACAAGTGCCTTATGTTTTACCTCAGACCGATTTTTTTTCTTTCTCCTAGCCATTGGAAACTTTACTCAAAGGCCAAGTGATATGAGAGAATCCCAAGATGAACCTTCAATAGAAATTGGCAAGGCCCAAAATATTGCGAAGCTTAGTGAGAGTTATTGGTGTTGGACATTCCTGAACGAATTGGATCTTAGTCAGATCCACTTCAATGCATTACTCATTAATTATATAGCCAAATATGGGACCTACTTCATGCCAAAGGAGCATTTCTCCAAGTTGGCACATAGTTTGTGTTACTGCAGGGTTTGAAGTGCCTGTTGAATATGTTTCACGTGCTCTTCCGAACCCTTGTTGAAGATGAGGATGTTTTCTAGATATACAACCATGAACGAGTTATTGAAAGGCCACAAGATGTCATCCATTGGCCTCATAAAAGTTGCATGGGAATTTTTCAACTCGAAGGGCATGGCCAACCACTTAAAGAGGCCATCCTTGGACTTGAAGGCAGTCTTCCATACATTGATGGTTCTATTGGAACTTGGTGATAGACAAAATCCTGCTTTTATACAAGTATAATTGGGCTCCCACAAGGTGAGTAAGTTGGTCATATGTGCCATTTTTGTAGAAAATCCTATATTTGTCACTTGATTTCCTCATTTTCTAGAAGAGAGCGATGATACACTGACCCACTGAGTAGAGTTGCTCTATGATTTAAGGTAGATCAAATTCTTAACTTGAAAGTGCAAGGGCACCCTTATGGGTGAGGAGAAGATGTCCTTATACTCCTCCATAACATTATCAACTTACTTCTACTGTGCGGAGGAACCATTTATCAAGGCCATGGATGTGGCCATGATCTTCCCCTTACTTTGAGAGTCAATCATAAACAATACAAATTTCCCCTTACTGCATTTCTTAGGAGAGATCAAAGAAAATGTGGTAAGTGGGGCTACTTATAGTATATTGTATAGTTTTATACCCAAAGTAATAATAATAGTGTGAGGTATGGACTTATACACAACACGACACTTCCAAAAGTATGGTTTTCCTAATAGAACATCACATAATTCAAGAGGAACAACATCGCACAATACCACATTAATGAAGGGATTGATGATGTGAGGAAGGTGACACTGTTGGATGACATAGAGATCTCATCATTATTGGAGCCACTCAATGGTGTATGGCTGAAAATGTGGTGTGGTTGGCAAGCCCAACCACTTAATGAAATCTGCTGAGATAAGGTTCTTTTGGCTTCCACTGTCAATAATGAACTACAGTGTAGAACACTTCACCCACGTATGTGAGTGGAAGAGACACTCCCCTTCCTCTAGATCTTCAGGCTCAATCTTATGGATCTTGGTGGTGGAAATGGTGGCAATAGCTTCCACATCAATAATATGCTTCCCCTTGTCATTCCCCTTGTTGGGTTTTGGCTCAGAGTCAAAACATGCATCTGAATTTAAATCTTTTAGCTCGGCCACCAGTGACTGCCTGGCATGACACTCATTTGTGTTGTGGTTGGGGATCTTGTGGAACTCACACCACTTTCCGATGTCCTTATTAATATTTGTGGTGCTATTCTTTGGTTGTGTCCTCGATGGGTTTTCCTTTGTTGCTCCACCTTGGCTCTATTTTTTGTTCTGCAATTTGGAGTTTCTCTTTCCATGCTTCGGATTCATTGATCCAAAGCTCACTTCTTCTATTTGAATTTCTGCTCAATTTCCACAACATATCGGTACACTGCACCAAGAAAGGATATTTCTAGGAACTCTATTCTTGCCTAGATGTATTTGTGCAAATAACCATGATACTTGAGTATTAGGTGTTTTTCATAATTCTTTATACCAAACTTCATGCATAGGATATGGAAAATGTTCGTGAACTCCGACACATCTTAGTCCTTTTCTTGTCATAGTGTGGTCCAATTTATGTACATATATTCATAAATCCTTAGGGGGTAATATTACTCCTTGATGACATCTCAGAAATAATTCCAAGAGGGTGTGATGTAAAATAGTGAGGCTTCCTCCTCGTCCCTATACTCACAGTAAGTTTCCCACTAGCCCTTGACATGGGGGGCGACTTTAAGGAGTGAAAACGTAATATTTTCCCTATCAGAAAAATTATGGACCGAAAATATCCTTCCAACAAATTTAACCATCTATCTAGGGCATCTTCATCTATCTAGCCTTCAAATATAGGAATGTAAAATTTAACTTGTACGTTAAAGGGGGAAATGCCTCCGAAGTGACTATCGGATGAAGATGTTTCGCTCGCTGATACTTGCCAAAGGATCTGGGAAAAATTGTCCATCATCTCGTTCCTTTGTCACTCAAGGGCCTCTTCAAGCAAGATTTTGAAATGATCTCCTACTCCCTCGTCTGTATTTTCTTCCACCATGGGAGGGCATTGGGGTCAGCGAGGTTGACCTTGCAATGGCTCAACTAGTTCAAGTCCTAACTCCTAATACCATTACCTCGTTGGGGACATGCACAAAAAATAGAGAAAGATCAGACTGCTCTGATACCATTGATCTATATTTATGAAGGGATGAAATGAAATACAGATTTCAACCAAAACACAAAGATACAAAGAAACAAAACTTCAATTAATAAATAACAACTATTGAAAATTGCTTACATGCAGAAAAAAAACATACTATCTCAGGCCATGTTAGCTTATCTCTGAGAAGAGATGTGATGATTACATGCCTTTTGAACTAAATTACAATGAGGCTCTAAGGCCATTTTATCATGACAAAATACTGATAAATCATAAACATCCAAAAGCCTAACCCTAGGAGATGAAGCACCAATCGTTTGTGGGCCCCGCTGGGGTTAGTTGGAAGATCAACTTCCCGAGTTCATAACTTTGGCAGACAATCTTTGTGTGGTGTGCACGATACCTTGTTATAAATATCTTTCTGATAACAAAAAGTTTGAACTGCAAATGGTAAACTATTGGCCCTCATTTCTCATTTCTCCAAAAAAGTTCGTTTAGGCCCTCAAAATGAGAGGATCCGAAAAGCTAATACAAATCAAAAGTATGCTGGAAAATAGGAAACTGAAAGGAAATAGTGCTGGGGGTCCAAGTGGAATAGGAAGGTGGCCACCAATATCCACCTAGATCATTTATTCCTATGAACATCAAACATAATTGTGCTAGATTCCTATATGGAACTACAAGGGAAAAAGGAATTTTGGTGCTTATTCATAGTGATGTATTTGGGCTAGTACCAATGCAATTGCTAGGTGAATCCATATATAATATATTCTTCATTGATGATTGACATGGTTATATTTATTGAAGAAGAAATTTGAGGTTTTTGAGAAGTTTCAGGAGTATAAATATCTTGTGGAAAACCAGATAGTTAGGAAGATAAGGGTTTTGAGAACTAACAATGCATGCGAATTTTGTGGTAAGTAATTTAGGAAATTATGCAAACAACATGGGATAGTACACCATAAGGATACTCCAAACACTCCTCAGTAGAATGAAGTTATTTAAATCATGAATATGATGTTTATGGAAAATGCAAAGATCATGCTGAAGAGTGTGGGATAGACAAAAGAGTTTAGGGCATAGGAAGTCAACACTACATGCACTTAGTGAATATGTTTCTATCATTGACATTGGTGGATAAAAATCCATATGAAGTATGGTTGGATAAAAAACCATCACTCACACATATCAAAGTCTTTGGTTGTGAGGATTTTTCCCATATTGCAAAGGAGATACAAATCCCCCTCCACATTTACCATAGAGAGCTCGTAAAAGTGGGTAATTATGAAGGGGACACTATAAATTCATATAAGAGCTTCCAGGTTCAAAAACTTGGACTTGATGGGCTAGATGTGATTGTAATGCATGCATGCCAGTCCGATGCATGCATTATAGTTGATGTGGTTGTCATGTATATAGTCATAATTATAGTTTTTGTTATCATGCATGATGTGAGATGTTGATAGGTTGTTGTCATTATGTGTATATAAATGTATATTGTGCTAATATAGATTGATTTGTGTAGATGAGATAGCCTCCCTGAACTTCATTAAGGTATGGTAAGATCATGTTTTCTATTTAGTTTGTCTAACATGGTATTCTTGTAAGAAATAGAAGATCATAGATGATGAGCATAATGGTGGATTACAATTCACGTGACTCTCCTTATAGATCAACTGGGAAATAAGGAGATGAATATTCTCCTAATACAATAGATATCTTAATAAGTTTAAAGGAAAAAAATAGAAGTTGCAAGGTAGATAATAACAAGATTTTTGAGTTGCAGGAAATGATTTCTAAAGCTGAAGAAGAGAATGTCAAGTTTAATGTATTAATCCTTTAGAGCTTATCATATTTTGAGAGACAAATATATCCAAGGATCATTAATGGACATGAGGAAATGATCAATATACAGGGTGGACAAAGATGATACAGTCAGAGGTGGTAGATGGATGTATACACCTAACAGGAGAGGCAACACTTATGGGTTCTATTCTAGTTTTGGTAAAGAGAGACGTCATTTTCATCACCACCATCAACCTTATAGGAGGAGTGAGAAGCAATAATTTCTATATGAGTCCAGGAAAGCCAAGGCTCCTACATTCGATGGAGAGATGAAGAAACCAATAGATTTAGAAGCATGGTTTCTTGGGATGAAGAAGTTCTCCGAATTGCATGATTATATAGAGAATATGAAAGCCAAGATAACTATTTCTAGTCTCAAAGGAAAAGAAAATTTATGGTGGGAAGATGTGAATTGTGCCAGAGGGATCATGATAGAGGAGTTGAGTTGGCATGCGATTAAAAGTCTCTTAAGAAAGAAGTACTTGTTTGAGAGATGTTATGATGGAAAGGCCAAGGAATTCTATGAGTTGAAGATGGGTTCCATGATAGATAAAGAGTACATGACTAAGTTTTTGGAGTTGTTGAGGTATGAGCCCTACCTCAAGGATGAGAAGAAAAAGGTCCAAAGGTTCATCAATGGAATTCAATTAGCATTCAAGGATTAGATTAAGTATGATGAGCCTTGATTGTTGGAGAAATTCATTAGGAAGTTGAATCACGATTATGAGCAGTCAAAGCGCGAGTCTGAGCCTAAGTGTGATTGGAAAGGGAACGAGAAGGATAAAGGAAAATGGCCTCAAAAGCAAGGAATACCTCAAGATGTAGGTGAGAAAGAAAATGTGGCTCTTTACAAGAAATTCAGTGCAACTGAGAAGGGACATGGATTTGAGCCCGAAGAGAGGAAAAATAAAGGCAGTGGTAGAGAACCATTGTGGTGTTGGATTTTTGGCAAAGATCATCGCATGAAGGATTGCCCATTATACCCGGGTGGAAGACCTCAAATCTACAATGACCAGGAGGCACACATAATTGGGGATGTTGGTCAGAGCATTCCTTGAATCTATGCAACACTTGATAATAGGCAGGTGGATCCTGAGACATCCATTATTGAGATGGAAGGTAAGATTTGTGATGAAGTTGTTTCCATTATGATTTATCCTAGATCTAATTATAGTTATGTAGTTCTGACTTGGTGGATTAGTGTGGCTTGAATAAAGAAGTGCATGCAAAATTTTGGTTGGTGCAGTTGGCTATAGGGGCCAAGAAAAGACTTCATCATTAGGTGAGAGCTTGTGCATTTGAGATGAATGGTATGCCTACATAAACACATCCAAATGTGTTTCCTTTGGGTTCATATATTATGATTTTTGGCATGGGTTGATTTTTACTCATAGGAATAAGATATATTGTTACGAGAAGGCTATTGAGTGCCTGGAAGACGATGGAGAGAAAATACTCTTGCAGGCAAAGACGAAGCCTACATCAGTGAGAATGGTTACAACCATGCAAGCTAATCCAAGTTGCAGGAAAGGGTGTGTATTGTTTGCAGTGCATATTTCCAGTGACAAAGGAAATGGTGTTGTGGATGATGAAGTCTTGAAGAGGCATCTTGTTTTGTAGTAGTTTCAGGATGTATTTCCTACATATATTTCAGAGTTATGCCTCATAGGGAAGTTGATTTCTCTATTGATTTGGTACCATGAGAAACACCAACATCAAAGGAACCTTACCTAATGATCACTCCATATTTCGTGGAATTGAAGTTGCAACTTAAGGAAATGCTTGATAAGAAATACATAAGGCCATGTGTATCACCTTAGGATGCACCAATATTGTTTGTAAACGAAGAAGTATGGCACTCTCAGGTTGTGCATTGATTACAAGAAACTGAACAAGGTGACTATCAAGAACAAGTATCCTTTGTTGCATATTTATGATTTGTTTAATTAGTTGAAGGGAGCAACAATTTTCTCAAAGATTGACTTGTGATTAGGATATCATCAGGTGTGAATCAAGGAAGAAGATATCTACAAGACTGCATTCCGTACTAGGTATGGGAATTATGAGTTTGTGGTGGTTCCTTTTGGTCTCACTAATTCTCCAACCACTTTCATGTGTTTGATGAACGTGTTGTGTCCATATCTAGAAACGTTTGTGATAATGTTCATTGATGATATATTGATATAATTTGTAACAACCCCTGGTTGATTTTCCATGTAAATAAAAATAAGACCAAGGTCATGGGACACATATTCCAAGCTGAATGTTGGGAAAAACATTATAGTGGGCATCACTTGTGGAATATTAATAGATATGGAAATTGGCAAAGGAAAAGAGACAAAAATTTGAATTTTAATTATGAAAATAAAGGAAAATAGGAGAAAATGAATGTGAAGAGACACAAATTTGCATGCAAGGGAAATTAGAGGGAAAATGAAGGAAAATGAAGAAAAAAGAGACATCGATGATAAAAAGGCATGAAAGAATCAATTCACAACTTTTGTTGGTTCTAGCTTTTGTCAGTACATTTTTTTGGCTCTCTCATTCTCTCATACTATTGCACACTTAGAGAATTCTTGGAGCATTCTTGGAGAACTTTGGCATTCACTTGGATTGTATAAAGAAGGCAATGGGAAGCAAGGGTGCACAAGGGAATAGTTGGATCAACAACTACAACAAGGATACTTTGCAGGTAACAAGTTGCATGTGTGATTTCCTTACTAATTTTTTAGATGAATGGTATATGCAAGTAGTTCCCTGGTTATGTGTTGTCACTAGCATGGATATTTTCTAGGATTTATAGTGGTTTCATCCTTTCCTTTCCATTTCCTGGATAACCATGGTATTGTGGCTTTCCCACTTGTTTTTTTCGTTGGTGCTCAAGTTCTCTATGGTTGTGGATTGGAAAAAAATTCTCTAGAAGCCCTAGAATATTTGGGTTGAGTTACTAGTTTTTGGATCCATAGTTTGGGACAAAAACTCTAGAGCCCTTTGTGGGTTGAGTTACTAGTTCCGAGAGCCACGGTTGGAAAAAACACTCTGGAGCCATGGAAGGTTGTGGGTTGAGTTGCTAGTTCTTAGAGCCCTAGACATATTGGGTAGAGACCGATATGGTTGATGCTAGTGATTTCTAGACCCTAGAGGTGGAATAATTGTGCTTGAGGGTTGGGGTGGTTTTGCCTCTAGAAGACCTGGTTGGTTTTTCCTAGGTTTATTCCGTGAGATCCCACATTCATACTTGGAATATGGCGTGATGATGATTGGTTGAAAGAGATATTTGGTTCAACCCAATATATGGTCAAGTGGTACATGGAAGTCTTTGACATTGTTAGCATTTTCAATTGATAATATGGGATGCTTTCCTATTGTGATCTATGAACATTTGTAGTGATTATGTTGGTGATTTTATGGTTGATTTTCCATGATTAATTTTTTTTTTACATGTTAGTTATATGATGTATTATATCTATGACTACTATCATGTTTTGATAATTTGTTGAATGGTTAATGAATGCATGGGATAATAAGTGTTATTGGAGCTAGCCAGATAGGTCTTTGATCCCTCTTGGTGATTCTCATATGAATATTATCAGTTTATGATCATATATGCATTCATGACTTATAGATTACATGTTTGTTATAATTTCGATGAAATGTATGTTATGGATTAGGCATATTTGGGTCAAGTTCTTGCTTCAGTTTTTGATAGTTAGCATTATTATCCTTATTTTCATGCTTCTTGAAAGTTATAGTGAGTTATGGTTAGTGGTCAACAGGCTAGCTTGAAAAAGTGGCTCAGATTCTAGAACCACATGCAAAAAACTAGAGAATTTAGGTCATAAGCACATGGAAGCAGTCTTGTGCATGTGGTTAGGGCCTCATAACCGAAATATTTTCTTGTTGTGCATGTGGTTGGGGGTTAATCTTGTGAAAAAAGTAGTTCTAGCTCATGATATGGTCATCAGAGGTAGTGGACTGACTTTTGTGTGATATAGTGTTCCTAAGGGATGTCTGTGAGTTGTTAGTGTGTCAACCCCACTTCCATAACTAGAACTTGGAGGTCGGGTCATTCCATAATGAAATTCATCTCATGTATACCCTAGAGATCTTGTGAATTTGGGTAAATGTGGGAGGAGGCATTACATACTCCAAGAATGACGAGGAGCATGCAAAACACCTTGTAGCAGCGTTGAGATTAATGAGAGAGAATCAGTTGTATTCCAATATTAGCAAGTACAGTTTCTTTTAGAATTAGGTTCATTACTTGGGGCATGTTGTTTCCAAGGAAGGGATAGTAGTGAAACCACACAATATTAAAGATATCATGGAGTGGCCAGTTCCTAGGAATGTGGATGAGGTCATATTATTCATGGGACTAACAAGTTATTACGTGGGGTTAATGAGGAACTTCTCACTGATTTCTTATCCTATTACATCCTTGTAGAGGAAAGGGAAGAATTTTGAATGGACTGAGGAGTGTGAAATTAGTTTTGATCACTTGAAGCATTTTCTTACAAATGCTCCAATCTTGAGGATTGAAAATCATAATAAGGAGTTGAAGCATTTTCTTACAAATTCTGCAGCCTTGAAGATTGGAAATTTTGATAAGGAGTTCATAGTATGTACAAATGCTTGCAAGAGAGGACTTGGTGGAGTCCTAATGCAGGAAGGACATTGTATGCTACAAATCAAGGAAGATGAAAAAGCATGAGTAGAAATATGTGACTCATAATCTTGAGTTGGTAGTTATCATTCATGCATTGAAGATGTGGATGCATTATCTTCTTGGCATGTGGTTTATTTTGATGAGTGATCAGAATGGATTGAGCTACTTGCTTGACCAACCTAATCTGAATTTTGGGCAAGCTAGATGGTTGGCTAGTCTCAGTGAGTTTGATTTCAAGATTAGGTACATCAAGGGCAAGGAGAACAGGGTTGCAGCTGCTCTCAGTAGGAGAGTGTAGGTGAATCATATTGTAGTAGTGAGTTCTTATGGGACATATTTACAGGAGAAAATATAGCATGCAGAGCATCGTGATGAAAGGTACCAACAATTGAAGTAGATATTGCAACAACATGGTGAAGGTGATAGGGATGAGGAGTATGACCTCATGAAATATGACCAGGCTAGATTCAAGAACAAGGTTTATGTGTCAGAGAATAGTGAGCTCAACAAGCCTATCTTGATGGAGTTACATGTTAAGCCATATTCAAGTCACCCAAGATGTCAAAATAATTTGACAACATTTAAGAAGCTCTATCATTGGTCAAATTTGAAGAAAGAGGTGGTTGATTTTGTTGCGAAGTGTTTGGATTGTGAATAGGTGAAAGTATAGTGAAAGAATCCAACTAGTTTATTACAACCTATTTCGCTTTTGGAATGGAAATGGGAGGTCATTTCCATGGACTTCATTACAGGTTCGTTGAGGGCATCGAAACAGAATGATTCCATCATGGTTATGGGTTGACATGTTAAGTAAGGTAACTAACTTCATTGCAGTGAAGTCTACTAATTCAACTAGTGAGGTAGCTCATATCTTCGTCAGGGAGATAGTGAGATTGCATGGTGTTCCCAAGAAGATCATATTTGACAGAGATGCCAAGTTCACTTCCAAGTTTTGGAAGGAGTTGTTTGTAAGCTTGGGAACAAAGTTAGATTTCAGTACAACTTATCATCCGCAGGCAGATGGATAGAAAAATAGGTTCAAAATTATTCTTGAGGGCATGAAGAGGTTGTATTTCATGCATTAATAGAGAAATTTGAAGGAGTATCTTCTACTAGTAGAGTTTTCATATAATAATGTGTATCAAGAATCATTGGAGATGAGTCCATTTGAGGCTTTTTATGGGAGGAAATGTAATAATCCTATCAATTTGAGTGATCCAATGAACATGGTGTTGATTGGACCACACATGTTAGATGAGATGGAACAAGAAATGAATATTATTAAGAGGAATTTGAAGGCAACACATGACAACCAGAAGAGTTACATAGATCAACACATGGAATTCAAGGAGTTTTAGGTTGGGAAGAATGTGTACTTGCACATCAAGCCCAAGAGAATATCCTTGAGGATTGGGTCATGTGCCAAGTTGGCACCTCAATATTGTGGGCCTTTTGAGATCCTTGAGTGTATTTAACCAATAGCCTACAGACTTGCAGTGCATCCAACAATGATAATCTATGATGTTTTCCATGTTTCATTACTTAAGACATAAGTGCAGGATGTTGATCGCATGATTGATTGGTATATATTGTAGGTGGAACCAAAGGGAGAATTTTTTAAAAACCATAATGCATATTGTAGTAAAAACAACTCATGCTCTGGAATCGAGCAATAGAGCAAGTTAAAGTGCAGTGGAAGCACTTTGGGTCTGATGAAGCTACATGGGAGATGGTTGATCATATGCGGGCTTTGTATCCTTCATTATTTGCTAGTTCAAGAAAATGAGTTTTTCGTATATGTATATATATGGTTTTAAATACCACAATGAGTTGTGTTATAAAGCTCCAATAAGCGGTATGTCTTTTTTGTTTTCAGCAGGTTGTCATTGTAGATACTACATCAAGATGTTTTATAAAGCTCCATAGGTAGTATGTTTTATTTTCATTGGTTTTCTGGTCATAGGTGTTATAGAATACTGAGGATGATGTTCCCCCAAGGGGGAGGGGTTTATAACATCCATGGCTTAAAAGTTTCATGTCATAAAGGACAATAAAGGAAAAATAAGGCCAAGGTCATGGGACACATACTCCAAGCTGAATGTTAGGAAAATACCTTAGTGGACATATCTTTTGGTTTATATTTGGCTATGGAAATTATCAAAGGAAAAGAGGTAATAATTGGAATTTGATTAAGAAAATAAAGGAAAATAGGAGAAAAGGGAGGCAAAGAGACACAAATTAGCATGCTAAGGAAAATTAGAGCAAAAATGAAGGAAAATGAAGAAAAATGAGACATCAATGATAAAAGGCATCAAAGAAAAAGTTCATAGATTTTGGTTTAGATTTTGTCAGTTCAGTTTTGTATCTCTCCTTTCATTCTCTCTCTCTCATACACTCTTACACATTTAGAGAATTCTTGGAGCACTTTAATATTCACCTATATTTGGATAAGGAAGGAAAACGATGAGCAAAGGAAAGCGAAGGAAAGCAAGAGAAGGTTGGATCGATAAATTTAGTAGGAGGATTTTTAAGGTAACGAGTTGCATGTGTGATTTCCTAGCTAAGGTGTGAATGCATGGGAGATGCATTTGTTTATTTGGTTCATTTGTTGTTATTGGCATGGTTTTTTCCTACTTTGATAGTGGTTTTAGCCTTGCCTTGTTATTTCTTGAATAGACATGGTGTGATGGGATTCATTCTTGGTTGAACTTTGGATTGTTGGAAGATTTTGGAATTGGGTGAGGTGGTCTCAAGAATATTCCCAAGGATTGGCGGTGGATATGGTTTTCTCCAAAAATCCCTCGATAGGTGGGTGGAGATAGGAAAATTCCTCAAGGGATCGTGAAAATGAGGCATCCATGCTTGGTTTGGTTTTGTGATATTGGGATTGGTTTAGGTGACATCACGGTAGCTTGAGGGTGGAGGTGGTTTAACCTCTGGAGTCCCTATTTGGTTATGCCTTGGTTTATCTCATGATATCCCACATTCATACTTGGAATATGGCATGACGGTTATTTGCTAAAAGAAGGATTTGGTTTAGACCAATCTATGGCCGGGTGGTATGTGGAAGTCCCTGACTTGGTTAGATTTTGCATAAGTTAATAAGAGATTTTTCCTAATGTGATCTATGAGCACTTGTACTTGTTATTATGTGGATTTTGTGGCTGAATTGTCATGGTTAATATTTTGGTTATATGTTAGTAGCATGGTTGTAGTATGTGCTCTATCTATGAATTTTGTTAATGATTTTACAAGTACTTGAATAATTGTTGAATGCATGGGATAACAAGTGTTATAGTAGTTACTTAAGAGGTAATTAGACCTTCTTGGTGATTCTCAGATGAAGTTCAAAGATTTAAGATCAGATATGCATTCATGACCTGTAACTCGTATGTTTACCATGTTTTTGACAAAATGTCTAATGTGTACTAGGAAGTCTAGGTCAAATTCTTGCTTCAAGTTTGAATGTTTTCCATTTTTATCACCTTAATCATGATTCTAGAAAGTTACAAGAAATTCTTGGGAGTGGTTTAGAGGCTAGCCTAGAAAAGTGGCTCAGATCTCAGAACCACTGGCACTAAACTGGAGTTTTTGGGTTATAAATGTATGGAAGCAAGCCTATGCAAGAAGTTGGAAGCTCATAACTGCATGCATGCTATTTTATGGGTGTAGTTTGGGTTTAGGCTTATGAAAAAGAAGTTCCAGCTCAGGATTTGGTCATCATAGTTTGTGGACTAACTTCTAGGTGATCTAGTCCTCCTGAGGGGTATCAATAACTTTTCGGTTTGTCACCCCCACTTCCATAACTTGAACTTGGAGGTCGGGTCTTATCATAGTAGCACTCTACTCACATTACCCTGGAGAGCTTTTGAAAGCGTGTAAATGTGGAGGGGTCACTACAGGAGAAGAGGACAAAGCTTGACAACAAGTTATTCAAGTGTATGCTCATTAGCTACGAGGATGGAATGTAAGGATATAAAATATGGGATCTTGTGACAAGAAAGAGATTTTATAGTTGAGATGTGATATTTATGGAAGTTAGATGTACTTCTAGGACTAAAGATACTCCAAAAAATGAGAAAGGAAAACAAAACTTGGTATTCAAATTAAAGCTAGACGAGAGTGACTAATATGAGTTGACTGAGTTAGATGAACAGGTGGAATGATAGAATCTATTTTTTAGGAGCTATAGTCGAGAAAGGAAAGAACTTGAAATATATACCCCACCTGATTTCCAGTCTACTTTTGTATTGTCTGTCATCAATGGTGAACCTAGCTTAGTTGAGAAGGTAGCTGACTTAATAGAGGGTAAACTCTAGTTAAAGGCCATGAAATAAGAAATGGATTCTTTGCATAAGAATGAGACATGGAATCTAGTCAAATTACCTGATGGAAGGAAGCTTGTTTGTTGCAAATGGTTGTTCAAGAAAATATTGAAAGCAACAATTCAGGCCAAGAAGTAAAATCCTCGACTAGTGGTGAAAGGTTATTCCCAAGTCAAGGGAGTCGACTTTGGTGAGATATTTTCTCATGTTACAAATTTTACTTTCATTAGAGTATTAATGTCTCTAGCTATAGCATTTGATATAGGAAAATAGTAAACAGATGTAAAGACAAAATTTCTACACAGTGATCTGGAAGAAGAAATCTACATGAAATAGCTTAGAGGATTTGTAGTAAAGGGTAAGAAAAATATAATATGTAAATTGAGGAAGTACCAATCGTCAGAAGAAGTCACCCAAGATGTGGTACAAAATTTTGACACATACACCCAAGGATTCATATTTTTGAGAAGCCAAGTTGATCGTGCATATCTCAAGTCACAAGGTGAGTGTTTCATCTATGTAGTGTTGTATGTTGACAACTCGTTAATTGGAAACAACATGAGTGCAATGAAGGTGATGAAGATGTAGCTATAATTTATATTTGACGTCAAATATTTTGGTGTTGCACTTTTAATTCTTGGAATGGATATTATAAGAGACCGAACAATTAGGAAACTCTAGGTAAATAAGAGAAAGTATGTTCAAACAATTCTGAAATTTCAACATGCATGATTGTAGATTGTGAAGGTACCAATTCCAGTTGAGATGAGACTAATTATTGAATGATGTCCAAAGACATAGGAAGATAGAGTGGACATGGCCCATGTTCCATATGCAAGTGGTGTAGGTATTTTAATGTATGATATTTTATGTACTTGATCATATATTTCCCATTTAGTGGAAGTATTGAGCAGATACATGAAAACAACTAGAAAAAAGCATTGATCTGTTGTAAAAAGAGTATTTTATCATTTGGATTGCATGAGTGATCACGTGGATTTCTATCATGAAATACGTAAGGATGACAATGAATCAATTGTACAAGGATTTTTTAATTTCAATTGGGTTAGATATTTGGATAGAATAAGGTTGGCTAGTAGATATGTGTTCAAGTTGTTTGACAAAGCTATTAGTTAGATGAGTAAGTGACAGTCGATCATGGCACAATAAATCATGGAGGATGAATACACGATAGCCACTCATGCAAGCAATGAAGCAATTTGGTTGTGGAAACTATGTTCAGAGATTGGGTTTGCTCAACAAGAAATAAGGATAGGTCGTGACAATAAAAATACAATCTTTTTGGCAAAGAACCTAGCCTACTATTCAAGGAAAAAACATATTGATGTACAATACCATTTCATTAAATACATTTTGGAAATCAAGAAGGAGTTGTTGAAAAACATAGGCATATTGAAAAAAATCAAGAGAATATTGAGGTGTTGTAATATTTCCAGGTATTCTCAGTCGACTAGAGTTTATTTAGTTGATGGTTTAGTTGGGCAAGACAACTAGGAATGAACCCAACAAGTATGGTGAGGAATAATGAAATAGGGAATAAAATTTGACAATTGATTTGATAGGTCAAAAGTCAAGTCAATTCACAACAACATATACATAATAGATAATTCAATGTGCATACATAAAGTGTATGTCATATCATCATATATAAGCATATAAATTACTATTCATGAGGAAATAACATATCAAGAACAAGTCAGGAGCTTCTTTATTGATTAACAACAATAAGTACAGGAAAGGTACACCCTGATCCAGGAAAAAGGCACTAACGAATCCTTCCTCTAGATCCATCCATCCCAAGCCATGAAGACAACCTTTGTCACAAGTGCAAGGAGATGCTATAAGGATGATGACCATATCTGCAAAGGAAACTAGGGTTTCCTAGAGACTGGGAGTTCAGGAGGCACGAGAAAATCAATCTTCATATCGGAGAAAAATGGGTATAATGTCGATAATCCTTATGTTTTTGTAATTAGGCCTACCTAAGGGGTGTATATATACAACTTGAAATTAGTTAATTCAGTTGTTCCACGGGCTCTTGTAGGTGGGATTTTAGTGAAACGCGTAAACCCCACCCAAAAAATAACATTTTATTTTATTTTTTCATATTGTAAAAGGTATACGTGGGTTCAGTGTTATAGGACCTGCATATGTATGCAATTTAGTGTGGGTAGAGTTACCTATGGAATTTGAAATATTATTTTTTAATATAAGATCAAGTCTGTATGGAAAAAGGGACTTCCCATGGCCATAAAAGAACATCAAGTCTACATGAGTGCTAAAGAACATACGTAAACAACTTATTCTACAATACATTTCACATGTTATAGATCTATTATTTTACTAGTGGATTGCACATAGTTTATCTTTCCAAACACACATTGTCACATAGTTTATCTTACAAACACATTTTGTGGATGGTAAACCATCGACCTTGATTACTAGGCCGCGCCCCAAGGGAATCGAAGAGAGTCACACCCGTGATCAACAACAACTAGCAACAATATCAAAGAACTTCACCTTTGGCTCTAAACCACTTGAGCGAACCCTTGGGGCTAAGTCTCACTTTATTATAGATTATATATCTAGATTTAATTCATTTAGAAATTTTAGCCCAATAAATTTTTGGAAAATAATTTATTTATTTATTTAATTTTGAAATATTTTTATTTAAAATATTATGATTTTGAGTATCTATATAAATTTATTTTGATAATATTATTAAAAAAATATAACATAATTTAAACATATATTATTTTGAAAATAAACATATAAAAATGTCTAAATAACAATTGCGATATATATATATATATATATATATATATATATATATATATATATATATATATATATTCCTCTACCTTGTTTTCAATTTAATCTCTTATTTAGAAAAAAAAAACTATAAAATTTATAATCATATCTCTAAATTTATAGAACCTTTATATATAATTGATTTAATGGCAAAAGTGTTCTCAGACACGTAATTTTATTAATCAGAAAAAACAATTACATCTAGAATTTTGCAAGAGTTTACACCCGAACAACAAAACACTCTTGCAATGAGCTATTTATAAGTTCAAATGTCCTAACTACCTCTAATTATGGATCACTTATTAAATAACAAGTGTCCACTTACAATAAATGTTATTTAAACAACTTGCTAACAAATCTCCTAAAGTAGAGCCTAAGATACGACACATTTGTAGAGTCATATAACAATATACTAATTCTAAATGTCTCCATTAAATAATTAAATTTTCTAGATTAATAATTAATAATTTAATATCTTAAATTAATAATTATTTTATTCCAACTTTATAACCTATGATAATATTTTATTTTTGGATCATCTAAAATTCCCCCCTATGATCCAAAGATACATTACAATAGATACCAAGTTCATCCCTAAACTTAGTAAATTTTATTCTGCCAAGCAGTTTTGTGAAAATGTCAGAGATTTGATCTTCTGAAGGATAATAAATTGGCTTGAGGACATCTTTGGCAATGAGAGATTTGATATGATGATACTTGGTGTCCACATGCTTTGTCTTTGAATGAAAAACTGGGTTCTTGGCAAGTTTGATGGCTTACTAGCTATCAATGAATAATGATGTAGCTTCCACCCGAGAAATGCCGAAGTCCTGCAAAATTCTGCGCAACCAAACAATTTCACATGTTGCTTCCCATGCTAAAATGTACTTTGTTTCTGCTGAATAAGTGGCCAACGTAGCTTGTTTCTTACAACTCTAAGATATTGCTGCTGACCCCATGTTCATTAAATAACCTGATATTGATGCACGATAATCAATACTTCCAGCAAAGTCGGCATCTGAATATCCACCAAGTACGAAGTTTTTAGTCTTTGTGTAAAGAAGACCAAAATCTTTTGTTCCTTGGATATATCAAAGAACTCTTTTGGCTGCATTCAAGTGGCTGTCTTGTGGTTCCTGCATAAAATGTGAAATACTACTGACTGCATAAGATAGATCAGGGCGAGTATTTATCAAATAAATCAAGCTGCCAATCAATTGTCTGTAAGTAGTGTTGTCCACCATTCCCCCCCTTCAGATTTTGAAAGTTTCAAGTTTTGCTCCATGGGGGTAAGAACGGGCTTGCAATCCTACATTCCAAATCGTTGAAGAACCTCTGCTGCATACTTACTCTGAGAAATGAAAATGTGATGTGGACGTTGGAAGACTTCAACTCCAAGACAGTAGTGAAGTAATCCCAAATCTGTCATCTTAAAACCTGCATGTAACTCCGTTTTTACTTGTGAAATGTGATCATCATTGTTTCCAGTAATGATTAAATCATCTACATACATAACAAGAATCACCATATATTTTCCCTATTGTCGCACATACAAAGTATCAGCAGATTCACTTCATTGAAAACCAACTTTCCTAAGGTATTCATCCATTTTTGCATACCAAGCTCGAGGAGCTTGTTTTAACCCATATAAAGCCTTGATCAATTTGCAGACTTTATGTTCTTGCCCTTCAATTTCAAAATCTGGTGGTTGTGTCATATACACTTCTTCCTGTAAATCCCCATTGAGAAAAACACTTTTCACATCCATTTGATGAACTTTCCATCCTTTCTCAGCGGCCAATGCAAGTGTTAATCAGATGGTGTTCCATTTCGCTGTAGGAGCAAAAGTTTCCTCATAATCAATGCCTTCCTACTGAGCAAATCCTTTAGCGACAAGTCTTGCTTTATACTTTTCATGTTCGCCATTTTGGTTGTACTTAATTCTGTAAACCCATTTGCATTGTATGGGTTTAACATTTTGACGACAATCAACAAGTTTCCAAGTGTTGTTACCAATTACTGCTCGATATTATTCAATCATAGATTGTTTCCATTCTTTATGTTTTACTACTTCGTTTTATGTGGAAGGTTCAGTAAAATCATTTGCTATCAAGGAAAAATTTCCTTCACTTCTGTGTGACTTCCTTGTTCCTGTTTTATTCTGCTCATCAAGTTTTACATCTTTCAAATTTGAAGTGCCCATTTTGGTAGTTGATGCTCACTTGTTTGAGATTCTGAAAAGTCACCATCATTGTAAAGAGGATTAATGTAAACTGATGTTCGTCGATTAATTGGAGATTCTAGAGGTCGAGAATCATTGTCAGAAGAATCACTGCTGCTTGGAGATGCAGATGAACTGCTAGAAGATCTAGATGGTGTTGTTGAAGTAGATGGACTGGATGAATCATCTTCTGATGAAGGAAAAACAAATTCATACCAATTTGGTGAATTTGGTTGACTGTGTGTATTTCCTTTTCTTCGACTGCCTTTAGTTTCTAACTTTTGAAGAAGACTTTCAATTTCTTCAGCACTCTTACTCTCTGTTTCATCAAAAATTACATCCCTGCTCACAATAAATTTTTCATTGGTCAAAAGATGGTACCCTTTATTCTCATCAGAATAGCCAATCATTGTGCATTTCAAACTTCTTGAGTCAAGCTTAGTTTGTTTTTTTTTCGGAATTAAGGCATAACATACTGATCCAAAAAATCTAAGATGTTTAACTCAAGGTTTGAAACCAAACCAAGCTTCATAAGGTGTGATTCCGTCTAAAGCAGTAGTTGGAGACCTGTTTCTTAAGCAGACAATTGTATGAATTGCTTCTACCCAATATGTTAGACTTAACCTTTTGAAAGTTAACATAGATCTCACCATTCCTAACAAGGTGCATTCATTCTTTCTACTGCTCCATTTTGTTTTGGAGTGTAAGCATTTGTAAGATGTCTTCTTATGCCATTATCATTGCAATAAGTTTTGAATTCATTTGAAGTGAATTCTCCCCCATTATCTGTCCTGAGAGTACATATCTTTTCTTTGACTTCATTTTCAACAAGTTGGCGAAAATTTTTAAACTTTTCAAATGCTTCTGACTTTTGCTTTAAGAAATAAACCCAAGTCATTCTACTGAAATCATCAATGAATAGTAAGAAATATTTGCAACCACCGAATGAAGTCTGTAGTGGTCCACAAACATCACTGTGAACTAGTTACAACAGCCTGTTTGCGCGCCATGAACTTGTTGGAAAGCTTTCTCGACTTTGTTTTCCATAAATGAAAGCTTCACATTTTTCATTTTCGTTTTTGAAAGTTGGAAGTCCTTTAACCATCCCTTGTTTATGCAATTTAGAAATACTATCAAAATTTAAATGTCCATATCTTACATGCCATAATCTTAGGTGAAATTCCTGTAGTCACTGCCCCTGCAAAATCAGAATGCCTTGGAATAACTGTTCCTTTCATCCTTAACAATTTTCCATCTTCATAACTTCTCATCACAATTTTCAAGCTCTGTTTGACTGAATTAATCTTAACTAGGCCATCTTCCATAATTACCCGATGTCCTGCTTGTCGAATCGTGACTAAAGATAACAAATTTTTCTTAAAGGTTGGTACATAGCATACATTTGAAATAATTTTTTCTCCAATGCTAAGGAGAAAAACTTTAACTGCTCCTTTTCCATAAGGAGTATGTTTTGTATCATCTGTAAGAAAAATGGAATTAAGTTGGCAATCTTGAAATTCCAAAAAAAATCACGTCGACAAGTCATATGCTGAGTTTCCCCTGAATCCAAGATCCAAGCATCTTCATAATCACTTCTAAGATGGGATGAAAGTTGTAATGCCAACAAAGAAGTAAAAACATATTCTGAGTTATCATCATCTTGATCATTTGCAAATTGTGCTAAGTGCTGATGAAACTTGGGAATTTTATTAAGAGAAGTTCGACAATCTTCAACATAATGTCCAACTTTGTTACATCTTCGACACACAATTTGACTTAAGTCTCTTCCTCTTCCTGGAGATTATCCTCTGCCTCTACTTTGACTTCTGTTTTGAGGTTTTCCTCTACCTTGATTATTATTTCCTCTTCCTTGAAAATAGCCTCTTCCTTGATTGTTTCCTCTGCCTTGAAAAGTACTCCTGCCTGAACTGTTGCCATTGTTAAAGTTGTTTCCTTTGCTTTGGCTTCAACCTCGACTTTGTACATTATGTGCTGCTTGATTCTGATTGAAATTCCCTCTACCTCTGCTTTGAGAACTGTCAGTTGATGATTTACTAGTGTGGGCCTCTGTAAAAAAAACAT
Source organism: Pinus tabuliformis (assembly GCA_031772625.1). Classification (NCBI taxonomy): domain Eukaryota; kingdom Viridiplantae; phylum Streptophyta; class Pinopsida; order Pinales; family Pinaceae; genus Pinus; species Pinus tabuliformis. Next base: position 786,257,236 of record CM062820.1, on the reverse strand, counting down.
CTTCACCAACTTTATTTTTCTTCCCAAAGGTTTTATCATGTTGGGTCAAAATTTTGCAGAGCTCATCAAACTTTAGTTTCTCTAACTTACCAGTTAATTGTAGAGTCTCCAAAAAATGTGTGTAGGAAGAAGGAAGTCCAACAATTAAAATTGTGACCATAAAACTATAATCTAATGCTGGAAACCCAACATTAATGATTTCCTGCCTAATATTCTTAAGTTTGGAGATATATTCAAGAACATCACCTCCTTCAGTCAATTTTTGTTGCGACAATTTTAATTGTAGATCAACTTTCTTTGATTCAGGTTGAGTATCAAAGAATTCTTTAAAATTTCTCAAAGCAGACCATGCATCTGTAGCATTTGCTATATGGACATACATTTCATCATTGACAGAATATTTAATGAGAGCTAATGGTTTGGAATTCTTAACTTCCCATTTTGCTAGTGCAGCTGCATCTGTGGGTTTATTTGGCTTGATATCACCATCACATATACCCTACCACAGTTCATTATAAATGGGAGTGCTTTCGGTGAGGCCTTGCCATGTTTTATAAGATTTTGTACCTTCAAGTTTGTCGGAATCAGAAAAAAAAATTAATCAACTTTGACATTGTAGTGTTGAATCTTCGCACTAAGAATCAGGCTCAAAAAAAAATATCAAGATGGGAAACACAACACACAACACACTACGCAAAAACCGATCTATCGAGGGTTGGCCTTGATCCTCGTATAGTCATTAAAACAAGAGAAAAATGACTGAGCTTTGCACTTGGCTCTAGTAAATTTTCAAATATTTACAAGGTAACTTTCAAAATTTGACTTTTACAATGATGCTCTTGCAAAACTTCGTAAAAAAAATATTACCCCCCCAAAGTAAAATTACTTTGAGTTACAATGTCACACTTATATCTCCATATATAAAAAAATTACAAATAAAATCACCTTATTACTCCAAAAAATTTACGGCCCTAAACATTTACAAATAACCCCTCACACTTTATTTCTCCAAAAATATTATTTTACAAATAATAAAAAATTCCTTATCTCTCCAAATTACAAAATTAATTACAAAGTATAGAAAAAACATTATCTCTCCAAATTACAAATTACAAAGTATAGAAAAAACCTTATCTCTCCAAATTACAAACTATAAAAAACTTTATCTCTCCAAATTACAAACCAAATATGGAAAATAAGTAGTGATTAATACAAATTTAGAGTCAATATTTCCTTCACTCAATATAGTGTGTTTGCACTTCCACCGATAGCATACGTTTTTCCCAGTTTCAACAGAAGACTCTAAATCTGTTTTATCTGAGAAGCTTCCTGATCTCTGCCCTCTTGGCAGTTCTATCTCGTTGCCATTTGCGCACGATCGCAAGACCAACTAGGATCACTATGACTAGAGCTAGCAAATAGTCCGAAATTCCAAATTCACTGCGCTTGGGTATTTAATTTGCCCCTTGAACACCAGCCCACAAGCATTCAAAATGAATATATATGAGATATCGCCTCCACGAATGAGGTACACATGGATGCACAATGTGTATGGATGGGTGCTCAGCGTTTCACGGTAATTAGAATAATGGCAGAATGGTAAATGCAATGAAAAAGCAGAAGTCTTTACGGCACAGTGCTCCAGCGAATAGTCTACACAACTAGCAAACTTCGTTTCTCCTTAGCCACCACACGGTCAACGGGCCATGAGTTTGCTAGTCAATAAACGCAACTCCTCCCTCCAAATTGGCATTGATGGCCCGCATTGAGGGAAATCAGTGTTAGAGAATGCCCAATAGCGTGATTTTTTATGCTTGATCTTCGATTTGGTGGCCTTTGCTTGAATTGCTTATTGGTTATTGCTCAACACACATTCATCAGAAATGAGTACAACAGCCGTGAGGGATCTCCAGTGCTTTCATGGCAAGGAAATCATGGCCAACATCATATTGAAGCAGAGTAGATAACAAAAGTTCCAGAAACAGAGGCAATTTTTGATAATACTAAAAAATGATTTTCAGATTTTAAAAATCTAAAAACAATGATATATATATATATATATATATATATATATATATATATATATATATATATATATATATATATATATATATATATATATATATTAAACAAAAACTGAACAATTTCCATACCAATCATTTGTTGGTCAATTGAATAAAGTTTTCCAGGACTTTGTTGAGCTAGAATATCCTCCTCACTTCCATTGCAGCATCACTGGAGCTCTGATACCACAATAATAGCAGAAGTGTCCTCAGACACGTAATTTTATTAATCAGAAAAAACAATTACATTTGTAATTTTGCAAGAGTTTACACCCGAACAACAAAACACTCTTGCAATGAACTATTTATAAGCTCAAATGTCCTAACTGCCTCTAATTATGGATCACTGTGTCCACTTACAATAAATGCTATTCAAACAACTTGCTAACAAATCTCCTAAATTAGAGCCTAAGATACAACACATTTGTAGAGTCATATCTTGTTACAACAATATACTAATTTTAAATATCTCCATTAAATAATTAAATATTCTATATTAATAATTATTAATTTAATATCTTAAATTAATAATTATTTTATTCCAACTTTATAACCTATGATAATATTTTATTTGTGGATCATCTAACATGATTTGGTTTTATACATAAGTATTAGTTATCTTAGAAATGTAAAGTATAACAAAATGTAAAATACAAAATAAAAGAAACTCAACTTCCAAAACTTTATGACAAATTAGATTGCAATACATTTGGTAGGTAAAGAACTTATTCTACAATACAGTTCACATGTTATAGATCTATTATTTTAAAAGTGGACTGCACATAGTTTATCTTTTGAAACGCACATTGTCATTTAGTTTATCTTCCAAACACACATTGTTATTGGTTGGCATAAATATTTGAACTCATTTATTAATGATTTAAGGAAAAAATATGAAAAATGAGTTTGATCTAGAGTATATATAGCTCGCTATATCTATGATGGATACTTTCTCAAATTCTGATTACATAATTCATGACATAACAACATTATGTCAAATGACCAACAATAGCTTCATTTTAGATGCATTACTAATTTTACATTCAATACATTTGCATATAACCATAAAATATAATTTTTTCACCATCAAATTTCATTTAACAAGCAAGGGTTAAGTGAAATTCCAAGCTCGGTTGTGGTGGATACACTTTGAATTCCATAATTGATGAAATGATCACATTATAGTATATCTCTAAAAATGGCCTCATTTTATTTGCATTGTTAATTTTACATTCAATATATTTGCATATAACCATGTAAATAAGTTTTTAAAATTTATAGAATATGTAAAACGATAATTAACAAAAAAAGATTGAAAACAAGTAAAATGATAAACAATAAAAAAAAATTAATACCATAAATTTTAATCTCTTTGACATTCCCTTCCCCCACTTCGAGGTATGCTAGTTATTTCTCTATTATTTGTTTTTCCATCTCTCTTTTTTGATAACTTTGGAATTATTGTGTTATAGTCCATAGTTCCTAAAAATAATTAAAAGTATTATAAAATATGCTTGAACAATTAAAAATATTATGAGTAAATGGACAATAACTTCATTATAGATCATAATGAATTACTGTTGCGCTTATGGTACCTAGTTTACACTTCAAATACAAAAAATCCAAAATACAGAGTTGATTAGACATATAGACTATATTACAAGCTCAATTAACGTAAAAATTTAAAGATCATGAGAGAAATTAAATATCAAAAAATAAAAAATCGCACTTACAAAACACATAGAGATCTTACTCTAGAATCTCTTAATCGAGAAAACCAACTAAACTTTGAGCTCCATTACTCTTATATTCTTAACAAAATACTATAGTAAGTCTAGAAATAATTTTGAATCTTAGTCCACACCTAAGACAAATGCATTCACCTTACTTCTCTCATCTTTCAATAACTCTTAGTAGCCTTACATCATGCTTTATTTATAGGCATTGGAAAACTCAAATCGAAGAATCTCCAATCAATATAGGTGGTTGAATATCATTGGATAAGATCCTACGAATATTGGGATTCATAACTATTTCTCAATTGTAGTTGATTCCATTTTGACCACTAGATGAACACTAGTCTAAATTGATTGTGCGCTTACACCTAACTATGGTTCCTTTGACTACTCAAGTCAATTATTGATTTATGTTGATTACTCAAGTTCCCATTGATTTCAAGTGAGGTAATTTCTATTGACTTGACTTTTGACATATCAAATAAATTATCAATTTGTATTCCTTATTTGATTGTTACTGACCATACTTTTTGGGTTCATTCTGTTATCATTGTAATTTTCTGAGGTTGCAGAAGAAAATCACAAAGGTAACTCCAAACCTACTTTGGAAGCTGGGATCTAGCCCTGCCAGCTTCAGAGAGGGCTCTCTCTATAAGATTTAACTTTGTTGTATTGAATATTAGGCTAGTTATGAATTTTAAGGTTTGATTTGTATTTGAATGGTTGGTTGATAACTAGATTACCATTGGGCTATGGAGTCTATTTCATAAAGTATAGATCGATTTCAGTGTTTATAGATAGATCTCATAGGGCAGGGTAGCCAAACTGATTGGATTCTTTTAGTTTATGAGATGGGGAAGGAAGAAAATATTAAGATTCACTTTAGATATAGAGCATTATTACCTGAATTCTATATTTAAAGTTCAGTAGAAAACATGGAAATTATTCAAAGTCGGGAGCAGAGTGTAGATTTAAACAAATTTTGTCCTTTAATTATCTATTGAATAATTCAGATTAAGAAACAAATATGTGTGATAAACAGAGAAATATAAACACATAGAACGATAGAGGCACTTCACCAACAACTTGACACAAGAATCTTGTGAAAGAGATTTTTGTATTACTGGTAAATCCGCTGATGCTTCAACCATGTACAATAGTGTTCTTCTGTCTAAAAACCAACCCTTGATACTTCTGAAGATGAAGTATTTATAACTTATTTACAAAAAATCATATCAAAACCGACTAGGATGTATTTAGGAATTCATAAAATGAATCTATATAACTTATTACAAGTATTTAGGAAAAGTCAAACTGCCTGTAGTGCTGGCACTAAATTATTAGAATCATTGACTGTCTGGCCCTTTGAATTTTGTTGTGTTGTTGACGCTAAGATGTGTAGCCAAACCTTTTTTTTACTTTAGTAATTCACATAGTTTATCCCAACAATGTTCACCTAGGATGGTGGTCTTCAGTAACTTTCTGTAAACTTCGTCGGCTTCAATATATTTAGCAAATGTCGGCTTGGAAATGACTATGTGTTTAATTGCATACTAAATGGCCGGGTCATATGCCAACGCTTCCAAGAATTCCTTTCCTGTCATACTAAATCTTCCCTCTACAACCTTCGGATTGTCTCTCGCCTTGGTTATTAGTTTCTCACTGTAATCAAACCATGTGATGAGCTTATCATTAATAAATAATAAATTTGGAAGTCCTTTCTTGTAGAGGAGTTCCATATTGGTGAAGAATATTTGTACACTAGTGTCCATAATGATATTTTTCTTCAAGATGTCTCATTGGATTTCTCTTAGTCAACACCTTCTTGACTTCCAATATTGTTTTTGTTCTATATTTAATCTCTAAATCTTCTAATTCCTGTTTGTTTTTGGAGTTAAGGAATTTGATGAGCTCAGTGGCTTCACTAGATTTTTCACCCAACTTCTTTCTAAGTTCTTCTATGGCTTAATTAGACCTTTCAATCAGTTCCCGTTGCTCAAATATAATCTGTATTGAAGGTCAGATATCTATCATGTCTTCATTGCTTCACTTCTAAATATTCTCTTTTACTTGTGCCAATGTATTACCCATGGCACAGTCTTTTTCCATCTTCTACAATCTCTGGGACAATGTTTTGGATTCTCCATATTTCTGTTAGGAGGGAACTCTCAAATCTTACTTTCTGTTCCTACAATAATTTTACCTCCCGTCTTAGTTTCTTTATCTCTTCTCCCTATATAGACATGTTTTCCATGGATTCGTCCAACTTAAATGAATCATCTGCAACTGATGTGGGAAGTAATCTAGAGGAGGATGTTCTTGCTATTGTGGCTACGGTAGGGATACCTGTTTGAAGTATAGATGCAATTGGTACTGCATCAAGAGTAACTACTGCTAGTTGTGAACTATGTTCCTTTTATTTGATCAACTTGTCCATTGCTGCTTCCATCTCTTTGATCTGTGCACTTTGCTCCACTAGGAGCTTTAACATCTCTTCTTTTTGAAACTTTGTCTCTCCTAGCTCCTTTGCCTGTGGATATTAAGTCATAGGCAGATTCAATTTCTTCTTTAGGGCTACTATGTCAACATTCTTCTTCCTAATTATCTCCTCCATGGCCTTTAAATTACCAGGATCAAAACCTGATTTGATTACCATTTCCTCCAAATATTTGGTTCTGTTGTCTTTAGCAAGGGAGGACACATTCTCCAGTTTAAGCTGAGACTGAACATTGTTTAAAGAAAGCTGTAGTTTGGAAGAAGTGAGAGTAGTCTGGGTAAAGGTTAAGTAGACCATTTCTCCAGTCTTCCTATGCATATCCATTTGATCCAAAGGATGTGTTATCACTCCGTAATTTTATCAAGGCTAAAGAAAGAAATCACCGAGGTAACCATAAACCTAATTTGGAGATTAGGATCTAGCCTTCATAATGCTCAGAGAGGGCTCTCTCTTAATGATATAACTTTGTTGTTTAAATTGATTTTATGCTAGTTATGTAAGCTTGATCTGGTTTTGATTTGAATTGTTATTGGAATTACTGATTTAGATGGATAGATGATTGTCTAGTTTCCATTGGGCTATGGGGTCAAGTGGCAAGACAAACATGACTGGATCAAGCTATAAAAATAGTGTCTACAGGGCAAGGTAGCTGAGTTATTTCAGATCTTAAGGCTGGATGGTGAAGTTGGTTTCAATTGGATCCAAAGAGAAATTAAGGGTTCCTTAGGCTAGATTATGAAAGAAGTGAAAGAGTTCAACTGAGATGGGAGAGAAATTAAGGATTCTCAGATCCAGATATCAGAAGAAAACATAGAAATGATCAACTATTCAAAGCAAAGTGTACTTAAACAAATTCTGAGATAAATTTCCAGTTAATTCATTCACTTTAGATAACATGTAAGTTTGTGTAATACATAAGAAGATAACAAATTTGACAAAGAAAATACTTCACTGTAATAGCTCAACACATGAATCCTGTAATGCAATCTTTTTATTACTCAATCTAGTCTATTGACTTGAAAAATTGGTACAATAACCCTCAGGTTTCTAATCAATACAACTCTAAAAATGTCTAGCAATCCACACTCAATACTTTGAATTATGAAGTATTTATACAAAAGGAATTTACAAAATATCCCAAACTGCCTTGGGAACTAATCTAGGAGAAAGAAATATCTTCATGCAGGAAGATAGAGAGAGCTATTGAACTGCTTCTTGTTGTCTTGGTTATTTAGGTTCTGCTGGCTTTGATCTTTTGATATTTTTCACTTTAATCTACTTTGTTGTTTAGTCTTTACGCTGGATGTTCTATCTACTTTGACCTTTCATATGATACACTTTGACCTGGCTGACCTGTCAATATCCTTTTATGGTTCGCTTTTACTTTTACTGTACATTTTGAAATTGAGAGGGTCGTTTTGGTTTTTTCTCAGAATACCTGGAAATTGGTGTTTCAGGCTGCAAATGGTTTCAATGGTGACTGTAGTGGGTACGATTGCTTTAGATGTGCACTAGATGCTTGAATTTGGCGTTCGGAGTGTGTTCGAGAGGTAATCGACAGTCAATTTTGGTTGTAAAGGTTCAAGGTGGCACAGGAAGGCTTAGGCAACATTCACAGTGCAAACAAGTGAAAAGAGTAAAAATGGGCTTCTTTGGCCTTTTAACCGGCAATGGTTAGAATTTGGCATGGAATTCATAAATGAACAGTGAATGGTTTTGGCTTTTGACGGGGAGGCGGCTTTAGGGGCCATTGCACCGCTTTTGGCAGGCAGGTGATATTTCCTTGAGCACGCGATTTCGCCTTGAGCTGCCACGTAGCCGAATGGGGCCCGAGCAAAACCACAAATCTCATGTGCTCTCGGGATGGTAAAGGTCGGAGAGGGAATGAGTGCGATATGGATGCGCGTCATTAGATCTAGGGGTGGGAGATCTAACGACAGTCGCGTAGTCAAGATGCATGGAGGGGAATCTGGGTCAGAATTTGTGGGGCCTAGGGATTAATTACAACTAATTTTAATTAATTAATAAATAAAGTGGGGGTTTAAAATACAACGAGCGGGTTAATGGAGTGGGACTAGGGTTAAATGTGGCGGGGTTTTCTTTAACCACACCAAGGGTTAGTGGGTTAATGGGTTTATGTTGGGGAAATATAACTTTGAGGAGTTAATTAAATAATGCAGGTGGGGGGGAGATAAAAACTTAGGCTAAGGGGTTTTTTAATGGGTTTTTGGGGTAAAATATGGAAATTAATAAGGGGGAAGGTGATATTTTCAATGGGGAATAGGTTTCACACTAGGGAAAAGGGGTTTTGAGATAGGGGGATGACCTTTGGAGGATAATTTGCTAGGGAATTGTGTGAAACCAAGGGGTAAGGATCAAAATGAAGGGAAAAGGGTATTTTTCATACGAAATGATGTGATAATGGGGAAATTAGTAAGTAAGTATGTGGGGGTGAAATGAAATGAGGGGAAGTTAATCAAGTAAGCTTGTGGACATCTTTTCACTCTCATAAATGCTCCTGCACATTGTAACATAGGATTAAGCATGATAAATGTGCTTATGGTTTAACAACCTTGTACATTTTCAACCTTTCTTCTACCTACCCTTTACTTATGCTAACAATATTTCTTCATTTTATTGGGTGCATTTAACCTAGTAGACCCTTTCTTTCCTTTTCTTTTGACAAGCAAACTATCTAATTCTAACCTTATAACTTCCAATGGCTTAGATTAAGCTTATGAGCACATTTTTATTTCTCTACCTAACTACTCATCTGCTAAGGTTAAATAGTTTGACTAAATCTTTATTCTCTATCTAAAAACATGAAATTTAAAGCATGAATTAGTCAAGATTAAGCTATTTGACTATCATGGGCTGTGGAATTTATGACAAGCTGCACACAACCATTATTTTGCACATAAAAGTAAAAGCAGTGGCGCTTGAATTTTCACACTTTCATGATCTGTTTTTGTTTGGGGTTCATATCTTTCACTTTTTTGATCCTTTCTTTTTCTTTTTGTCCTTTGATTATTATTTTAGGACATACCCTCTTTACATTTTTTAATTTTTAATATGGAAAACATTTTGCAGAAAACAAAAATATGTACAATATTACAAGACTAACCATATCTAATTCAAAATTATGAAACCTATTATTATAGGACCCCAACAGTGGCTCCACTTGGGGATGGCATCTCCTTGTGAGATGTCAAGAACACTGTCGACTAGTGGCCTAATCCATTGGGCCGATCCCAAGCTTGCACCTTCTTTGTTATATAATCTCTGTGACTGAAAATCTTGAATTGAAATCTTAACCTTTTCTGCAAACTGAAATCTGACACATGCTGTACTGAAATCTGATCTGAAATAAACTTGCTGCTGAAAAACTGAATTTAATCAAACTGAAATCCTACCTACTTACTCTAATCAGTTGTCCAACTGCTGGTTAGGTAAAATGAAACAACCAATGCAACCATTCAAGTATGATATACATTGGTGGATTTTGCTGCATTAGCTTGTTTGTGATCAAAATTGAGATTCTAAAACCCAATAGAAATTTGTCAACAAATGAAAAGATAAGGAAATACTTGATTTCCTTTGTTGACTCTAAAAACTGTATAAAAGGATCTTCCAAAATATATCCACTATTGTTCAACTAATTTAAGCAACTGTACAATTGTTTTGGATGGCCTCCATGCCATGAAACTGAAATGTCATTTCCATCTTTATCACCCTGCAGATTTTCAGATAAACTTTGTGATGATATTTCTACTAATTGAAATGTTTGACTGATGAAAGATTTATCATTTTGATCCTGAATCTCATAGTTAGTTAATGGAGAAAAATTCTTATTGCATTCATTATCCAACACATCAGCTATTGGATCGTAAAAGACTTGGAAGGATGACTGCAAGTTATTGCTCATAGGTTTGAATGGAACTTCATAGATTTCTACAAGCTCCTAATCCTTTTCTTTAGAGATTTTATACCACATTTATGTTAAAAATTGAAATGATCCAAAACATAGTGGTATAGAACTTTCCTGTGTCATTTGATCAGGTGTTTCAATGAAATTTGATAACTGTAATTGTGAAACTGAAGAATCCTGATTAAGATTTTCATTGTCTTCTTTGTTGTCAATATCAATACCTAAAGACTGCTGATTTTTTATTGTTGTAAAGTTTTCTTTGATGAACTGAAATGAAGCTAAACAAAGAGGTAAATAACCTTCACTTATTTCCAAATTTTCTACACTTCCTTCCTCATTCTCATATTTGATATATATAGGCTGATCACTATATTTAATTTGCTGAAAGTAAATTTCTTCATCCTCCAAACTAGTTTCTGATTGCTTTGTAAAGCTAGCTTGAGTTCGAAGAACATAATTATCATCATACTGATCATACTTAGGCAAATCATTAAAAGAAGGAATGTCATCAAACATACACATTAAATCAGTAGATTCCTCTTCCACATATTGATCTGTAAATCCATTTTCTGATCTATGGTAGTTGGAATTAGCAAGAATTTGTTCATGGCTATCAACCTCTTCTTTTTGTGAAATAAATGTGTCATGGTGATCTTGCACAAAAAATTTATCTTGCATGGTGATCTTCTGTATCATTTCCTCGATTTTTCTACCAAATTGTCGAGTTTTACCCTTGCAATGTTGTTCTTCTCTACTTCTGGTTTCAACTTTTTCTTTTTAATCATTAGATGAACTTCTACACCTACTACAATGTTCTGCATCTTTTTAGGAGTTGTTGGGGTTTCTTTCTCTTAGCTGAAATTCTATTTCTAGATCAAATGCTTTTGGATAATGAAATAAAGATGAATCAGGAGGAGGTCTTATATTTGATGGCATTGAATAATAGATTTGATTAAATTTTTTAGAAAAATTTTGTATTGTTTCATTTTCCTATCTTTTCAACTGATTATATTCTTCTATGATCACAAAAAGATTGACTTTGATTATCCATCTATCAAGGAAAAATTTGACAAACTGTTGGAAATTTGAGATGCTTGCAATAGGTAGATTCTTGAACCAACTCTTTACTCTACTTTGCAAAGAAAGAGAAAGAACTCTGAATCCAACATCATCTTCATCAATCTCAAATAAGTCCAGATAATTCTCAAAGCCTTGAATATGTTTTTGGGAAGTGATACCATTCTCTCCTTCAAAATTGCGGAGATATTTTTAATAGTAATCAAAGAAATCATGGAGTATAGGAGGTAACATGAGGGGCTTATATCTATCAGGAACTTTACAAGGTACATGAATATGTACATGGATTGTAAGATTAGTCTTGATTGTTTGAGGCTTCTCAATCAGAAAATGATCATCATAAGGTTCAGAAGAAAGATGCTCAAATGGATGAGGAGAATATATATTTACAATCTTCAAAGGAAAATAATAAAAAATTAATCTAAGATCTTCTCTAAAATACAATATGCATTGAAAAACCTTCTTGATGAGAAAGAACATAACGTCTTGGATTGTAATCCAAGTTAAAAGCTTGATCTTTCCATATTGTTATTTCAGGCTCATAGAGGGGAATTGGGGTTAGGATTTGCGGGGCTCGGGGATTAATTACAACTATTTTTAATTAATTAATAAATAAAGTGGGGGTTTAAAATACAATGAGCGGGTTAATGGAGTTGGACCAAGGTTAAATGTGGCGGGGTTTTCTTTAACCACACCAAAGGTTGGTGGGTTAATGGGTTTATGTCGGGGAAATATAACTTTGAGGAGTTAATTAAATAATGTCGGGGGGATAAAAACTTAGGATAAGGGGTTTTTTATGGGTTTTCTGGGGTAAAATATGGAAATTAATAAGGGGGAAGGTGATTTTTTCAATGGGGAGTAGGTTTCACACTAGGGAAAAGGGGTTTTGAGATAGGGTGATGATCTTTGGAGGATAATTTGCTAGGGAAATGTGTGAAACCAAGGGGTAAGGATCAAAATGAATGGAAAAGTGTATTTTCATACGAAATGATGGGATAATGGGGAAATTAGTAAGCAAGTATGTGGGGTGAAATGAAATGAGGGGAAGTTAATCAAGTAGGCTTGTGAACATCTTTTCACTCTCATAAATTCTCTTGCACACTGCAACATAAGATTAAGCATGATAAATGTGCTTATGATTTAACAACCTTGTACATCTGCAACATTTCCTCTACCCAACCTTTACTTATCCTAACATTTTTTATTCATTTTATTAGGTGCACTTATGCTAGCAGACCCTTTCTTTCCTTTTCTTTTGACAAGAAAACTATCTAGTTCTAATCTTATAACTTCCAATGGCTCAGATTAAGCTTATAAGCACATTTTTATTTCTTTACTTAACTACTGATCTGACAATGTTAAATAGTTTGGCTAAATATTTATTCTCTATCTATAAACATGAAATTTAAAGCATGAATTAGTCAATATTAAGCTATTTAACTATCATGGGCTGTGGCATTTATGACAATTTGCACACAACCATTATTTTGCACATAAAAGTAAAAGCAGTGGCACTTGATTTTTCACACTTTCATGATCTGTTTTTGTTTAGGGTTCATATTTTTCACTTTTTTGTTCATTTATTTTTCTTTTTGTGCTTTGATTATTATTTTAGGACATACCCTCTTTACATTTTTTACTTTTTACTATGGAAAAAATTTTGTAGAAAGAAAAAGTATGTAAAATATTATAAGACTAACTATAGCCAATTCAAAATTATGAATCCTATTATTATAGGACCCTAATAGGATGAACACCCTTTTCCTCAAACTCGAAGGTAGTTTGTTTGAAGTCTACTGCTGACTTTGGTTGTGGAACCTGTGCCTGTAAGAATTCCATATGCATTCTTCCCTTTTCTGTTTCATAGGCTGAAATGAGCCTATGATGGATTGAGGAAGATTGCTTCCTAAATTGAGCAGAGATGTTGTCATGAATGGAAATTCCTCTGTTTAATCTCTTTATATCTCTGGAAAATATCCAGTTGCCTCTATTCTATATATGACTCTGGTGTGTGAGGTATTGTAGCTGGAATCTATTTAGTATTCGAGGATGATGGAGAATCAGTAGTACTGCGATCAAAATTAAAAGTTTGAAAGCCTTAGAGTACAATGGTACCCTGTGTTTCCTCCAGTGGTGGGAATTCTATCTTAGAGACTGTCTTAACCTTCTTCATATATATCTTGAACTCTTTGGCTAAGAATTATGTAACTGAAGGAGAGTCTTACTCTCTCGATCTCTTCTTGATCTTTTCTCTAGGTATAGGAGTCTCTGAAGTTGTTCTAGAAAGTACCTTCTCTTCAGCCTCCTACAATGTGTTTTCTACCCAAATGTGTTGGTTCATGTACTTCTCTATTTCTCACCTTTGGGTATGCACATAGGGAGTTGCCTTCTATTCCACTCTTAACTTAGAAATTACCCTAAAGGGGTCATAGGACCAAGTAAAACTAAGATAGAAATTCATTTGTTTTAGCAGGAGGTCTGCTTCCTCTCTTGCTACTCTATTGTTGTAGATGAAAGGTATTATTTGTGTATTAATTCAAAATTGATACTTCTTATTGGCTACCATGAAATGGATGTTGTCTGAGTGAATTATTTGATTGATGTACTCCAAGGAAAATATTCTCATTGAAAGGTACCTGGGTAACTTATATGGTGGTAGCTTTGAGCCATAAGCTATGATCTCTGTAAATGACCGGTATAGGTACCAATCTCTTGCCTTCACCTATTCACTGAGTTGTAATGATTTTTGAATATCCTCATTGATCCTTGGAATCCACTGGCCACTTAGCAAAAAAGTTGCTGGATACACAAACTGATCAATAAACTCTGTAAAACTAAATTCCTATGATTGTCTTCTGATCATGGAGGTCTAGAAGATAATGGACTGAGGCTCTCCTTACTGATCAAGCTTTTGTACTGCAAAGGGAAACCTATCTGTCTAAAATAAAATGAACATATACATAAGAATAGAAGAATATCAGAACATTCCTTCAGTTAGAAACTAAAGGAATTGTTCATGAATTACATTTTCCAAGAAGTGACCATAGTCAAAGGTGACTAATAGTCCTTCTTTTGTAGAAAGGGTGGATAGGAAGCCTAAAATAGGCTCATCTACCCATTCATCCAAATATTAACCAAGAAGTTAAGACAAGACAGATATAATATGTCTGGCTCTTTGAGGGAAAATAGAAGAGGGATAAGGGGATTCTTCTTTGGGAGTTTAGAATCTTCTAGCAGGAAGATTTCAAAAATCCCGGCTTTCTGGAGGAAGGTGATTTTTTGATAGATTTCTTTGAGAGATTCAAGGGAAAAGGGGTGAGGAATCACTTTAGGGGACCTGCAACATTTGGTTTATGCTCTCAGAAGTAATGGTGAAAAGAATTTCACCATTGGGGAAAATGATAGCCCTCTTACTTGAAAGGTAAGGGGCATGACACTTTAGAAGGAATTCGGGGAAGTAATAAGACTAGGGGAAAAGGAACAAGGGTAGTTTGGACTACCAGAGCCTAATTTCATATGATTGGTTAAGGTAATTGTCACAAAACCAACAATGTAATTTGACGAAGTTGAATTCACACTGTGTCTCGGCTATCTTATCGTCTTTGTCAACAGGAGGGATGTGGTCCAAATCCAGAGGGGGAGGGAGCATGATTCACCATAGTGGAAATTTTGGGGGCCAACATGGTAACATAATGAACATGGGAGAGAATGAGAGAGGGAATTTGCAGACGATCTCAGAAATTCTCAAGAAAACACTAGGTGGGAGTTCCTTTGTAAACAATTAGAGATAGGCAATTTGTCTGTGAATAGTTGCTGATGTGCACGAAACCGAGGGAAGGAGAAATGTATAGTAGGAAAAAGGAGAAAATGATGTGATCACGGGAGAAAATGGAGCTTTATAGTTCAGAGATGAAGAGGAACTGTTGGATCAACGATTGTGAGCTGCATTTACTCTTCAATGGAATGAAGGAAACGGGAGGAAACTACATGAGATGGGTGCAATGATCATCGACGTGACGGATTAGGATAGGTGGATGAAGGTGCGGGGCCATTGGTGGGAAGTGACGGGAGGAGGGATACGTGGCGTCAGTGGAATGGAGGTTGAGCAGGGACGTGGTGGGTGAATGTTGGTGGGAAGACGAGTTGCAGAGGGATGGTGGAAACCACTTGCAGAGGGGGGGGTAAGCTGTTTTTGGTATGAGAGGGGGGGTCCGAAATTATGAGGAGAGGACACGTAGCGGTGGGGAAACTGCTTTTCGCACCTCCCTCCCCTCACTATTAAAGAGAATCACTGTGGTGGGGTCCAAAAAGACTTAAGGACCATCATAAAAAAATAGGAGGTGATCAGTGAAAGTGTGATGTGTGCGGAGTTTAGCGCCAGCAGTCCTACAACATATTTTAGACAAATAAATTTTACACCAAAGTACAAACTTTGGAAAAAGGAATAAATTCACCAATTACATTATAAATCAATCTTTTTCCTACACTAATGTAACTTTAAACCAATGAGGGTGCATTTAAATGTGCAAAACCTATTTATTTTGTCATTCTTAAATGATTAAGAATATTTATTTCAAACAACTAAACTAATCTAACAATTGCATTAATCCATATTTAGCTGTTGGATTAACTTATTGGCCTATTCTACCTATCTAATCGCAGCCAAGATTACACTATTTGGCTAAGTTATTTACTCTAATCTAATTAACATAAATTGAAACTTTCTTGAACATGATTAAACTATATGTTTCAAGCACAAAGGTATTGTGGCATTTAGACAAGCTGCACACAATTTCATGAATTTATTCTTTGCAAAACCAACCGACTATCAGTGGCTTTGCAACTGGCATCACTTTCACATTTATTCATTTTTTGTTTTGTGGGGTTCTTTTATCATTTCATTTCATTGTCCTTTTTCTATTTTTCTATTTATACCTTCTTTTCCTTTTTTATTTTCATTTTTCTATCTTTTTTGGAAATCATTTGCAGTAAGAAATATTATTTACAATCTGAAATACTGAAAGAAATTATTCAATCATCATTTGATACTATAATTTATAGGACCCTAACAGTGGCTCCAGCTGGGGATGGAACTTCATAGTGAAGTGCCAAGAACAGTAAACTAGTAGCCTTGAATCTTTATCTTCGGTGTTTGATTGCATCTGATTTTTTTTGTTTGCCATAGTTATGGTAGAAAATGAATAAAAGCTTATAGCCTTCTCCACGAGATTCAACTTTCAGACATAAAGTACCCACTCATGATAGTACAAAGTAAATGGTATCTATAATGGGTGTGATAAAAACTATTGTTTAGTCCTAAAAAAATAATATTCTAGCATCCTGCCATTGACAGGTCCTCCAGGTAACTCTGTTCCATCCGTGTTCTTTAGAAAAAATGCACTACATTGTTACCTCTGTAAGCATAAATAATGTAAGGTCCCATCCACAGATTGTCAAACTTACCATGCTTTCCTTTCTCTTCTCTTCTAGAATCCCATTTCAGAGCATGATTGCTGATCTGAAAATCATCAGCCTTAGTTCTTTTGTCAAATGTATTCTTGATGCTTTCTTGGATCGAGTTTTGTTATGAAATTCCGCTCTCGACTCTTGCAAATGAATTTTCTGGTTTATTCTCCTCTATAAATAATTTGGTTCAACCTCCAATTCTTGCAACATTTTGAAAATAGGAATTCCCAACGAGGTTGGAAAAACAACATCTATTCCATAAATTAGCTGGTATGGAGACATGCCTATTGAATTTTTGATAGTAAGTTCGTCTGCCCACAATGTATTAACCAGATTGTTGTGCCATGATTTCTTATTGTCCTGCAACAACTTTTTAATAATATTAACTAAGATTTTATTGGAAGATTCTACTAGTCCATTTCCCTGAGGGTAATAGGTTATAGAATATGTTGGCATTATGATACAGATTTGGCACTATGACACAGGTGTTGTCCTTGATGCAAACTCACACAGATGATAGATCACAGTTCAGACTCATAGAATGAAGAAAGAGAGGTATATGCAAGTTCCCCATTGATAAAGTTGTGTGTACACGTGGGTTCGCAGATCAAAAGGCGCGTATAGCATACACACACACTTTCACAGAAGGAAAGACGTGTACATGTTGGAAATCTTAGTTTTGGTTTGTGGTATTTGGTCCATGTTATTTTGATCCATGGTATTGGTCCAAGGTATCTTGTCTGAAGTGTTGAACCCAGGTATTTGGTCCAAGGTATTGATTGTAAGTGGTTTTGGACCATGGTATTGAGTAAGGCCTAAGACTATAAAAGGAGGAGAAGATCATTAGGCAAAGGCACTCAAACATTGAATATCTAAAGAAGAGAAAGATCTAGAATACAGGTTATTAAGTTATGGTGCATAGCTGGATCTGAATCAAGGATGAACCTTAGCGCTTGATGAAAGATAAGATCTAATAATTGGTCAAGATCTTAAGGCTTGATCTTTCATCTGAATAACTAGTGCATGTTGTAATACGTAAATATGATGATCTGGGTATAACCGAGGTCTGGAATTGTTGTAAAGTTTAAATCATCATTTATAGATCTGTACACAGGTTCACTTTAGCAAAGGCGCATATACACGCTGGTTCTGCATATCAAAATAGCGTATACGTAGGTTCACCTTGAGAAAACAATGTATGTACGCAGGTTCGACACAGTGAAGTAGCGAATACCTCATAAAATATGCTTTAGCTACTTCTGTTTGCTGTTGTAGTGTTCTAGGTTCTGGCTTGGGTTCTGGTTACTATTACTGTATTCTAGTTACAACATTCTAAGAAGTGATTAATTGATTCAGGTTTGGTTGGTGCAAAGGAGATTGGTTGATGTAGATATATTTGATGTTTGATTGATGTTATTGATGGATCAAGTCTGAAAATTTATGAAACATGGTCCCTAGAAGAAAAGAGAAGGTTGTAGCCTTCTATAGGCTAGCACCTACGTACTAGTAAACACATCAGCTAGTACAAGAGCTAGGGGTTGTAGCTCCCTTCTAGGAGAAGTTGGAGAATGAGAGAAGGTTGTAGCCTTCTACAGGTAGAGGCCTACGTACTGGTATAAGACTGCACCAATACAAAAATTGTAAAAATAATTTTCTTATTAGAAGAAGATAGAGACAATTGCAAAAGGTGGTTTTCACCCACATTAGGTTTCCACCTTATATCTTTTGTTGATGTGTGTGATTTTCTGTTCTGTTTTTACTGCACCTGGTTACTCTTTATATGGTTTTGATGCACAGATTAAGGATCAACATATGATGAATTAACTATGTTATAAGTTTGCAGGGTATATGCTAGTTGCCTTAAGTACAGTTGCGTATACACACAAGTTTCTTTAACTGAAGTAGCATATATAAATCTGGTTATGAAAATGAAATATTATTGACTTGCTAATACTAATTCACCCCCCCCTCTCAGTATTGTTTCCAACAATTGGTATCAGAGCAGGTCCTTCAGAAGAAGCTTGATCACTTGAAGGAAGATCTATCATCATGAGTAACTACGAAAGAGAGGGATCCATTAGACCACCAATCTTTGATGGGAGAAACTTCGTTTATTGGAAGGTAAGAACCACAACCTATCTTCAATCTCTTGGAACAGATGTCTGGGAAATCGTGGAAGGAGGATATACATTTCCATCTGCAATTCCTACAGATATGGTAGGTAAAAAGCAATATGAAACCAATGCCAAGGCTCTCAATACATTATTGGGGAGTATGTCATAATCAGAATTTGTCAAAGTTATGTAGCTCAAAACCACTAAAGAAATATGGGACAAGATCGTTCTAAGCTATGAAGGAGACAATCAGGTAAAATGTGCAAAACTGCAATCTCTCAGAATTCAATATGAAACTCTCAAAATGCACAATGATGAAAGTATAGATAATTAATTCTTACATATAGATGAGATTGTTAATTGCATGAAGAACTTGGGTGAAGAGATAAAAGAAGTTACTTTAGTTGAAAAGGTTTTAAGATCCTTGTCTACTAAATTTGAATCAAAAGTTTTTGCCATAGAAGAAAAGCAGGGTCTTCAGAGTATCACTATGACACAGCTGCATGGAATCTTAACTGCTTTCGAAATGAGAAAAGGAGGTCCATCAGACATGAGGGAATCCGCATTCAAAGCTTCAAGAAGAGAAGAACTCATTGAATCAGGACATATTTTAGAAGAAGAGGAAGAAGCAAACTTTGTAAAAAACCTTCATTGGGGTTCTGGAAGATTAAGAGGTAAACTACCTTTCAAATGTTTTGCTTGTGGAAGAGTCGGTCACTACGCTACCAAATGTCCTCATAAAGATAAGATTGATAAAGGTAAGGAATCAGAAAAATGGAATAGAAAACAAAGTGTAAGTAAGAAGAGCTACTATATGCATGAAGATAGTGATGGTTTATCAAATAGTGATGAAGATAATAATGACTATAGGCTTCTAATGGCTTTTGAAGATGATGATTTCTTGGATGCTTTAGATGAAGATAATATTTATGAAGAAATCTCTAAACTCAAAATCTGTTTAGAAGAAAAGAATATGATTATAGATACTTTGACATTCTAACTTACTGAAAGAGAAAAACACAATGAAAAGCTAGAATGTGAAATTGTGGGTCTAAGGAAAGATATTGAGAAAATAAAAGCTCTCAATCTCGGATTTGCTAAAATATTAGAAACTTTGGATGAAATTATCAAAGTGCAGCGTTCTCCTCTGATAAAGACAGGTCTTGGATATACTGAAGAAGCATCTCTAGCACAAAAATTGTCAACCTCCACTAAAAGCTATCTTGATGCAGCAAAGAGCAATGAACAGTTTGACAATCATCAACAAAAGCATAACGTAGTTCACCAAGTAAATCAGGTTCAATCTACTTCAAGGACGAATAGAAGTTACAACCAACCTTAGGTAAATCATTCTCAATTTGCTTCAAGAATGAATGTCAATGGAAACTACAATCACCAGGTCAGTAGATTCGATAATCGCAGGAACTTCTTTAATGGCCAATGTTTTTCATGTCATAACATTAGACAAAAAGCTACTCAATGTGTTGCCTACAAGACCATCATGACTAGAGAATCACGA
Source organism: Pinus tabuliformis (assembly GCA_031772625.1). Taxonomy (NCBI): domain Eukaryota; kingdom Viridiplantae; phylum Streptophyta; class Pinopsida; order Pinales; family Pinaceae; genus Pinus; species Pinus tabuliformis. The sequence goes on along the minus strand of CM062820.1, from coordinate 786,236,836 downwards.
AATCAAAGGAATGTGACAGGGATCATGAAAAGGAACTACAATAACTTTTCGCTTCTTGAAAATGAAATAGAATGCTCTATTTGTAACAACTTCGGTCATGAAGATTCTGAATGCAGGAGTAAATTTCGGGAAACATATTAGAAGGATCAAACTTCATTGAGTCCCAAAATATGGAGAAAGAAAGAACCACAAACAGAAATATGTGGTATAGCCTTGTATGTAGAAGGACAATAAAATCAGTGGTACATTGAGAGTGGATGCTCGAAACACATGACAGGTGATAAAGAAAAACTTCAGTGATACAATGCCTTAGAAAAAGAAAAGAAGGTCTCATTTGGAAATGACACTCCTGCTGTCATAAAAGGTAAATGTTCTATTCTCTTAAAAGAAAAGGTTAAAGTTGGGCATGTTAGGTATGTTGATGGTCTAAAGCATAACCTATTGAGTGTTAGTCAAATGTGTGATTAAGGAAATGAAGTAGTATTTCGATCAAATGGATGTGTTGTTCGTGAGCTTGATACAGGAGAAAACATGATCAAAGGCATAAGAACTCCAAACAACTTATACATACTCAAGGGAGGACAACAATAGTGCTATCTAAGCAAAAATGATGAACACTAGCTATGGCATAGAAGATTGGGGCATTTAAGCTTCCCACAAATAAGGAAAGCATGCAAATTCTAGGTTGTTCATGATCTTCTTGATATCAGCATTCCAGAAAATACAATATGAAAATCATGTTAATTTCGTAAGCAAACTAGAGCACATTTCCCTGAGAAGGAAGGATCAGCTAGTAAGACTTTGAACTTGTTCATACTGATTTATGTGGTCCATCAAGGAAAAATTCACCTCGTGGGGAAGAATACTTTATATTGTTCATTGACGATTTTTCCAGAATGTGTTGGATAGGACTTCTAAAGCATGAAGATGAAGCATTTGAAAAGTTCAAAGCCTTCAAAGCTTTGGTTGAAAATGAATCAGATTGCAAAATCAAATGCATTAGATCTGATCGAGGAGGGGAATTTACCTCGAATGATTTCTTTGACTTTTGTGGAGTACATGGAATAAAAAGAGAATTCTCCACCGCAAGGACTCCTCAGCAAAATGGAGTGGTATAAAAGATGAATAGAACTGTTCAACAAATGGCCGATGCCATGCTAGATGAGTTTGGAACTCTTGCAACCTTCTGGGGTGAAGCTGCATTCGTTGCTGCCACTATCCTCAATAAAGCAAACATTCGGGTAAACAACAATCAAACTCCACATGAACTTTGGTATGGTAAGGCTCCTACTATAAAATACTTCAAAGTTTTTGGAAGCAAATGTTACATCAAAAGCACTGATGAAAAACTTGGCAAGTTTGAACCTAGAGCAGATGAAGGCATTCTCCTTGGTTACTCTTCCCGAAGTAAAGGATATAAGCATTATAATAAAAGACTTGGGAAAATTATTGAAAGTATTGATGTTGTGGTTGATGAAGCAAGCATAAATCCAAAGCAGGTAAAAACCAAAGAGTGTGAAGAAGATGAGGATTATCCTTCCACATCAAATCAAACTAATTCTGAAGAAGAAGAAACCAATGAAGCACTAGAAGAGCAGATAACAGCAGAAGAAAATACCCTATCTAGGTATGTTGAGAAAAATCATCCAAAGACTCAAAATTTGGGACAGAAAGAGGTAGGTGTGCGGAGAAGAAGAACTATTACAGAAGCTTCAAGCTATCTAGCATTTCTTTCCTCCATCGAACCTGAAAATGTAAATGAAGCATGAATGTTGGGCCAAGGCCATGAATGAAGAACTTGAGTAAGTAGAAAAGAATAATACTTGGGAATTAGTTCCTAGACCTCATGATAAGAATATCATAGGAACTAAATGGATATTTAAAAACAAGCTGAATGAAAATGGTGAAGTTATCAGAAACACGACCAGACTTGTTTGTAAAGGATATGGTCAACAAGAAGGTATATATTTTGAAGAAACTTTTGCACCTGTTGCTAGACTTGAAGCCATAAGAATGTTCCTTGCTCTTTCTAGCTTTAAAAAATTCAAAGTATTCCAAATGGATGTAAAATCTGCCTTTCTTAATGGAGACTTGGAAGAAGAAGTATATATTGAACAACCAGATGGTTTCATCCTTGGAAATGATCCAAAACTTGTATGCAAACTTAGAAAGGCTCTCTATGGTCTAAAACAAGCTCCAAGGGCCTGGTATTACCATCTTGAAAAATACGTCCATCAACAAGGTTTTTCAAAAGGATCATCTGATAGCAATCTATATACAAAGATTAATAATCATAAATTGCTAATACTTGTAGTGTATGTTGATGATATCATTTTTGGTAGAAATGAAGAAGCCATGAGTCAAAACTTTGCTTTGGTAATGTAGCGAGAATTTGAAATGTCCCTGCTTGGTGAGCTCACATATTTTCTCGACCTAAAAGTTCAACAAAATAAAGATGGTATTTTTCTATCACAAACTAAGTATCTCAAGCAGATCTTGAAAAAATATAGCATGGAAGATTCTAAACCAGTATGTACCCCCATGGTAATAGGATGCAGTCTTAGCTCAAATGATGAATCAACAACAGTACATCAACCAACCTATAGATCCATGATTGGCAGTTTTCTTTATCTAACAGGTACTTGACCAGACATCATGAATGCAGTGGGAATAGTTGGAATATTCCAAGCAAATCCAAAGGAATCACACCTTCAGGTAGTCAAAAGGATCTTCAAATATCTTCAAGGAACTCAGAATTTTGGTTTATGGCATCCTAGGGATACAGATCTTACACTTCATGCATATACAGATGCAGATTGGGCAGGAAGCATGGATGACAGAAAAAGCACTAGTGGTGGTGCATTCTATATGGGTTCCAGATTAGTGTCTTGGTTAAGCAAGAAACAAAGCTCAATTGCATTATCTATAGCTGAAGCATAATATGTGGCTGTTGCATTTTGCTGCACACAACTCCTTTGGATGATGCAAACATTGCAAGACATTCAGATCACATGTACTCCACCCATATCCATTCTATGTGATAATACAAGACTACAAGTGCAATAAGTATTTCAAAGAATCCAGTCATGCATTCCAAGACCAAGCACATACCCATCAATTATCATTTTCTACATGAACAAGTGCTTGAACAAAAGGTCAAATTGGAGTATGTTCCCTCCAAAGAACAGGTTGCTGATATATTCACCAAACCACTACCCAGAGAAACATTTAAATATATCAGACAGAAGCTGGGAGTAGTTGATGCATCATCTTGTTGTTGAAACTGATCTGTTTCAGAGAAAAATGGTTGTACACGAGTTTCATGAAGCGTATCCGCGTATATACACCATTTGTTTTGGATATAGTTGCGTATATGTTGGTTTGAAGTAAAACAGTGGATGAAAGGAGTTTGATATGGGTCTGATAGTGATCATTTAGCACAGGTTCAAGGGGAGCATATACGTATAATAATGCATTGTTGGAATTTTCTTAGAATATCTTGGTACAAATTCACAGTTGTTTCTTATTCAAGTGGAACAAGTTCAAGGGGAGATCATGGTTGCTGATCTGGATGGTGATTGACAGATGTTGCTGATGATAGTTGTTGATAACTATAATAGTCTTGTCTCTATGTCATGTATATCTTTTAATGTCAAGGTCATGAAATGGCCTATTTTGTTTCCCTACTATGCATGGGATGGATGATGTAATGTTCTTGTTTTGACATGTATAAACATTTGGTATATACCCACTTGGTTGGGTGGATGAGTCAAACTTGGTATATCCCCACTTGGTTGGGAGATGGATGTATGTATGAGTCATTGGTGATAGGAAGGTCTTTTATGATGTATAGAGTCATCTTTTTGCAGACCTTGCTTATATTCAGGGGGAGCATGGACAACACACTTCAACATATCAGAGATTCATCATGTACTCAGGTGGAGCATAACCCTTTGCCCTTGATGAAAAAGGGGGAGAGTGACTTGGAGTTTCCATCAAGTCCAAAGGGGGAGATTGTTGGCATTATGATACAAATTTAGCACTATGACACAGGTGTTGTCCTTGATGGAAACTCACACAGATGACAGATCACAGTTCAGGCTCACAGAATGAAGAAAGACAGGTATACGCAGGTTCCCCACTGATAAATCCGCATGTACACGCGAGTTCGTAGACCAAAAGGCACGTATAGCATACACACACACTTTCACGAAAGGAAAGGCGTGTACTTGTTGGAAATCTTAGTTTTGGTCTGTGGTATTTGGTCCATGGTATTGGTCCAAGGTATCTTGTCCGAAGTGTTGACCCCAGGTATTTGGTCCAAGGTATTGATTCTAAGTGGTTTTGGACCATGGTATTGAGTAAGGCCTAAGACTATAAAAGGAGGAGAAGATCACTAGGAAAAGGCACTCAAGCATTGAATATCCAATGAAGAGCAAGATCTAGAATAAAGGTTATTGGGTTTGTTGTTGGGAAAAGTATCCAATTCGGAATGCCCCTATCCCACTCTAAGAGGCGATAGTGCCTTAGCAACAAACAGGTAAACTTATTCGAGTATTCTTCTTTATGAAATGCAAGTGAGGAAGAAGGATCTAACTAACCTGTATCTTCCACTAGTTTGTCGACCCAAATCACTCCTCTCTTCAGTAGCTCCCAGCTTCTTGCTCCTTCACCGGCCCAGCTTCACCGAATTCCTGCAAGATCACAAGAGAGAGAAACTACACAAAGATACAGATATACATTCATAAAAAGCTCAAGATCAGATTAAGCTAAACATGTAAGCATAACAAAACATCATTGGTACACAACATGTAGGAGAAACTCAAATAGTTTATTGATGAAATAAGAAAGTCCAAGAGGAGATACAACCAAGTGAGTTCCGATCCAACATCTACCTCCTAGCAAAGGAATCCCTTCCTCTCCTCCAACAAAGCATAAATCACCCAAAGTGCTAATCTCAATCTCAAACCAACAGCAATTCTCTGAAAAGTACAAAATTCCAGCCTCCTGAACCTCTGGGTGAGAGATCCATATATAGATGTGAGCAGAGAGGATGAGTCAGCTCATATTTTGACTTGTGGCTTCTCTCTGTCAGTTCTTACTTCCACTTGGAGGTTGAGAACCTCTTACTCATCACTAGTCGAATTCATTGAGGCAAGTGTCATTGGAGAAGATTCTGGAAGCTTCCAGGGTCTTTCCACCTTGTTGAATGAGCTTGCCATTTGTCATTTCCCGCTCAGCGCACCCTGGTAGTGCTTCTACCTGCGTTGCAGTGCACCTAGCCAGTGTAATCTCTGCATTTCAGCACAGACAGCTAGTGGAGCCTTTGAATTGATCCTGAATTGACCGTTTATGAGTGGTTTTTGGTGGAGAACTTCTGGGAGAAGCTGTCATTGGTTGACCTTGTTCCTCTAGGGGTAGGAACAACTCATTTAGGGACTTTGGATCCCTTGGATTATGGACATTTCATGCTCAATGCTGTAAGGCACAAAAATGTCTATAACAGTTGCCCCCTAAAGTATGAGGTTGTTTATCGGGTGAAATGCTTTATTAGGAGGATCCGAAGTTCATTCAATGCTGGGAGGAGACCTGTAATAAGATACAATACAATACATTATTTTTCATACCGTTTTCATGATCTAGCTGAGGCGGGCATTCCCATGCTCAGCTCTATAAATTCATTTTTGTGTACATAGGACAGACAATTGTCTGATGATAGACTGATGATCCTGCTGAAATCATCATCCTTTGGTAGGATGATTGTCTATGCTGTAATGCTGTACATGTCAATGTCTTTATTTTTCCTCAATATATATCGCAGCCCGGATGGATGAAACTAGATCCGAGGTCTTCAAACTCTTTTGATCTTCACTCTAAGTACAAGTCGATCCATGTGAGAGATGTTCTGAAGTCGAACATGGAAAGACATCGCTTGATTACCGGTCAATGAGGTAAACCGTTAACAAGCGTGAGAGGAATCACCAATAATGATAATGACCCTCAAGGTACCGCAGTACAATTCACGTGGTGTGAATAAAGGACTTGGCGTCGAACACCACGCAAAATCTTTCGGTCGAAGGTCATTGATGTATACCTGTCGCCGGAAGTGAGAAACTTTCCATTGAGGCATGCAAGCTTCAAAGTACTGAAGGGGGTGTTCCTAGATCAACTTCTTGGATAATGAGTTGATTTCGACAAGAAGCGATCCGTCAAAGGAGGGCCTTAATGTATCCCACATCAGTGACACTGAACGAAGCAAATGATTTTGATGGAGGTGAAAACAATCTGATGATATATGGTTCAAGGTGGCGGTCATGAAAAGAATGAAGGATAATGTATGGTAGTGGATGGGACATGGTTGACTTCTTTGGATGACTTCTCTTGAACATATCGGCGACACTTGTGTGATGGATTGGTAGCATTTACCCCAAAGGTGGATGGTATGACGAGACCATGGTGATGTGATGGGTGAATGAAACAACCCAACCCGACTCAGGCACGGAGTGGAAGTGTCATGTTCAAGAGCGACTTGCTACCAATAAAGTTCTTTGAGTTTCTTCCCAATTTTTCCCCAGTCATTGCTGACCAGTACCTCTTTATTTTTGTCAAGCTTGAGGAGGATAACATATGCTTGTTCTATAATTTTCCCTTCGGGCAAACCCATCGCTATGTTTTAACGAGCCTAGCGATAGTGAAACTCGTTCTCGTCTAAAGACAAGTTTGTCGCTATTTAATGTTTTTAACGAGTCTAACGACAAAGATAACTCGGTCCTTTTCATTTTTAGAGAGTCTAAAAAGGTACGTAAAGTCAACTCTGAAAGTCCTTTTTCGTCATCTAATCCCTTAAGTCCGAAAAAGTATAAAACAATACAGAAGGGATGAATTTTCGATAGTTTTTACGAGCCGAACAAAACAAGCGCTCGATCGTTTTGTGCAATAATCCCTCAGGTCCAAAAAGATTAAAATCTAGAGGAGGGATAGCACTTCCGGTCGCTTTAACGAGCTGGAAGGCCAAAACTCGGCAATCTTTTCATATTTTACGAGTCAGATGAAAAGAGCTTAAAGAAGACTCGTCTTTTGAGGAATGAGTGATAAAACGGGTTAGTAGCTGATTCCAGGTAAGGGTTGGAATTTTCCAAGCACGGCAGTGTCACAAGGATGGCTAGTGAAATCACTCTTCGCAGCTGTTCCTCAAAATGGGTAAACAATCATATGGAGGTGAACGATCGGCTAATGGAAAAGTGGAGGTGACGGTGCAAACACGACCAAGGCTTTAATGGCTGATAATGTTACATTCACGGTGGTTATTTACCGGAAGATAGTTCATTTTTTAACGAGCTTAAACGCGGAAAAACATTGCTCAGTCTTATGTTTATTTTTTAACGAGCATGAACTATGTGCTAAAACTGCTCGATGTGGGTTTATTTTTTAACGAGCTTGAACCCTGCGGTAACACTGCTCATGGCGGGTTTATTTTTTAACGATCTTGAATCCTACAATAACACTACTCGTGATAAGTTTGCATGCCCCCAACATAATAACGCAAATCAAGGTGCATGCCCCCCAAGCTTCATTGCATTCAACTTGGTGGTTGGAATGAAGGTTTACCTTTGAGATTTGGAAAGGGGATTGTTTCATTTTTTAATGAGGTTGACACAGTAAAAGAACTATCCTCGAAGCCCACTGTATTTACAGTATTTGATAGAAAATAAAAAACTGAAGGATGATAAAGGTCATCTTGAGTATCTTCTCCACAATCTGGGAGAAGGGAACGATGGTGGGAATCATTCCATGGAGCCCCGTCAATTACCATTGATTGAATGATTCCTCCGTTTGTAGAATGTACAAGTGACGAAGGATTTGAAGAGGTGCCATTTTCCTTAGACCTATCTTTCCAAACACTCGAGGAGTGTTGATTTCGGTTTGCCCCCCAGGCTAAGAAAATTGATTGCTACAATATTTCTATTAGGGCGATGATCCATGCTGACAAAATGTTTAGGAATCTTCCGAATCCATTAGATATAGAAGATTTCATATTGTAGGTTTCCACTGTGGCCACTTTCGCCAGATTACTTGGAGGCGGTAGGGAAAAAGTACCCATTAAGGCAGGGTCTTTTAGGAGGCCTAGTCCAATATTTTGAAGCGAATGATCGCTTCCATGGATCATTGGAATGCTTCTCGTAACTTGTGAACTGTTGGGGAGAAATTTTTGTTGGTCGATGATTGTAATTCTTCCTTGAAAGGGAAATGCAATCTGCCTGAAGTAGGTCGACACAACTGCGGCCATGGCATATATCCAGGGCCTTCCCAGTAGGATGTTGTAATCGAGGTTTCCGTTGATTACTTCAACATCAATTTCTACTGTTTTTCCCCCTACTTCAACTTTCAAGTTACTTAAAATCCCGTATGGAGTGTATGATTGTCCATCAAATGCGTTTATCATTGTCGAAGATCACGACAAGGGTGGTGAGCCTAAATTTTTCCAGCAACTCATCGACATAATACATGTGGATGCCCCCTCATCAATAATTGTTCGATGAACAGTTTTGTTGAGGGCATTCACTTGAATAAGGAAAGCTAGTTGAGCTGGTAATTGAGGGTCATATCCTTTATGATCAAAGGCCACAAGATTGGAATCCATTGGGCCAATCCCACCTATTGCTGATAATAAAGCTTGCTTTTGGGAGGAGCAATTCTGTGGTACCTCAAGTGTCGACATAGCGGATGGCGATTGGGCCAAGTCCTTTACTATATTATAATTCTGTGCTACTTTTGCACTAGGATTAAATGTCGATTTGTGTACTACTCCCTTTGGCGACTTTATCATTGGTTCAGGAATGATGGGTGGCACAACTTCGGTCAAAGTTGTCATCGAACTACTAGGTTGTTCATTAGCCTTGTTATTCGACAGCTGTGGATTCCCATAATCTTTATTCCTTGTCAAAGCATCATTTTGCTGCTTTGAGATAGACAACATAAGCACTTGGGATCGGGAAGCATTTTGATTAGCAACCAGTTTGGTTCCCGGGTTTGGAAACGAATCAGTTAATACTGCTGTGTTTTTTGAACTCTTAAAGAGTTTGTTAACTTCAGCGTTATGTGGACAATCTCTCGTCCAATGATCCTCATCGCATATATGACACCCCGCAGGGGGTTTCCTTTTCCCAGAAGGGTTTGTAGAAGCTTTATCATGCTTCGTTTTTCTCCCTTTCTTTCCCTTCTTGCCCCCTGGTTGCTTCAGTTTTTTGCCCTTGTCGGTCGACATGGCATTTACTACCGAGGCAAGAAGTTCGTCTTTTGCATTTTGATCTGAAATCTTACGGGCTTTCTTGGACGTAGCCTTTGTCGATTTCGCATTTGTCGTGCCAATCACGCCATTGCCGGCGTGAGAGTCATTGTTTGATTTAGGAGGAGGAGGAATTGAGAATTCCGGTCTAGGGGCGTCAGGTATTTTGTCGTAGAGTGTGCCAGACTGAGTATAGACCAAGTCCAGATATTGTGCACGAGCGATGACTTGCTCTTCCGTTACGACTCCCCCCTTTGCCACATCTTTCGTTATGGTAGGAAGTAACGACTTGATAAACCATTCAGCTAATAGCTGATCAGGAACGTACGTTTTTACCATCCTACGACGATGTCGCCACTCATGTATATGATCAGATATGTGAGTGGCTGTTGTCTGTTTGAAGTTGGTTAGGATTTCCGTTCCCGTTTCATACCTTATCGGTAATTGAAAATGGGTTAAGGAAGTCATGGCTAAGGTGCTGAAATTGTCGAACGAAGCTCTAGGCAATTCAATATACCATTTTGCCGCTGGACCCGTTAACGTCCTCTGAAAAAGGCGAAGCCTTATCGAATCATCGTTTAGGGTGTTTGATGAACACCATAGATGAAATGTCATCACGTGATTCGACGGGTCTTCACCTAGATTTCCATTAAATTTAGGAATATCTGATGGAGGTTTGTGAGGAATCGCAGGCCACCAAGGGGCATAAGCAATTGGATCATTCATCAGCCGGTTTAGATCTGGTAATTCTAGAGTTGCTACAAAGGGCAACTGTTGATTCAGGTTAGGCAAAGCATACCCAGGATAAGATGGAATCGCCTGAGCAGTGGGTCTTTGCATACCAACATAATGTATTTGATGCTAGCAACTTTGACAAGGTTGATGGGCATAACCATTATAATATGGTTGTTGGTAATCGCTTTGTAAATGCGATTGCCCATTACTTACAAAGACTTGTTGCTCAGGTCCTCGATATGATTGCTGGAATGGGGGTTGTTGAGTTTGAACCAGCTCTGGTTGTTGGACCATTTGCTGTTGTCCAATACTGGATGATTGACCAAGATGAGGAGTCATAGTACTTGTTTGAGCCTGAGTCGCTCTAGATAAGGAGGCATTAACCGGAGGTTGTGATTGAGTTGTCGAGACAAGGGGCTATTGTATGGCAACCTGAGAAACTTGGGGTTGACATGCAACAGGTAGCGCTTGTACTTGCGATGCAATCACCATACCAGGTATAGTGACAACATTCGACACAGGGTGGACTGGTTGCATTGAATATGCAACCCTTGGTTGCTGAGGCAGTATTGGTACCCATCCGCTGGATGTAATTCCAGTTTGACCTGAACTTTGTTGTAAACTCCCATATGGTTGTTCTCTGGGGGGGAACAATGAAAAGGCATACTGCCCTCCATATGGTGGCAATCCAGTACTTAAAGGGTAGATTGGCCTTTGAAGACACATTGGATCAATTTGTTGAGTTTCAACATAAGAAATACCAAATGATAATCCGGATGAAGAAATAGGAACTAACCATGTCGTCGAAACAGTTTCTGATTGGACTCCAGCTTGTTGTTGACAATTTGCCGGGACAGATGGTATACCAGCGAACATCGTTGGAGTAGCAGCAGGAGGCTCTACCGCTGCTGCATCGGATGACACAGTCCTGGATGTCGACGGTTGTTCAGACATATTTAGTCTATCCAAAATATTTCCTAGCGATTCTACAAGAACTTGCGATTAAGGGAGACCAACTTCGAAGATCAACGAGGGAAAGGTGATGATTATTCCGTTTAAAATAAATTTTAACGACGCTTAGACACAACTTGCTTTTTCAATTTTAAAGAGTCGAGAAAAAGCAAAAAATGACTCTAGTCTCCTTCGATGTTTTAACGAGCCTGAAGTGACAAATGCTCGGATGGAATTTTTCCGTTATAGAGTCTGAAAAAGGCCAAAAGGAACTGCTCTAGAGTTCTAGGTAGAGGGTGTGCCAAACTTCTCGCAAAACCGCAGAATACTTTTTAAGGTACGGGCGGTCAATCTTCCCGAATGTTGTGTTCAGTGCATTGCGATCAGTAGGGCGGCCGACACGGCTTCCTAAGGATAAAGGTTTTATGCCTATAGGGGTCTCCCAATATATACTCGATGGTACGTGGGAGCACAATCCGTACTGGCGCTATCATCCCTCAGGAGGAATCACCCAACCATCAGCGAGATCGACAGTCACCAGGTTTTACGACGTCGGAACACGTCTCTAGCCTAGACCTCTATGTTGTGCGTTAAGTTACAAAGCGTTGTTAAGTTCATTCAATTTATTCTAGTTTGATCTTTCTTAGAAGTTTGCCTTTTTGGATCACCACGAGATGTATGATACAATTCCTAAATGCAGTCTAAAGATGTTAAGCAAGCTTTATATCTTTTCAACAATGAAAATCCTAGCTACAAGGGGAAAAGGAAGATACAAACTTTTCTCAAAGAGCATAGAGCACACTGTAATGCACTTTTCCCTAAATCAAAGCATGCAAACTATCAAAATTCAAATGCACAAATGCATGTATTTGTTTTCGCTTTCTTAATATTGATGCCTAAAAAGAAAGCTGTTGTACAAATTTGAATTCGATTTCAAGTGAAAACATAAACAAGTTCCTTTTTCAAAATCAAGAAGACGATTATGACACCTTATGATTTACTTGTTTCGACACTAGAAATGCATAAATTCAAACCAAACGACAAAAGTAAAAGCTCAATCAACTGTGAATAGCAAACAAACTCACTCCTAAGATCAAAATGACACTTACGACAGGTCTAGATCTAAGGGCGACAATATGACTAGTTTACTTTTGTAATGGGAAACTGCAAATGATGTAACAAATACACAAAGAACAAATATAGTTTCTTTATACAACTGAGGTGGAATTGAGGCAAAGAAAAGGGGTTCAGATAGGTACACTGACTGATAACAAGCTGCAAAAAACAAAGATAAAACTGAGCAAAAGGAAGCAGGGAACCACAGCTGCACAAGGCAAAGACTGATCAGCGCACCCTCAGCACAGAGGTTTTGACATTCAGCGCAGGTAGCCTTCACAAGACCTGCGTTGAAATGCAGAACCTCTTCACAGAGTCTGCGCTGAAGCAGAAATGAGAGTTGTTTCTGGGTTCTGGGTTACGGTTTGCAGTTAAATCAACAGTTTTTGGCCGGATCAAAGCTATCAATTAGGTACAATTAGGAGGATGATTTAAAGGAGGACTAAGATCTATCACAAAGGGCTCTTAGAGCACTTGTGGATCAGTTTGTTCAGATCATAAAAACAGGCCCAGTGAGTGGGCTAGAGTGGCTGATATCTACTTTTCATTTGAAAATGGAAAATGCATTTCGATTCGGCACTCCTGAGTTTATGAGAAGAACAACAATAGAAACACAAATAAACTAACAAGATACTTTCCCTAGTGGAGTCGCCAATTTGTTGTTGGGAAAAGTATCCAATTCGGAATGCCCCTCTCCCACTCTAAGAGGTGATAGTGCCTTAGCAACAAACAGGTAAACTTATTCGAGTATTCTTCTTTATGAAATGCAAGTGAGGAAGAAGGATCTAACTAACCTGTATCTTCCGCTAGTTTGTCGATCCAAATCACTCCTCTCTTCAGTAGCTCCCAGCTTCTTGCTCCTTCACTGGCCCAGCTTCACCGAATTCCTGCAAGATCACAAGAGAGAGAAACTACACAAAGATACAGATATACATTCATGAAAAGCTCAAGATCAGATTAAGCTAAACATGTAAGCATAACAAAACATCATTGGTACACAACATGTAGGAGAAACTCAAATAGTTTATTGATGAAATAAGAAAGTCCAAGAGGAGATACAACCAAGTGAGTTTCGATCCAGCATCTACCTCCCAGCAAAGGAATCCCTTCCTCTCCTCCAACAAAGCATAAATCACCCAAAGTGCTAATCTCAATCTCAAACCAACAACAATTCTCTGCAAAGTACAAAATTCCAGCCTCCTGAACCTCTGGGTGAGAGATCCATATATAGATGTGAGCAGAGAGGATGAGTCAGCTCATATTTTGACTTGTGGCTTCTCTCTGTCAGTTCTTGCTTCCACTTGGAGGTTGAGAACCTCTTACTCATCACTAGTCGAATTCATTGAGGCAAGTGTCATTGGAGAAGATTCTGGAAGCTTCCAGGGTCTTTCCACCTCGTTGAATGAGCTTGCCATTTGTCATTTCTCGCTCAGCGCACCCTGGTAGTGCTTCTACCTGCATTGCAGTGCACCTAGCCAGTGTAATCTCTGCATTTCAGCGCAGACAGCTAGTGGAGCCTTTGAATTGATCCTGAATTGACCGTTTCTGAGTGGTTTTTGGTGGAGAACTTCTGGGAGAAGCTGTCATTGGTTGACCTTGTTCCTCTAGGGGTAGGTGTTATAGACATTTTTGTGCCTTACAGCATGAAGCATGAAATGTCAATAATATAAGGGATCCAAAGTCCCTAAACATGTTGTTCCTACCCCTAGAGGAACAAGGTCAACAAACCACAGCACTGAATATCAGTTCTCCACCTGAAAACACTCAAAAACAAGCTAATTATGGATCATGTCAACTGCTCCACTGAACATCTGCGCTGAATGTCAAGTGCTCCACTGTGTACCTGCACTGAATGTCAACTGCAAAGAAGGCTACCTGCGTTGGGCGAGTTTGGACAAGTGGCACAGTCATTCCTCAAGGTGTCAATGCCCAGGAAGCTTCCAAAATGACACTTGGATCAAGGAATTCGACTGTTGATGAGTAAGAGGGTCTAGATCTCCAAGTGGAAGCAAGAACCTCCAAGTGGACTCAAGAACTGAAGAATAACTGAAGTGGGAGAGGACACTAGTCAGCTTCATACCAAGCTCAAGCTGACTCATCCTTTCTCCAAAACTACTATATATAGAGCTCTCTCATGAGGTCTATAGGAGGCTGGAATCTGGTGAATGTAAGGAAGTGCTGTTGGTTTGAGTATAGAACTATTGGGTGATTTGCTTGAAGGAGGTGAAGAGGAGATTTCTTTCTGCTGGGAGGTGATGCTGGATTGGGCCTTTTATGGTTGTATTACTTCCTGAACTTTACTTCTTCCATTAATAAAGCATTTGAGGTTCTTCTATATGCATGTGTCTCAATGGTGTATTGCTATACTTGTATATTTGATTTATTCTAATCCTTGAATCAATTATGAATGTATGCTTCTTGTAGTTTCCCTCTCTTGCCATTTTGCAGGATCTTGGTGTAGCTGGGCCAGTGAAAGAGCAAGGAGCTGGGAGCAAGCAGCAAAGAGAGAAGATTGGATCAATCATTAGCGGAAGACAACGGTTAGTGGATCTCTTTCTCCCCTCTCTTACATCTCATAAAGAAGTAATCTCGAATAGCTTTTCTTTGATTGTTGCTGAGGTACTATCACCCTTAGAGTGGGATAGGGTCATTCCGTATTGGATACTTTTCCCAACAACAAATTGGCGACTCCGCTGGGGATCGTATCTTGTTGGTTGTTTGTGTTTTTGCTATTCATTTCAAAAACACAGGGAGTACCGAATCGAACTGCATTTGGATCTTTCAAATGCAAAGTAGAGGGCGGCTACTCTAGCTCAGTTTCTGGGCAAGTTTATGATTTGAAGAGCTGATCAAAAAGGACTCTAAATAGCTCTTAGTGATAGCTTTTCATCCTCCTTTTCATCCCTTAGTGTGTACTTGACTGATAGCTTCTGATTTGGCCAAAAACTGTGAATTTTTGAGCAATCTGTGACCCGGAAATTGAGAAAAACGAAAGTTTGTCTCTTCAGTGCAGGCACTGTGAAGGCAGTCTGCATTTCAGCGCAGTTCCCGAAGGGGCAACCTGCGCTAAAGGTCAAACTGCCAGTGTACTACCTGCGCTGAACCAGTTTTGCCTAGTGCTACTGGGGTTCCCTCCTGTTTATTGCCCTGTTTTCATCCTTGTTTTTGCAGCCTGTTACCAGTCAATGTACCTATCTGAAACCAACTTTCCTTGCCACTATTCCGCCTCGGTTGTATAAATAAATTGTACTTGTTCTTTGTGTATTTCTTATATCATTTGCAGTTTCCCATAATGAAAAGTGAACTAGTCTTGCTGTGGCCTCTTAGATCTAGACCTGTGATAAGTGTCGTTTTGATCTTAAGAGTTAGTTTATTTGCTGTTCATAGCTGATTGAGCTTTTGCTTTCGTCATATGGTTTGAATTTATATATTTCTAGTGTCGAAACAAGCAAATCTTAAGGTGTCTTTTGATTTTGGACAAGCTTGTTTGCTTTCACTTGAAATTGAATTCGAAATTATACAACAGCTTTCTTTTTGTATTACACCAACATTAAGAAAGAGAAAAGAAATACCTGCATTGTGCATGTGCATTTTGGCAGCTTGTATGTTGATTTAGGAAAAAGTGCATTAGTGTGTGCTCTATGATCTGTGTGAAAAGATGATGTCTTTCTTTTCCCTCAGTAGTTAAGATTTTCAAAGTTGAAAGATTGAAAAGCTTGCTTATCATCTTAGACTGCATTTAGGAGTGTTACTATACATCTCGTGGAGATCCATAAAGGCAAACTGCTAAACAAGATCAACCTTAAAATAAATTGAATGAACCTAACAACGCTTTGAAACATAATGCAAACACATAGAGTTCTAAGCTAGAGACGTGTTCCGGCGTCGTTAAACGTAGTGACTGTCGATCTCGAAGAAGGTGGGTGATTCCTCCTGAGAGTCGGTGGCACTAATACGGACTTGTGCTCCCACGTACCGTCGCGTATATATTGGGAGACCCCTATAGGCATATATCTTTTATCCATAGGAAGCCGTGTCGGCCGCCCTACTGATCGCAATGCAGTGAACACAACATTCACGAAGATCGACCACTCGTACCGTAAAACGTATTCTGTGGTTTTGCGAAAAGTTTGGCACACCCTCTGCCTAGAACTCCAGAGTAGTTTCTTTTGGCCTTTTTCAAACTCTATAATTGAAAAAGTCCATCCGAGCATTTGTCACTTCGGGCTCGTTAAAACATCGAAGGAGACTAGAGTCATCTTTAGCTTTTTCTCGACTCTTAAAAAGTGAAAAAGCAAGTTGTGTCTAAAGCGTCGTTATAAAATTTATTTTAAAAGGAATAATCATCACCTTTCCCTCGTTGATCTTCGAAGTTAGTCTATCACCAGTGAAGTTCCTGTAGAATCGCTAGGCGATCTATTGGATAGACTCAATATGTCTGAACAACCGTCGACGTCTAGGACTGTGTCGTCTGACACAAAATGCGGCAGAGCCTCCTGCCGCTACTCCAACGATGTTCGCTGGTATACCATCTGCCCCGGCAAATTGTCCTCAACAACAAGTCGGAGTCCCATCAGGGACGACGACATGGTTAGTTCCTATTTCTTCATCCGGATTATCATCTGGTATTTCTTATGTTGAAACTCAACAAATTGATCCAATGTGTCTTCAAAGGCCAATTTACCCTTTAAGTACTGGATTTCCACCGTATGGAGGGCAGTATGCTCTTTCATTGTTCCCTCCTAGAGAACAACCATATGGGAGTTTACAACAAAGTTCAGGTCAAACTGGAATTACATCCAGCGGTTGGGTACCAATACTGCCTCGACAACCAGGGGTTGTATATTCGATGCAACCAGTGCACACTGTGTCGGATATTCCCACCACACCTGCTATGGTGAATGCATCGCTAGTACAAGCGCTACCTGTTGTATATCAACCCCAAGTTTCTCAGGTTGCAATACAACAGCCTCTTGTCTCAATGACTCAATCACAATCTCAGGGTAGTGCCTCCTTATCTGGAGCGACTCAGGCTCAAACAAGTACTGTGACTCCTCATCTTGGTCAATCATCCAGTATTGGTCAATAGCAAATGGTCCAACAACCAGAGCTGGTTCAATCTCAACAACCGCCATTCCAACAATCATATCAAGGACCTGAGCAACAAGTCTTTGTAAGTAATGGGCAACCATGCTATAATGGTTATGCCCATCAACCTTGTCAAAGTTGCCAGCATTATGCTGGTCTGCAAAGACCCATTGCTCAGGCGATACCATCTTATCCCGGATATGCTTCGCCTAACCTGAACCAACAGTTTCCCTTTGTAGCAACTCTAGAATTACCAGATCTAAACTGGCTGACGAATGATCCAATTGCTTATGCCCCTTGGTGGCCAGCGATTCCGCATAAACTTCCGTCAGATATTCCTAAATTTAATGGAAATCCGGGTGAAGATCCGTCGAATCATGTGATGACATTCCATCTATGGTGTTCATCGAACACTCTGAATGATGATTCGATAAGACTTCGCCTCTTTCAGAGGACGTTAACGGGTCCAGCGGAAAAATGGTACATTGAATTGCCTAGAGCTTCGTTCGACAACTTCAGTACCTTAGCCACAACCTTTTTAACCCATTTTCAATTACCGATAAGGTATGAAACGGGAACAGAACTCCTTACCAACTTCAAACAGACGACTGCCACCCACATATCTGATCATATACATGAGTGGCGACGTCGTCGTAGGATGGTAAAAACGTATGTTCCCGATCAGCTATTAGCTGAATGGTTTATCAAGTCATTACTTCCTGCCATCACGGAAGATGTGGCAAAGGGGGGGGTCGTAACGGAAGAGTAGGTTATCTCTCGTGCGCAATATCTGGACTTGGTCTATACTCAGTCCGGCACACTCTACGACAAAATACCTGACGCCCCTAGACCGGAATTCTCAATTCCTCCTCCTCCTAAATCAAACAATGACTCTCACGCCGACGATGGCGTGATTGGCAAGCACAAAATTTATAGTCAAAATGCAAATGAAGAACTTCTTGCCTCAGAAGTAAATGCCATGTCGACCGACAAGGGCAAACAACTGAAGCAACCAGGGGGCAAGAAGAAAAAGAAAGGGAGAAAAGGGAAACCCCCAGCAGGGTGTCATATATGCGATGAGGATCATTGGACGAAATATTGTCCACATATAGCTGAAGTTAAGAAACTCTTTAAGAGTTCAAAAACCCCAACAGTATTGACTGATCCGTTTCCTAATCCAGGTCAAAATCTGGTTGCTAATCAAAATGCTTCCCGATCCCAAGTGCTTATGTTGTCTACCTCAAAGCAGCAAAATAATGCTTTGACGAGGAATAAGGATTACAGGAATCCAAAGCTGTCGAACAACAAGGCTAATGAACAACCTAGTAGTTCGACAACAACTTTGACCGAAGTTGTGCCACCCATCGTCCCTGAGCCAATAATAAAGTCGCAAAAGGGAGCAGTACACAAATCGACATTTAATCCTTGTGCGAAAATAACACAGATAGAGGACCTGGCCCAATCGCCGTCCGTTATGTCGACACTTGAGGTACCGCAAAATTGCTTCTCCCAAGAACAAGCTTTATTATCAGCAATAGGTGGAATTGACCCAATGGATTCCAATCTTGTCGCCTTTGATCATAAAGGATATGACCCTCAGTTACCAGCTCAACTAGCTTTCCTTATTCAAGTGAAAGCCCTCAACAAAACTGTTCATCGAACAATTATTGATGAGGGGGCATCTACATGTCTTATGTCGATGAGTTGCTGGAAAGATTTAGGATCACCACCCTTGTCGAAATCGTCAACGACGTTAAAAGCATTTGATGGACGATCATACACTCCATACGGGATTTTAAGTAACTTGCAAGTTGAACTGGGGGGCAAAATAGTAGGAATTGATGTTGAATTAATTGATGGAAACCTCGATTACAACATCCTACTGGGAAGGCCCTGGATCTATGCCATGGTCGCGGTTGTGTCAACCTACTTCAGGAAGATTGCATTTCCCTTCCAAGGAGGAATTACAATCGTCGACCAACAAAATTTTCTCCCCAACAGTTCACAAGTTACGGGAAGCATTCCAAAGATCCATGGAAGCAATTATTCGCTCCAAAATATTGGAGTAGGTCTCCTAAAAGACCCTGCCTTAATGGGTACTTTTGCCCTACCGCCTCCGAGTAATCTAGCGGAAGTGGCCACAGTGGAATATGAAACCTTCTATATCTAATGGATTTGGACTCCGAGGACGGTTCTTATCTCGTGTCAACCTCGTTAAAAAATGAAACAAGGAGTCATGAGGATAGTTCTTTTACTGGGTCAAACTCATTAAAAAATGAAACAAACCCCCTTTCCAAATCTCAAAGGTAAACCTTCATTTCAACCACCGAGTTGAATGCAATGAAGCTTGGGGGGAATGCACCTTGATTTGCGTTATTATGCTGGGGGCATGCAAACTTATCATCGAGCAGTTTTAGCATAAAGTTCATGCTCGTTAAAAAATAAACGCAAGATCCGAGCAGTTTTAGCACATAGTTCATGCTCGTTAAAAAATAAACATAAGATTGAGCAGTCAAGCTCATTAAAAAATGAACATACCTCGGTAAATAACCATTGTGATCGTAAATTTATTAGCCATAAA
Organism: Pinus tabuliformis; assembly: GCA_031772625.1. Lineage (NCBI taxonomy): Eukaryota > Viridiplantae > Streptophyta > Pinopsida > Pinales > Pinaceae > Pinus > Pinus tabuliformis. The sequence continues at coordinate 786,217,079 of CM062820.1, read as the reverse complement.
AAGCCTTGGTCGTGTTTGCACCTGTCACCTCCATTCCATTTGGCCAATCGTTCACCTCCATATGATTGTTTACCCATTTTGAGGAACAGCTGCGAAGAGTGATTTCACCTAGCCATCCTTGTGACACTGCTGTGATTGGAAAATTCCAACCTGTACCTGGAATCTGCTGCTATCCCTGTTTATCACTCGTTCCTCAAAAGACGAGTCTTCTTTGAGTTCTTTTCATTTGACTCGTAAAATATGAAAAGTTTGCCGAGTTTTGGCCTTCCAGCTCGTTAAAGTGACCGGAAGAGCTATCCCTCCTCTAGATTTTAATATTTTTGGACCTGAGGGATTATTACACAAAAAGGTCGAGTGCTTGTTTTATTCGGCTCGTTAAAGTTATCGAAAACTCATCCCTTCTGTATTGTTTTATACTTTTTCGGACTTAAGGGATTAGATGATGAAAAAGGAATTTTGGAGTTAACTTTCTGTACCTTTTCAGACTCTCTAAAAATGACAAGGACCGAGTTTTCCTTGTCATTAGACTCGTTAAAATGATTAAATAGCGACAAACTTGTCTTTAGACGAGAACGAGTTTCCCTATCGCTAAGCTCGTTAAAACATAGCGATGGGCTTGCCCGAAGGGCAGGTTATAGAACAAGCATATGTTATCCTCCTCAAGCTTGACAAAAATAAAGAGGTACTGGTCAGAAATGACTGGGGAAAAATTGGGAGAACCTCAAAGCTTTAATGGTAGCAAGTCGCTCTTGAACATGACACTTTTCCTCCGTATCACATCCGGTTGGGTTGTTTCATTCACCGGTCTCATCACCATGGTCTTCGCCAAACCATCCACATTTGGGGTAATGCTACCGATCCATCGCATCCGTGTCGTTATATGTTCAAGAGATGTTGTTCAGAAAGAGTCAACCGTGTCCCATCCACTGCCATACATTATCCTTCATCCACCCATGATCGCCACCCTGAATCATATTTCACAGATTGTTTTCACCTCCACTAAAATCATTAGCTCCGTTCCGTGTCACTGATGTGGGATTCATTAAGGCCCTCCTTTGACAGATCGCTTCTTGTCGACTTCAGCTCATTATCCAAGAAGTTGATCTAGGAACACCCCCCTCAGTACTTTGAAGCTTGCATGCCTCAATGGCAAGTTTCTCACTTCCGACGACAGGTATACATCAATGACCTTCGACCAGAAGATTTTGCGTGGTGTTCGACGCCAAGTCCTTTATTCACACCACGTGAATTGTACTGCAGTACCTTGAGGGTCATTATCATTATCGGTGATTCCTCTCGCGCTTGTTAACGGTTTACATTATTGACCGGTAATCAAGCGATGTCTTTCCATGTTCGACTTCAGCGCAATTCTCACATGGATCGACTTGTACTTAGAGTGAAGATCGAACGAGTTTGAAGACCCCGGATCTAGTTTCATCCATCCGGGCTGCGATATATATTCAGGAAATATAAAGACATTTGATATGTACATCATTGCAGCAGATGATCATCCTACTCAAAGGATGATAATTTCAGCAGAGAATTATCAGTCTACCATCAGACGATCGTCTGTTCTATGTACCAAAATGAATTTATAAAGCTGAGCATGGGAATGCCCGCCTCAGCTAGATCATGAAAGCAGAATGAAAAATAATGTATTGTATTGTATTTTATTACAGGTCACCTCTCAGCGATTGAATGAACTTCGGATCCTCCTGATAAAGCATTTCACCCTATAAACGACCTCATACTTTAGGGGGCAACTGTTATAGACATTTTTGTGCCTTACAGCATGAAGCATGAAATGTCAATAATCTAAGGGATCCAAAGTCCCTAAACATGTTGTTCCTACCCCTAGAGGAACAAGGTCAGCAAACCACAGCACTGAATATCAGTTCTCCACCTGAAAACACTCAAAAACAAGCTAATTCTGGATCATGTCAACTGCTCCACTGAGCATCTGCGCTGAATGTCAAGTGCTCCACTATGTACCTGTGCTGAATGTCAACTGCAAAGAAGGCTACCTGCGCTGGGCGAGTTTGGACAAGTGGCACAGTCATTCCTCAAGGTGTCAATGCCCAGGAAGCTTCCAAAATGACACTTGGATCAAGGAATTCGACTGGTGATGAGTAAGAGGGTCTAGATCTCCAAGTGGAAGCAAGAACCTCCAAGTGGACTCAAGAACTGAAGAATAACTGAAGTGGGAGAGGACACTAGTCAGCTTCATACCAAGCTTAAGCTGACTCATCCTTTCTCCAAAACTACTATATATAGAGCTCTCTCATGAGGTCTATAGGAGGCTGGAATCTGGTGAATGTAAGGAAGTGCTGTTGGTTTGAGTATAGAACTATTGGGTGATTTGCTTGAAGGAGGTGAAGAGGAGATTTCTTTCTGCTGGGAGGTGATGCTGGATTGGGCCTTTTATGGTTGTATTACTTCCTGAACTTTACTTCTTCCGTTAATAAAGCATTTGAGGTTCTTCTATATGCATGTGTCTCAATGGTGTATTGCTATACTTGTATATTTGATTTATTCTAATCCTTGAATCAATTATGAATGTATGCTTCTTGTAGTTTCCCTCTCTTGCCATTTTGCAGGATCTTGGTGTAGCTGGGCCAGTGAAAGAGCAAGGAGCTGGGAGCAAGCAGCAAATAGAGAAGATTGGATCAATCATTAGCGGAAGACAACGGTTAGTGGATCTCTTTCTCCCCTCTCTTACATCTCATAAAGAAGTAATCTTGAATAGCTTTTCTTTGATTGTTGCTGAGGTACTATCACCCTTAGAGTGGGATAGGGTCATTCCGTATTGGATACTTTTCCCAACAACAGTAGGAATAACTCATTTAGGGACTTTGGATCCCTTGGATTATGGACATTTCATGCTCAATGCTGTAAGGCACAAAAATGTCTATAACAGGGTTATGGTGCACAACTGGATCTAAATCAAGGATGAACCTTAGCGCTTGATGAAAGATAAGATATAATAATCAGTCAAGATCTTAAGGCTTGAAGAGAAGTATCTTAGTGTCGTTTTGATCTTTTATCTGAACAACTGGTGCACGTTGTAATCTGTAAATATGATGATTTGGGTATAACTGATGTCTCGAATTTTTGTAAAATTTAAATCATCATTTATAGATCTGTACGCAGGTTCACTTTAGCAAAGGCGCGTATACACACTGGTTTTGCAGATCAAAACAACATATACGTAGGTTTGACACAGTGAAGTAGCGAATACCTCATAAAATATGCTTTAGCTACTTCTGTTTGCTATTGTAGTGTTCTGGGTTCTGGCTTGGGTTTTGGTTACTGTTATTGTATTTTGGTTACAACATTCTGAGAAGTGATTGATTGTTTCAGTTTTGGTTGGTGCAAAGGAGATTGGTTGATGCAGATATATTTTATTTTTGATTGATTTTATTGATGGATCCAGTCTGAAAATTTATGAAATGTGGTCCCTGGAAGAAAAGAGAAGGTTGTAGCCTTCTGTAGGCCAACACCTACTTACTAGTAAACACATCAGATAGTACAAGAGCTAGGGGGTTGTAGCTCCCTTCCAAGAGAAGCTGGAGAAAGAGAGAAGGTTGTATCCTTCTGCAGGTAGAATCCCATGTACTGGTATAACACTGCACTAGTACAAAATTGTAAAAAGAAGTTTCTTATTAAAATAAGATAGAGACGATTGCAGCAGGTGGTTTTCACCCACATTGGTTTTCCACCTTATATCTTGTGTTCATGTGTGTGATTATCTGTTCTGTTTTTACTGCACCTGGTTACTATTTATATGGTTATAATGCACAAATTAAAGATCAACATATGATGAATTAACTAAGTTATAAGTTTGCAGGGTATACGCTAGTTGCCTTCAGTACAGTTGCGTATACACACAAGTTTCCTTAACTGAAGTAGTGTATATAAATATGGTTATGAAAATGAAATGTTATTGACTTGCTAATACTGATTCAGCCCCCCCCTCTCAGTATTATTTCCAACAATTGGTATCAGAGCAGGTCCTTCAGAAGAAGTTTGATCGCTTGAAGGAAGATCTATCATAAGTAACTACGAAAGAGAGGGATCGATTAGACCACCAATCTTTGATGGGAGCAACTTTGTTTATTGGAAGGTAAGAATCACAACCTATCTTCAATCTCTTGGAACAGATGTCTGGGAAATCGTGGAAGGAGGATATACATTTCCATCAACAATTCCTACAGATACGACAGGTAAAAAGCAATATGAAACCAATGCCAAGGTTGTTAATACATTATTGGGGAGTCTATCACAATCAGAATTTGTCAAAGTTATGCAGCTCAAAACTGCCAAATAAATATGGGACAAGATCATTCTAAGCTATGAAGGAGACAATTAGGTAAAACATGCAAAACTGCAATCTCTCAGAATTCAATATGAAACTCTCAAAATGCATAATGATGAAAATATAGCTAATTACTTATTATGTATAGATGAGATTGTTAATTGCATGAAGAACTTGGGTGAAGAGATAAAAGAAGTTACTTTAGTTGGAAAGGTTTTAAGATCTTTGTCTACTAAGTTTGAATCAAAAGTTTCTGCCATAGAAGAAAAGCAAGATCTTCAGAATATCACTATGACATAGCTGCACGAAATCTTAACTGCTTTTGAAATGAGAAAAGGAGGTCCATCAAGCATGAGAGAAGCCACATTCAAAGCTTTAGGAAGAGAAGAACTCAATGAATCAGGACATATTTCAAAATAAGAGGAAGAAGCAAACTTTGTCAAAAACCTTCAATGGGGTTTTGGAAGATTTAGAGGTAAACTACCTTTCAAATGTTTTGCTTGTGGAAGAGTCGGTCACTATGCTGCCAAATGTCCTCATAAAGATAAGATTGATAAAGGTAAGGAATCAGCAAAATGGAATAGAAAACAAATTGTAAGTAAGAAAATCTACTATACGCATGAAGATAGCAATGGTTTATCAAATAGTGATGAAGATAATAATGACTATAGACTTCTAATGGCTTTGAAGATGATGATTTCTTGGATGCTTTAGATGAAGATAATATTTATGAAGAAATATCTAAACTCAAAATCTGTTTAGAAGAAAATAATATGATTATAGATACTTTGACATTCCAACTTGCTGAAAGAGAAAAACACAATGAAAAACTAGAATGTGAAATTGTGGGTCTAAGGAAAGATATTGAGAAAACAAAAGCTCTCAATCTCAGATTTGCTAAAGGATAAGAAACTTTAGATGAAATTATCAAAGTGTAGCATTCTCCTATGATAAAGACAGGTCTTGGATATACTGAAGAATCATCTCTAGCACAGAAGCTATCAACCTCCACTAAAAGCTATCTTGATGTAGCAAAGAGCAATGAACAATTTGACAATCATCAACAAAGGCATAAAGCAGTTCACCAAGTAAATTGGGTTCAATCTACTTCAAGGATGAATAGAAGCTACAACCGACCTCAGGTAAATCATACTCAGTTTGCTTCAAGAATGAATGTCAATGGAAACTACAGTCACCAGGTCAGTAGATTCAATAATCGCAGGAACTTCTTTAATGGCCAATATTTTTCGTGTCATAACTTTGGACACAAAGCTGCTCAATGTGTTGCCTACAAGACCATCATGACTAGAGAAGCACGAAATCAAAGGAATGTGACATGGATCATGAAAAGGACTTACAATAACTTTTCTCTTATTGAAAATGAAATAGAATGCTCTATCTGTAACAACTTCGGTCATGAAGATTCTGAATGTAGGAGTAAATTTTGGGAAACATCTCAGAAGGAGCAAACTTCATTGAGTCCCAAAATATGCAGAAAGAAAGAACCACAAATAGAAAGATGTGGTATAGCCTTGGATGCAGAAGGATAAGAAAATCAGTGGTACATTTAGAGTGGATGCTCGAAACACATGACAGGTGATAAAGAAAAACGTAACTCATACAATGCCTTAGAAAAATAAAAGAAGGTCTCATTGTGAAATGAAACTCCTACTGTCATAAAAGGTAAATGTTCTATCCTCTTAAAAGAAAAGGTTAAAGTTGGGAATGTTATGTATGTTGATAGTTTAAAGCATAACCTATTGAGTGTCAGTCAAATGTGTGATTAAGGAAATGAAGTAGTATTTCGAACAAATGGATGTGTTGTTCGTGAGCTTGATACAGGAGAAACTGTGATCAAAGGCATAAGAAAACCAAACAACTTATACATACTCAAGGGAGGACGACAATAGTGCTATCTAAGCAAAAGTGATGAACATTGGCTATGGCACAGAAGATTGGGGCATCTAAGCTTCCCACAAATAAGGAAAGCATGCAAATTCTAGGCTATTCGTGATCTTCTTGATATCAGCATTCCAGAAAATACAATATGAAAATCATGTCAATTTGGTAAGCAAACTAGAGTACATTTCCCTGAGAAGGAAGGATCAGCTAGTAAGCCTCTTGAACTTGTTCATACTGATTTATGTGGTCCATCAAGGAAAAAGTCACCTCGTGGAGAATAATACTTTATATTGTTCATTGACGATTTTTCCAAAATGTGTTGGATAGGACTTCTAAAGCATAAATATGAAGCATTTGAAATTTTCAAAGCCTTCAAAGCTTTGGTTGAAAATGAATCAGATCGCAAAATCAAATGCCTTAGATCTGATTGAGGAGGGGAATTTACCTCGGATAAATTCTTCGACTTTTGTGAAGAACATGGAATAAAAAGAGAATTCTCCACTGCAAGGACTCCTCAGCAAAATGGAGTGGTATAAAGGATGAACATAACTGTTCAACAAATGGCTTGTGCCATGCTAGATGAGTCTTGAACTACTACAACCTTCTGGTGTGAAGCTGCATTTGTTGTCGTCACTATCCTCAACAAAGCAAATGTTCAAGTAAACAGCACTCAAACTCCACATGAACTTTGGTATGGTAAGAATCCTACTGTAAAATACTTCAAAGTTTTTGGAAGAAAATGTTACATCAAAAGGACTGATGAAAAACTTGGAAATTTTGAACCTAGAGAAGATGAAGGCATTATCCTTGGTTACTCTTCCTGAAGTAAATGATATAAGTGTTATAATAAAAGACTTGGGAAAATTATTGAAAGTATTGATGTTGTGGTTGATGAAGCAGGAAAAAATCCAAAGCAAGTAAAAACCAAAGAGAGTGAAGAAGATGAGGATTATCCTTCCACATCAAATCAGACTAATTTTGAAAAAGAAGAAACCAATGAAGCACCAAAAGAACAGATAATGAAAAAAGAAAAGACTCCATCTAGGTATGTTCAGAAAAATCATCCAGAGACTCAAATTTTGGGACAGAAAGAGGCAGGTGTGTAGACAAGAGGAACTATTACAGAAGCTTCGAGCTATCTAGCATTGCTTTCCTCCATCAAACCTCAAAATGTAAATGAAGCATGCAAAGATGAATGTTGGGTCAAGGCCATGAATGAAGAAATTGGGCAAATAGAAAAGAATAATACTTAGGAATTAGTTCCTATACCTCATGATAAGAATATCATAGGAACCAAATGGATATTTAAAAATAGGTTGAGTGAAAATGGTGAAGTTATCAGAAACAAGGCCAGACTTGTTTGTAAAGGATATGCTCAACAAGAAGGTATAGATTTTGAAGAAAATTTTGCACCTATTGCTAGACTTGATGTAACAGTCCAAAGTAAACATAAATTTAATTTCCTAATTAAAATCATATTCAAACAAATAAGCACATACCTATATTACCTATGATCGAAGTCTGCCAGATGACAACAAGGTTTCGGGGACGACTCTCCACCCAACCGTAGGTTCAATTGTGCAAGGACTTGCTAGAACTAGCCACCACCGAGCCCTCAATCAATTTACTACTGCCAGTGACTCCTAGGTCTTAGAACACCATACTCCCAAGAGAATGAAAGATAGAAACTCAGAAAGATGGAATGCCTCCCATCCTCCTCACCCTCTAATAAATAGAGCAAACATTGGATGTGGAACCACATGCACATACTCCATGTGTCTACATGCGACTTTGTTTTTTAGCTTTCTTTACTTTTTGATGTTTTAGTTTTCTTGTTTTATTTCTTTTCTTTTCTTTAGCTTTCTTCTTTTATTTTCTTCTTTTTCCTCTTTTCTTGTGTTATTTCTATTTATTCTTATTTAGAGAATGACTATTTATTATTATTATTATTATTATTATTATTTTGTATATATTTTTAATATCATTTATGATTTATTATTATTTTATTATTTATTATTTATTATTTTTATTATATATCATTTATTATTTATTTTTATTTACTTCATGTTTCCAACACCCTCCACTGAACTAGTATAACCAGCAGGCATTGAAAGTCCCCAACACACCTGGTCTATATCCTAGTCCAAGGCTGGCCCCAAGGCTCGCGCCTGACTCAGACCTCATCTACCTCAAGGCAGGCATCCGGTCCAGTACTCAATGACCCCGAGCATCTCGCAAGGCTGGCCCACTCCCTCCACAACTACTAGGGCGCACAGCCCCAGGCATCGAAGTCCTTTACATCCCTTCCAGACTTCGACATCCCAATCCAATAATAGGCACCTAGCCTAGAACATTAGGTACTTGGCCTCCTCAAGATGGTCCCATAGCTCTTCAAGAGTTATCCATCAAGAGCTATACACAAGACAAAGGAACCACTGACATATGTAATGTTGATTGAGTTTTGTCCCCAGCCCATATGGTGTTACTTATTCTCCCTCGTGCGTATGGGATTGCACGAGATCATCAAATAAACCGCCCCTCTCGGCCCATTTGTGGAGTCATGTGAATCATCACACCCCAACATGCAACCAATGCATTAACCATACCATCATAGTATCATAGGAAATAATCCACATGCCAAGTCTTGCATGTCATCATGAGAACATTCATCAATGTTAATGGCAACATTATGACTAATAATGAACTGCATGCTCATGCATATCATAAATTTGTACGCAACTATCGCATGCTTCACCTCATGAAATACCTTCGTAAGTTAGATCATCAACGTATTTGCGTCAAAGACATATCATAACTTCACATAAATGAACCACATGTCAATAAACCTCATATTACAACATCATAACTCTTATGCCACATTATGCATATCATATCCATCATGAGTATTCAACATTAAATACTTATCACCACGTAGTAAATTAATATTTCAATATACCTTGACTTATGAATATCGCTATCATCATATGGATACATTAACACTATAAGAACCATATGTACATCATTATCTTCCTACCATGATATCATGAAACATATGTTTTCATCAAGTTGTCAATTACTTTTCAATAATCATTTCCACTTCTTTCTACTAGGTAGCTGATCATTTACCCCATCAATATAATCATCTTAAGTACATGAACCTCATGATCTTGAGTCTTAATGTCTTGTTATACCATCATTATTTAAATACAAATTAAAATCCCTTGGTTTTACATCCAATTACCCTTTGGCTTACTGATTCCAATACCGCTATATGCAATTGTATATAAACACTATTTCATCATGATTTAACTTTATATCATGCTTAATTTACTTGTATGAGGATTTGTTGATCCATGTTGACTTATTTAACAATTAGCACTTCATGCACAAAATATTTTCTTATCTCGTTGAGTTCGTCAAGTTCGTATCTCAATACCACTTGATCTCTTTATCATAAATGCACTCTTGTTCAAGTTGGGAAAAAGACTCTTTCTTATTAAATAGTATCATTTTTTTTAGATTTTGAAGCAGTTGGAAACATTACTATCATCACTGTCCATGAAAACTTAAATGTGAGGTGTTATGTGGAAACAACCTCTTTTAATGTTATGGCAAGTCCTGCTCATGAAATAATGAGTAAAAATTAGTCAAGGACAACCTCTATTAATTGACTTTCACTTCTTTTGTATGCAATCCTTCTCAAGGTATCCTTATAAAATTTCTAGCAACATTAAGATAGCTACCAAGTGTAATCGGCTTATCTTTTCCTATTTTAAGATAAAATCTCTTGATCCTTCATCTTTTTATCCATAATTCATTCATATAGTTAGTCACTTATGGAAAAATTTACAATGTGGCTCTCCCATTGTTATAGATGTTGTTATGCACACAAAATATCTTCAACATTCTATTTTATCATACCTTACAGGTTCCTAAAAATGACCTCCATGATTTTTCAACTTCACTAGTTGATTTTCAATATTTTCTTCTTTATGTGCATCATCCTCTTATAGTGATACGTTTAGAGTACCAAGTTATGATTATACCAAACTCTTCCATAATTTGTCTCTTCTTACTGATTTCTTACCCTTGTTGTGATACTTCTTCTCTACCACCTTAAGCATCTGACCCAAGTTGGCCATAATCACATGAACTATCATTAGTTATCATCCTTTTAGAAAAATTGCAAGTTTCTCCTTTCCATTTCTCCTTAGACAACTTTATCCACTATATGCAATTATACTCATCATCTAAACTGAAATCCAAATCTGTACGATTTGCCACTGAGACTAAAATATACCATCCTGTGGTTTATATATATATATATATATATATATATATATATATATATATATATATATATATATATATATATATATATATATATATATATATATATATACTACAAACCCTACTGATTACTCAAGAATGAAGGGGACTTCAATGGTAGCTTGATGATATGAGTAGTAAATGAGCAGATACATGTAATTTGAATTGCAATTGCAATGCTTTATTAGAAGATCATATTGAGAGAATTGTGTTCTTGCAATAATAGACCAGAGAAATGCCAAGCAACTGCTATCGCTAAAGGACATTGAGAACATCAACCCAACCTAAATAATTAGTGAATAGTATGATCAACATTCAAGGAATGTTATCTCTGTGTTTTTAGATCAGATTGAACAATAAAATAATGAACAGATGCAAGTGAACAACGATCAGCTAAAGGTAACAAGATATTAGAGTTTATCCATTGTGAATTGGAACAAATTTCATTATTTTAGAGCACTTTAATTGGAAACAATTTCAACTTCAATTATCCAATTACTTCAAGTGCTATGAGTTATAAAATGAACCGGTGGTGAGTAGTTACACTAGAATTAAAGATTTGTTACAAAAACATGCCAGTATACCATATCAATAGTGTGATCTTTCAGAGAATTATACATCGTCAATTATGGGTAGATTATCACCATCAAGATTATAAGATTATATACTTTTCCAATGAATCAATGAGTCATAATAAAACTATATCTTAATTACATGACTCATTTAGAATTTCACTTTGTTATATGGTTGTAATGGAGAGAGATATGCAAGCACAAACAACTCAAAAAAAATGAGAGAACCATCGAGGAAAGGACCGGTATCCAAACCAAATAATCTGTTGTCTATAATGATGCATGAGAAAACCAATGTGGAACTAATGAGTGCACCAAACTTTAACTTGTACTAGCCAAACAATTACAGTTGATCCTGCAAAACAAATGGTAATGCCCCTGGAATTTCGAGTCTCCCTTCCATAATTTAATATCAGACTTTTGTAATGATTCTAAAGAACTAAGCTGGCTATAGCTAGTTTAATAAGTATATCAGTCTACCAAAGCTAGGTTAGTCAAGAAAGTTGATGAACTGTAAAAAGAAAAGAAGGTTGATATAGAGACCTTGTACGAGAAATAAAAACACTGCTGTAACTCAATATCAAGATTCATCACTTAAAGAAGCATAAAATAAGAACCAATATACTCAATAATAAGTATTATCAAAGTCTAATAAGGTTAATAAGTTATCCTTATTATTAGAGTTTATGAGTCTAATAAGATATATTTTTATCATAAATCATCAACAATCACAATACTTAAACCATAAATTACAATAATTAAACCATAAATGATCAACAATCACAAATTTTGTAGTATAAAACCATGGAAAAAATGAGTTAGAAGGTAATGATGATGTCAGAATAAAACTTAGAGAATTGTCTCAATGTAAAATCCAAATTCGAATGAATATTGATGGCACTATTGTGTTAAGAAGGTACTGGAATTTTGAAAGAAAATTTATTCATCATTATATGTCACACCAATATTAATTTTACAGATTCATGATTTTTGAGGATAAAGATAAATTGAAATTTTGTGCTGTAGAAGAATTAAATGGATTTCTTTTAACAAAATAAATTGTTAAACAAATTTATTGAATGTATCTTGAGATTCTTATGGCTATTAAATGATTACTCTAAGGGAATTTAAGAAATCAAACAACCAAGAAATATTGCACACCATAAACAAAAAGAGACACCACCTGACCCAAAACGGAATCGGATGACTGGCCCAGAAGGTTGTCCTTCCCAAAACATAAAACGAAATCATTTTATTAATAAGATGACCCGCCTGCAAGCGCACCTATGAAGACAACACCATATCCAACCCTTAACAAAGCTTTAATAGCTACTGGGTTTTACATTCATTAATTACAACATAAAGATCGAAATAATACCAGGAAACTCTGAACAAACCTATTGTCTACAATTGATTTTAGCTCTTTGAATTCTTGACTACCTATTGATAGCTCGCTGCAGATTTGCAGTTTCTATCAATGCAATCCTTAGCATCATGGAAAACCGTGTGAATGATGTCACATTCTATAATATTTTTTTTCTATAAACTGTGCCATGAAACTTTTCAACTCCTTTGAAACTTGACTGCTGACAAAATATAAAGCCTAAAAGAAAATGCATAAATATTTCATTGAAGAAGTTTAAAATTTTTCTTGTCTGAATATCTCACACTTTGCATGAGATGCTAATGCTCAAACGTATTTAGAGAAAAAAAAATTGATAGTTTCCGTCAATCCATAGCACAATTAAAATCAATATGATAAACAATAGAGTGCCAGCTGAGAGAAAGTGCTTTCCGTATAAAAAGCAATTAACATGAACAAGATTTTCAAGAAAGTCAGTTACTATTTAGTAAATCCAAAGTTTGAGAATGGCATAGACAGCTAGAGTACAAAACAAACCTTCAAACAAAGTACTACTATAAGGAAACCAACAAGGTTTCAGAAAACATAAAGTTCAATAAAGTAGAGATCCATAATTTACCCAAAAAGAAATTCAAACAGAGCATAAACAAAACTTCACCGTCAAACAAGAGAAGTTTGCAACCATACAACAATGAAGGAATTAACAACCATAACTTGGAAACAAAACTAAGAGAGAATAACCCAGAATAAAGTTTAGTGAAAAATTCTGGAAACTTTAGGAGAGATCTGGAAATTCTGAGTCTATCATGTTCTTCACGTCTTCTATACCCCCAACTTCCATTAGGTAATTGTATGTGTTTGTCATTAAGCCCCCATGGTAGCCATTATCACAAGCTTTGTTATTTGAAGCGTCACATTGCAAGAACATAATGGGATTTCATTATAAATATTGTCGCCATCCTTGGCATAGAATGGCAGGGCGAACATAAAATGGCTTGAAAAGTCTGACCTTCAAAAAAAATAAAATAAAAAAAATAGCTCTTTGAAAGGTTCCGAGCATCAAAATTAGGCCAAACAAATGATGCTTAAAAACATTGGTTTATATATTTAGAAAACATTCTGTCTAACAACTTCCTATCATATAAAAATTCGGTGTTGTAACTTGAGAGACCTAGAATTGCAGAGATTTGATGTGTTCTAGGACTGCTCTAACACTGAATGAAAATCCATTGCTCAACTGCTTAAATGAGGATGCATCACTCAACTGTGCATGATCTGTATCAGGAACCCATCTGAGTAGTTTTGAAATATACATAACTAGCAACAAGTCAAATCTCGTTATCTTTTGACCATCTTCTCGATTTCCCTAAAGATACTGGTCTGAAATTGAAGGAAGCTTGGGATTATGGCGACTCGGAAACAAACATTGTTGAAGATCGTCATACTGGGTGATAGTGGGTAAATCCATAAATGTTTCAATTCATATTCCTTTGTAAATATTGTGGGATATTATGATATGCATACATTTATTTCATTCTATGGACAAATCCATCTTTGTATTGAAGTCGATTTGACAGTACAACAATTCATGTCATTAAAATATATAGCAATATCCCAAATATAGAAAAAAAATGGAATCTCAAATCTTGTCCAATGAATGACTCAGAAATTCCAGACCCCAAGTAGATTTTTTTGAATATTCAACATGACCCGAGGGAATTGAATGAGAAAAATAGGAAAATAAATATTTCCCATTAATTTAATAACATAGTAGACAATAGAAAATTTAATACTTTGCGGCGACACACAAAGCCCAACACAGTACATCAACTACCCAATAAACATAAGGAGACAGAGATTCTCGTCCTTCATACGAGTCAGATCTAACAGACGACACTTTCTAACATACAGAAATACAGTCCAATAGAATTTTTTTTTAAGTTCTTCCTTTAAACTGAAGAATCATTACAATTGGCCTGAACATGTCATCCACCACAAGCGACCAATTTTCACAGGCAAGAAGGACATCAAAGGGCGAAGCACTTATCACCAGCATTTTCCTTCCACCAAGCTACTGCAACGCCGGGGCATCCATATGTCAAAACCCCGTAGTGCTTGCACTTGGTGCAAGATAAGTATTCATGCCTCCAAGGGAAGTTAAACTTGGTGCATCACCCGACACGCCATCCATAACCAGATTAGCAAATAGGTATGGTTTTAATGGAAAAATATATATCAAACAAGAGTAGAACACAAAACAGAGTTCATGATTAGAGTCCCTTCCCTATAAATACCAAACTTTAAATTAGATCTAAAATCCCCAAGAAGGGAAACCAACAAAACGAATCCCAAGTCAAGAATTACATATAAGCGAAAGCCAAACCATTACTCAGATCTGAAAACCGTAGAAACCTCAATATCACAATTTTCGTAATGAAATAGATCTTTTAAGTCTCATAACCATAAAAACCCTAAGTAAACATAAAGTTAATTTCCTAATTAAAATCATAATCAAACAAATAAGCACATACCTGTATTACCTGTGATCGAAGTCTGCCAGATGACAACAAGGTTTTGGGGACGACTCTCCACCCAACCGTAGGTTCAATTGTGCAAGGACTTGCTACAACTAGCCACCGCCAAGCCCTCAATCAACGTACTACTGCCAGTGACTCCTAGGTCTTAGAACACCATTCTCCCAAGAGAATGAAAGATAGAAACTCGAAAAGATGGAATGCCTTCCATCCTCCTCACCCTCTAATAAATAGAGCAAACATTGGATGGGGAACCACATGCACATACTCCATGTGTCTACATGCGACTTTGATTTTTAGCTTTCTTTGCTTTTCTTTTGATGTTTTAGTTTTCTTGTTTTATTTCTTTTATTTTCTTTAGCTTTCTTCTTTTATTTTCTTCTTTTTCCTGCTTTTCTTGTGTTATTTCTATTTATTCTTATTTAGAGAATAACCATTCTTTTTATTATTATTATTATTTTGTATATATTTTTAATATCATTTATGATTTATTGTTTTTATTATTTATTATTTATTATTAAGGGGAGGGATATTACACTTGAAGCCATAAGAATGTTCCTTGCTCTTTATAGCTTTCAAAAATTCAAAGTATACCAAATGGATGTAAAATCTGCCTTTCTTAATGGAGACTTAGAAGAAAAAGTATATATTGAGCAACCAGACGGTTTCATCCTCGGAAATGATCCAAAACTTGTATGCTGACTCAGAAAGGCTCTCTATGGTCTAAAACAAGCTCCAAGGGCCTGGGATTACCGTCTTGACAAATACCTCCATCAATAAGGCTTTTCAAAAGGATCAGCTGATAGCAATCTATATACAAAGATTGATAATCATAAATTGCTAATACTTGTAGTGTATGTTGATGATATCATTTTTGGTAGCAATGAAGAAGCCATGAGTCAAAACTTTGCTTTGGTAATGTAACAAGAATTTGAAATGTCCTTGCTTTGTGAGCTCACATATTTTCTCAGCCTACAAGTTCAGAAAAATAACGATGGTATTTTTCTATCACAAACCAAGTATCTCAAGCAGATCTTGAAAAAGTATGGCATGGAAGATTCTGAACCAGTATGTACCCTCATGGTAACAGGATGCAGTCTCATCTCAAATGATGAATCAACAACAATACATCAACCAACCTATAGATACATGATTGGTAGTTTGATTTATCTAATAAGTTCCCGACCAGACATCATGCATGCAGTGGGAATAGTTGGAAGATTCCAAGCAAATCCAAAGGAATCACACCTTCAGGCAATCAAAAGGATCTTCAAATATCTTCAAGGAACTCAGAATTTTGGTCTATGGTATCCTAGGGATAGAGATCTTACACTTCATGCATATACAGATGCAGATTGGGTAGGAAGCATGGATGACAGAAAATGCACTAGTGGTGGTGCATTCTTTATGGGTTCTAGATTAGTGTCTTGGTTAAGCAAGAAACAAAGTTCAATTGCATTATCTACAGCTAAAGCAGAATATGTGGCTGCTGCATCTTGCTGCATGCAACTCCTTTGGATGATGCAAACATTGCAAGACATTCAGTTCACATGTACTCCACCCATATCCATTCTATGTGATAATACAAGTGCAATAAGTATTTCAAAGAATCTAGTCATGCATTCCAAGACCAAGCACATACCCATCAAATATCATTTTCTACGTGAACAAGTGCTTGAAAAGTAGGTCAAATTGGAGCATGTTCCCTCCAAAGAACAGGTTGCTGATATATTCACCAAACCACTTCCCAGAGAAACATTTGAATATCTCAGACATAAGCTGGGAGTAGTTGATGCATCATCTTGTTGTTGAAACTTATTTGTTTCAGAGAAAAATGGTTGTACACGAGTTTCATGAAGCGTATCCATGTACATATGCCAGTTGCTGTGGATACAGTCGCGTATATGTTGGTTTGAAGTAAAACAGTGGATGAAAGGAGTTTAATATGGGTCTGACAATGATCATCTGACACAGATTCAGGGGGAGCATATACTTCTAATAATGCTTTTTTGGCATTTTCTTAGAAGATCTTGGTACAAATTCACAGTTGTTTCTGATTCAGGTGGAACAAGTTCACGGCGAGATCATGGTTGCTGATTTGGATGGTGATTGACAGATGTTGTTGATGATAGTTGTTGATAACTATCATATTCTTGTCTCTATGTCATGTATATCTTTTAATGTCAAGGTCATGAAATGACCTATTTTGTTTCCCTACTATGCATGGGATGGATGATGTAATGTTCTTGTTTTGACATGTATAAACATTTGGTATATACCCACTTGGTTAGGTGGATGAGTCAAAATTGGTATATCCCCATTTGGTTGGGAGATGGATGTATGCATGAGTCATTGGTGATAGGAAGGTCTTTTATGATGTATAGAGTCATTGGTGATAGGAAGGTCTTTTATGATGTATAGAGTCATCTTTTTGCAGATCTTGCTTATATTCAGGGGGAGCATGGACAACACACTTCAGCATATCAGAGAATTCATCATGTACTCATGGGGAGCATAACCATTTGCCCTTGATGAAAAATGGGGAGAGTGACTTGGGGTTGCCATCAAGGCCAAAGGGGTAGATTGTTGGGATTATGAAACAAATTTGGAACTATGACATAGGTTTTGTCCTTGATGGCAACTCACACAGATGACAGGTCACAGTTCAGGCTCACAGAATGAAGAGAGAGACGTAAACGTAGGTTCCCCATTGATAAAGCAACATGTACACGTGGGTTCGCAGACCAAAAGGTGTGTATAGCGTACACATGCACTTTCACGGAAGGAAAGGGGTGTACATGTTGGAAATCTTAGTTTTGGTTTGTGGTATTTGGTCCATGGTATTTTGATCCATGGTATTGGTACAAGGTATCTTGTCCGAAGTGTTGACCCCAGGTATTTGGTCCAAGGTATTGATTCTAAGTGGTTTCGGACCATGGTATTGAGTAAGGCCTAAGACTATAAAAGGAGGAGAAGATCATTAGGAAAAGGCACTCAAGCATTGAATATCTAATGAAGAGAAGGATCTAGAATACAGGTTATTGGGTTATGGTGCATAGCTAGATCTAAATCAAGGATGAACCTTAGCACTTGATGAAAGATAAGATCTAATAGTCGGTCAAGATCTTAAGGCTTGAAGAGAAGTATCTTAGTGTGGTTTTGATCTTTTATCTAAATAACTGGCGCACATTGTAATCTGTAAATATGATGATCTAGGTATAACTGAGGTTTGGAATTGTTGTAAAGTTTAAATCATCATTTATAGATCTGTACGCAAGTTCACTTTGGAAAATGCACGTATACATCTGGTTATGCATATCAAAATAGCGTATACACAAGTTCGCCTTAAGAAAACGACATATGTACGCAGGCTCAAGACAGTGAAGTAGCAGATACCTCATAAAATATGATTTAGCTACTTCTATTTGTTTTTGCAGTGTTCTGTGTTCTGGCTTTATTTCTGGTTACTGTTACTGTATTCTGGTTACAACATTCTGAGAAGTGATTGATTGATTCAGTTTTGGTTGGTGCAAAGGAGATTGGTTGATGTAGATATATTTGATGTTTGATTGATGTTATAAATGGATCCAGTCTGAAAATTTATGAAACATGGTCCCTAGAAGAAAAGAGAAGGTTGTAGCCTTCTGTAGGCTAGCACCTACATACTAGTAAACACTTCAGCTAGTACAAGAGCTAGGGGGTTGTAGCTCCCTTCCAGGAGAAGTTGGAGAACGAGAAAAGGTTGTAGCCTTCTACAGGTAGAAGCCTGCGTACTGGTATAAGACTGCACTAGTAAAAAAATTGTAAAAATGAGTTTCTTATTAAAAGAAGATAGAGACGATTGCAACAGGTGGTTTTCACCCACATTGGGTTTCCACCTCATATCTTGTGTTCATGTGTGTGATTGTCTATTCTGTTTTTATTGCACCTGGTTACTGTTTATATGTTTATGATGCACAAATTGAATATCAACATATGATGATTTAACTAAGTTATAAGTTTGTAGGGTATATGCTAGTTGCCTTAAGTACAGTTGCGTATACACGAAAGTTTCCTTAACTGAATTGGCGTATATAAATCTGGCTATGAAAATGAAATATTATAGACTTGCTAATACTGCTTCACCCCCCCTCTCAGTATTATTTCCAATAGAATGTCCCAATGTTATAGGATATTTGTTGCAAAAATCTACTCAACATTGTCAGTGATAATTTTCCTAGGGCATCCAAATCTTGCTCAGATATTGTTCTCTAGGAATTTTATGATGACTGCATCAGAGGCTTGTCTAGTCATTATGGCTTCTATCCATTTTATAAAGTAATCAGTGGTTGTAAGAATCCACTTATGTTGGGCAGAAGAGGCAGGGTGAATTTCTCCTATAAATTCAATGCCCCATTGTTGGAAAGGAGTTTTAGCAGATATAGGCCTTAAGGGTAAAGGCAATAGTTTCTTTTTTCCTTCGAATATTTGGCATTTGTGGCATGAAGTAACTTTCTTTTGGACATCAGAAAATAAGGTGGGCCAATAAAACCTACCCTCAAAATCTTATTGGAAGTAGTCTTCTAGTACAAGTATCCATCGTAGTCTCCTTCATGAAACTCTTGCATGACTTTATCTGCTTCATTTTTCAACAAATAGTTCAGTAAAACTCCACCAACATCTTTCCAATACAGATTTTCATCCAAAATACAAAACTTGATAGCTTTAAGTTTAATAAATCTAGCTTTTGTTTTAGTTAAACTAGGCAGATCTTGTAAATGATGTAAAACATAAATAATGTCTGCATACCAGGGAGAGGTAGAAAAATCTTCTACTACCTGTGGAGTTGCTAGCTCATCTAGTTCATTGAATATTGCTAGAAAATTTATATCTAAATCATGGAAGTTAGATTCCACCATTAATTTTTCTAACCCTTGACCTTTGATGAGTTTAGTGGGTCGGATTTCAATATCATATTCTAATATAACAACAATCCACTTACCCCTTTTCCCATCAGGATCGTTTTGGGTCAGTATATCTTTTACTACTGCATTTGGAACAAAAGCAATAATATGTGAATGAAGAATATACACTCTAAAATATTTTATGGCTTTTACCAGGGAAAAATCTTGTTTTTCCATGATGTCATATTTCAATGCTGCATCTCTCAAAGCTTTGCTAAAGAAAGCAATAGGTTGTTCATGGCCTTCATTATTTTTCTGCAAGAGAACTGCAACAATTGTATGTGTAGAAGAAAATGAAAAAAATTAGGAAATCCTTTCTAAAATAATGACTAATTAACATAGGAGCCTGAGTTAAAGCCCGTTTTACCTTATTAAATAATTTTCTAGCTTCCATATTCCATTTCACCTCAGTGTCTTTCCTTAACATGTGGGTTAATTCTTTAAAAGTTCTACTAAATTAGGAATGAATCTCCTCAGAAAATTTACCTGTCCAATAAAAGATTGAAATTAATTTAGATTTCTAGGGGGATTAATTTTGAGTATAGCTGATCTAAAATGATCATAAGTTAAAACTGATGTAGAATTGATTAGCCATTATTGAATAGAATGTTAACTGAAGGTGCGGAAATCGAGAGAACTGCTTGAGATGAAAGACTTTACGACAGCTGATAAAACATAATTAAGATGCAAAATAGTAATGAAAACAATGAATACACAATGATACCAGACAAAAATATTGATTACATAGTTCGTCCCTAATGGACTACGTCTTCGGGTCCCCTTTCAAGATGGGCGACCACTTTATTAGGATTGAAACCAAGGAGATCAATTACACAGAGAATTGACCAGAATAAATGTGTACACAAGCACTTATGATCACTGTCATAAGGAAGCTCTTTGAAATAGATTTCCAACGCCTCTCACAGTTCCCAATTTCGACTCTAGATGCTCATGTTACACTGAAAACAAAAACGACTATGACCTCGAGAACCTGCATACAAAATCTAAAACCACTCTTCTCCACTTCAATGAGAAAAATTGCCTATTATAGCCCTGCAAGTACATTCAAACTGAAACAAATGGCGGCTTGCTGATCGAGCGGAGGAGGTTGAACGCACATGTGAATAGCTGTGGTTGTCAACAGGTGGTCTAACTCCGACGGTTCCGCTAAAAATACTCCAACAGTTTTGCATCTTCGTTCACATGTCACGCAGTTTTAGACCCTGATGCGGTTAACTCCGAAAGCTAAACTCGACGGCTTATCTGACTGATCACATAACATAGCTCCCGACACAGTCACTGCTAGGAGGTTTCCCACTGTTGTTTCCTCTGTGGTTTGGGACTATGGTTATGGTATATCTCCGCTTTTTCACGTGACAACGGTCCCCGCGTAGTTTAGTCCAGCGGTTAGGGGACTATTATATGTAATTTATAATGTTTGTTTGTATTGCAAAGGCCTGAGGGTTAACAACTTAGGTTTATGTATTAATTGGGAATTATTTTAATACATGGTTTGGATTGTATTATATCCAATGCGTTTAGGGCTTAAGTAATGGTGTTTGATATATGGTTTTGATAGGTGTAGGACTTATGTATGGTGTAGACTTAAGTTTGTTGTATTAGGTGTTAGGTTAATGTGTTAGGTCTTAGGTCTTTAGAAATAGGTTCTAGGGTTTAGGTTTTAGGATCCAGCATTTAGAATAGGTTTATTATAATGTTGTAAAACCAGAACCATCACCATGTCAGAAGAACCTGAAGAAGGTCGTGATGACCTGAAGACCAAATCAACCACTTACATCAAATTGTTAGAAAGTGACATTTGCGACAAACATCATATGACGACGAACCATATCAAACCCCTGCAATGGATGACACACCCATGTCGATGATCAACCCTGGTGGAACTGATGATGAACACTTTTCGACAACCAAGTACAACACCATATCAATTAAACACCATGAAAACCATATACATCACCTGAACAACTTGATCCATAATCAACACTATCGAAGCTGAACGACACCAGACTGAATTGCTGATGACAACACTGAAACTGTGCAACTGATTTGAAAAGATCCTCCTAGATCAATCCTCTCCACTTGAAAAATTTTGGACCACAAAAGTTTGATTAAACAAATATTTGATGAGGGTAGAGCTCCCTCACTTTCCACCTTTCCCTGATGCTGTACCAATACATTCGATCAATCACCTGAAAGTGATGACCCTGATGATGTTGACCCTGGCACATTTTGAGTCGGTGACCTGTTCCATCCATCTGTAATATGAACAACCTGTGATGATGGTCAAACAACCTGTTATGAACATGAAAATTTATTTCTTTCCACGAATTACCATGAGTTAGTGATTCATACACATCTTTGAAAACAGTCTCTACAGGATATTGTTCAATACCATTGACATGTATTAACAATCTATTTTGCAAAATAACGAAGACAATCAAAGACATTTTTGACATCATACAAACTACTTGACTTGATATACTTTCTTGATTCCTGATTACTAAGTGAACTTGCTGCAATAAACCCATCAAACTGTAATATGAAAACTGCTGCAAATTAGTTTGTCTTTGAAAGTATTGAATTAGTTGTTGATTTGTTTGAATCACTATTTCTTCACTTATTAAATAATGTTTCCATTGATTATCACTTTCCCCTGATGCATAAGTTTCCCTTACATACTTTGAAACTACTTTAGAAAATCCTTTGATATGAAAACAAATAAGCTTCCTCTCCACTTGAAAAGAGGCTTCCAAACTGTTTGAAACATGAAATGGTGACACAATACAAGAGAAATGTAACACTAACTTTTCCCAATACTAACTTGCATCCCTGTGATTGTTAACCTCCAAACTTGGACTGAATTGATTCATTCTGACATTATGAAGAGGATCTTTAGGCATCAATTGTAATTCATGTTGTATTCCCTGCTTATGAGTAAGATGTTTGGTTTCTTTAAATAGAACTGGAAAAGTTTCTACCTCTTTAATCAAACTATCTTTAAGCTGAGTCTCATAACTTGAACAAACATCATGTTGATTCTTATGTTGTTCCTTTACACACATGATTACAAATCTCTTATTTGAACTTATTAATCACTTCATTTGATTAGCATTAATATTCAAATGATTTTTACTTTGATGTGCCCTGACAATAAATTCAAACCCATCTTTCTTAATGTGATATTTATGCTCTCCCCTGTAAAATACTGCATCATGATAATAAAGATAAGGAATTCCTAAGACAACTCCACATATGTCTATGGGAACCATATCTAATTCCACTTCATCAATGTAATTAGCTGTAATGGAAAATCTTAATCGACATTGTTTTGTGACTTTTATATGAGTTGATTTATTTAGCCATCCTAATGGGTAAGGTCTTGGATGATTTCGTGTTTCCAAAACCAATTTATTAACTAAATATTCAGATATTAGATTGGCTTGTGGTCCATTGTCAAACATTGCATCTATTTTTGTGTGCTTAGAAGTTATCCTTATGTTAAACAATTCAACTCTTTTATCCTCATTTGAAGGATTTATGTTTGATGAAGATGCAATAGTATTCAAACTTGAACCAGTGTCAAAAGTTTTACCTGTTGTAACCATAACAATTATCCTCCTTTCATCACCTGAATCTAAACCTAGATCTTGCTAGATTGCTGCAATTTCCTTCTTTTCATCCTTCTTCTTAAGGAACTTTTTGGGCTTAAGTTGTGGATGAAGTTTCCAACACTTAGATTCATCATGACCGATTCTTTGGAAATGAGAACAAGTAGGCCTTTCCTTCTGAGCTATCATCGATTTCTTTCTCTTCAAATTGTTCTTCCCTTTACTGTCATTGGAATCTTTTATTTCCAACTCTTTGGATGATTGCGATGAAAACTTGAATGGTCTGTGACCTGATTCAATATGTATGGCCTGAACACACACTTCATCAAAGTCATCAAGATTAAACATCAATAATGTATGCTCCAAATATGAATGTAAATTGTCGATGTATTTTAACAAAGTTTCACGTGTATCCAATGAAATACCAAGTGCCAATGCTTTCTTTTTGAATTCTTGAGTGAACTCCTGAACAATCTGCCCTTTACCTTGCCTCAAATGCTACCAATCAATAACAACTTGTTGCATGTATCCTAAAGGATATAATTGTTTCCTAAGAGCTTTTAAAAACTTAGACCATGAAGAGATGACTTTTCTTTTCTGCTTTACATCTATTTGAGTTTTACTTTCCCACCAGATTAAAGTTGTTCCCCCCGTTCTTAGTGTAGCTAACTGAATTTTTGTTTTATCATTAGAGATTTTATGAATACGAAAATACACTTCTAACTGCTTAATCCAGTTATCTAACTTTTCAGGATTCATTTCACCATCATAAATATGTAATTCAAATTTTACATCAAGTTTCAAAAGAGAGGTTTTCTTCAGTATTTTTTTTCTATTTCAGATTCTACACTGAAGAAGAAGAAGAAGAAGAAGAAGAGGATGATGGAGATGATGGAGGTGACGGTGGTTTATCAACCTTTCCTTTACCTTTGTCCTTCTTCGATGTCTTTGAATAAGAAGCTGCATATCTCGCCTTCTTGTCTTTGTACAGTTCTCCCAACATCTGCTGCATAGTCAAGAATGCTTGCTGAAACTGTTCATCACTCATCTTAGTTTCAGTATTTTCACCGACAACAGATCTTGTCATGGTCAACTTATGAATGACTTGTCACTTTCCAATCTCTGGATCAATCTACTCAAGGATTCCTTCTCCACGTTACGACTTTGACCTAGTTAACATTCAATGGCAAATTTTATAAATGCAACCTACTCCAATACCAAATTATATGATCTGAAATGATCATAAGTTAAAACTAATGTAGAATTGATTAGCCATTAATGAACATAATGTTAACTAAAAGTGTAGAAATCGAGAGAATTGCTTGAGAAGAAAGACTTTACGACAACTAATAAAACATAAGTGAGATGCAAAATAGTAATGAAAACAATGAATACATAATGATACCAGATAGCAAGATTGATTATGGAGTTCATCCCTGACAGCAAGGATAATTTTAGGGGCGAATGTTCGCCCTTTGGCGAAATTAAGGGGTTTTAAATTTTTAGTGGGCGAATATTTTGTATCATATTAAATTTTTACAAATCACCTCAAATAGCCCGCCTTATTTTAAGGGAGAGGGTGAAAAAGGTAAATTTAGCCCTTGAAATTAGGACTTACAACCTTCCATTCGCCCATTTTCAAGAATAGGTTTTATTTAAGTGAATCCATTCGCCCATTTTCAAGAATAGGTTTTATTTAAGTGAATCATATGGGCCAAATACCATATTTATAAAAGAGGTATGGTAAATTAATAAAAATATAAATAAATGAGAGGTATGGTAAATAAATAAAACATTTTTTATATTTACTCCATAAGTCACCTTATATACATGTAACGGTGTAAACAAATAAAAATATAAGTAAAGTGGAGGTATGGTAAATAAATAAAACGTCTTTTTATACTTACTCAAACCGTATGGTAAATAAATAAAAATATAAATAAACTAGACGTATCGTAAATAAATAAAACCTCTTTTTATATTTAGCCCATAACCCTCATTCTATTTATGAAGGCTCAAGAAAGAGGTTTTATTTAAGTGAATCCTATGGGCCAAATACCATATTTGTAAAAGAGGTATGGTAAATTAATAAAAATATAAATAAACGAGAGGTATGGTAAACAAATAAAACATTTTTTTATATTTACTCCATAAGTCACCTTATATTTACGAACACTCAAAAAATGGATTATATTTTGGTGAAACCTATGGCCAAAATACTATGGGACAAATACCATGGACCTGATTGTTATTAATACCATGCAAAAAACCATTATTAACCCTAATATTAGAATTAATAAAAATAAAAATGGCACATGGTATTGACCCATGGTATTCACCAAAATGGCACATGGTATTGACCCATGGTATTCACCTGGAATGTAGCCTATTTAAATGGGGGAATTAAACCAGCATGTAGCTTATGCTATTATTCACTAGGACTTTACAAAGTTTTATTATTTAGTGAAAGACTCGCCAAGATCTTACAAGATTTTATAATTGAGTAAAATATTTGCCATGCCTGGTGAGAGATTCGCCAAAAAATTATATATACATATTATATTATTGATAAAATCGCCTTCCATTTTTCCTATATACCATGGAGATTCGCCCATTTATTATATTTATAAATTTAGGGGGGGTTCTTAAAATTTTCCCTGCCTGACAGATTACGTCTCTGGGTCTACTTTCAAGATGGGCAACTACTTTATTAGGATTGAAACCAAGGATATCAATTACACAGAGAATTGACTAGAATGAACATGCATGTAGGCACTTCTGATCACTACCATAAGGAAGCTCTCTAAACCAGCTTTCCAATGCCTATCATGGTTCCCAATTTCAACTCTCGATGCTCCTTTTACACTGAAAACAAAAACGACTATGACCTTTAGAACCTGCATACAAAATCCAAAACCACTCTTCTCCACTTCAATGAGAAAAACTGCCTCTTATAGCCCTACAAGTACATTCGAACTCCCTCCTCTGAGTTTAGGAATGAACCAGACTCAAATTAGAGTTTTTCGGTCTCAATCTTATTAGGTTTTGACACCTTAGGGATAAAACCATGGTGGTTGAATTAGTTCTCCTCCAAAATTACAACTAAAACCCATTTATAAACCTTATGATAAAGCTAAAACCATTGGCGGCTTGCTGACCGAGCAGAGGAGGTTGAACGCCCATGTGAATAGTTGCGGTCTAACCACAACCTACCAGTGGGTGGTCTAACTCTGGCAATTCCACTAACAATACTCCGACAATTTCGCATCTTCATTCACATGTCAAGCGGTTTTAGATCCCGATGCAGTTAACTTTGAAAGTTAACCCCGACAACATATCTGACTGATCACATAACATAGCTCTCGATGCGGTCACAATTAGGAGGTTTGTCGCTGTGGTTTCGTCCATGGTTTGGGATTGTGGTTATCGTCTATCTCCGCTTGTTCACATGACAATGGTCCTCGCGCAGTTTAGTCCAGTAGTCAGGGGACTGTTATGTGTAATTTATAATGTTTTTTTTTGTGTTTCAAAGACGCGAGGGTTAACAGCGTAGGTTTATGTATTAATTGGGAATTGTTTTAATACATGGTTTGGATTGTATTATATCCGATAGGTTTAGGTCTTAGGTAATGGTGTTTGATACATGGTTTTGATAGGTGTAGGACTTATGTATGGTGTAGACTTAAGTTTGATGTATTAGGTGTTAGGTTAATGTGTTAGGTCTTAGGTCTTTAGACATAGGTTCTAGTGTTTAGATTTTAGGATCCAACATTTAAAATAGGTGTATTATAATGTTGTAAAACTAGAACCATCACCATGTCAAAAGAACTTGAAGAAGGTCGTGATGACCATGAAGACCACATCAACCACTTACATCAAATTGTCACAAAGTGACTTTTGCAACAAACATCATATGATGATGAACCATATCAAACCCCTACAATGGATGACACACCCATGTTGATGATCAACCCTGGTGGAACTAACGATGAAAACTTGTTGATACCCAGGTACAACACCATATCAATTGAACACCATGAAAGCCATAGACATCACCTGAGCAACCTGATCCATAACCAACACTGTTGAAGCTGAACGACACCGGACTGAATTGTTGGCGACAACACTGAACTTGTGTAATTGATCTGATGAGATCCTCTTAGATCAATTCTCTCCACTTGAAAGCTTTTGGAACACAAAAGTTTTATTAAACAAATAGTCGATTAGGGTAGAGCTCCCTCACTTTCCACCTTGCCCTGATGATGTACCAATACATTCGATTAATCACCTGAAAGTGATGACCCTGATGATGCTCACCTAGCACATTTTGAGTCGGTGATCTGTTCCATGCATTTGTAGTATGAAAAACTTGTGGTGATGGTCAAACAACCTATTATGAACATGGCAATTGATTTCTTTCCACGAAATACCATGAGTTAGTGATTCATACACATCTTTGAAAACAGTCTCTACAGGATATTGTTCAATACCATTGACATGTATTAACAATCTATTTTGCGGAATAACGGAGACAATAAAAGACATTGTTTTGTGACTTTTATTTGAGTTGATTTATTTAGCCATCCTAATGGGTAAGGTCTTGGATGATTCTGTGTTTCCAAACCCAAATTCTTAACTAAATATTCAGATATTAGATTAGCCTATGATCCATTGTCAAACATTGTATCTATCTTTGTGTGCTTACAAGTTATCCTTATGTTAAACAATTCAACTCTTTTATCCTCGTTTGAAGAATTTATGTTTGATGAAGATGCAATAGTATTCGAACTTGAACCAGTGTTAGAAGTTTTACTTGTTGTAACCACAACATTTATCCTCCTTTCATCACCTGAATCTGAACCTAGATCTTGTTGGACTGCTGCAATTGCCTTCTTTTCATCCTTCTCCTTAAGGAACTTTTTGGGCTTAAGTTCTTAATGAAGTTTCCAACACTTAGATTCATCATGACCAATTCTATAACAATGAGAACAAGTAGGTCTTTCCTTCTGAGCTATCGCTGATTTCTTTCTCTTCGAATTGTTCTCCCATTTACTGTCATTGGAATATTTGATTTCCAACTCTTTGGATGATTGTGATGGAAACTTGAATGGTCTACCACCTGATTCAATATGTATGGCCTGAACACACACTTCATCAAAGTCATCAGGTTTAAACATCAATAATGTATGTTGAAAATATGAATGTAAATTTTTGATGTATTTTAACAAAGTTTCACGTGTATCCAATGAAATATCAAGCACCAATGATTTCTTTCTGAATTCTTGAGTGAACTCCTGAACACTCTTCCCTTTACCTTGCCTCAAATGCTACCAATCAATAATATCTTGCTGCATGTATCCTAAAGGATATAATTATTTCCTAAGAGCTTTTAAAAACTTAGACCATGAAGAGATGACTTTTCCTTTCCGCTTTAAATCTATTTGAGTTTTACTTTCCTACCAGATTAAAGTTGTTCCCCCCATTCTAAGTGTAGCTAACTAAATTTTCGTTGTATCGTTAGAGATGTTCTGAATACGACAATACACTTCTAATTGATTAATCCAGTTATCTAACCTTTTAGGATTCATTGTTATCTAACTTTTTATGATTCATTTCATGATCATAAATAGGTAATTCAAATTTTATATTTCAGATTCTGAACTGGATGAAGAAGAAGAAGAAGAGGATGATGGAGGTGAAGGTGGGTTATCAGCCTTCCCTTTACCTTTTTCCTTCTTCGATGTCCTTGAAGAAGAAGCTGCATCTCTCACCTTCTTGTCTTCGTATAGTTCTCCCAACATTTGCTGCATAGTCAAGAATGCTTGTTGAAATTGTTCATCACTCATCTTAGTTTCAGTATTTTCACCTACATCAGATCCTGTCATGGTTGACTTATGAACGAATCGTCGCTTTCCAATCTATGGATCAATTTGCTCAAGGATTCCTTCTCCATGTTGCGAATTTGACCTGGTTAACATTCAATGGAAAATTCTACAAACGCAACCTTCTCCGATACCAAATTATATGATCTGAAATCATCATAAGTTAAAATTGATGAAGAATTGATTAGCCATTAATGAATAGAATGTCAATTGAAAGTGTGGAAACCAAGAAAACTGCTTGAGAAGAAAGACTTTACGACAACTAATAAAACATAAGTGAGATGCAAAATAGTAATGAAAACAATGAATACATAATGATACCAGATAGCAAGATTGATTATGGAGTTCATCCCTGACAGCAAGGATAATTTTAGGGGCGAATGTTCGCCCTTTGGCGAAATTAAGGGGTTTTAAATTTTTAGTGGGCGAATATTTTGTATCATAGTAAATTTTTACAAATCACCTCAAATAGCCCGCCTTATTTTAAGGGAGAGGGTGAAAAAGGTAAATTTAGCCCTTGAAATTAGGACTTACAACCTTCCATTCGCCCATTTTCAAGAATAGGTTTTATTTAAGTGAATCCTATGGGCCAAATACCATATTTATAAAAGAGGTATGGTAAATTAATAAAAATATAAATAAATGAGAGGTATGGTAAATAAATAAAACATTTTTTATATTTACTCCATAAGTCACCTTATATACATGTAACGGTGTAAACAAATAAAAATATAAGTAAGATGCAAAATAGTAATGAAAACAATGAATACACAGTGATACCAGACAACAAGATTGATTACGGAGTTCGTCCCTGATGGACTACATCTTTGGGTCCGCTTTCAATATGGGTGACCACTTTATTAGGATTGAAACCAAGGAGATCAATTACACAGAGAATTGACCAGAACGAACATGCACACAGGCACTCTTGATCACTATCATAAGGAAGCTCTCTGAACCATCTTTCCAATTCCTGTCATGTTTCCCAATTCTGACTCTGGATGCTCTTGTTACACTGAAAACAAAAAGGACTATGACCTCCAAAACTTGCATACAAAATCCAAAACCACTCTTCTCCACTTCAATGAGAAAAAGTGCCTCTTATAGCCCTACAAGTGCATTCAAACTCCATCCACTGAGTTTAGGAATGAATCAAACTCAAATTAGAGTTTGTTGGTCTCAGTCTTATTAGGTTTTGACACCTTAGGGATAACATCATGGTGGTTGAATTAGTTCTCCTCCAAATTGCAACAAAATCCCATTCATAAACTTTATAATAAAGCTGAAACCATTGGTGTCTTGTTGACCGGGTGGAGGAGGTTGACTGCTCATGTGAATAGCTACGGTCTAACCACAACCTGCCAGCCGGTGGTCTAACTTGGGTGGTTTTGCTAACAATAATCCGGCAGTTTCACATCTTCGTTCACATGTCACACAGTTTTAGACCCTGCTACAGTTAACTCTGAAAGCTAAACCTGACGGCTTATCTAACTAATCACATAACATAACTCCTGATGCAGTCATAGTTAGGAGTTTTTCCACTGCGGTTTCCTCTGCAGTTTGGGACTATGGTTATGGTCTATCTCTGCTTGTTCACATTACAACGGTCCCCACGCAGTTTAGTCCAGTGGTCAGGGAACTATTATGTGTAATTTATAATGTTTTGTTTGTATTGCAAAGGCCAGAGGGTTAACAACTTAGGTTTATGTATTAATTGGGAATTGTTTAATACATGGTTTGGATTGTATTATATCTGATATGTTTAGGGCTCAAGTAATGGTGTTTGATACATGGTTTTGATAGGTGTAGGACTTATGTATGGTGTAGACTTAGGTTTGATGTATTAGGTGTTAGGTTAATGTGTTCTAGGGTTTAGGTTTTAGGATCCAACATTTAGAGTAGGTGTATTATAATGTTGTAAAACCAGAACCATCACCATGTCAGAAGAACCTAAAGAAGTTCGTCATGACCATGAAGACCACGTCAACCACTTGCATCAAATTGTCACAAAGTGACATTTGCAACAAACATCATATGATGATGAACCATATCAAACCTATACAATGGACAACACACCCATGTCGATGATCAACCCTGGCAGAATTGACGATGAACACTTGTCGACAACTAGGTACAACACCATATCAATTGAACACCATGAAAACCATAAACATCACCGAAACAACTTGATCCATAACCAACACCGTTGAAGTTGAACGACACCAGACTAAATTGCTAACGATGACACTAAACCTGTGTAACTGATCTGATGAGATCCTCCTAGATCAATAGATTTTGTTTTACTGGGATCTATTTTGATTCCTTCCTTTGAAATTATGTGTCCTAACATTTTTCCTTCTTTTAAACCAAACATTATTTTCTTGGGGTTGAGGTAGATACCAAATCTCCTACATTTTTCAAAGACTCTTCTAAGGTGATTTAGGTATTCCTCATCTATTTTTGAAAAAACAGTGATGTCATCTAGGTATATGACTATAAAATGACCCATTTCATTAGCAAAGGTAAAATCCATTGCTTTTTGAAAAGTAGCTCCAACATTCATTAGACCAAAATGAATTTTCACATACATAAAAGTGCCTCGAGGTGTAGTAAATGTTGTATTCTCTTGATTGTCTAGGTGTACTAAGACTTGGTTATAACCAGAAAAGCCATCTAATAGGGAAATTCTGCTGGATCCAACCACCTTCTGCAGAATGTGGTCCATCTTGGGTAGAGGGTAATTGTCTTTTAAAGAGGCTTTATTCAGATTCCAGAAATCAATACAGAACCTAATCTCACCAACCTTTTTTTCGAGTGGGAACCAAATTGGATACCCATTTGGAATATCTCAAGGGCACTATGATCTTTGCATCATATATTCTTTTTACTTCCTTTTCGATAAGAGGTATAAGCTTTGGGCTAATTCTCCTTAATTTCTGTTTAAAATGTTTATGATCTTATTTTAAGAGAATATTATGTTGTATAATTCTTTTATCATGGGATTTTAAATCCTCATAACTCCAGGTGAAAACATCAACGAATTATTTGAACAATTCAATGTACTTTAGCTTCTCAGCTGGGGGTAAGGATTTGGATAGTTTGATCATTTTGGGTTCTTGTTCAGTCCCAATATTTTGTTCCTCAATACCAACTCCAGTGGGTTCAATTTTGGGCTTCTTAGCTACATCATTGAAATCAAACAAATCTTCTAATGGAACTAGCCCTCTAGGTAAGACATTATCTTTGAGCTGTAAAATTTATGTTTCTTGTTTCTCTTCATCTATTTCATTCAATTCTAATTTATTCACACTACTATGTACAATATCTTCTACATCAAGTTCTATATCTATATTAGCATCTTCAAATTCCTCTTTGGACTGCAAAAAATTCTCAATCTGGGCATCATTTCCAAAAACCTGCCAGTATCTAATGTTATCAGGTACAGTAGGTCTATTTTTCACTTTAACAATATATTGGCGAGTAGGACGAAATGGTAATTTACAAGTACTTTCTGAAGTAGAAAGACCATCAGGAAGAATGTTTTGATCTCTTGAAACCACAGACAAACTATATTCAGTGAAAGAATCCAGAAAATCCAACACAACATTCCTATATGCTCTCATCCTTGGATTTTTTGCAGAATATTCTCCTTTGATTTGTTTTATTACCAACTCAGAATCTCCATGAATGGCAATACGTTTAGCACCCAAATTATTTAAAAGTTGTAACCCTAAGATTAAGGCTTCATACTCTACTACATTATTAGAACACTGGAAATTCAATTTATAGGAATGATCCTCTAAGTGATGAGTGTAAGAATTGGAAACCCATATACCAGCACTTGCCCCTTCTTTACTAACAGATCCATCAAAACTCAAATTCCATAAAACTTTGTTTGATTTATCCTGTTCACTGATTAATGTTTGACATTCCTTAGTGTGACATAACATAGTGTTTTGATCAGGAACTTGTTCCTGTACATTTGCATCATTATATAGAATAAATGAGTCAAGGTCCGAATGAACAGAATATAAAGGATAATTATTAGGTCGCTCCTGAGTTGTGACCATTAATTTCATGAGTTTCTCCTTATAAAGTCTCCTATTTTGACCAAATACCAGGATTGTAGCATAGGTCATATCCATCTGTAAGTTTCCTTATATTTTGGCTCCCCATGAATGGGAAATCAACATGCCATATGTGGGAGGTATATCAACAACAACTATGTCCATTAGCACACTTTTGGCTAGTATTTGGACTAAGTTGACACATAAATCCTTTATAATTCCAAGGAACTTTACTTGACTAGAATCAAATGAATACAGATCTTTATACCTTCTGTTTATATCTAATCCATATTTCTCCATGATTACCTTATGCATAAGATTGTGGGAGGCCCCTAAGTCAAGCATAGCATTGTGTAAGATTTTATCATGAATGGTCAAACTAACATAAAAGGGAGGTACATATCCCTCTTGAATTTTACCATCAACTTTAGGGCCAAACATTATTTCAGATTGATCATCTAATACATTGACTATATCAGTTTTCTCTCTTATGCTCGGAGCTTTCATTACTTGTGATCTATAGGCAGTTTTATTCATTAATTCTATCAAAGGAATGGGTATTTTGAGTTTCACCAATTCATTTTCTATATTAAATGATGTCTGAGCTTTATTTAAATTGGCAGCCTCTTGTTTATCAGCCAAATCCTTTTGGGATATGTCTCTTTGTTGGCTGGTAGAGGGGTCATTAGTTTGAATTGATTTGGATGCAGTATCAGATTTTTTCTGGATTGGAACATCAGGATTCTTTCTAGCAAGAATCTCAATGTTCTGCTTGGTAGGTGTTTCAACAGACTTTTTGGTTGGAGTATTAGGCTTTTTCCCACTCCTTAGATTTTATTTCTTATGGACTTCCATAATGGAATTCTCAAAACCTTTCTTATAATCTTCTGATTCTTCAGGTTCTATTTCATCTTGGGATAATAGGAAAAGGTCTTGTTCTTCCTCAGTAAGAAAAATTGAGTCATTATCATTTAATCCCATTAAATTTATCTGAGTGTCCTTTGTATCATCAGTTACCTTAGCCTCCTCATATGTATAATTTTATTGGAAAGGAGGTATTACCTGTTGGTTTGGACCTTTTGGGTCCCTTTGTTTAATCTGGGGTTGATTTCTTCTAAAGTTTGGATTCCTTATTTTCCTAGTCTGATTTTCTCTCAGAGGAGCCCTATCAGTTATATTGATTCTATCCATCATTTTCTCCATTATTCTTAGTAGACGGTTTATGTTATAATCAATGGAAGAAGAAGATGAAGGTTCCTCTTTTGTTGTTAGTCTTTTTTCAGATTTTAAGTTAGCTTCTTTGGCTAATAAATTAGCCTCCACTTTGAGTGCATTTTCTTGCATTTCCTCTAAGGTAGAGGGATATCTTTCTCTCATTTGATAGGCCTTATAAACATCAAATCCTTTTGGGAAATTGTTGGCTTGAGGGGGCCTACCCCCGGTTCAACATCAATTAGCCAAACAAATCCCTACACTATTGTCCCTTTCGGCATCAGCCCACAAAGTGCGGATCGAAGTCTCACCCAAAGCAGTATGGGGGGATGCTGGAAGCAATTTTCCACACCTTGAGATGGTTGTGATGTCGTTTGAGCTCCTCTATTCCTGCCTTCGTGCAGGTGATCTCACTCTAGGGCTTTTAGAACAAACCCTTTATTTTGGCTTTCAATACTTCGCGAAAGTATACGATCGACCTTTGCGTAGCCCTAACCTGGGGCTCACTTACTTTTTCTCTGTTATGGCAGCACACTGTGCAGATTCCTCAATTACCCTAGTGATTTACTTATCTTTCTGAATACTTAAAGTTATCACCGTGTAACCAGATATTTATAATTTCGTTTAATTATTCAATGTAACTGTATTCATTCATGCAACATAGAAGCATACCAAATGAAATTCATACAAAAAATATCCAAACCCATCAATAGAAAAAATACATAGAAATTGTAGGATAAATCCTTTTATTAACATCTTCCAAGTGTTACAGACTTTGTTCACCCTGCGCAAACAACTACAGGGGTCCACGCACTTAGCTGCAAACTTCCACCCTAGGCCTCTGCGCACTCAGCTGCAGAGCCACTACCTACACTACAACCCAAGACTTAGACTTCTTTCTCTAAAGCTATGACACTCTTACTCCTTCTATCCTCCTAACTACTTAGAGCTTAGCTCTTTTTATACAATCTCATGGTCCAGGGACCATGGGTAGATCTCTTACAGCCGACCTTACTTTACAAAACTAAGGGTAGACTACCCTTCATGACACATAATACCTTCACGCTCCACGACCAAAAAATGCGGAGTCTTTACAATAATATTACAAAAACTTGACTTAAACATGAGATTTTAGCCCCAAAACTACCCTTGGGGGATCCCGCTCCCAACAAGCCCCCAATACAAACATCATGACTCGTCCTTGAGTCACTCAGTAGGCACGGAGATATTTTTGCGATCCCTGTCCAACTTGACCTTGATGACCGCAACTTTGGCTGTGCACTGAGTTGTTTCCTTCTTCGCATCTTCGACTATCTTCTTAGTTACTGTCCCTACGCTGTTAGCTTGAAGCTATTATTGCATCGCTTGCAGAGTCGCAAGCTTGACTTCAATGTTTCCAGTCACTGCATATGCTTCCTCCAGCTAGGGCTTTAGTCACTCCTTCAACGTTTCTTCTTTGTACAGTGCTACGTCCACATGTTCCTTCAGCTACTTGGCTTCCTGCAACTTGTCTAACCTTTGTGTCAGTGCGATGGTTCGCACTATGCCCTTAACTTTGTCATAGCACTGTTGGAGT
This sequence comes from Pinus tabuliformis, assembly GCA_031772625.1. NCBI lineage: Eukaryota > Viridiplantae > Streptophyta > Pinopsida > Pinales > Pinaceae > Pinus > Pinus tabuliformis. Next base: position 786,180,755 of record CM062820.1, on the reverse strand, counting down.
TTGCGCACTTCCATCTCTAGCCTCTGGATGTTCGGGTCCTCTTGCAAGCCAGTTAGGACCTCAAATGATTGTTCAAACAACTGGGTGTAGTCTGCTACTGCACTCTCCACTGTCGCGACTGCTTCTCTGACAGTGACCGCCCACTGTTCCTTTACCTTTGGTGGTGTTGAAGGCTGAGCCCTCAATTGGAGCTTTGTAATCTACAAGTTCAGCTCCAACTGAGCCTGCACCATCTCTGTCTGAGTGTCGCACACCCCTATGGCCAATTTACGGATGCGAACCTCGACTAGCTCCTCCTCTAGAATGGCCAAGTTTATGACCATTCTGCAAGCCTCCTCCACAACATGTATGATCTTCTTTCTCTTGCTAGTCACCTCAACCTCAGTGGTGATGGAAACATCCCTCTGTAAGTCCATCTGCTCATTGTTGATTTTCTGTTCACTGATCACTTGGAGGGCACAGTGCTCGCGGGCCCTCAGCTCTCCAATTACTCCACCCTGCAAGGAGTGGAGTGCTTCATGTGGGAGCGCTGCCAGGTTCAATCCCACTCCCTTCAAGGCATTGATAGTTGTCATGTGAGGCTCATTTCCTATTACCATTGCTCCATCTGTAGCACTAGCGCACTGGAAGCCTTCATGCATAGCATATCAGCAGCCTGTGATGTGCCGTTAGCCAAGTTGGTAGACACCATACCAACTTGCGATGCGTGGGTCTGAAAATCCTACAATCTTGTTAGGATGGCCCCTGGGATGATCTGCTACTACTTTTCAAGTTGCTGTAAGGCATTTGCGGTGACATCTCTGACTGTGTCACCGATGTCGTATAAATATCCCTTGGTCAGTGTGACAGGGTCTAGCAAGGTCTTGGTCACTTTTGATTTCTTTCTAGACCCTCCCTTTTTTGGCTCTCTCGGGTGCTTAATGCAGAGGGTCCACGCCATGTTGCTCTATGTCCTCTTCTTCAGTTTCAGGTGAAGGCGACTGCACACCTTTGTCAAAGCCCCGCTCTGTGCCACCTGTATGTTTTCCTAGCTCCTTCCCTATCTATTCTTCCTTGGCCTTCTCAGTGGCCTCCTTCTTCCTCTTTTTGACCAGCTATGCCATCTTTAGCTTGGCCTCATCCTTATTCTTTTGCACAATGGACTTGTTTCCACCCACCACCAAGTTCGTGGTGCTGCACCACTCCACCGGCCATTTATCCAACACTGCATCAATGAATCATTTGCGGTTAGGTATGTTAAGTCATACCACTTCTGCGCAAGGTCCTTCCGCGCCCTGATTGATGGAAATCAGCTTTAAATTTGCCATAGCTCTGCAAGTTAGCATATATCGTGGGTGACAATCATAGCTTGCGATTGATAGCAATCCTGATATTCATTTCCATTAGGATCCAAAATATTTTGATGTCCCGAATGCGCTCCACATCCTTGGTCATCCACAGTGAAGTGTACTTCACTGCTTTAGGAAGGTCCGGGTGACTGAGGGGGATTGGCTCTCTTCTAGTAGCTCCCACACTATGAGCACAATCGATATCAAGAGCCACGCATAGTGGAATGTCTTGCTTTGCTCTTGCGCCTCATGGAAGTTTTCCAGAAACTCACCGCGAAGGTAGTCCGACGAGTTAAACTAGACTCCTTCCACGCACTATTGTGCAAGCACGATGACAAGCACTAGCACCTCGTCAGTGCGACACTTTTGCATCACCTTCCCTACAAGAATCTGTGTTGCCACCTTCATAGTGGGGTCGCAGATGCTGGAGATTGCATACCCGTGCAACTTGTTAACCAATTTGAACTTCTCTTTCATTGATTTTGCGAGCGCTAGCTCGCCACCCTTACCACCAAAGGTCATGGCTGGATTTTCACTTGTATATGGTAGGCGTGTTATGCGGTGAATCAACATATTAGTGATGGGTATTGGCTCCTCCAACCCCAGACACCCGTCATGCACCAAGCACATCAGCTTCGTGATGACTAAAACTATCACGGGGGTACGTTTATAGTGCAGCACCTAGAGCAGGTTGAGTAATCCTGCCTTCTCTACTCCTCTGAGCCACTTTCACAGCTCAAGTATAGTCATCCCCGTCTTTGTGTCTATGATGCAGTGCATCAACTATTCAGTCGTCAGGTGTGGTAACTTCTCATGATCTGCCAAGTCCCAGTCTTCGAGCTTCAAAATTAGCACCTGTGCCAAATGCAGACCATCAAAAGTGATCTCATCTAGTAGCAATGGGGTTTGCAGGGGAGTCTTACTTTCATCAATGTCCTTGGGGACCTTGGACTTAGGCTTGCACAGAGGGGCATACTCCTGTAATAGTGTAATAGGTTCTACACCCTGGGCTTCAACCTCCTCTATTTCCACTCCCACATCTTCATCGTCCATAGGGATGTCTTTGATATCCTCCTCTTCTGCCTCTAGGTTTATATCCTTGCCTTTCTCCTGGGCAGTGGTCTTTGTTCGGTTTCATCTTGGCAATGTGCACACTGGGATCGAAGGCTACTTGCCCTTCTTATCTTTCGTGGTCTCCTTGGTTGCGGTTGGCTTCGGTCTCAACATTCTTGGGGATTTAGGGACCTCCATCGGTACTTCCGCTACTTCCGTGGAAGCTTCTTCTACCTGTTTCTCCATCTCTTGTGCTAGATCTTCTACCACTTGCTATGTATTGATAACTTCTGGGGGTGATGACATAACACTCTCTATCAGTACTTGCGGTGTCTCACGAAAGTTGGCAAATGCAGGAGTCTGTTTGAGAGCTTTGAAAAACTCTGGGTCCATCGACGTCTGAGAGCTCAACAACTGAATACTTAATATGCCAAGTGTTTCTTGCTAGATAGCCACTTGTAATTTATAGAGAAATTTAAATGCAAATCCGACCGTTCCCCCCGAAATTGGTTCATTAATGTCAGATTTGCAGTAGATTTTCAAGGATCTAAGCCATAAATTTCGTCTTAAATATCGGTAGCCCACTCCATTTGGCCTCACTTATACCGTCTTTTCATGAATAGTGACTTTAACCGTCACTTTCCGGCTGACCTGCGTGATTTCTCCCTAGGTAGCGTAACTCCCTCTGCGTTGTCGCGGACCCAGTGACACGTCCTTGCTTCGCACCATCTTCCAATCGCGTAGCTCCCCAACTTGGGCAGTGTAGTTTATAGTCCCGTGCCTCCTTTCAACTGCCTGGAGCACTAAGACTATGCTACTTTCATTTAGTCACATGGCTGGACAACTGGTGTATGGCTTCAAGCGACTGCCATTCACCTTTATTGGGAAGGGTTCTTCATTTAATTTGACTAGATGTACCACTCCTCCGTCGGTAATATCCTTAATAACATAAGGCCCTAACAAGTGCATCCTGAATTTTATGGGAAATTTATCAAACTTACTATCATACAACAAAACCAGATCATTTAACTTAAATGTGCGCAACTTGATGTGTCGATCATGCCATGCCTTTTCACGGTACTTTTGGATCTGTTGGTGAAATCCAGCCAAAAATATTTATTCTTCAAGATCATCTAGCTGCACGAGCCTCTCTTCCAGGGTTCTGTGATCCATCATACCTATGAGCGCTTCTATGTGAAGGCTAGGCATGATGTATTCCATAGGCATTATGGTTTCCACACCATAGACAAGCCTAAAAGGGGTTTGTACCGTCAACTTCTTGCATGTCGTTCGATAAGCCCACAATATTGCAGGTATGTTTAGGTCCCAATCACTTCGCTGAGAATTGAAAACCTTGGTCAGCACATTTTCAAGCACTTTGTTGAATGCCTCCACTGTCCCGTTAGCCTGTGGGTGATAAGGTGTGCTCTTTTGGTGATATACCTAAAATTCCTCTGTTAGTGCGCGGATCGTCTCATTCAGGAAGTGTGTACCATGATCCTTAGACATCCAAATCGTGTCAGTACATGCTCAAATAGGAACTTCATAGCCGTCATGCCCATGCAATCGTTCACCAGTTGCACTTATGCCCAACGAGTCAAATACTTCATCGTAGTGATAATGTACCTTGCTCTTGTCTTCCCTTCTGGCTGAATGGGTCCTACAAAATCTATTGCCCAATTCTCGAAGGGTTGCAATGTCATTTTTGGATTCAAAGGAATTTCATCCCTCCACGATGGCCTACTCATTCTTTGACATACATCACATGTCTTGCAATATGCTTTTGAATCCTAATAAAGGGTTGGCCACCACAACCCTCGCATAGAATCTTCTGTGTGATTTCTCTCCCTACATAATGTCTTCCCACAGCACCCCCATGAGCATCCGTGAGAATGCTGCTTTGTTCGAACTCAGGTAGATACCATCGAAATATCTCATCAGTCCCCATCTTGTATAGATGCTCAGCAATGACAAAGAAATCTGCCACGTACACCACTAATTCCTTCTTTTGTTGGATAGAGTATCCTTCAGGTGCAGTTCCTGTTGTTAGGAAGTGTATTATATCCTCAAAATGACCATCCGCGACTGTTACAAAACATTTTGTCACTGTCCCTATACTCCCCATTCCTTGATCCTGGAGGACCTTTACAACAAAACCTGCATGATTTTCCTTCATGGAGAAACTCCCATTATGTCCCTCTTCATGAGTAGATCATTTCCCTTTTGCACCATTTCCCCTAAAACTTTTGTTTTGCCCAATTTACAAGACCAGCGCTAATGACCTTTGTCTTCCCCATGCCGATGTGTAGAGATTATAACTATTCCCCATGCCGATCAGTGTGACTGAGCTGTGTTCCAGTTGTGTCGGTCCTGTTATGGAAAGTTTTTTAAATTAGAGCTGAAGCTCCGTAAAGGAAGTCTGGTAAATGGTTTGGCCGGATGGGGTCAAGGATGAAAGTTTGAGCTCCTTTCCACTATAATGATGGAACTACCTCTAGGGATAAGTCCTTATCCCATGAGAAGAGGATCCATCTCCCATCCATCTTTCCTATATAGACCTCCCTTCTTCCCAAGCAAATATTAGTGACTAGTGTGAAAATCAGAGTTAGAGTTTTGGCTAAGTGTAAATATACTAGACAAGAAAGCTATTACTAGTTGTAGCCATCTAGTTGTGTGAGGGAGAAGTGTGCTTGGTTTGGAGTGAAGCCTAAAGGGAAGTGTATTTAAAATATTATTGTTTGAAGCCATCATGAAGTGCTAGCAGAAGTGTGTGGGAACCTGGTCTTGTTAGAGGAAGACTGCGATGTCAAGACAAATGGTAGTAATCTCTCTTTGATATTAATATATGCAACTATCGATTGATTTCCTACATATTTTGTAATATTACATATTCGTGTCTTGATGCTTCTTGACTCATTAGTAGGTTGAATTGCAATTTGTCTATTATTATGTTTGTGCGCTATTTTTGTTTACTTGTTTTAGGAGATTGAAGAAGGAAGCGAGAGATTGCTAGAGCGAGAAAGCAAGGACATCATCAAACAGGATAAGCGACCAAGAGGTAGGCCCTCTTGATTGATTCTAATCTAAGGAAATATTCCATAGAATGTACCTGTTGTGGATAGACCCATTATTGGGCGAGAGGAATTCGTTCGTGTCCGCACTTATAATTTTAGTTCACCACAAATTGGCGACTCCACTGTTGAGATCCCTTCTTTTTGTTTGTTTTGGATTTCATGATTTCGTGAGAACTTTGCGAGTTTCACATTTTCCCTTTTGTTTCGTTGATTTTCTCCTGCTTACTGGCTTAAGTCTAAAATCCGTAGTAGCAGATCTGGTCCTTGTTTTGAATTTTTTTTAATTTTTTCCTTAGTTTCCTCGGACAACGCATTTAATTGGCTAACAGTTTTCTCTGATTGCAGAGGAACAGTCACACCGACCTGCCTCTGGCTCTTGTTGTCAGTTAGGCAGTCACGTTGATTCCTGTAAGTGAAGTTTAGCACTAGACCCCCATCCTGGCCACTATGTTCTGCTCTTATGTTTTTGACCTTGTGAGCCTTTTGATTGTTTTTCTCCCTGATTAGAAAGCTACTTTTCGTTTGGTTTTGCTTGCTTATAGGCTTTTCAACTTGTTGTTTGATTGATCGAGTCATTGAATGGCCAATGGCACTAGGACATCTAGCTAGTCGTCCATTCATCAACTTGTGGACTCATCAAGTCCGGTTGTGGGTGTGTTTTCTGCTTGCATTTATTTTTGGTCCCCCTTACAACTTTGACCTCTTTTTGAACAAGTTTGAAAAAGTTTTGTTTACTAGTTTGAATGCCTTTTTCTGGCATAGATTACATTGTCGATCTTGTGTTTTGGCAAAGTCGATGCTTCATCAATCTGAATGAACTTCTCTTTTCATGTTTTCATTTGCTTGAAGAGCTCATAGTCTCGAAAATTTTCTCATTAAAATATTGTATACGAAATTTTGTCTCGTTGTTTCATGAGAAAATATGAAATTCTAGCATGTTGCTTCATTATGATTTGCATATCTTAAAAACTAGAATTGCATCAACATTTGAAAAGGAAGAGACATTTTTTCATTTCAAAAGGGCTAATAGATAAGTTGTTTTCAGGAAATTAGGAATTGGAATGCATTTTTCATTAGTTTATTTTTCAAAAAGTGAAGTAGTGAAAAATCATTTCGTTTTCAATTGCTTGATTGTTAGCATTTGATTGGGTAGTTTATAACCTCTCTAGTGTAGGCATTTCATTGAATTTAAAGGGCCTTGTCCCATTTAGTTTCATTTTAGGTTTTTCGAGTAGCATCGCTAAGACCTAAAAACTGAAACTTAACTCAAGATCAACTCTAAATTGAATTCAATTTACCTAAGGTGCATTTGAAATTTACGATCACATCTAGAAGGTCTAGGCTAGAGACGTGTTCTGGCGTCTGTAAACCTAGCATCTGTCATTAGCTTTGGCATTAGACATCACTAGCACAGATTTGTGCTCCCCGTAATGTCACGTATATAATGGGAGACCCAACTAGATTGCAATCCTTTTATCCTTAGGAAGCCGAGTCGGTCGCCTTGCGAACGTGATACACTGAACACAACATTCAGGGAGATTGCCTTCTCGTACTTCTTGGTTCACCTGGAGGTATTCTGCAGTTCACTATTGCCTGATAATCCTATTTACCTAGGTCATCGAGAGTAGTCATTTGATATTTTTGAATCATTAAACTTAAAAGATCATTTGATCACTTGTCCTTTCGAGCTCGTTTCCAATCGAAAGCGATAGAGTCATATTTGTTTCTTTCTCGACTCTTAAAAAATGAAAGAACATTAGTATTTTATGTGTCTTAAATAATTGATTGCCCATGATCCAAAACATCCGGTTATATTTTTTGACCAAATCGTGAGTTCCCTTAAAAGGACATTTTAAATCCTTAAAGTTATTTGTTTTGTCGTCTAAGACAAGGTCATCATGGCTGAACCAACTGGTTCACCCATTTCCTCTTCCTCTCCTCCATCTAAAAGATTGTCTGAGGAGCCACTTCCTGAGTTATCAAATCCATTTGAAGACCAAAATGTTGAAATCGCAATTGTTTTGAGTGTTCAACCATTATCATCTCGTGCTCCACCTACTTTGGATTCAGGGTCATCTGCTGGTCTTGATCCGAAATCTTTGGATAATCCCATTCAAACTCCAGAGAACTCGTCGACCACTGATGGTCAACTTGGACTGGTTATCTATCCTCTGAACACTCTATTTGATGCTGTTGAGATATCACCACAACGCCCTTACAATCCATATGATCAACCGGGTGTTCCTTTGGAACTATCCCCTAGTACATGTTCAGTTGTCCATCATTGTTTATTTCTAGACATGGAACCCGAGGGCGATGCTCCAGTCACTTCTTCAGACGAGTCCAAAGTCTCAGCTCCACACACTGTTGAGGGGGAAGAATTGCAGTTGTAGTTCCCTCTCGAGGGATTTCCATATTCAGAAGGTATTCTCTCTAGCTTGCCACCTGGCTATGTGTCTTTAGGGCACTTAGTATTAGGCACACCCAGTGCCTCATCACTCTACCATAACTCTGTTTGGGCATCAGGCGTCAGAACTACGTCAGGTCCATTCATTACAAACATGACCTCCTAACTAGTTATTACTTCAGTCCTGGTGCAACCCATCGTCCCGAACACTCTTGTACCATCAATCCTAGTTATGCGTCAATCACAACCAGTGGTTTCAAACATTGTCTCTGCTAGTTCTTCTGTCCCATTAGTGAGTGGTCAGATTGTGCCACTGCCTGGGAGGTAGAATATGAATGTATCTATGGTGTTAGGTGCCACTAATGTGAGCAGCTCACATGCTTGGTATAAACCAGCCCTCTTCTGGTATTATTTACAATCTTGTTGACCCTACTGGATCAAGCAATGTCCAATACCAACAGGTTCAGAATCCTGGTGGTTCGTTTGAATCAACCAATGTTCAGTATCAGTAGCCTTATGGGGCTCAGGTCCAATACCAAAGTCCTTACGTTCCATATGGTTCTCAAGGATTGGTTAATCAACCTTACACCATCCCGTCTAGGTAGTACATCTAGCCTGGCTACGGCTAGATTCAGTTTGGTAATTTCCTGGGCACTATTCAAGTACCCTTGCAATAGCAAGGATAACTTTTGCAACAACCAAGGCATCCTTTGTTACCGCAAGGGCAACCTTTGTTGCAACAAGGGCTTTCCATGCAACATCAAGGGCAGATTATCCCACAACAAGGTCACCTGCAACAAACACAAGGTCAGTCCTTCCAACAGTTGCAACAGGCCATGCAACAGCAGATGCAATATGCTCTGCATACCTCTCAACCCATACCCTCACAGGGCCAACCTCTGCAAACCCAGGGACAAATTTTGCAACCGCAAGGTCAGCAAAACCAACTTGGACAACAACAACCCTTGTATACCTATCAACAAGGGAAACCCTTGTAGGGATAGGTTCAAGGTCAAGTCTTGCAGCAACAGGTGCAGAATCCTCTTGTCCAAAGCCAACAGGTTCAGAATCCTACCAACCAAGGGCACCAGGTACAAAATCCATACGTCCAAGGGCAACAAGCGTATCAACCTTATGCATAAGGACTATAGATCCAGAACCCTCTTGTTCAGGGACAATAAGCCCAACAACCCTATGTTCTAGGACAATAGGTCCCATACCCATATGCCCAAGTTCAACAGGCTCAGCAGCCTTTTAACCCATATGTTTCCTATCAGCAACTTGTGCATAGATAGTTTCAAGGTATTCAAGGTCTGAATCCTCCCTTTGGTCAAGGTATTCCACAATGGGGTTAGCCTCAGATGCCATATGGCCAAAATCCCCCACTGTGGGGTCGAAATCCTTACCAGCAGGGATGGGCTCCTCCTTATGGGCCTACTTATTGACCTCCCATTCCTTTTAACACTCAATTACCTTTGTTGTCTACACTTGAGTTTCCAGATGTATCACATCTCATGGATGATCCAATTCTTCATTCGCCGTACTGGCCTCCGATGCCATCCAAGATACCAAGTGATTGCCCAAAGTTCGATGGGAAAGCTAAAGAAGATCCTCAGGCCCATGTGATGACATATCACCTCTGGTGCTTGTCAAACTCATACGTGGATGATTCCATTCATCTTTGTCTTTTCCAACAAACCCTCACAGGTGCCGGAGAAAAATGGTACATCGAGCTATCTTGAAGTGCTTTTCATGACTTCAATTCGTAAGCCATGGCCTTTCTCACACGTTTTCAACTGTCGGTTCATTATGAAATGGGTACCTATCTGCTCACATTTCTTAAGAAAGACACTACAATGCACATCTCTGATCATATCCATGAATGGAGACATAGATGTCGACTGATCAAGTTTGAAATAGCTGATCGGTTGCTCACCGAATGGTTTACCAAATCGTTCGTAGCTCCAATTTCTCGTGATATAGCCATGGGTGGATGCGTCACTGTAGAGAAATCCATTGCTCGTGCCCAGTACTTGGATCTAGTCTACTCTCAGTCTGGCACCTTATACGAATTATTATCCAATGCTCTGTGGCCATCATTTGATCCTGTGACATCGAAGTCACCCGCTATCCCTCCCGTTGATGGAGTTATTAGTTCAGTATCCTAGGCCCCTAGCAAAACTTCTTCCAAATAGAAGGTGGTCTCGAATAATGCTCCCAACAGTTCATCTCAAAACCCTCGAGGCCCTGGTAAAACCTCAAAGGACCACGCTATCCAATCTACTGCGGTGGATATATCCTCAAAAGGAAAAAAGAAAGGCAAAGGAAGAGCTAAAGTTGCTGCCTTGAAACAAGGTCGTCCCAAATTGTTTGTTGGTGAATCATTGCAATGAAAAACTAAGTATCCCTGCCTCATTTGCGAGGAGGATCACTATACTAAGGATTGTCCATGACGATCCGAAGTTAGCCGACTGCTCAAGGGGACCCCTGCTATCCTAAAAGATACTTTTCCATCTTAGAAGACTCAATTGGTAGACCAACCTCAATCTTCTTCCTCTGGATCTCAAGTGTTCATGATGAGCACACCCATTAATGTGGCTACCTGATCGAAGGATTATCAAACTCCAGCTCCCACAACAAGGAAAGAAAAAGAAGTTCCACCTTCTTCTTCTGCCCCGAGTTCTGGCCCTCTGCGAATCGAGTGCCCTAACCCTGATTCCGTTCCACGGCCAACCTCTTGAGGTGTGCTACAGAAATCCTCATACAATCCCAACACCCAAGCCACTCAGCATTACAATATTGTTGAAGATTTAGCTCAGGCTCCGTCAGCCATGTCAGCTCTTGAGGTACTCCAAAGCTTCCCATCACAGCGGAAATATTTGCTGTCAGCTATCGGGGGCATCGATCCCACCGATTCTAATTTGATCTGTTTCAATCTAGAGAACCATGTTCCGAGACTCCCTCATCAGATTTCCTTTCTTATTTAGGTAATCATTAATGAAAAGACCATCCACCACAATGTCATCGATGAAGGTGCTTCTACTTGCATCATGTCAACTGCGTGTTGGAAGGTTATTGGTTCCCCTACACTAAACCAGTCTCCAAACACATTGGAAGCTTTCGATGGGTGCGATTTGCGACATTTCGGTGTCTTACCCAACCTTGCCATCACCCTGGAAGGCAAGACAGTGCAAGTCGAAGTAGAGATTTTTGACACCAATCTCAATTATAATCTTCTACTTGGCCGAAGTTGGACTCATGCCATGCATGTCGTGGCCTCCTCTTTGTTTCATGTGATCTGTTTTCCCCATCAAGGGAGGATTGTCACCGTTGATCAGCTATCTTTCTTTGCCTCTTCCTCGTCTGATGGCAATGTTCCATATGTCAAGCACTCTGGTGCTCCTTTTGAGAGTGTGGGGGTAGGTCTCTTCAAATATTTTTCCTTAATGAGGATTTTTTCACTCCCACCTCCTCATGTTGACTCCATCAACATGTCTCAGTCAAATATGATCCCTGGGTCATACCTACGCCAAATCTGGTTGATGCTTGGGGTGATGTCATGCCACTTAGTCGCGCCGAAGTCAATTACGTGGAAATTGTTTGGGCTGCGAACTCTGCATCCTTTGATTCTCATATCTCGAAGACCTGTCTAAATATGCATTTTCAATCCCCTTGGCTTGGCACTTTGGAATCATCTGATCCCTTAGCCGAGACCTTCCTCGCTAATGAAGGTATCATGGAAATCATGTCTCTCGAGGAACTGCCATGGCTTGATACCCACCATCACTTCTCGTTCCTGCCTTGCCTGATGGTCATGTCTACCTCTTCCGAAGAGCCCTCTTCTCCATTTCCACCATTGACTGTTACTCATGAAGTATGGTCAGAAGGAAATTTGGGTAATATTACCCAAACGATGCCAATTGACATTTCTATCAAACCCGGTGTCGTTGAACATGTTCATATCGGGGTATCTTGTTCTCCAGATGAGATCAAGACATATACTTGTCTTTTTTAGGAATTCAATGATGTCTTTGCATGGCCTTATGAATAAATGCTTGGCATTGATCCCAGCATCATGGTGTATGAATTACCAACATATCTAGATGCGAAACCCATTCACCAATGGCTTCATCTGGTGCACCCTAGAAAGGATGCTGCTATTAAGGGCGAAGTCGAAAACCTTCTCAAAGATGGATTCATTTATCCCATTCCCCTTATAGACTAGGTGTCCAATATCGTCCCGGTGAATAAAAAATGAGGCACGATCCACGCTTGCGTGGATTATCGAGATCTTAATCGTGTTTGTCCTAAAGACAACTATCCTACTCCCTTCATTGATCAAATCATTTATGAATGTGCCGGGAGCGAGAGCTTTTCCTTTATGAACAGTTTTTCTGGTTACAACCAGATCAATATTGCACCAGTTGACCAAGAGAAGACAACCTTCATCTGCCCGTGGGGTACGTTCGCATACAAGAAGGTCCCTTGAAGGCCTAAAAAATGTTGGGGCCACATTTTAGTGGGCAATGTCCTATGTCTTTCATGATATTCGCAACATTTTCCAACCATACTTGGATGACCTTCCTGCCCATTCTCGTAAGCGACAAGATCACCCAAACTATCTTCGAAATATTTTTCTACGCTGCAGGCACTATAACATCCGGTTAAATCCACACAAATGTGGTTTTTGCGTAGAATTAGGACGACTCCTCAGCTTCATCATTTCCAAGGACGAGACTCGCTTGGATCCGCTAAAAGTTGAGGCCATTGTAAACTTACCCCCTCCATCTTCACTGCACGAACTCTAGAGCCTCCAAGGAAAGGCCAACTTTCTTCGTCGTTTTATACCCAACTACGCCAAGCTAGCTATGAGATTTACCTGGTCGCTCAAACAAGGAACACCCTTTGCATGGGATGAGATAGCCCAAAAATATTTTGATGATCTTAAGGTCGTCCTCATAAATGCTCCTCTATTGCATCCACCAGACTATTATCGAGATTACTTCCTTTAACTAGTCGCAGCCCCTAGCACCATAGATATGGTGTTGGTTCAAGACGAGGATGAAGGTGGTGAACATGTGATGAACTACCTGAGTCAGAATCTCCCTGACACTGAAACGCGTTATGCACATGTCGAGAAGTTGGCTTTGGCCACTGTCCAGGCTGTTCAACTTTTTTGGCATTATATTCTCTTATGAATGACTACAGTGATTTCTAAATGCAACCCTAAGACCAACATCCTGAATTGTTATTTGCTGGGGGGGAAGTTTTCTAAATGGATCGTTATCCTGCAAGAATTCGATTTGGTCTTCACTACGGCCAAATCAAAGAAGTCACTTGTTTTCGCATAATTGATCTGTTTCCTTCCCTCCAAAGCTCTCCCTGCTGGTGCAGATGAATGAATCCTAGATGCGACCCTTTTCCTGATTAACACCCTTGATCCATGGTACGGTGATATCATCGTGTATCTCCAAACCTCCATGTTTTAGTCCACGTTGACCAAAGATGATCGTCAAAGGATTCGATATCATCTCAACCCTACCACATTATTGGTGATACTTTATACCATGTCAGTGTCGATTCTATTCTTCGCCGATGCCTCACTATTGAGGAAGCTAAAAGAGTTCTCAATGATTGCCACTCTGGGGCATGTGGTGGTTATATGTTTGGTTATGCTACAGCTCAGAAAATCCTTTGCGCTGGTTATTTCTGTCCGTCCATCTTCAAAGACTGCATTCTTGTTGTCCGCGAGTGTCACGAATGCCAAATCTACCAACGCAAGTTGTCCGCCCCACCCGCTCACCTACACCCCCTCATTACCATTGATCCCTTTTCCAAATGGGGCATCGATTATATGAAATGTAACCCTTGTTCGGATGGGGGGCATGGATACATTATTGTTGTTGTGGATTACTTCACCAAAAGGGCCGAAGTAATGCCTACATATTCAACAGATCGTAAGAGGACAACTCAATTCATTTTTAACGATGTTATTTCCATGTTTGGTGTACCCCAAACCATTGTCATAGATCATGGCTACCATTTCAGAGATTACATGATGGCAGAATTGGCATTTGCATTGGGCTTGCACCACGATGGCTCCACCCCATATTACCCTCAGGCCAACGGCCATGTTGAAGTCGTGAACAAAGTTTTGGTCACCATGCTTCAACGTACTATTGGGATGCACAAGTCAAATTGGCATCTCATGCTTTTTTTTATCTTTGTGGGCCTACCGAACTTCAACCAAAGACACCACTAGTTTCACACCATTCCAGTTGATCTATGGTTTGGAAGCAACATTGCCGATTGAATAAGAGATTTCACTGGAGTGACTAGATGAGACTCATCGTATCGCTGCCTTGGTCATCGAAGCACAAAAGAAACGAGTCAAATCCCATTTCGACCAGTTGATCTCCCCTTGCACTTTCTCTGAGGGTGATTTGGTCCTGCTATATGACCAAGCTAATGATATGCTGGGGACAGGAAAGTTCGAACCTATGTGGCACAAACCCTATATTGTAAAATGTGTTTTGCAGAAAGGAACCTATGAACTTATTGATTATGAAGGAAATCCTCTTGATAAGCCTTGAAACATGATTTACCTCAAAAAATACTATGCTTAGGTAATCTTGCATGGTTACTTATGTATATTAGTGTGTGATTCATTTCTGTACAATGTGGTTTTGTGTGAAAGTTTTCAAACAACCCTCCTGTTTATCATGTTTTTCGTGCTTTGCAGATGTTTGCAACTCCTCACGTCAATTTCGTCGATGGTGCTTGCCTGATCCAGGTGGCTCTAGGGACACACATAGGACAAAAAGGGCTTATGGAAGTTCAAAAATAAAAGTGATCAAAATGATTTCAAACAAAGACCGAAGTGTAGATCTCGTCGTCCTGATCGTGGCAGTGCAAACGATTCGTCAATCCGAGCTCGTATGAGGGAGAACGAGCCAATCAAAGTTGGGTTATGAGCCAGGTTTAAGTATCCTACAAATTGACCAAGTCCCGAGCATGGAATCTGGCTCCCGAAGTGGGCAAAATTGTTGCCTCTTTAAATTGTCTAATAACCCTTATATTAGACAATTTTTAAAAAGGCCCTATTTTTTTAAAATAAAAATTAAAAAAAATAATATGAATGTGGTGACGGGCCACCACCCCCGCCACCCCCAAAAAACATATAAAAAAAATCATTTTTAATTTGGTCAATGGGCCATGATCCCCATCAGCCCCCAAACTCAACCACTTAACAAAATTTATTTATTTTATTGGGCCAGCAGCCATGACCCTGCTGGACCCTCCTCCAAGGCTCCCGTAACCATATTAACATGGGGTGGGCATGGGCCACCTCTGGTGGACCCGGCCCACACCCCTCAAATGTTGCCTAATACATATGATGAGGGTGACAGTGCTCGAACCTACCCAACCAGTGTGGTTGGCCTGCCTCTTGGGCACCCTCATTCACTCCCTCACATGTAACCTCCTTCGAACATAAACACACGTCCATACAAAACCAACGGCCCCACTTAATTCAACATTAAATGCACCAACAAGTTTGGCTGTTGTGGGATTTATGGGGGTGGGCCACCCAATGTGGACCCAACCCCCAAATACATTTTGGTTTAAAAACATAAAACTATAAGGTGTCAAAATAGGGAGGGGCGATATTTGATCCCCCGACCCCTCCTCAACCATTTTCTAAACTTTACCATTGCACCAACCAACCCCACATGGGTTAATCTGCCCAGGATTTAATATAAAAACTCAGTTGCATAGTGCACCCAGGCAGATGGAGGAACCAGGAGCAGGAATGGAAAACGAGGCAGAGTCATTTTTTTTTTATTAATTTTAATGCAGGTGGAACCATGACTGAGCAAGATTTCCAGGAGGGTGAAATTTTTGCAGTGTCCAAATTGGACAAACTTTATGTCAATCTTACACCTCTCGGCTACACGAACTCGATGGGGCAATCATTTTCGTGATCTGAGCGGCCAATTTGTAGAGGACTCGGAGGAGGGAATCTAGGGGGAGTCTAAAAGATTCCTTGAGCCACAATTCTCACTTTCTCTGAATTCAGAAATTTGACAGTCAATTTTGCACTATTCGTCGCCACAAATTTGATGGTACATTTAGATTTTCCATTTGCTCATTCTATTCTTCGACCACTTTTCTAAGTGGAGTGCAGGTGTCAACATTCATGTGCGAGCAACGATTTTCATGCGATTCGATGCCGTGAGATCGATGGTCCGAGCAGCTTCAGTAGTTTGACGTCCTTTTCTTTAGATGGCCCCTAAATGTGAGGAATATGCAGTATATTCATGCACTTATTTTATTATGCATTGTGTTGCACAGATCCCTATTTGATGTTTGATGTGGGATCCTGTTTCTTACTTGTCTCATAATTCTTGCTTGATGTGATGCGGAATCAGCTGTGTGATGTACTTGTTGTCATGATTCATCATGTTGTGTCTTGAGATCCCTTTGTTGTATGTTAATGGGATACTCATGTTGTCATCATGTATGTTTGCATTGAGATCCATTTTATGCCATGTTGGCGGGATGCTCATGATCATCATGCATGAGTTTGTGTCATACTGATAGGAGTCCTTTTGATTGAGAGTTCTTGTAGTAGAACATCTCTCGGTGCCACTCCTACATGAGGGAATTTTCCTTGTATGATAGCGACATCACCTCTTATGTACGTCATCACTATTGACAACACTTAATGCAGTGGCTTGCACCATCTTGACACCGGGGCCCAGAGACGTAGTCCCTCCTGGATGAACTCTGTTATCAATGTCTTGTTATTTCATGTGTTGATTCTTGTCATGTTCATCTTATTTACAGCATGTAGATGAATTACTTCATGTACTTTTAAAAATGAAATTTAACACATCATGAAGGTAAAAGGTCTTGGAAGGGTCCTTTGTCACACTTGGACCTAGGTCATTGCTGAAGTACCCATAACCTATCATTTGTGGCATGGGCTATCTACAACCCTAACGGTGAGTTGATTGTACGACCTATTATCTGCCTAGGTCGTACAACCAAAAACATTGTTGAATATACTGCGGTCATCGAACTGTTATCAGAAGTCATCGCTCTAGGCATCAGAGAATTGGTTGTCAACCTAGATTCATAGCTTGTCATCCTTCAAACTCAACCGGAAATATTCCGTGAGGAACCCTCAAATATTATGAATGTATCTCCATATCCATCTGTTGGAAATACATTTTCATTATATTACATATCATCATATTCTTAGACATATGAATACATTAATAGATGCATTAGCTAATTACATGTTGGATAGACATTCGTGAAACATGTAGAAGATAAGACAAACCATTTGTACCATAATAGACAGGAAAATATAACATATATACATATGTGAGAATGTTTGATACATCAAAACCCCAAAAATAATATGTATGTCCATAATAACATTGGTGGCTGGCAAGCCTCGTACATCTGTGGCACGCAGGCCTCAAAAAATATGTAAGGATTAGACCTAGGAACTACTCAATATGGTGGTCATGATAGCACGAGACAACTCGTACTACGCGACTCAACAATTGGCAGATCCAATCTGAGACTCCCACTGTGTGCCTCTGGTACCATTGAGGCATGTCTCCTAGCCGAGCATACTCAGGGATACCATGAGTGAACCCCTCGAGGTTCCTCGTAATCTCCTCCTCATTATCGCTCCATTCCTGATAAGGGGCAACATCATCAATAGGACGGGGATAGTGCCTAGCTACTGAGGACACCCCAACTGGCTACTCTGGTCCAACATCTGCATACACAAGAGAAATGTTATAAGCATGCATATACTAAAAACAATAAAAAAATATCAAAATAAAAAAAAATTGGTTTGGTTTTTACCTTCTTCATCGAAGTCCTCCGCATATGGCAAGGGCATATTCAGGTCTCCATGGAAATCAGTGCCATTGTACATCTTGTCCTCCATGATGATTTTATGTTGTCATGACCATGAAAAGAATGTTGGTCAGTAGGACATCTGTTGACCCACAGTGATCCTAGGCATCAAACGACTCCAGCAGGCCATCCACGAATTGCGTGATGCAGGAGGATCAAGTTCAGTCAACTGATACTGGAACAATGGTACTCGTTCTAGGAAAAAGGTCACAAGTATTGGTCTGAAGCCAAATTGCTTCAGATTTCTCACCTTCGCCTTGGACAACTAGTGCTTGATATTCATCTTCATGGCCTCTGCCCAATTGAAGAGTCAATAACGTAAAGGAACTTTGACTTATTAGTCTCATGTTCTACCTGGGACCCCTCCACTCTATTCATGGTTAATAGAAGCACCCTTAGTGTTGTGGGGAAAAGTATCCGATGCGGATGACCCTATCCCTACTCTAAAGGTGACAGTCTTTAGCAACAACTGAAAGTAAAGTTTTGATGATTTCCTTTATGAAAGTACAGAGAGAATGAAAAGAAGGCCAACCAACCTGGTGTCTTTCGCTTAGTCGATCCTTGTCCTCTCTCCTTGTCTCTTGTTCCCAGCTCCTTGCTCTCTTTGCCGGTCCAGCTACACACAGATCCTGCACAAAACAAGAGAGCAAACTACAAGATACATGTACTCATAACTGAAGCATGGATTAGGATGAATCAAATATACATGTAAATACAATACATCAATGCAATACAAGTATATAGGAGAACATGCAAAACTTTATTGATAGAAGTAACAGGGTTCTGAGAAGGTTACAACCAATGATGGCTCCAATCCAGCAGCACCTCCCCAGCAGCAAGAACTCTCCTCTTCACCTCTAGTAAAACAATCACCCAATAGCTCTAACTGTAAACCAACAGCACCTCCTTGCTTTACACAAAATTCCAGCCCCCTTAGACCTCATAGAAGAGCTCTATATATAGGATAGAAGAAGAAAGGATGAGTCAGCTTGAGACTGACATGAAGCTGCCTTGTGTCCTCTCCCTCTTCATTTAATCTTCAGTTCTTGAGTCCACTTGGAGATCCTTGCTTACACATGGTGATCAAGTACCTCTTACTCATCACAGGGCGAATCTCATGAACCAAGTGTCAGTTTGGAAGCTTCCTGGGCAGTTGACACCTTGCAGGATTACTGTGCCACTTGGCCAATCTCGCCCAGCGCAGGTAGCCTTCATTAATCTTGACTTCCAGCGCAGGTACAAGGAGGGACAGTTGCATTCCAGCGCAGAAGCTCAGTGGAGCAGCTGACATGATCCAAAATAAGCCTGTTTTGAAGTGTTTTCAGGTGGAGAACTGATTGGAAGTGCTGTTGTTTGATGACCTTGTTCTTTTAGGGGTAAGAACAACATGTTTAGGGACTGAGGATCCCTGTGATTATTGACATTTCATGCTCCATGATGCGAGGCACAAAAATGTCTATAACAGTTGCCCCCTAAAGTATGAGGCCGTTTATCGGGTGAAATGCTTTATCTAGAGGGTCCGAAGTTCATTCCAGTGCTGAGGAGGCGCCCTGTAATACAATACAATACAATACAATACATTATTTTTCATTCTATTTTCATGATCTAGCTGAGGCGGGCATTCCCATGCTCAACTTTTATAAATACATTTTGGTACATATGACAGACGATCGTCTGAAGGTAGACTGATAATTTTCTGCTGAAATTATCATCCTTTGAATAGGATGATCATCTGTTGCAATGATGTACATGACAAATGCTTTTATATTTCCTGAATATATATCGCAGCCCGGATGGATGAAACTAGATCCGGGGTCTTCAAACTCGTTCGATCTTCACTCTAAGTACAAGTCGATCCATGTGAGAATTGCGCTGAAGTCGAACATGGAAAGACATCGCTTGATTACCGGTCAATAATGAAAACCGTTAACAAGCGCGAGAGGAATCACCAATAATGACGATGACCCTCAAGGTACTGCAGTACAATTCACGTGGCGTGAATAAAGGACTTGGCGTCGAACGCCACGCAAAATCTTCTGGTCGAAGGTCATTGATGTATACCTGTCGCCGGAAGTGAGAAACTTGCCATTGAGGCATGCAAGCTTCAAAGTACTGATGGGGGTGTTCCTAGATCAACTTCTTGGATAATGAGCTGAAGTCGACAAGAAGCGATCCGTCAAAGGAGGGCCTTAATGAATCCCACAGCAATGACACGGAACGGAGCTAATGACTTTAGTGGAGGTGAAAACAAACTGTGACATATGATTCAGGGTGGCGATCATGAATGGATGAAGGATAATGTATGGCAGTGGATGGGACACGGTTGACACTTTCAGAATGACCCCTCTTGAACATATAACGACACTGATGCGATGGATCGGTAGCATTACCCCAAATGTGGATGGTTTGGCGAAGACCATGGCGATGAGACCGGTGAATGAAACAACCCAACCCGATGTGGTACGGAGGAAAAGTGTCATGTTCAAGAGTGACTTGCTACCATTAAACTTTGATGTTCTCCCAATTTTTCCCCAGTCATTTCTGACCAGTACCTCTTTATTTTTGTCAAGCTTGAGGAGGATAACATATTCTTGTTCTATAACCTGCCCTTCGGGCAAGCCCATCGCTATGATTTAACGAGCCTAGCGATGGGGAAACTCCTTCTCGTCTAAAGACAAGTTTGTCGCTATTTAATCATTTTAACGAGTCTAACGACAAAGAAAACTCGGTCCTTTTCATTTTTAGAGAGTCTGAAAAGGTACGGAAAGTCAACTCCATAATTCCTTTTTCGTCATCTAATCCCTTAAGTCCGAAAAAGTATAAAACAATACAGAAGGGATGAATTTTCGATTGCTTTAACGAGCCGAACAAAACAAGCGCTAGATCTTTTTGTGCAATAATCCCTCAGGTCCAAAAAAGATTAAAATTTAGAGGAGGGATAGTGTTCCGGTCATTTAACGAGCTGGAAGGCCAAAACTCGGCAAACTTTTCATATTTTACGAGTCAGCGAAAAGAGCTCAAAGAAGACTCGTCTTTTGAGGAACGAGTGATAAACAGGGATAGCAGCAGATTCCAGGTACAGGTTGGAATTTTCCAATCACGGCAGTGTCACAAGGATGGCTAGGTGGAATCACTCTTCGCAGATGTTTCTCAAAATGGGTAAACACACAAATGGAAGTGAATGATCGGCCAAATGAAAAGTGGAGGTGACGGTGCACAAACACGACCAAGGCTTTTATGGCTGATGAATTTACGATCTCAAAAGGTTATTTACCGGTACTGGGTTCATTTTTTAAAGAGCTTGAATGCGCCAAAACACTGCTCAAAAGCTTATGTTTATTTTTTAACGAGCATGAACTATGACGCTAAAACTGCTCGGATCTTTTGCATGCCCCCAGCATCATAATAACGCATGTCAAAGGAGGGTGCCCCCCAAGCTTCATTGCATTCAACTTGGTGATTGGAATGAAGGTTTACCTTTGATTTTTGAAAAGGGGATTTGTTTCATTTTTTAATGAGGTTGACATAATAGAAGAACTATCCTCATGACTCCTTGTTTCATTTTTTAACGAGGTTGACACGAGATAAGAACCGTCCTCGGATCTTCATTTTTTAACGAGGTTGACCTGAGATAGGAACTATCCTCGGAGCCGACAAAATATCTAGGAATCTTCCGAATCCAACCAGAAGATTGGATTAGATTTCATTTTGTAGGTTTCCACTGTGGCCACTTCCGCCAGATTGCTTGTAGGCGGTAGGGCGAAAGTACCCATTAAGACAGGGTCTTTTAGGAAACCTACTCCGATATTTTTGAAAAAATGATTCCTTGCATGGATCATTGGAATGCTTCCTGTAACTTGTGAACTGTTGGGGAGAAAAGTTTGTTGGTCGACGATTGTAATTCCTTCTTGGGAGGGAAATGCAATCCTCCTGAAATAGGTCGACACAACCGCGGCCATGGCATAGATCCAGGGCCTTCCTAGTAGGATGTTGTAATCGAGGTTTCCATCAATTACTTCAACATCAATTCCTACTGTTTTGCCCCCCAGTTCAACTTGCAAGTTACTTAAAATCCCGTATGGAGTGTATGATCGTCCATCGAATGCTTTTAACGTCGTTGACGATTTCGACAAGGGTGGTGAGCCTAATTCTTTCCAGCAACTCATCGACATAAGACATGTAGATGCCCCCTCATCAATGATTGTTCGATGAACAGTTTTGTTGAGGGCTTTCACTTGAATAAGGAAAGCTAGTTGAGCTGGTAACTGAGGGTCATATCCTTTATGGTCAAAGGCCACAAGATTGGAATCCATTGGGCCAATCCCACCTATTGCTGATAATAAAGCTTGCTCTTGGGAGGGGTGATTTTGTGGTACCTCAAGTGTCGACATAGTGGACGGCGATTGGGCCAGGTCCTTTACTATATTGTAATTTTGTGCTCCTTTGTCACGAGGATTAAATGTCGATTTGTGTACTACTCCCTTTGGTGACTTTATCATTGGCTCAGGAACGATGGGTGGTACAACTTCGTTCAAAGTTGTTGTTGAACTACTAGGTCGTTCATTAACCTTGTTGTTCGACATCTTTGGATTCCTGCAATCTTTACTCCTTGTCAAAGCATTATTCTGTTGCTTAGAGGTAGACAACATAAGCACTTGGGATCCGGAAACATTTTGATTAGCAACCAGATTTTGACTTGGATTAGGAAACGGATCAGTCAGCACTGCTGGGGTTTTTGAACTCTTGAAGAGTTTCTTAACTTCAGCTATATGTGGACAATCTTTCGTCCAATGATCCTCATCGCATATATGACACCCTGTCGAGGGTTTCCTTTTTCTTCCTGTCTTTTTCTTCTTGCCCCCTGGTTGCTTCAGTTGTTTGCCTTTGTCGGTCGACATGGCATTTACTTCTGAGGTAAGAAGTTCTTCATTTGCATTAGAAATTTTGCGTTTTCCAGTCACGCCATTACTGGCGTGAGAGTTAGTATTCGATCCAGGAGGGGGAGGAATTGAAAATTCCGGTCTGGGGGCATCAGGTATCTTATCATAGAGCGTGCCCGACTGAGTATACACTAAGTCCAAATATTGAGCACGAGCAATCACTTGCTCTTCTGTTACGACACCTCCCTTGGCCACATCTTCTGTTATTGCCGGCAGAAGTGACTTTATAAACCACTCAGCTAATAGCTGATCTGGAACATAGGTTTTTACCATTCTGCGACGACGACGCCACTCATGTATATGATCAGATATATGTGTGGCTGTTGTCTGCTTGAAATTGGTCAAGATCTCTGTCCCAGTTTCGTACCTTATTGGTAATTGAAAATGGGTTAAGAAAGTCGTGGCTAACGAGCTGAAATTGACGAAAGAGGCTCTTGGCAATTCAATGTACCATTTAGCCGCTGGACCTGTCAATGTCCTCTGGAAGAGGCGAAGTCTTATCGAATCATCATTCAGGGTGTTTGATGAACACCATAGATGGAATGTCATCACATGATTCGACGGGTCTTCACCTGGATTTCCATTAAATTTAGGAATATCTGACGGAAGTTTATGTGGAATCGCTGGCCACCAAGGGGCATAAGCAATTGGATCATTCGTCAGCCGGTTTAGATCTGGTAGTTCTAGAGTTTCTACAAAGGGCAACTGTTGATTCAGGTTAGGCGAAGCATATCCAGGATAAGATGGTATCGCCTGAGCAATGGGTCTTTGCAGACCAGCATTATGCTGACAACTTTGACAAGGTTGATGGGCGTAACCATTATAGTATGGTTGCCCATTACTTACAAAGACTTGTTGCTCAGGTCCTTGATATGATTGCTGGAAAGGCGGTTGTTGAGATTGAAGCAGCTCTGGTTGTTGGACCATTTGCTGTTGACCAATACTGGATGATTGACCAGGATGAGAAGTCACAGTACTTGTTTGAGCCTGAGTCGCTCCAGATAAGGAGGCACTACCCTGAGCTTGCGATTGAGTCGCTAAGCCAAGAGGTTGTTGTATTACAACAGGTAACGCTTGTACTTGCGACACATTCGCCATAGCAGGTGTGGTGGTAATATTTGACACAGGGTGGACTGGTTGCATAGAATATACAACTCCTGGTTGTTGAGGCAGTATTGGTACCCAACTGCTGGATGTAATTCCAGTTTGGCCTGAACTTTGTTGTGAACTCACGGATGGGCATCCTCCCGGAGGAGGTAATGAAAAGGCATACTGCCCCCCATATGGTATCAATCCGGAACTTAAGGGGATCGATTGCCCAGGTTGACCTCCAAATGGATCAATTTGGCGAGTTTCAACATAAGAAATACCAGATGATAATCCGGACGAAGAAATAGGAACTAACCATGTCATCGTCCCTGATGGGACTCCGGCTTGTTGTTGACAACTTGCCGTGACAGATGGTATACCAGCGAACATCGTTGGAGTAGCAGTAGGAGCCTCTGCTGCTGCTGTGTCGAACGACACAGTCCCGGATGTCGACGGTTGTTCAGACATATCTAGTCTATCCAAAAGATTTCTTAGAGATTCTACAGGAACTTCCACTCGTGGTGGACTAACTTCGAAGATCAACGCGGGAAGGGTGATGATTATTCCGCTTAAAATAAATTTTATTAACGACGCTTTTAGACACAAACTTGCTTTTTCATGTTTTAAGAGTCGAGAAAAAGCTAAAGATGACTCTAGTCGCCTTCGATGTATTAACGAGCCCGAAGTGACAAATGCTCGGTTGGACTTTTTCAGTTATAGAGTTTGAAAAAGGCCAAAAGAAACTGCTCTGGAGATCTAGGCAGAGGGTGTGCCAAACCTTTCGCGAAACCACAGAATACGTTTTACGGTACGGGTGGTCGATCTTCGTGAATGCTGTGTTCACTGCATCGCGATCAGTAGGGCGGCCGACACGGTTTCCTAAGGATAAAGGATAAAAGCCTATAGGGGTCTCCCAATATACGCGACGGTACGCGGGAGCACAAGACCGTGTTAGCGCCACCGACTCTCAGGAGGAATCACCCACCTTCGTAGAGATCGACAGTCACTATGTTTAACGACGCCGGAACACGTCTCTACCTAGACCTCTAGATGTTTGCGTTATGTTACAAAGCGTTGTTATGTAAATTGGGTCTATTTTAATGTTGATCTTGCTTAATAGTTTGTCTTTTAGGATCACCACGAGTTGTATTGGTACAAATTCCTAAATGCAGCTAAAATGATAAGCAAGCTTTTACAATCTTTTTAGCTTTGAAAATCCTAGCTACTGAGGGGAGAGAAAAACAATATCTTTCCACACAGAGCACAAAGCACAAACTAATGCACTTTCTCCTAGATCAGACACGCAAACTTATCAAAAATGCAAATGCAAGATGCATGTATTTCTTTTCTTTTCCTTTAATGTTGATGTAGACAAAAGGAAATTGTTGTGTAATTTTCGAATTCAATTTGAAGCGTAAACAAACAAGTTTCGTCTAAATGAAAAGACACCTTACAGGTACTTGTTTCAATACTAAAAATATATGAATTCAAACCATAGGATGGAAAACAAACAAACTCAAACGGCCATGAACAGTAATAAAACTAGCTCTTAAGATCACACAGACACTTTTACAGTCCAGGATCTAAGAGGTCACAGCTATACTGGTTCGCTTTTCACAATGGGAAACTGTAACTGAAACAAGAAATACTGAAAGAACATTCACAGTTTCATCACACAACTGAGGCGGAATAATTTCAAGGAGAAGTGGTTTACAGCAAGTACAATGACCAGCAAGCAATCAGCAAAAATCAGTGAAAACAGGGCCAAGACACAATGGGAAAACTGAGCAAGACAATGGCTAACTGGACCAGCGCAGGCTCTGGTCTGTCAGTTTGACTCTCAGCGCAGTTCCCGAAGGGAGTACCTGCGCTGTAATGCAGACTGCCTGTGGACAGCCTGCTCTGGGACACGAGAGTTGCGTCTACAAAGTTTTCCGGGTCATAAAAAGCTCAAAAAAGCACTGTTTTTGCTGAAATAAAAAGCTATAGGTCAAGTACAGGCTAAGGGATGATCAAGAGGATGAAAAGCTATCACAAAGAGTAAAGAGTCTTTTGTAGATAAGCTCTTTAAATCTTGAATTTTCTCAGCAAATGAGCAAGAGTAGCAGTCCCTCTACTTCGCTTTTGATATAGTCAAAAGCTTTTTGATTTGGTACTCTTTTCTTCAAGAAATGAATAGCAAAATACTACAAACACCAACAAGATACTAGGCTCCCCAGCGGAGTCGCCAGTTTGTTGTGGGGAAAAGTATCCGATGCGGATGACCCTATCCCTACTCTAAAGGTGACAGTCTTTAGCAACAACTGAAAGTAAAGTTTTGATGATTTCCTTTATGAAAGTACAGAGAGAATGAAAAGAAGGCCAACCAACCTGGTGTCTTTCGCTTAGTCGATCCTTGTCCTCTCTCCTTGTCTCTTGTTCCCAGCTCCTTGCTCTCTTTGCCGGTCCAGCTACACACAGATCCTGCACAAAACAAGAGAGCAAACTACAAGATACATGTACTCATAACTGAAGCATGGATTAGGATGAATCAAATATACATGTAAATACAATACATCAATGCAATACAAGTATATAGGAGAACATGCAAAACTTTATTGATAGAAGTAACAGGGTTCTGAGAAGGTTACAACCAATGATGGCTCCAATCCAGCAGCACCTCCCCAGCAGCAAGAACTCTCCTCTTCACCTCTAGTAAAACAATCACCCAATAGCTCTAACTGTAAACCAACAGCACCTCCTTGCTTTACACAAAATTACAGCCCCCTTAGACCTCATAGAAGAGCTCTATATATAGGATAGAAGAAGAAAGGATGAGTCAGCTTGAGACTGACATGAAGCTGCCTTGTGTCCTCTCCCTCTTCAGTTAATCTTCAGTTCTTGAGTCCACTTGGAGATCCTTGCTTACACATGGTGATCAAGTACCTCTTACTCATCACAGGGCGAATCTCATGAACCAAGTGTCAGTTTGGAAGCTTCCTGGGCAGTTGACACCTTGCAGGATGACTGTGCCACTTGGCCAATCTCGCCCAGCGCAGGTAGCCTTCATTAATCTTGACTTCCAGCGCAGGTACAAGGAGGGACAGTTGCATTCCAGCGCAGAAGCTCAGTGGAGCAGCTGACATGATCCAAAATAAGCCTGTTTTGAAGTGTTTTCAGGTGGAGAACTGATTGGAAGTGCTGTTGTTTGATGACCTTGTTCTTTTAGGGGTAATAACAACATGTTTAGGGACTGAGGATCCCTGTGATTATTGACATTTCATGCTCCATGATGCGAGGCACAAAAATGTCTATAACACTTAGTGTCAAATCCCGCACACTGGAAATCTCAATCTTCCCACTTTTGGATTTCAGGGCCTCAGGAAAATGCATGGCAAGAAGGGAAGATATGCTTGCCCCCACCGGACGTGATCCATACAAATTCATTGGCTCACCTCTGCAAGATAGCCCAGTGATGAAGTAGATGTTTGAAGTCATCAACTCCAGCTCTTGGTCCCCAATGACAAAAATCTCATGATTGATGTCCCAAAGGCTTATCAAATACCGAAGCAATTCAGGCTGGGTCCACATCCCTGGTGTAAGGAAAAAAATTGAGGATCTCGCAAGCCCTCAAAGCCTCCAGGCAATTTGGATCATTCATTACATGGTTGTCTACATCTTCGTGTTCTCTTTCTTTCCAATCCACCATTTTCAATGATTTCTCTCCTACAAAATCCATTTATTTGAGTCAATCATCAATTTTGGCATATAAAAAAGAAATTTTAATGGTCAGTTCTTGAGAAAATTTGGTTTTTCCCTATCCATGGTGCCGGCACGCCTGTTTTAGAAACAGTTGCACTGGTCAGTGAGGGTGTTCATGCAAATAATCCTCTGCTGGCGCAATCCCATGCCCGGAAATCGCACTAACTGAGGGCGATTTTTTTTTTCAAAAACCTCCCTAAGAATACAAAAAAATGGTTAAAAGCATAAATAAATAGCATGAAAATGGAGTTCAGGGCTTCGGCTATTCCCTGTAATTGACGGCTCATCGATTGGCCTCCCGGATCTCCCGTAATCCGCTCCGGAAAAACTAGGGCAAAAGTGGGTAAAAGTCTTCACTACAAAGGTAAAATGGTAAATGGTAAAAATATATTTACTTTTCCCCTATTTATTCATTTTTTCGTGAAAATATCAAGTTTTGTAAATATTTTTGACCTATTTTGCCTCAAGGACTCGATAATACACTTTGCCTTGCTTGTGCAGCGACAGGTGATGGATGTTCGACGATGGTGATGAGTCATATTTTAGCTCTTTTCTCGACTCATTAAACCCATATGAAAATATCACTGAGTATTGTTTCCCTTTTTGACTCGTTAAAGAGAATAAAAATGGCGGGTCCACTTTCAGCTCTTTTTCGACCCTTTAAAAATGAAAATATGGTCAAGCCCTTGTCGTTTCGAACTCATTAACGGATGTGAAACGTCGTGTGACCAGTATAAGTTTACCCCTTTTTCGGGCTAGGATGCATTATTTATGAAAAAGGAAATCCTTGACTGAAATGGTCAAGTGGTTCTCTCAAGTATTATTTTCTATCTTTTTGGGCTCGAGAGACACAAATGTATGAAAAGGGACCATGTGGAGTTTTCTTTTACGTGTCTTTTTCAATCTCTCTAAACATGAAAAAGATACAAATTTACACCTTTGTTGGACTCGTTAAACTATTAAACGACATCGGATTCGTCACCATGACGAACAAGAGCTTCTCCTTCCTAGTGATTGTTAAACTTACTAGGTCAGATTTGTCTGAAGGATGAACTTGCAGTGGAAGCACATGCTATCCCATTCAAGTTTGCGATAAAAAATAATTGGGGTACTCGGTAGAAATGGTGGGGGGGGGGGGGGGGGGGAATTTGGAAATCTATCAAGTCGTGTCGGCAGCTCACTCTTGAACATGACACTCTTTTCTTTGTGTCAGGTTTGGACATCCTCCTTTACATCATTGACCTTCCTGGGTTTGGGCCATTCATTTTTTCCTTCCATCTGATCTCTACTATGTCACCATGACCATTGATCCTATGGATCCAAAAGCTGCCAAACTTCTAGTTGTGTCTCAAATATGTTCAAGAGTTATCCTTCTGCAGTTACACTTACCTCTGTTTCTCTGTATCATCCAAATCATTTTTCATCCTCTAGTCTCGCGTCAATGATGTGGGATTCATTATGGCCCTCCTTCAACACGGTCACTTTCCATCAATGTCAGCTCACTATCCAGGAAGTTGATTGAGAGAATCCCTTCCAGTACCTTAGAGCTTGCATGCCTCAATGGCAAGTTCTTCGCACTCGACAACAATTTCACATCATTAGCGTTCGATCGAGTGATTTCATGGGTGTTCGACTTTAGTTCCTGTATTCAAATTTCGTGAATTGTGCTAATAAGTACCTTGAGGGCCATTGTCATTATTGATGGTTTCTCCCACGCTTGTTAACAGTTTACATCATTGACGGGTAATCAAGTGACCTAGCATGTTCGACATCAACACATTTATTCACATGCTAGAATATGTACTTTGACCGGGTCGTGTTGAAGCACAAGACCCTGGACTCAGATCATGAAAGTCCAGGTTGCGAAGTGGTGTGACATGGTTATGATGATATTCATGTCTCTATTAGATGGCTGGCTGCGGCCAGACCATGAGTTATCATATGTGATCCTTCTCATTATTGGATGGATGCGACCATACCTTGGTTTCATTATGATCCTCTTTGATGGATGGCTGCGCCCATACCTAGATCCATTTACATGATCATTCTCTAGATGGTTGCGTCCATGCCACGATTCATGTATCATTTGACAGAGATCTCAGTTTATGTATATCTATCTGTACTTGCTTGTAGATTTTTCGACAGCAGATTGGTTCCTGCACTGATTTATAAAGTATCTAATCCCTCACTCCGGTTCGACCTTCACGCTTTAGGGGGCATTTGTTACACAAAATTTTGTCACTGTCCCTATACTCCCCATTCCTTGATCCTAGAGGACCTCTATAGTGAACCCTGAATGCTTTTCCTTCATGGAGAAACTCCCATTATGTCCCTCTTCATGAGTAGATTGTTTCCCTTTTGCACCATTTCCCTTGAAAATTCTGTTTTTTCCAATTTACAAGACTGGCGCAAATGATCTTTGTCTTCCCTGTGCCAATGTACAGAGATTAGCGTTATTCCCCATGCCGGTCGGTGCGACTGAGATGTGTTCCAGTAGCACCGGTCCTGTTATGGAAAGTTTTTTAAATTAGAGCTAAAGCTTCCATCTCTAGAAGCTCTGTAACGGAAGTCTGGTAAATGGTTTGGTCGGATGGGGTCGAAGATGACAGTTTGGGCTCCTTTCCCCTATAATGATGGAACTACCTCAAGGGATAAGTCCTTCTCCCATAGAAGAGGATCCATCTCCCATTCATATTTCCTATATAAACCTCCCTTCTTCCCAAGCACAAACTAGTGACTAGTGTGAAAATCAGAGTTAGAGTTTTGGCTAATTGTAAATATACTAGACAAGCAAGATATTACTAGTTTTAGCCATCTAGTTGTGTGAGGGAGAAGTGTGTTTAGTTTGGAGTGAAGCCTAAAGGGAAGAGTCTTTAAACTATTGTTTTCTGAAGCCATCATGAAGTGCTAACATAAGTGTGTGGGAACTTGGTCTTGTTAGAGGAAGACTGCAATTTCAAGACAAATGGTTGTAATCTCTCTTTGATATTAATATATGCAACTATCGATTGATTTCCTACATATTTTGTAATATTACATATTCGTGTCTTGATGCTTCTTGACTCATTAAGTAGGTTGAATTGCAATTTGTCTATTATTATGTTTGTGTTTTGTTGTTGTTTATTTGTTTCGGGAGCTTGAAGAAGGAAGCGAGAGATTGTTGGAGTGAGAAAGTGAGGACATCATCAAGCAGGATGAGCGACCAAGAGGTAGGCCCTCTTGATTGATTCTAATCTAAGGAAATCTTCCATAGAATGTGTCTATTGTGGCTAGACCCATTATCGGGCTAGAGGAATTCGTTCGTGTTCGCACTTATAATTTTACTTCAACACAATGACACGTACTACAAATAGCCACATGGAAAGAAATCCTTCTTCCAAGTTAGTGGGTTCCTCCCATGTTTCGATGTGCGATAGATGGTCTAGTCCCACGTTCAATCATCCAGGCTTCACAACAACTTCAAAATCGTACTCTTGGAACAATAAGAGCCATTTGTAGATTCCCCCCCCCCCCCAACATAGGCTTATTGACCAGGTACTTCAGCACGGAGTGACCTGTATACATCTTAGAATGGCCTCTTAGCAAGTAGTGCCAATACTTCTAGTACACCATAGCCAACCCCTCACGTTTAGTGGTAGAATAGTTCTTCTCTGCTTTGGATAATCTGCGACTTGTGAATGCAATAGGATGGTCCAAGCCTTCTCTGCCAGCCTGTGTACTGCCCCCAGCGCTTTACATGATGCATCGACATGTACATGAAATTCTTTCTTCCAGTCTGGGAAGACTAGAATTGGCACGGTAACCATATTTTCTTTCAATATATCCAACCTTTTCTTACAGTCATCGTTCCAGTAGAACTTTTCATCCTTATTCAATAATTTTTCCATCGGCACAGTGATCTGGGCATAGCCTCTAATAAACTTTCTGTAATATCCCATATGTCCCAGAGTAGTGTGCAGGTGTTTCACACTCCTCAACTCTTCCAAGTTCAGTATCACCGCGATCTTCGCAGGGTCTACCATCAATCCTTGTCTGCAAACCACATGCCCTAATAAGTTCCCAAAAGGAACGCAAAATAGACACTTCTTGAGATTGATCATGATCTGGTATCTTCAACAGGTATCCAGCATCAAGCGCAAGCTTACTACGTGGCACTTAACTAGCCCAAATACAGTCTAGTCATCAAAATATACCTCTAGAAACTTATGAATAAATTCCTTGAATGCCGCAACAACCACGCGCAAAAAGATGGCAGGCACATTCTTCAATCCAAACGACATTACAGTGTATTGAAAACAACCCCACTTAGTCGCGAAGGTTGTCTTGCTCCTATCCTCCAGCATGATTTTGATTTGGTGGTACCCATAGAACCCATCAATGAAGGAATATGCTTCCTAGCCACCTACATTGTCCAACATTTCATCCATGAGCGAAGTCGACAAAGGATCATGCACACAAGCATCATTCAATTTTCTAAGATCCATGCATATCCTTATCTCATCCTTCTGCTTCTTCTCTTGCACCACCATTGGGCTCACCTAATCAGATTCTTCCATAGTCTCAATGATGCCTGCCGCTAGCATATTGTCTAGCTCTAAGTGGACTTTTTCCTTGTATTTTGAATTGATATGGTAAGGCCATTGCTTAATTGGCTTCGTGTCGGGTTTTAATGTGATTGTCATCATTCCTAAGTCTTTGATTATTCCTTTCAGAACCATAAACTTGGTAGGGAATAATTCCTGGTATTTTTGAAGCAACTCAACGACCTTATCCACCATCGTGTCGTCCCAGTAGTCTCCAATCTTTATGAATTTGGGTTCTGCCTCCATACCAATGTTTACTTGTTTTTTTTTCACCGGCATGGTTATATCAGGGTTCTCAATTTGTGGTCCTTGAACCTCGTGGCGACCTTCTGTTTCTGGAATTTTAATCTTCCATGGATCCTTGTCCTCTACTTCAGCAATTATATTATAACATTTGAGCATGTGACTAAGCTGAGTAGCCCATTCAGGCTGAATCAGATCTAAAGGATCCTGCGGTATCCTAAAGATAGATACTTTCACCTCTTGTAGCGCTTCATCAATACTGTCAAACCCGTCCTCAAAATTGAATGTCATCATGAATCCTTCACGTAGGTTATCCCATTCACTTTTCCCATGGTGGAGCTTTGTTTCTGTATACCAATTCATTGGGATAACATCCAGGGTATGATAGAACAGGTGCACCCACTTAGGTTGGGGCTTTTCTCCATAAGCATGCATCCATTTGGCCAGATGCGCACATGGATCATTCTGCCCATCGTGCTTATCTGTCAGTCACATCTTAGGCTTCCAAAATCATGTTCTCATCGTCCTCCTACATTCACGCCAGTCATCAAAGCTTCCCTTGTGCATATCCCACCATCTTGCGGGCATAGTGCGCAGTGCCCAATCTAAGGCTTGGAAGTGATGCTTTTCTAGTACCTCCCTTTAAAATGCATCTAAAACGATATCTACCTCATTTATACCATTATAAATAAGCAAATTTATTACCTCTGACGACGTCATCATGTTGCAATTCAACATAGTTACTTCATGTAACCGATTCTACCAGCGATTTATTTCTTTGTCAGAGTCTAAAGTTCAGGAACTCTCGTGATCCCACATAATCCATCCATCTGTGGTGGGATTCACCCAATATTGGTCTCACGTTGTTATCTTATAGATATAGTCTAGGTCGTCATCACTCTCATAATCATGGACAGGTCAGTATAGCACGATCCTTCAGCAAGATCTAGGGGTATTATTATGCGCATCAATTTCTTCTCAAAGATCATCTTTCACTTCTTCAGATTGATTACCCCATTCATATCAGTAGCCCATTCAATTCCCAAGAGTGCAGGGTAGGGATTGTTGTCATCCACTATCTCTATTACTTCAAAATTTGCCAGTGCACTTGCTCCCTCAATATCCACGGTCACCCCTTGCAGCCGCCCCATGGGGATGATTTTCTGCTGATTCACCATCCTTAGCTGAATTGGAGATAATTACAGCACAGGTCTCCCCATTCACTCACAAGTCTTATTTGGTAGGACATTCGCATCTGACCCCAGGTCTAAAATGACCTGATCCATTTCATACTCTCCAATTTGTGCGGTCAGTCTCATCTCCCACCTCATCCTTGTTTTATGCTTGCTAATCTTTCTTACTACGCATGGCTCACCTAGCATGGTTCCAGCACTTCTATTGATGAGTTCTTGTAACCATTTCACAATGTTACTGTCACGTAGTAACTTCATACAGGTTTCTAGGAAAGTTGCGAGCATAGATGGGTCCATCTCTAGCTCAGGCTTATCCTTTCTTCCTGAGGTGGAGGCCTTAGTCAAGCTCTTTTTAGCTTCCATGAAGGCTTCATGAGTGCACTCCAAATCGAACTCAGCCTCTTTTGCTATGGCTTTGCAAACCCATGTAATGTCTTCTGACTATTTCCCCTTGTCATCTCCCATCACGATTCCACTTCTTAGTACTATATTTACGTTTTGGTCTTCCTCGCGTGGCTAAAATCTCATAATTTGTAGGTTTTGAGTCAGCAGAGGTGGTGGTGCCCCTTTGTCACTTATCCTAGCTGTCAACGTAGGAAAATCTTCCATTTCATGATCAAACAACATGCAATACTTGCACGATGAACGTGTTGGATTAGTGCAATCGAGGTCATAGTGTCCCGGTCCTCCGTAATTATAGCAAATCAACTGTCCTCGACCTCTACCAAGTCCTCCTCCACCTCTGCCTCGTCTATTCCCCTGAAATCCTATCCACACCATCCCTGCATTCTGGTCAAGGGGCCATGTTTCGGCCTCAACCTTATAGGCGGGAGTTCTATCCATCATCAATTCATAGCTCCTGCAAGTACGTTGATCATGCTCTATCGACCTATATAAGTTGTAGAACAACTATTGCAGTGCTTGTACATACTTCTATAGAAAGTGACAGTTATTTGTGGCATGTTTTCTAGCTACCTGACAGATAGTGCACCATAATGCAGGCCCCGCACTAGGTCCTGCTTGAGCTTCTGGCCTTAAAGGCATCGGTCCTCCTTCTGCAATGTAATTTGTAAAGATCGGGCAATGGTATTTTTCATGAACCTGACTCTTGCATTTCAAGCACCATACCTCCTCAAGTACCTTTGGCCGAACCGTCCTATCCTGCTTCAAACTTTGCATCTCAAGGCACAGATTCTTCAGCTGCGCATGGATTTGTTGAACTCCTAGATTAGGATCTTGCATTGGAGTCTCATGTTGTCTCATGGCAATCTCCAAGGCCTCTGCCTGAGTTGTTATCTTCTGATGTGACAGTGCATTCCTTAAGTGTGGTAGTAGCGAAGCCACAAATCACTCGCGATGCTATCCATCTGTCGAATTCATGTTGGCTTCATGGATTGTACACTTCAGCCTCTGATTTAGTTCCCAAGGTGTCTCGCCTGGTTGCATTGAGATATCTTTGAATCCCACAATCGACTGCTCCTTAGATTTAGGCCTGCTAAATTCCCTATTTAGTGCTACCTGGATGTCTGCTATTCCAACATTCAGGTTATCGTTAGAGTACTTAATATACCAAGTTAGTGCGCGATCTTGCAAAGCACTAACCAGTGTCACCTTTTTTATATGATCATTTGTAACACCTTGAGCTTTCCATACAAACCTCACAACGAACCATAATTGGTCTGGGTCCTCATTTCCCAAACCTTTGAATAAAGTAAACTTCACTGTATTTTCCATACTGAACCTCGGTGGAGGTGGAGGTGGTACGGGTGAAGTTGGAGGAAATGGTGGTGAAGTCAGAGGTGGTGTGGGCGGAGGTGGTATTCACAGAAATCCTTGTCTTATTAACTGAATAGCACTTCGCGGAGAAACCTTCACTATCCCTTCATCTTTTCGCGGAGGTGAAATCAAGGGGCTATACTCTGGACCATTTTTTCCTTCGTTCCTGTAAGTTTTTTCCACTTCACGTAGTTCTGAACATCAAGGTAGATGCATAACCCATTTTTCGCACAAAAACATTTTAATCCAAGTATTCAAAGATTTTACGTACTTACCTTGTAGTTCTTTGAAAACGCGTCGCTCTGCCTCACTATAGCTGACTTAGGTGTCGACCGTGAATTCAGTCATAAATACTCATATGACGCAATCGAGCCAATGATTGATTGTGTGGGTGATCTTATCCTCCGATGCTTCCAACCTTCGCAGTAGATTTGGGGTCCAGACAATAGGACTGTTAAGTTTCCACCTTCCTTGGCTATCTGCTAGCTTCGTGATCCACTCATATAACTCAATAGGGAAATAGCATAAAAAGATATCGTGGATCTTTGTATACAGTTATTGGTCCAACCACTATTCCTTTGTTAGTTGCGGGTTTCTGTTCTCCTATGCCATGAATTCGTGGATATTTCTATCCAACCAGTCTCCAATCTCCTTCTTAGTTGGATTCTCATGATACGACATCACACATCTCTTATGCAGATTCTGGTCCTGACAATGGAACCATTTGTTGGCTTAAGGGGGCCTAACCCAAGTTCAACATTAATTAGACAAACAAATCCCTACACTACTGGCCCTTTTGGCATCAGCCCAAGGAGCATGGACCAAAGTCTCACCCGAAGCAGTATGGGGGATGTTGGAACAAAGTTTCCGCACCCTGAGATGGTTGTGATGTCATTTGAGCTCCTTTATTCCTGCCTTCGCGTAGGTGATCTCACTCCAGGGATTTTAGGACAAACTCTTTATTCCATCTTTCAATACATTCATGAAAGTATATGATCGACCTTCACGCAACCCTATCCTGGTGCTTATGTACTTTCGCACCGTTATGGTAGCGTACCGTGTAGATTAATCAATTACCCAAGTGATTTACTTATCTTGCTGAATACTTAAAGTTATCACTGCGTAAATAGATATTTGTAATTGCATTTAATTACTCAATGTAACTATATTCATTTGCGCAGCATAGAATCATACCAAAGGAAATTCGTACACAAAATATCCAAACCCATCAATAGAACAAATACACAGTGATTATAGGATAACTCCTTTTATTAATATTTTCCAAGTATTGTAGACTCTATTCACCTTGCACACACAACTGCAGGGGTCCGTGCACTCAGCTATGGACTTCTACCCTGGGCCTCTGTGCACTCAGCTGCAGAGCCTCTATCTATGCTACAACCCAAGACTTAGACTTCTTTCTCTAAATCTATGATTCTCTTACTCCTATCCTCCTAACTACTTAGAGAGTAACTCTTTTTAATCCCATGGTCTGCTAACCATGGGTAGATCTCTTACAACTGACTTTACTTTAAAAAACTAAGGGAGGACTACCCTTTGTGAAACATAATACCTTCATGCTCCACGGCCACAAAATTCGGAGTCTTTACAATAATATTACAAAAACTTGACTTAAACATGGGCTTTTAGCCCCAAAACTGCCCTTGGGGGATCCTGCTCCCAACATAAATGTATCAGGGCCAAGCCCGGGGTTGGTTTGATGGCAGCCGAGATTGCATTGTAAACCTTATTAAACTTGTCACAATACTCTTCTACAGTTTCATTAGGTCCTCTTGTTGAGCCTCAAAACTACTCTTTCCCTAAGCAATTCTTCTCATTCCTTTTCTTTGTTTTTCCATGAGAAAGATGCATTCTCATCACCAATGACCGGTATATACTATCTTGAGGAGGATATTTAGTGATTTACATGTTATGCTTTTATGTTTTTCTATTTGAATAAATTTTTGTATATTAGCTATGGAACGCAGCTTATTTTGCAGCTAATCGGATGTTCGACTGCTACCTTCATGCTTTAACAGGTTCTAGGTGTTAGAAGGAGAAACTAGCTACATGGGTAGCTTGGAAATCATCGCGACATGGACCCTGTCCTATTCACTTAGCCTAGATTGACAAAGAAGATGGCATAAGACTACGGTCAATGGATAAGTCAAACGCAGAGACCGAAGGTAACAGGACTCTGTTTCGTCGTTAATTAACATGTTTCATAGTGATGGGAAGTGTTATCTGGAACAACTACCTATACGTATGGACTAGAACAGCCACCTATACAACCGAATCCAACAACCACCATGTCTTGGATTTATGTCTCCAGTAGTCGAGGAAGAAATTCCACATATCGTGTCTTCTACGTGTTTGACTGTAGCATGTTTTTCTCCACAAACAGTTGTATGGTTTTTCTTATAAATACTTGTGTAATGGACCAAAGAAGTTAGTAGTTATAGTGATAGTTTTATTGTGAAATCAAAGTTTTAAACTTTGTAATTCCTGGGCATTTTGTGTCCATGTTTTTAATATAAAGACCACATGTTTGATGGAAATCTGAAGGAGTTTTCTTCGAGTTGATTGAGCAAGCATAGCCTAATCAATTGCAAAGGGCCCTTGCACTGAAGAAGGTTTCATTTCATTTTATTTTTCTTCTTCTTGTTAACTGTAAATTCATCATTTTATTTCACAATGTTTATAATCATTTTCTTACTAACAATGTTTATAATGCAATTTTCATCATTTTCTTATTAATAATATTCATAATTTAGACTAGCTTCTTTTTTCTTGATCTCTTTCTAGTTTTTATCAATAGTTAGAAGCTTAAACTCAGTAATGTAATCTAGTTTACTTCATTTACTGTTTTACTAGTTTTTAAATTCTCAGTTAGACTGATCAGTGCCATTTATTGTCTTTGCCATTTTATCTTTAGTTTACTAACTCATGGTGCTAATGAATGTTTATGAAAATCCCTTCAAGTTGATAATTCATCCTAAACTAAGTGGTTGAACATTTCATTTATGCAATGAGTATTTGTTGCATATCTGTATTTGTTTTCTCTTAGAATAATGAAGTACATAATTTCTCAAATGTCATCCCACTGAGACTTTCTCCCAAAATTGAGAGGCAGAGTAACTAAGTATTTCATTTAGTTTTATTTATGTAATTAGTTAGACATCAATTGCAAATTTCACTTTTAGTTTTAATTCATGATTTGGAAATAATAGTGAAACAAGAATAGAAACTTTGTTTTCATTTCTTGCTTAAGCTCTGCTTCCAAGTCTTTCTTAAGCTCTATTTTCATTTTTAGATTTTGAGCAGTCTTTACGAAAGTTAGATTTAAGTTTTTGATAATTACATTGTAAATCATTAGGAACTAAAGACCAATAACCCCCAAAACAACATAAAACACAAAAAGAACGAAGTAAGAAGGGTTATCTAGCACAAAAAGTGCACTACACTTCATCAGTTTACGATACCTGGATTGATAATTTATGTAAAGAAATTTAGGACACTAAATTGACCAAACATTTTGGCGTCGTTGTCGGGGAAGTGTAACTAGGTAGCCTTATATCTTACATTCAAAAAAAAAAACAATGACATGCATAGAGAAAGAGACTCTAGGGGTATATTTATAGCTAGGGGCAAACATTTAATTCCTACAACACCACCTACTCCACCAAGAACAAGAAAAGACACACCTCCATCCCAAACACATACTCGCAGCCATAGGACTCCTGGAATTCTAGGGATAGAAATCCAATCAAAAGAATCTCCTTCTTCATCTACCAAGTCAGTCCTAGGGGAGAAAAATTTCGAATCCCCAATAGCAGGAATAGCGTTTTTCACCTCCATAGGAGAGCACATTGTAGTTTAAGAATTAGGAATACTTGGTGAGGAAGAAGAAGTAGAACCTCTCTCCCATATTCCATTAATAGAAGAACCAGAGGAGGAGGAAGTAACCTTGTAGATTGAACCCTATACTGACTCTAAAGAAACTATAATGGCAAAAGAGGAACAAGATGGAGAATTCTCACTGTTTGGAGGAGGGGGTAGAGGGAGAGGTAGAGGAAATAATGGAGGAGGCAGAGGAAATAGGGAAATAGATAATTCTTTTGGATTCCCTATAGTGGATGAGGAAACAAATGCCACAATGAAAAATATCTCATCCTCTGTCCTCCCAAACTTCTTTGGGTTGAAAAGTAAGGATCCTGAAACATTTTTGTTTGAGTTTGAAGTCTTGTGCATAACTTATGATTATCTAGAAGACTCTCAAAAACTTAAATTGTTTCCTTCAACATTGAAACGATCTGCTTTGAAATGGTTCATGGGGTTAGTCAATCAGTCCATTAGAACATGGAATGACATGAAAAAAACGTTTTTGGATAGGGACTTGGATTATTGCATGCCTACCAATCACAAAGCTGAAGTGTTCAAAATGACGCAAAGAGAGGATGCAAACTTAGAAGATTTGATTGAGAGATTCAATTATAATTTGAAAAGAGAAAAGGTGAACAATTTAGATGCAGAAACCTTGAAAGCTCTTTTATTAAAAACCATTAGAGATGAGTGGCTAGATATCCTTAACATGATGGGGAAGGGAGATATCTCTCAAATTCCACTAAATGATATAGGAGAATTGTGTGTTCATCTCTCAAGAGGGAAATCTAAAACAAGGAAAGGGCCAAGAGATCCTTCTCTTGTTAGAGTAAACAAATCTGCAACAGGGTCTGTAAGTAGGGAAGAAATTGGTAATATGCCTGATGAATTTAAAACTGATATTCTAAGGAGCCTTAGTGAGCAATTAGACACCCTTAAAATACAAAACAAGTAGAAAACAGAGGCTGATGCTTTAGCCATTTTTTGTCCAAAATGTAGAAAAAAAACATACTCTAAGGGAATTCCCTTTAGATGCAAAAATTATAGAAACTTGTATGATTTTCTCGGAAAGCCATGAGACCAAGGGTTATCCTTCAATCCCAGGTCTTAAGGTTGTCTTTCAAGAGGAAACAATTCCAAATTTTGCAGAACCTCTTTGTTTTGTTTATAGAATACCTTGGCAAGGGCCACAAAATTCTGGATTTAACAATCAAATGTATCTTTAGCCCGCACCAAATTGAAATTCTTGGCAGCAACCTTGGCCTCAATCTCAACCTCAATCTCAATCTCAACCATGGGCACAAGGAGTAAAAAATGCTTATAGGAGATTTTCTCAATATTATCAATATCCTCTATCATATCAGAATTATCCTCCCCCACACATTCAACAACAAAATCAATAGCCACAACTTCAAAATCAGAACCTCGAACTTTCATTGCCATTTCCACAACAACCTCCACAACAAAACCAAAATCCTCAACTCTTACTGCCATTTCAGCAGAAACCAAATCAACTACCTGCCCAACCATTACCAAACCCAAACAATAAAAACCCTCAGAATGATTACATGGTAGAAGGACAACAATTTCCAACTTACATGATTACTCCTCTAGATCTTAATGATGTTCAACTAAGATCTGGAAGGATATTAGAAAAGGAAAGAACTTCTGTAGTTATTCAGGAACAAGACAGTCTTGAGGAATATTCTTTAAAGTTCAATAAAATTTTTGAGGGAACATCTCTCCAAAACCAAAACATTGAAAAAGAAAAACGAAAAGAATTAGTGAACACAACTCCTATCATTGAGCAACCAGCATCTACTTCTACATCTCCTTTTCCTGAAATAATACAAATTGATAGAGGGGTAGAAAAACAGATCTTGTTGCCCAACTATGATTTTCTAGATGAATTGAAGAATGTCTGTATCGAAATTCCTTTGCTACAAGCCATTAGAGAAATTACAGTTCTAGCCAAAACAATAAAGGAGTTGAGCATAAAAAAACTAGGAAGAAAAGCAAAAGAAACAAAAAAAAATTCACTTGGTAGGAAAAATAGTCGACATAATGATTGGAAAAGTTTCCATACAAAAATATGTGGATCCAGGAAGTCCATTTGTCAAAACACATATCAATGGAATTGAAATTCCAAATACATTGATTGACTTAGGGGCTGCAATAAACATCATGAGTAAAGAAACTATGTAGCTGCTTAAACTTCCTAATCTTCTCTACACACCTACCTTACTGCAACTAGCAGATAGATTAGTAATCAAACTAGATGGTGTGCTAGAAGATATTTCAGTATCCTTAGATTCTTGGGAATATCCTGTTGATTTCGTGATCTTAACTCCCAAGAACAATCTAGGAGGACATCCACTCATATTAGGAAGACCTTGGCTGGCCACAGCCGATGCTTTTATTAGCTATAGAGCTGGTGACATTTATATTTTTGATGGTAATTCAACAAAGAAATTTACTTTGTATCCTCCAGCAAAATCTATTATAGAAATAGATGACAAATAATGGATTGATGATGAAGATGATATTCAACCTCTCTTTACTATTTCAGAAATTAGTGAAGATAGTCAAATTTTGAATACAATGGAAAATTTTGAATCATCTTCAGAATATGATCATGAGCAATTTCAAGAAAAATCTAATATTGAATATTTATCATCTAGATAGATGTCTCTTTATTCTATGGAAGAGTTTGGTAGCTCTACAATTGAAATTTTTCCAGGTAGGACATTGAACATAAACAAAAACTTGGAGAAACTACAACAAGAAGAGTTAATCAAAACATTACAAAAACATTCTGTTTCATTTGCATGGGAAGACACCGACATGAAAGGCATTGATCCTAAGACTTGTATCCATCACATCTACATTTAGAAAAATAGTATACCTATCAGACAACCTAAAAGAATGATGAATCCAAATTTTAGAGAGATTGTGAAAGAAGAGCTCCAAAAATTACTGAATGTAAACTTCATTTACCCAATTTCAGATAGCCAATGGGTTTCTCCTTTGGTAATTGTGCCTAAAAAAATGGTAAATGGAGGGTGTGCATTGATTACCTAGAATTGAATAAATCAATCCTTAAAGATCATTTTCCCTTGGCTTTTATAGATCAACTGTTAGATGCATTAGTAGGTAAGAAGTATTTCTCATTCTTGGATGGTTTTAGTGGTTATAATCAAATTCAGGTAGCACCTGAAGATTAGGATACGACCACATTTGCTTGTCCATGGGGAACTTATGCCTACCGAGTAGTTCCTTTTGGATTATGTAATGCACCTGCAACA
The DNA here is from genome assembly GCA_031772625.1 of Pinus tabuliformis. Lineage (NCBI taxonomy): Eukaryota > Viridiplantae > Streptophyta > Pinopsida > Pinales > Pinaceae > Pinus > Pinus tabuliformis. Next base: position 786,138,202 of record CM062820.1, on the reverse strand, counting down.
TTCCAAAGAGCAGTACTAGGAATTTTTTCTGATATGATACATGATTGTATAGAGGTATATATGGATGATTTTACAGTCTATGGAAATACATTTGAAGAAGCTTTGGAAAATTTGGAAAAAGTTCTTAAAAGATGTAAGGAAACAAACCTTTCACTAAGCCATGAAAAATGTTTTATGAAGTTTACAGAAGATATTGTTTTAGGACATCACATTTTAGGAGATGGAATTAAAGTTGACAAATCTAAAGTTGAAGTCATCTCTAAATTACCAATTCCAAATTGCCAAAAGGATGTTAGAAGTTTTCTGGGATTTATAGAGCACTATAGAAGATTTATAGGAAACTTCACTAAAATAGCATCCCCACTCTTCAAATTGCTTACCAAAGATTGTGAATTTGATTGGAATTTTGATTGCCAGTTGGCATTTGAAACCTTGAAAGAAAAAATTTCTAAAGCACCCATTTTAAGAGGTCCAAATTGGAAACTCCCTTTCCATATTTCCACAGATGCTTTAGATACAGCTCTGGGAGCTATATTGGGACAAAAATATTTGATTCCTTATGCCATTTACTATACAAGTAAGAATTTGACTCCCACTGAGTTGAATTATACTGTGACTGAAAAGGAATTTTTAGTTGTTGTTCATGCAATTAACAAGTTCAGACACTATATAACAGGCTATGAAACCTTTGTTCATACATATCACTCTACAATTAGATATTTGATGAATAAACCTATTACTAATGGCAGAGTTACAAGATGACTTTTACTTTTGCAAGAATTCAACATTACTGTGCTAGATAGACATGGAAAACAAAACACAGTTGCTGATTTCTTGTCTAGGATTTAGAATATCAAAGAATATTCTTCAGTTGAAGATAAGTTTCCTGATGAATATCTTTTTGCAATAACTACTCAAACTCCTTGGTTTGCAGATATTGCTAACTACTTGATCACACGAAAGTTACCTTCACATTTGTTTCGTAGAGAAAAAAGAAAAATTATTCAAGAAAGTGCAAGATATTCATGGATCGCTAACAAATTGTATAAAACAGGGCCAGATCTTATGATCAGAAGGTGTGTCAGGGGAGATGAAATGCCTGAGATTCTTAAAGCATGTCATGACGAGCCGTGTGGTGGACACTTTTCTGACAAGAGGACAACCTATAAAATCCTTTCTTTAGGATATTATTGGCCATCCATCTTCAAAGATGCTAAAGAATATGTCAGGAGATGTGACAACTTCCAAAGGGTATGGAAACATTCTCCCTCAAATTAAATGCCATTACAAACTCAGGTACTCATCGAACCTTTTGAAAAGTGGGCCTTAGATTTTGTTGGACCAATTAATCCTCTATCTAAGGAGAAAAAGTATATATTGGTATGCACTAATTATGTCACTAAACGGGTAGAAGCTAAAGCATTACCTTTTGCTAATGAAAAATCTGTAGTTAATTTTTTTTTTAGGACATCTTCACTCATTTTGGTGTTCCAAGAGAAATTGTGACAGAATAGGGATCTCAAATTACATCTAACATGGTGGAAGGGATTGTGGAAGAATACAAGATCAAATATAGGAAATCTACTCCCTATTAGCCACAAGCAAATGGTCAAGTGGAATCTACAAATAAAGAGATTGAAGGAATCCTCACAAATACTGTGCATCTACATAGAAGAGATTGGGTAGAAAGGCTTCCTGAAGCCTTATGGGCATATAGAACTATATGGAGGAACACAACGGGACATACACCCTATGAACTTGTTTATGGGAAACAAGTCCTGTTCCCTATAGAGTTCCAAATCAGAACTTTCAAGATGGTAGTCCAACTCGAACTAGATTTATTAGAGGCACAAAAGCATAGGTTGGAGCAATTAAATGAACTTAATGAAATCAGGCAAGAGGCAGTTCAAAGGACTAGTATAGTCCAAAAACAGAGGGCTAAATGGCATGACAAATATATCAAGGACAAGAGGTTTCAAGTGGGAGATTGGGCGCTATTGTTTGATTCAAAGTTTAAATATTTTCAAGGGAAGTTTTAGACTCATTGTCTTGGGCCATATGAGATTGAAAAAATCTTTAGTCATGGAGTAGTGAGGATCAGAACAATAGATGAAAGTAAAACTCATCTTCTTGTAAATGGTCATAGGTTAAAGATATATCAGAAACCCATTTCAAAAGAGGAGTTCATTAAGATTTTCCAAGACAATTCTAAAATGAATTTCGTGAAGAAGAATCCTTCTTCTCCACTAACATAGTCTTTATTTTTCCTTAAAAAAAAAAAAAAATAATAAATTGTATAAGGTTGAAAACCAATCATTGATTGGCATACTTATACAAAAAATACAGGGTGAAAATTAGAGGTTTCTAACACGCTATATTTTCCATTTTCTTTCTATAATAAGTAGTGAAAAAAAGCCACAACCACTTTGTAGTTAAGATTCTACAAAATTCATCATCTCATCTCACCTCACTCCATTTTATTTTTGCAGTTTCACTTCATCCCATTGTCATATTTCATCAATAAATTTTTTCAATTTTTCCTTTTTTCAGTATTCATTCCATCTTCATTTCATTTATCATCTTGTCTTACATCCCATTTCATTTCACTCACATAGCCATTTCCATTTCATTCATGATCCATAAACCATATTTCACTTTCTGTTTCACGTTCTACAGCTGATTCCGTTCTGCAGTTGATTCTATTTTGCAACTAATCTGATTCTGCAACTACAATTTGTTTATCAGTTCAGGCACAAGTGTACAACTCATAATAAAATCATGTATGCAGGGAATTGAAGAAAAATCAATTTTTGAAGACCAATCATGCTCAAGGTACCTATGTATCAACATCAAAAAAATTAGAAAGCGAAAGGTAAGGATTCCAAAGGTAAATGCAAAAATTTATTTCAAAAAGCAATTTGAAAACATAAGTTTGTATAGAATGCATAATCACATGTCTCCTTAATCAACCATCATTTGATTTGACCGCCATAATGTCTCCACCATATCTTCCGTGTTTAATGACAAACGGTCTCAATGATTCTTTCATAACAAAATCTCCGCTTCAAACTCCATAACCTGTAATCAAACGGTCCTCCACAACTGCACCTGTTAACGATCAAGATAACGATGTGACCTACCTATCTACGACTCTCTAAAACCCTTATTATCTACTTATTACATTCCAACTCTTAAGTTTTTCTCTCTATTCACGCAACCATTTCGTATACACAATCTTTCCATTTCCATACACACAGTCATTCCATTTCCTCAAAAGCACTTGTTTTATAGACAATGAGAGTAATTTTGAGGTTAGTAAATTTTACAAAACATAGGATATGGGGCTTATTGTCAGCACAAAGTCCGTAGGGGTAAAGTATATGGAGGGGTATCCACAGCTTAAAGGGATGCTACATAAGGCCGAATGGTTAAATTTTATTGAGAACTTTGATGGCTACCACAAGGAAATTACCAAGTCTTTTGCAAGGTCATTTGATGACATAGAAGTGGAGATAGTAGATATCAAATTTGCAGCCATAGAGTCCTTCATGGCAGAAGCAACAGAGCTGCCGAGACAAGGAGAAAGATGGTTTAAAAACAAGGAATTTCAAGTGAATCTTGGAAAGTGATCCTTAGAAACCCAGGTATGGATGTTACAATATTTAGGAAGGGAATTCCTATTTCAGCACTCAAGAACAAATGGAGTAATATGTTGTTAATATTGCAAAAATTCATTACATGTGAAGGAAGATTTGGGTCTATGTATGTTTACCATATACACTTATTAATGAATTTTTTAGAAAATGGAACCATCAACCTTCCCTTCTTCTTTCTAAACATTCTGAGAAGGATGGCTACAAATGTCCAAAAGAAAATTGAATCCATATAAAAAACTATGTATCATCATGGATTAGTGAAAATACTAGTTGAATTCCATTTGAGAAGTGTAGGGGATACATGGGAAGATTTCTCGGTAAGAAATTTTTTCCAAAATGCTCCAGAGTCACCTGAGGAGAGTCATGGTAAGAAAAGTAGGAGGAGAAAGATAAACATTAATATTCAAACATCTTCACAAAAGAATGATGCAGAGACAACTTCTAAACCAGAGGATAGGAAGTAGAAAGGAAAAAAGAAAGAGAGAGCAGAAGAAATCGATGAAGACATTCCTGAGCCTTCATCCCCACAAGAAGATGAACAATTACTCTCTGAAAGACTGACCAATATTAAGGAGCAAATCAAGAAAAATAAGGAGATAGGAAAGAGGAAGAAGGACATAAGAGAAGAAACCGTAAGCTTCCAAAACCTGAGAAGGAGCTCTAGACTCCGAGGTAAGGTGAAGAAGTTAACATCAAAATAAGCTCAGTTCATAAACTTAGAAGAAGAAACCCCAGTTCAATCTCTTGACAGTATCCCATCTGAACAAATTCCACAAAACTCCCCTCCACAAAATTTTGAAGGCAGCCCAAGCAGAGCTTCTCCTGGCATAGATCCAGTATGAAAACAAATCTACGACTACATAGAGTCATTAGAGAAAAAGAATACCTCAATGGATCTAGGATCCTCAACAAATTTAGAGCAACCTATCAATCCACAAGAACCTCTAACTAGCTCTCTTAAACAAGAAATATTTGAGTTAGAGATTTTGAACAGGCACATTCAAAAAGAAAATGAAACCTTGAGGGAATAGAACAAGCTGGATAGAGGCATTCATGACAACACAATGCTACACTTGGGATTATGGTACAAGAAAAACAGGAAGCTGAAGAGGAAAAATAGGAAGTTGAGCAGAACACTCATCAACCTCAAATACAAACTTCTTATGAAGAAGCCCAGGATGGCAGTCACTACAAAGATAAGTAAGAAAAGGAAGTTGGATGTGCTGGCAGAAGTATCATAATAGACACAATAGGAGAAAGAATTTCACATTTTTGAAAATTGCATGGGGACATGTAATGATTTTGTAGTGGGGGTATGTTGAGCCTCAAAATTACTCTTTCCCTAAGCAATTCTTCTCATTCCTTTTCTTTGTTTTTCCATGAGAAAGATGCATTCTCATCACCAATGACCGATATATACTGTCTTGAGGAGCACATTTAGTGATTTACATGTTATGCTTTTATGTTTTGCTGTTTGAATAAATTTTTGTATATTAGCTACCAAATGCAGCCTATTCTGCAACTAATCGGCTGTTCCGCAGCTACCTTCATGCTTTAACAAGTTCCAGGTGTTAGAAGGAGAAACTAGCTACATGGGAAACTTGGAAATCATCGTGACATGGACCTTGTCCTATTCACTTAGCCCAGATCGACAAAGAAAATGGCATAAGACTATGGACAATGGATAATTCAAACACAGAGACCAAAGGTAATAGGACTCCGTTTCGTGGTTAATTAACACATTTCACAGTGATGGGAAGCGTTATCCAGAACAACTACCTGTACCTATGGACTCCAACAACAACCTGTACAACTGAATCCAATAGCCACCATGTCTTGGATTTATGTCTCCAGCAGCCGAGGAAGAAATTCCGCATATATGTCTTCTATGTGTTTGACTGTAGCATGTTTTTCTCCACAAATAGTTGTATGGTTTTTCTTATAAATACCTATGTAAAGGACCAAAGAAGTTAGTAGTGATAGTGATAGTTTTATTGTGAAATCAAAGTTTTAAACTCTGTAATTCCTGGGCATTTTGTGTCCCTGTTTTTAATATGAAGACCGCATATTTTATGGAAATTTGAAGGAGTTTTCTTGGAGTTGATTGAGCAAGCATAGTCTAATCAGTTGTAGAAGGCCCCTGTACTGAAGAAGGTTTCATTTCATTTTATTTTTCTTCTTCTTGTTAACTGTAAATTCATCATTTTCTTTCACAATGTTTATAATAATTTTCTTACTAACAATGTTTATAATGCAATTTTCATCATTTTATTATTAATAGTATTCATAATTTAGAGTATCTTCTTTTTGCTTGATATCTTTCTAGTTTTTATCAGTAGTTAGAAGTTGAAACTCAGTAATGTAATCTAGTTTACTTCATTCACTATTTTACTAGTCTTTAAATTCTTAATTAGACTGATCAGTTCCATTTACTGTCTTTGCCATTTTATCTTTAGTTTACTAACTCATGGTGTTAATGAATGTTTCTGAAAATCCCTTCAAGTTGATAATTCATCCTAAACTAAGTGGTTGAACATTTCATTTATGAAATGAGTCTTTGCTGCATCTCTGTATTTGTTTTCTCTTAGAATAATGAAGTACAAAATTCCTCAAATTTCATCCCAAGGAGACTTTCTCCCAAAATTGAGAGGCGGAGTAAATAAGTATTTCATTTAGTTTTATTTCTGTAATTAGTTAGACATCAATTGCAAAGTTCACTTTCAGTTTTAATTCATGATTTGGAAATAATAGTGAAATAGGAATAGAAAATTTGTTTTGATTTCTTGCTTAAGCTCTGCTTCCAAGTCTTTCTTAAGCTTTGTTTTCATTTTTAGATTTGAGTAGTCTTTACGAAAGTTAGATTTAAATAATTACATTGTAAATCATTAGGATCTAAATACCAAGAACCCCCAAAACAACATAAAACACAAAAACAATGAAGTAAGAAGGGTTATCTAGCACAAACAGTGCACTACACTTCATCAGTTTATGATACCAAGATTGATAATTTATGTAGATCAATTTAGGACACTAAATTGACCAAACACCTCTCTTAAGGTTTTTGTATTCATTAAGGATATGTAGAGGACTCTTTTTAGTTTCCCACCTATTTAGGAAAGATTGGTGAAAAATAGCAAGGTCAACTATCCCACCTCCTGCTAAGTTTTTGAACCACTTTGTCACCTATCCACCTAAGCTCTGGGAAAACATCCTCAATTTTACATCATTCTCATCTACTTCATGAAGATCAAAAAGGTCATTCATTTTATCTATGTCTTATTATGCATTGATAGCACCAGTGCCATCAAATTGGGGAATCCTGGTCTGATAGTCTTGGGGCATCTCATGCAACTGGGTAGGTAAAACCAAGGGAGCATAACGAGCAACCATGATGTATGGTCTTATGGGAGGTGTAGATGTAGGATTTGTTGGAATAGGTTGGGTTACTATTTGTGATACTACTGGATGAGTAGTAGAAATTACAAAAGAGGTAGGGCCGATTGATGTTGGATGAACTGATTGGGAAGAGGAAGTTGATGCTGCAATAGTAAGAGCATAAATTTCAATAGATTGTTGAATGTAAGCTTGATGTACAACCTGATCAAGTGCTGACACAAGATCCTACAATTTGTCGAAGTTCTCGAGGGCTTGCTGATCCAAATCAGGTTCAACAGATGGTCTTATTGGTTTGTAAGGCTGAAGAATGGATTCATCAACCATTGTTTGATCAACAAAAGTTTCAGACTTGGTCCTAAAAATATTGTGTTCAAAAGGTAAGTCAAACTAAATATCTTGTATGGTGTCAAGGTTTTCAGGAAGGGAATTTGCCCTAGAAAGGGGGCTATTGCTTCCTTGGCTTTCAACTAAACTTCTTTTTCTTAGTATACTTTCAGGATTGTCTAAAATTTCAGGTGGTTCTAGATCAAGATTGGCTCGGGTATGAATTATTTTTGGAGCCAGATATTTAAAAATGAAAAGAAACCTATAATCCTTTATTTCCAATATTTTGATCATTAGACTTCTTGAAATAAAGATGTATAAACTAGGGAAATTAACCTTATGAAAATGAAATGAAGGATTATTTTTAATTCCCCAGTATGGTTGCCAAAATGTTATCACTCTATAATTTTCTAAGGTTGCAAAAGAAAATCACAAAGGTAACCACAAACCTACTTTGGAAGCTAGGATATAGCCTTGCTAGCTTTAGAGAGGGCTCTCTCTGTAAGATTTAACTTTGTTGTATTGAATATTAGGCTAGTTATGAAGTTTAAGGTTTGATTTGTATTTGAATGGTTGGTTGATAACTATATTACCATTGGGATATGGAGTTTGTTTCATAAAGTATGGATCGATTTCAGTGTTTATAGATAGATCTCACAGGGCAGGGTAGCCAAACTGATTGGATTCTTTTAGTTTATGAGATGGGAAGGAGAAAAAATTAAGATTCACTTTAGATATAGAGCATTGTTACCTGAATTCTATATTTAAATTTTAGTAGAAAACATGGAAATTATTCAAAGCCGGGAGTAGAGTGTAGATTTAAACAAATTTTGTCCTTTAATTATCTATTGAATAATTCAGATTAAGAAACAAATATGTGTGATAAAAAAAGAAATATAAACACATAGAATCATAGAGGCACTTCACCAACAACTTGACACACCAATCCTGTGAAATAGCTTTCTGTATTACTGGTAAATCTGTTCATGCTTCAGCAATGTACAATAGTGTTCTTTTGTCTAAAAACCAAGCCTTGATACTTTTGAAGATGAAGTATTTATAACTTATTTACAAAAAATCTTGTCAAAACTGACTAGGATGTATTTATGAATTCCTAAACTGAATCTATCTAAATTATTACAAGTTTTTAGGAAAATTCAAACTGCCTATATTGCTGGCACTAAATTAATGGAACAATTGACTATCTAGCCCTTTGAATTCTGTTGTGCTATTGACGCTGAGCTATGTAGCCAAACCTTTTTCTTACTCTAGTAATTCACATAGTTTATCCCAACAATGTTCACTCAGGATAGTCGTCTTTAGTAACTTTCTGTAAAATTTGTCGACTTCATTATATTTAGCAAATGCCAACTTGGAAATGAATATGTGTTTAATTACATATTGAATGTCCAGTTCATATGCCAATGCTTCCAAGAACGCATTTCCTGTCATACTGAACCATCCCTTTACAACCTTCAAACTGTCTCTCACCTTGGTCTTTAGTTTCTCACCATGTGCTGAGCTTATCATTAATAACCAATAAATTTGGAATTCCTTTCTTGTATAGGGGTTCCAGCTTGGTGAATAATCTTTGTCCACCATTGTCCATAATCTGACATTTTTATTCAAGATGTCTCATTAGATTTCTCTTAGTGAACACCTTCTTGACTTCCAATATTGTTTATGTTCTATCTTCAATCTCTAACTCTTCTAATTCCTGTTTGTTTTTGGAGTTAAGGAATTTGATGAGTGCAGTGGCTTATTTGGGTTTGTCACCCAACTTCTTTCCAACTTCTTCAATGACTTCATTGGACCTTTCAATCAATTCTTGTTACTCAAATATAATATGTATTGAAGGCCAAATATCTATCATGTCTTCATTGATTCGCTTCCAAATATTCTCTTTTACCTGTGCCAATGTATTACCCATGGCACTATCTTTTTCCATCTTTTGCAATCTCTAGGACAATGTTTGGGATCTCTATATTTCTGTTAGGAGGGAATTCTCAAATCTTACTTTCTGTTCCTATAGGACTTTCACCTCTTGTCTTAGTTTCTTTATCTCTTCTCCATGTATAGACATATTTTCCATGGATTCAACCAACTTAATTGAATCATCTGCAGTTGATGTGGGAAGTACTGTAGAAGAGGACGTTCCTACTTTTGTGGTTGTTGTAGGGATACCTGTTTGAAGTAGAGATGCAATTTATACTGCATCAAGAGGAACTACTAGTAGTTATGAACTTCGCTCCTTTTATTTGATCAACTTGTCCATCTCTACTTCCATCTCTTTCATCTATGCACTCTGCTCCACTAAGAGCTTCAACATCTATTCTTTTTGTAACTTTATCTCTCCTAGCTCCTTTTCCTAGGGATCTTTAGTTGCAGGCAACTTCAATTGCTTCTTCAGGGCTACTATGTTAGCACTCTTCTTCCTAATTATTTCCTCCATGGCCTTTGAGTTACTAGGATCAAAAATTTATTTGATTACTATTTCCTCCAAATATTTGATTTTGTTGTCTTTAGCAAGGGCGAACACTTTATCCAGTTTAAGATGAGACCGAAAATTCTTTAAAGAAAGTTGTAGTTTGGAAGCAGTGAGAGAAGTTTGTGTAAAGGTTGAGTAGACCATTTCTCTAGTCTACTTGTGAATATCAATTTGATCCAAAGGATGAACATCCTTTGCCTCAAACTTAAAGGTAGCTAGTTTGAAGTCTATTGGTGACTTTGGTTGTGGAATCTACGCTTGTAAGAATGCCATATGAATTCTTCCCTTTTCTATGTCATAAGATGAAATGAGCCTATTATGGATTGAGGAATACTGCTCCGTGAATTGAGCAGAGATGTTTTCATGAATAGCTTCATTCCTCTATTTAATCTCTTTATATCTCTGGAAAATATCCAGCCGCCTCTACTCTATAGATGACTCTGGTGTGTGAGGTATTATAGTTGGAATCTCTTTAGTAGTCGAGGATGATGGAGAATCAGTAGTACTGCTATCAAACTTAAAATTTTGAAAGCCTGAGAGTACAATGGTACCTTGTGTTTCCTCCTATGGTGGGAAGTCTATCTTAGAGCCTGTCTTAACCTTCCTTGTATATATCTTGAACTCTTTGGTTGTGACTTATATAACTGAAGGAAAGTATTCTTCTCTTGGTCTCTTCTTGGTCTTTTCTCTGGGTATAGGAGTCTCTGAAGATTTTCTAGAAAGTACTTGCTATTCGGCCTCCTGTAATTTATTTTCTACCCAAATGTGTCGGTTCATGTACTTCTCTATTTCTAGCCTTTGGGCATGAAGATAGGGAGTTTCCTTCTGTTCCACTCTTAACTTAGAAATTACCCCAAAGGGATCATAGGAATAAGTAAAACTAAGAGGGAAATTCATTTGTTTTAGCAGAAGGTATGCTTCCTCTCCTGCTGCTCTACTATTACAGATGAAAGGTCCTATCTGTGTCTTAATTCAGAACCGAGACTTCTTCTTGGCTACCATGAAATGGATCTTATCTGAGTGAATTATTTTCCTGATGTATTCCAAGTAAAATATTCTCATTGGAAGGTACTTGGGAATCTTATATGGTGGAAGCTCTAAGCCATAAACTCTGATCTCTGTAAATGATTGGTATAGGTACCAATCTCCTGTCTTAACCTGTTCACTGAGTTGTAACAATTTCTAAATATCCTCATTGATCATTGGAATTTGTTGGCCACTGAGAAAACAAGTTGTTGGATACACAAACTGATCAATAAACTATTTAAAATTGAATTCATGTGATTGTCTTCTGATCATGGAGGTCCAGAAGATAATGGAATGAGGCTCTCCTTGCTGATCAAGCTTTTGTACTGCAAAGGGAAACCCATCTGTCTAAAAGACAATGAACATATACATAAGAATAGAAGAATATCAGAACATGCCTTTAGTTAGAAACTAAAGGAATTGTTCATGTATTTCATTTTCCAGGAAGTGACCATAGTCAAAGGTGACTAATAGTCCTTCTTCTGTAGAAAGGGTGAATAGGAAGCCTAAAATAGGCTCATATACCCCTTAATCCAAATAGTGACCAAGAAGGTAGGACATGATAGAGATAATCTATCTGTTTCTTTGAGGGAAAATAGAAGAGGGATAAGGGGGATTCTTCTTGGGGAGTTGAGAATCTTCTGGTAGGAATATTTTAAAAATCTAGGCTCTCTCGAGGAAGGTGAGTTTTTGATAGATTTCTTTGAAAACTTCAAGGGAAAAAGGGGTGAGGGAATCACTATAGGGGACCTACAACATTTGGTTTATTCTCTCAGGAGTAATGGTGAAAATAATTTCAGCATTGGGGGAAATGATAGCCCTCTTTCTTGAAAGGTAAGAGGAATGACACTTTAGAAAGAATTTGGGGAAGTAATAAGACTAGGGGGAAATGAACATGGGTAGTCTGGACTGCCATAGGCTGATTTCATCAGATTGGTCAAGGTAATTATCACGAAACCAATAGCGTAATTTGAAGAAGTCGAATTCACACTATGTCTCAGCTATCTTATAGTTTCTGTCAGCAAGAGGGATGTGTTCTAAATCCACAGTGGGAGTGAGGATGGGATTCACCACAGTGGAAATTTTGGGGGCTATCGCGGTAATAGAATGAATGTGAGAGAGATTGACAGATGGAATTTGCAGAAGATCTCAGTAATTCTTGAGAAAAGCTTAGGTGGGAGTTCCTATGTAAACAATCGGAGATAGGTAATTCATCTGTGAATAATTTTTGATAGGCGTGAAACCAAGGGAACGAGAAATGTAGAGTAGGAAGAAGGAGAAAATGATATGATCGCGGGAGGAACTGTTGGATCAACGGTTGTGATTTGCATTTACTCTGCAAAGGACAGGATGGGTGCAATGGTCATCGACATGGAGGATTAGGATAGGTGGATGAAGGCATGGGTCCACTGGCAGGAAGTGATGAGAGGAGGGATATGTGGCGTTAGTGGAATGGAGGTTGAGCAGGGATGTGGCGGGTGAACATTGGCGGGAAGGCAAGTTGTGGTGGGATGACGAAAACCGCTTTCGGAGTTGGGGTGGGTCAAAAATTATGAGGAGAGGACACATAATGGCATGGAAACTACTTTTTGGACCCCCCCTCCCCCGCTCACTGTTAAAGGGAATCACTACTGGGGGGTCCGAAAGGACTTAAGGGCCGTTGGATCGAGACATGAGGTGATTAGGGAAAGTGATGTGTGCAAATTTTAGTGCTGACTGTCCCACAACACATTTCAAAAAAATAACTTTTACACCAAAGTCCAAACTTTGGACAAATGACCAAATTCACCAATTACATAATAAATCAATCTTTTTCCTACACTAATGTAACTTTAAACCAATGAGGGTGCATTTAAATGTGCAAACCCTATTTATTTTGTCATTCTTAAAGGATTAAGAATATTTATTTCAAACAACTAAACTAATCTAACAACTGCATTAATCTAGATTAAACTATTGGATTAACTTATTCACCTATTCTACCTATCTAATCTCAGCCAAGATTACACAATTTGTCTAAGTTATTTACTCTAATCTAATTGACATAAATTGAAACTTGCTTGAACATGATTAAACTATATGTTTCAAGCACAAAGGCATTGTGGCATTTAGACATGCTGCAAAAAATATCATGAATTTATTCTTTGCAAAACCAATGGACTATCAGTGGCACTTCAACTAGCATCACTTTCACATTTATTCATTTTTTGTTTTGTAGGGTTCTTTTATCATTTTCCTTTTTCCTTTTTCTATTTTTGTATTTATACCCTCTTTTCCTTTTTATTTTCATTTTTCTATCCTTTTTGGAAATCATTTGCAGTAAGCATTATTATTTACAATCTGAAACACTGAAAGCAATTATTCAATCATCATTTGATCCTATAAATCATAGGACCCTAACACATTCCTCGTTGTCTTTCCCAACTAGACCATCAACTGAATAAACTCTAGTCGACTGAAATTACCTAGAAAGATTACAACACCTCAATATTATTCCACTTGTTTTCTTCTTTTCTTGAAATATTAATACCATGATTTTAATGAACCAAGGATCCTAGGCCCAACCCCTCTCTACACCAGGAGAATTTTTGAATAATCATTGAATTTGTTAGAAACTCTACAACATTATTCACTATGCCTATTTTTACCTACAACACCTTGATTTCCAAAATGTGTCTAATGAAATGGTATTGTACATCAATATGTTTTTTCCTTGAATAGTAAGCTAGTTTCTTTGCCAAGAATATTTTACTTTTACTGTCACAACCCATCCTTATTTCTTGTTGGGAAAACCCACTCTCTGAACATAGTTTCCAAAACCAAATTGCTTCCGTTCTTGCATGAGTGGCTACCATGTATTCATCCTCCATCATTTATTGTGCCATGATTGATTGTCACTTACTCACATAACTAATAGCTTTGTCAAACAACTTGAACACATATCTACTAGTCAACCTTATTCTATCCAAATATCCAACCCAGTTGGCATTAAAAAATCCTTGTTTAATTGATTCTCTTTCATCCTTATGCCTTTTATGATACAAAGCCATGGGATCACTCGTTTAATGCAAATATAAAAATATTGTTTTTACAACATATCAATGTTATTTTCTAGGTGTTTTCATGTATATGCTCAATAATTCCATTGCATGGGAAATTATGGTCAAGTACATACTATTTCATATATTAAAATACCTACAACACCTGCATATGGAACATGGGCCATGTCCACTCTTTCTTCCTATGTCTTTGGACATCATTCAAAAATTAGTCTCGTCTCAACTAGAATTGGTATTTTCACAATTTACAATCATGCATGTTGAAATGTTTCAGAATTGTTTGAACATACTTTCTCTTATTTACCTAGTGTTTCCTAATTGTGCGGTCTCTTCTAATATCCATTCGCAGAATGAAATATGCAACACCAAAATATTTCACATCAAATATAAATTATAGATACATCTTCATCTCCTTCATTGCACTCATATTTCTTCCAAGCAACGTGTTTCCAACAAAGAACACTGCATAGATGAAACACTCAACTTGTGACTTGAGATATGCATGATCAAATTGGCTTCTCATAGATATGAATCCTGGGTGCATTTGTCAAACTTGTTGACCACATCCTGTGTGACTGATTTTGACCATTGAGACTTCCTTAGCTTATAGATTAGATTCTCCTGACCCTTTACTACAAATCCTATAATCTATTTCATGTAGATTTCTTCTTCTAGATGACTGTGCATAAATGTTGTCTTTACATCCGTTTAATCTTTTCCTAGATCAAATGTTATAGCCAGAGACATTAATACTTTAATGGAAGTTAAATTTGTAACATGAAAAAATATCTCACCAAAGTCAACTCCCTTGACTTCGGAATAACCTTTCACCACTAGTCGAGGCTTGTACTTATCTAATTGACTTGTTTCTTTCAAAATTTTCTTGAACAACCATTTGCAACCAACAAGCTTACTTCCATCAAGTAATTTGACCAAATTCCATGTCTTATTCCTATGAAAAGAATTCATTTCTTCTTTCATGGATTTTAAATAGAGTTTACCCTCTATCAAGTCGACTACCTCCTCAACTAACCTAGGTTAATCATTGATGGAAAACAATACAAAAGTAGACTAGAAATAAGGTGGGTTATATCTTTCAATTTATTTCCTTTCTCGACTAGACCTCCTAAAAAGTAGATCTATCATTCCACCTGTTCATCTTTCTCAGTTAACGGATATTTATTCACTCTTGTCCAACTTTAATTTGAATACCAATTTTTTTTTCCTTTCTCCTTTTTTAGAGTCTCTTTAGTTCTAGAAGTACATCTAACCTCCATAAATATCACATCTCAAATATAAATTATCTTCCTTGTCACAAGATCCCATTGCTTATATCCTTACATCCCATCCTTGAGCTAATGAGAATACACCTAAATACCTTGTTATCCAGCTTTGTCCTCTTCTCCTATAGTGCCCCCTCCACATTTACCTGCTTTTACAATCTCTCGAGGGTAAATGTGAGATGAGTGCTACTATGATGAGCCAACCACCAAGTTCCATTTATGGAAGTGGAGGTGACAAACCGAAAACTTATTGATACCCCTCAGGAGCGCTAGATCACCTAGAAGTCAATCCACAACCTATGATGACTAGATCCTGAGCTGGAACTATTTTTTCACAAGCCTAAAACCCAACTGCACACATAACACAACATGCATGCAGTTATGAGTGTCCAACTTCATGCATAGGCCTGCTTCCATGCAGTTATGACTCAAAAACTCTAGTTCAGTGCTAGCGATTCTTATATCTAAGCCACTTTTCCATGCTAGCCTCCATACCACTGCCCATAATTTCTTGTAACTTTCTATAATCATGATTAAGGTGATAAAAATGGAAAAAATTCAAACTTGAAGCAAGAAATTGACCTAGACTACCTAATACACATTAAACATTTTGTCAAAAACATGGTAAACATATGAGTTACAGGTCATGAATGAAGATCTGATCTTAAATCTCTGAACTTCATCTAAGAATCACCAAGAAGGTCTAATTCCCTCTCAAGTAATGACTATAAAACTTGTTATCCCATGCATTCATCAATCATTCAAGTACTTGTAAAATCATGAACACAAGTCATAGCTATAGCACATAATAGAACCATGCTACCAACATATAACCAAAATATTAACCATGAAAAATCAGCCATAAAATCCACACAATAACATGTACAAGTTCTCATAAATCACAATAGAAAATATCTCTTATTAACTTATGCAAAATCCAATGAATTCAAGAACTTCCACGTACCACCCGACCATATATTGGGTTGAACCAAATCCTTCTTTTAGCAAATCACCTTCGTGCCATATTCCAACCATGAATGTGGGATCTCATGGGATAAACCAAGGCATAACCAAACAAGGACTCCAAAGGTTAAAACACCTCCACCCTCAAGCTACTGTGATGTTACCTAAACCAATCCGGAGATAAAAAAACCAAACCAAGCTTGGATGCCTCAGAATTTGTTCACCATATCTTGAGGATTTTTCCTATCTCCACCCACCTATCCAAGGATTTCCGGAGAAAAATATCTCCACCACCAGGGTATTGGGAATCTTCGTGAGATCACCTCACCTGGTTCCAAAATCTTATGAAAATCCAAAGCTCAACCAAGAATGAATCCTGTCACACCATGGATATTCAGGAAATGACAAGGAAAGGCTAAAACCATAGTAAAAGTAGGAAAAACCCATGCTAATAACAACAAATGAACCAAACAAACAAATACATGTACCATGCATTCACTCCTCAACTAGGAAATCACACATGCAACTCATTACCTGTAAAATCCTCCTACTTAAGCTGTTTATCCAACCTTCTCTTGCTTTCCTTAGCTTTCCTTTGCTTGTCCTTTTCCTTCCTTCTCCAAATGCAAGTGAATGCTAAAGTGCTCCAAGAATTCTCTAAGTGTGTAAGAGTGTATGAGAGAGAGAGAATAAAAGGAGAGATCCAAAAATAAACTAACAAAAACTAAGCCAAAATCTCAATCATAATGTGCTCAAGAACCTGCTATCTCGATATGATATAATGGTATATGGAATCCCAAAATGTATCCACACTTGTTCGAAGAAGACTTTGGCAGTGTCTTTTTCTGTGATACACTTCTTGCAAGGAGTCAATATAGCCATCTTAGAAAATCTATCAACGACCACAAATGCAGAGTCTTGACCATGCTTGGTAGAAGCAAAGCCACACATATAGTCCATGGAGATGGATTGTTAAGGTTGGCTAGTAGTAGGAAAAGGAGTGTACAAGCCTTAGTTATTAATGGTTGTCTTGGAGATGGAATAGCCAGTGCAGTATCTGATATATTTTCCAACTTCCTATGAGAGTTTTTACTAATAGAAATACTTCTACAGTACTGCCACGGTTTTATCCAAACCAAAGTGTCCTGTGACCCGAATTTTGTGCGCCTCCCAAATCAACCTGACACACTCGCTTGAAGGAACACAAAGGTAACCTAAGTAGCATAACCATTCATCCTAGAGGTGGAAGTATGGTACTTTCTTTCCATCCATCAACATTTGGTATGTGGTGGAAAATTATGGATCATTTCTGTATAGATGCAGCCATCAAGAAGTCTCGTTCCGACAAGATTTGAGAATAGTAGTCAATGCCACAATGAGGGGATGACTAAAGAAATATGCAACGTTATCGGTACTTCCCTTCTTGTATTTAATGTTCAAATGAAATCTTTTCATATGCGTGGACCATTTCAGATAGAAATTGTTTTTCAACTTCCCTTGTGTCAGCATAAACTGAAGAGGTTGATGATTTGTGTGGATAATCATTTGGTTCCTCGAAATGTAATGTTTCCACTTTCAACAATACTTCATGATGGAGTACATCTCCTTATCGTAGATGGGGTATTTTTAAATAGTCTTAGAGAGTTTATCACTATGATAGGCCATCGAATTTCCTTGTTGGGTGAGAATTGCACTAATACCATAGTCACAGGCATATGTTTAAATTTCAAATGGTTGTTGCAGGTTTGGCAATGTGAGTACTGGCATAGAGAAAAGGTGATTTTTCATCTCCACAAATGCCTTATGTTTTGCCTAGACCAAAAATAACTTTGTTTTCTCTCAACCCATGGCAAGTTGACTCAAAGGCCAAGCGATATGAGAGAATCCCAACATGATATTCGGTAGAAGTTGTTAAGGCCCAAAAAGTTGTGAAGCTCAATGAGAGTTGTCGGGGCTAGCCATTCCCCAACAAATTGGATCTTAGTTAGATCCACATTCATGCCTTTCTCATTAATTATATAGCTATATATGGGACCCAATTCATGCCAAAGGATCATTTCTCCAAGTTGGCACATAATTTGTGTTACTGCAGGGTTTGAAGGACCTGCTGAATATGTTACAAGTGTTATTCCCAAATCTTGTTGAAGATGAGAATGTTGTCCATAGTATACAACCACGAATAAGTTAGTGAAAGGCCACAAGATCTCATCCATCAACCTCATTAGAGTTGCAGGGGCATTTTTCAACCTGAAGGGCATGAACACCACTCAAAGAGGACCTCCTTGGACTTGAAGGCAATCTTCCATACATCTATGGGTTCTATTGGAACTTGGTGATATCAAAACTTCATATCAATCTTGATGAAGTACTTGCCCCCTTGAGTTGGTCAAGGAGGTCATCAATCCATGGGATCAGGTATTTGTTCTTGAAAGTAATCTTATTTAGTGTCTGATAATAAATGACCAAAGGTTCAACCAGAATGTGCTCAAGAACCTATTATCCCAATATGATATAATGGTCTGTGGAATCCCAAAATGTACAAACACTTGTTCGAAGAAGATTTTGGCATTGTATTTTGTTGTGATACACTTCGTGCAAGCAATCAATATAGCCATCTTAGAAAATATATCAACAACCAAAAATACATAATCGTTACCGTGCTTGGTAGAAGGAAGGCCATATATATATATATATATATATATATTCGATGGATATGGATTCTCAAGGCTAGCTAGCAGTAGGAAAAGGAGTGTACAAGACTTGGTTCATAATGGTTGAATTGGTGATACAAGCAGTGCATGATTTGATATATTTTCGAACATCTTGTCAGATTTTTTTCCAATAGAAATACTTCTACAGTATTGCCATGGTTTTCTCCAAACCAAAGTGTCTTGTGACCCAACTTTAGTGTGCCTCCCAAATCAACTTGACACACTCGCTTGAAGGAACAAAAAGGTGCCCTAGGTAGCATAATAATTCATCCTAAAGGTGGAAGTATAATACTTGCTTCTCATCCATCAACATCTGGTATATGGTGGAACATTATGGATCATTTTTGTATAGTTGTGGTCATCGAGAAGTCTTGTTCCCACAAGATTTTAGAATAGTAGTCAGTGCCACAATCAGGGGAAAACTAAGACAATATGCAACGTTAAAAGAACTTCCCTTCTTGTATTTAATGTTCAAATGGATTTTTCTCAGATATGTGGACCATTTCTGACGGTGATCATTCTTCAACTTCCCTTGTGTTAGCATAAACTGGAGAGGTCGATGATCTATTTGGATAATCGTTTCCGTCCCCGAAATGTAATGTTTCCACTTCCAGTAAGCCTACATGATGGAGTACATATCCTTATCATAGGTGGGGTATTTTTTAATATTATATGAGAGTGTCTCATTATGATACACCACCAAATGTTCTTTTTGGGTGAGAACTACTCTAATACCATAGTCATAGGCATAAGTGTCAATTTAAAATGGTTGTTTAAGGTTTGGTAATGTAAGTACTGGAATCGAGAGAAGGCATGTTTCATCTCCACAAATTCCTTATGTTGTGCCTCAAACCAAAACAAATTTTCTTTCTCCTAGCCTTTGGAAAATTTAATCAAAGGCCAAGTGATATGAGAGAACCCCAACATGAACCTTCAATAGAAATTGGCAAGGCCCAAAAAGTTGCAAAGCTCAGTGAGAGTTGTCGGTGTTGGCCATTCCCGAATGAATTGGATCTTAGTCAGATCCACATGCATGCCTTAATCATTAATTGTATAGCCAGATATGGGACCTAATTCATGCCAAAGGAGAATTTCTCCAAGTTGGCACATAGTTTGTTTTACTGCAGGGTTCGAAGTCCCTGTTGAATATATTGCAAGTGTTATGCCCAACTCTTATTGAAGATGAGGATGTTGTCCAGATATAGGACCATGAACGAGTTAGTGAAAGACCACAAGATGCCATCCATCAGCCTAGTAAAAATTGTAGGGGAATTTTTCAACCTGAAGGTCATGAACAACCACTCAAAGAGGTCCTCCTTGGACTTGAGGTTGTCTTCCATAAATCTGTGGTTCTATTGGAAATTGGTGATAGCCAAAAATTTAGATCAATCTAGATGAAGTACTTGGCCCCCTTGAGTTGGTTAAGGAGGTCATCAATCCATGGGATCAGGTTTATGTTCCCAAGAGTGATCTTATTCAGTGTCTGATAATCAAGTCTCCAAGTCCAATATTTCTTTTGTACGAGTATAATTGGGATCCCACAAGGTGAGGAAGTTGGTGATATGTGCCGTTTTTATGCAACTCCTAGATTTGTCAATCAATTTCCTCATTTTCTAGAAGAGAGAGAAGGTATACTGACCCATTGAGTAGAGGTGTTGTAGGATTCAGGTAGATCAAATTCTTGACTTGACAATGCAAGGGTACCCCTTGTGGGTGAGGAGAAGGTGTCCCTATACTCCTCCATAACATTATCAACTTACTTCTACTATGTGGAGGAACCCTTTCATAGGGCCATGGATGTGGCCAAGATATTCCCCTTACTTTGAGAGTGAATCAGAAAGAATACAAATTTCCTAGTTTGGGAGATGATCTTACTACATTGCTTAGTATAGATAAAAAAAAAATGGTGGTAGGTGGGGATACCTCTAGTATCTATTATAGTTTTCGGCCCAAAGTAATAATAATAGTGCGAGGTCTATATTTATAAAAACATGACGCTTCCATAAGTATGGTTGGCCTAATAAAACATAAAATAATTCAAGAGGAGAAACATCACACTATACCTCAATCATGAAGGGCTTGATGATGTAGGGAAGGTGACACTGCTGGATGACACAAAGATCTTGGCATTAGCGGAACCACTCGATGGTGAATGGATGCAAGTGTGGTGTGGTCGGTAGGCCCAA
Organism: Pinus tabuliformis; assembly: GCA_031772625.1. Taxonomy (NCBI): domain Eukaryota; kingdom Viridiplantae; phylum Streptophyta; class Pinopsida; order Pinales; family Pinaceae; genus Pinus; species Pinus tabuliformis. The sequence continues at coordinate 786,117,110 of CM062820.1, read as the reverse complement.
CCACTTAATGAACTTTGCTAATATAATTTTATTTTGGCTCCCACTGTCAACAATGAATTGCAGTGGAGAACCCTTCATCCACATCTGTGAGTGGAAGAGACGCTCCCCCTCCTCTAGATCTTCGGGCTCAATCTTTTGGACCTTAGTGCTAGAAATGGTGGCACTAGGTTCTACATCAATAATATTATTCCCCTTGTCATTCCCCTTGTTTGGTTTTGGCTCAGATTCGAAACATGAATCTAACTCTGATGATTTTGGCTTGGCCACTAGTGACACCTTAGCGTGACACTAATTTGTGTTGTGGGTGGGGCTCTTGTGGAACTCACACCACTTTCCAATGTCCTTCATCTTCGTGGTGCTATTATTTTCTTATGGCTTCAATGGGTTGTCCTTCATCACTCCCCCTTGGATCTATCCTTGCTTATGTGATTTGGAGATGCTCTTTCCCTGTTTCAGATTCATAGATCCAAAGGCTTTCTTCTTATATTTAAATTTCTTCTTGATCCCCAGAGCATATTGGTACACTGCACCAAGAAAGGAGATGTATAGGAACTCCATTTATGCCTTGATGTATTTGTATAGATAACCACGATACTTGAGTATCAAGTCTCACTCAGAATCCTTGATACCAAACTTCGTGCATAGGGTATGGAAAATGTTCATGAACTTTGACACATCTTGGTCCTTTTTTATCATATTGTGGTCCAATTTATATACTTATCTCCATAACGCATTACAAGGTAATATTACTTCTTGATGGCATCTTATAAAGAATTCCAAGAGGGTAGGACATAAAAAAGTGAGGGTTCCTCATCATCCCTCTACTCACAATAGGTTTCCCACTAGTCATTGACTTGGGGGGTGGTTTTAAGGAGTGAAAAATTAAAATTTTCCCTATCAGAAAAATATGGACCGAAAAAGATCCTTCCAATAAATTTAACCATCTATCTAAGGCATATGCTTCTATCTAGCCTTCAAATATAGGAATGCAAAATTTAACTTGTACGTTAAAGGGGGAAACACCTCCGAAGTTACTATTGGATTAAGATGTTTCACTCATTGATACCCACCAAAGGATCTCGGAAAAATTGTCCATCATCTATGTCCTTTTTCATTTGAGGGCCTCTTCAAGCAACATTTTGAAATGATCTCCTCCTCCCTCATATTTCTTTTCTTCTACCATGGGAGGGCATCGAGGTCCATGAGTCTCGCCTTGCAATGGTTCAACTAGTTCAAGTCCCAACTCCTTATACCCTTACCTCATTGGGGGCATGTACAGAAAAATAAAGAAAGAGAAGACCGCTCTGACACCATTGATCTAGATTTATGAAGGAAAAAAACGAAATATAGATTTAAACCAAAACACATAGATACCAAGAAACAAAACTTCAATTAATAAATAACCACTACTGAAAATTGTTTACATGCAGAAAATAAACATATTATCTCAGGCAATGTTATCTTATCTCTATGAAGAGCTGTGACGGCTACATGCATTTTGAATTGAGTTATAATGAGGCTCTGAGGCCTTTTTATCATGAAGAAATAATTAGAAACCATAAACATCCAAAAGCCTAACTCTAGGAGATGAAGCACCAAAACTTTGTGGGCCCTGATGGGGTTAATTGGAAAATATCTGTCCAAGGAAAACAATTTTCAACTACAAATGGTAAGCTATTGGCCCTCATTTTCTCATTTCCACAAAAAAATTAGTTAGGAACTCAAAATGACTCTGGAAGTTTAGGACTCGAAAAACTACTACAAATAGAAAGTATGTTGGAAAATAGGAAACTGAAAAGAAATAGTGCTCAAGTTCCAAGTGGAATAGGCAAGTGGCCACCAATATCCACCTAGATCATTTCTTCCTATGAACATCAAACATACTTGTGCTAGATTTCCATATGAAACTACAATGGAGAAATGAATTTTGGAGCTTATTCATAGTGATGTATTTGGGCTAGTACCAGTGCATTAGCTAGGTGACTCCATATATAACATATCCTTCATTGATGATTTCTCCAGGATGACATGGTTATATTTCTCGAAGAATAAATTTGAGGTTTTTGAGAATTTTTAGGAGAATAAATATCTTGTGGAAAAATAGATAGTTAGGAAGATAAGGGTTTTGAGAACTAACAATGCATGTTAATTTTGTGGTAAATAATTTAAGCATTATGAAAACAACATAGAATAGTACACCATAAGGATACTCCATACACTCCTTAGTATAGTGGAGTTGTATAAAGCATGAATATGATGTTTATTTACAAGGAAAAGAGCATGCTCAAGAGTGTGGGATTGACAGGAGAGTTCAGGGCATATGCAGCCAAAAGTACATGTACTTAGTGAATAGGTTTCCATCATTGATGTTGGTTGATAAAAATCCATATGAAGTATGGTTGGATAAAAAACCATAACTCACACATCTCAGAGTCTTTGGTTGTGAGGAGTTTTCCCATATTGCAAAGGAGATGCAACACCCCCTCCACAATTACCCTGGAGAGCTTGTAAAAGTGGGTAAATGTCAAGAGGACGCTACAGTTTCATATCATAGATTCCAGGTTCAAACACTTGGACTAGATCAGCTAGATGTGATTTTATGCATGCATGCCAGTCATATGCATGCATTTTAGTGGCTATGGTTGTCATGTATATAATCAACATTATAATTTGTGTTATCATGGATGATGTGAGATTTTGATAGGTTGATGTCATTATGTGTATATACATGTATATTGTGCTAATATAGATTGATTTTTGTGTAGATGAGATAGCCTCCCCTGAACTTCATTAAGGTATGGTAAGATCATGTTTTCTATTCGGTTTGTCTAACATGGTATGCTTGAAGGAAATAAAAGATCATAGATGATGAGCATAATAGTGGATTAAAATTCATTGACTCTCCTTGCAGATTAGTTGAGTAGCAAGGAGATGAGTATTCTCCTAATATAACATATATCTTGAGAAGTTTAAAGGCAAAATTTATAAGTTACAAGGAAGATAATAACAAGATTTTTGAGTCGTGTGAAGGATTGCTAAATATTAAGAGAAGATAGTTGAGGTTAATGCAGTAATCCTTCAGAGCTTATTAGATTTGCAGAGACAAGGATATCCAAGGATCATTCATGGACAAGAGGAAAGGACTAATGGGGCATATGATAGCATTTCTCGATTAGGATACAAGGTGGAAAAAGGTGATACAGTTAGAGGTAGTAGATGGTTGTATACACCTTACACGAGAGGTAGCGCTTATGGGTTCTATTATGGTTTTGGTTAAGAAAGACATCATTGTCATCACTTCCATCATCCTTATAGGAGGAGTGAGAAGCATTACTTTCCAGATGAGTTCAAGAAATCCAAGCCTCTTAAATTCGATGGAGAGATTAAGAAACCAGTAGATGCAGAAGCATGGATGCTCAAGATGAATAAGTTCTTTGAATTGCATGATTATATAGAAAATATGAAAGGCAAGATAACTATTTTCAGTCTCAAAGGAAAAGAAAATGTATAGGGGGAATATGTGAAGCATGTCAGGGGCATCAAGATAGAGGAGTTGGGTTGACATGAGATTAAAAGTCTCTTTAGAAATAAGTACTTGTACGAGAGATATTATGATGGAAAGGCCAAGGAATTCTATGAGTTGAAGATGAGTTCCATGACATATGAGGAGTACATGACTAAGTTTTTGGAGTTGTTAAGGTATGTTCCCTACCACAAGGACAAGAAGACAAAGGTCCAAAGGCTCATCAAGGGATTGTCATTAGCATTCAAGGATCATATTGAGTATGATGAGCCTCGATCATTGGAGGAAGTCATCTGGAAGTTGAAGAACTATTATTAGAAGTCAAACCACAAGTCTAATCCTAAGTGTGATTGGAAAGGGAACGAGAAGGATAAAGGAAAATGGCCTCAAAAGTAGGGAATATCTCAAGATGCAGGTGAGAAAAAAAATGTGGCTCCTTACAAGAAATTCAATGCAGCTAAGAAGGGAAATGGATCTCATCTTAGAGAGCAGTAAAATTAAGGAAGTGGAAGAGAACCATTGTACTGTTCGATTTGCAGCAAAGATCATCACAAGAAGGATTGTCCATTAGACCCGAGTGGTAGACCTCAAATCTACAATGCTCAGGAGGCACACATAATTGGGGATGTTGGTTAGAGAATTACTTGAATCTATGAAACACTTGATAATAGGCAGGTGGATCATCAAACATCCATTATTGAGATGGAAGGTAAGATTTATGATAAATTTGTTTCCATTTTGATTGATATTGAATCTAATCATAGTTATGTTACTTATGACCTGGTGGATAAGTGTGGGTTGAATAAATAAGTGCATGCAAAATCTTGTTTGGTGCAGTTGGCTACAAGGACTAAGAAAATAGTTCATCATTGGGTGAGATCTTGTGCATTTGAACTAAATGGTATGCCTACATCAACACATCTAAATTTTATTCCTTTTGGTTCATATATTATGCTTTTAGGCATGGATTGATTTTTTACTCATAGGAATAAGATAGATTGTTATGAGAAGGATATTGAGTGCCTATATGATGATTGAGAAAAAATAATCCTGTAAGAAAAGAAGAAGCCTACACCAGTGAGAACCGTTACAACCATGCAAGCTAAGCCTAGTTGCAGGATAGGGTGTGTATTGTTTACAGTGCATATTTCCAGTGACAAAGGAAATGGTGTTGAGGATGATGAAGTCTTGAAGAGGTATCATGTTTTGTAGTAGTTTCATGATGTATTTCCAATGGATATTTCAGAGTTACCACCTCATAGTGAAGTGGATTTCTCTATTGATTTGGTACCATGAGCAACCCTAACATCAAAGGAACCTTACCTGATGATCACTCCAGAGTTGGTGGAATTGAAGTTGTAGCTTAAATAAAATCTTGATACACGATACATAAGGCCAAGTGCATCACCTTAGGGTGCACCAATACTGTTTTTAAAGAAGGATGGTACTCTCAAGTTGCGCATTGATTACAGGAATTAGGACAAGGTGATTAGCAAGAGCACATGTCCTTTGCTGCAAATTGATGATTTGTTTAATCAGTTGAAGGGAGAAACAATTTTCTCAAATATTGACTTGTGATTAGGATATCATCAGGTGCGCATCAAAGAAGAATATATCTACAAGACTGCATTTTGTAATAGGTATGGAAATTATTGTGTTGGTTCCTTTTGGTCTCACTAATGCTCCAACCACTTTCATGCTTTTGATGAGCAATTTGTTGCATCATTATTTGGAAAAATTTGTGATAGTGTTCATTAATGATATACTAATATACTATGTAACAACCCCTGATTGATTTTCCATGTAAATAAAATTAAGACGAAGGTCATGGGACATGTATTCCAAGCTGAATGTTGGTAAAAGCATTATAGTGGGTATCACTTATGGATTATTAATGTATATGGAAATTGGAAAAGACAAAGAGGCAATAATTGGAATTTTAATTATTAAAATAAGGGAAATTAGGAGAAAGGAAGGTGAAGAGACACAAATTTGCATGCAAGGGAAATTAGAGGGAAAATGAAGGAAAATGAAGAAAAAAGAGACATCAATGATAAAAAGGCATCAAAGAATCAATTCATAGCTTTTGTTGGTTCTAGCTTTTGTCAGTACATTTTTTGGATCTCTCATTTCATTCTCTCATTCTCTCATACTATTGCACACTTAGAGAATTCTTCAAGCACTTCAGAATTCACTTGGATTAGAGAAAGATTGCAACGGAAATCAGGGGCGCACAAGGGAATAGTTGGATCAACATCTACACCAAGGATACTTTGCAGGTAACATGTTACATGTGTGATTTCCTTACTGATGTTTTAGATGCATGGCATATGCACGTAGTTCCCTGGTTATGCGTTGTCAATGGCATGGATATTTTCCTAGATTGGCAGTGGTTTTAGCCCTTCCTTGCCATTTCCTAGATGAACGTGGTGGGTTTCCCATATGTTCTTCTGATTTGTGTTCAAGTTCCCTATGGTTGTGGGTTGGAACAAATGCTCTAGAAGCCCTACAATGTTTGCTTGAGTTACTAGTTTCTGGAGCCAGAGGTTGGCACAACCACTCTGGAGCCCTTTGTGGGTTGAGTTAATAGTTCCTAGAACCACAGTTGGAACAAATGCTCTGGATCCCTGGAAGGTAGTGGGTTGAGTTACTAGTTCCTAAATCCATAGACAGCTTGGGTAGAGACTAATCTAGCTCATGTTAGTGATTTTTTGACCATAGAGGTGGAATCATTATGGTTGAGGTGGTGTGGTTCTAGAATCCCTGATTAGTTTTTTCTTGGTTTATTCCATGACATCCCACATTCATGCTTGGAATATGGCGCGAGGATGATTGGATGAAAGAGAGATTTGGTTTAACCCAATATATGGTCAAGTGGTACATGGAAGTCTTTGACATGGTTAGCATTTTCAATTGATAATATGGGATATTTTCCTATTGTGATCTATGAGCATTTGTAGTGATTATGTTGGTGATTTTATGGTTGATTTTCCATGGTTTCTATTTTGTTTACAAGTTGGTTACATGTTGGTTATATGATGTACTCCATCTATGGATCCTATCATGTTTTGATAAGTTACTGAATGGTTGATGAATGCATGGGCTAATAAGTGTTATTGGAGCTAACTAGAGAGGGATTTGATCCTTCTTGGTGATTCTCAGATGAAGATTATTAGCTTATGATCAGATATTCATTCATGACCTATAACTTACATGTTTGTTATATGTTTAACAAAATGTGTGTTATGGATTAGGCATATTTGGGTCAAGTTCTTGCTTCAGTTTTGTATAGTTAGTGTTGTTATCCTTATGTTGTAGTGGCTACAACCACCCTCCAACATTTTGGCCTGCACCAATTTCGAAGCTACCCTTAGAGAGTTTCATTTGATGACTCCATAAACTCGGGTTCACTTCGTGAGCTCGTGTGAGTCTTTACATTCACCTTGCTTGTTTATTGCACTCAGATCTCTGCATGTTGATGTCTAAGTCATGCTTGCAACTATTTTCTGGTTATGCTTGAAGTCTTTGCTTCGTATGTGTTTTTTGTGTTCGCCATGAAGGCATATGTCGCACGCACACACGGAGTCATATTCACTACCGTGCAAGCGTATTCTTGATCATGAACGATCAATCACAAGTGTCACACTTATTGCTTGCACCATAGGTCAGTCATGTTGAACACGTGTGTCCTGATGGTTTTTTCATTTCATTATCAAGTCATGCGAGTGTGTGTTTGTATGATCACTTGTGCATCTTTCGACTGTTCACACACTTAGACATTTTTGTTGAAGTTCTGATGACCAGACTCCTCACTGACATCTAGACCATCACCTTGCTTTCAACTTGATTGACTGTGAACCAGAACAATGTAGAAGCAACAAGTTATTTCTTTCAAGCTATGCAACCCGCAAGAAATTCAATCAGCACTCATGCTGGCCACCCAAACAGTCGACCGACTGTTCATCTCAAAAATTATGAAGTTCTCATGAGCAGACCTCCTATTGCCCATTAGTCATCTTAGCTCAGAAATTGTGTACAGATGATCAGCAGGCCAACCTCCCAGCCTTAATGCAGTTTTCCTAGCCAGTAGCTCCCAGCAGTAAACTGCCTATTCCCTCTAGAAATTGCACAGTTTCTGCTGCCAGTGACTGAGCAACCAACTAGAAGTTCCCTCTGTGAATTGAAAAATTTCTACTTCCAGTGACTGAGCACCCAACTGGTAGTTCCCTCTGGGAATTGTGCAAGTCTAGCTTCTAGTGATCTTAGTAGCCAAATGGCAGTTCCCTCTGGGAATTGCACAAGTCTAGCTGCCAGTGACCCTAGTAGCCAACTAGCAGTTCCCTTTGGGAATTGTGTAAGTCTGGCTACCGATGACCCAATAAGCCAACTAGCAGTTCCCTCAGGTAATTGCGCAGATCTTGTTGGGTGTGGAGCCTGATTATCTTCTATAGTACCAGCATATTGGACCCCAGTTTGAAATGGGGCGGCAACGTCGCCCGTAAAATAATCGCTGGGGGGCAGCACCCCCGAAGCTAAAAACAGCTGTAAAATTGCCTTGTAAAAGTATAGTAATTTCTAGTCAATCTGGGCCGTTCATTAGGCGGATGATCTGACGGTAGAACTTATGTTTAGTTTAGGGTTTTTTGCCCTAGAAGGCAACCCCTCTTTTTATATGAGGGCATTGTATTTGAGGCTGTGAGATAGATGTGTATTCGGTGAGCGAGAAACATAGAGGTGAGACTGTGAGAGAAAACTGAGGATATTACAGCGGTTTTGCTATAGGTTGTATCTCTTCATTTTGCTAGATAATAGAAAGGAAGGACTGGCTGTTCGGGGTGGACGTAGCCCAAACTGGGTGAACCACGTATATCTGTGTCTCTCTTGTTTTGTGCATTTTCTGTGTTTATATTTCTGCAATATTTTATGTGTTCCATTGCTCCGTAATATATAATTTTCTAACAACTGGTATCAGAGCCGAAGGTCTATTTGGCTGATAAACTCGCAGGAAAGAAGGGTTCCTGGTTCGAGTGGGAGCAATGGCGGAAGATGGTAAGTTTAGGGTCAAGAAATTTAACGGCCAAAACTTCTCGCTGTGGAAGATGCAGATGGAAGATTATCTGTATCAGAAAGATCTATATCTACCATTGGGCGGAAAAACAAAGATGCCGACGGGTATGAAAGACGAAGAATGGAACCTTCTCGATAGAAAGGCACTCGGAACAATACGGATGTGCCTTGCTGCGTCAGTCGCTTTCAACATTTCGAAGGAAACCACGACAGCAGGTTTGATGGAGGCGTTGTCGAAACTATATGAAAAACCCTCGGCCTCAAACAAGGTATTTCTTATGAAACGGTTATTTAATATGAAGATGTCGGAAGGTGGATTTGTTGCAGACCATTTAAATGATTTTAATACAGTTACAAGTCAGTTAAGTTCTGTAGGGGTAAACTTTGATGATGAAATTAGAGCTCTGTTATTCTTGTGCTCGTTACCAGAAAGCTGGAATGGTTTGGTAATGGCCATCAGTAACTCTGTTTCTGGATCTAGTACTTTAAAGTTTGATGATGTTTTCGGTGCTATCCTTAGCGAGGAAATGCGACGGAAAAGCTCCGGTGAGACATCGGGAAATGCTTTGAGTGCAGAGTCTAGAGGAAGAAAAATGGAAAGAGGAAAGAGCTCAGGATATCGCAGTAAATCAAGGAAAGGCAGATCCAAGTCCAGATCAGGGATAGTGTGTTGGAAATGTGGAAAGAAAGGACACCTAAAGAAAGACTGTAGATCTCGGAAGGGAAAAGAAGGAGATACACAGCAAGAAAACAATCATGAAGCAAATGTGACAGGTGAGGTATTACAAGATGCTTTTATTCTTTCTTTCGAAAATATTACTGATTCCTGGGTGGTAGTTTCAGGAGCTTCATTCCATGCCACACCTGATAAGAAATACTTTCATGACTATGTTCAAGGAGATTTTGGACAAGTTCGTCTAGGTGATGATAAACCCTGTAAAATCGTTGGAATGGGTAAGGTTCTTGTAAAACAGCAGAATGGAAACCAATGGCTATTAAAGGAGGTAAGGCATGTTCCAGATCTAAAGAAAAATCTGATTTCAACAGGGCAGTTAGGCGGTGAAGGTTGTGTGACAACTTTCACAGATAAAGCTTGGAAGGTCACTAAAGGAGCCCTGGTAATAGCAAAAGGAGAAAAGGTTGGTACATTGTATTTATGCAATGGTATTTCTAACTCTGTTAATGCTTTAACTTCCAGAGGAGTAGATGTAGCATTATGGCATCATAGGCTCGGACACATGAGTGAAAAGGGGATGAAGATTCTTCACTCAAGGAATTTGTTGCCAGGTTTGAAGAATGTTGATTTGGACTTCTGTGAGAACTGCATTTATGGAAAACAGAAGAGAGTCAGATTTTTCAGAGTTGGGAAAGAAAAGAAGAACGAAAAATTAGAGCTTGTGCATACAGACGTATGGGGACCTGCTCAGGTATCATCTCTCGGTGGCTCTCATTATTATGTTACCTTTATTGATGATGCAACTAGAAAAACTTGGATTTATTGTATTAAGAATAAATCTGATGTATTTGATACTTTCAAGAAATGGAAAGCTTTGGTTGAGATTGAATTGAAGTGTCTTAGATCAGACAATGGAGGTGAATATTGCAGCAAAGAGTTTGATAGGTACTGTTCAGAGCATGGAATTCGTAGAGAGAAGACAGTTCCAAGAACACCACAAGAAAATGGTGTGTCAGAAAGGATGAACAGAACAATCATGGAGCGTGCAAGGTGCATGAGATTGCATGCAGGATTGCCTTTACAGTTTTGGGCAGATGCTGTAGATACTGCTGTTTATTTAATAAACAGAGGACCTTCAAGTTCCTTGGATGGTGGTGTTCCAGAGGAAGCATGGACAGGGAAAAAGGTAAACTACTCTATTTTAAAACCTTTTGGTTGTGAGGCCTTTGTCCATATTGATAAAGAAAATAGAACAAAGCTTGAGGCAAAGTCAAAGAAATGTACCTTTATTGGATATGGTGTTAATGATTTTGGTTATCGCTTATATGATTATGAAAATCACAAAATCATTAGGAGCAGAGATGTAATATTCAATGAAAAGGTCTTGTATAAGAATCAGTTGCAGGAAAAGAAACAGGAAAAGGAAAACAAGGAATACGCAGTTCTTGATGAAATCACTGAAAAAGTAAAGGTGCCTGAAAATAATAATAATAACCAACCACAACAACAACAACCACCACAACAGCAACAGACACCCCAAACACCTGAAAGTGGTGTTAGAAGATCTACCAGGATAGGTAGACCCCCTGAACGATACTCTCCTTCATTATATTATTTATTGTTGACTGATTCCGGTGAACCCGAATGTTATGAAGAAGCAATGCAGGTTGAAAGCAGGAAGAAGTGGGAGGTAGCCATGGAAGAAGAGATGGACTCCTTAATGCATAACCAGACTTGGGATTTAGTCAGGTTGCCTGTAGGAAAAACTCCATTGAAGAATAAATGGGTTTACAGGCTGAAGGAAGAAGATGGAGGAAAACAGAGGTATAAAGCTAGACTTGTGGTGAAGGGGTTTGCACAGAAGAAAGGTATTGATTTTGATGAAATATTTTCTCCTGTTGTTAAAATGACTTCAATCAGAACTATTTTAAGTCTTGTAGCAGCTGAAGATTTGCATCTTGAGTAGTTAGATGTAAAGACAACCTTTCTCCATGGGGATTTGGAGGAAGAGATATACATGCAGCAGCCACAAGGATATGAGGTGAAAGGGAAGGAGAAACTTGTGTGCAGGTTGAAGAAGAGCTTGTATGGTTTAAAACAGGCTCCAAGGCAGTGGTATCTAAAATTTGACAAGTTTATGTCTGAACAAGGTTATACTAGATGTCACTGTGATCATTGTGTTTATCTGAAAAAGAAAAATGATGGCAGCTATATTATATTGTTATTGTATGTAGATGACATGCTTGTTGCAGGATCTAACATGCAGGAAATAAATGTGCTCAAAAGAAAATTGGCAAATTCATTTGCAATGAAGGATTTGGGTGCTGCAAAACAAATCCTTGGTATGAGAATAACTAGAGACAGGAAAAATAGAAAATTAACATTGTCTCAGAATGAGTACATACAAAAGGTGTTGAAAAGATTTAACATGCAAAATGCAAAACCAGTTAGTACACCTTTTGCTAGCCATTTCAAACTTAGCAAAGAAATGTGCCCAAAGACCCAAGAAGACATGGATTATATGTCTAAAGTTCCATATGCATCAGCAGTTGGAAGTTTAATGTATGCAATGGTCTGCACAAGGCCTGATATTGCACATGCAGTGGGAGTTGTAAGCAGGTACATGAACAATCCACGAAAGGAACATTGGATGGCAGTGAAATGGATTCTCAGATATTTGAGAGGTACCACAAATCAGGCATTATGCTTTGGTGGTTCAAACATATCCCTACAAGGATATGTTGATGCAGATATAGCAGGTGACAGAGATAATAGGAGGAGCACTACAGGATATGTATTTACTGTCGGAGGAACAACTGTCAGTTGGGTTTCAAAAATCCAAAGTGTTGTTGCACTTTCAACAACAGAAGCAGAGTATGTTGCTGCTACAGAGGCTAGTAAAGAAATGATTTGGTTACAAAGGTTTATGGGTGAATTGGGTAAGGAGCATGATATGGGCACATTATACAGTGATAGTCAAAGTGCCATTCATCTTGCAAAGAACTCAACATTTCATTCCAGGACAAAACACATACAACTCAAGTACCATTTCATACGATCAGTGTTGGAAGATGGAGAGTTGAAGCTGGAAAAGATACACACTAGCCAAAACCCTGCAGATATGCTAACAAAAGTTGTAACCAGGGAGAAACTGAGAATATGCTCAGTTTCAGTTGGTCTTCAAGGATGACGATGAAGATGAGAAACAGCCAGGTCCAAAGAGGAGTCATTGTACAGCAAATGGAGCAGCGGTGGAGTTTCTACAATCAGTCTCCAAGTGGGAGATTGTTGGGTGTGGAGCCTGATTATCTTCTATAGTACCGGCATATTGGACCCCAGTTTGAAATGGGGTGGCAACGCCGCCCGTAAAATAATCGCTGGGGGGCAGCGCCCCCGAAGCTAAAAACAGCTGTAAAATTGCCTTGTAAAAGTATAGTAATTTCTAGTCAATCTCGGCCGTTCATTAGGCGGATGATCTGACGGTAGAACTTATGTTTAGTTTAGGGTTTTTTTCCTTAGAAGGCAACCCCTCTTTTTATATGAGGGCATTGTATTTGAGGCTGTGAGATAGATGTGTATTTGGTGAGCGAGAAACATAGAGGTGAGACTGTGAGAGAAAACAGAGGATATTACAGCGGTTTTGCTGTAGGTTGTATCTCTTCATTTTGCTGGATAATAGAAAGGAAGGACTGGCTGTTCGGGGTGGACGTAGCCCAAACTGGGTGAACCACGTATATCTGTGTCTCTCTTGTTTTGTACGTTTTCTGTGTTTATATTTCTGCAATATTTTATGTGTTCCATTGCTCCGTAATATATAATTTTCTAACAGATCTGGCTACTAGTGACCCCAATAGCTAACTAGTAGTTTGCTTTCGGATTTGCACAGATCTGCTTGCCAGTCTCTCGGGAAGTTCCCTAGAAAAATCATGCAATTCCTGCCTGCTGACCCCTCATGCAGCCTGGCTCGTCCCTCTGGATCACAAATTTGGTTGTCTAACCTCTACTGACTGTTCATTCCTGAAAATGCATAGAGCATGCCTCTACCTTGCCTTCCAGTAGCCCAGACTATTCCCCCAAAATTTGCGTAATTTTTCCTCCCAGTTGAGCTAGACCTTGTAGTCAGTCACTATCGAATCAGATCGCTTGTCTCCATCTCTCAGTGACTCTTGCACAATTTTCATCAACAGTTGTCCCGATCCATCATCCTGCATCACAGCCCTGTTGCCTCTCTTGGTCACTTGCATTTGAATGATCATGTGTCATGGTAGACTAGGAGGTTTTTGATTTGATGTCGTCTCATAATGAGTGACTATAGGTACATGTACACCAACAAACATGTCAAGACGACGAACAGGATGAATGAAGGGAGCACATGCAAATGGATAGGCTCACCAATGGACAAATGAATGAAGCATGTGAAGTGGATGAACGTGATGAACGTGCAACTTCGTGAACAAGTGAGCCTGTCAAGCCTTCCAGCATGAATGGAATGAACAACATGCTAAAGCTTCATCAAGTGAACCAAGGACCATCGAAGACTCTATGCACTTTGTCATGCAGAGGTGAAGCTGTGGTACACTATGAAGACATCCATCACTTAGCAACATTCTAGCTCGACATGCACTCCAACAATAGCTCAAATGCACCAACAATGTCATGTCAAGTCATGTCGAGTCAAGTCATGAGTCATGTTTCCTACATCTCTACTATAGGCTTGTTGTCAATCAATGTGATGTAATGTGGAAGTATAAGAGACCCAATTGTTGAACATAGATTCATGTAAGTCGGAAAGTCATGGAAGTTGAACAGTCCTAAGGGTAGTCAAACAACCACAAGGGTCAGTTTCACCCTTGGCTATAAATACCCCCCTGATTTGTACATGTAGGGGCTTTTTACCTTAGCACCTCCCACATAGCCAAGAGAGTCTGTAATATTTTCTTTGAGGAGTAAGTAGTGGTTCCAACGCCCTGCTAACAGGGTTAGTGATGTATGGTGTAATGATGTGTCTTGGAACTTTCTCTTAATTCAGAAGCCTGTCAATAGGCCAACACGTTTTCACACATGTATTGTATTTTTTTAAGACTGATATTTAACACTTGTAATGCATGTTGCTTTTAACCATGTGTTCTACATCTAAACTGATTCATTTGTTGTATTGCATAATCTATTAATGGAAATGTGTTGTATATGCTGTTAATGTTGTCCCGTCCGTGTCAATTTCTCAGCTAAACATCAGACAGGCCTTTCACATGAACCTTGTTGTAACAACCATTGCACTCATTTTAGACTGATCCGTGAGAACTATACGTGTTATCTTACCTTGCATGTTGTGATTGTCGCATCCGAGTGGACTGCTCTGCCGGAAGCTGTGTATGTCCTTTGTGTTGTGTGTTCCTAGCTGAGTTGGGACTGATCCCTTTTAGCCTAGAACTCACCTCAGCTTTCCCCCTTACAATGAAAGAACCATTGACACAAGTACACTTACACTCACTAGGCATGCGAACCTCACTTATCGAAGGCAAAGCGAACCACTCTCCTATGCTGACAAGCAAGAGTTGAGCCAAATCCTTAAGACAATGGTAACTGGGCCATCATATCAGATGGGACTCCCACACCAAATGGTGCGAGGTCTAATTGGGACTTCATACCAGGATGATCCCTTGAATGTTGGTGGGTCAAGTAGCATCAACATTTCTGGCACTAGAAGGAGGGAAACAAGTTGTGCATGGCTGAAATTCCCCTCACACTCATTAACAAACATCTGGTCAAGGCAGTAACTCACACTCTCTCTCACCTACACGTGACTCAGTGGTTGGTTACTCCTCACCTCCTAGTTTTGAGCACGAGACTTCAGATCAATACCTTCACTCCATTCTTCCCATCACTTTCTAGTTCTCGAAAGCAGTCGAATTGATCCCAGATAGACAACATCTTCCATGTGCAGCGAGGAAGCCAAAGGCCACTCCTATGAGTGTTGTTGTATTGTCAGTGGAAGAAGCAACCCTTGCCACACTTAAAGGTCTAGGAGAAGTTATCGAAGATGAAAAGAAGTCTCCCATCCTCCAACAAATTGAACAAGGTAGTCTTGTGGTCTCGGGATCAGACTTGGGTATAGGAAGGGAGGGGAAGGCAGCAGAGGAGGTAGAGGCAAAGACAGACCAACAGACTCAAAGTTAAACACATCAGACTCTGAAGGAGAGGAAGGGTACGAAGAGGAAGAAGATATGGCTGACCTAAATATTGAATGGATGACTCAGGGACCATTGGATCTCTCGATTGTTCTGCACAAGATGCTAAAGCGAGCAGAGAGAATGAAAGTCAAGTTTAACCTTGACAGTGCGGTGAAGCTAAAATCCCACTTAGACAACTTCTACCAACAACTGCAAACCCTTGAGGTATGTTATGACGACGTAGCATGTAGATTGTTTCCATGTACCTTGGACAACTGGGCAACTACTTGGTATCACAACCTTCCACCCAACTCTATACAGAATTGGGGTTCTTTCAAACGTATGTTCCTTGAAAATTTTCCTGATGACATGACCCCAGCCATGCTACTCAAAGAATTGGGAAGCCTCAATATGGAGGGAAAAGAGAAAGTGAGTGATTTCAATCAGAGGTTCACGCATATGTTGAATAGTTTCCTAATAGACACTAAGCCTCATGACTCCATCACCACTGATTACTACATGTCCACATTTCCAACAAGCATTGCGCAGTTCGTCAAGTGAGCTACGAGATAAACACTATTGGAAAACTGTGAAGAGGCTATTGGTGTTGAGAAAGACCTATGTTCAGTTGGTGTCATCAAGGATGATCAATCGACAAAGGACTCCAATATGGGAGCAGGTAGTCCCAAGCAACGACGAGCAAGGGTAGAGACAAGGAAGCAACCGACATTGAGACCCTCACTCGTCTTGTCAAGAGCTTGTCCATTGAAATGTATGGACTCAAACAATGCAGATCAGACACATTCGCAAGCAGTCACCCGCCCAGATAGAGACAAGAAGCAATTCATCAACTGTCTCATCAATCAATGACCAGTTCATTCCAAAAACTACGCAGAAGCATGTGTTCCATCTTCAACGGTGTGCAGATCTAAAATTATGTTCTTTCCACGAAGAACATCACCATGAGAACTCTTGCCTAGGCTGGAAGCGAGTCACAAATAATTTTTATCATTGCACACTTGAGGCAGGAAGTGATATGCCTGAGAAACTAGAAGACACGTATAACGATGCAGAGGTTGCACCTGATGAGCCATCAAGCTCTGAGCATGTGGTGAACATGTATGAGTGCTTGCAAAAAATGGCAAAGATGAACATCGAGAAGCAGCCCCAAAAGCAAACTAACCATTACAATCTTAGAAGTAAAGGGGCTCCCCCCACACTTGAGGAGATGCAACAAAAGTTCAGACTGCTGATAAGGAAACCAATCCACCAGCTGCCATGAAGCAACAAACAAAAAATAAGTCCATAAAAACTACAGTGGTTCAGAGTACATCCATTAGTAGCAAATTGCATAACACTTCGCCAGACAACATGAACACACATTCCACCCCGGACACCTTGGTGAGTCTACCACCTCTGGATTATAACATTGTTGATGACATGAAGAAAACTCGATCAAACATTAGTTTGTTCAAGTTGGCTAAGATCCAGAGTCAGCGAGATATCCTGCCACAAATTTTGGGACAAACAACAATGGAAAATGAAACCTCTACTAGCAAGGGAGCAAGAACACCTCCCACACACCACTTTCAGCTGTGCTCAATACACTCTGGATGGAAGAACCAAACTCAAGTTTCCCTCCATGCCTACTATATTTTGAAGTCTTCACCTACAATGTTCACAACTGCATGGTTTATATGGTGTGACAACCAATGTCATGCTTCTTTCTAATGTTAAGAGGATCAATGCACAATGGAGAGAATCATCCGCGAGAATAATCCAACTTGATAGAACATTCGTACCAGCCATTGGTGAACTAAATGACGTGATCATCCAACTATCCCAAGACCGTCGAGGCCACGAATGCATCAATATAGTGGGCGTGGATATTCTAGAAGCATATGGTCTATTACTCAGTAGGGATTGGTCCATCAAGTTGGATGGATATTTTTCTATAGACTAGTCCCACATGTGGCTTCCATACAAGGGCAAGTGCAACCAAATCTAGGTAGAATCCAAGAGGTACATGAAGTATAATGTCACTCCCATCAATGGCGAGAATGAACCATTGGCTCTCACAGAACTCATGTTCTGAAACTACATCCATGAAACAACATTAGGGTTTTTTCTTGCATGGTCGACTCCAACCCTACCAGACACATAGTTGGGACTCCTTCCTTGCCCAACTGATGGTAGTGAAACTTGTACAACACATTGTACCAATACTAGCAGTAGTAGTAGTGTTAACAATAGTAGCAATACTAGTACATCAAGCGGTTCGTGTATAAATGAGTTGTGGACTTTGTACTTCGACGGATCAAAGACATAGGACGGCTCAGGAGCTGGGTGTGTTATGATCAACACTTGGAATAGGAAGCATTTGGTGTCAAGCCACTTGGATTTTGAGTGAATGAACAATGTATCAGAATATGAAGCACTCGTATTGGGCTTGAAAAAATCCATCACCCTCAATGTGGTCATGCTTAAAGTGTTAGGTGATTCAGAGATAGGGGTACAACAAGTATGTGACACCATTCGCTATTTATCACCACATTTTAAAAACTACCAAGAAGAGTATGGTGACTAATCTCAAACTTCCAAGCGTTTAATATCATTTCTATGCCACATACACGTAATGCGGCTGCTAATGCATTAGCAAATGCAGCCTCAAGAATGTCACCGATTAGGGATAGATTTACTATTGAAATTTTGTACAAGCCATCTATTTGGGATAATATAACTAACTTACATGTGTTTAATGATGATCAACAGATACTACATTTTATGGCCAACACTAACATTTTCAAAGATGCAGCAATAGATGACAGTGAGCATGAGCACTCTCTACAAGCAGGAGCTGATGAAATGAAAGGCCACATTATCAAAAAAGGTGTGGTATCACTGGAAACTTATACAACTTGCAAGAGTAGTTCCAAGGGCCAAGGAACTACAATACCTGCACTTCCACCATGAGGCATGAATTGATAAACATGAGAATAGAAAATGATCTAAAATTTGTCAAACTTGGTACATGTTGTAGACAACAAGAACTACAAGCCTTCATCCGCTTGTTCAAAAAGTACCAATATGTGTTCGCATGGACGTATGATGATTTGAAAACTTATGACACATAGATCATCCAACATATCATCCAAATCAAGGAAGGGGTCAAGCCATATCAACAAAAGTTGAGAAAAGTACATCCGTCGCTTGAACCCCTCATACAGAAAGAGCTTACTAAATTGTTGGATGCATGGATCATATACAAAGTTCGTCATTCCACTTGGGTCTCTAACCTTGTGCCTGTAAGAAAGAAGTATGCGGAAATCCACTTGTGTGTCAATTTTCAAAATGTTAACCGCGTCTCAGATAAAGATAACTACCCTGTTCCATCTATGGACCATATCTTGCAAATAATATCTGGGGCATAGATGTTCTCTCTCCTTGATGGCTTTTCAAGATACAATCAAGTTCTGGTGGTAGAACTTGACAAACTCAAAACTACTTTCCGCAGCAAGTGGGGTACATTCGCTTATAGACGGATGCCATTTGGGCTTGTAAATGCAGGTGCAACATTTCAATGCACAATGGGCATCACTTTTCATGGACTCATTGGGAAAAGCATGGTGGTATACCTTGATGATGTGAATGTGTTCTCCCGAAGACGAGAAGACCACATACGCCATATTAAGAAAAATTTGGAGCAATGTTGAAGATACAAGAGTTCCTTGAACCCCAAAAAGAGCGTATTTGTCGTGTCGGAGGGGAACCTCCTTGGACACATTGTTTCCAAGAGTGGTATCAAGGTGGATCTAGACCCGGTCCAAGATATCACACACATTCCTCACTCGGTCAACAAGAAAGCCATGTAGTCCTTCTTGGGAAATATAAACTTCCTCTAGAAATTCATCTCAGATTATGCACAAATAGTCAAGCCCATGCAGGACATGATCAAGAAAGATGTAGTGTACACCTAGGGAAAGAAAGAAAAGCATGCATTCGCCCAGATTAAGCAATCCACTTCCGAAGCACCCATAGTGTACAACCCAAATTTCAAAAAGGATTTCCTGCTATATACCTTCGCTTCCGACAACTCGCTAGCTGCAGTACTCACTCAGAAAGACAAAGCTAATGATGGACGTCCCATCTCTTTCATGAGTGAAAGCATGGAGGGAGTAGAACTTAACTACCCCACCATTGACAAACAATCTTATGCAATTTATGAGGCAGTGAAACACTTCAGACCCTACTTGTTGAAAAACCATTGCATTGTCTTTGTTCCCCACCCAGCAGTGCATACATTACTGATACAACAAGAGCTAGGAGAATGACGTGAGAACTATGTTATCACTCAGGTTGTTCCCTTTGACTCCCAAGGGAATACTACGGAGGTAACCACTAACCAATCTTTTAGCTACAGGTCATAGCCTACCTGCAACCAGAGAGGGCTCTCTCTTTATGATTTAACTTTGTTTTGGTGTAATTTTAGGCTAGTTATGGTGTACATGGGTTTTGTTCTGATTTTGGTGGGAAGGATGATATTTTCAAGCATAGTTGGGATGCATAGCGTGAGAAGTTCAAACCATTGGGCATGGAGTCATGGATTAGGGCTTGCTGTTGCGTTTTCTTGGTCACAAGAGGAATACAGAGCAGGATAGCTACACATAGAACAATATCAGGCTGGAATAAAGATGGAATGAAGGTCAGAGATGAAAGGCAACTAAGAATCTTTCATTAGCTAACCGAGAGGGAAGGTGAATGAAAGTTTGTCTAGGAGCAGTCAAGAATTCCTAAATAACAGTCATATGTGAAAGAAACAGGGTAAACATGATCATTTAAGTATGCATATTCATAACTATTTATGAAGAAAACATATAGAAATAACAAGAACTGAGCATAGAGTGCAGTCAAGCAAAGCCTAAGCTATTCTTCTTTCTTGCTATTTAGATGGTAACCCAATGGTGGCGAAAACATATATAAACTATAAACAGAGGTAAGAAAACACTTATTGAGCCATGTAGTAGCACAGGAATTCCGTAGTCACTCTTTGGCCATTAAATAACACAACAGACAGTTCTTCATCCAAAGCATTCCAACAGTCTTTGATTATAGAGCTCCCAAAGTATACAGTGCAAGTCTAGAATGAGGATTATCAACCAACGACCAACCCCAAATATGCTCTGTGGGGAAGTATATATACAAAAAATGAGTTACAAAATATCTAGTTGATGAGTTAATAACTCATAACTTTTTTACCAACTCTTGAGGAATAGTAGATGAAAGAGCAAATGATGCAGTAGATATTTAGGGTACTAGCTATCCGTTCTGTCAGAGAATTTAGACTTTTGGGATCAACTGAGTCGGCTGAGGCTGTGCTTTTAATTTGTGTTTTTTGGGCCTGCTGCCCTGGTGCTTCGCTGAGTCACGGCTTTGTTATCCTGCTTTCGGTATGCATACTTGGCCTTTTTATAAAATTGTCGTAGTCATATCTTGACTCCCTCTGCCTGCTGTCTTTTCTTTAGTTCTCTGTTTCCAGCGTTGCCTCTTACAAATTTTTGGGTTTTGCAGGTAGTCGAGCAAAATAGAAAGCTCTCCTTTTTGAGTAATTTTTCTTACCGATGCGCGATTAGCGCTAAGCGCTAATCGCGCATCGAAAACTGCCTCTGTTTCTCGTTTCAGGCATTCTTCGACGCAATTCTCACCCTTTGCGCCTTTTCTGTGATGATGTCAGCAGACGTCATCAGCGGGTCCCAGGCACGGTAGGGTGACGTGGCAGTGACGTCAGCAGAGGATAGGTGGCAGATGACATGGCAGTATGGCAGGGTGATGTGGCAGTGACGTCAATGAGACGACGTGGCATAGGACAGAAGACGGTTTGCAGTTTTATCGGACTGCCTTCTGTACGGGGGCGATATGTGTCAGAGCCCTCCCGATGCAATAAAAGGCAGACACGTGTCCTTTGTACGACGGCAAAACCGCCGTGCTATTGGACGCTAACTCCTGTGTCTCAGGGGTGCCCCGAAATCCACTTGGGCCGTTGGATCTGGGAGGGCAGACGGAGCGCGGAGTTGGCGGTAGGTTAATGTACGGGGGCCCGCTATATATTATATTGATTTATTTATGTGGCGGGAGGTTCAAACCTTTGGAAAGCGGGTTATATGTGTTATATGTGCTGGAGAGGAGTTTAATGTTTAACAAACATTTAAACACCGTACTTTAAAATATGAACGTGAAGGGTGTAGTAACAAAGTTTAATGAGCGGAAAGGTGGGCAGTGGTTGTTAATTTAACCAGAGGTTAAGCTAACTCCAGGTTAAGACGCGGAAGGGTTCATAATAGTCCAAAATGGACTATTATTTCCCAAGACTGCATTATAAGGCTATAGTGCCATGGGGTGGGAATATTTATTATTTTTTGGAATTTTATATAGTTTTTTGTAGCAATAGGGATAGGAACACAGGTTAGGGAGCTATATAAATAGAATTAGAAGTTAATATGAGTTTGCAAGCTGAAAGAGTAGGGCAGAGGTTAAGTATATGGACTGAAACTTAGACATAAGAAGTGAATGGAATGTGGAGAAATGACTTTTACATAAGAAATGTGGCTTCTTTTCATTGAAGAAAGTCAAAGCTTGACTTAGTATTTTACAAAAATGAAGTGATAACAGGACTGGTTGGGCAGATCCCAAGGTCCTCAAGGGGATGTTAGTGAGTGATTTATGGGGGAATAGAAGGGGAATTAGACATTCTTCCAAAGTTCTACCATCAAAATAACTGCTTTGACACTTCTGTCATTTATGAGAGGAGCTCTGATTGATAATACATGAGGTGATCAAAACCTTGCTTCTGCAACCTTAACTACTTACCCAGCCTAATCCACCTAACATTTTTTCATCCTTCTAAATGGGTGCACTTAGATTTGCAGACCCTGATTATCTTCTTTTCTTTTGACTGCCCTCCTATCTAAGTGTACCATTATCTCTTCCAAGGGCCCAAATTAAGCAGTTGGGCTCCTTCATTTCTCTACCTAGCTACTCATCTACCAAGCTTGAACTGTTTGGATAGATATTCATTCTCTAGTCTAGTACAAGAAATTTAAAACATGGCATGGTCCAGATTGAACTGTTGGGCCATCCATCAAGCTAGCAGCGGCATTTGGACTAGCCACTTTCTTGGTCTTTCTTTGGGGTTCATTTTTATCATTTTTTCTGACCAATTTACCCTTTTTGCCCTTTGATAATTCTTTTAGGGCATACCCTCTTTACATTTTTTAATTTTCTCTATCTCTTTTGGAATATGGAACCTTTGCAGCATGGAAAGGATAAACATATTTGGCACTTCCCAGACAATCATGAAAAATTACACCTATTGGTATAGGAACCTAACAGTGGCTCCACTTGGGGATGGCTTTCCCTTGTGGAAAGTCAAGAACAGCAGGTCAGATGGCCTTCTGCATAACTTTCGCTCTTCTCTAAGACTTTCTTATTGCGGGTTGCTTTATTTGCATATATGACAGCACACTTGTGGAGCTTAGGGCCTTCTCTTCGGGCTTCAACTGCAGCAAGTTACTATCCAAACTAAACTGAAATCCTACCTACTTATCCTAATCATCTTTCTGACTACTGGTTAGGTAAAATGAAACAGCCAGTGCAACCACTAAGCATTATATACATCAGTGACTTTTGCTGCCTGTATTTGATGGTGTTTAAAACTGAGATCTTACAATCAAATCTAGCTTTGTTAAACTTTGAGAAGATAAGGAAACTCCTGATCTCCTTTGTTGAATCTAGAAACTGTACAAAAGGATCTTGCACAATATATACACTACTCCTGAGCTGAATCAAACAACTGCGCAAATGTTCTGGATAGCTTTCATGCCATGAAACTGAAATATCATCCTTGTCTTCATCATCCTTCATGCTTTCAACTGTTATTTGCGATGATATTTTAACTGACTGTAGGGCCTGTCTACTGCAACCATTATCATCTTGATTTGGACCTGTTGTGGTGAAAACACAACCCCCCCATTATTGACTTGCTCAACTCAAATAATGGGGACCCTTTCTATAAAATTTTGGCTAAATACCTTTTTGGATTCTTATTTAGTTGATTGCCCTACGCTTTTGTTAATTTTTCGTTTTCTTTGGATTCTTGTTTTGAT
This sequence comes from Pinus tabuliformis, assembly GCA_031772625.1. Lineage (NCBI taxonomy): Eukaryota > Viridiplantae > Streptophyta > Pinopsida > Pinales > Pinaceae > Pinus > Pinus tabuliformis. The sequence goes on along the minus strand of CM062820.1, from coordinate 786,093,515 downwards.
TGCTTTATTAGAATCGATTTTTTATAAGCTTCCCATTGACGCTTGTTTCAACTCATTTGGTCAACTGGTTTGAAAATGACACTCCTTTGAAAGTCTGATTATTTATGTAGCCTGGGTTAAAAATGCATAAAATCTACAATATTGCATTTTGTAAATAAATTAGTTCAATAATGCATTCATTTTAAATATTATTAGCGAGTTTTACTAACATTTTTCCATTTTTAGTTATGTGGCCAAATCATTAGTTATCGGAATTTTTAAGAAATTCACTCCAATTTCCAAATCAAATCTTAAATCTCGAAAACCCAAACATTCAAGTAGCTGTAGTTTAAATAATTTCACAACTTAACTAAATTTGATTAAAAAAATATATATAAAAAAAATTAATATTAAATCTTAATTAAATTTAATTAATATATTAATTAAATTAAATTAAAATTTAATATTAAAAAAAATTAATAAATAAAATAAATTTTAATCGGATCGAAAGTTTTATTCGGAACACATTTTAAAAAATCCCGATACACATCATACCCCCGATGCGATATCGGATCGGGAATTTTGTATTACATTGTGCTCAACTTTAAAAAACCCCGATACCATCTCCCGATCCAATTTGCATGATACAAAGGGCATATCCCCGATCGCCGAAATTTTAAAAGGCCTGAAAGGCATATGGGCATGATGCATTAATTCAAGTTTTATTAAAAGCTTGGTATTTATTTCAAGTTTTGATCATACGTATGAGTAAAGTGAAAAAAGGTAAGTAAAGTGAGGGAGTGGTAGGATTAGTTAATTAATATTAAAACAAATATTTAATATTTAAAATAATAAATTTTAAATTAATTAATATATAAAATTAAATTAATTTAATTAAATTAAAATTTCATTATTATTAATTATTAATTGGATTAATTTGTTAATTAGTTTATAAATAGTTAATATTTTAGTTAATTAGATATCAATTAATAAATAGATTAATATTAATTAATAATTAGTTTATAATTAGCAATTAAATTAGAATTAATTAGAGACTAATTTAGCATTAGTTTTTAATTACAATATTTTTAGCCCAGCAACAGAATTTCCAGATTTATGACAGATTTGATCCATCAACTTTGGAGGCTTATAAATTAAGTTATATTTAGCCAAATGAGGCCCAGGACGGCTCATTGGAAAGAGAAAATCAAGGAGAACATTTTTGAGGAGGTTTCACTAACAGATTTAATCATTTATTGGGTCAAAAATTAGGCAGAAGATCAAGCTCCGAATTTCTAAAACAAAATCAATTTTCTAAGTTATCTTCTGCATTTTCATTTGTCCAAAGCCTCTTCTAATTGCAGATCCATTGGTTAATAATATCTTTGGCCAATTAAACCACTCCAAATGTCAATAGGGAGCTTATATTTTATTTTCAATTAGTTATTTAAATAGAATTTGATTAGATTTGATTTAATTACCATAAATGATATTTTAATTGCATCTTAATTTATTTTGATTTCTTTTTGCAGGAAAACAGTGGAAGAAATATGGAGAAAAGGATCTCAATCGATGAGAATGTTCCAACAATTGAAGATCAGGATTTTTGAGCAAACAAAATTGGATTTGGCAGATTTTTCTTCACCAAACTTTCCTCTCAATAATTCCTTCACAAATAGTATAAGTAATAGATTGCAGAATATAATAAGGGGCTGCTCTCCTCTGCAATTTTAGACTTCTGAAAGCACTACTGTAATAGAAATTTAGAGTTGTAGGAGAGAGGAGAGAAAATATCAGATCTGGGGATTATTGAGGATTTTCCCTTTGTATCTTGAATTATACATGAAGGGCAAAGTTTGCACTATTGTGGCTTTAGCTTTGAGAGTAGAAGTTCAAGCAATATAAAGAGCTGTTGGAGACTAGGGACAGAGAGATGGATGCAATAAATTGGTATTTCTAATACTACTGTTTCAAATATCAGTTTCATTTTTATAGTAACATCAATGTATCATTTTATTCATGTTTGTGCACTATTGTCAATATGGGTAATTTGTCTCAATCTTGTTATTATATATCTATGTTTCTATGGATTAATTTCTCATTTTTGAGTAACTACTTACTCAGAAATCTGTCTTATAAAACTGATTTATTGAATGGTAATGTGTTGTGAACTATTTCCACATATTATTGTTTAATTATTAGATTTACTGATTTGATAATCAATATCATTTATGTGAACTATTTCCTGAGTGTTGTTGGTTTATTATTTTAGTTAAAATATCTCAATAGGATTTGTTTTGATATCCACAATATCAGTTAATTGAACTACTTCATTAACTTGATATTCATTATAAGCAAAGCATGTTTAAATCCCAATATTTTAATTATCTTGCTCTTAGTTGGGTTAGATCTATATCTACCTAATTAAGATAGGATTTAGATTAGTTTCTTTTGCTCGCATCATAGAATAAGCTTGCATTTAGAGTAAATTCTACATTCTTTTAAGTCCTCTCCTCAAAGAGGCAAAATTTTAGTTGTGGCTTCGCTGAACCCAAATCAGCTTAAGGGTCATTCTCTTGCCTGATCAGAAAGGAGAAGTGATCTAATATCCCTGTCTATTGGTAGGTAAAGATACATTATAAACCAATAGCGATAGGGAGAAGGTAACTGGACCTAGTTAAACCAGTCGGAGCCACCACACCAAACGGAAAAGGAGCCGCCTTAAGGTCCGGATCGGGTGGTTCTCCCCCATTGTTGTTGCAGCGATTTTCGAGGCATCAACATTTTTGGCGCTAGAAGGAGGGCCTGAGAAATTTTTCTATTGGAGTCTTTTCAATTTTAACATTTTGTTTATGGCTCCTCTTAAGCTTCCAATTTGGATTTGTATCCATGGACGTGCATCCTCCAATACCCCACCCAAAGTGGTAAGACTCTTGTCTCAGGTAAAATTCAATGGTAAGAGAAATTCTTCTGCTTTTAACCATGTCTTTCAATTTATTCAAAATGTTTCAAAGTATGATTTTCAAGGAATTGATGAAGGCATCTTATGCAGAATTTTTACTCTCACATTTGCGGAAAAAGCCAGAAGCTGGTGTAGAACTCTTCCAGTTGCTTCAATCCACAGATGGAATCAATTTGTTACTATTTTAATTTGTAAATTTGACGACTATGATTATGAAAAGGTATGTGAAGAAATTGAATATCTACGAAGGTTTGAAAATGAGTCTGTTAATGATTTTAATATTCGATTTCACTTGAATTGTTTAAGATTTAAAGACGAAGATAAACCTACGGAAGAAGAATCACTAGATTGGTTTGAATATATTTGTTCTCTTCCTCCCATTCACAATCCATATGAAATTAATTCAAGTTTTGTTTCATCCCCTTCTAACATAAATGAGAATTCCAACATGGATGTGCAAATCAATTGTGATGAAGTGGTTTCACAAAACCTGAAAAATATTTCTATTCAAATGCAAGAAGACAACAACAACAATTTTGAAGAAAGAGCTACCTTAGAATCTGAAAATTACTTTGAAGTAAATTCGGAAAATCAAATCGCAAATCAGCAAGTACAAGCAACAATCAAAGTAAATAAAATGCAAACTGCTATACAAATTTCTGAATTTCTCCATGATGAGCAAATGACGAAATCACAGCAGCAAAGCAGCCTTCTTCAAGAAAGCATGAGCATACAAAGGAATGATTTGCAATCTGAAATTTACAATGAGCATAATGCACAAGAGTTCTCAAACAGAGACAATTTTAAATGCATTGTTTCAGGTTCACATTTTTCCCTTTATCCTGATATTTTTAATGATGGTAATTTTTCCCCTCTTGGTATTAATGATATTTTAGAAAATACAGAGGCTGATCGAAATGAATTACCGTTAAGTTTTTACCAAGATAGATAAGCAATTAACGATCATTCTTTTGCCATTAATGAACATGAAATTCTTGTTCCTCCTTGTTTTGATATATTGGATAAGATCGAAGGAAATTCTAGAGAATCTTGTGAGGTCATTTATGATAATTACTCTGATGTTGAGGATGTTGATTTCAATTTTTCTGAAGAAAATCCTCATGATAAAATTCAAATAACATCTGAGAATGAGGAACATTTCAATTTAGAAATTATTCCAACCTATCCTCATTTTAGAGTAACAAATTATCTTCATGATTTCACCATTCAAGAAAACATTCCAATCTATGATTCATATCATAATCAAGCTCTCGTTCCTACTCATAATCATAATTCGTTTTCTAGTTCACAAGTTGGAATTCGAAATTACTCAAATTCCATAATTTTTGCCAATCCTTGTGAAAAAGAAATCATTTCAAAACAATCCCAATTGTGTTGTAACATTAGTTGTAAAAATAGTGATTTGATTTTAGTTTTTCTTTCACACTTATTTTGTTTAAATTTATATTTATTTTTGGATTTTATTTTTCAGAATTTTAACACTTCATGCTGCCATATTGAGCATTTTACTGTCAAACACTCAATTCATGCATTGCCCGATTGGGAAATTGAAGGTTCATATTATAATCATCAACATCAAAAGATATTAATATTTCAATTTCAATCAATGCTAATGTTTCATCAAAAGCTTTTATTTTTTCAAAGGCAATGTCAACAAGAGAATGTATTTTTGCAATCTGGCTAGCAATTCAATTCAATTAATAATTTTCCATTTCATTTGAAAGATTTCCATCCATTTTTCATTAATTCATTTGAAAAATATTTGGAAATTTTTCTCTCAAAGGAGATTGTTAATAGCTTAACATTTGTACATAACACTAACAAATTTTTCCAGGCCTTTGAATTTGAAAACCCATATCCACAATTAGGCCTGTCATCTCCTCTTTTGAACGTTTCCCAATCATTAATGGAAATCCATCCAGATTTTTGTGATCCAATTGGTATTGAATTGGAAAGTAAATTTCAATAGAAGGAGATTTTAATCAACTTGCTAACAATAACTGTACATTCTGATTTCATATTTAATTTTCTTAGTTTAATTAGATTTGTATTTTTATTACTAACATTTGAACTGTACATACATGCAGCAATTAAAATGAGAAAATAGCTACACTGGAAATATGACTGTACCTAGTCATTTTCATTTATATAGTTAGAATAAGAGTAGAATTAATTTAGTTAGTTTGTTTTGTATAGTTAATTTGTTTTTAACAGTTTTGTAGATTAAAAAATAAAACAAAGCAATCAGCCTTCTCATGCATGTTCACTGAAACATTTTCTCCTTATTAGAAAGTTTTAATTCTTGCTTTCCTTTTAAAATTTCTTGCAGAAATACCTCTACTCTACTTATTTTGAATAATGTCTTGATTAAATTCAATTGAGGTTGCACTTGGCATCGATCGCCTCAAAGCCACTTTTCTTCATTTCAAGATTTCCTTCTAAGATTTTCTTTTGAAATTTATATGGTAAGGATTTGAGGATATAAAAGCTTCATGATCGCCATTATCCCATGAAATGTATGACTGTCTATGATAAGCTTAATTCTAATTCAATCATTATTAGTCAGTCTAACCTTTCACGGTAATCATATGAAGTTCATATTATTTTCCTTGAAATTTGCAAAGCTGACCTTTAGGATGTCCATTTTGCTGAGTGCACACATTCAAATCTGTTTTGATATTTTTCCACAATTAGTGGCTTTATCCCATTCTGATCTTTAGTTGATTATTTGATGCTACCATACACATCATAATTATTTACTAAATGCATTATTAAATAGTCGCTATAACAATACAGATTCTTCTCAAGTTATTCAGAATAAGCAGAGGTAATAAATTGTTGTAGCACTTCAAAAGGGAAGCATAGTTTCATATTTATTTCTGGTAAATTTTCTGTTTTATGAACATGAATAATTGATTTCATTCAGGCTGATTGCACACTTAGATTTAGAATAAATAATGAGATGATTTTAATCAAAGGAAGGATTTGAAGATTTATGAGGTAAAATTTACAGACAAATTCCTTTTAGGTACGCATTTACAACTTTATGCTCATCCATTATTAGTTCATATTTTCCTTAGTTTATTTTTTATTTGTGTTCTGTTTTATTTGCATGTTTTTATTTCTTTTCAAAACATAAAGTAAGCAATAAACCCATTTTAAATTTGCAATAGGTTCAGGGAAATTTTATTTTTGATTCATTAGAATTTAAGCATTTTTGTATCTTTGCTTTCATTCATTAGAAAACCCAATTGAAATTTCAAGGAATATCATAAGACCATTCGCATCATAAGATTTCATCGGAAGTAGTTCTTAGCATTTCTTTTGATAACAAATTGTTCATCAAAGACCTCCGATGCATTACCTCACTCATATGCCATATCGCATTTCGCATATCGGAGGTTTGCAAGTGAAGTATACTTCCATGATCATGAATCGTTGATCTCCGATAAATGACTTTACCGATATTGCGATGACCACATAATTCCGGACTCGATATGAAATTCAAATCAAATTCATAAAAATATCGTGTCCGTTCAATCGCAATAATAGTAGGAGCATAACTTTAAAAGGACCGATGTCTTGGATCCGATATGTTATCTAATTTTCATCATAAAATTATCGGGTCCACTCTTCATCGCATATCGGCGTATTGAGAATTGTTACATCGTGCGCTTAAGATTGTTGATCGCAATCGCCGATTAGCCACGTCATTCATTGCATATCGGCATAGCAAGAATCATATTTTGTTACATCGGGTACCCAAAGTTGCTGATTGCCGATTCTCTACATCATCCATCGCATCGCCGATATTGGCATTTCCAGCATGATTATTCTCCGATATTCCAAAACGCCGATATCACAATCGCTTCATCACATTTTTATGGCCATATCACTATTCCAAATTCTCAATGCGCAATGTGCAATGTGCAAAATACAAATCACGAGATGCAGTGTGCGATCTCCAAATTGCAGCATGACTGTCTCTGATTCACGGTATAACAGTTTTTCAATAGTGTGATCATATTTTCTTCGCATGATCTCATATCAGCAATTTGCCATTGCAATCTCCGATGTGATAGCTTCCAATGCATGCCTTTGAGCCATTAACATTTAATCGATATGTGGCATAGCAACAAAAGTGAAGTATTGCAAATTAAAATTCAAGCATGGTAAAGAGACATGTGATGCGAATCATCTGATACAATGATGTGTTATTTTAAAAGCGAGTTTGGGTAACCACTATGGTAAAAAAACAGTTAATGACCAATTTGCAGCATATTTAAACCATTTTGATTTCTCATACATTTCAATTTTAAATATATAATTCCATAATTAAAAAATGGAATTCAAGACCTCTCCATCTTCATATTTAAATTTTATTATTTTGGATTTGGTCTCGATTCTGGATAATTTATAAAATCATGGAATTTATATGAAACTTATAATATTTTGAGAAACAGTCATTACTGCAAATTCTCATTCTCGTTGTTGATGTATTTGTTTTAATTTCAACTCCCTTGAGCACTAAAGCATTCCATTTTTACATTTACTGCTTACTCTGGTGTAAGTAAAATAAATAATGATTTTGGGTTATATGATCTTGGTTAGTTTCACTTCTCCATGTTTTTAATGTTAATTAAAATAAGAAGTTAGCTAGTTTGGAGAAACTGATACCTTTCAGGTAAGATCAAAAGAAATTATCCAATGGTAAGATTCATGTACCCACTTTCATTAATTCGTTACTTTAGTTTCAGTTTTGTTTTTGCTGATATAAAAAAAAATCTGTTTTGCAGTCCTCCATTTGAAGCTTCCAGTCCTCCGCCAGATCATATTTTCAAAGTCTCATACTCTTCTCCTGGCTTTATTTCAAGAAGCAGTGATAATCCTCATTGAAACAACCACACCAAGAAGTTTCTGAACCTTTAGTTTGTTTCTCTAAGTATTCCTTTTTAGAAAATGATTAAGATGATGCTTGGAAACAAGAAGATTCATATCAGACAGAAAGTATTCATTGTGGCTGAATTTTACAATTACTGTTATCTAAAAGCCTAAAGTATTCACAACTCTGCAAGGTATGTTTTTCTAAATCTCAACATAAGAAGGAATGATTACATGCTTATTTTCTTTTTCTTCATATTGTTGGAGACATTGGTATAAACATTCTTGTTTGAGTTTATCTTGCGAAACTTGGATTTTCTTTTCCATTTTTAGAGATTTCTTTGTTTTTATTTTTGTTCGCAGATTTATTTTCTCATTTTAGCATAAGAATTCTTTTCCTTCGGATTTCAATTTTGATTTTGGTGACTTTGCCATTATTTATATGGAAGGCCTATTTGTTACCTAACAATGGTCAGGATACGTGGAGAAAAATTGTTAATAGTCACCTATTAGCTTTTTCTTGAATCTCTTAGTAAAGTTTGATTTTCTTATTATAAAGGTAGACATACTTAAAGAAGAAATTACCAATTTAGAGAAGTTGGCAAAGTATCATAAAATCTAAAAAATTCTTTTTTATCAAATTGTAATCATTTTGAGATTTCAAAATTTTATTAAGATCTTTCAAAGTTTTATTATCAGTCAAGAAAAGTTATTTATAACCAAGTAAAGACACTTTACAGCAAAGCACCTTTAACTCTGAAATTGTCATTCTTAACTCTTAAGGAGTCAATAATTCTCCCTGTCCCAAAGAGTCTTATTTTTCTAGAGTATAATCCAGAAATATATTTAAACTTAAAAGATAAGAGGTCTCATCGTGAGCCTGCTTACCATGATCATAGGGGAAAAATAGGCTGACATTACCAACACTGCTAAACAAACCAGGGTAATGGATTATGATTGCAAACAATTATAAGACAAGGGGTCTCATCATGAGCCAGCTTGTTCAGTCCGATTATAACCAGTGAATGGCATTGTCAACTATTTGGCCACCAAACCAGGACAATAGCTTTTAAAGATTTATAATAAAGATAAAAATAAAAAATAAACATATATATATGGATTTATTTCTAGATCAATAATTTTTAAAGAAATGGGATTTTGAATCATTGATGATTAAAAGGTAACCCTGTCGAGACTATAGATGTTTGCTGGCAGCAGTGGCTCTACCTATGACAAATGAGTATATTTTGAAAGCTAAGCTGTAAAGTGACCCCTGCTTTATTTCTACAACTAATTAAGGACTGATATAGAGATTTGAAATATTTTAATTTATGAGAAATTTTAAGAAAAATTATAGTTAGATAATTCTTACTTTTATTCAGACTAATGAACTTAGTAAAGCATTCGAGGAAAAATAATTTTCTCTTCTTTAATTATTTTTACTTTAATTTTAGGAAAATCTCAATCATATCAAAGAGAGATAACTGGTTCTTCTCCCGTGTGTCGCCATTGTTGTGGTGAAAACACAACCCCCCATTATTGACTTGCTCAACTCAAATAATGGGGACCCTTTCTATAAAATTTTGGCTAAATACCTTTTTGGATTCTTATTTAGTTGATTGCCCTACGCTTTTGTTAATTTTTAGTTTTCTTTGGATTCTTGTTTTGATTGCATTATTAGAATTGATTTTTTATAAACTTCCCATTGACGCTTGTTTCGGCTCATTTGGTCAAATGGTTTGAAAATGGCACTCCTTTGAAAGTCTGATTATTTATGTAGCCTGGGTTAAAAATGCATAAAATCTACAATATTGCATTTTGTAAATAAATTAGTTCAATAATGCATTCATTTTAAATATTAACCCATAGCGAGTTTTACTAACATTTTTCCATTTTTAGTTATGTGGCAAAATCATTAGTTATCGGGATTTTTAAAAAATTCACTCCAATTTCCAAATCAAATCTTAAATTTCGAAAACCCAAACATTCAAGTAGCTGTAGTTTAAATAATTTCACAACTCAACTAAATTTGATTAAAATAAAATCAAAACAAAAAATAATATTAAATCTTAATTAAATTTAATTAATATATAATTAATTTAATTAAATTAAAATTTAATATATAAAAAAATTAATAAATAAAATAAATTTTAATTGGATCGGAAGTTTTATTCGGAACACATTTTAAAAAGTCCTGATACACATCATATCCCCGATGTGATATCAGATCGGGGATTTTGTATTACATTGTGCCCAACTTTAAAAAACCCCGATACCATCTCCCGATCCGATTTGCATGATACGAAGGGCATATCCCCGATCGCCGAAATTTTAAAAGGCCCAAAAGGCATATGGGCATGATGCATTAATTCAAGTTTTATTAAAAGCTTGGTATTTATTTTAAGTTTTGATCATACGTATGAGTAAAGTGAAAAAAGGTAAGTAAAGCGAGGGAGTGGTAGGATTAGTTAACTAATATTAAAACAAATATTTAATATTTAAAATAATAAATTTTAAATTAATTAAATTAATTAATATATAAAATTTAATTAAATTAAAATTTTATTATTATTAATTATTAATTGGATTAATTTGTTAATTAGTTTATAAATAGTTAATATTTTAGTTAATTAGATATCAATTAATAAATAGATTAATATTAATTAATAATTAGTTTATAATTAGCAATCAAATTAGAATTAATTAGAGACTAATTTAGCATTAGTTTTTAATTACAATATTTTTAGCCCAGCAACAGAATTTCCAGATTCATAACAGATTTGATCCATCAACTTTGGAGGCTTATAGATTAAGTTATATTTGGCCAAATGAGGCCCAGGACAGCTCATTGGAAAGAGAAAATCAAGGAGAACATTTTTGAGGAGGTTTCACTAACAGATTTAATCATTTATTGGGTCAAAAATTAGGCAGAAGATCAAGCTCCGAATTTCTAAAACAAAATCAATTTTCTGAGTTATCATCTGCATTTTCATTTGTCCAAAGCCTCTTCTAATTGTAGATCCATTGGTTAATAATATCTTTGGCCAATTAAACCACTCCAAACATCAATAGAGATCTTATATTTTATTTTTAAATAGAATTTGATTGGATTTGATTTAAATAGAATTTGATTGGATTTGATTTAATTACCAGAAATGATATTTTAATTGCATCTTAATTTATTTTGATTTCTTTTTGCAGGAAAACAATGGAAGAAATATGGAGAAAAGGATCTCAATCAATGAGAATGCTCCAGCAATTGAAGATCAGAATTTTTGAGCAAATAAAATTGGATTTGGCAGATTTCTCTTCACCAAACTTTCCTCTCAAGAATTCCTTCACAAATAGTATAGGTAATAGATTGCAGAATGTAATAAGGGGCTGCTCTCCTCTGCAATTTTAGACTTCTGAAAGCACTACTGTAATAGGAATTTAGAGTTGTAGGAGAGAGGAGAGAAAATCTCATATCTTGGGATTATTGAGGATTTTCCCTTTGTATCTTGAATTATACATGAAGGGCAAAGTTTGCACTATTGTGGCTTTAGCTTTGAGAGTAGAAATTCAAGCAATATAAAGAGCTATTGGAGACCAGGGACAGAGAGATGGATGCAATAAATTGGTATTTCTAATACCACTGTTTCAAATATCAGTTTTATTTTTATAGTAACATCAATGTATCATTTTATTCATGTTTGTGCACTATTTTCAATATGGGTAATTTGTCTCAATCTTGTTATTATACATCTCTATTTCTATGGATTAATTTCTCATTTTTGAGTAACTACTTACTCAGAAATCTGTCTTATAAAATTGGTTTATTGAATGGTAATGTGTTGTGAACTATTTCCACATATTATTGTTTAATTATTAGATTTACTGATTTGATAATCAATATCATTTATGTGAACTATTTCCTGAGTGTTGTTGGTTTATTATTTCAGTTAAAAGGTCTCAATAGGATTTGTTTTGATATCCATAATATCAGTTAATTGAACTACTTCATTAACTTGATATTCATTATAAGCAAAGCATGTTTAAATCCCAATATTTTAATTATCTTGCTCTTAGTTGGGTTAGATCTATATCTACCTAATTAAGATAGGATTTAGATTAGTTTCTTTTGCTCGCATCATAGAATAAGCTTGCATTTAGAGTAAATTCTACATTCTTTTAAGTCCTCTCCTCAAAGAGGCAAAATTTTAGTTGTGGCTTGGCTGAACCCAAATCAGCTTAAGGGTCATTCTCTTGCCTGATCAACAAGGAGAAGTGATCTGATATCCCTGTCTATTGGTAGGTAAAGATACATTATAAACCAATAGCGATAGGGAGAAGGTAACTGGACCTAGTTAAACGAGTCGGAGCCACCACACCAAACGGAAAAGGAGCTGCTTTAAGGTCCGGACCGAGTGGTTATCCCCCATTGTTGTTGCAGCAATTTTCGAGGCATCAACAGGACCTTCATGGTATGTTAATGGAGAAGAATTCTGATTTCTTTCCTCATTTAACCTGTCAGTTGTTGGATCATAGGGAGTTTGGAAGGACTGCTGTAATTTATTACATACAGGTTAAAATGGAACTTGACAGGTTCCTACCAGCTGTTCTGCTTTTTCTTTGAATAATTCAGATGATTCAAAACGAAAGGGCAAGGAACCAACTTGGATTTTTTGATCATTTGTTGCTGCTTCCAAGCCTTTTTCTGCAATCTGATGTTCAATGGGATTCTGGGACTGCAAATTTAGATATGACAAATTTTGAACAAAAATTTGATTGCTTTCTAGATGGTCAATACCAAGGCTTGTTGATATTTGATTTTTAGTAGCATGATAGTTATCTCTGATAAACTGAAAAGACTCAAAACAAAATGGTAAAGTTCCTTCACTTATTTCAAAATTTTCTGCACTTTCCTCCTCATTCTTATTGTTGAAGTGAACAAGCTGCTTAGTACTTTGAAGCTGTTGAACCTGAATCTCTTTGTTTTTGCCCAAATTATCTTCTGATTCATCTGCAAGGTTAATTTGGATCTGAAAAACATAATCATCATCATATTGATCATATTTGGGCACATCATTAAAAGAAGCCATATTATCGAATGCACATAGTAAACTAGGGGATTTCTCCTCCACACATTATTCTGTGAATCTATTTTCTGATCTATGGTTGGTTGAATTGGTAAAAATATGTTCAAAAATGTCAACCCTTTCTTCTTGTGGAGCAAAAGTGTCATGGTGATCTAAACATTCAACTTTCATTGTGACCTTCTGCTTTAATTCCTCTGCTTTCTTTATCAAGATATCAAGTTCTTCCTCTTTTTCTGCTTTCAGCTTCCTCTCCCTAACTTTCAGATTAACCTCTACATCTACTGCCATGTTCTGCATCTGTTGCATAGTGGAGGGGTTTCTCTCTCTCAGATGAAATTCTATCTCTAAATCAAATGCTCTCAGATAATACAGTAGAGCCAAATCAGGGGGAGTTTTTATATTCAATGGTATTGAATGATAGATTTGATTGAATCTATTTGAAAATTGTTGTACTGTCTCATCTTGATGTCTTTTTAACTGATTATATTCTTCTATGATCATGAGGAGATTGAATTTGATTATCCATCTATCAAGGAAGAGTTTGAGAAATTGCTCAAGATTTGAGATGCTTGCGTGAGGCAGAGTTTTGAACCAACTCCTGACTTTGGCTTGCAAAGAAAGAGCAAAAAGCCTAATACTAACATCCTCAACATCCACTTCAAATAAGTTAAGATAATCTTCAAAAACTTGGACATGCTTTTGGGCAGTGACACCACTCTCTCCATCAAATCTAGGGAGATACTTGGGATGATTGCTAGGTAGATTATTGAGTGCAGGAGGAAAAATAAGGGGTTTGCATCTATCAGGAACTTCATGAGGCAATGGAATATGTTCAGGGATTGGATGATTTATCTGAATTTTTGGGTTCTCCTTAGTTGAAAAATGATCTTCAGGATTAGAAGACTTTTGTACGAATGTATAAGGAGAATTTTTGTCTACATTTTTGGAAAGAAGATAATAAAAATTTAATCTAAAATCATTTTTATAATACACTATACATTGAAAAATTTTGTCAATGAGAAAGAAAACAATGTCTTGGATAACAATCCAAACCAAAAGACTGATTTTTCTATAGAGTTCTTTCAGGTCCATTTCCCCAGTGGAGTCTTGATTGTGAAAGTGATGTGGAGTCGCCAGGTGGATGATTTTAACCTTGGTACGTCTAATCGCTGTCCACCATCAGAGATTAGATGTAAACTTGTAAAACATTTTGAAGAAAGACGAAGTTAATAAAAATAGGAGCTTGAATTTCCTTCAGATGAGTTTGAAATGGGGAAACTGATTAAGCCTTTGGGACAACTGTTTGAAGACTAAAACTAGGTTGGAGATTGACTGAAGTAGCTTTTATTTACTCTTGTAAATGCAAAGCAAAAACAGTTTCAAAGGCTATCTGGCTAACTTCGGGCTCCATCTGTAGTTTTAGAAAATAAATAGTAGTAACAAACATTTATTCAAATTCCCTAGTGGAGTCGCCAATGATGTTATCACTCAGATTGTTCCCTTAGACTCCCAAGGGAATACTGCCGAGGTAACCACTAACCAATCTTTTAGCTACAGGTCGTAGCCTACCTGCAACCAGAGAGGGCTCTCTCTTTATGATTTAACTTTGTTTTGGTATAATTTTAGGCTAGTTATGGTGTACATGGGTTTTGTTCTGATTTTGGTGGGAAGGATGATGTTTTCAAGCAGAGTTAGGATGCATAGCATGAGAATTTCAAACCATTGGGCATGGAGTCATGGATTAGGGCTTGCTGTTGCGTTTTCTTGGTCACAAGAGGAATACAGAGCAGGATAGCTACACATAGAACAATATCAGGCTGGAATAAAGATGGAATGAAGGTCAGAGATGAAAGGCAACTAAGAATCTTTCATTAGCTAACCGAGAGGGAAGGTGAATGAAAGTTTGTCTAGGAGCAGCCAAGAATTCCTAAATAACAGTCATATGTGAAAGAAATAGGGTAAACATGATCATTTAAGTATGCATATTCATAACCATTTATGAAGAAAACATATAGAAATAACAAGAACTGAGCATAGAGTGCAGTCAAGCAAAGCCTAAGCTATTCTTCTTTCTTGCTATTTAGATGGTAACACAATGGTGGTGAAAACATATATAAACTATAAACAGAGGTAAGAAAACACTTATTGAGCCATGTAGTAGCACAAGAATTCCACACTCACTCTTTGGCCATTAAATAACACAACAGACAGTTCTTCATCCAAAGCATTCCAACAGTCTTTGATTATAGAGCTCTCAAAGTATACAGTGCAAGTCTAGAATGAGGATTATCAACCAACGAACAACGCCAAATATGCTCTGTGGGGAAGTATATATACAAAAAATGAGTTACAAAATATCTAGTTGATGAGTTAATAACTCATAACTTTTTTACCAACTCTTGAGGAATAGTAGATGAAAGAGAAAATGATGCAGTAGATATTTAGGGTACTAGCTATCCGTTCTGTCAGAGAATTTAGACTTTTGGGATCAACTTAGTCGGCTGAGGTTGTGCTTTTAATTTGCGTTTTTTGGGCCTACTACCCTGGTGCTTCACTGAATCACGGCTTTGTTATCCTGCTTTCGGTATGCATACTTGGCCTTTTTATAAAATTGTCGTAGTCATATCTTGACTCCCTCTGCATGCTGTCTTTTCTTTAGTTCTCTATTTCCAGCGTTGCCTCTTGCAAATTTTTGGGTTTTGCAGGTAGTCGAGCAAAATAGGAAGCTCTCCTTTTTGAGTAATTTTTCTTAGCGATGCGCGATTAGCGCGAAGTGCTAATCGCGCATCGAAAACTGCCTCTGTTTCTCGTTTCAGGCATTCTTTGACGCAATTCTCGCCCTTTGCGCCTTTTCTGTGATGATTTCAGCATGACATCATCGACGGGTCCCGGGTACGGCAGGGTGACGTGGTAGTGACATCAACGGAGAACAGGTGGTGGATGACATGGCAGTATGGCAGGGTGACATGGCAGTGACGTCAGTGAGATGACGTGGCATAGGACAGAAGGCGGTTTGCAGTTTTATCGGACCGCCTTCTGTACGGGGGCAGTATGTGTCAGAGCCCTCCCAATGCAATAAAAGGCGAACACGTGTCCTTTGTATGACGGCAAAACCACCGTGCTATCGGACGCTAACTCCCGTGTGTCGGGGGCGCCCCGAAATCCACCTGGGCCATTGGATCTAGGAGGGCAGATCGGAGGGCGGACGGAGCGCGGAGCTGGCAGCAGGTTAATGTACGGGGGCCCGCTATATATTATATTGATTTATTTATGTGGCGGGGGGTTCAAACCTTTGGAAAGCGGGTTATATGTGTTATATGCGCTGGAGAGGAGTTTAATGTTTAACAAACATTTAAACATCGAACTTTAAAATATGAACGTGAAGGGTGTAGTAACAAATTTTAATGAGCGGAGAGGTGGGCAGTGGTTGTTAATTTAACCAGAGGTTAAGCTAACTCCAGGTTAAGATGCAGAAGGGTTCATATTAGTCCCAGATGGACTATTATTTCCAAAGACTGCATTATAAGGCTATAGTTCCATGGGGTGGGAATATTTATTATTTTTTGGAATTTTATATAGTTTTTTGTAGCAATAGGGATAGGAACACAGGTTAGGGAGCTATATAAATAGAATTAGAAGTTAATATGAGTTTGCGAGGTGAAAGAGTATGGCAGAGGTTAAGTTTATGGACTGAAACTTAGACATAAGAAGTGAATGGAATGTGGAGAAATGACTTTTACATAAGAAATGTGGCTTCTTTTCATTGAAGAAAGTCAAAGCTTGACTTAGTATTTTACAAAAATGAAGTGATAACAGGATTGGTTGGGTAGATCCCAAGGTCCTCAAGGGGATGTTAGTGAGTGATTTATGGGGAAATAGAAGGGGAATTAGACATTCTTCCAAAGTTCTGCCATCAAAATAACTGCTTTGACACTTCTGTCATTGATGAGAGGAGCTCAGATTGATAATACATGAGGTGATCAAAACCTTGCTTCTACAACCTTAACTACCTACCCAGCCTAATCCACCTAACATTTTTTCATCCTTCTGAATGGGTGCACTTAGACTTGCAAACCCTAATTATCTTCTTTTCTTTTGACTGCCCTCCTATCTAAGTGTACCCTTATCTCTTCCAAGGGCCCAGATTAAGCAGTTAGGCTCCTTCATTTCTCTACCTAGCTACTCATCTGCCAAGCTTGAACTGTTTGGACAGATATTCATTCTCTAGTCTAGAAGAAACAATTTAAAACATGGCATGGTCCAGATTGAACTGTTGGGCCATCCATCAAGCTAGCAGTGGCATTTGGACTAGCCACTTTCTTGGTCTTTCTTTGGGGTTCATTTTTATCATTTTTTCTAACCAATTTACTCTTTCTGCCCTTTGATAATTCTTTTAGGGCATACCCTCTTTACATTTTTTAATTTTCTCTGTCTCTTTTGGAATATGGAACCTTTGTAGCATGGAAGGGATGAACATATTTGGCACTTCCCAATCAATCATGAAAAATGACACCTATTGGTATAGGAACCTAACAAACTAGATGACAGGTTTGCAGGAATATGATCTTGAAATCAAGCCAGTACACATGATCAAAGGACATGAGCTCTACATAATTGCAACTGAAGAAGTACATGCCCAGGAGAGCGAAGAAGAGATCACCGGTTGGGAGCAGGAGATTGAAATGTACAGAATAAGGTGAGCAACCCCCATGGAAAGCAAAACCTCATGGTACACAGATATACGCCAGTACCTTGAACATGATCCATACCCTCTCACTTTTCTATCAGAAAAAAGAGTGAATTACACTTGAAAGCCTTAGCATACTCGTTGGTGGATGGAGTGCTTTACAGAAAGCACAGTAATGGAGTTTTGCTCAGGTGCCTGGAGGCACAGGAATTAGAGAAGGTACTTCAAGATCTACATGACGGACTCACCGGGGGTCACTTTGTGGGGAATACCACAACACATAGGGTTATGCAAGCCAGTTTTTATTGGCCCACATTATTCAAGGATGCGCATTCCTATGCCCGCAAATGCTCAGTCTGTCAGTGGTGCACCGGTAGAACACAAAGATCAGCAGCCCCACTACACCCTGTTGCAGTGACTGAACCATTCCAACAGTGGGGCCTGGACATTATTGGGGAAATTTTCCCTCATTCATCAAAGCAACACTGCTATATCCTAACAACAACTGACTACTTTACATGATGGATAGAAGTAGTTCCGCTCAAACAAGTGAACGACCAAGAGGTCATTAGCTTCATTGAACATAATATCATCTCATGATTTGGCGTTCTGGTATCACTTGTTTTTTATAATGCAACTTATTTTTCATCTTTGAAACTCTATGACTTTGCATTACAAAATGGTATTGTATTAAAGCATTCATCGAATTACTATCTGCAAGAAAATGGTCTAGTAGAGTCTACAAATAAGAATCTCATTCGTATAATCAAGAAGACCGTTTTTTCTTTGAACAACATAACTGGAATACCACCCTGACAAATGCACTATGGGCTGACCGTGTAACACATAAGCCCTCTCTGAATACCTCACCGTACTCCCTGGTCTATGGTAAAGAATCCATCCTCCCATCAAATGTTGGGTCTTGAAAATGTCATTCATTTCCATTACACATTCACTATTATGTCTATTATATCACTTCCATTTCACCTCCATTTCACCTCCATTTCACTACTATGTCACTACATTCATCCCACTTTCATTATCAGTAGGCCACATTTATGTTTTTCCAAACTTTATTAATTCTTAGCCTTTTTAAGTGAATTTGTGGTTAAAAATTAGAAAATAATGTGCATATGCTTATACCTAACAAGTGGGTTGAGATTGTTGACATGTGTAGGTCAAAAGGAGGCTTCTAGAAGACCCTTATGTGGCACTCTAAAGCCAAATTCGAATTTGAGTGGAAATAATCATGGGATCATGAGGATATGTGTCACATCTCCTAATTGTATTGAAACTCTCAGAAGACATGTGTCTTATCAGTTCCTATTTTGATTAGGACACTAGAGGTAGAGGGGGAGATTCATAGACTCTCATTAATGAGATGGCTTCTCATCTTTTTGTATAAATATGAGATCTCTCTCCTTCATTTTTTAGTTTAGAGCTTGTTATCTTGTTAGTCTTAGCTTAGCTTGGCTTTTGGTTCTTTAGCTTGGAGTTTGTAGTTCTTCCTTGATTGCTTTGGAAAGCTTTGGAGAGCTTTGTTGTACTTCGTAATTTTGAAGAATTTGAATAAAGCTTTGATGTTCTCAACATGGAAGGAGATGTGAAGTAGATGTCATAGAGCATATTAGAATGTAAGGTAGAGTAGATTTTCTTTTGTAATTTTGCTTTGATTTCATTCATGTATGTTTTATTGCTTTAAAGTTTGATAGTTTAGATTTTCCATTCATGCAAGTGTGTTCAACCGTTGGATTGTAGATTAGTTTTTCTTTACATGTTTTTCCATCAAATAGTGACATGAGATTTGCCTCTCTGCTGAAATTTTACTTAAGCTTTTCAATTTCAATTATGCTTTGATTTCAGTCTTCTTTATTTGTTGTTGTTAGTTAGTTTAGATATCAAATTATTCATGTCATTTGACATTATCTCCAGAGCCATGGCTTAACCCTGAAAAGCTACTTGGCGAGCTATCGGATTATGAGTGAAGTGATTTGATTTTACTTTCATCTCTGCAATTAGATATCAGGTTCTTCATGTTATTGACATTATCTCCAGAGCCATGGCTTAACCCCGAAAAGCTACTTGGCGAGCTATCAGATTATAAGTGAAGTGAATTGATTTTACTTTCATTTGCAAGTAGGTAATTTAGATATCAATTCTTCATGTTATTGACGTTATCTCCGGAGCCATGGCTTAACCCGGAAAAGCTACTTGGCGAGCTATCGAATTATAAGTGAAGTAAATTGATCTTGCTTTCGTTAGTTTGCAATTTTTGGTTTGTTTGAGTGCAATAGTTTAGATTTTATTTCTATAATCAGATGGGTAGCAGAGACAGTGATTTCATGATCAGTATTTCATCTTTTGTTTGATTTAAGTAGTTGCATATTTACATTCTTGTTCAAGTATTAATTTTATCAATAGTATGTTTTGAGATCTTTTGAAGTGCTAAGTTTTGGAAGTTACCATAAGGGACATAAACCTTGTTTTGAAGTCTACATCCATACTTGACCTTTAAAAGTATTCTTAAGACCTTAGAATAGGATTTCCATTTGCATTAAACACTTTACGAAACCAACAAGAACAAAACCCCAAAAACAACATAAACTATAAAACAACGAAGTAAGAAAAAGGTTAACTAAGCACATATGGTGCACCACACTTCATCAGTTTACGATACCTAGATTGATAATTTATGTAGAGCAATTTAAGATGTTAAATTCACTAGACACCAAATATCTACTTGCCTACTCTTTAGCTTTCCCAGGAATCCCAAGGCAAGCCTTGCCAGCTGGTTCAGCATAGGATGGATTCTCTCCATAAGCTCTAAGAAGAAAGGATGAAAGAGAAAGAAAATTCATACTCCACTAGAACCATATCAAGAGGTGGTTCAATAAGTTGTCTATAGGGAATGACAGCTTTGATGTGGATGACTTATCCTACAATGGGATAAACCCCATGAAGACAAGGGAAAATGGACGAAGTTCCTGTCCTTGTGGATTGGCCCGTACACAGTTC
Source organism: Pinus tabuliformis (assembly GCA_031772625.1). Lineage (NCBI taxonomy): Eukaryota > Viridiplantae > Streptophyta > Pinopsida > Pinales > Pinaceae > Pinus > Pinus tabuliformis. Next base: position 786,072,892 of record CM062820.1, on the reverse strand, counting down.
ACGAGAAGCTTGGCCCATACATGTATCATTTGTGATCACTTGATGAGAGGATTGACAACCTTCCCGTCAATGGCCAAGATCTCAAGCATTATTTCCAATAGGTCAGGTTGCGCCTGTGCCATGTACATAGTTTGTTTGCTACTTGTTGTTTCATTTGATTTGTTTTGCTTATTATCTTTGATTTTGCTTTGTTTTATTCTGATTACTATTCTTGTTCACGTGCATTTTTTTTGTTTGATATATTTCTATTTTTGTTTCCAGAAATAAGTGCTGCTAAGTACTGCATTTTGGCTTTTGAATAGAGTATGTGGGTAAAATTTGAAGTGACTTGTGACATTGCAGCACTTGGCTAGTCTTGTGTCCACTTTCTCTATGCTTGGTTACAACCTTCGACCGATGAAGTCCTGATGGAAAATACAAATCATTTGCAAGGGAAGCTTTGGTCCAACCGTGAACATGTGTCGACACTGGGAAGCCCCATGCCTATACTCAACCTTCTACTCTATTTGTTGAAGCTAATCTAATTAGTAGAAATGGAGAAGGGAAAAAATCTAAATGAGAAAACCTATGTCAGAGGTCTTACATGCTTCTCTGAAGGAACAATGTCTTCTTCTCTCAATAATTCGGGATCCATCTTCTGCCCCAAAAATAAATAAGTGCCTATGCATAGTTCTTTTAAAAATAAAAAGGCAAAAGAAGAGAAAGGCTTCCTGCACAGAGAAGTGAAGCATGCAACTCCACCAGGGTACTGACCACATCACTAGAAGTGGAGAAATGTGTGTGTTCTTGCGTGACCCCGTCGAGGTACTATCCAGGCCTGCTGGAAGTGGAGAAACACCAGAGATGAAAACTTATACTCTAAAAATTTTCAACTTGCGAACTAAACTACCCTTCCCAGATTCAAAACACTGAGATCTAAGCTGAACTTTTGATTGTGCTTGACTGAGTTGGAAAAGGGTTAACCATGTATGTCCATGGGGTAAGTGGGGAAACTGAATTAACCTACACATCAATTCAATACTTCCTGAAAGACCAAGGCCCTGTGCTAGCACTGAACTGGAACAGAGAAGTTGGAGTTCTACGAGTGTGTCACCAAGTGTTGTAGCGGCTACGAACACCCTCTAAAATATTGGCCTGTACCAATTTCAGAGCCTCTCTTGGAGAGTTTCACTTGATGAATGAACACAATAGGGTTCACTCCGTGAGCTCGTGTGAGTCTTTACATTCACCTTGCTTATTTATTGCACTCAAGTCTTTGCATGTTGATGTCTAAGTCATGCTTGTGACCATTTTCTGGTTATGCTCAAAGTCTTTACTTCGTATGTGTTTGTTGTGTTCGCCATGAAGGAATCTGTCACACTCACACATGAAGTCATATTCACTACTGAGAAAAAATCATCTCGATCATGAACGATCAATCACAACTGTCGCACTTGTCATTTGCACCTTTGGTTAGTCATGTTGAACATGTGTGTCCTAATAGTTTGGTCATTTCATCGTCAAGTCATGCAAGTGTGTGTCTGAATGATCACCTATGCATCTTTCGACTGTTCACACACTTAGTGTTGAGATTGCAACAAGATGATGGAGCTTAGTGAAAAGAGTCGCCTTCATTAAGTGGGCCCGCAGGAAAATTATGGCGCAAGTTCTATTTTTGATCCCAACAGGGATGATCACAGTGTGGGTGATCACAGTATGGGTGACCACAGTGTGAGTGATCATAGTGTGAGTGATCAAAGTCTATTTTTAGACTGGCTGTCAAAAATAGAAAAGTCAAATATTATTGTATCATAATAATATTTGGACTATAAACTTGATCTTATTCTCTTGAAGCACTTCAGGATGAGCTACGGATGTGGTACATGCAGATCCCAGAGGGAAATACATGGTTACCTATGGGATGACTAATATTTTCATGCAGGACTTCAGTTAGAACTCAAGTGAGTTGAGTTTAGTGGACTGGAGGTGCAGTTGATGGAGTTGTGTTCAGTTTAGCTTTGTTAAACTGGTTGTATTTAGTCTAACTGGAAAATAGACTAGAGATGAGTTGGGTGAATTAGTTATTAATTAATTCACAAGTTATTAACTCATAATGCAACTATAGAATACATCAGTTAACTCAGTTGCATGTCAGTGCATGCTCAGTTCAGCAGGGACAAGTGTTAGAGGATCAGATTGCTATCAGTTGTGACTATAGTTGTGCATGATGATTTGCACAATCAGAGGGATTGAGTATGCCAATGAATTGGCCAATATCAAGAATTGTAGCCTATGCTCACGTCCAACACAGCGTGAGTGATTCTTTGCAAGTGAAATACGAGTTTGGTAAACCATTCTCATCAGTTCTTGAGCAGGTATTGAGATGGAGAGGCAGGCAAGCAGTGGAATAGATTTGGAGATCAGATCTGAGCTGTATTGTGTGTAACAGGAGGAGCTAGTACTGGATTGCTTGTGATAAGCATTGTACTTTGTAATGTTACATGGTCTCAATCATTAATATACAAATAGTGTGGGGTTTTTAGCGAGATGCTTTCCCCGGGTTACATACTGTGTTAATGTGTGAATGCTCTTGATGTTTTATTGTTATTGATGCTGCTATATTGATAATCAACGTAGAGGAGCTTATGTATTGTGTATGTATTTCGAAATAGTACATGATCAGGATAATATTTGTTGAATATGTGTTAAATTATTCAAAATTTCTACATGGTATCGGAGCTGTTGATCATCAGATCTATATTCAAGAAGTGTTTACATTCTATTTCTTCAGGCGGAGTCTGTAATTGGGCTAGGTAGCCTCTGGATTCATCCTTCCTTTGGAAGGTGAGATATCTGGTGAATGCCAATACAGTCAATCTCTGTACGAGAAATATTTTGTTCTCACGAATCTTAGATCCGAGGTGGTTGAGTTGGTTGCTGGTGGAGTTCGAATTTGCAGCAGTGTTTTCTTGGTGACAACGCAGCAATGTCCTTCAATGAATTGTGATTGGAGTATGCTCTTGAGGGCAGCTCAAACTATATTGCATGGAAGGACAGGATGGAGGCAGTATTGGATGATAACGGGCTGAAGGAGTTCATAGATACAGATATCCCAAAGCCTACTGATGCTGCTGAGGCGGAAGTTTGGCAAAAGAAGACCGCAAAATGTCGAAGGATTCTGTTGGAGGGCATGAAGGATCACATTGTGTCCAGCCTCCATGGAAAGGCTACCCCATATTTGATGTGGAAATCATTAATAGAATTATTCCAAAGCAAGAGCGATCAGAGGAAGCTGGTGCTCAAAGATAAACTCAGAAACATCAAATGCGAGAAGGGTGACAGTATTCCCAAGTATCTCATGAAGTTCACTCAGTGTCGAGATGAGCTGGGAAGTGTGGGGGTTAGTGTCGATGATGAGGACTTGGTGAGCTTAGCTCTCCTTGGTCTTCTGAAGAGTTGGCATTCCTATTAGGACTCTATCAATGCTCGGGAGAAATTGCCAGGATGGGAAAGACTATGGTCAGATCTTGTGCAGGAGGAGATCAGGTGGAGTACCAGGGACGGATCTTTGTCAAAGGGAGATGATGAAGAGAATTGTGCTTTGGATGCCAAAGCAAAGAAAGGGAAGGGCAAGAAAGCTTCTCAGTCTGGTGCAAAAGGAAAGAAGTAGGATATGTCCAAGGTGAAGTGTTTTCACTATCACCAGCATGGACACTATGCCACTAATTGTCCGCAGAAGAAGAAGAACAAGCAGGCTGCTGGATCTTCAGCAGGAGAGGCTCTAGCCTCATAGTTTGAGCTTGATTTTTCATTGATCTCATGCTTGGTTTCAAGTGTGATGGGATCAGTATGGTTCTTGGACAGTGGTGCATCTTTTCACATGACGGGAGATAGAGATTTGTTCTCTGATCTGGAGGACAAAGATCTTGGAGTGCACATCGAGATGGGCGATGATGGTAGATACAGTGTGACCGGTATCGGTACCATTTCCTTTAAGAGGGAGTCTGGTAAACACTTTGTATTAAAGGAAGTCATGCATGTTCCAGGATTGAAGAAGAATCTTATCTCAGTGGCGATGTTAGAAGACAAGGGGTATGATGTTGTTTTCAGCGAGGGAAAGGCTTTCCTGCGTAGCAAGACAACTGGTGAGACCCGGAAGATAGGGGTTCGAGTGAGGAACCTTTATCAGTTGCGATGCACAGCAATGGCGGGCAAGGCAGAAGGATTGGTGAGCCGGGATGATGGCGAGTTTTGGAACAGGAGATTGGGTCACCTTCACCATGGAGCCTTGAAGATACTGCAGCAGATCACTACAGGGCTTCCTAAAGGCACACTTGCACAGTCAAATCAGTGCAAGGGGTGTACTTTGGGGAAGTTTGTGAAATCCACCTTTCACGAGAAGGATAGTCATGCCACAACGATCCTTGAGAGAATTCACACAGACGTGTGTGGACCTTTCTCAGTTGCTTCGACAGCAAAACACAGGTATTATGTGATTTTTGTTGATGATTTCTCTCGTAAGTGCTAGATCTTCTTCATGCAGAAGAAGAGTGAGACATATTCAAAGTTCTGTGAATTCAAAGCACTAGTCAAGAAGGAGTCGGGGAAGAAGGTGAAGGCTCTTAGGAGTGATAATGGTGGTGAATACATCTCGGACGAGTTCAAGGATTTCTGCAAGGCAGAAGGGATTCGAAGAGAGCTCATAGCTCCCCATAACCCACAACAGAACGGGGTAGCTGAGTAGAAGAACAGAACGATTGTGGGTGCTGCACGGGAAATGTTGCATGATCAGGGCCTACCCCTTCACTTGTGGGCGGAAGCATGCAATACAATAGTTTATGTGCAGAACCATTGTCCTCATAGGATACTTGGCATGAGTACACCCGAGGAGGCTTATTATGGTAAGAAGCCTAATCTTTCTCATTTGAGGATTTTTGGTGCTAACGTTTACATGCATGTGACGAAGGATGCCAGGAAGAAGTTGGAGCCGACTGCAGAGGTTGGGATATTTGTGGGGTACACTGATACGCCCCACAACTATCGTGTGTATTTGCCAGATAGTGGTAAAAATGTCGTGCGACAGGATATAAAATTTCAGGAGGAGAAAGCCATGAAGTGTTCGCTTGAGAGGGAGCTACACTTGTATGCAGATGAGGAGTTATTAGTTCCTAAGGATGAGCTTCAGGACGTGGATCAGCCACAGGATGAGGTTCATGGAGTGGAAGAGACCACTCGTGCAGCACCAACCATCAGAGGGTGAAAGCGCTTGACAGAAGCTAAGCGACTGGCTCAAGATGCAGAGAAAGTTGTAGGACCACCTACAGCCCAACGCAGGCAGAGACAGTCACCTGATCGGTACACTGGATACATGGCTCTTATGAGCAAGTGTGTTGTGACTGAGCCATCCTCTTTCGAGGAAGCTGTGGAGGATCTCGCATGGGTAGACGCCATGGTGGAAGAGTATGATTCTATTGCCAGAAACAGTGCATGGGAGATTGTTCCTAGACCGGAAGGGAAATCAGTGGTGGGTCTGAGATGGATCTACAAAGTTAAGCAGGTAGCTGATGGGAGTGTGGAGAAGTACAAGGCAAGATTTGTTACCCAAGGCTTTTCACAGATAGAGGGGATCAATTATGAGGAGACCTTTGCACCTGTCGCAAGGTATTTTTCCATACATACGATTCTTGCTCTCTCAGCGCAGATGGGATGGCACATTCATTAGATGGATGTGAAGACTACGTTCCTCAACGGAGTCATTGAGGAGGAGGTGTACATTGAGCAACCCAAAGGCTTTGAGGTCTTCAGTAGCGAGTCGCATGTGTGCAGGCTCAAGAGAGCGTTGTATGGGTTGAAGCAAGTACCACGTGCTTGGTACACACGGATAGACAACTATTTCATAGGACTTGGATTCTCCAAGAGCGAGGTGAATCCTAACCTATACCAGATTGTGGTGGAGGGTAAGTTGCTTATCATTGTACTGTATGTTGATGATTTGATTCTAACGGGTGATGAGCTGTTGATACTGTCATGCAAGAAGGATCTTGCTACAGAGTTTGAGATGAAGGATTTGGGCCTCCTTCACTATTTCCTAGGATTGGAAATATGGCAGCGCAATGGTGGACTGTTTGTTTCTCAGGGCAAGTATGCTCGGGAGATACTGGAGAAGTTCAACATGCATGGCTGCAAGCTTGTTGATACTCCTCTTCCTGGAGGTTGGAGGAAGGAGGATGCCACTTCAGGAGAAGAAGTGGATGCCACTGTTTATCGACAGTTGGTGGGGTCACTGATGTATTTGGTCAATACACGACCTGATATATGCTATGCAGTTAACCAGCTTTCACAAGCTATGGTTAAGCCTACCAAGCTCTTTTGGAAGGCGGGCAAGCATGTATTGCGCTACTTGAGAGGCACATCGGGATATGGTTTATGGTACAGACAGGAGGATGAGGTGAAGCTATGTGGCTTCACGGATGTAGATTGGGCAGGGAGCCCAATGGACAGAAAGAGCACATCAGGAGGGGTCTTCAGTATTGGATCGACAATAGTTTCTTGGTACAGCAGGAAGCAGAGATCCGTGGCACTCAGTTCAACGGAGGCCAAGTATATGGCAGCAAGTTTGGCTGCATGCGAGGCTATATGGATGAGGAAGATCCTGGTTGGTTTGTTCGGTTCTCATTTGGATCCTACTGTGATTTACTGTGATAACCAGAGTTGCATTAAACTCTCGGCTAATCCTGTATTTCATGATAGATATAAGCATATTGACATCATGTACGATCATATCAGAGATTGTGTGCAGCAGAGGATCATGTTGCTTTCATACATTCCAACGAAGGATCAGGATGCTGATATTCTGATGAAGGCTCTCACTAGGATCAAATTCGAGTACCACCGAGGTAGGATAGGGGTTGCTGATAATCCATATCTTGTCGAGAGGGAGATTTGAGATTGCAACAAGATGATGGAGCTTAGTGAAAAGAGTCGCCTTCACTAAGTGGGTCCGCAGGCAAATTATGGCGCAAGTTCTATTTTTGATCCCAGCAGGGATGATCACAGTGTGGGTGATCACAGTATGGGTGACCACAGTGTGGGTGACCATAGTGTGAGTGATCACAGTGTGAGTGATCAAATTCTACTTTTAGACTGGATGTCAAAAATAGAAAAGTCAAATATTATTGTCTCACAATAATATTTGGACTATAAACTTGATCTTATTCTCTTGGAGCACTTCAGGATGAGCTACGGATGTGGTACATGCAGATCCCAAAGGGAAATACATGGTTACCTATGGGATGACTAATATTTTCATGCAGGACTTCAGTTAGAACTCAAGTGAGTTGAGTTTAGTGGACTGGAGGTGCAGTTGATGGAGTTGTGTTCAGTTTAGCTTTGTTAAACTGGTTGTATTTAGTCTAACTGGAAAATAGACTAGAGATGAGTTGGGTGAATTAGTTATTAATTAATTCACAAGTTATTAACTCATAATGAAACTATAGAATACATCAGTTAACTCAGTTGCATGTCAGTGCATGTTCAGTTCAGCAGGGACAGGTGTTAGAGGATCAGATTGCTATCAGTTGTGACTATAGCTGTGCATGATGATTTGCATAATCAGAGGGATTGAGTATGCCAATTGATTGGCCAATATCAAGAATTGTAGCCTGTGCTCACGTCCAACACAGTGTGAGTGATTCTTTGCAGGTGAAATACGAGTTTGGTAAACCATTCTCATCAATTCTTGAGTAGGCATTGAGTTGGAGAGGCAGGAAAGCAGTGGAATAGATTTGGAGATCAGATCTGAGCTGTATTGTGTGTAACAGGTGGAGCTGGTACTAGATTTCTTGTGATAAGAATTGTACTTTGTAATGTTACATGGTCTCAATCATTAATATACAGATAGTGTGGGGTTTTTAGCGAGATGCTTTCCTCGGGTTACATACTGTGTTAATGTGTGAATGCTCTTGATGTTTTATTGTTATTGATGCTGATATATTGATGATCAATGTAGAGGAGCTTATGTATTGTGTATGTATTCCGCAATAGTACATGATCAGGATAATCTCTGTTGAATATGTGTTAAATTATTCAAAATTTCTACACTTAGTAATTTTTGTTGAAGTTCTGACGACAAGACTCCTCACTGATAGTCGAACCATCACCCTGCTTTCAACTTGATCGAATGTCAACCAAACTGGTGCAAAAGCACCAAGATAGTTCTTTCAAGTTGTGCTACCTGCAAGCAATTCAATTAGCACTCATGTTGGCCACCCGGACAGTCGACCGATTGTTCATCACAGAAATTGCGAAGTGATCATGAGAAGGCCTCCTGCTACCCATAAGTCAGCTTCGCTCAGAAATTGCATAGAGATGATCAATAGGCCAACCTCCCAGCCTTAATGTAGTTTTCCCAGCCAGAAACTCCCAGCAGTAGACTTCTTGTTCCCTCCAGGAATTGTGTAGTTTCTACTGCCAGTGACTAAGCAGCCAACTGGAAGTTCCCTCTGGGAATTGCGCAATTTCTGCTCCCAGTGATTGAGAAGCCAACTGGTAGTTCCCTCTGGAAATTTTGCAATTCTGGCTGCCAGTGACCCCAGTAGCCAACTGGATGTTCCCTCTGTGAATTATGTAAGTCTGGCTGTGAGTGACCCCAACAGCCAACTGACAGTTCCCTTTGGAAATTATGCAAGTCTGGCTTCCAGTGACCCCATCATCCAATTGGCAGTTCCCTCTGGGAATTATGTAGATCTAGCTTCCAGTGACCCTAGCAGCGAATTGGCATTTCCCTCTAGGAATTGCGTAGATCTGGCTACCATTCTCCTGGGAAGTTCCCCATAAAAATTATGCAATCCCTACCTATTGACCCCTCATGCAGCCTGACCAGTTCCTCTAGAAAATTATGCAAATTTGATTGTCTAGCCCCTAATGAGTGTTCATTCCGAAAAATTCACAAAGCATACCTGCCTTTCCTTTCAGCAACCCAAACTTTTCCCCCCAAAATTTGCGCAATTTTGCCTCCTAGCCGAGCTAGACCTTGCAGTCAGTCACTATCAACTCAGATCGCCTGTCTCCATCTCTCAGTGTCTCTTGCGCAATTTTCATTAGCAGTTTCCTGGAGCCATCATCTCACATCATAGCCTTGTTGCCTCTCCTAGTCACTTGCATTCAAATGATCATGCGTCATGGTAGACTAGGAGGTTTTGAATTTGATGTCGTCTCGTCATGAGTGATTGCAGGTACAGGTACAACAACAAACATGTCTAGACAATGAATGGGATGAACAAAGGGAGCACATGTAGAAAAACATGCTCACCAATGGACGAATGAACGAAGCATGTGAAGTGGACAAACATGACGAACATGCACCTTTGCGAACAAGTGATCTTGTCAAGCCTTCTAGCATGAAAGCAAGGAACAACATGTTAAAGCTTCATCAAGTGAACCAAGGACCATCGAAGACTCCGTGCACTTTGCCATGCGAAGGTGAAGCTATGGTACACCATGAAGACATCCATCACTCAGCAACACTCTAGTTCGACGTGCACTCCAGCAGTAGCTTGAATGCACCAACAATGTCATGTCAAGTCATGTCGAGTCAAGTCATGAGTCATGTTGCCCACATCTCTACTATGGGCTTGTTTTTAATCAATGCGATGTAACGTGGAAGTCCAATATACCCACTTGTTGAACATAGAGTCATGTAAGTTGGAAAGTCATGGAAGTCGAACAGTTCTGAGGGTAGTCGAACAACCACAAGGGTTAGTTTTACCCTTGGCTATAAATACCCCCCTCATTTGTACATGATGGGGTTTTTTACCTCAGCCCCTCCCACATAGCCAAGAGAGTCTGTAATCTTTTCTTTGAGGAGTAAGTAGTAGCTCCAACGCCCCGCTAACGAGGTTAGTGATGTATGGTGTAATGATGTGTCTTGGAACTTTCACTTAATTCAGAAGCCTGTCAACAGGCCAACACGTTTTCACACATGTATTGTATTTGTTGTAAGGATGATCTTTAACACTTGTAATGCATGTTGCTTTTAACCATGTGTTCTACATCTGAACTGATTCATTTTTTGTAATGCATAATCTATTAATGGAAATGTGTTGTATATGTTGTTAATGATATCTCGTCCGTGCCGACTGCTCTGCTGGACATTAGATAGGCCTTTCACATGAACCTTGATGTAACAATCATTGCACTCATCTCATACTGATCCATGAGTGTTGTACATGCTGTCTTACCTTGCATGTTGTGATTGTCGTATCTGAGTGGACTGCTTTGTCGGAAGCTGTGTATGTCCTTTGTGTTGTGTGTTCCTAGCTGAGTTGGGACTGATCCCTTTCAACCTGGAACTCACCTTCAGCTTTCCCCCTTACAGTGAAAGAACCATTGACACAAGCACACTTACACTCACTAGGCACACGAACCTCACTTCTTGAAGACCAAGCGAACCACTGTCATTTGCTGACAAGCAAGAGTTGAGGCTAAGAAAATGGCAACCGGGCCATCATACCGGATGGGACTCCCACACCAAGCGGTGTGAGGTCTAATTGGGACTTCATACCAGGGTGATCCCCTGAATGTTGGTGGGTCCAAGACCGTCAACACCTTATTATCATGCTTCTTGAAATTCATAACATTTTCTGGGCAGTGGTATGCAAGCTAGCTTGAAAAAGTGGCTCAGATTCCAGAAGAGCGTGCACAAAACTAGAGGATTTAGGTCATAACCACATGAAAGAATTCTTTTTCTTGCAGCTAGGGCCTCATAACAACATTCTTGACTTGTTATGCATTTCGTTGGGGCTTGAACTTGTGAAAAAGTAGTTCTAGCTCAAGATCTGGTTATCAGAGGTAGTGGACTGACTTCTGGGTGATCTAGTGTTCCCGAGGGATGTCTGTGAGTTGTTAGTGTGTTGGCCCCACTTCTATAACTAAAAATTGGAGGTTAGGTCATGCCATAGTGACAATCATCGCATTTTTACCCTAGAGATCTTATGAATTTAGTTAAATGTGGGAGGAGGCATTACATACTCCAAGAATGACGAGGTGCATGCAAATAATTTGGTAGCAATGTTGAGATTAATATGAGAGAAATAGTTGTATGTGAAGCTTAGAAAGTGTAGTTTATTTCCGACTCAGGTTCATTACTTGGGGCATGTTGTTTCCAAGGAAGGGATACAAGTGGACTCGGAAAAGATTAAAGCTATCATGGAGTGGCTGGTTCCTAGGAATGTGGATGAGGTCAGATCATTCATGGGACTAGCAAGTTATTATAGGGGGTTCATCAAGAAATTCTCATAGATTGCATATCCTATTACATCCTTGTAGAGGAAAGGGAAGAAGTTTGAATGGACTGAGGAGTGTGCAATTAGTTTTGAGGAGTTGAAGAATTTTCTTACAAATGCTCTAGCCTTGAAGATTGCAAATCCTAATAAGGAGTTCATAGTATGTACAAATGATTGCAAGAGATGGAGTCCTGATGCAGGAAGGATAGTGCATGCTACGAATCAAGGAATATGAATGAGCATGAGTATAAATATGTGACTCATGATCTTGAGTTGGCAGTTATCATTCATGCATTGAAGATGTGGAGGAATTATCTTTTTGGGATGTGTTTTATTTTAATGAGTGATCATAGTGGACTGAGCTACTTGTTTGAGTAACCTAATATGAATTCTGGACAAGCTAGATGGTTGGCTAGCCTCAATTAGTTTGATTTCAAGATTAAGTACATCAAGGGCAAGGAGAACATGGTTGTGGATGCTCTCAGTAGGAGATTGTAGGTGAATCATATTGTAGTAGTGAGTTCTTATGGGAAAGATTTATAGGAGAAAATATAGCATGCAGGGCATCATGATGACAAGTACCAACAACTGAAGTAGAGATTACAACAACAGGGTGAAGGTGATAGGGATGAGGAGTATCACCTTACGAAAAATGTCTTGGTCAGGTTCAGGAACACGATTTATGTGTCAAATAACAGTGAGCTCGAGAAGCCTATCTTGAGGGAGTTTCATGTCAAGCTGTATTCAGGTCACCCAGGATACCAAAAAACTTTGATAGTAGTTAAGAAGTTACATCATTGGCCAAATTTGAAGAAATAGGTGGTTTATTTTGTTGCGAAGTGCTTGGATTGTCAGTAGGTGAAAGTAGAGTGAAATCATTCAGCTGGTTTATTACAGCCTATTCCGATTCCGAAATGGAAATGGGAGGTCATTTCCATGGACTTTCTTATAGGTTCACTGAGGACATCAAAGTAGAATGATTCCATCATGGTTGTGTTTGAAAAGTTAAGTAAGGTAGATCACTTCATTGTAGTGAAGTCTACTAATTCAACTAGTGAGGTTGCTCAGATCTTCATAAGGGAGATAGTGAGATTGCATGGTGTTCCCAAGAAGATCATATCTGTCAAAGATGTCAAGTTCACTTCCAAGTTTTGGAAGGAGTTGTTTGCAAGCTTAGGAACAAAGTTATATTTCAGTACAACTTATCATCTGTAGGCAAATGGATACACAGAGAGGGTCAAAATGATTTTTGAGGACATGTTGAGGATGTATGTCATGCATCAACAGAGGAAGTGGGATGAGTATCTTCCACTAGTAGAGTTTGCATAGAATAATGGGTATCAGGAATCCTTGGAGATGAGTCCATTTGAGGCTCTTTATGGGAAGAGTTCTAATAATCGTATCAGTTAGAGTGATCCAATGAACAAGGTGTTGATTGGACCAAACATGTTGGATGATATGGAACAAGAAATGAAGATTATTAAGAGGAATTTGAAGATAGCACATGACAAGCAAAAGAGTTATGCAAATCAACACATGGCATTCAAGGAGTTTCAGGTTGGGGAGCATGTGTACTTGCACATCAAGCCCAAGAGGATCTCCTTGAGGATTGCGTCATGTGCCAAGTTGGCACCTCAGTATTGTGGGTCTTTCAAGATCTTTGAGAGTATTCAACCAATAGCCTACATAATTTCACTACTTCCAATAGTGAACATGATGTTTTCCATGTTTCATTACTTAAGAGATATGTGCAAGGTGTTGATCACGTGATTGATTGGTTTGTATTGCAGGTGGAACCAAAGGGAGATTTACATCCAAAACCATAATGCATATTTTAGCAGAAACAAATCATGCTCCAGAACCGAGCAATAGAGTAAGTTAAAGTGCAGTGGAAGCAGTTTGGGCCCGATGAAGCTACATGGGAGATGGCTAACAAATGCGAGCTTTGTATCCTTCATTATTTTCTATTTCAAGCAAATGAGCTTTTGGTATATGTATATATATGATTGTAAATACCAGAATGAGCGATGTTATAAAGCCCCAACAAGTAGTATGTTTTTTTTTTGTTTTCAACAAGATGTCATTGTAAATACTGCATCGAGTTGTGTTATAAAGCTCCATAGGCAGTATGTTTTATTTGCAGCAATTTTTTGGTCATAGGTGTCATAGAATACCAAGGACAGTGTTCCCCCAAGGGGGAGGGGTTTGTAACTTCCCCGAGTTAAAATTTTCCTGTAATAAAGGATAATAAAGGCAAAATAAGACCAAGGTCATGGGTCACGTATTCCAAGTTGAATGTTGGGAAAATACCTTAGTGGGCATCACTTTTGTTTTACATTTGGCTATGGAAATTAGCAAAGGCATTAGCAAAGGAAAAGAGGAAATAATTGGAAATAATTTGTGAAGAGACACAAATTTGCATGCCAAGGGAAATTAGAGGAAAAATGAAGGAAAATGAAGAAAAAGGAGACATCAATGACAAAAGGCATCAAAGAAATAGTTCACAACTTTTGGCTTAGCTTTTGTCAGTGCATTTTTGGATCTCCCCTTTCATTCTCTCTCTCTCTCTCTCATACACTCTTACACACTTAGAGCATTCTTGGAGGACTTTAGCATTCACTTCGGTTTGGAGAAGGAAGGAAAAGAAAAAACAAAGGAAAGCAAAGGAAAGAAAGAGAAGGTTGGATCAACAACTTTAGCAGGAGTATTTTGCAGGTAACAAGTTACATGTGTGACTTCCTAGCTAAGGTGTGAATGCATGGTACATTAATTTATTTATTTTATTTATTTTTGATTATCGGCATGGTTTTTTCCTACTTTTACAGTGGTTTTAGCCTTACCTTTTCATTTCCTGGATATCCATGGTGTGATGGGTTTCATTCTTGGTTGAGCTTTGGTTTGTAGGAATATTTTGGAACTGGGTGAGGTGGTCTTAGGAAGATTCCCAAGGATTGTTGGTGGAGATGGTTTTCTCCGGAAATCCCTTGATAGGTGGGTGTTGATAGGAAAATTCCTCAAGGTATGGTGAAAAAATTCTGAGGCATCCAAGCTTGGTTTGGTTTTGTGATCTCGGGATTGGTTTAGGTGACATCACGATAGCTTGAGGGTGGAGGTGGTTCAACCTCTGGAGTCCTTGTTTGGTTATGCCTTGATTTATCCCATGAGATCCCACATTCATGCTTGGAATATGGCACACCGGTGATTGGCTAAAAGAAGGATTTGGTTCAACCCAATCTATTGTCTGGTGGTACATGGAAGTCCCTGACTTGGTAGGATTTTTCATATGTTAATAAGAGATATTTCCTATTTTGATCTATGAGCACTTGTAATTGTTATTATGTGGATTTTATTGGTTGAATTTTCATGGTTAATATTTTGGTTATATGTTGGTAGCATGGTTCTAGTATGTGATCTATCCATGGATTTTGTTCAAGATTTGATAAGTACTTGAATGATTGATGAATGCATGGGATAAAAAGTGTTATTATATCTACTTGAGAGGGAATTAGACATTCTTGGTGATTCTCATATGAATGTCATAGATTTAAGATCATATATGCATTCATGACCTGTAACTCATATGTTTACCATGTTTTTGACAAAATGTCTAATGTGTACTAGGTATTCTAGGTCAAGTTGTTGCTTCAAGTTTGAATGTTTTCCATTTTTATCACCTTAATCATGATTTTGGAAAGTTACAGGAAATTCTGGGTAGTGGTCTGGAGGCTAAGATGGAGAAGTGGCTTAGATCTCAGAGCTGTGGCACTGAACTAGATTTTTTGGGTCCTAACCACATGGAAGTCTTGGCACAAAAATGTCATCAGGGAAATACCCTAGGTTCAGGCACAAGGCCAACAAGGGTCCGTTGCAGTCTAGGATAACACTAACATTTTCACCCTACCCCAAAGGGTAAGGAGTCTCACCCATGGCGTGCAGTGACCGAAACCAAGATGAATTTAGAAGTATATCAAGAATGAAATAGAAATTACTCCATATACGTCTTAAAGAAAATATTCATCATAACATTATATCATTATAGCTATCATATTCATCTGAGGAAAGACCATCAACATAAAAACTTTTGAGCAGGCCCATAAAGCATAGCAATACACATACACATGATGCCATACACCTGGTTCATTTACTCATTCATATTAATCTAATGGAAGATTCATTACAACATACATTCGACATAAAGTCGTGATTAGATACATAAAATAGGTCTCATGCCAAGCTCAGATCTGACCTCCCCGCAACTGCTCCGGTCCTTGGATCTTGTTCCTCTGTGCCTATGGCTCCTACCAGATACCAACCCTTTCTTCGTGCTCTCTTCTCATTTTATCTACTCCTTGGTTGCTTGAATTTCCTGTTCTGTTCAATGTCTTTCCCCTTGGCTACTTCCTGTCCTCCTCCTTGTTCACTTGGTCGTTTCTGCTTACTCCTGATACCTTTCCGCAACTTCCCCTCGACTGCATGGTCTTGCTTCCTTTCCCATATGTCCTCTCTACAACTTGACCGTTTCTCCAACCACCTATTTTTCCCTCTTCATACCTTCAAAACTTTCAAAATTCAAAACAAAGGCCCGAACACACCTTGACCACAGTGCTTTGACTCATCCCCGAGTCAATCTATCTCAAGTGTTGTGGGTCCTATTGTTGTTTCTACGAGTATTTCTTCTTGTGTCTACTCCTATTCTTCCCTTTGAGGGGCTACTGCTTCAACTACTTCTTCTACCATTTGCTGGCCTCCCTTTCCAAATGAAGGCCCCAATTCAGGAACAATGGTTGTCATTTATTGCCCGAAATTGTTGTATTCATTGAGCGTTTCTTTCCATGCAATCACGATGGAGTCAACCTTCTTGATGAATTTTTCTGCTATGCTAGATGTTAGCTAACTCAACCTAATTATTTTTAGTTTGTTCCACTATTCTTTGTTGTTGTTGCAGACCTCCTTTAGAGCAAGGATATGTAGGCAGACTAGAGGTATGAGGTCTTATATTTTCTTCTTAGTTTTTGCAGATTCCTCCTCTACCTACTCAACTTGTGCCTGAATGGTGGCAATCGAATAGATTCTGTGCATCTCTTGCTATTGGAAATTAAAATTTGGAGTTGTTCTCACAGAGGATAGATAGGTTGATTCTTTAGGGCTAATCTTCTGGACTAGTCGTGCACTTTCTCCATTAGGGAAAAACCATCCGCAAGTGCTTCAACAAGTGATTGTTTTGCAGCGGCAATGCTGTTAATATTCTTGTCAATTGATCAAGTGTATATCTTAGTTGGATTAGGAAATGCTGATGTGACTTTCTCCAACTTTTCCTTCATATCTACATTCTTGGCTACCAAGCTAGAGCATGCTGCCTAGATATGGTCACAACAGTTGACCAATCTGCGGGATGTAATATTTTCGGGAGCTTTTATGACAACATCTGATATTGTCAGCCAAAGTGACCAAACCTTGTCTATAACCTATTCTACTTGTGCTTGCATATCAATGTTTACTTGTCTTAGTTGATCTGCTTCTTCTGTGACCTCCTGTAATTATCTTTTCCAGTTGCTCATGCTCATGGATGAGGTCATCATGTAATCTCTCTGCTCTTTGTGTAGCTTACTAGATGAATCCAAACAATTACATCGATGACCAGTGCTGCAAATTCTCTGCCTGCATTATGTTCGGATCCGGAAAATTGCTTTGAATGGGTAGGTCATTGGCAATGGACTTGTCTGAATAGGATGGGGGAGAGTTCATTGTCTGTGAAGACGGGGTGAACTAAGGGGTAGGTGGAATGATATATGGGTTTGGGATTAACAGGAAATTCATAGGGAATGCGGTTTGGTAATGCTTAGTTCCCCTTGATTGTGGAGTTGACACTATCAGCTCATTCCCTAGTAGTGGGCCCCACCCTAGAAGTAGGGATATTAGTGAGGATGTGTGAGTGCCATTGCCTTGGAGAGGCTCACTATATTACTACGTGGAGTCCACTTCGATCTCTTCTATTGCCACATGCATTCTAGGGGGAATGGATTCATACAGGGTTGTGGAGGTGAAGGTTGTATGTGGGGATGGATCTCGCAAGCCTGGTGAGACTGCAAATGAGGATGGAGGATTTTCCTCAACGATTGGTGATGCAAATACTGATTGACCGACTGCGCCAGTGAGGTTGAAAATTGGGACTATAGCAGTTGTCTTGGGTTTCTTGGTGACTGACTTTTTAGTTCCCCTTTTCTGTTTTTGCTTTGGGATTGTTGGCCTTGATTATGCATGAGGGCCAACATTAGGAATTGCTACAACTAGAGGAGTGGTGATTATCGGATTAAACAGAGTAGAGCCTTGAAAAGCTATGGATTGTGTTGCCTCACTTGAGGGTTCTGTGAAGTTTGCAATCGTTTGCTTAAGGTAAGACATTCATTTCTCCATTTGAAGAAACATCGGCTCTAGATCATCCTTTTCCTGTCACTTCCTACTACTTCTCTTATTATCGGTTTCAGCCTCATTCCTTCAAATAGGTATCTATATTTTCCCTTGGTGATCTCGCATGAAAACCCTAGCCATGAAACAACCTTAGTGTGGAATGTTGCTTCTATTAAGAAAAATTGATGTTGCCTCATTTGAAATGTTTTGGGTGGATGCATCTTGTCTTGAGGTATGTGTGCCCATGGGTAACCCAAAACTAGATATCCTGCAAAAACTCGTCTAGTAGTTGTCTGGGTATTCGCTCTTCCTTCCTGATTGTGATTAGCATTGTTCGCTTGTAGGGACCTGACCCAGGTTCAGAGGTGATTTAACCAAACAAATCCCGGAACTACTAGCCCTTTCGACAACAGTCCGTGGAGCGCAGACTGAGGTCTCACTCAAAGTAGTATGGGAGGGTGCTAGAACTAGGTTTCTGCACCCTAGAGATGTTTGATGATTTTCGGTGGTTCACGGTTTGACCCTATGTGCACATCACTACGTGCACCTATCAGTACTTCGCGGCTTGCAATGTTGTCTTTGCGTAGCCCTACTCGGGGCCCAATCCATGTTATTACCCAATTCCTTACTATTAACCCAATATTATTCGATCACTTAGCTTATCAGTATATGTCTAGTTATATTTAACAATGTTCAACATTCATATAAGTGCATGCGATAAAGAAAACCATATAATTAAACAAGAAATCGCACAGGAATAGATACACAAGATTTGGAATCAAACTTCTCTTTATTATTCTTCTTCCTTGGTTACAGACTCGACGTCGCCCTGCACACTTAGCTGCAGGGGTCTGCACACTCACCTACGGACTCTACTAGGCCTCTACGCACTCAACTATAGAGCCTCTTCCTACTACTATGACCCAAAGAACTTAGATCTTTACTCTATGCTCGCTATATTATAGACTCCATTCGTTTCTCCATGTATCTCTAATTATCTTTACAACTTAGAGCCTTTCTCTATTTATACAATCCCATGGTCCGTGGACCATGGGTAGGCCGACATTACATTCAAGACTGAGGAAGGAAAACCCTATGAATCTAACATACAATTTTCACTTCATGCCCGTAATTCGCGGAGTCTTTACAATAATAATACTCAAAACTTGGGCTTTAAGCCCCAAAACATGCTTTGGGGGGATTCCATGCCCAACAGGCCCCCAAAAAAAATACCGTGACTCATCCTTGAGTCATTCTGTCGGCCTAGCGATCTTGGCACGGAGTCCCTCTAACTGGTTCCAAATGGCCTGAATGTCGGCAGCTCACTGAGCTGTTGCCTGCTGAACCTGTTGCATTCTTGCTTCTGAACCCTCTGTTTCTGGTGTGCTACACTGCATTTGTGCATGCATTCCTTGAATCTGCGCAAGCTTTCCTTCAATATCCATCGTGATTGTGAAGGCTTGATCAATCCATAACTGGATGTGCACTGTTAGAACTACTTCTTTGTGGCATGCTGCAT
This sequence comes from Pinus tabuliformis, assembly GCA_031772625.1. NCBI lineage: Eukaryota > Viridiplantae > Streptophyta > Pinopsida > Pinales > Pinaceae > Pinus > Pinus tabuliformis. The sequence continues at coordinate 786,053,704 of CM062820.1, read as the reverse complement.
CCACCTGCTCTTTTAAAGCCTTGGCCTGCTGCATCCTTACAAGCCGCTGTGTAAGGATTATTGTCTGTGAAGTCCTCTAATGTTGTCATATTGTTGCTGGAGTTCGTGTGCCTCGGTCTCCAGCCATTGAATGTTGGGGTCCTCCTGCAACGTAGTGAGGACCTCCAACGCCTGCTCCAACATGTTGGTACAGTCACGGACTGCACCTCCAATTTATTCCATCCTTGTTGCAATAGCGTTGGTGCACTGTTCTCTGACCTCTGGGGGAGTGGAAGGCTGCGCCTTCATCCGTAGCTTGGCAAACTAGAGATTCAACTCTAGCTGCACTCTTGTTATTTCCTCGCGCGTGTTACGGACTCCACTTGCCAAACAGTGGATCTGCACTTTTGTTGGTAGGTCCACCGCAATGGAAAATTCGGGGATGCGTCGGCAACTATCATAAACTGTCTGTACCAACTGTTGGTTCTATGACACCAACTCGTCACGCTGCAAGATAAGTTGTTCTATATTAATCTTTTGCTTGCTCAGAACCTGAATCGCGCAGCTCTTTCTGGTGCAGAGTTCTTCTATTATCCCATCCTGCAATTGATAAAGTGTTTCAGGGGGAAGGGCAACCAAGTTAAGGCCAATTCCTTTCATTGTATTAAGTATCACCTGATCCATTGTGCTCCCCGAGACTAGCACTCCCTCTAGAAAGGTTATCGTATTGGCCATCTTCACGTAGAGCATCTGTTCTGTTGTTGACGTGCCTACTACGACATGGGTAGACAAGGTATCCACTTGTAGGGGCCTGCAACTACGCCCTTAGGGCCCCCAACACTGTCTGCTGCTCTGTCATAAAGTTTTAGAGTGCTTCACTAGTGACATCATGAACCGTCTCATCAATGTCATGGAGATCACCTTCAGTTAAGGTGATCGGGTCGATGGCCAGCTTTGATGCCTTGACCTTCTTTCTTAGGACTGATATTTCTATGATGCATGACCGCTTGAGCTATGTAGAGGTGGTCTCTGGGTCCGCGCTCTCTTCTACAAGTTCTGTGTCCTCTGCCTCCTGCCCTGTAGACACTGCTTGTCCTTCCTCTGCCTGCACTATGGCGGCCTCTACTGTCTACGCTGTTGCTGCTGCTTCGAAAACCTTCTTCTGCTCTGTGGCTACTTGTGCTGCTTCACAGACTGCCTTGACCTCGGATGCCACATTTTCGTTCCGCCTTCTCTCGGACAGTTGGGTGACGCGCAGCTTGGCACCATCCTTCCTTTTCTGCCCTGCTATCTTCTGCAACTCCGCCAAATCCAGGGTGCACCACTCGGGAGGCCATGTCTCTAACACCGTAAAGATTGCATTATTAGTGGCTATGAGTGGGAGCTTTGTCCACTACTGCACCAGATCTTTTCATGCCCTCATGTAGATATTGTGCATGTCCGCCTTGAAATTTGAAAAACTCTGCAGACTGTTGTGCACCGTGGGGGACAGATGCAACCTCCTATTAATCCACATTCGGATGCTCACCTCCATGAGCACCCAAAATTTTTTGGTATCGCGAATCCATTTCGCGTCCTTGGTGGCCCAGAGCGAAGCATACTTTGTGGCCTCTAGTAAGTCTCGGTCGATGCTCGGGAACTGGCTGTCCTCCAGCAGTTCTCTTGCTACCAACAAGATGGATAAGAGTAACCACGTGTAGTGGAAGGTCTTACCCTGTTCCTAGGCCTCCTGACAGTTGAGCAAAAACTCTTTGCAGAGGAACTCGGCCCAGTTGAACTGGACCCCCTCTGCACACCGTTCGGCCAGTGCAACTACTAGTGCTAGTACTTCATCGACGCGACATTTTCTCATTACTTTACCAGCCAGGAGTTGGGTGGCTACACGCACCCCTTTATCATTGATACTGGTGATAATGTAGCCCCTCTTTTTCTTCTTGAGCTTATATTTTGTCTTCATGGCCTCTATGAGAGCCAAGTCACTACTTTTCCCTACTATCATCGTGGTGTCCTTTCCCTTACAAGGAAGCCGAGAAATTCGGTTGATGAGATCTGCCATGATGGGAATAGGCTCCTCCAACCATAAGTACCCATCATGCACCAGGCAAAGCAGTTTCCTGATGACGAAAATGTTGATGGGTGTGTGGTGGAAATGTGGTATCCATAGCAGATGAAGTAACCCGGCCTTTTCCACACTACGTAGCCAATTTTGCGGCTCTAGCATTATCGTCGGCCCCTCCGTATTCTATTTCATCAGGTTTTTCGTTTCTAAGTGTGGGAACTTCTCGCTGTCCACGAGGTCATAGTCTTCAAATTTCAAGGTGGGCACCAATCCTAGAAGTGGACCCTCAAAGGTAATTCCATCGGGGAGGAGTGGGGTCTGGAGTGCACTCTTCGTTGCATCTAGATCCTTTGGTATTTTGGTTTTCCCTTTTTGCGGAGGGACATACTCGGGCAATTTTGCTGTAGACCGCAATGGTAGGATGCCTTCCTCCACGTATTCTTCTTCCTCTACTAAGGCAATCAGAGCCTGTAATTCCTCTTCCTCTTCATCTGTTTCAATGGTGACTACCTTTCCTTTTTCTTCCATTGATAACTTACTGTGCCACGGATTCCTCGGGGACATGCGTACTGGTCCCATTGCCTGCTTATCTTTCTTTGGTCTTGGCGTTCGAGGTGATTTAGGGATTTCTGTCACAAGCCCAGTGTCTTTGGGAACATCATGGACCATGGGGGTCTGCACGGCCTTGCCAATGATTCCTTCCTTAATGCCCAACCCATCCTTAGTGGCCATCATCATTTCTGCACTGTATGTGGTCTTTCGCAAACTTAAAGGCTCTATTATCGCTTGGCTCTCAACGCTTTGCACTCTGTTCAACCGTTCAAATCTTAATTGACCAAGTGTTGTCTATTGGCTAGCCTTTGGAGTTTTATATCACCTTTTGAATTCAAATTCGACCATTTCCCCTAATTTCAGGCCATCAATTCTTTCTTGGTGACAGATTTTCCAAAATCTTTCCCATAACTCCTATCTTAAATGCCCACCGCCCACTCCATTTGGCCTCAAATCGGACATCCCGTCATGAAGAATGACAACAATTATCACTTCCCAGCCTATCCATGTGGCAGTGCATCCCCCCTGCGTGGGCGTGAACCTTGTGAAAGGATGTTTCTGCGCGCACCCATCGGAGCGTGCAGCTCCCAGGAAGAATAATTTATAGTCCCGCACTCCCTTTCAGCTGCCTGGAGTGTTATGACTATTCTTCTGACAGCTAGTCAAGTGGTCACACCACCTGTGCAAGGCTCCATCTCGCCCCCTGATATACTCTGCGGAAAATCCTCATTTGTCCTCATGGCAGTCGGCGTCGCGTGCTCTACTGTATGTAGTGTGCTCCCCTAGTTACTATGTTTGGTGATATGCAGTCCTATCCATGGCAGCAAACTAATTAATACTCAGCGATAGTATTCTAATTCATTAGTATGATCATCCGCACCTTGCCTTGCCATACTTAGTTTATCAATGAGACATGCTCGCTTGATCTCATTTTCCAGCCTCTTGACCTCTGCATCCATCAAAATGATTTTCTTCCTTAGCTGTACCCGGTCCTTTTCAAGTTCGCGAAATCGAAGGTTCCCTTGCCGAATGGCTTCCTGAAGCGTTATGTGTTCTGCTTCACATAGTTGTGTGATTTCTTCGTCCTGGGATTCACGCACTGTCACACCTACAGGTGCTATTACATGTGGATTCATCTTTGCATGCTCCTCAGGTATTATGGTCCTTACTTCATTCCACTTCCTTGGAATTGTTTTTGAGGTCAGGGTTTTTCATATGGTCCTATAGGCCCATCAAACCACTAGTATCCGTAGGTCGGAGTCAGTGTGTCTCACTTGGTGAACCTTGTTCAGCACTTCACACATCTTGTCGAATGCTTCTCCGTGGATAACCTTTGGCGTGCTTTACCTTTCCTACCACTGCATTGTGTTCTGATTCTTTATCCTAGGAGTAGTGTGCGCATGGGCGGGTTGCATGTCATATGTCTGTAACCATCGGGAAAGGTGAGTGCATACATTTTTTTCCCCTCATAACTAGCTATCATCTGTAGCTGGGGTTTTCCAAATCATAGGCGCATCCTCCTTCTATATTTGCGCCAATCCTTGAAACTCTTCCAGTGCATACCCCACCATCTTGTGAGCGTAGTGCGCAGTGCCCATTTCAGAGCGTCAAAAAATTGTTGTTCTGGTACTTCACTCTCTGATTTGTTCAGAAAGTCATCCACTGCTGTCAACCCATCATGCCTAGGCAGATCCCTTATCTCTGTGGTTACGTAGTGTAGTGATCTTATCATCATGTTGCAATTAAGTGTTGTTACTTCATGCAGCCGATTCTGCCATCGCTCTATTTCTTCGTCTGAGTCCGAAGTGCAGGAGCTTTCACGCTCCCATGAAATCCTACCATATACATTTGGGTTCTCCCAATCCTATTCTCACACGGTTATCTTGTAGATGCAATCGAGATCATCATCACTATCATCGTCACGCACCGGTTTAGTGTATCGCACTCCTTCAACCGGATCTAGTGTTACTACTATGTGTAGTGACTTTTTCTCAAAGATCATTTTGCACTTCTTCAGATTGATGACTCCGTTCATATTAGTGGCCCAGTCTATGCCCAGTAGCACAGGATAGGGATTGTTGTTGTCGATAATTTCTATCACTTCAAAATCCGCCAACGCGTTCACACCTTCAATATCGACCGTTACCCCTTGCAATCTCCCCATGGGGAGGATCTTCTGCTGGTTCACCATTTGCAATTGAATAGGAGACCATTATAGTGTGGGTTTGCCCATGCGCTCCCATGTTTGTTTTGGCAATAAATTTGTGTCTGATCCGAGATCCAGGATTACCTGATCCATTTCATACTCGTTGATTTGCGCAGTCAACCTCATTTCCCTTCCTGTGCGTAATGCATGCTTTCCAAGTTTCCAAACTACCCGCGGTGGTCCTAACCCCACGCACCCAGTGATAAGTTCCTGTATTCCTTTTACTGCCTTGCTATTGCACAACAGTTTCATGCATGTCTCCAGAAAGGTGGTGAGCATTGAAGGATACATCCCTGGTTCTAGTTGATCCTTACTACCTAAAGTGGAGGCCTCCATGAATCTCTTCTTAGCTTCCATGAACGTCTCCTTCGTGCGCTCCAAATCAAATTCAGGTTCCTTTGTAGGAGCCTTGTGAACCCACACACTTTCTTCTGGCTGCTTACCTTTATCATCTCCGGTGGAGATACCACTTCTGAGCACTATGTTTACATTTGCATCTTGTTCGCGCGACTCAGACCTTATAATTTGAAAATTTTGAGTCGAGGGAGGCTGGAGTACCCCTTTTTTGCGCAGCCTCGCTATTAAGGTAGGGCAGTCTTCTACCTCATGATTAAACTGAGTATAGTACAAACATGATGTTCTTGTTGGATTCATACAATTGTGGTCATAGTGTCCGGGCCCTCCGCACTTGTAGAAAATTATTTGTCCGCGACCCCTTCCTAGTCCATTCCACCTCATCTGCGCCCCTAAAATCTAGGGCATGCCATTCCTACATTTGGGTTGAGGGCTCACGTTTTGGTCTATACCTTATAGGTAGGAGTATGATCCATCATTATTTCATAGCTTTTGCAGGTGCGTTCATCATGGTCTACTGACCTATAGAAATTACAAAACAATTGTTGAGATGCCTGCATATACTTCTGCAATGGATGACAATTATTCGTAGTGTGTTTTCCTCCTATCTGAAAAATCGCACACCATAATGCAAGTGCCATGCTTATTCCTACTTGTGCCTTAGGTCTTAACGACATCGGCCCTCCTCCCACCAAGTAATTCTTGAATACTAGACAGTGGTCCTTGTCATGCCCCTGGCCTTTGCATTTTATGCACCATACCTCCTCGCAGACCTCTGGCCGAGGTGTCCTGTCCTATTTCAAACTCTTCATTTCCAAACAAAGATTTTACAGTTGTGTATGGATTTGTTGGACTCCCAGACCAGGGTTTTGTATAAGGGTCTCATGCAATCTCATTGCCATCTCCAAGGCTTTGGCCTGGGTGGAAATCTTTTGTTGTGATAGCATCATCCTTAAATGCGGTGTTAATGACACTACAAAACATGCACAGTGTTGTCCATTCGTTAAAGTTATGTTGGCTTCATGAATCATACTCTTTAGTCTCTAGTCCAAATGCCAGGGGGTTTCACCCAGGAGCATCGTAATCTCCTAAAACCCGATAATTGATTGTGTCTCTGACTTTGGTCTACTAAATTCCCTGTTCAACGCGACCTGGATTTCTATGATTCCTACTTTTGGATGGTCATTAGAATGCTTAATGTACCAGGTTAATGTGCGATCCTGCAACACGCTTACCAATGTAGCCTTTTTTATATTGTCATCCATGACTCCTTGTGATTTCCATACCGCTCTTACCACAAACCATAATTGGTTTGGATCTTCATTCCCTACGCCTCTGAATACTAGTAGTTTGATTGCACTCGCCATATTGAACTGTGGTGGTGGCGGTGGTGGGGTGGGTGGAGATGGAGGTGAAGATGGTGACATGGGTGGTGGTGTAGGTGGAGGTGGTAAGCGTGGAATTCATTTCCTTATCAGATTGACCGCGCTTCTTGGAGAAACCTTCGCGAGCTCTTCCTCGCTTTCTCGCGAGGGTGAAATTAAGGGACTAGTTTCTAACTCTTCACTACTTTCATTTTGTAGATCTTCCCACTTCGCGTAGTCCCAAACATTAATTTATTTGCATAACCCACTTTTCACACAATAGCATCTTAATCCAAGTATTCAAATATTTAATATAACTTCCTCGTGGTCCTTTGAGGAAGTGTCGTTCCGCCTCACTGTAGTTGACGATTGTATCTACAGCGAACTCAATGATAAATCCTCCTATAATTCGATCGAGCCAATGATCCACAACCCACATGATCTTATATTCTAATGCTTCTAATCTGCACACTGATTCTAAAGTCCACATGATTGGTTTATTGAGCCTACACCTTCCCTGAATATCTACTAGCTTCGTGATCCACTCATACAGCTTAGAAGGAAAAGATGAAAAGAAAATTTTGTGGATTTCAGCATATAAGTAGCGCTCTAGCCATTGTTCCTTAGATACTCATGGATTCCTATTTTCCTGCACCGCAAAATCGTGAATCTTCTTGCCTAACCACCCTCCAATTTCTTTCTTTGTTGGGTTCCAGTGACATGACATCAGACATCCCTTATGCAGATCCCGGTCCCAGCAACAGAACAATTTGTTGGCTTGTAGGGACCTGACCCAGGTTCATAGGTGATTTATCCAAACAAATCCTGGTACTACTAGCCCTTTCGGCAACAGTCCACGGAGCACAGAGTGAGGTCTCACACGAAGTAGTATGGGAGGGTGCTAGAACTAGGTTTCCGCACCCTAGAGATGTCTGATGATTTTCGGTGGTCCGCGATTTGACCCTATGTGCATGTCACTATGCGTACTTATCAATACTTCATGGCTTGCAATGTTGTCTTTTCTTAGCCCTACTCAGGGCCCAATCTGTGTTATTACCCAATTCCTTAATATTAACATGATATTAGTCAATCACTTAGCTTATCAGTATGTGTCTAGTTATATTTAACAGTGTTTAGTATTCATGTAAGTGCGCACGATAAAGAAAAACATATAAATAAATAGGAAATAACACAGGAACAGATACACAAGATTTAGAATCAAACTTCTCTTTATTATTCTTCTTCCTTGGTTACAGACTCGACTCTGCCCTGCGTAGTTAGCTTCAGACTCTACTAGGCCTCTGCGCACTCAGCTGCAGAACCTCTTCCTACTACTACGACCCAAAGCACTTAGGCCTTTACTTTATGCTCACTATCTTCTAGACTCCATTCATTTCTCCATGTATCTCTAATTATCTTTACAACTTAGAGCCTTGCTTTATTTATACAATCCCATGGTCTGCAGACCATGGGTAGGTCAACACTACATTCAAAACTTAGGGCAGACAACCCTATGACTCTAACATACAATTTGTGCTCTATGCCCGTAATACGTGGAGTATTTACAACAATAATACTCAAAACTTGGGCTTTGATCCCCAAAACATGTTTTGGGGGGATTCCATGCCCAACAAGCATCGTTCCATAACAGTCGCTAAAGCTTTCCTCATTGATTTGTTTACTGCTGGGGTCCCCTAAGTGTTTTGGAGAATTTGGTATCTAAGGATAAATAATATTTCCCTAGATAAGTAGCCATATCTAGAACAATAGTTTAAAGCACTTTAGCCTTTTCCTATAAGCAATAGATAAGACAAAGAAGATGAGAAGACCTACTTGTAGTTCCACTTTCCTCTTGTCTCCTTTATATCGATACTGTCGCTCCTTGTCGTACTTAACACGCTTGAGAAGTACCTATAAACATCAACAAAAGACAAATAACCAATCAAAGCAAAAGATATATTGATTACAAGTAAATGGAATCAAATAAATTCACACATATAAGCATCACATATCAAGATAAGCATATGGAAAAAGGTGCAAATACTTTATTGAATAGAAGGAAGGATTACAACCATGAATCCTAATTCAAAGTCACTCCTCCAACTTTGGTTCCATCCACATCACATCATAAGAATGACAATCCGACATCATAATAACACTTACAATAGTCTCAATTCTCAAACTAACATTATCTCCTTACAATCATCAAATTCCAGCTCCTGATCACTTAGATGAGTGTTCAACTTATGGGAGGATGAAGGAGGTTATGTCATAAATGGGGGTATTGACTGGCCTTCCATAGAATTAGTTCCATGGAGGAAGGGATGAGAGGATAGGATGCATCTTAACTCATTCCTCATCCATTTTCGAGCTCATAGGAGTTGATATGTGAGGGAAACATCTAGATGACTCCAAGAGATAAGAATATTCCTCAAACCCTATGTGAATTTTTCTCAATCTCACCCAGTGCAGGTAAAAGAGGGCCTAAGTGCTCTGGAGAGCACCTTGGCTTGGATTCAACTTCTTTGCAATGCACCCTTACATGGGCATACCTGCGTTGGTCCCTCTAGAGGTCATTTTAGGATGTATTCAAGTCATGAAACTGTTTAGGAAGGAGGCATTCAAAAGGGTGACTTGTTTAGGGCATGTAGCAACTGAAATTAGGGTTTGATGAGCCCTAAAACACTGATATGGATGATGAGAGTGATGTTCCCAAATGGATCTGTAACAGCTTCCCCCTAAAGCATGAAGTCGAAAAATGCAAATGTCGAATGAAATGATTTATGATGTGATTAGGAGGTTTCGAAGTGGAAGGTGACATGCATCAATTACAATACAATATTGTGATATTTTGAATTTTTCTCATGAATCGCTGAGGGAAGGCATACCCATGCTCAACATATAAACTTTCATTACAAGTATATAGACAGTCGTCTACAGATATAGACCCATGATTGGAATGACAATCAATGTAAAGCCATTGTACGAATGATTTAGTACATTTCCTAAAATCACAGCCCAAGTGGATGAAAACTAGATCAGGGTCTTCTATCTCATTCAATCATTCACTCAAGTATGTGTCTAACCATGTGAATATGTAATTTTAAGTCGAACATGGGAAGACATCGTCTGATTACCAGCCAATGATGTGAGCCGTTAATAGACGTGAGAGAAATCACCGATAATGATAATGATCCTCAAGGTACTGAAGTACATTCTACATGGTGTGAATGGATGATTTGATGTCAAACACCATACAAAGTCTTTTAGTTGAAGGCCATTGATGTCAACCTATCACCAGAAGCAAGAAACCTGCCACTGATGTATGCAAGCCTCAATGTACTGGAAGGGTGTTTCTAAGTCAACTTCTTGGATAATGAGTTGATGTCAACAAGAAGTGACTCATCGCATGAGGGCCTTGATGTACCCCACATCAACGACACGAAATGAGTGTAATGATTTTGGAGATGGAATTTGACTGACAACACAAATTTCAGTAATGGCGTTCATGAAAATGAAGGTTTATGGTATTGCAAAGGATGAATTTTGACTGGATGACTTCTCTTGAACATGTTGGCGACACTAAAATGAATTGGTAGCATTGACCCAAAACAAAGTGATGGATGGTATGATAGACCAATGGTATGATAATCATCAAGCTGATAACCCAACCCAAGTAATCATGGTGATGAAGTGAAAGTGTCATGTTTAAGAGAGACCTACAACAATAAAGTGGTTTTCCCCTTTTTCCCGTTTTCCCCAATCATTGTTGACCAGTACCTATTTATTTTTATCAAGCTTGAGTAGGATAACATATGACTGTTGTATAATTCCACCCTTTGTGTGAATCCATCACTATGTGATGTTTTAACGAGTCTGGTGATGGTGAAACTCGGTCTTGTCTAGATGGACAAGTTTGTCGTTATTTGATGTTTCAATGAGTTTAACGACAAATATAAATTGGTCATTTTCATGTTTAGAGAGTTTGAAAAGGGGCAAAAGGAAAAATCCACAAGTTCTTTTCCATTGATTTGTCTTTCAAGCCCGAAAAAGCATAAAAAAATACGAGAGAGAACCTATTGAACCATGTTCAGTCAACGTATTCCTTTTTCGTAGTTAATCTATCTTAGCTCGAAAAAGGGCTAAAATTATACTGAGTATATGTCATTTCCAATCCGTTAACGAGTTGAAAAGGACAAGCGTTCAATAATCTTTTCATGTTTAGAGAGTCTAAAAAGAGCTTAAAGGGAACTCCACTTTGAGGAACGAGTGGTGTCTAGGATAGCAAATGGTTTCGATGATTTTGAAACTTCTCAAAACATGCTGATTTATGTGAAGAGGCTGGCTAATAAGACCACTCATTGCAACTATTCCTCAAAAAGGGTAAACCAACCAAGTGACAGCGTATGATCGACCAACCGGATGGTGACGATCGAAGGAGAAAAACCAAGGCTCATATGACAGAAGAGGCTGATAGAATGGCAATCATGAAGGTTAAAATGGAGATGGGTTCATTCTTACACAAGCTTGAACCATATGGAACTATGCTTGGATTCAGTTTCATGTTTAGACAAGGTTGAAATGAAAAGCTATGCTTGAACTCAGTTTCATTTTTACACAATCTTGAAATGAAGAACTATGCTTGAATTTAGTTTCATGTTTACACAAGATTGAAGCGAAAAACTATGCTTGAACTTCATTTCATGTTTACACAAACTTGAAATGAAAAACTATGCTTGGATTCAGTTTCATGTTTACACAAGCTTGAAATGAAAAAAACTATTTTTGAGATTGGTTTACATGCCCCCAGTACGATGACTCAAAACTAGGTGCCAAGCTTCATTTCATTCACCTACGTAGACTACTCATGGCTATCAAGTGGATGGAATGAAGGCTCATATACGAGATCAGGTGAAAGACTCGACTAGGATTTTAAGAGATCTAGTAAAAGTCTAAAATTGGAACTTTGCTCCAGGGGACCTTGTTTCATTTTTTAATGAGCTTGTCACAAGACAAGGAACTCTGCTCAAATTCCTTGTTTCATTTTTTAATGAGCTTGACACAAGACAAGGAACTATGTTCATAGGAGTTGTTTCATTTTTTAATGAGGTTGACATAGTAAAAGAACTAACCACATGGGCCTATGTTCATGACCCATAAGAGGTCATGACTTCCAAGAGGTTCTCATCAGATGGGAGAATAATGCTCTGGAAGGATAGATTTGGTTCCAATGCCCTTAGTACATAAGGTACAACAACACATAATTGATCATGCGCTGATGTAGGCATGGAATGGGTTGCCACATAATTAATCCATGGGGGGAATGATACCATTGGTACAAAAGGACCATTTAGGGAAGATGGTTGACTAGAAGCCATATTTGGACCAAGAAATGAAAGCTGGTCAATAGTGACAATTCTGCCTTCATGCAGGAAACAAATTACTCAAAAGAGTGTTGAAACAATAGATCCCATGTCACAAACATAGTCGTGCCTAAGAATTAAATTGTAATCTAAAGGGCCTGGGACTACCATCACATTCAGATAAATGATTTTTCCTCCCAAGGTAATAAGTAACTGAGGGAGGATCCCTAATGGTTAATTGGTTCCTTTGTTAAAAGCCAACAGATTTTGGGTAACTAGCACAAATGGTGGTGAACCAAGCACTTGCCAAGCAGTAGAGGAGAGGATACTCACTTATGCACCTTCATCTATAATAATGCCAGATACAATCATATTAGCAACCCGTACTATGATCTGGAAAGGCACATAAGAAGGAAGATGAAATCCTTCCAGTCGATTCAAATCAAAGGAAGTGACCAAACTACTTAGAGGGGGTACCGTAGAAATAGGAGAATTAACCCCTTGATTTATGAGAACGGGATGATTTTCCTCCTGTCTTGATGGAACAAGAGGATTTCCCCCAAGCTCATTGGAATCTGAATAAACAGAAAGAAACTGAGTGGTATCATATTCACTCTCTTTGGGAAAGGTATGATTAACTGAAGGTGAAATCAGGTCAACTATTTCTTCGACCTGTGATTGGTCAAGTATAGACTCATGGGATTCACATTCAGAGAGAGTGGGTTTGACCGATGGTTGATTTGAGTCAGTCAATTCATCAACTAGTGAAGGATAAAGGGAGAGTCTCCTGTAACCAGATGGAAGTCGTTGTGGTGAAGCAAGATGGTTATCCAACACCTTTTTGGCTTCATCCAGATAGGGACAAAGGTGAATGGGGTGATTCCCTTCAGAAAACCTAGAGGGAAACTTAATTTTACCCTTATTTCCATAAACTTTACTACCACTAGTTGATGGTGTGTCACCAACATGATCTCCAAATGTCGATGACACAGTATGATGTGAACGGGAAGACCATTCTTCTAATATCTAAGGAATACCATAACAATTTTGAAGAAGATGGTCTCCCGCACAAAGTTTGCATGGATATTGAACTTTGTGAAGGTTAATGAATGGTTTCTCATCATATATTGCATTCAAAGCAATGGTTGCTTGGTTGCCCCTTTGTTGAATTTTCTTCTTCTTCTTCTTCTTCCCTTTCTTCTTCTTCTTAGCCACTTGGTTACTAGTACCAATACTTTCACCAGGCGAAGAGGAAGAAGGGGAGGAAGAAACAATTGAGGAACAAGGCAAAGGGTAAACTTTAGGATCAACTGGAGGTTGATTTTGTCCAGTTGAAGGAGTACTCGATTGTGGAGAAATCACGACATTTTGAACCAAGGAGGTTGAAAACAACCATATTGGAAAGCCAATGGTAAATCCCGGAAGGGACAATGTAGCCATATATGGAGCACCCATATTTCCAAAAGGAGGAAAAGGACTAGGAATCCCTTCAAAAGGAATCCCTTGATCTGTGGACTCTGGATTTGTTTCCATATGTCTCAACCTAAGATCAAATAAGGAGTGAGCATGGAGGATGTTATCTGTGGTAAATTAATTTTATTCTAATCAAAGTAACTGATGAGTCCAAAAAATGGGTAATTATATGGGCTCATTCAGCCTCTTAATTCAACTTAATCCACCATTCTCATTATTTTATTGCATGTTTTTTATTATATTTATGCTAATAGAGTGAATTGGGTTAGTCATTATGCCAAAAAGTCTAATGTGTGCTTTATGCATATTTTTTGTCAATTTTGAGACAAAATCAAAGGTTTAATGAGCACTTGGAAACCAAATTCGTGGAAGAACAAGGGAGAGGATTTGTAGGAAGGTTTACCCTTCATTTATGAGCCCTTCCCTCAAATTATCCATCAAAAACTCGGAGCACAAGGGGCAGCCAAGCAAGTCAAGTAGGATTGTTGTTAACTCCAAGTTTTGGTAGCCGAGTTCCTAAAGTTTAGGAGGACTGTTGGGGTCCTCAATTTGTATAAATAAGAAGGCTTAGGGTCTTAGATCATAGGGTCAAATTTTAGTAAGTAGGTTAGTCATTTTGTTAGCCTATTTTCGCACTTTAGTGCAGCCCTGTATCAACACATTTTCGAGCTTTGTCTTGTAGACAGTTTTTGGGATGTAACTATTATTTTTTTATCAATAAAGATGAATCCAGCTTTGCACCATCTCTAATATTTCTTAGGAGGCTATAGCTCTTGGGTTTGGGCCCAACTCAAGTGCCAATACCTCCTTTGTGTACTTTTATGTGTCTTTGCTACCTTCATAGAATAATTTTTGCTATTTAGGTTAAAATCTTGTTCTGTTACTTGGGTTGTTTTTTATGATTAAAGTATCTTTTCATACTTCAGGTTGATTTGACAGTTTGGTAAAGGAAAATATCTGCAAAAAAGCCATCAAGAAATCCTTGATCTCATCTCTCCCTCCTTGGGACCATGAGCTAAGACCAAGGCATACTTGCCATCACAAAAACACTGTTTTTGCCTTTCCATGCATTGCTAGTGTTAGATTTTTAGTTGGAAAAGTTGATACCATTTGTACTTGCATGTTTAGATCTATTCTTGCTTAGTTTCTATAGTTATCTTGCATGATTTCCTGTCTATAAACTTTTGTTCATCATGTTTCTGGTTTTTAGGTCAAATTAGGTCAAAATAGGTAGATCTTTGATTTTTCTAGTCTTTCTTTGATCAGTTTTGAGAAATAGTGTGCAGATCACATGTAATACATCGCTGCCTATCCTTCCTTCATCACAATACTTGCTCCAACCCCTAATCTAAGATTCCTTCGCTTCATTTTCAAATTTCCCCACTTTGCCCTAATTTATACATTCTTGTGCATCATTGCTCCCTCCATCCTTGAACAAATCCAATCACCTTAATCACTCCTTAACATAATTCACTATGTCCTAAACCCCTTAACATCCTTATCCAACCTCCATTTCCACTTTCCCACCGTTTTTCCACCATCAACCCTCCAAAATCCTCTTTCGGATCTTCCTGTAGAACATCCTGTAGAACCCCTGTAGACTTCCTGTAGAAGTTCACGTGAGCGGTTTTTCGAGATCCGATCACTGTGAAACTCTCTGGAGGGGTGTTAGGGACCCCTTAGGCCCTCTTCTCACCTTCCCAACCTCCTGCAATGGCCCACTCAATTTCCTTTCGCCAATCAACCTCTGCAGAGTTAAAAAACAGTTAAAGCACATGCATAATAATTCTACAAAATTACTCAAAAATGCAAAAGATGATTTTTCCATATTTTCCTTTAGAAGTAGCTTAGAAACATGCATTTTACCTTTCCAAGAGTCAATGGCATCCATTTCAACAACTTTCATCTCTTTTCTTGCACCAGTAGGGTTAGTCAGTGAAACTAGGGTTTGCTAGGGTTTGCATTTCCTTTCAGCTTTCCACTTCTTTCTGCAAGTAGACTAGCCCCCTTTGAGTTAGTTTTTGTCCATCACAGTTAAAGGCTTCTTCTAAGAGCTCATAGAAGTTTGCTTAAGCTCCTAGCGGACTTGTGCCAGCTGATCAAGTGACAGCCTGCAGTAAGAGCTAGTACTTGTGCATATAGCACCGTCGCTTCCAAGTTTGTTCCGAACTACCGGATTGATAAAAATAAAGAAGGGAGCCCTAGGAGTTGCAGCATTATTGCTACAATATTGGATCCCACCAGTAACATAACAAAACAAAAGAGTGATAATCTAAGCAAAAGGTTTACCAAGCAACTGTGAATTGTAGATTACCTCCCGAAGAACCGAGAAGTACGGGCAAGCAATCTCCCCAAAAATTGTGTTCAGTGTATCATAGTGTACAAGACGACCAACTCGGTTACCTAAGGATGGATAGAAACCTAGTGTTGTCCTCCCATATATACCTGAAATTACATGGAGGTATTCCCATAGTGAGATCATTCCCATATACTTTACGTACTGTAACACTGCCCTATATACCCAAAGGTACTTGGATGAGCTACGATATACTCACGTACGTGGAATGAGATATCACACTCAGGATGTATTGCGGACAAGTTAGTGATAGCTGCTATGTTACGATACCGAAACACGTCTCTAGCCTAGAACCTCTAAATGTTATTTGTTAGGTGACAATGCTCCATTAGGTAAATTCAGATAAATTTTAAGTTGATCTTCTTTAGAATTTTCCTTTCAAGGTTCACCACATGATGTATGTTTGCAATTCATAAAATGCAACTAATATGATAAGCATTATTTTCATTCAATTGAACAAATAAAACCTTAGCTAGTATGGATAGAGCAATCAGATCTTTGACAAACAACAAAGAGCACATCTAATGCAATTTCCCTAGCTATTCCTTTAAAGCATTCACAAACTACAATATGAATGATGCAACTTTTTCTTTTTGAATCCCTTAATGTTATGATTAACAAAAAGGAAACTAATGCACATACAATCAATCAATATTTTTATAATAACGAAGACTTTACGACAATTCAGTTTCAAAGGAAAAGAATACTTTTATGACACTTTCTTTCGAACAAAGATTAATCGACTATAATATAACTTTGATGACGAATTGATAATGATAAAGAAACATTAATCAATCAAGTCAAAGTAGGGTTGGAAAGAGGAAATACAAGTTGATTTCAGAGACATACTACAATCATTGATCTTTCAGCAAGCATAAACAGAAGGAAATTTGGAGAAAAAATCCAATCCAAAGGTGAAAATTCTCCCTAAGGTGGATCAACGTAGGTCAAAGAGGGCCTAACTACACTGTAGAGCACTGTCTCTCACTCAAGGGTGCTCTGCATAGCACTGTCCCTTGACGAAGCCTACGTTGATTCCTGAGAGGCCACTCAAGAGTCATCTAACATCAATTTTTGACCAAGTAACAGTTCAACAAGGCTGAAATAGAATCAATGAGAGGAAGTCTTATAGAGTGTCCTAGGATGTGAATAAGCTACTTAGAACAATTATGGTAGTCCCCAGTATGGTCACCAATTTGTTTTGGAGAATTTGGTATCTATGGATAAATACTAATTCCCTAGATAAGTAGCCATATTTAGAGCAATAGTTTAAAGCACTTTAGCCTTTTCTTATAAGACATAGATAAGACAAAGAAGATGAGAAGACCTACTTGTAGTTCCACTTTCCTCTTGTCTCCTTTTTATCGATCTCGTCGCTCCTTCGCATACTTAACACACTTGGGAAGTACCTATAAACATCAACAGAAGACAAAGAACCGATCAAAGCAAAAGATCTATTGATTACAAGTAAATGGAATCAGATACATTCACACATATAAGCATCACATATCAAGATAAGAATATGGAAAAAGGTGAAAATACTTTATTGAATAGAAGTAAGGATTACAACCATGAAGCCTGATTCGAAGTCATTCCTCCAACTTTGGTTCCATCCACATCACATCATAAGCATGACAATCCGACAACATAACAACACTTACAATAGTCTCAATTGTCAAACTAACATTATCTCCTTACAATCATCAAAGTCTAGCCCCTGATCACTTAGATGAGTGTTCAATTTATAGGAGAATGAAGGAGGTTATGTCATAAATGGGGGCATTGAATGGCCTTCCATACATAGAATTTGTTCCATGGAGGAAGGGATGAGAGGATAGGATGCATCTTAGCTCATTCCACATCCATTTTCGAGCTCATAGGAGTTGATAAGTGAGGGAAACTTCTATATTACTCCAAGAGATAAGAATATTCACCAAACACTATGTGAATTTCACTCAATCTCACCCAGCATAGGTGAAAGAGGGCCTAATTGCTCTAGAGAGAACCCTGGCATGGACTCAACTACTCTGCAGCGCACCATTACATGGGCCTACCTACGCTGGTCCCTCTAAAGGTCATTTCAGGATGTCTTCAAGTCATGAAACTGTCTGGGAAGGAGGCATTCAAAAGGATGACTTGTTCAGGTCATGTAGCAACTAAAATTAGGGTTTGATGAGCCCTAAAAAACTGATCTAGACGATGGGAGTGATGTGCCCAAATGGATCTATAACACTGAGGCTCTACATGGCTTGTATCTGAGTGCTATATGCTGATCATCTCTAATTTGCATCATGTCCCTTCCTTTCAGCAGTTTCCATTTCACTAACTTCATTAGTATGTAACCAAATATGATATTAGTGCTTCTCTTGTAAATGTCTTCACAGGCTTCAAAGAGTTCATTCAATATGAAGGCTAACCAGTTAAGCACCTCCCTTCTGCAACAATGTTCTCCAACTGATATTGCATCTAGGGTACACTCATTCCTAGAAAAATTCCTCATTGTCTTCCTTGCTATTATGTAGCAGGTGAATCTTATTTCGTCCTTGCTGATAATATAAATATTCACACCATTGCCCCCGCGCTTGGTCTTGTATTTCTCATAATAATCTTTGTTTCCTTACTTCTTCGCTCACTTTGTTCCTCCTTGGAATAGATACTATGTTTCGTCCTGCTAAGAGTCTTGTTATTCGATGGATATCATCGACATGAATTGAGTATTGTTTGTTGAGCCATAGTGATCCACCATGCATCTTGCTGGCTAAGATATTAGTGCATTGTATCACAGCCAATTGCATGCTAAAAACTAGTAGGCTCCTAAGATTAATCAGCGTCGATCGCTGGAGGCCTTTGAAATCATCTTTAACCTTTTTTTTCATGGTGCCATCTCCTTTTGCAACTTCCTTTGTGTATAATTCCCTCTTCAACGTTGGAAATTGGAAACAATCCGAGAGATTATTATCCACTAATGTTTCTTTGTCATACTTTCCATATAGAGTTTCTAATACTGTAATTCTCTCCTCTAGTCAGTATTTCAGGACTGAGATAATTCTTTTGTCATCTTTCTGTGCCTCTGGTAGACAATCAATATCTTAGATTTATAGTTTCTACGTCTCTGTTGTTGTTGGTTCTCAAAGTGAATTTGAAGTTCTTTTATCACCTGCATTTGAGCTTCTGTAACTCCCTAAGTAGCCATGTAGAATAAGTAGATCAAACTTGACACAACATTTTTTACTGGAATTGGTAACTAATTACTATGACAACTTTCCCTATGCATCTTAATCGTGTTATGCCACCATCAGCTGACCTGGATCTGACTGGTATGGTGTATCACGAGAAATGACAGAGTGGGTCGCATGGTTAATAAAGTTTCCATAATGGTGGGTAATTATTAGCTAATTTCTTCCCCAAAGAGAAACAATTTTACGGAAATCTGTCTGATAGGTGTATTATTGCTTACTTATTTTGGAAAAGATTGGTAGTACGACAGAAAATATTCGTAGAACATGTGACTATCCCCCCCTGACCACAAGTGGGTTGTGGTGACATGGCATTATTTCTGTAACCCAATTGACATGTGTTATTTATTTTTGGAAATATGAAAAAGAAATGGAATGTAAATGAATATGCTATTGACTCATGCAACTCACTATGCATTTATTATGGACTAGCTATGTATTATTGACTAAAACATACTTGTGGGCTCGTCTCCAAGACCCCTTCAATTCGATGGCACAACTATGGACTTGTGGAAAGCCTTCAAGCATGCACTGTTCACCCATCCTAGTAACATTACGCCATCTAGTTGTGCTAGCTTCATCGCCCCTAAATCTTTGATCTCTGCAATCATGAATGACCCCAACCAATGCATTTGTAGCTTTCCTAGAAACTTGTTAAATTTGTTGTCATACAATAGAGAATGACCCCCGACCTTGAAGTCTTTCTTTTTGATGTGTCTCTCATGCCAAGCCTTCTATCTCCTTTGTTCAATTGATTGGTGGAATTCAACTAAAAACCTTGATTCATCCAACTCCATCAATTGTTCCATCATATCTCTTAGAGCTGCATAATCTGTATTTTGGTGGCCTTAGAGATAAAGATGCTTGGGACAATGAATTATGTTGGTACCACTGATTCTCTGCCGTATACCAGTTGGAACGACGTTTGCTTATGTGTCTGTTTTACTATCATTCTATAGGCCCACAATGTTGTTGGCACCCATTCATCCCAGTCATCTCGGTTTGCTGATGCAATTTTTGTTAGACCCCTCTTGAGTATTTTATTAAAGGCTTCAACCGTCCCATTATCTTGCAGATGGTACGGGCTACTTTTGTGATGTTGGAACATAAATTTATTTAGGAGAGAAGCAACAATTTCATTAATGAAATGAGCCCCTTGGTCATTGGTTGGGCTCTTTAGACATCCAAATCTAGATAGTATGCACTCAAAGGTGAATCTTGCTGCAGTATCAGATGTACAATCCTTGATTGGCGCTACCTCTACCCACCGAGTAAGGTACTCTGTGGCTGTTATGATGTATCTGGAATGGGAATGGCACGTGGGCAGTGTGATAGGGCCGATAAAGTCTACTACGCATTTCTCAAAAATTTGTATCGTGTGAACTGGATTCAAAGGTAGTTCATCTCGATGTGATGGCTTCCCAACTCTCTAACAAAGATCGCAACTCTTTGTGTACTCCTTATCATCCCCGTGGATGGTAGGCCACCACAACCTGGCCTGTAGTATTTTCCTTAGTGTAGCTTTGCCCCGACATGGCCTCTCGCAACTCCAACATGGCATTCCCATAACACTTCTTTCCTCCCATGTTGAAGGAGGCAACATCCCAGAACTTGATTAAGTCCCAGCTTGTATAGATTTCCTTCAATTAACTGATAATTTTCCTCTCTCACTATTAGGTGTCTTTTCTGCGTTGACGTATATCCCTCTAGGCAATATCCTATTGTTAGTAACACAAAAATATCCTCTAAGTAGTATGGAATGGCTTCTATTCGGAACAAGTCAGTGTCTGGCGGTTGGTCGTCTAATGGTCCTTCATTCTCTCCTGACTCTAACCTGGACAGATGGTATGGCCCTGTTAGCGCTTGAAATTTCACCTCAGGCTGAAAAAAGGTAAACTCCAAGGCAACATCAAACCACTTAGCCTCGTAGCTAGCCCTACGGGGCAGGAGAG
The DNA here is from genome assembly GCA_031772625.1 of Pinus tabuliformis. Lineage (NCBI taxonomy): Eukaryota > Viridiplantae > Streptophyta > Pinopsida > Pinales > Pinaceae > Pinus > Pinus tabuliformis. Next base: position 786,032,810 of record CM062820.1, on the reverse strand, counting down.
GGCTCTCTCCAGTCCATCTCGGCAAAGATCTTCAACGAGGTAGAGATAACCAATAAAGAACACTGATTTTAGGCTAGTAAACTGATAAAAAGGTTTGGTTTGCGATTTTTAGGGTTTTGGTGGAAAGTTGGGGAAAGGCAATTCTGGGTGCGGGGACTGGACACAGTTTTTGCAGGGGGTTCTTTGGTGCAAGGTAGGAGACTGTACTGATGCCTTTGAATTAACTGAATGGATAGGAATGACCGGTGAGGGGCTAAAGAGAGCAAGAAACCTTCAAGAGTTCTCTTTAGACAGATGAAAACATAAATATTAAGCAAACTTAAAAGTAGAGCATGGCAATCATGAATTCTACTTTAACACTTCATTTGCCTAATGTGCAGAAGGAAAAGTAAGGAGATGATTCACATAAAAAACTTACAAGTACAAAGAGAAACACACCATCAATACATGTAACCACAAGAATCCCAAAAAGGACTGCAAAACCCTGGTCTTTCTTCCTTTGCCAAAATTGCAAAGATAGAATGAGTAATACAATAGAGCTTTCTCCCTCAAGAGTCCAACCATGAAAATGACCAAGAAAGTACATAATATAGGAAATATAACATCTTTCCTTTCCTCTAGGGGTCGAGCTCACTATCCTAGGAGCTATTTCAACCAATTCTAAACTGAGCACTAAAAACTAGGCAGTCAAAACAACTTGCCTCTATAAGCTAGGAAGCCAATTCATTCATTAAATTTTTGCTATTTCATGAATGAATCTTCTAGAATAGGTAAATAAGTGTCATGTCAACATGAAAATATATTAATTACATCAAAAAGGGTGAAAAATCCCATCACAAGTCAAAACTGGTCAAAGCTGGGCGAATTCCTGAGCTGTAGATGAAAAATTGGCAAACTTTCCCAACAGGTCGCGCCCTGATCCTGAACTGGTCACGCTACTTTGGAGCTTCGTTTTAGTCAATTCCAGGTGTCCAAATGAGGCAAACGTGGGCTTGTTGGAAAGGTCTCGATGTCTACTTTCCAACCCAAGTGGAATTTCTGAATTTGGTGGCCATTTGCCCCTCCAAAATTTCAATCTCCCAAGACTTCTTCCTGTGTGTCGAAAAGGTGGCAGAAAGTCATTTTTTGCTTGTTTTTTGACCTTCTGGAGGCTCAAAACTTGGTGAAATTTCTTGGAAATTGCTGAGAAAGTGTATATTTGCATGAAAAGTCCAAAAATGCTGAGTTTTCACAAAAAGGAGTTGCCCAACGAAAAGGTCGCGCGCGGCGCACGACCCGTTGGTGGAGAAAACCTGTTTTTTGCCAAAAAAAATCACAAATGACCAAAAATGCTAAATTTTTTTAGAATTTTGTGCTGGAGTTAAGTCTTTTAGTATCATGCTCCTTCAAGGAAGCCTCAGCCATGATGTGGAGGGGATCAGGCCTTTTCCTTCGTTTTAGTGCTTTGGCCAACCGCCCTTGGATCACCTTCATTTTCGCCTTGCATACGTGCATTCGGGCCCAATAGTGGGTTTTCATGTTCCGGAGCAGGTCCTTATCTCTGTTGGCCTTGGCTAGCAACCTCTCCAAATGAGCATTGACTCAGAGAAGCATAGCCTCTCGCTCAACGGGTATCAAATCACCGGGTCTCTTGCGCGCCAAGTTACGGTCTTCATGGATCCTCCGCAACTCATCAAGAGTGTGCTCCTCTTCAAGTTGCTTGTTGTGCTACTCTAAGTAGGTGATTGTCCAATTTTCCATTTCCATTCTATGCTGCAACAAGTCATTTTCAGCCTTTAGGTGTTGAATGATCTCCTCTGACTCTAGGCTAGGAGAAATGATGTCAAGATCAACAACCTCTATGTCTGGAACACCTGATGGCCCCTCATCAATCTTGGGATGCTTGCCTCTCTCTGGTACCTATGCTGCTGAAGAAGGTGAGGCCCCTTCCACCTGGTGTGGAGATAACACTCGCTGAGCTGATGAAGAAGGCGAGACCCCTTCCACCTGGTGTGGAGATAATACTCGCCTAGTTGATGCAAATAAGGCCCTGTGGCCTCTCTGATATGTGACCAATGGAGGAGAGCTGACATGTCTGGTCTCAGGGATATCATGCTGCTATGATGGTCCTCCCTCCTCATGAACAACCTCAGGGGGTGGTGATGTTGGTGCAGTGAAAAAATCTTGAGAGATAAAATCTTCCCATGTGATACCCTGCTGAGCCAACTGATATATGACCACAAGCTGGATCAAACCATAATGATAGAGGCTCCTGTATTGTTGTGCTGGGCTCCTTCTCTGCATCAAGGGCACCATCTTCTCAATATTCTGGTACAAGAAAAAAGGGATGTTCATCATCCGTACCCGTGTGAAGTCCATCAACAAGCGAATATGGTACGAATACACACATGAAAATCTGCCCTCACAGGTGAAATAGCGCATGATAAGCCTCATCAAGGGAGCATACTCATCCCTCAAAAATCTGAAAGGAAATACACCAGTCATGTGCCTCGTATAGGCAGGTTTAATGTAGGGTTCATACCGAAATCTGTCCATTAGTTTGCGCTTGTTCCACACTTCTCTAACATTAGGTATCCCTATTGCTTGAGCAATCATCTCAGGTGTCAATGTAAAATCCACCCCTGCAAGGTTCACATGCCCATCATGCAAATGCAAAACAAACAAGTGGGCCAATTCCTTGTGATGCTGAATTTGAGAGATCCTCTCGCAAAATTCATAACATGACTGATAGCGGAAATATGTGACTGCAATTGGACAAGCCTGCAAATCAGTCAAAGAGGTGGTCTCCTCTCTCCTATGGTGACCACTCTTACCACCCCTGTGAGGCCTCCTTTGTACCTCAACCTCTGGAGTTGACTCACGGTCATCACTTTGCTCATAGTCAGTTTCGGTTTTTGACATGGTTTCGAGAGCAAAGTGGCTGGAATGTACTGCTGCTTCTGCTCAAAATCTGCTATTTTAAATGTTGAAATGTTGTTTCAAGGGGACAAATAGCACAAGGGAAATGTTAGGGAAGGGAGACTTTTAAGGGAAATTGGGAAAAATATATGAAATAGGGAGTTTAAGGGAAGGAATCATGATATATACCCCATCACACAATTATTAGTTTGCAAAGGTTTTATGAGAGGTAGGGTTTAGGGTTAGATTCTTGATTTTTAGGAATAGGGGTAGGGTTTTAGGGCTTTTGGTATTTTTGGTAGAGAGATTGAGTATAAATGATGAGGGAGGTGGAAATGGGATGTAAGGAAAAAGTGGGGGTGAAAAGGATGACCTTGAAAACAGCAAGACAAACCCTAGCCTTACTAACACTTTGATATTCTTAAGCAAATATACATTGGACTCATTATTTCAAAATGATGACTTTAAAATACATTCTCATGCTTTTCAAGCTTTGGCAAACAATGTATTTTAATGATGGGAGGCCTACCTGCAACCTTGAAGCAATCCGGGGTTGTTTTGCAGTTTATAGGCGAATTTTGGTGGAAGAATTCCCAACAGGTCGCGCGCAAGGCTGAACGGGTCGCGCACGCCCAACAGGTCGCGCCTGTGCTTTTCTTGAACTGTGATGGGTGCCCTGACACGTTGCGCTCACCCAACACGTCGCGCGCAGGCTTGAACGGGTCGCGCGCGGGCACTCTATGCAATTTCGCCCAATTTCTCTTCAATCACTCTTCACTATTGCTTTGAGGCACAATGATGACTAAATGGAGGGAGAGAGGAGCTTTGTAGGCTCGATTTAAATTAATTTCCTTTCAAACCTTCTTTCTAATGTTTATATCATGACACTTTTTCAAAACTTGAATGCTGCTGATTTTATGGTTTCCTTTTGTCCTGAAATTGGTTGAACTGATGTTTTTTCTTGAAAATTTTTGCAGGGATAGCTTCTGAGGAATCTTGGCAAAGGGGACCAGGGTTGCATGCTGACTTTCGAAGAATTTTGAATTTTTACAATTTTTTACAAAAATTTGAGAAAATGACCTTGGGCTTTAAAAATAGGGTTTTTAAATCCAAGGTAAAAATTAACTGTACAAGATGAAATATTTTGAAGAAATACTTTGATAGTCATCCCTCTGGCCTGCTGGGCATTTATTGACTTTTAAAGACATGACCTTAAAGACAAATTGGACCTAAACCCTAGACCTAGGACTTTTGACCTCAAGACAAGACAAGTAACCTTGAAAGAGTTTATTGACTGAAACAACTTGATCCAGCAGTGCCAAGAGGGGAATAAAGACACCAACTCCTCCATCAGGGTTATGGCATGCCTAATGAAATGCAATGAGATGACACTGATGAGACACCTACTTATGCAAATGCAAAGAACTTTGATCGCTGATGGAGGGCTATTAGACCGACTCTAACATTGGCTCCAATGGGGATGGTAGCTCCTTGGAGGTACCAAGAACCTTAGACCTCTGGGAGAGCAGACCAGTGCTTTTCAATCATTGGGCAATGGAGTCAAAAACTCAAACTAAAATGCGTGACCGAAAACTGACACAAACTAACTTAACAACAAGATTGAAAATTGACTCACAAAGGACTCATGACTCAACTAAAAACTGACTTGATATTTAAACACAATCGACCAACTAGAAATGATGCTCAAAGGGGAGCTTATTCATCAAAACCTACTCTAACAGTTTCATTCATCACCTGATCAAGTGAAATGAAACAACCAATGCAACCAAGTAAGTATCCCGTTTGCTGTTCGAAGTCTCCGCAAGTGCTCACTTATGAACATCAAGAGAGAACTACTGAACGACAACTCCCATGATAAATTAGAAATAGATTCGTTGAATGATATGAATTCTCTATCCGCCTCCAAAAACACTGCATAAGGATCTTGAAGTTCATGCACACTGGAACTTCGCTCATCCAATGAATTACTTCTCTTCTCCTCATACCATGAATGCAAACTTTGATCTAAGCCTTGTGACGAGACCTCTGCTGAAAATGATAAAGAAACCAGCTGCTGGATCAAATTCATATCAGCATATGTTTCAATCTCACCTGTAATCAATGGAAAAAGACTTTGACTGCAAACCTCATCCAAAACATCAGCTATTGGATCATGAAAAACTTGAAAAGACTGTTGTAATGTATCCATTGAAAATGTATGACATCCTTCTAGCTGTTCATCTTTTTCTTGAGATATTTTACAAAGATTCTGCCTTACAAACTGAAATGCTTCGAAACAAAAGGGTATAGAATCTTCGTACATCATCACATCATGTATTTCGTCTTCCACAGCTTCATCTGTAATCTGCCCTTCAATTTCATTTGGTGGTTGCAAATCTGATGCTACAGGTTGCTCAAGAATTTTGTTATCTGTCTCATCCTCAACATTAACACTGAGAGATTGCTGATTTGTTATAGGCTGTTCATTTGAAGATTTACTATGCAATCCACCCTTCAAAAACTGAAATGATTCAAAACATAATGGTACGGAGTCACCTTGAATCATTAAATCATGTGTGTGCACTTCCAAGTCTTCAGTTGCAACTTGACAATCAATGGCTTTTGGGGGTTGCAAATCTGAATATGAGAAGTCTTGAACAAAATTTTCATTGCTCTCAAGATGATTCAAATCAAGACTTGTTGACATTTGATTTCTGATTGCATGGTAGTTATCTCTGATGAACTTAAACGGATCAAAACAAAAAGGCAAAGATTCTTCACTTATTTCAAAATTTGCCGCACTTTCCTCGTCACTGTCATAGCTGATATGTGATAGCTGAACATTGCATTCAAGCTGCTGAAAATGAACTTCCTCCTCGCACAAACTAGCTGCTGATTCGTCTGCAAGATTAGCTTCTTTTTGGAGAACATAATCATCATCATACTGATCAAACCGAGGCAAATCATCGGTATAAAAGACATCATCAAGCATACAGGTCATATCAATAGTTCTTTCTTCGCCAAGGTGATCTACAAAACAATCATTATCAGATCTATGACAACTAGGATAAGAAACAAAATGTTTTGGATCAGCAACTTATTCTTCTTCAATCAACGAGCTATGAGCTTGAACATCATAATCATTCCTTGCGGTGACCTTCTCCATCATCTTTTCCACTGCACTTACCAAAATGTCAAGCTTCACCTCTAGAGATGTAGATTTTTCCGGATCTATGTTTTTCATCTCTTCTTCCTTCAACCTTGCCCTTCGGATGAGCAGATGTGCCTCTACATTTACTGCACTATTTTGCATCTCATGAAGCGTTGCAATATTCCTTTCTCTCAGCTAAAACTCCATCTCCAGATCAAAGGCACCCGGATAGTGCAAGAGAGCAGATCTAGGAGTAGGCCTTATATCAACTGGCATTGAATAATAAACTTGATTAAATCTGGCCGAAAACTGTTGTACTATCTCCCCTAGTAATATTTTCAGCTGGTTATACTCTTCTACAATCAAGAAAAGGTTCTGCCCGATCATCCACCTATCGAGAAAAACTTTGACGAACTGCTGGAAATCTGAGATGCTCGCATCAGGCAGGGTTTTGAACCCACTCTTCACTTTGGCTTGCAAAGAAAGAGCAAAAAGCCTAATACTAACATCTTCATCATCAACTTCAAAAAGATCTAGAAAAGTCTCAACATTCTGCACATGTTCCTCAGCGTTGACATTCTTACTTTCACCATCAAACCTCGGCAAGTATAGATCATAGTTTTTGGGGAAAGGATGGAGAACAGAAGGTAAAACAAGAGGTTTATACCGATCTGGAATTTTACAAGGTGTAGGGGTATGTACAGCAGGTATAGAATTAGTCTTGGTCTCTTGAGACTCATCAATTTGAAGATGGTCATCACAAAATTCGGAAAAAAGGTCTTGATCAAGCTCAAAGGCATGCAAATCTTTGGTATTCACAATCTTCAAAGGGAAAGAATCAACTGCAGGCCGAGGATCTTTTCTCAAGCATAGTACACTTTGCAAAGCCTTCTTGACATTCTTGGGAAAAGAGAAGAAATAATTTATGACAGAGAACAAAATGTCTTGGATGAAATTTTTGACTTGAATACCTGATCTGTCCATATTGTCCGTTCATGTTTCTGCTGGTCAGGATCATCCTCCAGTGGAGTCTTTGGATCTGATCTCGAAAATGATTTAGAGTCGCCAAGCGAATGATTTCAGCCTTTCAAGTGTCTGATCATTGTCCACCATCAACAATCAGATCTGAACTTGATACATATACTGGGGTAATTAACAAGTTAAATGTCACGTTTACAAGCTAGACCGGAGATTGACTGAAGCAACGTTTATCTACTTCTGCTAATGCAAAGCAAAAGCATTTCGAAGGCTACCTGGCATAACTTCACGCTCCGTCTGTAGCTTATAAAAAAAATGACATCAACAAGCAAACCATTTTTTCTTCCCCAGTATGGTCGCCAATATGTTAGCGCTTGAAATTTCACCTCAGGCTGAAAAAAGGTAAACTCCAAGGCAACATCAAACCACTTAGCCTCGTAGCTAGCCCTAAGGGGCAGGAGAGGGCTCTCTCCGGTCTATCTCAGCAAAGATCTTCAACGAGGCAGAGATAACCAATAAAAAACACTGATTTTAGGCTAGTAAACTGATAAAAAGGTTTGGTTTGCGATTTTTAGGGTTTTGGAGGAATGTTGGGGAAAGGCAATTCTGGGTGTGGGGATTGGACACAGTTTTTGCAAGGGGTTATTTGGGGCAAGGTAGGAGACTGTACTGATGCCTTTGAATTAACTGAATGGATAGGAATGACTGGTGAGGGGCTAAAGAGAGCAAGAAACCTTCAAGAGTTCTCTTTAGACATATGAAAACATAAATATTAAGCAAACTTAAAAGCAGAGCATGGCAATCATGAATTCTACTTTAACACTTCATTTGCCTAATGTGCAGAAGGAAAAGTAAGGAGATGATTCACATAAAAAACTTACAAGTACAAAGAGAAACACGCCATCAATACATGTAACCACAGGAATCCAAAAAAGGACTGCAAAACCCTGGTCTTTCTTCCTTTGCCAAAATTGCAGAGATACAATGAGTAATACAATAGAGCTTTCTCCCTCAAGAGTCCAACCATGAAAATGACCAAGAAAGTACATAATATAGGCAATCTAATATCTTTCTTTTCCTCTAGGGGTCGAGCTCACTATCCTAGGAGCTGTTTCAATCAATTCTAAACTGAGCACTAAAAACTAGGCAGTCAAAACAACTTGCCTCTATAAGCTAGGAAACCAATTCATTCATTAAATTTTTGTTATTTCAAGAATGAATCTTCTAGAATAGGTAAATAAGTGTCATGTAAACATGAAAATATATTAATTACATCAAAGAGGGTGAAAAATCCCATCACAAGTCAAAACTGGTCAAAGCTGGGCGAATTCCTGAGCTGTAGATGAAAAATTGGCAAACTTTCCCAACAGGTCGCGCCTTGATCCTGAACAGGTCGCACTACTTTGGAGCTGCTTTTGAGGCACTTATAGGTGTCCAAATGAGGAAAACGTGGGCTTTTTGGAAAGGTCTGGATGATTACTTTTCAACCCAAGTGGAATTCCTAAATTTGGTGGCCATTTGCCCCTCCAAAATTGCAATCTCCCAAGACTGCTTCCTGTGTGTCGAAAAGGTGGCAGAAAGTCATTTTTTGCTTGTTTTTTGACCTTCTGGAGGCTCAAAACTTGGTGAAATTTCTTGGAAATTGTTGAGCAAGTGTATCTTTGCATGAAAAATCCAAAAATGCTGAGTTTTCCCAAAAATGAGTTGCCCAACGAAAAGGTCGCACGTCGTTGGTGGAGAAAACCTGTTTTTTGCCAAAAAAAAAATCACAAATGACCAAAAATGCTAAATTTTTTTAGAATTTTGTGCTGGAGTTAAGTATTTTAGTATCATGCTCCTTCAAGGAAGCCTCAACCAAGATGTGGAGGGGATCGGGCCTTTTCCTTCGTTTTAGTGCATTGGCCAACCACCCTTGGATCACCTTCATTTTCGCCTTGCATATGTGCATTCGGGCCCAATAGTGGTTTTTCATGTTCCGGAGCAGGTCCTTATCTCTGTTGGCCTTGGCCAGCAGCCTCTCCAAATGAGCATTGACCCGGAGAAGCATAGCCTCTCGCTCAACGGGTACCAAATCACCAGGTCTCTTGCGCGCCAAGTTGTGGTCTTCATGGATCCTCCGCAACTCATCAAGAGTGTGCTCCTCTTCAAGTTGCTTGTTGCGCTGCTCTAAGTAGGTGATTGTCTAATTTTCCATTTCCAGTCTGTGCTGCAACAAGTCATTTTTAGCCTTTAGGTGTTGAATGATGTCCTCTGACTCTAGGCTAGGAGAAATGATGTCAAGATCAACAACCTCTATGTCTGGAACACCTGATGGCCCCTCATCAATCTTGGGCTGCTTGCCTCTCTCTGGTACCTGTGCTGCTGAAGAAGGCGAGGCCGCTTCCACCTGGTGTGGAGATAACACTCGCTGAGCTGATGAAGAAGGCGAGACCCCTTCCACCTGGTGTGGAGATAATACTCGCCTAGCTGATGCAAATAAGGCCCTGTGGCCTCTCTGATATGTGACCAATGGAGGAGAGATGACATGTCTGGTCTCAGGGATATCATGCTGCTATGATGGTCCTCCCTCCTCATGAACAACCTCAGGGGGTGGTGATGCTGGTGCAGTGAAAAAATCTCGAGAGATAAAATCTTCCCATGTGATACCCTGCTGAGCCAACTGATGTATGACCACAAGCTAGATCAAACCATAATGATAGAGGCTCTTGTATTGTTGTGCTGGGATCCTTCTCTGCAACAAGGGCACCATCTTCTAAATATTCTGGCACAGGAAAAAAGGGATGTTCATCATCTGTACCTGTGTGAAGTGCATCAACAAGCGAATATGGTACGAATACACACATGAAAATCTGCCCTCACAGGTGAAATAGCGCATGATAAGCCTCATCAAGGGAGCATACTCATCCCTCAAAAATCTGAAAGGAAATACACTAGTCATGTGCCTCGTATAGGCAGGTTTAATGTAGGGCTCATACCGAAATCTGTCCATTAGTATGCGCTTGTTCCACACTTCTCCAACATTAGGTATCCCTGTTGCTTGAGCAATCATCTCAGGTGTCAATGTAAAATCCACCCCTGCAAGGTTCACATGCCCATCATGCAAATGCAAAACAAACAAGCGGGCCAATTCCCTGTGATGCTGAATTTGAGAGATCCTCTCGCAAAATTCATAACATGACTAATAGCGGAAATATGTGACTGCAATTAGACAAGCCTACAAATCGGTCAAAGAGGTGGGCTCCTCTCTCCTATGGTGACCACTCTTACCACCCCTGTGAGGCCTCCTTTGTACCTCAACCTTTGGAGTTGACTCACGGTCATCACTTTGCTCATAGTCGGTTTCGGTTTCTAACATGGTTTCGAGAGCAAAGTGGCTGGAATGTACTGCTGCTTCTGCTCAAAAATCTGCTATTTTAATTGTTGAAATGTTGTTTCAAGGGGACAAATAGCACAAGGGAAATGTTAGGGAAGGGAGACTTTTAAGGGAAATTGGGAAAAATATATGAAATAGGGAGTTTAAGGGAAGGAATCATGATATATACCCCATCACACAATTATTAGTTTGCAAAAGTTTTATGAGAGGTAGGGTTTAGGGTTAGATTCTTGATTTTTAGGAATAGGGGTAGGGTTTTAGGGCTTTTGGTATTTTTGGTAGAGAGATTGAGTATAAATGATGAGGGAGGTGGAAATGGGATGTAAGGAAAAAGTGGGGGTGAAAAGGATGGCCTTGAAAACAGCAAGACAAACCCTAGCCTTACTAACACTTTGATATTCTTAAGCAAATATACATTGGACTCATTATTTAAAAATGATGACTTTAAAATACATTCTCATGCTTTCCAAGCTTTGGAAAACAATGTATTTTAATGATGGGAGACCTACCTGCAACCTTGAAGCAATCCGGGGTTGTTTTGCAGTTTACAGGTGAATTTTGGTGGAAGAATTCCCAACAGGTCACGCGCAAGGCTGAACGGGTCGCGCGCGCCCAACAGGTCGCGCTTGTGCTTTTCTTGAACTGCGATGGGCGCCCTGACACGTCGCGCTCACCCAAAACGTCGCGCGCAGGCTTGAACGGGTCGCGCGCGGGCACTCTATGCAATTTCACCCAATTTCTCTTCAATCACTCTTCACTATTGCTTTGAGGAACAATGATGACTAAATGGAGGGAGAGAGGAGCTTTGTAGGCTCGATTTAAATTAATTTCCTTTCAACCCTTCTTTCTAATGTTTATATCATGACACTTTTTCAAAACTTGAATGCTGTTGATTTTATGGTTTCCTTTTGTCCTGAAATTGGTTGAACTGATGTTTTTTCTTGAAAATTTTTGTAGGGATAGCTTCTGAGGAATCTTGGCAAAGGGGACCAGGGCTGCATGCTGACTTTCGAAGAATTTTGAATTTTTACAATTTTTTACAAAAATTTGAGAAAATGACCTTGGGCTTTAAAAACAGGGTTTTTAAATCCAAGGTAAAAATTAACTGTACAAGATGAAATCTTTTGAAGAAATACTTTGATAGTCATCCCTCTGGCCTGCTGGGCATTTATTGACTTTTAAAGACATGACCTTAAAGACAAATTGGACCTAAACCCTAGACCTAGGACTTTTGACCTCAAGACAAGACAAGTAACCTTGAAAGAGTTTATTGACTGAAACAACTTGATCCAGCAGTGCCAAGAGGGGAATAAAGACACCAGCTCCTCCATCAGGGTTATGGCATGCCTAATGGAATGCAATGAGATGACACTGATGAGACACCTACTTATGCAAATGCAAAGAGCTTTGATCGTTGATGGAGGGCTACTAGACCGACTCTAACAAGCCCCACATTTAACCTTCCTGGTTTTATGACCAATTCAAATGTGAATTCTTGGAATAGTAGAAACCATCGACATATCCTGCCTTCTAACACTGGCTTGTTTACTAGATATTTTAACGCTAAGTGGTCCATGAAGAACTTGAATGGTACTCCGAGTAGATAGTGTCTAAATTTTTGTAGGGAGTAGACCATGGCCAATGCTTCTCTTTCTTTTGTTTTGTAGTTCTTCTCTATTGTTGACAATTTCCTACCGGCGAAGTAAATTGGGTGATCCATGTTTCTTTCTCTAGGTTGCTCCAATACTTCTCCTATTGTTATTCCTAATGCATCAATGTGTACATGAAACTGCTTATTCTAGTCTGGGTATATGAGAATAGGAGTGCCTACACATTTTTCTTTTAATTTGTTCAATGCTGCTTGACAGGCATCTGTCCACTTGAAGGCTTCTGTATTCTTCAACAGTTTCTCCATAAGAGCCACAATTGGGGCATATTTTCGATTGAATCGACAATAATATCCTATATGTCCCAGCGTTGATCACAGTTTCTTTACAATGTTTGGTGGATCCATATTTACAACTACCACAACCTTTGTGGGATCTACAAACACACCATCTTTGCAAAAAATATGGACCAACAATGTTCCAAATGGAACTGCAAAGATGCATTTCTTCAAATTTAAGGATATTTGTAGCTTCTTGCACCACTCAAACAACAGTCGTAGTAGGCTAGTGTGTTTCTTTAATAAGTTATACACCGTCCAGTCATCCATATATACTTCTAAGAACCCGTGAATGTAATCTCTAAAGGAAGCTATGACAATCCATGAGAAAATAGTTGGTGCATTCTTCAGACCGAATAAAATTACATGATGGGCATAGTGTTACAGGTCTATTTGGGCACATCACTCCCATCATTCAGATTAATACTTTTAGGGCTCATCAAACCCTAATTCAGTTACTACATGCCCTAATAAAGTCATCACATTGAATTCCATCATTCCTGAGAGTTTCTTAGCCTGAAGACATCTTGAAATGACTCCTTGAGGGACAAACGCAGCCATGGTCAGGGGTAAGTGTGCTGCAGAGCACTTAGGCCCATTCAAGCCTACTCTGCAGAGAACCTAGGCTCACTTTGACCTGCGCTGGGAGAGATTAAGCGAAATCTTCATAAGGTTCTAGGAATATTCTTTCATTCTAGACCATTTTAGAATATTCCCACCTCTTATCCTCTCCTATGAGCTCGAAATTAGATAGGGAATGAATCAAATAACCTCCTATCCTCTCATCCCTTCCTCCATGGAAACTAACTCCAAAATTGGAAATCCATTCAATGCCCAATTTATGACAAAACCACCTCCACTTCCCTGTAAATTGAGCACTCATCATAGTGATCAGGGGCTGGACTTTGATAATTTGTAAGGAGATACTGTTGGTGTGAGGTTTGATATTGTAAGCAAGTATTGTTATATTGCCAGAGTGTTGTGCTTTTGGTGTGATGAAGGATGGAACTCATGCTAGATGAGTGACATGGGATCGAACTTCTTGGTTGTAACTCTTCCTTCTACTTAATAAAGTTGTTTACACCTTTTCCCATATTCTTGTCTTTATATATAATGATTATATGTGTAAATTATTTCGATTCCATTTTCTTATAGTAGATAGATCTCTTGCTTTGATTGGTTTTTGTCCTTTGTTTATGATTGCAGTTACTTATCGAGTGGATTCAATTAAAGAAGGAGTGATGGGAGCTATTCAAAGGAGACAATGGGAAGCAAAAGATAACAAGTAGGTCCCTTGTCTTATTTATCTTCTATAGAAAAAGGCTAAACTCTTTAAATCTATTGTTCTAGGTGTAGCTACTCACCTAGGGAAATTGTATTTATCCATAGATGCAAAATTCCACACAACAAATTGGCGACTCCACTGGGGAAAGATCATCATTCTGGGTAGTTTATCTTCATCCTAGTACACCCTAGTAGACTTTACTTGCCTCCATTGATCTTGTTTCAGCCTTTTTGAAGTTTTTTTAGTGAAAATTTGCACTAGAATGCCAACTCTAGGAATGTGATGGTACCAGAGCACCCTTGGTTAGGGGACAGTGCTTTGCAAAGCACCCTTGGATTAGAGACAGTGCTCAGTAGTGCAGTTTCCAATTTTGCTTCTGAAGTTGTTTATTTAAAGATCAATGTTTCTATGGTTCTAAAATCAACTTGTATCTCTTCTCCTAGCCCTAATTTGACCTTGATTGTTTAATGTTTCTTAAGATTTTTCTTTATCATTATCAATTCATTGTCAAAGTTAGTCTATATTGATTAGTCTTTTTTGAAAAGGAAGTGTCGTAAAGTCTTCATTTCTTTGAAAAAGAAATTGTCGTAAAGTCTTCATTTCTTGTGAAAAGTATTGATTGATTGTTTGTGCATCTAGTTCCTTTTTGTTCATCTAAACACTAAAGGGATTGAAAAGAAAAACTTTCATTTTTCATATTGTAGTTTGTGAATTCTTGATAGGAATAGCTAGGGAAATTGCATTAGGTGTGCTCTTTTCTCTTTGTCAAAGATTTGATTGCTCTATCCCTTACTAGCTATAGTTTTCATTGTTAATTGAATGAAAGAACGTTTTTCATGTTAGTTTCATTCTATGAATTACAAACATACATTACATGGTGAACCTTTAAAGGAAAATTATTAACAAGATCAACTTAAAAGTTATCTCAATTAACCTAACGGAGCATTATAACTTAACGCATAAAATTTAGAGGTCTAGGCTAGAGACGTGTTCCGACGTCGTTAAACATAGCAGCTGTCATTAATTGTTTGCGATACATTTTGAGTGTGATACCTCATTCCAAGTATGTAAGTATATCGTAGCTCATCCACGTACCTTCAGGCATATAGGGTGGTGTTATAGTATGAAAAGTATAAAGGAATGCTCTCACTGTGCGGTTTTACATTAGACAGTGCTAACATGGATTGGGCCTCCACGTACTTTGGGGTATATATGGGAGGACTACATTAGGTTGATATCCATCCATAGGTAACCAAGTCAGCTGCCTTGTACACTATGATACACCAAACACAACATTCGGGGATATTTCCTGCATGTATGTTAAGTCCTTGGTTTACTGAGGCAATATATTGCAGTTCACAGTTGCTTCGTAATCCTTTTTCCTAGATTATCCCTCTTTTGTTTTGTTATGTTATTTTGATTAAAATAAAATTAATTGATCACAAATAACATCCTCCACGTCACTCCTTAGTTGATCTTAGGTTGAAACATATGGCAACAACTCCAGAGTCCACCAATCAAGGAATTCCTTTAGATGGGAATCCTAGTCCTTTTCCTCCTTTCAGAAATATTGGTGCTCCGTATATGGCTACATTGTCCCTTCTAGGACTTACCATCAAATTTCTAGTATGGTAGTTCTCAACCTCCTTGGCCCGCAACTGAATATTCCTACAACTGGAAAAAATCAACCTCCAGTTGATCCTAAAGTTGAACCTTTGCCTTCTTTGTCGGTTGTTTCTTCCTCCCCTTCTTCCTCTTTGCCTGGTGAAAGTACTGGCACTAGTAACCAGGTGGCTAAGAAGAAGAAAAAAGGGAATAAGGAGAAGAAGAAGCAAAATCGGCAGGGAGGCAACCAAGCAACCCTTGCTTTGAATGCAACTTCTGATGAGAAACCATCTGATAAGCCTCACAAACTTCGATATCCATGCAAAATTTGTACGGGAGACCATCTTCTTCGAAATTGTCATGATATTCCTCAAATATTAGAAGAATGGTATTCTCGTTCACATCATCTTCTGTCATCAACTTCTAGAGATCATGTTGGTGACACACCATCAACTAGTGGTAGTAAAGTTCATGGAAATAAGGGTAAAGTTAAGTTTTCCTGTAGGTTATGTGAATGGAATCATCCCATTCACCTTTTTCCCGCTCTAGATGAAGCCCAAAATGTGTTGGATAACCGTCCTGCTTCTCCACAATGACTTCCATTTAGTTACAAGAGACTCTCCCTTAATCCTTCACTAGTTTATGAATTGACTGACCCAAATCAACCGTTGGCCAAACCCACTCTCTCTAAATGTGAATCCCATGAGTCTATACCTGACCAATCATAGGTAGAGGAAACAATTGACCCATTTTTACCTTGAGTTAATCGTACCTTTCTCGTAGAGAGTGAATATGATACCACTCAGGTTCTTTTCATTTCTTCAAATTCCAATAAGCTTGGAGGAAACCATTCTATTCCATCAAGACAGGAAGAAAATCCTCCCGTTCTCGTAACTAAAGGGGGTAATTCTCCTGTTCTTACGGTGCCCCCTCTAAGTAGTTTGGTCACTTCCTTTGATTGGAATCGACTGGCAAGATGTTGTCTTCCTTCTTATGTGCCTTTCCAGATCATAGTATAGGTTTGTAATATGATTGTAAATGACACTATTATAGATGAAGGTGAATCTATGTGTATCCTTTCCTCCACTGCTTAGCAAGTGCTCGATTTTCCACCATTTGTGCCTGTTACCCAGAATCTGTTAGCTTTTAGTAGAAGAACCAGTCAACCATTAGGGATCCTTCCTCAGTTTCCTATTACTTTGGGAGGAAACATTATTTATCTCAATGTGATGGTAGTCCCAGGTCCTTTAGATTACAATTTACTTCTTGGGCGTGACTATGTTTAAGACATGGGAGATATTGTTTCAACACTCTTTCGAGTGATGTGCTTCCCACATGAAGGCAGAATTGTCACCATTGACCAAATTTCATTTCCCAGTCCAAATATGGCTTCCAGTCAACCATCTTCCCTAAATGGTCCTTTTTTCCCAATGGTATCTTCCCCGCCATGGGTTAATTATGTGGCAACCCATTCCATGCCAACATCAATGGATGATCAATTCCATGATGTTTTACATTATATACTAGGGGCATTGGAACCAGATCTCTCCTACCAGAGTATTGTTCTCCCATTTGATGAGAACCTCTTGGAAGTCATGACCTTTTGTAGGTTGTGATCAAGGGTATGAGCATAGTTCCTTGTCTTGTGTCAAGCTCATTAAAAAATGAAACAATGAATATGAGAATAGTTCTTTTACTGTGTCAACCTCATTAAAAAATGAAACAGGTCCCAGAGCATAGTTCCTTGTCTTGTGTCAAGCTCATTAAAAAACAAAATAAGGAATATGAGAATAGTTCCTAGACTTGTGTCAACTTCGTTAAAAAATGAAACAAAGGGTATGAGCATAGTTCCTTGTCTTGTGTCAAGCTCGGTAAAAAATGAAACAAGAAATATGAGGATAATTCTTTTACTATGTCGTCCTCATTAAAAAATGAAACAAGGAATCTAAGCAGAGTTCCTTGTCTTGTGTCAAGCTCATTAAAAAATGAAACAAGGTCCCCTAGAGCAAAGTTCCAATTCGAGCCTTTGATTGGATCTCGTAAAATCCGAGTCGAGTCTTTCACTTAATCTCGTAATTCCATCCACCTGATAGACACGAGTAGTCTACTTAGGTGAATGTAATGAAGCTTGGGGGGCATGCACCTAGAATCGAGTCATCATCTTGGGGACATATAAACTAATCTCAAGCATAGTTTTTCATTTCAAGATTGTGTAAACATGAAAATGAATCCAAGCATAGTTCCCTATGGTTCAAGCTTGTCTAAAAATGAACCCATATCCATTTTAAGCTTCATGATTGCCATTCTATCAGCCTCTTCTATCATATGAGCCTTGGTTTTTCTCCTTACATCGTCACTATCTGCTTGTCCGGTCATATGCTTTCACTTGGTTGTTTCACCCTTTTTGAGGAACAGTTGCAATGAGTGGTCTTATTAGCTAGCCTCTTCACATAAATCAACATGTTTAGAGAAGTTCCAATATCACGGGAACTAGTTGCTATCCTAGACACCACTCGTTCCTCTAAGTGGAGTCCTCTTTAAGCTCTTTTCAGACTCTCGAAATATGAAAAGATTGTAAAGCGCTGATCCTTTTCAGCTCGTTAACGGATTGGAAACAACATCTACTCAATATAAGTTTAACCCTTTTCCGAACTGAGATATATTATTTATGAAAAATGAATACATTGATCGAACATGGTCAATAGGTTCTCTCTCGTATTATTTTACGCTTTTTCGGACTTGAGAGATAAACCTACGAAAAAGAACTTGTGGAGTTTTCTTTTTGTCCCTTTTAAAACTCTCTAAACATGAAAAGGATCGAGTTATCATTGTCATTAAACTCGTTAAAACATCAAATAACGACAAACTTGTCCATCATGACAAGACCGAGTTTCAGCTTCGCTAGACTTGTTAAAACATCACATAGCGATGGATTCACCCGAAGGGTGGAATTATACAACAAGCATATGTTATTCTCCTCAAGATTGATAAAAAATAAAGAGGTACTAGTCAGCAATGATTAGGGAAAAGGGGTAAATCTCTTTATGGCAGCAAGTCACTCTTGAACATGACACTTTCACTTAATCTCTGTGACTACTTGGGTTCGGTTATCTACTTGATGGTTATCATACCTATGGTCTATCATACCATCCATTACTTTGATTTTGGGTCAATGCTGCCAATTCATTCAGTGTCACTGACATGTTCAAGAGAAGTCACTCAGTTAAAATTCATTCTTTGCAATACTCATATACCTTCATTTTCATGACCGCCATTCCTAAACCTTGTGTTGTCAGTCACATTTCGTCTCCAAAAATCATTACACTCGTTTCATGTCGTTGATGTGGGATACATCAAGGCCCTCCTGTGACGAGTTGCTTCTTGTCGACATCAACACATTATCCAAGAAGTTGACTTAGAAACACCCTTTTAGTACCTTGGGGCTTGCATACATCAATGGCAAGTTTCTCGCTTCCGGCGATAGGTTGACATCATTCGCCTTCGACTGAAAGACTTTGTATGGTGTTTGAAATCAAAACATCCATTCACACCATGCAGATTGTACTGCAGTACCTTGAGGATCATTATCATCATCATTGTTTTCTCTCGCGTATGTTGACGACTTACATCATTGGTTGGTAATCAGACGGTGTTTTCCCATGTTCGAATTCAAATCACATATTCACATGGTTAGACTCATACTTGAGCGAACAATTGAACAAGATAGAAGACCCCGAATCTAGTTTCATCCATTTGGGCTGCGATTTCAAGATAGTACTAAATCATCTTTACGATGGCTTTACATTGATGGTCATCCCATCATGGGTCTATATCTATAGATGACTATCTATGTACATGTAATGAAATTTTATATGTTGATCATGGGTATTCCTTCCCTCAGTGATTCATGAAAAATCCAAAATATCATGATATTATTATTGTAATTGATGCAGGTTACCATCCGCTTCAAAACCTCCTCATCACATCGTAAAGAATATCACTCAACATTATCATTTTCAACTTCATGCTTTAGGGGGAAACTTTTACAAGTCTATTTGGGCACATCAATCCCATCATTCAAATCAGTACTTTTAGGGCTCATAAAACCATAATTCAGTTGCTACATGCCCTAAGAAAGTCATCACATTGAATGCCATCATTCCTGAGAGTTTCCTGGCCTGAAGACATCCTAAAATGACTCCTTGAGGGACCAGCGCAACCTTGGTCAGGGGTAAGTGCACTATAGAGCACTTAGGCCCATTCAAACCTGCTCTTTAGAGCACCTAGGCCCACTTTGACATGTGCTAGGCGAGATTGAGCGAAATCTTCATAGGGTTCTGGGAATATTCTTTCATTCTAGACCATTCTATAAGATTCCCACCTCTTATCCTCTCCTATGAGCTCGAAATTGGATAGAGAATGAATCAAATAACCTCTTATCCCCTCATCTCTTCCTCCATGGAAACTGACTTTGAAATTGGAAATCCATTCAATGCCCAATTTATGACAAAACCACCTCCATTTCCCTATAAATTGAGCACTCATCATAGTGATCAGGGGCTGGACTTTGAGAATTTGTAAGGAGATTGATCTGAAATTGATAAAAGGTATTACAGACTATGTGTGAAGTTACCTATGTTACTTATTTCAATGGATCGATAAGATTGCGAATAAAATAGACACTTAAACAATTATAAAAACATAATCAGACACATCAACACAAGAAAAATTGATAAAGGAGTTCACCAAACTTCCCAGCTACGTTTCTTGGTCCTAGATTCTAGTGCTGACCTCTTTATTATGTCTTCAAATGGTTGTTACAAGTGTGAGCTCAAAAACAGAGTCTCAACACAGAAATGGAACTCAGCACTATGTTCCGCTCGAAACTTCAAGTCGAAATGAGCATACACATGACCGTACTGGTCACCCTGACCTCCAGACCCCCTGGAACGGTTCACAATACACTCTTCTATCAATTTTTCTGTGTTATGATGTTTATATAACACATTTTAGTTACAAATTGCAATAAACATGGAACAAATAAATTTATAATAGAAACAGGCAATAAATGAAAGGATCGGTGGGTGCGGGTGGACCCTAACCATCCGATCTTTCCCTGGCACTGATCTCAAGAACAAACCACCTGACGATTATTGCATCCCACTCTTCAACTGATTTGGACAACCTACACCGTTGATTTTTCCTCTGCCATCTGATGGTTGTTGCACTTCAACTAGCACGTTTGTTATTTCTCTGAAGGGACGCGATAAAGTGGTTTTTAGGAGGCTATGTATCGAGCACTGAGTGGAAGCGTACTCCCCGTCTAAAACTACTTCTTGCCTTGAGGGCACACAATAAACCATTTACCGCCCTCCTGTCAGAACTCAAAGAGTTTAGCTCCTTTTTCATAGTTTTATCACGTCCGTTTTCCCAGAAAACTTGCCTTCATGTTTTGACTCGATATGCATCGATCTTCTTTGATTGGACAATCTCCGCTCTTGACCATTGTTCCTCATCGCTTGAGGTCTGAACCAATCTCTGATTGCCACATCAACTTCTGCGCTAACATCATCAGGTACCTCCAACTCTTTCCCAGGTTGCCACATGTCTTACTAACGTAGGCTTTGACTCCTTGACTTGAATCTTTGATTAGCTCTAATTTCCTTGTCCGAACTCGGATCTGCATGTAGTTTGCACCATGGGCTTCTTATTCATGAGCCCTTCAACATTTTTCCATTTCACCTGTATTTGAAGACTTTTGATCTGGAGGCTATACTAACTCCATTTTGGATTAGAGATACTGTTGGTGTGAGGTTTGAGATTGTAAGCAAGTATTTTTATGTTGTTGGAGTGTTGTGGTTTTGGTGTGATGAAGGATGGAACTCAAGCTAGATGAGTGACATGGGATCAGAATTCTTGGTTGTAACTCATCCTTCTACTTAATAAAGTTGTTTACACCTTTTCCCATATTATTGTCTTTATATATGATCATTATATGTGTAAATGATTTCGATTCCATTTGCTTCTAGTAGATAGATCTCTTGCTTTGATTGGTTTTTGTCCTCTGTTTATGATTGTAGGTACTTATCGAGCGTATTCAATTAGAGAAGGAGCGATGGGAGCTATTCAAAGGAGACAAAGGGAAGCAAAAGATAACAAGTAGGTTCCTTGTATTATTTATCTTCTATAGAATAAGGTTAAACTCATTAAATATGTTGTTCTAGGTGTAGCTACCCACCTAGGGAAATTGTATTTATCCGTAGATGCAAAATTCCACACAACACATAGGACCCCCATTCTATGGTGAATGTTGTTTTCTTCTTATCTTCTTCTACTATATGAACCTAAGATATCCTAAAAATCCATCAATGAAAGAGTAGGCTTCATTTCCCACAACGTTGTCCAGAACTTCATCACCAAACAATGTTGGGAATGGCTCATTGTTTAGGCTCCTATAATCTACACAAACCCTGATTTCCATGGCATCCTTGTTATTCTGAATTACAATCAGGCTAATCCATTCTAATTCGTCCATAAGGAATATGAGTCCAACATATAACATCTTATCAATCTCTTTCTTGACCTTCTCTTTTACTCTTGGGTTTATCCTGTATGTTCTTTGCTTCACTGGACATGAATCTATTTTCAACATAACCTTCATCTCTCCAATGTCCCATTTTATTCCTTTTAATTCAACCACAAAGGCTGGAAATAAGTCTTCGTATTCACACAGCAAATCAAAAATTTCCTTAGTTGTCTAGTCGTCCCAATAATATCCAATGGATTCCATCTTATGTTTATTCTTTGAGCTAATGTTATGCTTACGCCACTTCATTGGGAGCAAATGTGTAGCGTCCTCTAAAGGGCTCTCTTGAATATCTCGTTCTCTTTCTATTTCTTTAAATGTTAGGTGTCTAAGTCCTTCTAGATCATCCTCCTATGGATCCACGTTGACTTTGCTGCAAGACATGAATTTTGGATACCCTTCTTCATAGAAATATTGTAGGAATCTCTCATCTGAAACCCTCCCATAGTTGTCCCAGAGTAAATAGGATCTTTTTAATGGCATACAAGGTTACAGTCATGCATCGATCATTATCTTTGAACGAGAAACTGATGTTGAATTGGTTAGCCATAACATCCCAGTCTACTGTTTATCTACAAATTTCCTCCTGTATATACCATGCTTGTGGAATTTTACCCAAGGTATGTATGAACAAATGCACCTAGAGTTCCTTCGATACTTTCTCTTTTTCCCATTTCTCTGTGCAGTTTTCTAAATGTTTTATGGGATCTGAGTTTCCTCTATACTTCACCTTGTCATGCAATCGGTCTACTTCTTCTCTAAATCTCTCCCTCATGGTTCGCTTGATAGTCTCCCATTCACAATAAGTGTTACAATTGCTCCCCACCAACTTGCTGGGTGGCTTGTAACACAATATCTAATAGTGAGACTTTGTGACCTTCCCTTATGCTCCCATCCACTTTATTTAGAAAAGTGTCTATTGATTAAATGTTGTGAAATGTTGGATAATTCTTACCTCTACCCCAATCCATTTTACTTGTCATATCTTGGCATAGTGTCTGGTATCAACCACGTATCCTCCTTTTTGCCGTGCATCCCAAGCAGATTCCAAACTAGCTTTTGAACTTTGTATGCTCCTCCAACTGACCAATCCTCCTGCTGTGGGATTTATGTATTCCTCCCTTTTTCTTGCAGTTAGCCTATACAGCTGATCCATTATTCCAGGTTCGTCTCGATCATCCATAGGTTCGGTGAACCTTGGTTCTTGATATGGATCTAACGGTTGTACTACCTACATACCTTCCACTTCAAATATCATCAACTCCTTCTTCAGGTCAATGATGGCATAATTCTCATATGCCTAGTCGATACCAAGAAGTGCTAGGTAAGGGTCATTATCACCCATTATATCTATTACTTCAAATTCAGTATAAGTTTTTACCCCTGCCACATCCACTTCTACATCTTCCAACCTACCAGTGGGTAAGATGCAATACTGGTTTTCAATCCACAGTTGGATTAGTGAATATTTAAGTTGTGGCTTCCCTAGCACTTCCCATGTTTTTATGGGCATAATATTTATGTCAGACCCCAGATCTAACATTGTATATTTAATCTGAAATCCTGCAACTTAAGCATCAACCTGGAATTCTCTACCAGTTCTTTTCTTGTTCCGTTGTACTCTTCTCAAGTGTCTTTCAAGTAGGTTTGCTGTATTGTTTCCCATTTTTCTTTGTCTTCTGGTAACATTTCTTTCAAAATCCTACACAACTCCTTTAATATTTTTTCATTATCAACAATCTGCAGGAATATCCTAAGCCATTCTTCAATTGGTCAAGAGTTACACGCTATGCCTAAGTCTTGTTTCTTGTCTCCTTTTGTTTCTATTAACCCTAAAACAAATTGGCCGCTTCTTGATAGTATTGCTTTTGTTGGGTGGGGTTGTCTGTCTACCTTGGGGATGCTACCCTAACAATTGAAGGTTGGTCTACCATGCCTCGATTGTCCCTTGTCTTCTTACCCCTATGGTAACTATATTTATATTAGTTACTAGAAGTGTGTCAATAGTTTGTGGTTCTTCATTCATCAAATTAGTTCCCCTTTGTATGTTTCTTTCTTCCGATTTTGCAATCATCTCGGGACAATCCTCCGTGGCATGTGAATTGACCTAACATTGTGAGCACCAATGCATTCTTAGGAGTGGACAATATCTAGAGACATGTCCCTCCTTATCACAATTGTAGCACCTTATGGGTCCTCTACCCCTGGTTCTTCCTCCTCTCATGCTTCCTCGTCCCCCACAACCAGTTTCATTGATTTTGAATGTGGACTTATCTAGACGCTCTACATGGTGGTGCGTCGTGGATGCACAGAATTCACAATAGATTTTGTTAGGTACATTGGAATACTTTTGCATTATTGAACATACTCATGACAAATGTCCATAGTTCCTACAAATTTCACAATAGTCCTGCATGTTTCAGACCGAGAAAGCTCCTTGCAATCCCACTATCGTAACTCCTATTGTTGGTGGATCACCTAATGATGTTGTAATTCCCACTGAACTACTTGTGCCTCTCAACCTTGCGCACTCAGTCGCCACATGGCCTTCCACTAAGCAGTTAGTACACCATACAGTGGGTCTCATCGGTCGAATTGGCTGTAGGTCTTTCAATTTCTCTATTATACTGGCGATCTAATTTTGGAGGCCCATGATCGACGAGTCTTGCGATCCCATCCCTCCTTGATACTCAAGTGGGTATCCTACCATGGATTCAATGCGCGATGCTTTCTTTAGGGCATCTTGGAGATTTCCAACTTTTTGTTGTGCCAACAGTGTTCTTGTAAGGGGTAGGAGAACTTTAATGAACCAATCCCTTTGATGATTGGCATGTATGGTATAACTTAGCTTGCCAATAGCATCTTTAAACCTCTGCATCAATTCCCATGCAATCTCTCCTTCCTTTTGTTGGATCTCCCATAATTCAGACAGTCCCTGCTGATTTGTTTGCAGTACCTTGAATTCTTGAACGAAGGCTCTCTGAATGTCATCCACGGAAGGATTCTGATTTTGCTCTACCCCTTTGATAAACCACCTTAGAGCTATTTCCCTTAATGTGGTCTGGAACTAAATCAACTTTACATTATCTAGTGTCTAGAGGGCTCTCCATATAGCTTCAAATAGGTACCAATGTTGTTACATCCTCATTCCCTCTACTAACAAACTCAGGATATCTAGTAAAAGACGCTGCCATGTTAATTTGAGTGTGTGCTAAGAGCACAAATCCTTGGTCTCTAGGTTGCTGAGATCCTTTTAACCCTAGATTACTAACATTGCTAAGCCCACTGCTATTAGATGTATTAAAACTCATCTTATATTTTTCATAAACACTATATACTCGTATTACTTTAATCAACTTAGCAACAATTTTGTCAGGGTTTTTGTAAAGCACCAGGAGAAGGTCAGGGTGAATACTACATTAACTTTGGGGATTCTGCTGCTAAAATTTATCTGACATATCATCCTCGGTGAAAAATCTTCTCATCACATTTCACATCTCAACTTTCATCTCTTCTTCATAATTTCCACAAGTGCTTCCTTCAGGCATCTTACCCGCAATTTATGGAGTGTCCCTATCATTCTCCTAGCTCCTATTTGTCCAGTCGACAACCCTCTCTTGTTTTGGTTCCTTCTCCATATTCTTTCCCTCTTTCGAGCTCGTTGAAACCACTCCTGCTTAGTGGGGTCCCATACATCTCTTATTCAATGCTTTTACTGCTCTTTCCTACCACTTTTCTTCTAGTAGTGCTCTCCTTTTCACCCTAATATCTATAGCTATCTGCAATCCTTCTATATCCATTCCTTCAACAACATCTACATTTCCCCAAACGGTAGCATTCTCCCCTTAGGCCCTTCCCCAATACTGGGGTTTTACGCTACCATATTTTCTTTGGGTAAAGGTAACAATCCTTCTTCCACCATCAACATCTTAATCCACAAAGGAAATTTGTTCACTAGTTTCCCTCTCAACCCCGATCTGAATACTGCATCCACTTTTGAGAAGCACTGATAGTTCTCGGCCATGACTTCAACTACGTACCGCTCTACGGTAGTCTATACCCAAAAATATACTGCCCTTATCATCTCACTATCCAAGTGTTGAAGTGTTGTGAGGTCTACGGGAACCCACTCACGACGAGCTGGCATAATTCCTTCTGACCGACTCTTCACTTTTAGTCTCCTCAACCAGTTATACAAGTCTTCCAGGAACATACACAAAAATTTCTCATACTGATCACTCGTAGCCTCCGAGTAAAAAATTTCTTCACTTACCTTAGCTATAGGTTGGCTTCAAAAAGTAGCCTTCTCTAATATGAACTGATCTTCTTGGTTATCCCACCAATCCTGAATCTCCTTCTTAAATATCCTTGATACCATGTTCCAAACCACTTCTTGTGATTTCAAGTCCTGACAACAGAACCATTTGTTGGCACAAAAATGTCGATCAGGGAAATACCCTGGGTTCAAGCACAAGGGGTCAACAAGGGTCCGCTATAGTCTAAGATAACGTCGACATTTTCACCCTACCCCAAAGGGTAAGGAGTCTCACATGACCGAAACTAAGATGGACTTAGAAGGATATCGAGGATGACCCAAAATTAACTCCATATACATCTTAAAGAAAACATGCATCATAACATTATATCATTATAGTTATCATATTCATCTGAGGAAAGACCATTAACATAAGAACTTTTGAGTAGGCCCATAAATCATAGCAATACACATACACATGATGTAATACACCTGGTTCATTTACTCATTCATATTAATTTAATGGAAGATTCATTACAACATACATTTGGCATAAATCCGTGACAGACACATAAAATACCGTGGCCACAGAATGCCTTAGGTCTCAGACCAAGATTAGCTCTGACCTCCCTACAACTTCTCCAGTCCTCAGATCTTGTTCCTCTGTGCCTCTAGCTCCTACCATATACCAACCCTTTCTCCATGATGTCTTTTCCTTTTATATACTCCTCCACTGCTCGAATTGCTAGTTCTTTTCGACTGTCTTTCCCCTTGGCTACTTCCTGTCCTCCTCCTTATTCGCTCGGTTGTTTTTGCTTGCTCCTGACACCTTTCCATAACTACCCCTCAACTGCATGGTCTTTCTTCCTTTCCCAGCTGTCCTCTCCACAACTTAATTGTTGCTCCTGCCACCTGTTTTTCCCTCTTCATACCTTCAAAACTTTAAAAATTAAAAATAAAGGCCCCAATAGGAAGGAGGCCTATGCGTGAAGTTAAAGGCTCATAACCACATGCATGTTGTGTTATGTGTGTGGTTAGGGTTTAGGCTTGTGAAAATGTAGTTCCATCTTAGGATCTGGTCATTAGAGGTTGTGGATTGACTTCTAGGTGATCTAGTGCTCTCTAGGGGTATCAATAAGTTTTCAGTTTGTTGCCCCCACTTCCATAATTGGAACTTGGAGGTTAGGTCATATCATAGTAGCACTCTGCTCACATTTACCCAAGAGAGCTTGTAAAAGTGGGTAAATGTGGAGGAGGCACTACAAGAGAAGAGGAAAAAGCTGGATAAAAGGGTATTCAAGTGTATGCTCATTAGCTACAAGGATGGAATGTAAGGATATAATCTATGGGATCTTGTGACAAGGAAGAGATTTTATAGTTGAGATGTGATATTTATGGAAGTTGGATGTATTTCTAGGACTAAAGAGACTCCAAAAAAGGATAAAGGAAAACAAAAGTTGTTATTCGAATTCAAGTTGGACGAGAGTGAATAATATAAGTTGACTAAGTTAGATGAATATGTGGAATGATAGACTCGATTTTTTAGGAGGTCTAGTCGAGAAAGGACACAACTTGAAAGATATACCCCACCTGATTTCCAGTCTATGTTTGTATTGTCTGCCATCAATGGTGAACCTAGGTTAGTTGAGGAAGTAGTTAACTTGATAGAGGGTAAACTCTAGTTAAAATCCATGAAAAAAGAAATGGATTATTTGCATAAGAATGAGACATGGAATCTTGTCAAATTACTTTATGGAAGGAATCTTGTTGGTTTCAAATGGTTGTGTAAGTAAAAATTGAATTCAACAGGTCAATTCAAGAAGTACAAGCCTCGATTAGTGGTGAAAGGTTATTCCCAAGTCAAGGGAGTCGACTTTGGTGAGATATTTTATCATGTTACAAATTTAACTTCCATTAGAGCATTAATGTCTCTAACTATAGCATTTGATCTAGGAAAAGAGTAAACGTATGTAAAGACAACATTTCTGCACAATGATATGGAAGAAGAAATCTACATGAAATAGCTTAGAGGATTTGTAGTAAAGGGTAAGGAGAAGCTAATCTATAAGCTGAGGAAGTCCCAATTGTCAAAAGCAGTCACCAAGGATGTGGTACGAAATTTTTACACATACACCTAGGGATTCATATTTGTGAGAAGCCAAGTTGATCATGCATATCTCAAGTCACAAGGTGAGTGTTTTATCTATGCAGTGTTGTATGTTGACAACACGTTGATTGGAAAGAACATGAGTGCAATGAAGGAGATGAAGATGTAGCTATAATTTATATTTGACGTGAAATATTTTAGTGTTTCACATTTCATTCTTGGAATGGATATTAGAATAGATCGCACAATTAGGAAAATATAGGTAAATAAGAAAAATTATGTTCAAACAAGTCTGAAACATTTCAACATGCATGATTGTAAATTGTGAAAGTACCAATTCTAGTTGAAACGAAACTAATTGTTGTACGATGTCCAAATACAGAGGAAGAAAGAATGGAAATGGCCCATGTTCCATATGAAAGTGGTGTAGGTATTTTAATATGTGAAATAATATGTACTTGACCATATATTTCCCATGCAGTGGAAGTATTGAGCAGATACATGAAAACACCTAGAAAAAAATAATGATTTGTTGTAAAAAGAGTATTTTGGTATTTACATTGCATGAGTGATCACATGGATTTCTTTTATGAAAGACATATGGATGACAATGAATCAATTGTACAAGGATTCGTTAATTCCAACTGGGTTGGAGTTTTGGATAGAAGAAGGTTGACTAGTATATATGTGTTCAAGCTGTTTCACAAAGCTATTAGTTAGATGAGTAAGTGACAATAAATCATGGCACAATAAATGATGGAGGATGAATACATGGTAGCCACTCATGCAAGCAAGGAGGCAATTTGGTTTGTGGAAACTATGTTAAGAGAGTGGGTTTTCTCAACAAAAAATAAGGATGGGGTGTGACAGTACAAGTACAATCTTATTGGCAATGAACCTAGATTACTATTCAAGGAAAACACATATTTATGTACAATACCATTTCATTAGAGAAATTTTGGAAATCAAGAAGGCGTTGTTGAAAAAAATAGGCATAATGAATAATTTTGTAGAGTTTTTGACAAATCCAATGAGTTTTGTAAAATTATATTGGTGTAGAGAGGAGTTGGGCCTAGGATCCTAGGTCAATTAAAAGCATGGTATTAATATTTCAAGAAAAGAAGAAAACAAGTGGAAAATATTAAGGTGTTATAATCTTTCCACGTAATCTAAGTCGACTATATTTTATTTAGTTGATGGTCTAGTTGGTTAAGACAACTAGGAATGTACCCAACAAGTATAGTCAGGAACAATCTAATAGGGAATACAAGTTGATAGTTTATTTGATAGGTCAAAAGTCAATTCAAGAGAAATTACCTCAGCTAAAATCGATGGGAAGTTGAGAAATCAACATAAATCAATAATTTAATTGAGTAGTCAAAGGAACCATAGTAAGGTGTAACCACATAGTCAATTTAGACTAGTGTTCATCTAGTGGTGAAAATGGAATCAACTACAATTGAGAAATGGTTATGAATCCCAATATTCTTGGGATCTTATCCAATGATATTCAACCACCTATATTGATTTCAAATGCTTCGAATTAGGGTTTTCCAAAGCCTATAAATAGAGCATGATGTAAGGCTCCTGAGAATTATTGAATGTTGAGAGATGTAAGATGAATGGATTTGTCTTAGGTGTGGACTAAGATCAACATTCTTTGTAGACTTACTAAAATATTTTGTTGAGAATATAAGAGTAATGGAGCTCAAAGGTTAGTTGGTTTTCTCAATTAAGAGATTCCAGAGTAAAATCTCTATGTGTTTTGTAAGTGTGATTTTTTATTTTTTCATCTTTAAGTTCTCTCATGATCTTTAAAGGTTTGTGTTAATTGAGCTTCTAATCTAGTTTATATATCTAATCGACTTTGTATTTTGTTTTGTTTGTATTTGAAGTGTAAACTGGTTACCATAAGTGCAACAATAATTTCGTTTGATCTATAATGAAGTTATTGTCCATTTACTCATATATCTATATATATATATATATATATATATATATATATATATATATATATATATATATATATATATATATATATGTATATATATATATGTATATATATATATGTATATATATATATATATATGTATATATATATATATATATATGTATATATATATATGTATATATATATATGTATATATATATATGTATATATATATATGTATATATATATATATATATATACATATATATATATATATATACATATATATATATATATATATATATACATATATATATATATATATATATATATATATATATATATATATATATATATATATATATATATTGCAATTTTTATTTAGACATTGTTATATGTTTATTTTCAAACTAATATATGTTTAAATTAAATTATAATATTTTTTTAATAATATTACAAAAATAAATTTATATACATACTAAAAGTCATAATATTTTAAATAAAAATATTTCAAATTTAAATAAATAAATAAATTATTTTCCAAAAATTTATTGGGCAAAAATTTCTAAATGAACTAAATCTATATATAGAATGTATAATAAAGTGAGACCTAGCCCCAAGGGTTCGCTCAAGTAGTTTAGAGCCAAAATGAAGTTTTTTGATATTGTTGCTAGTTATTGTTGATCATGGGTTCGGCTCTCTTCGATTCCCTAGGGGTGAGGTCCAGTAATTAGGGTTGATGGTTTACCATCCACAAAATGTGTTTGGAAGATAAAATATGTGAAAATGTGTGTCTGGAAAGATAAACTATGTGCAATCCACTAGTAAAATAATATATCTATAACATGTGAAATGTATTGTAGAATAAGTTGTTTACGAATGTTATAGCATCATTTAACACTCTTGTTGACTTGATGCTCTTTTATGTCCATGGGCGTCACTTTTTCCATATATACTTGATCTTATATTAAAAGATAATATTTCAAATTCCATACGCGACTCTTCCCACACTAAACCGTGTACAAACGTAAGTCCTATAACATTGAACCAACGTATACCTTTTAAAATATGAAAAAATAAAACAAAATGTTATTTTTTGGAGGGGTTTATAGGTTTCACTGAAATCCAACCTACAGGAGACCTAGCACAACTGAATTAACTAATGTCAGGTGGTATATATACACCCCTTGGGTAGGACTAATTAAAACAAGGGAAGGGCTATTGATATTATACCCATTTTTCTCCCATATCAAGTCTAGTTTTCTCATGCTTCATGCACTCCCAGTCTCTAGGAAACCCTGGTTTCCTTTGTAGAGATGTTCATCATCCTTATAATATGTCCCTGTGCTTGTTAGAGAGGTTGTCTTTGTGGCTCGGGATGGACAGTTTCAAAGGAAGGCTTCGTCTGTGCCTTTGGCCTGGATGAGGTTGTACCTTTCTTGTACCTATTGTTGTTAATTAATAAAGATCATGTCTTGTTCCTGATATGTTATTGTCTCATGAATAGTAATTTATATTCTTATATATCCTTTATGTATTCACATTGAATTATCTATTATGTATAAGTTGTTGTGAATTGACTTGCAAGCCTGCTCCTTCTGGATGTAACAAGATACATAAGAATTGATTACATTATTTTTTCATGTTTCTATTCCCTCGGAGGAGGAATGGTAAGTAGTTCCAAAATTTCAAACTATAATCCTACTACAACAAACGGTTGACATACATACATTTTGCAAAATTGACCTAGCATAAAGAAAAATTTATAGTAGGAATTCATAATACAAAAGGATTGGGATCTTCTGTCAGGGGCCTATTTAGATCAATCTACAAATTGTCAGGAGATCGGATGAGTGCATTGCTTGTAGAGATTTGGTTTTCACTAGTCTCCATCTGCATTTGCAATTCATTTAGCTGCCTACGCAATGCATTAATTTCATCATCCTATTATTTAATTTAACTTTGAGTTACTAGGGTTCATCCATTAGAAATATGATTGTGTTCATTTGTTGATGGAATTTCTAGTTGAGGTCCATATTCTAAAGGTGTAGATATTCCAATTGTTGGTGGTGCATATAACCAACCCTACTTCCACCTGTTACTATTCGAGGTCCTTTGGGAAATTACATTATACATTTACCAAGAAGAGGGAGCCAATTTCTAGTGGGGATAAGGAACAAAGAAGTTCAAGGGCCAATGCAACGGTAGTAAGGAGAGGCTAAAAGACCAACGTCTGAGGAAACTCTAAGGGAGTCTGATAGAACCAACTTAAAAACACAGGTAGGAGCATGGGGAGAGCCAAAGCACAAGGTATTGGTTATACAACAAACAGATAAAATAATACCCAAATGGAGAGGGGAAATTAAAAGTGAAGAGAATTTGATCATGGGATGTTTCGCCATCAAGACAAGTCATTGATGTCGGTTTGGCCCAATTTTAATAGGAACACAAGATTCACTTGTTTAACCTCTACCTTTTTTTGAGATCTTAGGATATGAAAAAGGTCTTAATATGAAAGTGGTTGAGGGCACCCAAAAATCTATGAAGAAGAAGTTTAAGTTTATTGTCTTAGGGAGAAGAGCCTCTATATAAATATTGGATGGTGAGAAAGAGTCTCCCAATATTAGAATCTTAGTAATGTCCATTTCGTTTGCCAAGTTTAGCTTGAGAAGTTTAGCCTAATTGTTGGTCCTCTTGCCTAGCCCCCAAGAACACTTAAGCATGTGTTTTCCATCAAAATTAAAGATAATCCCTCTCTCTCTCCGACCACCCTTATAATTAAGTTGCAATGTTGTTATTAAGTTGTAATATTATTGTTTTTTATTAGATTTTTAATTTTCTAATCATTAATATGAAAAAATAGATTAAAAAAATGGATATCAACAAATAAAAATCAAAAGAGTGAGTAGATAATTTACCCCCCACACACACATATAATTAATTTAAAATAATTAGAAATTATCAAAATGATTATTGATTAAAAATATAAAAAATATAAAATCTTTTATATTATAAAATCTCAATATTTAAATTCATCTTTTAATAATATTAAATTAAATTTTATAAAATTTTCATTAAAAAGTAAAACAAAATATCAATAATTATTGAAATTATAAAATATTCATTTTAATAATATTAAAGTATTTTTTATAAAATTATAATAAAAATTGTTAAACAAAATCTCAATAATACAATTATGAAATTACAAAATCTTAATACTTAAAATTTATTATTGCAATCGTATTAAAATTACAAAATACTAATACTTATCCTTTATTATTAATAATATAAAATTAAATTTTACAATACTTAAAATTTATTATGTCACTGCTTATGCAGTGACATATATGATCGAGTTTTAGCTATTAGTTTGTTCGTGCTGCAGATATTTTTCAATTTTCTATAGTGAACATTAGGCTTTTCCTTGAAATTTTTGGGTGACGTTAGCTTGCCGCCGCATCCCTGGCTTCGAATTTTGAGGGTAGACGTCATCCTTCCATGCACGGTTGTCCGGGCTGATTGTATAGTACAAAGGAGGTACAACAAAGAGCGATTTCTCATACAACTTCCAGTTAATTTCGACCTACTTTGAGCTTTGGTGCTAAATTTGGTTTAAGAGTGTTGGTGGACAATTTATTAACAAATTATCGATAAGCACATTTCTAATTAGCTGCGAGTTATTTTCCATGTTCAAAGGCTCTATTTTATTTCTTGGTGTTGTGGCGCTCATTGAGGCTAAAATTCCCATTTCTCTGCCTGTGTTTTCTTTGTGGCATAACTCCCCCTTCTTAGGCTTCCATTGTTACCAAGTGAGTTACTCGTTGCATCTTTCTTTTACTTCACTAGATGTAAGCAGCAAATGTTTTCTGTGGAACCCTAAAGGTGTTTGGTTATGTGCCAAGTCATAGGATTACTAAACTCCTTGATGACCATTTGACAGTCAAATGTATGAATGCTAATCACTAGTTTAATCATCGTGGTGCATAGTTTGGACTTATAATGGTTCATTGTTTCGCAGAATTTGCGAGTTAGACTTTAGTATTTAGACAATAACAATTTTTCAGGTAAGCGGATTGCTAGATTCTAGCAATGGAAACCTGGTGAGTTTTTGAGATCTCCCTGGCAAGAAAACTTTGGTTTAATGCATTTTTTTATTTCTTAATTGAAGATCATGGAGTTTATGGGTAAATATAAAAATAACACTAAAGTTTCAGTGTTAAATGCATTGCATGGTCAAGTTTTGATGCTTTGAGTGCAATGTCGTAGGAGTAAACTAGTAGTAACTGACCACAAATAAGTCGGAATTTGACCCATATTTTCATTTAGGTAAGTCCTGTGAGAAAGGTACTGACCCCAATTCCATATGGTCTTCTTTTAAATAGTCTTCCAACCCCGATTCCATGTTTTTCTATAGCGGTTACGACGAAGTTTTCCAAGAATTTAACACTCTGAAAGTTGCGAAGTCGGAAGTATACACATCTTTTCATTTTCAGAAGGATCGTGAGCAAGGTGTCGGCTCCAACTCCATATCGTGGTGTTTTAGATAGTCGGGGGGTTGAAGTTATATTGACATAAACATCTAGTTGTAGAATAAAATAACTTTGATCTTAGTCGGGCGGAACGCATAGACACAAGGATGTGTTAAATATTCACTTTCTAAAATTTGTGATGTTGGAATTTGACACATGTTTTCGTTTCCACAAGACCTATGAGAAAGGTCTCGACCTCAATTCCATATCATGGCCTTTTAAATAGTCAGGGAGTCGAAGTTCTATTCAAGGAGAATTTTAAGGATGGAAGTTTATCTTAAAGTTTAGAAACCTTGGCAAATCATACTAGTCCCTAATATACAAATTGTAAAATGTCTGGAAATATTTTTGTAAATATATTTAGATTTATAATGATTTTATATTAGTCTATATAATTTTTTGGCGATTTTTAAGGTAAAATAAATTTATATTATAAAATGTGGGTGAATCATTTGTAGAAAAATGGAAATTGGCGAATCTCTTTTTTGGAAAAAACATGGAAAATTAGCCAACCTACGAATATTAGCCCCTATAATTTTCCGTGGTTCTATTAGCATAAATATCTAGTTGACGAAGAAAATAACATCAACCTTAGCTGGGCTCGACGCATAAATGAAATGTTTTAAGTTTCTAAAATTTACGGTGTCAGAAGTTGGCTGATCTTTCCATTTTCATAAGACCCTTAAGAAATAAATATATGAAAAAATAAATAAATGTCCCTTCCTACATTGTTAAATTTTTAGTTCAGAGTTTGACGCTATGTATGCGAGTTTTCTCATGGATTTTACGTTCACTCCACTGTCATAGGAAACACTACTACTACTAATTTGTTTTTTAAAACACTAAATTGATTGGAATAAAAATTATAGTTTAACTGATTGGAAATTACAATCTCACATAATTCCCAACTAGGAAAACAAAAACATAAAATAATTAATGGAAAAATTCAACCTTCAATGATATTGGACAAATTTTAAGACCAATGCTACCAGTATTATGAGTTTCCAATGGTGGGATTTTCTAATGTATGTTCTTCCTCAATTTTATACATAAACAAACATGATTGAGCCATGATTGTAAGAGTACATTAAAAAAAATTCAAATTAAGAATAAGTGCATCCCTCTCCATGTCAGTTTTTTGGGTTCCTTTAGAATCAAACGAAACTCGTAGTCGAGTTCAGGCTCAACTTCCTAGTCGGGTAGTCAGCGTGTGTGTGGAGAAGAATCATAAGGAATATTCTGACCTCCAACCCATCTTAGAAAATGCTAACCTTTGAGTGATCTTAAAGTTTCAACTGGAATTTGAGTTAGTTATTTTTGACTTTTGTAATTCATCAACCATATTCACATTATTTTTTTCTTTAAAGGAGGGATAACAGGTTCATATCTTTTAAACATTTTAATAGTAATTTGTTTCAGTGTTAAATGCATTGTGGGGTTGAGTTTCGATGCTTTGAGTGCAATGTTGTAGGAGTAAAGAAGTAGTAACTGACCACAATTATGTCAAAATTTGGTCCATCTTTGCATTTCCACAAATCCTATGATAAAGGTGTCAACCTTGATTCCATATGGTCTGATTTTAAATAGTCTGTCAACCCTAATTCCATGCTTTTATGTAGCGGTTACAATGGATTTTTCTAGGAATTTGACACTCTAAAAGTTGCGAAGTCGGAAGTATACACATCTTTGCATTTTTTGAAGGATCATGAGCAAGGTTCCAACTCTAACTCCATATCGTAGTGTTTTAGATAGTCCGGGGGTCGGAGTTCTATTGACATAAACATCTAGTTGCGGAAGAAAATATCTCTAAGCTAAGTCAAGCATGACACATAGAAAAAAGGATGTGTTAATTATTAACTTTCTAAATTTTTTGATGTTGGGAGTTGACGCATGTTTCCATTTCCACAAGACTCGTGAGCAAGGTCTCAACCCCGACTCCATATCGCGGTATTTTAAATAGTCAGGGAGTCGGATTTCCATTAGCATAATTATCTGGCCGGTGAAGAAAATAACGTCGACCTCAGTCGGGCCCAATGCATAGATGTAGCGTTTTAAGTTTCTAAAATTTGCGGTGTCGGAAATTGGACGATCTTTCCATTTCCAAAGACCCTTTAGCAATAAATATCTGAAAAAATAAATAAATAACCCATTTTAGATCGTTAAATTTGTAGTTCAAAGTTTGATCATGCGTATGTGAGTTTTCTCATGGCTTTTATGTTCA
Organism: Pinus tabuliformis; assembly: GCA_031772625.1. Taxonomy (NCBI): domain Eukaryota; kingdom Viridiplantae; phylum Streptophyta; class Pinopsida; order Pinales; family Pinaceae; genus Pinus; species Pinus tabuliformis. The sequence continues at coordinate 785,995,947 of CM062820.1, read as the reverse complement.
CTCCACTGTCATAGGACACACTGCTGCTACTAATTTGTTTTTAAAAACACTAAATTTATTGGGATAAAAGTTATAGTTTAACTGACTGGAAATTACAATCTCATATAATTCCAAACTAGAAAAATAAAAACATAAAAGAATTAACAAAAAAATTCAACCTTCAATGATATTGGACAACTTTTGAGACCAATGCTACTAATATTCTGAATTTCCAACAGTGGGATTTTCTAATGTATGTTCTTCCTCAATTTTATACATAAACGAACATGCTTGAGCCATGGTTGTAAGAGTATGTTTTAAAAAAATCAAAATAATAATAAGTCTGTCACTCTCCATGTCAATTTTTTGGGTTTCTTTGGACTCTGACGAAACCCGTAGTCGAGGTCGAGCCTGAATTCCTAGTCGCGCAGTGGGCGTATGTGTTGAGAAGAATCATAAGGAAAAGGTCGATCTCCAACCCATATTAGAAAAGTTTGACCTTCGAGTGATCTTGAAGTTGCAATTGGCGTTGAAGTTAATTATTTTCGACTTTTGTAATTTATCAACCATATTCAAATTATTTTTTTCCTTAAAGGAGGGATAATAGGTTCATATCTTTTAAACATTTTAATGGTAATTTGTTTTAATTTGTACGTAGTTTTTGGATTTGTTATCTTAAACTTTTAAATAGAAATAATAATAATCTTTCTATAAATATGTTTTAAATCAATTTATCTTATAAAAATAATTTATTCAAATTATTTTTTTATTGATAAAAAATAAAGTTTTCTAAATTAAATTTATTAAATAATATGTTATATGAAAAAAAATTATAAACATGTCAACTTTACATATATATTTATTTTGTGGGCCCTCCTAGAAGCAAGTCGGAGGTTGAGATGACTATGAGCTCGAAGGTCAACCTTTTCTTTTGAAAGGTAATATGTCTCTCCCCGACCAATTCGGCTCCTTGTAAACATGCACAAATATATGCACATATTTATTTTGTGGTCCCTACTGAAAGCAAGTCGGAGGTCGATCCCCACAATGAGGATGAAGGTCGGCCTTGTTGTTTGAATGGTCTCGCTAGACACTCTCGGCTACTAACACTCCCCAACCAATTCAGCTGCAACTATAATACTTCACGCCAGATGGTGTGAGCCCTGACAAATTCAATGAACATTGCGATATCTGTTACATTTAAATATTATTTTAACCAAAACTATTCACATATACATTAATGTTGATATTAGGTGAGATTAAAGTACTCTGTTGTTTTACGAGGAAATGAGCAACAATGGTCAAATTATCTTGTTTCATGGTTTTTATTGTTTGTGTTGAGATTTGAGAGTATTGATGCTATTTATTACCTACAAATTCTAACTTATTCCCTGGTCCATGTTTTATTTCTCTTCTCTAATTCGAACTTAAACACGAACACAACAAATTACATACATAGCCATAAATATAGAGATGCAACATAAATAACACTTCATTTCATTAATATCAGATACTGAAATATGCTTACAAACACAATGTAAATAAGAGTAGCTCGAGTGATGGTAGCTTATCTATGAGAAGAGATCTGGTGGCTACATGCCTCTGAACTGTGTTACAATAAGGCTCAAGGGACTATTTATTATTGAGAAGCAATGGAGAACCCCAAACATCCAAAAACCTAACCCTAGGAGATGAAACGCCAAACTATGGGTCTCATTAGGGTAAATTGGTGCATCAACTTCCCGGGGTCGTAACTTTGGCATACAATCTTTGTTTCACACACATGATACCTTATTAGAAAGATCTATCTGAATACAACTATTATCAATTAAAGATAAGATAGACTGCATTTTCGCCATTGGTGATTTTTCAAAAAAAAAACGTCGTTTAGGGCCTCAAAATGGCTTCAGAAGTTTAGGACCCGAAAAATTGCCAAAAATAGTAAATTGTGCTACAATTAAGGAAACTGAAAAATTGAAAGAAACAATGGTGGCTGTCCAAGTGGAATAGGCGGGTGGCCACCAATATCCACCTGGATCATTCTCATACATATTTGGCTTGTAATGTACTTTTTTTATTCAATATAAATTGAAAATATATTTTTTGCGTTTTGTTTCCTAGAATCTAGGTTCACTGCTATTATTATTATTATTATTATTTATAAACGATTTAAATGAGGCCTATGATTAGGTCTATCATCAATTGATATGTTATAAACTAAAAGTTAAATATCTAGTAAATTTAGTTGTTATTATACCTTCACTGCGTAACATCGAAAAAAATGTTAATTTAATTTTTTTTATAAATATAAATAAGTAAATAGTTTTTAAAATAATATATATTATTTATTATTGACTAAATTGTATCATTAGTACTTGAAAAAGAAAATAAAAATAACTTTATTCACATTATTTCTTCTTTAAATAAGGATAATGGGTTCATATCTTTTAAACGTTTTAATAGTAATTTGTTTTAATTTGTACTTAGTTTTTGGATTTGTTATCTTAAAATTTTAGATAGAAAAAATAATAATCTTTTTGTAAAATTGCTTTAAATAAATTTATCTTATAAGAATAATTTATTTCAATTTATTTTTTTATTGATAAAAAATAAAATATTTTAAATTAAATTTATTAAATAATATGTTATATGAAAAACAAAATTATAAATTATAAAGAGGCTAACTATACATATATATTTCTTTTGTGGGCCTTCCTAGAAGCAAGTCAGAGGTTGGGTTAACTATGAGGTCAAATGTTGGCCTTGTCTTTTGAACGGTACTATGACACTCCTTGACCAATTCGACTCCTTGTAAACACCCCCAACTATATGCACATATTTCTTTTGTGGCCCCTATTGAAAGCAAGTCGAAGGTTGTCCCACACTATGAGGTTGGAGGTTGTCCTTGTCGTTTGAATGGTCTCTCTAGATACTCCCGAATACGGACACTCCTCGACCAATTCAACTCCAGCTACAATACTTCACACGAGCTGGTGCGAGCTCTGACAAATTCAACAGAGGTTGCGATATGTGTTATATTTAAATATTATTTTAATCAAAATTATTCACATATACATTAATGTTGATATTAGGTGATATTAAAATACTTTGTTGTCTTAAGAGGAAATGAGAAACAATGGTCAAATTATGTTGCTTCATGGTTTTTATCGTTTGTGTTGATATTTGAGAGTAATGAAGCCATTTATTATGTGCAGATTGTAACGTATTCCCTCGTCCATGTTTTATTTTTCTTCTCATACATATTTGGTTTGTAATGTACTTTTCTATTCAATGTAGATTAAAAATATAATTTTTGTGTCTTGTTTTCTAGAATCCAAGTTCACTGTGATTTTTTTTTTAAATAAACGACTTAAATGAGGTATATGATCAGGTCTATCATCAGTTGATAAATTAAAAGTTAAATATCTATTAAAATTAGTTGTTATTTTACATTCACTGTGTGACATTTAGCGAAAAAAAAAAGTTAATTTAAATTTAATTAATTTACCAATATAAATAGCGAAACAAATAATTTGTTTATTTATTTATTTTCTAAATCAATTTTGTTTTAAGTTTGAAAATTATATATATATATATATATATAAAACTAACCAAATTATTTAAAAAATTATATAAAATAATTAATTTTTTATACTTTTTAACTATTTTATCAAATTATATTTAAAATACAACTTTGCAATATATTTAATTTTTGGTTTAAAATACATTTTATATGAAGATCTTCTTGAATTTAAATTTTATTTCCATTTGTCCGCAAGGGGTAGCTCAAGTGGCAATGGCCGTGGAAATGAAGTCTCACAAAACCGGAGATCTTGGGTTCGATTCTTGTGCTACCCTCCTTGGAAATGGGGTGAATAATGGACATGTAAAAACTCGAAAATGAGAGGGTCCTACCTAAGCTTACAAAAAAATTTATTTTCGTTTTAATTTAATTTTATTCATATATTTTGTAAATTAAGTATTTGGAATATTAAATAATTAATTAAATTTAAATTTAATTATATTTATAGTAATTTTCATTATATATATATATATATATATATATATATATATATATATGAACATTTTCATATAAAAAAATACATATATTAAAATTTCAATAATGTTATATTCTTTAAATTGTTTACATAATGCTAAAATGCTTTATTATCAAATTATAGAGTAGGTATTGTTTTTATATATAAATAAATAGAGTGTTAAATTATTATATTAAGTCATTTTATATTTGTTTATTTTAAATTTCATGGATGTTAAAATTCCTTATTCAACTAGTATTCTTGGATATCATTGTGATGTTGTCTCATTTATATTGAATTTAAGAAAAAACAAAAAAAATTAAATAAACATGAAAATTACAATAATCTTATAGTTAATAAATATATTGTCTTGTATTATATTATAGCAGTTTATATATATATATATATATATATATATATATATATATATATATATATAATTGTGTTATTAATACTTTTTTTTGTTTGTTACTTATATAATATTATTATTATTATTTAATGGTGTATAGTTAGAAACATTTTATTGTTTTTATTAATGGTTTTTGTAAATCATGTTGCATTGTTTGATATTCAATGAATAGAGGTTATAAAAACAAATATAATTGATTTAAGCAATAAAAATATAGAATCATAGATACAAATTACTAGTTTAAATTATTAAGAGCATGAGTGGGCCTAATGGTTAAGAGCATGTGTTTCCTCCTAAGAGGTCACAGGTTCAAAACCAAAGGGGGGTAGAGTATGTATACCTTCGTAGACTTAGCAGTCAAATCGTTGCACGGAGGTGGGTCCCTTGTCCCACAAACAAGGGGGTCTCATACACCAATTTGGTGTCTGGCTTGGCTGTGACCTTAAAAATGGATATTATGTTATATTATATTATCTAGGTATTTTATGTAAATAGATCATGCACTAGTTTATTGCCTTCATAATATTTATAATGGACCTTTGAAATATATATTTTTAGGATTCGATAAAGTGATTTCTATATTAGCTAAGAAATAATTGATTTTGCATGTGCTTTTTATTTTATAAATATGGGATCCTAATGATTAATATGTTGTAGACATCTGTGCAAGTTTGAATTTTCTCTAAATTTTAAAGTAGATACTTGTATCTAAATGAGACAATATCTAAAACTTGACAGATTTTTCAAAATTTTTAAATGAACTTTATTCTTGTCCATTAATTTGGGGTTAAATTACACATTATTTATGTCTATGTGGCAAGATGAAAAATTTAAAAATGTTTGAATTATGGAGTAGTATTAATGTTTTTATGTAGCAATTATGTGCATTAATTTTTCAAAACAAGTGAAAAGCAATAAAAGACAAATGTGAACTAGAAGGAATTAAAGAACCTTACAACATTTGTTATTTGCAATTGTGGTAATTAATAACATTTAATGTCTAAACACATAAAGAAAATTATAAGCTTTAAAAAAAAAATAGATACTTAGAATTGACTTTTTGGTCAATTGACATTTGGTATGATTTGAAGAACAATGTCTAATATGTTTACATTTGAACATCTTCGATTAATGGAATAGTTTTTAGAGCACTTTTTCCTGGTATTATTTATTGTAGTTGATACTAAAAAGCCTTTAAAGAGTGGTATTATTTAGATTGTTAAGTCATTATTTGACTTGATGATATATTGGGTTCAGGTGATGTCTACTGGTTTGGGTGGAATCTGGTAAAAAAAGTATTATGCAATTGTGAATAATTCCGAGTCATGGAATGTGTAGCTATGCAATTATCAAATTCATTGCAACATCTTATAGGAGAGGAGACAAATAATTAGAAATTGGATTATGCAAATAAAACAAAGAAGAAGAAAAACAATGAGTGTTTTAAATGCAATTTTTGTGGCAGGTGGATTTGTTGCAATTTAAATTGGTGCAAATGTTGGTGTTGTTGCATGCAATATCTTTGTACAAATACAGAGAACAATGAATGAGTGTAAAAGACCAACATGCAATAGTTTTTTTTTGTGATTTAAATGATAAATTTTTTTATTCACTAGGTCTCATGTGAGAACAATTTTTCACAAATTATAATGCTAAAATCAGCAAATATTGTATGCACCTCTAAATCTCATAGTCATTTCTCTTGTGTATGTATACTTGGAATCTTTATTCCAAGATGAGTGACTATAAAAGCTTAGATTATTTCATTTATATTCAATTTTGGTGCAATATCTTTTGCTCAAATTGACACATTTGCTAAAGTACATATGCAATTTAATGTAGTTATAGTAAAATGATTATAGTTGAGCGATGGTTTTTATTTGCAATTTCTTTATTCATGTGTGACTAGAATGTTAATTGTTATTTATGACGTAGTAGATAATACTTTCAATGTCCAAAAAACAATATGATACAAAGTCACATTTCCCACCTTCATATGCAATTTAATGGAGTTATATTACTATGATTAGACTTGAGCAATGACTTTTTATTTGCAATTTCTTTATTCATGCGTGACTAGAATGTTATTTTTTATTTATGGCATAGTAGATGTAGAAATTCCTTATAGATTCAAACTACAGATTGTAATATGCTAAAAAAATTGACTTGAATCTACTCTACTCATCAACGAAAACAATAATTGATCAATGAAATCACAAAGTAGGAAAAGGAAGAATTCAATCACACCTAACACAATAATTTGTTGGGGAAAGCCACAACTAAAAACCCCTGCTATCTCTATATTTCATTAATTAGAAAATTTGAGAAGATTAGAATGCTTTTGTCAAGCCCTAGCAACCTCTGCACTATCACAATCTATCTCACTGCTTCACAAACAAGCTCCAACCAATACTTAGCCAAATTTGTAGCCTGCCAAGCTCCTATTTCCTTGCACAGTTTCCTAGGGAATTAGCCCATATTTAATTGGGAAATTCCTCATCCATAACTGTGCAACCCATCATAGGCCTTCCTTTGATTGCATGCACCATTATTTTAATTTAGATGATTTTACAACTGAGAGTACAGTGTCCCTAGACTCCAATCTCAGCTAGGTATTTCTATGATCTAACATACATGAGTTAATTATGAGTGAATATTCAATTGACTGGTTGAGTAGTGTTGGTTACACCCCACTACTGCAGGTTGCACCCCACTGCTAGATCTCCCACTTATTCCTCCATCAATTGGAACTAGTTTAACTAAATTTAACTCAATTAAACTGAATTAAATAAATATAACTCAAAGGAACTCAACCTAGACCCCTAAAATTTAGGAACCACTCTACATGACTCTAAATAGACTCCCAACTCGAATAAATTGAGTCAAATAAATCAAATTAACTTAATTAACTACTACAAGTTGCTATGAGAATTAGAACTACAATTTAATTCCTAATTTAATTCAAGAAAAAAATTAAATTAGGATTTTCTTGTTGCATTTTTCAACACTCCCTCTCAACAAGAAAGGGATTATCTGCTACTTCGATCATCCCTCTATGAAACTCGAATTTTCATCTTGATAATTCCTTTTTCAAAATATTTGGATCCTACTCCTCTGTGGGAATGTACTCCAACAAGATGATTCTCCTCTACACGAAATCTCGTAAATGGTAATCCTAGATGTAAATATGCTTGGACCGTTTATGAATTCTCAGAGAGTTCAATACAACTATGGTTGTCATAGTAAATCACAGTAGGATCCATCTATTAAACAAATAACCCAACAAGGATCTTCCACATCGAGATAGCCTCACAAGCTTCTTGACTAGCAGTCATGCACTTTGCTTTTGTTAAACTAAGTGCACATGATCTTGGCTTCCTGTTGTACCAAGAAACTGTTGCTGACCCAATACTGAAGATTCCTCCTGATTTGATCTTTCTGTCGGAGGGAATCCTTTCCCAATGAACATTTGTGAAGCCTTGAAGCTTCACTACCTCTGTCCGTCTGTACCAAAGACCAAACTAATTGTTGCCTTTGTGGTATCTCAACACATGTTTAGTTGCCTTCAAATAAAGTTTCATTGGATTAACCATGGCTTCACTGCGCTAGTTAACTACAAAAGAATGTTCGATCGTGTGTTCACAAAATACATAAGTGAACCCACAAGTTGTCTATAAATAGTAGCCTCTACTACTTCACCTGAAGTAGCAACTTCTTTCCTCCAGTTACCTGCTAGAGGAGTCTCCATGGGCTTGTTTCTCTCCATGTGGAACTTCTTCAATATCTCGTTGGCATAATTTCCCTGAGAGATAAATAGTTAATCATATCCTTTCCATACTTACATACCAAGAAACTAATGCATGAGCCCTAGGCCCTTCATCTCGAATTATCTTTCTATATCCTCTTTGCAAGATTTTGTCGACTTCTCATCACCTTTCGGAATTAAATCATCGACATATACTGCTATAATCAACAATTATCTTCAACCAAAATATGGTAAAGGTTCACATCTGATTCACTTTTAGTGAAGCCCAACCCAGTGAAATAATTGTAAATCCTGATGTACCAAGCACGAGGTGCTTTTTTTAGTCCATACAATGCTCACTTGAGTCTACACACATGCGACTCTCTGTTGAAGGTCTCAAATCCTTTCGAATGCTCAATATGCACCTCTTCCTAAATCATGTCAATGAGGAATGTTGTCTTCACATCCATATGATGTATCTTCCATCCCATCTACGCTCATAATGCTAGAATATATCTTATTGAAGAGTACCTTGCTATTAGAGAAAAGGTCTCATCGTAATCAATTCCCTCCAGCTGAGAGAACGATATAGCCACAAATCCAGCCTTGCATTTCTCCACACTCCCATCTATTGCTTGACTTACCTTGTAAAGCCATCTGGAACTCACCACAGACTTATTTTTTGGTCTTGGGACCACTCACCAAACACGTTTTCTGATAATGGATTCATACTCCTCAACCATGACATCAACCCATAATGGTTTCTACACTGCTTCCTAGAATGAGGATGGCTCAACCTCTACATTCTCGCTCATTAGAGCCATCTAGCTAGTGTACCGATTTGGTGACCTCCTCTATCTGCATTATGATGTGGGTTCTCCCACATTCTCTCTAGCATCATGCATTAATCTGCCAACCTCTCTGGTATGCTCCTTCCATCTCTGGAAATATCTGCATGAGTGGGTGCTTCCACTCTCTGCTCCTCTGCATGTGGCTAATCCACATCATCCTAAGGTTCCTCCTTAGGATCTAAAATGTCCCTATCTTCATGTAATTGAATCTCCCTCTCGAGGGAAAATATCATGGCCTTCTCTTCATCGAACTTCACATCTCTACAAACCACTGTCATCCTGCTGGATGGCAGGTACACTCAATAGTTGTGAGGTTTATCAATGTACCCCACAAATATGCCCAACTCAGTTGTTGGTTCTAGATTTTTCCATGCATCCTTGGTAACATGACAGTATACTAATGAACCAAAGATATTGAAGTGTGCCACATCTAGTTTCTTACTTGAAAAATCTTCTTCTAGTGTACTCATCCTAAGAATTTGATGAGGGCTTCTGTTATGCAAATAAACAACTGTGTTGCATACTTCAGCCTGTTAGGGTTCTATAAATATAGTGATCAAGGTATGATTATCTAGATATTTATCCCAGTGGGATGTTGCAAACTTATTTTTTACTTTAAGTTGTTTTTAGCTTTTGAAAGAAAAAAAATAAATAGAAAATAAAAGGAAAAGAAAAATAGAAAAATCATAAAAATAGAAAAGAAAGAAAAATAAAGAAAAAATGAAAAGGAGATAAAATAAAACACTTGAAAAAATTAATAAAAATAAAATTCCCCAAAGGGCGCGCTATTTAAAATGTCGATTTAAGTTTTATATTGTGGTTATTTTTTATTAATTAGTGAAAAATTTTGTTTAAAGTTGTAAATAAAAGGAGATGTGATGTTTTGTCACATTCGATAAATCACTTATGTGATTGAATGGACGGGATTTTCCCCGCCCCGATTAAGGGTAGAGGGTGATTTTCTGGCTCTTGTCAAGCTTTTAGAACTTAACAAGGGTTGGGGGGGGGGTCCGAAATATGGTTTTGTGGAAACCACTGAAACCTGCGTGGCGGCTCCATGATGACTAGCCCTCCCCTCCTTTACTGCTTACCATTTTCACCCTCCCCCCTGAAAACCATCGCCTACTCCCGCCTACTCCTGCCTACTCCTGCTCCATTTAGGGCACGCCACCCATCATCCACTCATCCACCCACATCACATTATTGTTTTCCTTTCAATCTTCCCGCCAATAGTCATATGGACGTTGGCTATTAATGACTCCTACCATCGTTTCTTTCTTTTAATGAAACACTCCAAAAATGGTCATGTTTTCATTAATCACCCCCCTCTCACTTTAAAAAACCCTAGGCCACCATGCATTAGTCCCTTTTTCCATTCATTTGATTTATGCAGGTTTTGACCTAAAGATTTTCAAGTGCACCAGAGCTCTTTGCAGCAATATTCCCCTTCTGTAATCGATCAATTGCAGTCTAGTAATACTATTTCCTTAGCCTCCATTACAGTCAAAGATGTCATCTCATAAAGGAAAGGTGAAAATGGTTGTTGAAAGTCCTATATTACCTCCTATTTATAACTTAGATAATTTTCCTTTGGTCGACACAAAGTATAAAATAACAAAAACTCAGTTTGAGTTCGACTTGTATGAGCTTCATAATTGGGAAAATAAAAAATTGTTAGATAACAATGATGAGTTGAGTATCTGGAGTCATTCTTACCTCAATTCATTTTTCGCCAAACTCATGTCTTCCAAGAATTTGTTACATGGTGTCATCTTAGGTATCTCCCTAGAAATAAGGTTATAATTGCCCAAAATAATGAAATCTTATTTGCAATTAAACAAGAAGCTATCTGCCAAGCTATTCATATTAATCCTCAAGCTCCCTTACATTCATTTTCCATTGATTCACTCATGGAAATATACTAAAATCTTACTTTCTCTCAATGAGCCCATATTTTTTAGTCTTTTCTGACTAAAAATTATGAGTTACCCATAAATAATCCCCCATATTCTGCTTCTATTTTCCCTGAAATGTCAAGGAAAGTTATCTTTATGGTTACTTTCCTATTAATTTGTCCCATAGATCAATGGGTAGATGAAGTAGTGTTAGGATTTCTGTCAGTGTTCTCAATTGGTTAGAAGCCATCAATCATTTTCAACTATAGTCAATATCTATTAAATGTTATTCATGATCAGTTTCTGAAGTTTATTGTTGAAGGTGTATTCAAACACCAGCGAGTCCTTGTATATTGGATGATGTTCTTTCAAGCAAACAACTTCAAACTTCAGTTGCAGAAAGTGGATGTGCATGGAAGACCACTATCATTCATTCACTCGACTTACTTAGTGAGGAAGGATTCAAAGGAATATTCATTTATTAACTTTGTATATCAGTTTTTGCATGTATCCTTATGTCTTCTTAGCAGCAATGTTATACCAAGGATTTCACCAGAAATCAAAAGAGCTTTTCATATTACAAAACAGGCCAAGGTTGGAGAGTGGTATCTTTACCAGAATTATACAAAATTTGAATCTATGGATGTGAACTCCCTGCCTATAGGTTTCCATCTTTTGTACCAGTAAGAATATTTTCCTTGGAATATATCAGGAAAATGTTGAACATGGATGACCTTCATTTTGTGTTAAGAAAGCAGAAGGAACAATTTAAATTGAAGTCACACATTGGTGCTTACATCGTCAACACCATAGCAACAACAAAGGAGGCAGATAATTTATTGAAGCAAACGAAATTCAAGATGAGTTTTACACAGTCTTATTATCCATTAGGGATAATTTCAAGATTAAGAGTTGAGAAGAATACCACGCCTTATGCACATACACCTAGACTAGAAATAGAGCAGTACACCAATCAAGAGTAGTGGACAAAGAATACACTACAAGAGGCTGAATAGAAAGTTCTTAGTCATACATCTCTACAAAATCTTATTTCAAAGGACAAGGAAGCTAAGAGATTAAGGGAAAGTATGTCTCCTATAGATTCAGGGTCTCAAACTGCAGAGGTTCGTGCTTTCAAGAGAAGAAATAAGAAAAATCCTAACAAAAATACTAAGAGTGATACTAAAAATGATACTCAGATGAATACTCAAGAGGAATCATTAGAAGAAAAAGGCTGATATGAGAAATCTACAGTTATTTTAATAGGTCTTCCCATCACTTCCTTCTCACACATTGAAGAGACAACATAGTCACTTGTATCTTCTACATCCTAGACTACAACACAACAAAACATTTTTTCCAGATATAGAGAGATTAAGAAGAAGAATGAAGCATTGAAAGCTACAACGTACTCAGAATTTTGGAAGCAAACTTCTACTACTCAACACATATTGTTGTCTGCGACACAAAGAAGGTACATTTCCAATTAGCCTTCTTATAACCTATAGTTCCAATCCCTAAAGGTGCAGAAGACTACAAAGCCTATGTCTTTTCTTTTGATACCAAGAATATTCATGCAATCAATGAGATTGACTTGCAGAAACAAGCTGGTGAAATGCTATACTCAACATTAACAATTTCAGCCATGGTAGCCTCCAAGTTGTAGGCCTCTTTGAACAACGTGCATTCATAGCTAAGGATAGAGTGAATTTCATCCTTGGCCAAAGACACCATAACCAAAGTGCTAGAATATTTGGTGATTAAACTAGGATACGATCCTAGTGACATCAAAGAAATTGAGGAGATGATTAAAAAGAAGAATGTTGATATTCAAGCTCTGAGAAAGCAGGTCAAGTTTCCAACCATAGAGAACCCACAAACCAAATAAATAACTCAGAGTAAGGTTAAGAAAGAAAATTTGTTCAATTTGATAGTTGAACAGAACATTCAAATTTAGAAAATGGAGACAGACATGGAGGCACCTTTGAAATAAATATAATTTTTGGTAGCTATACGTGCATAAACACAACAGACAGTACAACAAACAGCAACAATGAATTCAACAAAAAGGGAAGAAACATCTAGTGTAGATTCTTTTAAAAAATTAGTGAACGTTATGGGAGATTTATAATTAACCAGCCAAGAAAATGAAATATTGTTAGCATCATTGAAAATAATGGAGGAAAATAAGATCAAATCTAACAATGCATATTTAGTAGAAGTGCAGAAAAATTTCAAGCTTACTCAATAGATTGGAAAGTATGAAAATCAGTCATTAACAACACAAATGTTTTAAGAAAAGTCTTTCAATAGAAATTACATAAGAGAAATTTTTGGTCGATGCGTTTAGAACCAAAAAGTGTGGTTCATTGTTGGCAGAGGCCAAGTAAAGCATATGAAATAACATTAATGAAAATATCACAGAGTTTTTGTCATCATTCCAGATTATTTGATCAGGAGGAACTAGTACAAAATGTCAAAGAATTGAACAAACAAGGGTTGAAATTGAACACAGGCCCATAGAAGCACACCAAATTATCAAGATATTGAATTCCAAGGCTAAGGACGAGCTCAAAGAACTTCAAACTCAAGACAAAACATGTACAATCATGGAAGTGAAAATATTTATAACAAAGAACAACCTGATAATACAAATTGAAAAACATTGCAAAGAGTTAGAACTACAAGAAAAAAGATTTAATAGAAAAATTAATTTGTTGCAGGAGAAAGGGCTTACAAATTTGAGAGCTTTTGTAACACCCTCCTCTGACATCCACCCAACTAACCATGCTAACCATGGTAAACATGAGACAAGAGGCTACTATTATCAAATGCAACCCCCTTTGTGACCTTAAGGAAGTGGAATCAACAAAACATCACACACAATCATCCAACATCATCAAAAAAACCCTCAGGAGACAAGTCAACCACTCAGACAGTCTATCCCTAGGTCCCATTGTTGTTCTGGATCTCTTAGGCCATAGTATCTATCATGATATGGGCAAGGGAGCAACCAAAAACCTAAATTTGCTCTCATGGGCTTGCCTACGAGTGACCAGGGACCAAAATTGCCAATTTTGTTCCAGTGATCCCGAGATTTAAGCCACTTTTTCAGGCCCATAGCGCAAGCCACTTCTTAGAATGGAGTGATATCTTAGAATCAGTCAAAATACAAGGAAATAATTATTCAAAATAAATAAATTGAATAATACCATAACCAGACCCCTTCTAGCCATGATAGCCATTTCATCAAACACATCATCAATATGTAACCTACATGTGTAAACAACAGAATTAAGTGTAGGGATCTCATACTTATCTGAGAATCGCTATGAACCATTGTTCCATTAGGTCATATACACATTATCCATTCATATACAAGTAAAATCATGTTGAGAGCCATACATAGCATTTTCATAAAATATACATATAACCAACATAATAGGAAAATAAATACCATAAACATATAAGCCATCAAAAACCACATATAAATCAATACATTTACACATGAAAATCAAGGGAATGAATTTCTCATTAATGAATGCAATGAACCAACTGGATATGGGACTACCACGTTCCACGCAACCATAGATTGGTTGAACCAAGTCTCTCTTCAACCAATCACCCTCATGTCATATTCGAAGCATGAATGTGGAACTCATAGAACACATCAAAAACACAAATCAACATGGATGCCACCGGAGTTATCTTCCTACACATGAGGAATTTGAGTGCCTCCTAGTCTCTCAGTATTTACCGTGCATCCACAGTCTAATCTAGGGATCACTAGGCCCTACACCGAGACATACACTCCAGGATTTACTATGCATCCCATCTCGAGATCACTAGGAGCAACAGAGAGAAAATCCACCTCTTGGATTTACCGTATATCCCGCCATTCACTAGAAAGGATTCTTAGGCCCACCGAGGCACACAATCTGGCTTTACCAAAACCCACAGTCTAGTTCAAGGGTTACTAGGCTAGTGGCTTCATGATCCTCAGTATAGTTCAGGGACCACTCAGATCATGTGTTTTTCAATTTAGATATCCACCCCACTAAGCTTCGAATCCAATATGACCATCCCACATAAACCGAATGAGAGAGCCCATCTCATCAAATCTATCAGGAAATGACAAGGCTAGGTTGAAAGTACTTTCACACCTGGAAAAACCCATGCCATGGTAGAAAAGAACCATATGCAATCCCATGCATGCCAAATCTAGCAAGGAAAATACACATGCAAGTCGATACCTATAATGAAGCTTGTTGTAGCTACTTGGTCCCGCCTTTCCCTGCTTGATCTTTGCTTTCTCTTGCCTTATTTTCCTTTCTTGCTCCAATGCCAAAGTGTTCCAAGAAACTCTAAGTGTCCGAGAGTGAGAGAGAGAGAGAGTAATGAGAGAGATCTAAAACTGAACTGATTAAGCTTGTCAACTGATCCTCAAAAGCCTTTTTATTAATGAGGCCTCTAATTTCTTCATTTTTCGTTATTTTCCTTCAATTACCTCCTCACATGCTACCTCTGACCTTTTACCTTTTCTCCTATTTTCCTTTATTATCATAAATAATTATGCCAAAAATGCCATTTTATCTTTCCAAAGCCTTAGCCATTGTCTTTGCCAATTTCCTTAGCAATAATTGTGTCCCATCATTCAACTTGGAATACGTGTCCCATCAACTGTGGTCTTATATATTTTTACATGAGTTTTTTGACCAGGGTTGTTACAACTTCTAATGGAAAATTGATTCCATTAGAGAACTACCAAGACTAGTTGTGTAATATAGTTGCAGATACATCCAAATTCGCCAAAGTGAGAGGAATAATAAGTGGAGAAGATTTCATGGAAGCCCTACAATATGAACTCCTCATTTAGAATGAAATCCATCATATTTTTCTCAATAAACAAAATTTTCAAACATACACAGAGTGGATGAAAGATATTGAATTATGGTAAATTTCTCTATTCCTAGTGAAGAAAGATGGGATAAATTGTTGGATCTCATTGAGTAAAATAAAACAGAAATCCTATAGATTAGAAGTAGTCAAACAGAAGAAGTAGAAATGTAGCTACAGTCAACAACGACACTCCTCAAAGTGTGAAACAGAACATCCGAATTAGTCCAAGATTGCTATCATTTAGTTTTATTTTTGAAATATCTACATCTTCTGGTAGATACTATTTTGTATTAATTTTATTTAAAATCAAAATTAGTTCAAGACTGACTCTATAAGAATTTTGCAAAAGGAATTAGAAAGGGTTGGATTATTTAAAAAGAGAAGATCTTTCTTTGATTGTAAGATATGGACTTTATTTTGAGGTAATCAATTCAGAAATACAAAGGCAATATTATTTTTGGATCCTTGTGTCAGATAAATAGTGATGTTTTCCTCTCTATAAAATCGTTTTTCCTTATAAGTTTTCACATGGATGTTCTTTCTTGATTGTTACACGAAGATTACGAGTTGAATTTACTTATAGTACTCTAATCTAGCTTGTTTAAACAATCTTAATGTTTTCCTTCTGAGATTAAATATAAAATTCATTTAAGTATGCTTTATATTTAATTGATTCTCACCTTATATTCATCTTATCCACACCACACATAATTAATGAGATCCATTAGTTTTCCTACCTCGCCCTATTAAGATACTCTATTTATTTGTGATTGATTACTGAAGATTTTCATGACTCCATGCCCAATGGAATTTTCTTTCATTCTACAAACAAAACTTTGAAAAAAATTATCTTGACCTTTCATATCTAGCCTAAGATCTAAACAACAAAATTAAAATCATATAGAGAGATCCCTCTCTAAAGCTAGAAGGGCTAGATCCCAACTTTAAAATTGGTTTGTGGTTACCTCTACAGTTTCCTTTTCAACCTTGGAAAAATACAAAGTGCTAACACAACCCACAAGTCAAAATGTAGGCCCTAATCATGTAACATCGCTCGTGCCGCTCCCACAATACTTCTATTCTTCCTTTCCACCACCCCATTCTGTTGTGGGTTATGAGGTGCTATTAACTCCCATCGAATGCCTTCTAATGCATAGACTTTCTTGAATTCATTTGACATATATTCTCCACCATTATGCTTTTGAGAGCTTTAACTTTCTTACCAGTATATTTCTCGACAAGTGCTTTAAATTTACAAAATTTAGCAAATGTCTGATTTTTCTTTTGCATGAATAAAATTAAGCACTTGTGAGAAAAATCATCAAAAAATATTACATAATACTTGTGCTTTGTCATGGATGTTGTTGAGAATAGTACACACACATTTGAGTGAACTTGATCAAGGATTTCTTATGCTCAACTATCTTTATCATGAAAGGAAGCCCAATGTACACCCTTTGCATGTGTCTCTTTTCTCTAGTGTATCCTTTGGAAGTCTTATAGAAATTTGTTGCATGGCCTTCAAAGCTATGTGGTGCAAGAGACCTAATATTTTATAACACAACTCACTGATGTCTTGGCTCTGCACTTTCTCTAATTTAGAACTCAAAGTAGCGCAGTCTTCTACATCTAATTTGTAGAGGTTCTTCACCTGAACCCCAATCCTCTTCACCTATCCTGAGGCTATGTGATGAGGAAAGCCTTTCCCTTACTAAATATCACATCATAGCCACAGTCCTCCAACATGGAAACTAAAACCAAATTCTTCTTCAAACCCAAAAAAACATGAAATCTTTTAATGTGAGAGGAGAACCAAACTCCCTCTGAAAGGTAACAATATTGATGTCGATCACACTATACCTCCCATCATCTCCTATCTTGATGTGAATATGGAGGTCCTTCTCCTCCAAGTCACTAAAGAACTCTTTGTTGTTAGTCATATGGAATGAGGCTCTACTATCCAGGTACCACACACTACCCATCATCGATGTCACCATGCAAGGGATGAGCATGAAATCCAGTTTCAATTGTGAAGCAAGAGCTTCACCAGTTGCTCCTCTTAATGGTTTCTTACTAATCTTCTTGTGTGGACATGTTGTGGCATAGTGTCCCAACTGATGACAGTGAAAGCATTTAATCTTTGAGATGTCCTTCTTCTTGTCGCCCTGACTGGAATCTAATTTGGAATGGGATGACTTCCCCTTCCCTTTTTGCATCTTTCTAGCTAAGGCATAGTTCACCTTATCATCATGCTTAGATGAGGATCCATCTTTGGTGTTCCATTGGATCTCTTCTTGTACCAAGTCGGATCAAAATCACTCCCACTATGGTATCTTCTCCCTCCCATTAACTAAGTCCTGGTAGCTATGTCAGCCCTTGGGAAGTCCTAGAAGTGCTAGGCTCACCAGATCGTCTTCAACAACTGTAACACCGACACTTCCAAGCTCATCCTGACATTGGGTTAACTTAGTCAGGTACTTCAGTATTGTATCGCCCTTCTCCATCTTGATCGTTTTGAGCTTGTACTTCACTGCCAACTTCCTGTGGTCACTGTTGTTTTGAAACAGGTTCGCCGGGGCCTTCCACATTGCAAATGGAGTTTCCTTACCATGGATATTTGAGACAATATGATCTCGAACTCCTTCTAGGATAATCCTTCTCACCTTTTCCACACACTTTCTCCACTCTGCCAGATCTTGAGCATCAATTGTTGGAGGCTTAGGAATATCATTGTCTATGAATTCCTTAAGCCCATTGTCTTCCAACACTACCTCCATCCCATCCTTCCAAGAAATATAGTTCAAACTTCCCTCAAGGGCATATTCAAGCCTCAATCTGTAGAACGACATCCTATTGGCTCTGAAGTACAGTTCTACGAATTTGATTTCTCCTACAATAGACAAACTCATATTCTCCTCTTCTATAGTGATTTCAGCTCTGATACCATGTAGAATTTCCTTGTAGATTCAAACTGCATATTGTAATATGCTAAAACAATTGACTTGAATCTACTCTACTCATCAGTGGAAATAATAATTGATCGATGAAATCACAAAGCAGAAAAAGGAAGAATTCAATCACACATAACACAATAATTCTCTCAAGAAATCCATAGCTAAAATCCCCTACTATCTATATATTGCATTAATCAAAAAAATTGAGAAGATTACAATGCTTTTCTCAAGCCCGAGCAACCTTTGCACTATCACAATTTATCTCACTACTTCACAAATAAGCTCCAACCAATACTTAGACAAATCTTCTACCTACCAAGCTCTTATTTCCTTGTGCAGTTTCCTAGGGAATTAACCCATATTTAATTGGGAAATTCCTCATTCATAACTACACAATACATCATAGGCCTTCCTTTGATTGCATGCACCATCAGTTTAATTTCGATGCTTTTACAACTGACAGTTAATTGTCACTGAACTCTAATCTCAACTGGGTATTCCTCTGATCTAACATGATGAGTTAATTATGAGTGAATATTCAGTTTACTAGTTGAGAAATGTTGGTTACACTCCACTACTACAGGTTACACCCCATTGCTAGATCTCCCACTAATTCCTCCATTAGTTGGAACTAGTTTAACTGAATTAAACTCTGTGAAAATGAATTAAATAATTACAACTTAAAAGAACTCAACCCGGGCCCCTAAAATTTTGGAACCACTCTACATAACTCTAGATGGACTCCAAACTCGAATTAATTGAGTCAACTAAGTCAAATTAACTTAGTTAAGTACTACAAGTTTCTATGACAATTAGAATTACAATTTAATTCAAGGAAAAAGTTAAATTATGATTTTCTTGTTGCATTTTTTCAACAGTAGATAATGCTTTCAATGGCTAGAAAACAATATGATACAAAGCCAAATTGGCCAGCTTTGTTCATTGTTATATATATATATATATATATATATATATATATATATATATATATATATATATATATATATATATATATATATATATATATATATATATATATATTCCCGTAGAAAAAGTCGTAATTTCTATTATGTCATAAGAAATTACATTCTGTAGATGTCTAAGCATATGCATAATGAGACTGGCTGTTTCCCGGATAGTAGCCCCCGGTTGACAACCATGTACAAGTAGAAAAAACCAGATTTTGTCTCCACGCAGGGAGTTATGGTATAGGCGGAAGAAACTGGATTCTGAGTGAAAAACTCACCCTTCAAGTTTTTCTCCCTTTTTTCTTTTCAACCTTGCGCCACTCTCCTTGAGTGGGCTCAATCGTGGCTATGACTAGCTGTGTTTCTGCTTCTTGCGAGGCTGTTTCCTTGTCTGAGTCTGAAGTATCTGAGTGGTGATGCCGTTTTATCCCTCCCATATTCAGATCCTCGCTTGCCTTTTCTACCTGATTTGAGTGGAGCTGTGAATCCTTGTTGTCTGTTGGGGTTTCCTTCTAAGTCTCCATTTCTTGAGGAATCGCGGCAGTTGTTGCGTGGGTATCTTCCTCTTCTGCTTCTGATTCTTCGTCCTCTGAGTCAGGGGGGGGGGGGAATTGCCATCCTTTCCTTGGCTTCCCTTTCTGCTTCTTTTTACTGTTTACTTTCTTGGCTTCTGGACATGTGCTTTGTAAGTGTCCTGTCTGCCTACATAGCCTACATCTGAAAGAAGTGTTTTCATAGTCTAGTGCTTGCAACCAATTTTGTTGTTTATAAATCAGCCTTATGTTGTCTGGCAGCCCTTTGCTTAGATCTACTTCCACACAAATGCGTGCAAAAGTGTAGATCTTT
Source organism: Pinus tabuliformis (assembly GCA_031772625.1). NCBI lineage: Eukaryota > Viridiplantae > Streptophyta > Pinopsida > Pinales > Pinaceae > Pinus > Pinus tabuliformis. The sequence goes on along the minus strand of CM062820.1, from coordinate 785,975,364 downwards.
TCATCAATCCTTTCCAGATCTGTTTTGATGTATTTCCCTATGCTGTTCCCAATGCCTTCCAATACTCGTTCACTCCAAAAGTGAAGGGGGAGGTTGTATAGGCGGACCCAGACCGGCACTTTGGATACAGTCATTTTGTTTGGATCGAAATCTGGAAACCATGGGGTCATAAACAACCCCAATGTTCCCCAAAACCAAGGCCCTACACTGATGATTGTATCTCTGACTTCCTGGGATGCCAGTCTGACTATAAAAAACCCCTTGGAGCATAGATGTATATCGCATTCCAAGGTCCAACTTTTGAAGATCCAGTGAAAGAGATCCCTTGGTTTTGGCCAAAAACTATTAAAACGACAGATTAGGGCCTGCGTTTCATAAGACTTAACAAACTCCTCAAGCCCTGTAGAATCAAGGTTGAGGGTTGGAGTTTGCCCTATCTGATCTACTATGTATGGCCTGGGTGTATGTCCGCCTTGTTCTAGTGAGGACCCTGAGTCTCTGTTACCCTGTAAAATGTTTTTGTAGGAGGGACCTCCCTTGGGTTGAAGCTGAGGTGCTGTCTTCTTCCCCTTGTCTCCTCCTGAGGAGCTTGGATGTCCCTGAGGCTGAGCCCCTCCTCTCAGCCTAAGGTTTAAAACAATGTTTGTTCCTGGACTAATCTCATAGCTATTCAAGGTTCTACGATCTTGGAGGGACCACCTACCACTGACCAAATATTGGATCTGAACTGGGTATCCTGTCACTGCCCATATTTGTTGTTTCAGCTGCAAGATGGTGCTTTCTGCATGTACCCATACTAAACATGTTTTCCCCTCAGGGGTTTTAACAAAAATTTGAAAACGAGTTGTTGTTACCTGTAGCCGGGGTTTTGACCGAGTTCCTGATCCACCTGACCTGGAGTCGCGGCTACTTTCCATATGTTCTGGCTGTGAAAGATCTTCCAGATCTGGCCTCGTATTGGGTCGTTTTTCCTTATGCATGTTTGGGTTTTCAAACCCTCTGCTCAATCTATGCTTATTGCTGACTCGTATATGGCCCTTCGTTGGATCAGTGGGAGGCAGAGGATCTGTACCCATGCGGAGGCTTCTCTGTTGCTTTTTGGCCAGATCGATTAGATGCGGGTCAGATCTATAGTATTTGTGGGCAGGGGAGAGCAGATCTATACCCTGCAGCCCCCCTTTCTTTTCTTCAACAGCAGATTCGATGGGAATGCCTGCAGATCCAAAAACCGCTGCCGTCCGGTTCATGCATCTGACAGAGTCGGTTTGGCAAGGGTCGATAGGGAAGGTTGAAGCAGCTGGGCCCCTAACAGCCAGTCTACCAATCCCCTTTCCATCACGGCTTCCAGATATCAGAGGACAAAAATCATTGTTGGGCCGCTTGATCGCAGAGGCAAGGGCCGTAGCTGCGTCTCTATTCCTGTAGATTTCGTGGCCTGCGGATCCAATAAGCCGAGAGACATCGGCCCTCGCAGTAGGATCACTGGCTACGAGCTTTGCCATGCGATCTGAGATTTGCAAATCATGTTGATAACCAGCCCATACTACCTTCAGGGTACCCACATCGAATTGGGCCTTCTTCCTCTCGTGAGCTAGCTGATCCGCCTTCGCCATTCTCCGAGTTTTTCGTTGCTCCGCCCATCTATATATATATATATTTTCTCTAGTACCATTGGATATGATCTTACTTTGTCTTTGTACAAAAGCCCTATGTACCTTGCATAAATTGATGACTACAATGCTATAAATTCTATTGTTAATCATGCAAATAATCCTAATTTTGAAAGCACTATGGTTCTCATGTACTCTCATTCCAAGTATGAAAATTTCTTAATGATCAGCGGGTGATCACGAATATATTTGAACTATGTATAAGCAATGCATGAAGACAAAGTATATAGAACTAATGTGATTAATTTTATTGTATCATAAATCATAAAGAGACAATTTACATAGAAGAATTCTAAAATCATATATATAGAAAAAATACAATATTTTTTATGACAAAAAATTCCACATGTATTTGTGCAAAAAACAACAATATGTGGTGTGTTTTATTGTTTAAAACACTTGCAATGTTTCTTTGGTGCTTCTTGCTACATAGAAATATCAATTATTAGTTTTTCTAGTTGTCACTTTTTCCATTAACTCCATGCATTGTTTTTGTCCACCAATTATGTTTGGGTTTTGTTCCCCCATATGCACACACTAGCTATGACACTCACTCCAAATGCTATGATGTGCATATGTCAAAAGACTACAATGTTCATGTGTTAACCATAGGTATGCTCAATCAATTGGAACTATATTCATTTGCACCAAGTTTTAAAAAACAAATACTACATTATGCTAGGAACCTAAATACTTTACATTTTATTTGATAGCATAATGTCTTTATAATGCAACAATAGGTTAGTAACTTAGACATGGTGCAATTGATAGCTTTATAGTAATAAGCATTTGAATATGTTTATTATTTCAATAAACTTTTGAATATGATTATTGTTTTAAGTAGCTTTATGCTTGTTATTTTAAATTAAAGTTGTTTATTATAAAAATCTATATTGTAATTGGTTTTTGAAACTAATGTTTGGATTTTATTTGATTTATATATTTTGAAAACAATTTATAGAAATTGTCAAAAAAAAAAATTACGAAATTTTGTAAATTAAATATTGTGTTTTGAAATTTGTTAAAACGATAATAATGCTTTTATTGGTATTATTTTAAATTATATACATGTCTTTAATTTTAAATTATATTTTGATTGTAAAGAATGCAATCTTCAAGGTTCCTTATGCCCATTTCATCTACTCCTTTGTCACAATGCTAGGTACCCAATTTTAGAGTATTGTCAAACAAAACTAGGAAAAAAAGATAGTCACAAAAACAACGTAGACTACATAATATATAAGAGCTCTAAAAATTTCTATTATGATACCTGGTAATTTAAAATTCAATGTAACCCATGTTCTTAATGTTATAAATCATTGTCACATTTGGACAATTTGCCACATTGTCTCAATATACTTCATGGCAGTGAAAAATAGTTTTACGTTGAAAGGATAAAAATTGCAAGAAATTGATCACGAGTTATCTAGATTCAATTTACATAGATTATATAATTTCTTATATTATCTTGGTGACTGTTATTTGACTCATTTATTGTTCTTCTTCACTTTCGCTATACTTCAATTGAGATACGATATAGAATTGTAAACCACTTTTGGCATTGCTGTTGGCATTATGATTCAGGTGTTGTCCTTGATGGCAAACTCATTCAGGTGGTAAATCAAGAAGGACGCAGGAAATATGTTCAGCAAGTGCGTCCCCGCAGGTATACCATACAGAACCCGCGTCCAGGGACGCAGGCCAGCCGTTCAGGAGGTGCGTCCGCCCAGTGCACACATTTCAAGGCAGAGAAAAGCATGTGGGGGTTTCTTGTGTGGTATCTAGCCGACGGTTTTTGTGTTTCTATGGTGTCGGCTCGTGGTATTGTTCCACGCTTTGGGGAGAAGCTTGCCTATATAAAGCAAAGGAGTTCATTTGGATTAAGCATCATCTTGGTTGAATATCTCTTGGTGAGATCTAGTCCAAATCTATAAGGGCGAATCTTCTAATGGACTACGATCTATATGGCGCATGATCAGATCTGTGGATCTGAGTGTTTGGGTTGGTTCTGAAGTCCTCTTATCTTCTATATCTGAAGGGACGCAGATTCAGTGAAGGGAAAGTGCGCCGGGACGCAGTACAGTAAAGGCTCAGGTGCGTCTCTGAGGCAAAGGGCGCGGCGCGACTGTGGTATTGGGTGCGTCTCTGAAGCGAAAGACGCGGCGCGATAGTGTTTCTGTGTGCGTCGGTCGCAGAAAAGCAAAGAGGAACAGTGTGTCTGCACGCAGAACAGCATAAGGTACACTGCGTCCAGTCGCAGGCCACAGAAAGAAAATATGCGTCCCTGTCTTAAGATGATCTGTTGACTGTATATTTCTGTTCATAAGGTGTTCTGGGTTGTTTCTGTAATTACTGATCTGATATCTGTCGTAGACTGTATCTGTTGTATACTTGTTGATCATTTGATTCTTCATGAAAAGAAGTAGGGGGTTGTAGCTCCCTTCCAGGAGAGTCTGGAAAACGAGAGAGAGTTGTAGCTCTCTGCAGGTTGCAGCCTGCGTGCTGGTAAAGGACTGCACCAGTACAAAATCATTGTAAAAAGAATTTCTTGAAAGAAGATAGAGACATATTGCAGCAGGTGGTTTTTCTCCCGCATTGGGTTTCCACCTTACATCTTGTGTTCTTTGGTGTGACTGTCTATTTTCTTTATTCATGCTCATTGTTTTATGGTACTGATATACAAGAATATTTCAAAAGAATCAAATAAGGAAGATTTGGTAAATTGCTAGATAATACTGATTCACCCCCCCTCTCAGTATTATTTCCAACAATTGGTATCGGAGCAGGTCCTTCTGAAAAGCTTGATCGCTTGAAGGTAGATCGTTCATCATGAGCAACTACGAGAGAGAAGCATCAATCAGGCCACCCGTCTTCGATGGGACAAACTTCAATTATTGGAAGGTAAGAGTTACTGCATATCTTCAATCTCTTGGTACAGAAGTTTGGAACATTGTAGAATCAGGCTATGCCTTTCCTTCAGCTACTCCTACAGATCCAGCTGAGAAAAAGCAGTATGAAACAAATGCAAAAGCAGTCAGTACTCTATTAGGAAGTATATCCCAAACAGAGTTCATGAAGGTCATGCACTTCAAATCAGCAAAAGAGATATGGGACAAAATGATCACTAGCTATGAAGGAGATGAACAGGTAAAAGAAGCTAAACTTCAAACTCTCAGGATTCAATATGAGACTCTCAAGATGTATAATGATGAAAGTGTGGCTAATTATTTTCTTCGGGTAGATGAGATTGTTAATTGTATGAAAAATTTGGGTGAAGAAATAAAAGAGACTATAGTAGTTCAAAAGATTCTAAGATCTTTATCCCCCAAGTTTGAATCTAAAGTATCTGCAGTAGAGGAAAAGGAAAATCTCCGTGTTCTCACTATGTCTCAGCTACATGGAATTCTAACTGCTTATGAAATGAGAAAGGGAGGTCCATCAGACAGAAGGGAAGCTGCTTTTAAAGCATCAGGCAAAGAAGATCACTATGAAGCAAGTCATGTTCCAGAAGAAGAGGAAGAAGAATCAAATTTTGTCAGAAATCTTCAAAGGGGTTCTGGAAGGTTCAGAGGTAAGCTACCTTTCAAATGCTTTGCTTGTGGAAGAGTAGGTCATTATGCTGCAAAATGCTCTTATAAGGATAAAGGAAAGGAACCAGTTAGATGGAACAAGAAACAGAGTGCAAATAAGAAAAGCTACTACACCCATGAAGATAGTGATGGCTTATCAAACAGTGATGAAGATGAACAAGGTAACAAATACAGATTGTTAATGGCATTTGAAGATGATGATTATGAGGATGCTGTAGATGTAGATAACCTTTATGATGAAATTACTAGACTCAAGAGATGTATAGAAGAAAAGAACATGATTATTGATACTCTACAATTTCAAATTGATGAAAAGGAAAAACATCTTGAAAAATTAGAAGGTGAAATTGTTGGTCTTAGAAAAGAAATTGAGAAAACAAAAACTATCAATCTCAAGTTTGTCAAAGGATCTGAAACTTTGAATGAGATTATCAGTGTGCAGCGGTCTCCACTAAATAAGACAGGTCTGGGCTATAATGGAGAAACTTCTCAAGCATCCACTTCAAAAAGTTATCTTGATGCAGCAAGAAGAAATGAGCAAGAGCACAAGGAAGATCATCAGGTAAAGCAGGGACAAACGTCAAACAAAAACTATCAGGGGCAATCCAGCTTAAGGGTGAACAAAAGCCACAACCAGCCACAGGTAAAATCTTCCCAATTTGGTTCAAGAATAGATGAAAATAGAAATTACAATCAGTTGGCTGGTAGATTCAATAATCGCAGAAGCTTCTTCAATGGACAATGCTTTTCTTGCCATAACTTTGGTCACAAAGCAGCTCAATGTGTTGCGTATAAAACAATCATGACTAGGGAAGCTCAAAAACAAAGAAGTATGACAGGGAGGACCTATAACAACTTTTCAGCTCTTGAAAATGAAGTTGAATGCTCTATTTGCAATAATTTTGGACATGAAGACTTTGAATGCAGAAGCAGGTTTCCGGAAAGAAAGGTACAAGAACAAAAAAAAGAACAAGCCTCAGGCACCAAAACATGGAAAATAAAGGAACCTCAAACAGAAAGATGTGGGATAGCATTCTATGCAGAAGGACAAGAAAATCTATGGTACATTGACAGTGGATGTTCAAAGCATATGACAGGTGATAAAGAAAAACTTGAATCTTATTCTAATTTAGAAAAGGGAAAGAAAGTCTCTTTTGGAAATGATACTCCTGCAACTATAAAAGGAAAAGGTATTGCTCCTTTAAAAGAAGATGTTAAGGCTGGAAATGTTTTGTTTGTTGATGGACTAAAGCATAATCTTCTAAGTGTAAGCCAAATGTGTGATCAAAGAACCGAGGTTATATTCAGATCAAATGGATGTCTTGTTCGTGATCTTGATACAGGTAAAACAGTTCTCAAAGGAAAAAGAACTCCAAATAATCTATACATATTTGATGAAGGACAACAACAATGCTATCTAAGCAAGGATGAAGAGCACTGGTTATGGCATCGAAGGTTGGGACATCTAAGCTTCTCACAAATAAGGAAAGCTTGCAAATATCAGGCAGTTCGCGATCTTCCAGATATCAAAATTCCTGACAACACCATATGCAGATCATGTCAGTTTGGAAAACAAACCAGAACTAACTTTCCAGAGAAAGAAGGATCAGCCAGCATGCCTCTTGAGCTAGTACATACAGATGTATGTGGACCATTCAGAAAAAGAACACCTAGAGGAGAGGAATACTTGATATTATTTATTGACGATTTCTCCAGGTTTGTTTGGTTAGGACTTATGAAGCACAAAGATGAAGCCTTCGAAAAATTCAAATCCTTCAAAGCTTTGGTTGAAAATGAATCAGGTCACAAAATTAAGTGCCTCAGATCCGACAGAGGTGGAGAATTTACTTCAAATGAATTTTTCGATTTCTGTGATGAACATGGGATAAGGAGAGAATTTTCTACAGCTAGAACTCCTCAGCAAAATGGAGTAGTGGAAAGAATGAACAGAACAATTCAGCAAATGGCTCGTGCTATGCTTGATGAATCAGGAACTCCTGCAACCTTCTGGGGTGAAGCTGCACATGCGGCAGTTATTATTCTCAACAAGACAAATGTCCGAGTGAACAGCACTCAAACTCCTCATGAGCTCTGGAGTGGTAAAACTCCTTCGGTAAAGCACTTCAAAATCTTTGGGAGCAAATGCTATATCAAGAATACTGAGGAGCAGCTTGGCAAACTTGATCCTAGAGCAGATGAAGGAATTCTTCTTGGCTACTCTCCACATAGCAAAGCATACAAATGCTACAATAAAAGACTTGGCAGAATTGTTGACAGCATTGATGTAGTGGTTGATGAGAAAGGATACATTCCTAGGCAAATACATCGTGAAGACATTGAAGAAGATGAAAGCTACCCTCAAAGACAGAATGATGAAGAAGAAGAACCGCAAGAACAATCTCAAAACGGACCTCACGAAGAAGCAGAAGAAAGAACAAGAATAGAAGAAAAGACTCCATCCAGATATGTTCAAAAGAACCATCCAGAATCTCAGATCATGGGACAAAAAGAAGCAGGTATACAAACTAGAAGAACAGTTGCAGAAGCTTCAAGTTATTTGGCATTACTCTCCTCTACTGAACCACAAAATGTGAAAGAGGCTTGCAAAGATGAATGTTGGGTGAAAGCAATGGATGAAGAACTTGAGCAAATCGAAAAGAACAACACTTGGGAGCTGGTTCCTAGACCAAAGGATAAGAATGTTATCGGAACAAAATGGGTTTTCAAAAATAAATTGAATGAAAATGGAGAAGTAATTAGAAACAAAGCCAGACTTGTTTGTAAAGGGTATGCACAGCAAGAAGGAATAGACTTTGAAGAAACTTTTGCTCCTGTTGCAAGACTTGAGGCCATTCGAATGTTTCTTGCTCTCTCAAGTTGTCAGAACTTCAAAGTATTTCAAATGGATGTGAAATCAGCCTTTCTGAATGGAGACTTGGATGAAGAAGTGTACATTGAACAGCCAGATGGTTTCATTCTTGGAAACGATCCAAATCTTGTATGCCGATTAAAAAAGGCTCTCTATGGTCTCAAACAAGCTCCAAGGGCTTGGTACTACCGGTTGGACAAATATCTTCATCAACAAGGTTTTTCAAAAGGTTCAGCAGATAGCAATCTTTATATAAAAGTTGAAAATGACAAATTACTAATACTTGTTGTGTATGTAGATGACATTATTTTTGGCAGTAATGAAGAAGCTATGAGTCAAAGCTTTGCCTCGGTCATGCAGAAAGAATTTGAGATGTCCTTGCTAGGAGAACTGACATACTTCCTTGGTTTGCAAATCCAACAAAAGAAAGGAGGAATCCTTTTATCTCAAACCAAGTATCTCAAGCAGATTTTGAAGAAATATGGCATGGAAGATGCAAAACCAGTATGTACACCCATGGTCACAGGATGTAGTCTCAGTGCAAATGATGAATCTGCAGCAGTACATCAACCAACCTACAGATCTATGATTGGAAGTTTACTATATTTGACAGGTACCCGACCAGACATCATGCATGAATAGTTGGAAGATTTCAGGCAAATCCAAAGGAGACTCATCTTCAAGCAGTGAAGAGAATCTTCAAATATCTTCAAGGGACTCAAAATTATGGCCTATGGTATCCTAGAGATACAGATCTCACTCTTCATGCTTATACAGATGCAGATTGGGCCGGAAGCGTGGATGACAGGAAAAGCACAAGTGGTGGTGCATTCTTTATGGGTTCCAGACTGGTATCTTGGTTCAGCAAGAAACAGAGTTCAATTGCCTTGTCTACAGCTGAAGCAGAATATGTTGCTGCCGCATCTTGTTGCACCCAACTTCTTTGGATGATGCAGACTTTGCAGGATTATCAAATCACTTGTACACCTCCTATTCCTATCTTATGTGACAACACAAGTGCAATCAGCATCTCAAAGAATCCGGTTATGCATTCAAAAACCAAGCACATACCAATCAAGTACCATTTTCTCCGGGAACAAGTACTTGAACAGAAGGTCAAGTTGGAGTATGTTCCTTCTAAGGAACAAGTTGCTGATATTTTCACCAAACCGTTGCCCAGGGACACTTTTGAATACCTCAGGCAAAAGCTGGGGGTTGTTGATGCATCATCTCACTGTTGATCATCTTCCTATTGATGGTATAGGCTCAGGGGGAGCACATAATGCATTGTTGGCATTATGGAGAAGGAGATCTTGGAAATAGCTGCAATATGTCTCTGTCTCCTTCATGATGGATTTCTGGTTACAGATCTGGAGAAGCATGAGCATAGGGGGAGCATACCCTTTGCCCTTGATGTCAAAGGGGGAGAATGATGACGCTGAAGATTATGTGGTTGCCATCAAGTCCAAAGGGGGAGTTTGTTGGCATTATGATTCAGGTGTTGTCCTTGATGGCAAACTCATTCAGGTGGTAAATCAAGAAGGACGCAGGAAATATGTTCAGCAAGTGCGTCCCCGCAGGTATACCATACAGAACCCGCGTCCAGGGACGCAGGCCAGCCGTTCAGGAGGTGCGTCCGCCCAGTGCACACATTTCAAGGCAGAGAAAAGCATGTGGGGGTTTCTTGTGTGGTATCTAGCCGACGGTTTTTGTGTTTCTATGGTGTCGGCTCATGGTATTGTTCCACACTTTGGGGAGAAGCTTGCCTATATAAAGCAAAGGAGTTCATTTGGATTAAGCATCATCTTGGTTGAATATCTCTTGGTGAGATCTAGTCCAAATCTATAAGGGCGAATCTTCTAATGGACTACGATCTATATGGCGCATGATCAGATCTGTGGATCTGAGTGTTTGGGTTGGTTCTGAAGTCCTCTTATCTTCTATATCTGAAGGGACGCAGATTCAGTGAAGGGAAAGTGCGCCGGGACGCAGTACAGTAAAGGCTCAGGTGCGTCTCTGAGGCAAAGGGCGCGGCGCGACTGTGGTATTGGGTGCGTCTCTGAAGCGAAAGACGCGGCGCGATAGTGTTTCTGTGTGCGTCGGTCGCAGAAAAGCAAAGAGGAACAGTGTGTCTGCACGCAGAACAGCATAAGGTACACTGCGTCCAGTCGCAGGCCACAGAAAGAAAATATGCGTCCCTGTCTTAAGATGATCTGTTGACTGTATATTTCTGTTCATAAGGTGTTCTGGGTTGTTTCTGTAATTACTGATCTGATATCTGTCGTAGACTGTATCTGTTGTATACTTGTTGATCATTTGATTCTTCATGAAAAGAAGTAGGGGGTTGTAGCTCCCTTCCAGGAGAGTCTGGAAAACGAGAGAGAGTTGTAGCTCTCTGCAGGTTGCAGCCTGCGTGCTGGTAAAGGACTGCACCAGTACAAAATCATTGTAAAAAGAATTTCTTGAAAGAAGATAGAGACATATTGCAGCAGGTGGTTTTTCTCCTGCATTGGGTTTCCACCTTACATCTTGTGTTCTTTGGTGTGACTGTCTATTTTCTTTATTCATGCTCATTGTTTTATGGTACTGATATACAAGAATATTTCAAAAGAATCAAATAAGGAAGATTTGGTAAATTGCTAGATAATACTGATTCACCCCCCCTCTCAGTATTATTTCCAACAATTGCTTATCTTATGGACATGATGTTTCTTTGCATTCAGTGCATACATAATTGAATATGGAATATCTTCAGGACCTTCATCATGTTAAAGACCTTGAAATGTATTTGGAAGTATTATCTACTCCTTCTTCTATTTGTGCTCCATCTACAATTATCTTATAGGGTGATGCATTCTGTATCAAATGGTTCTCCAAATGGTTGTCAGTTCCAATCAATGTTTGGATATTTACAAATGGCCAAGCATATCTACAGTTCAATTCAAACATTGATGGCTATCAATATAATCTTTTGTTGCAAATTCTCACTTGGACACTTTGATATATTGTCAATTCTTATGCATTTTTCCATACCAATTCTCACTTGGACACTTTGACATATTGTCAATTGAGAATATCTTCTTTGAACAAGGCTTCTTGAGCTATCAACAAAATTTCGATGATTTGCAATGACAATAGAGCTACCAATTTCTTAAAACAACACCTGAACGCTAGAAACATTGAACAATAACAATGTATCAATGATTGGCAAAATTATATTATAAAATTATCAATTCCATATGCATATGGACATATAGAGGGAAAAGGTTTTGCAATAAAATGGATATGTGAACTACTTGATGTTAACATATATATCTATAATATAGAAACAAAATATATTTCCTTGAGATTCTATTCATCAAAGACTTGCTCCAATTTCTTGTAACTTATGCATGTACTAATATCTACATCACATGCACATTTCCATGTAGTTTTGGAAATTCAGAATGTTGAAAATGTTAATCACAATGACAAGACATCACAAGTGCTCCAAAGAATCTCAGAAAGAGAAAACTGTAAGTCAATTTTAAGTGTACCTTGTAGATATGTTGTTATCAAAGAATCTAGTTTGACTAGATCTCTTACTCAATTAAAGAATTTATCAATTGACAATACAATAATAATAATAAAATGTGGTATCGAAGGATTTCACATCATCAAATGAGGACAATAATCCTTTTTAAAGGGAGACACAAAAAAAAAAAGTCTCTACCTCTTTTTCCAATGGATATAGTAAGCGGTACACTCACTTACATAAGTTGAAATCTGAAATACAACCACACAGTGTTGTAATACAAGAAGCACAAAAGTGACATGTAAAGTCAAATAAAGAAATTGAGGCATATTTGAAATCAATCCAAGACACGCCTACATATGCATGTTGCATTTGTGATAGATTGTCGTTTGGAAAGGATGTGCAATCTATTAACAAACACATATTATCTACTATTTGTTATCTAATGCATGCATCAAACTTCAAAGCCATTGAACTCAATGAACACATATGAAAATCTTGTAATAATGCAATACTCAATGAAAAAGTTCCTACATTTGCATTGCCTCTTCAAATTCGAAGAAACGAAAAATTGATCTCTATTGCAAAACTGACATATTTGAAAGAGGGATTAGTGGCACCAAGAATGGATTTTGCACAAATAAGACAACTTGGTTACAAAATATCACAAATTGGATTAATAGGAACAATCATAAATGTTCCTTCTAGTCTATATAGAATTCAAACATCATTACCTAGAGATATTGATGACAATATGAAAGTGGGAATTATGCCAAAATTAAATTGAAATACAAGAATGCTTATTTGTCTATAAATATTGGGCCCAAAAAAGTGATGTCTGCATTACATGACTTGCGTAAGACATCTCTATACAAGAGAGAACAAATAGTAATCAACTATGAATGGGAAAAACATTTTAATCAAGGAGGAAAAATCATTAGAATGATAGTGCAAAAATGAAGGAACTAGACTCACCAAATGTAGATAATGATCTAGAGCCAAAAACTGAAACACTTGTACATGGTTATGCAGAGGCCCACCTTATCCATGATCTTGATCATATAATAAAACACATTACACCTTTTGAAGGGTTTCGTCCCCTAGGAATTTTTCAAGATAAATTCTCTGAAGAACTAAACTTCCCAACATTGTTCTTTAGATGAAGTCACCCTACCGATGTTATCAATCACTTTTCTAATAAAAAAATTGCATAATGGGAACTATTTCACATGTTTGGTGACTTTTCAACACATATTACAAACATAATTTCTAAAGAAATCCATATTTTGATAAACCCGGTGTTGTAGCAGCTACAACCACCCTCCAAAATGTTTCCTTAGCCTATTTTGGAGCCTCCTTACCAACCTTGCACAACACTTTGTCTTGCTTCGTCAATTACTCAAGATTCAATTCTTTCCTTGCACAGAGGCAGCCTGTTGAACACAGCAGATCCATTCCCCTCATAGGCTTCTTACCTAGACTTGGTCCAGCTGCAGGCTAAGCAGCTTCCCCTTGAAAATTGCGCATTCTTGGAGGGAAAATAGGCTATCCCTCCAGGATTGCGCAATCCTGCCAGCTAACCCTCCCAGCAGGGATTGCGCAATTTTTCCCACTGACAGGTAGTTCAGCCTAGGATTTGCGCAAATCTGGGAAGACGTCAGCTGCTGGGCCCAGAAATTGCACAATCCCCTTGGGTAGTCAGCCCAACTTACAATCAGGAATACACATTTTTCCCAAGCAGTTGAGCACTGGAATGCATGGACAGTCTGGTTGGCCATATCCACCCAAGACCGAGGAAACTTGACTTGCATGCATGCATGACTTGATCTTCCTGGAATAGCAAGAGGAAACATACAATAGGTATCCCATGATTCAAGGAGCTATTTTTAGCAGCCGAAGGTGTGGTGCAGGTAAATTCTAAGTGCAGACTCAAAAAATTCCTCTAGCCTGAGAGAGAAGGTCTATCCACAAACAAACAATCTATGGAATATCTCATTAAGCTAGAATCAAATAAGAGGGCCTACCTCTTAGTATGCTATTCCGCTTGGTGACGATCTTGCCTCCTCACTATAGCTATCTTTCGTTTCCTTCCTTCGAACACCTGAAACAAGTAAACAACAGCAAACAACAAACGTGATAACATACAAATTGCATTCATCCTACTTAATAAGTCAAGAAACATTAAGCCATAAATATGTGAGATGACATTTCATGTAGGAAATCAATCGATAGTTGCATCTATATTAGTTCATGAAGAGATTACAACCAATGTCTTGACGTTGCTATTTACCTCCAACATATTCGGGTTCCCACACACTTCTGCTAGCATCTCATGGATAGCCCCATCAATCGTAGTCTCAAGGCTCTTCCCTTTAGTCTTCACACCAAACCAAACTCACAATTCTCCCTTAAACACAAACTAGAGAGCCACAAACTATGGGTAACTTGCTGATTACTCCAAAATCAAAAATTCAGCTAGAACTTAATTAGGACTAGCTTGTGCTTGGGAAGAAGAGAGGTTTATATAGCTTGGATGGAGGGGAGAGGGTTCCTCTTCTCATGGGAGAAGGCCTTATCTCTTAGATTAGTTCCATCCTAATAGGGGAAAGGATCTCAAGCCGACCTCCTCGACTCCATCTGGCCTAACCATTTACTAGACTTCCGTTACAAAGCTTCGAGATTTGGAAGCTTCGGTTCCATATTTAAAAAAATTTCTAAAAGAGGATCAACGCGACTGAGAAAGGGCTCAACTGATCCAATTAGTACTAGGGATAGTTGTAATCCCTACATATTGGCATGAGGAGGACATGGGTCATTAGCATCGTTCTTGTAAACTGGGATAAACATAAGATTTTTGGGAAATGATGCAAAAGGGAATTGTTCTGCTCATGAAGAGGGACATAATGGGAGTTTCTTCATGATAGGAAAGCATGTCGGATACACTATAGAGTTCTTCCAGAATCATAGACAGGGAGTACAGGGATAGTGACAAAATGATGTGTAACATATGCCCCCTAAAGCGTGAAGGTCGAGCTAGAGTGAGAGGTGAAATGCTTTACAAGTGGAAGCGGGGAACCAGAGTCCATCATCGGAAAACTTGCAAGCAAGCATAGATACATATACATCACTAAAAACTCTGAATAATAATACATGAATCATGGTATGGATGCAGCCATCCAGAGAATGATCATGTAAATGGATCCAAGGCATGGGCGCAGCCATCCAACAGAAAGGATCATAACGAAACCAAGGTATGGTCGCATCCATCCAATAATGAGAAGGATCATATACAACAACTCATGGTATGTTCATAGGCATCCATCTGAAAGAGACATGTATATTGAGATGACCATGTCACATTGCCTCGCAACCTGGACTTGTGTAATCTTAGCCTAGGGTCTTGCACTCCAAATGACATGATCAAAGTACAAATCCTAACATGTGAATGAATGTGTTGAAGTTGAACATGCTAAGAAGTCGCTTGATTACTGGTCAATGATGTGAACCGTTAACAAGTGCAAGAGAAACCACCAACAATGACAATGGCTTTCAAGGTACTAGTGTTGTGGGGAAAAGTATCCGATGCGGATGACACTAACCCTTCTAAAGGTGACAGTCTTTAGCAACAACTGAATGATAAAGTTTTCATGTTCCACTTTATGAAAGTACAGAGAGAATAGTAAGAAGGTCAACCAACCTGGTGTCTTGCGCTTAGTCGATCCTTGTCCTTCTCTCTTTGTATCCTGCTCCCAGCTCTTTGCTCTCCTAGCCGATCCAGCTACATACAGATCCTGCACAAAACAAGAGAGCGAACTACAAGATACATGTACTCATAACTGAAGCATGGATTAGGGTGCATCAAATATACATGTAAACACAAAGCATCTATGTAAAACAAGTATATAGGAGAACATGCAAACTTTATTGATAGAAAGTAACAGGGTTCCAGAGGAAGTTACAACCAATGATGTTGGATCCAATCCAGCAGCACTTCCTCGGCAGCAAGAACTCTCCTCTTCACCTCTAGTAAAACAATCACCCAATAGTCCTGGCGGTATACCAACAACACCTCCTTGCTTATACAAAATTCCAGCCTCCTTAGACCTCATAGAAGAGCTCTATATATAGGAGGGAAGAGGAAAGGATGAGTCAGCTGGAGGCTGGCATATAGCTGACTAGTGTCCTCTCCATCTTCAGTTAATCTTCAGTTCGTGTGTCCACTTGGAGATCCTTGCTTACACATGGTGATCAAGTACCTCTTACTCATCACAGGGCGAATCTCATGAACCAAGTGTCATTTTGGAAGCTTCCTGGGCAATTGACACCTTGCAGGATGACTGTGCCACTTGGCCAATCTCGCCCAGCGCAGGTAGCCTTCATTGTTTTTGACTTCCAGCGCAGGTACAGAGTGGGACAGTTGCAATACAGCGCAGATGCTCAGTTAAGCAGCTGACATGATCCAAAATAAGCCTGTTTTGAAGTGTTTTCAGGTGGAGAACTGATTGGAAGTGCTGTTGTTTGATGACCTTGTTCTTTTAGGGGTAAGAACAACATATTTAGGGACTGAGGATCCCTGTAATTATTGACATTCCATGCTCCTTGACGCGATGCACAAAAATGTCTATAACAGTTGCCCCCTAAAGTATGAGGCCGTTTATCGGGTGAAATGCTTTAGCTAGAGGATCCGAAGTTCGTTCCAGTGCTGAGGAGAGTGCCCTGTAATACAATACAATACAATACATTATTTTTCATTCATCATTATTCTCATGATCTAACTGAGGCGGGCATTCCCATGCTCAGATTACTATAAATACATTTTGGTACATATGACAGACGATCGTCTGAAGATAGACTGATAATTTTCTGCTGAAACTATCATCCTTTGAATAGGATGATCATCTGCTGCAATGATGTACATGGCAAATGTTTTTATATTTCCTGAATATATATCGCAGCCCGGATGGATGAAACTAGATCCGGGGTCTTCAAACTCGTTCGATCTTCACTCTAAGTACAAGTCGATCCATGTGAGAATTGCGCTGAAGTCGAACATGGAAAGACATCGCTTGATTACCGGTCAATAATGAAAACCGTTAACAAGCGCGAGAGGAATCACCAATAATGACGATGACCCTCAAGGTACTGCAGTACAATTCACGTGGCGTGAAAAAAGGACTTGGCGTCGAACGCCACGTAAAATCTTCTGGTCGAAGGTCATTGATGTATACCTGTCGCCGGAAGTGAGAAACTTGCCATTGAGGCATGCAAGCTTCAAAGTACTGATGGGGGTGTTCCTAGATCAACTTCTTGGATAATGAGCTGAAGTCGACAAGAAGCGATCCGTCAAAGGAGGGCCTTAATGAATCCCACATCAATGACACGGAACGGAGCTAATGACTTTAGTGGAGGTGAAAACAAACTGTGAAATATGATTCAGGGTGGCGATCATGAATGGATGAAGGATAATGTATGGTAGTGGATGGGACACGGTTGACACTTCCAGAATGACCCCTCTTGAACATATAACGACACTGATGCGATGGATTGGTAGCATTACCCCAAATGTGGATGGTGTGGCGAGGACCATGGTGATGAGACCGGTGAATGAAACAACCCAACCCGATATGGTACGGAGGAAAAGTGTCATGTCCAAGAGTGACTTGCTACCTTTAAACTTTGATGTTCTCCCAATTTTTCCCCAGTCATTTCTGACCAGTACCTCTTTATTTTTGTCAAGCTTGAGGAGGATAACATATGCTTGTTCTATAACCTGCCCTTCGGGCAAGCCCATCGCTATGATTTAACGAGCTTAGCGATAGGGAAACTCATTCTCGTCTAAAGACAAGTTTGTCGCTATTTAATCATTTTAACGAGTCTAACGACAAAGAAAACTCGGTCCTTTTCATTTTTAGAGAGTCTAAAAAGGTACAGAAAGTTAACTCCATAATTCCTTTTTCGTCAGCAAATCCCTTAAGTCCGAAAAAGTATAAAACAATACAGAAGGGATGGCTGTTCGGTACTTTTAACGAGCCGAACAAGACAAGCGCTCGATCCTTTTGTGCAATAATCCCTCAGGTCCAAAAAGATTAAAATTTAGAGGAGGGATAGCGTTCCGGTCATTTAACGAGCTGGAAGGCCAAAACTCGGCAAACTTTTCATATTTTACGAGTCAGTGAAAAGAGCTGAAAGAAGACTCGTCTTTTGAGGAACGAGTGATAAACAGGGATAGCTACAGATTCCAGGTACAGGTTGGAATTTTCCAATCACGGCAGTGTCACGAGGATGGCTAGGTGAAATCACTCTTCGCAGCTGTTTCTCAAAAGAGGTAAACACACAAATGGAAGTGAATGATCGGCCAAATGAACAGTGGAGGTGATGGATGAAAACACGATCAAGGTTCTTATGGCTGATGAATTTACGATCTCAAAAGGTTATTTACCGGTTCATTTTTTCCATGAGCTTGAACTCTGGGGAAAACTTTTGCTCACACTTTTCTATTTTTTAACGAGCTTAAATTCAGGCCTAAAACTGCTCGGATTTGCGTTTATTTTTTAACGAGCATGAACTATATGCTAAAACTGCTCGATATACCAGTCATATGAAGAACGCCTCTCGTAAGGACCAATTTTTATAGAGCTTATGCCTTACCACAGCTGTGCTCACCTTTGGCAAATTTTACTTCTGCCCCACAGGCTTTCTTTCATGCAAGTTCGGAAACGGCTAATCTTAAAACCAGATAAATAACCGCCCCTAGCTTGCACTCCAGAAAGTTTGCATGCCCCCAGGTATAGGATAGAATTTCGAGGCTGCCCCTCCTCTCCCCTACTTCTGTTTTTCTTTGGGTGTTCTTACTTATTTGTCATCTTGCCAATCTAATGCTAACGATACTTGTCTTCTCGTTATTTTAAGGGGTCTTACGTAGTACTCAGACTTCCTATCGGCCCACTTTGAACAAACAGCTATTTGTGACAATAGAAGAACACTACTCAAAGATAAAACACTGGTATTATTGAGGGAGGCTTGCCTCTTTCTTATTATCCGAAGAGTGGTTCTATTCGCTGCCGCAAATCAATCTCTTTCTTCGGCGGTGTCTATCATTGGGTTGTCCAAAGATGGTTACCCTCTGTCACAACAATACAGTCTCCTTCTTAGTTTACTGCCCCTGCTTATCCTTCAAAACATATGTTTCGATGGGCGAGGCTTGAATTTAAAGATGGTGACTACTTGTTACAATAAGGGAATTCCTACTTGGGCATTGCCCACTTTTTTAGACAAAGGTGAATGATTCCCAAACACATAACTTTAACAAAAGATCATTATTCCAGAACAACCCCACTTCCTTCGGACGGGGTACGGACTAGTCATGTTCTTCTGCGGAAATTCTTCCTTATACCCGGAGTTTCTTCTGCTTGAAGCAGACCAGGGTGCATGCCCCCTGGGTCCTAGTCTTTCTTTCCGAATCACTCGCGCTCATCGGGAAGGAGGACCGGGGGTGGAGGCGAATCTTGAGTGAACAGACCATTTAGGATTGGTATTTGACTATTTGCGATGCGAGATCCCGGAAATGAAAGTTGGTCTACGAGCTTGACCACCCTTCCTTCGTGTGGAAAACACATTACTCTAAAGAGTGAGGAGACTATCGCTCCCATGCAATAAATATAGTCGCGTCCAAGGAGTAGGTTATAATCCAAGGGTCCTTGAACTACCAACACGTTCATCCTGACGGTCTTCCCTTTCAATGTAACAGGTACATCGGGGAGGATCCCTAATGGTCGACTGGTTCCTTTATCAAAACCTGAGAGATTTCTCAACTCAGGTAAAAGCGCCGGGGAACCCAGTGCTTTCCAAGCAACAGAGGAAAGGATACTCACAGACGCCCCTTCATCAATGATAGTACCAGCCATAATCATTCTATAGATCTGGACAATGATTCTGAATGGAACACTGGCTGGTAACCGGGGTCTGCCTAGTTGATTCCAATCAAAGGATACAACCAGGTTGCTTGGTGGTGGGACCGAATATATGGCCGGATACGACTCTGATGATGTTCCTCCCTGCGATAAAGGAATGGGCGCATTGCCCTGATGCTCATCTGAGTCGGTGCTGATGAAAAGAACCTGGATGGTGTCATCCTTGTTCTCATCAGTGAGGGTGTCGCATGAAGATGACTCTTCGGCGACGGTGTCATTTGAAGACGGGTCTTCAATGACGGGGTCATTGGACGATAGAACCTCTGAAGGAAGAACCGGGCCAACTGCCGTATCGGCCTTTAGATTTTCGTCTGGTCTAGATTCGGTAGGTTCATTCTCAATGACCGACACTTCAGCTGACCACCTGAGTGGTTCAACTGGATTTTCAACTATCGAGGGATTAGGCGCGAGTTTTCGGTATCCAGGAGGAAGTTGCGCCGGTGACACCGGGCGATCTTCCAAAACTCTCTTGGCCTCATCTAAGAATGGACATTTGTGGATGGCATGATGACCTTCACACAATAGACAGGGTGATCTTGGTCCCCTTCTTCGTCCTTCACTCTCGCTAGTTGACGGAATGCAATCAACTTGACAACCAAAGGTTGATGCTACCGGATTGTGCAACCTTGGGGACCAGTCCCTTAGTATCCGGGGAATACAAGGACAATCACGATGGAAGTGGATCCCTTTGCAAATGACACATGGCGTTTTAGGCCCGGTCGGTGCAGTGTGTGGGTTTTTGTCAGCTTTCTTCTGCTTGCCCCCAGTCGCCTTCGCCAGAGGCTCCTTCTGCTTCTTTTATTTCTTCTTCTTTTCCTTCTTCTCCTTGGGAGGCTGACTTTTGCCAGCCCTACCTTGCGAAGATGAAGGATCAGAGGAAGTATCACAAGAAGTGGAAGGCTGGTGGGTAGTTCTAGATTGTTCTGACTGTTGATTCGAATGCTCAGGATTAGTGGCGATCTGGACTACATTAGTTGAAAAGAGCCATACAGGGAGGCCGATTGTCAATTCTGGAAGCGACAATGTAGCCATATGAGGCGCACCAACATCTCCCCAAGAGGAGAAGGGATTTGGATTTCCGCCAAGGTTACTTCCTTGGTTGGTAGGCTCCATACTTTTCAACTGAAAGATCAACGTGGGAATAACAGGTGATTATGTTCCGCTTTAAAATAAATTTTATTTACGACGCTTTTAGACACAAACTTGCTTTTTCATGTTTTAAGAGTCGAGAAAAAGCTAAAGATGACTCTAGTCGCCTTCGATGTATTAACGAGCCCGAAGTGACAAATGCTCGGTTGGACCTTTTCAGTTATAGAGTTTGAAAAGGGCCAAAAGAAACTGCTCTGGAGATCTAGGCAGAGGGTGTGCCAAACCTTTCGCGAAACCACAGAATACGTTTTACGGTACGGGTGGTCGATCTTCGTGAATGCTGTGTTCACTGCATCGCGATCAGTAGGGCGGCCGACACGGTTTCCTAAGGATAAAGGATAAAAGCCTATAGGGGTCTCCCAATATACGCAACGGTACGCGGGAGCTCAAGTCCGTGTTAGTGCCACCGACTCTCAGGAGGAATCACCCACCTTCGTAGAGATCGACAGTCACTATGTTTAACGACGCCGGAACACGTCTCTACCTAGACCTCTAGATGTTTGCGTTAAATTCCAAAGCGTTGTTATGTAAATTGAGTTTATTTTAATGTTGATCTTTCTTAACAGTTTGCCTTTCAGGTTCGCCACGAGATGTATATATACAACTTCCTATATGCAATCTAAGAATGAGAAGCAAATCTTTTCAATCTTTCAACTTTTGAAAACCTTAATCTACTTGAGGGAAAAGAAAGACACAACTTTTCCCACAGATCAAAGAACACACACTAAAATGCACATTTTCCTAAATCGTCAAGCACACAGTCAAATGCAAAATGCACAATGCATGTATTTCTTTTCGTTATCCTTAATGTTGATGCTAACAAAAGGAAACTGTTGTATGATTTTTGAATCAACTTTCAAGTAGAAATAAACAAGTTTGTCCACAATCAAAAAGACACCTTATGATAGACTTGTTTAAACACAGGAAAAGTATAGATTCAAACCATAAAAGTGAAAAGAAAACAAACTCAAACAGCCATGAACAGTAATAAAACTAGCTCATAAGATCACAAAGACACTTTTACAGTTCAGGATCTAAGAGGTCACAGCTATACTGGTTCGCTTTTCACAATGGGAAACTGTAACTGAAGTAAGAAATACTGAAAGAACATTCACAGTTTCATCACACAACTGAGGCGGAATAAAGTCAAGGAGAAGTGGTCTACCGCAAATACAATGACCAGCAAGCAATCAGCCAAAAACAAGTGCAAACAGGGCCAAGACACAAAAGGAAGACTGAGCAAGACAAGGGCTAACTGGACCAGCGCAGGTTCTAGTCTGCCAATCTCACTCTCAGCGCAGTTCCCGAAGGGAGCACCTGCGCTGTAATGCAGGCTGCCTGTGTACAGCCTGCACTGACTCACGAGAGTTACGTCTGCTAAGAATTCCGGGTCATAAAAAGCTCAAAAATGCACTGTTTTTGCTGAAATAAAAAGCTATAGGTCAAGTACAGGCTAAGGGATGATCAAGAGGATAAAGATCTATCACAAAGAGTAAAGATTCATCTGTAGATTAGCTCTTTAAATCTTGAATTTGCTCAGCAAAGGGGCAAGAGTAGCAAAACCCTCTACTTCGCTTTTGATATAGTCAAAAGCTTTTCGATTCGGTACTCTTTTCTTCAAGAGATGAATAGCAAAATACTACAACAACAAGATACTAGGATCTCCCCAGCGGAGTCGCCAGTTTGTTGTGGGGAAAAGTATCCGATGCGGATGACACTAACCCTTCTAAAGGTGACAGTCTTTAGCAACAACTGAATGATAAAGTTTTCATGTTCCACTTTATGAAAGTACAGAGAGAATAGTAAGAAGGTCAACCAACCTGGTGTCTTGCGCTTAGTCGATCCTTGTCCTTCTCTCTTTGTATCCTGCTCCCAACTCTTTGCTCTCCTAGCCGATCCAGCTACATACAGATCCTGCACAAAACAAGAGAGCGAACTACAAGATACATGTACTCATAACTGAAGCATGGATTAGGGTGCATCAAATATACATGTAAACACAAAGCATCTATGTAAAACAAGTATATAGGAGAACATGCAAACTTTATTGATAGAAAGTAACAGGGTTCCAGAGGAAGTTACAACCAATGATGTTGGATCCAATCCAGCAGCACTTCCTCGGCAGCAAGAACTCTCCTCTTCACCTCTAGTAAAACAATCACCCAATAGTCCTGGCGGTATACCAACAGCACCTCCTTGCTTATACAAAATTCCAGCCTCCTTAGACCTCATAGAAGAGCTCTATATATAGGAGGGAAGAGGAAAGGATGAGTCAGCTGGAGGCTGGCATATAGCTGACTAGTGTCCTCTCCATCTTCAGTTAATCTTCAGTTCGTGTGTCCACTTGGAGATCCTTGCTTACACATGGTGATCAAGTACCTCTTACTCATCACAGGGCGAATCTCATGAACCAAGTGTCATTTTGGAAGCTTCCTGGGCAATTGACACCTTGCAGGATGACTGTGCCACTTGGCCAATCTCGCCCAGCGCAGGTAGCCTTCATTGTTTTTGACTTCCAGCGCAGGTACAGAGTGGGACAGTTGCAATACAGCGCAGATGCTCAGTTAAGCAGCTGACATGATCCAAAATAAGCCTGTTTTGAAGTGTTTTCAGGTGGAGAACTGATTGGAAGTGCTGTTGTTTGATGACCTTGTTCTTTTAGGGGTAAGAACAACATATTTAGGGACTGAGGATCCCTGTAATTATTGACATTCCATGCTCCTTGACGCGATGCACAAAAATGTCTATAACAACTAGCAGCATAGTTCACGGAATGTGAATAAAGGAACTAATGTCGAACACCTGTGAAATCACCCGATCGAAAGCCAATGATGTGAACTTGTCATCGAGTGTGAAGAACTTGCCATTCAGGCATGCAAGCTCTAAGGTACTAGAATGGAGTCTCTCGGCCATCTTCCTGCATAATAAGCTGAAGTTGACATGAAGCAGCCATGTTGAAGGAGGACCATGATGTAACCCACATCATGGACATGAGAAAAAGGGATGCAAATGATTTCAGATGATACAGAGAATTAGGAGTAAGTGTAACTGTAGAGGGACTGACTGTTTAATATATCGACAACACAATTCTAGAGTTTGGCAACTTTTGGATCCATAGGATCGATGGTCATGATGAAGTGGTAGAGATCAAATGGAAGAAAAAAATGAACAGCCCAACCCAGGAAGTTCAATGATGAAAGGAGGATATCCCAGCCAGACACGAAACATAAAGTGTCATGTTCAAGAGTGAGTTGCTGACACAACTGATAAAATTTCCAGTTTTCCCCCACCGTTTCTTGCAGGTACCCCAATTTTTTTTTATTGCAAGCTTAAAGGGGATAACATGTTGTTACCGGGAATAGTGTCTATGCAGAACTGCTAATCCCACTAAGGCTGGTAGCTACCTTAGAAACAAACAAAGTAAAACTACTTTCGTTTTCCTTTATGAAAGATAGATGAGAGAAGAATAAAGGAGACCAACCTCTGTCTTGCGCTTGGTTCCTTGCTTGATTCCTCTCTTTTCTGATAGTCCTTTGCTTCTTGCTTTCTTGTATACCCAGCTTCACAGAGTACCTGTAGAATCAAAGCAGCATAACACTATACGAGAACATAGATCTATTATCATTAGCAATATAGGATCAGATGTATATTAACCATACAAATGCATAAAACATAAATCATACAAGAGTATGGAGGAAAACTTGAATAGCTTTATTGATAATCAAGAAAGAGCCAAGAGAGTTACAACCAATTGTTCTGACTGAGCATCATCCTCTCAGCAAGAAGCCCTTCTTCACCTCATGAAAAGCTTAGATCACCCAACACTATGATATTGCACCAATAAACCAGCAGCACTTCCTTACAAGATACAAAATTGCAGCCTCTAGATCTCTGGGATGAGGGATCCATATATAGATGTCTGCAAGGGAGGTGAGTCAGCTTTTGAGATTTGATTAGTGTCTCCCCTTTGATAGTTCTTGATTCCACTTGGAGATTGATGATCTATTACTCATCCCTGGTCGAATTCAGATAGGCAAGTGTCACAGGAGAAGTTTCTGGAAGATTCCATGCTTCTCTACCTTGCGGATTGACCCTTCCATTTGTCCCTTCTTGCCCATCTCACCCCATAGAAGGGATTTTTGAAATGCAACGCACCTATTGTGTGTATTTAGGTGGGATGCAACGCACTTTGCCTATGGAGCAGGTGAAATGGTCCAGTTTTGACCAGTTCTGAGTAGTTTTTCATGGAGAACTTCGGGGAGATGCTGTAATCAGTTGACCTTGTTCTTTTAGGGGTTGGAACAACACCTTTAGGGACTTAGGAGCCCTTGGTTTATGGACATTTTATGCTTGGGGTTGCAGTGCCCAAAAATTTCTATAACAGTTGCCCCCTAAAGCATGAGGTCGTTAATCTTTTTGATGTCGGGTGAAATGCTTTATCATGAGGATCCGAAGTTCTTTCAAGCTGGAAGGAGACCTGTAATAAGATACAATACAATACATTATCTTCATAATTTTTTCATGATCTAGCTGAGGCAGGCATTCCCATGCTCAGCTTTATAAATTCACTTTTCATGTACATGAGACAGACAATCGTCTGAGTGTAGACTGATGATTCTAGTAGAGCCACCATCCCTTAGATTGGATGATTATCTGTGCAGCAATGATGTACATTTTATGTTTTTATTTTCCTGAATATACATCACAGCCTGGATGGATGAAACTAGATCTGGGGTCTTCAATCTCGTTCAATCTTCACTCAAAGTACAAGTCGATCCATGTGAGAGATGTTCTGGAGTCGAACATGGAAAGACATCGCCTAATTACCAACCAATGATGTAAGTTGTTAACAGGCGCGAGAGGAATCACCGATAATGATAATGATCCTCAAGGTACTGCAGTACATTTCACACGGTGTGAATAAGGGACTTGGCGTCGAACACCACGTAAAATCTTTCGGTCGAAGGTCATTGATGTAAACCTGTCGCCGGAAGTGAGAAACTTGCCATTGAGGCATGCAAGCTTCAAAGTACTGAAAGGGTTGTTCCTAGATCGACTTCTTGGATAATGAGATGATGTCGAAAAGAAGCGATCCGTCATAGGAGGGCCTTAATGAATCCCAAATCAATGACATGGAACGGAGCAAATGATTTTAATGGAGGTGAAAACAATCTGGTGATATACGGTTCAGGGTGGCGGTCATGAAAGAATGGAGAGAAAATGTATTATAGTGGGTGAGACACAGGTGAATTCTCTGAGTGACTTCTCTTGAACATATCGGTGACACTGACATGATGGATTGGTAGCATTAACCCCAAATATGGATGGTGTGATGGAGCCATGGTGATGTGACCAGTGAATGGAACAACCTAACCCGACTTGGATGCAGAGTGAAAGTGTCATGTTCAAGAGCGACTTGCTACCAATAAAGCTTCTTCAAGTTTTCTTCCCAATTACCCCAGTCATTGTTGACCAGTACCTCTTTATTTTTGCCAAGCTTGAGGAGGATAACATATGCTTGTTCTATAATTTGCCCTTCAAAAAAACCCATCACTATGTTTTAACGAGCCTAGCGATAGTGAAACTCGTTCTTGTCTGTTATGGACAAGTTTGTCGCTATTAGGTTTTAACGAGTTTAACGACAAAGATAACTCGGTCCTTTTCAATTTTAGAGAGTCTGAAAAGTAATGTAAATGAAACTCCAAAATATCCTTTTTCGTCATCTGATCCCTTAAGTCCAAAAAAGTATAAAATAATACAGAAGGGATGAATTTTTGGTACTTTTAACGAGCCGAACAAAACAAGCGCTCAATCTTTTTGTGTAATAATCCCTCAGGTCCAAAAATATTAAAATCTAAAGGAGGGATAACACTTCCGGTCACTTTAACGAGCTGGAGAGGCCAATGGCTCGACAATCTTTTCATATTTTATGAGTCAGTTGAAAAGAGCTTAAAGGAGACTTGTTTTTGAGGAACGAGTGATAAATTCGGGTAGTAGCTGATTCCAGGTAAGGTTTGGAACTTTCCAATCACGGCAGTGTTACAAGGATGGCTAACAGGATCACTCTTCACAGTTGTTCCTCAAAAGGGGTAAACAATCAAGTGGAGGTGATGATGAGAACACAACCAAGGCTTCAAAGGCTAAAGTACTACATTCACGATGGTTATTTATCGGAAATTAGTTCACTTTTTAATGAGCTTAAATGCGGGTAGAAACACTTGCTCATTGCTTATGTTTATTTTTTAACGATCTTAAATTCTGCGATAAAACTGCTCAAGGTGGGTTTATTTTTTAATGAGCTTCAACCCTGCGGTAACACTGCTCATGATAAGTTTGCATGCCCCCAGCATAATAACGCAAATCGAGGTGCATGCCCCCCAAGCTTCATTTCATTCATCTCGGTGATTGGAATGAAGGTTTACCTTCAAGACCTTCGAAAGACTCGACTTTGATTTTATGATATCGTAATCAAAGACTCGATTTGGAATGGGAGTCGTTTCATTTTTTAATGAGGTTGACACAGTAATAGAACTATCCTCATGACTCCTTGTTTCATTTTTTAATGAGGTTGACACGAGATAAGAACCATCCTCGAAATCCATGGTATTTACAGCATTTGATAGAAACTCAAAAACTGAAGGATGATTAAGGTTGTTGGAATAATGTTCGTGGTAATTCAGAAGATGGGAGTGATGGTGGTAATCTTCCCATGGTGCCTCTCCTATCATCATTGATTGAATGATTCCTTCATCTGTAGAATGTACATGCGACCAAGGATCTGAAGAGGTGCCATATTCCTTAGACCTATTTATCCAAACACTGAGCATTGATTTGGGTTTGCCCCCCATGCCAAGAAAATTGATTGCTACAATATTTCTAAAATGACGATGATCCATGCTGACAAAATGTTTAGGAATCTTCTGAATCCATTAGATATAGAAGATTTCATATTGTAGGTTTCCACTATGGCCACTTCTGCCAGATTACTTTGAGGCGGTAGGGCAAAATTACCCATTAAGGCAGGGTCTTTTAGGATGCCTACTCAATATTTTGAAGCGTATGGGGGCTTCCATGGATCATCAGAATGATTCCCGTAACTTGGGAACCATTAGGGAGGAAAGTTTGTTGATCGACGATTGTAATCCCTCCTTGAAAGGGAAATGCAATCTTCCTATAGGTCGACACAACAGCAGCCATAGCATATATCCATGGTCTTCCCGTAGGATGTTGTAATCAAGGTTTCCGTCGATTACTTCGACATCTATTTCTACTGTTTTTCCTCCTAGTTCCACTTGCAAGTTACTTAGAATACCATAGAGGGTATATTTTCATCGGTCAAATGCTTTTAATGTTGTTGAAGACCTTGACAAGGTTGGAGATCCTAAAGTTTTCCAGCAACTCATCGACATAATACATGTAGATGCCCCCTCATCAATAATTGTTCGATGAACAGTTTTGTTGAGGGCTTTCACTTGAATGAGGAAAGCTAGTTGAGCTGGTAACTGAGGGTCGTATCCTTTATGATTAAAGGACACAAACTTAGAATCCTTTGGGTCTATCCCATCGATAGCTGATAATAAAGCCTGCTTTTGGGATGGGCAATTTTGCAGTACCTAAAGTGTCGACATAGCGGATGGCGATTGGGCCAGATCTTCCACTATATTATAATGTTGTGCCGCTTTGGCACAAGGATTAAATGTTGACTTGTGTACTACTCCCTTTGGCGGTTTTATTGTCAGTTCAGGAATGATGGGTGGCGCAACTTCTGTCGAAGTTGTTGTCGAACTACTAGGTTGATATTTATCCTTGTTGTTCGACAGCTGTGGATTCCCATAATCTTTATTCCTTGTTGATATCAAAGCATCATTCTACTATTTCGAAACCGATAAAATCAGCACTTGAGACGGGGACGCATTTCCACTGTCAACCAGATTTGTTTCTGGATTTGGAAACGGATCAGTTAATACTGCCGAGGTTTTTGAATTCTTACAGAATTTTTTAAGCTCAGCTTTAAATGGACAGTCTCTTGTCCAATGATCCTCATCACATATTATGCATGGATTTCCTGGTTTCCTATCTCCAGGAGGGTTTACAGAAGATTTTTCAGGTGATGATTCCTCCTGTTTCTTCTTCTTCCCTTTGTTTTTCTTCTTGCCTCCTGGTTGTTTGGTTTCTTTGCCTCTATCAATCGAGATGGCATTTACTTCCGAGGTGAGAAGTTCTTCCTTCGCATTTTGACTGGAAATCTTACGGGCCTTTTTAGATGTAGCCTTTGTCGATTTTGCGTCTGTCGTGCCAATCACACCATCGCTGGCATGAAAGTCATTGTTCGATTTAGGAGGAGGGGGGACCGAAAATTCTGGTCTGGGAGCGTCGGGGATTTTATCGTAGAGCGTGCCAGACTGAGTATAAATCAAGTCTAAATATTTCGCACGAGAAATAACTTTCTCTTCGGTGACGACTCCTCCTTTTGCCACATCTTCTGTAATGGAAGGTAACAAAGACTTAATAAACCATTCAGCTGAAAGCTGATCAGGAACGTACGTTTTTACCATTCTACGACGACGTTGCCACTCATGAATATGATCGGATATGTGAGTGGCCGTTGTTTGCTTGAAGTTGGTAAGAAGTTCCATTCTCATTTCGTACCTTACAGGTAATTGAAAATGGGTTAAAAAGGTTGTGGCTAGGGCATTGAAGTTGTCAAACGAAGCTCTAGGTAATTCGATATACCATTTTGCTGTCGGACTAGTTAACGTCCTCTGAAAAAGGTGAAGCCTAATCGAATCATCATTTAGGGTGTTTGATGAACACCACAGATGAAAGGTCATCACATGATTCGATGGATCCTCACCCGGATTTCCATTAAATTTAAGAATATCTGATGGAAGTTTATGCGGAATCGCCGGCCACCAAGGGGCGTAGGCGATTGGATCATTTGTTAACCGATTTAGATCCGGTAACTCTAAAGTTGCCACGAAGGGTAACTGTTGATTCAGGTTAGGTGAAGCATACCCAGGATAAGATGGAATTGCCTGAGCAGTTGGTATTTGCATACCAGCATAATGCATTTGATGCTGGTAACTTTGGTAAGGTTGATGGGCATAACCATTGTAGAATGATTGATTTTGACCGTTTTGAATATACGGTTGCCCACTATTTGCAAAGATTTGTTGCTCAGATCCTTGGTATACCTGTTGGAATTGCGGTTGTTGGTATTGCACCAGCCATGGTTGCGAAGCCATGTGCTGTTGTCCAATACTGACTGTTTGACCAAGATGAGGGGTAATTGTAGCCGTTTAGGCCTGTGTCATTCCACTAGTTGGTGATTGTGGCTGAGTCACAGGGACAAGAGACTGCTGCATTACCACCTGAGAAACCTAAGGTTGGCATACAACAGGCACCGCTTGTACTTGCGACACCGTCACAATAGCTGGCGTAGTCGGTATATTTAACATAGGTAAGCATTGTTGCATCGAATATACAACTCTTGGTTGTTGAGGTAGTATTGGTACCCAACCGCTAGATGTAATTCCAACATAACCTGAATTTTTTTGTGAACTCCCGTATGGTTGTCCTCCTGGAGGAGACAATGAAAGGGTATACTGCCCCCCATATGGCAGTAATCTGGTACTTAAAGGTATGGTTTTCCCTTGAGGACCGGACTACCCAAATTGACACCCTGAAGGATCAATTTGCTGAGACTCAACATAAGAGTTTCTGGATACTATTCCGGATGAACAAATAGGAACGGACCATACTATCGAAATAGCACCTGAGTGGGCCCCTTCTAGCAATTGAGAACTAGTTGGGACAGATGGTATACCGACGAACATTGTTGGAGTGACAACAGGAAGTTCTACCGTCGCTGTGTCGGATGACACAGTCCTAGATGTTGACGGTTGTTCAGACATTTCTAGTCTATCCAAAAGATTACCTAGCGATTCTACAGGAGCTTCCAATGGTGGTAGACTAATTTCTGATGAAGAAGGATACAGAGTGATCCCGACTCCAAATTGCGATGGAGTACTAGATGGAGGATCCTCCACAATCTCTTCTATAGCAATCAGACCAGGTGGAAGAGGTAGACCGTCTGGTCCGTAAAGTATTTCTGGTGTCGAAGAAGGTATGGAATCTGCAGTGATAGATGTTTGGGAGTAACACCCTCTGAATCAGTTGTAGATGGAACTGGTTCAGTAACACAAGTGTTTACTCTCACACTAAGATCAGTGCTACTGTCCTTCGGTGGCTACTGAACTTCTTCTGTAAAGGCAGGGATACCAGAAATGTTTGGAGTAACAGGAGTCTATGATGGTGTTGGAACACTTGTTCTAACTTTGCCAGGGGATTTGGAACCAGTTAAATGAGTTAGCTTTGTCTGTAACAGTTTCGATTCCAGAGACAAAGACGGTTGACTCGTAAGCCTCCCGCGAACGGCGGGGTTTCAATTGACTTTCTTCCATGATTGCAGATTACTTGATCAACTAAAAATCAAGGGGAAGTATATTTTCGAATTAGATGAATTTTAGATGCTTTGATACAACTTGTTCTTTCAATTTTTAAGAGTCGAGAAAAAACAAAAGATGACTCTAGTCGCCTTCGATTTTTAATGAGCCTGAAGTGACAAGTGCTCAGATGGACCTTTTCCGTTAAGGAGTCTGAAAAGGAATGAAAGGGACTGCTCTGGAAATCTAGACAGAGGGATTACCAAACCAATCGTAAAACTGCAGAATACTTTTTATGGTACGGCAGTCAATCTTCCCGAATGCTGTGTTCAGTGCATTGCGATCGATAGGGCGGCAGACACAGCTTCCTATGGATAAAGGATTAAGCCTATTGTGGTATCCCAAAATATACTCGACGATACGTGGGAGCACAAGTCCGTACTGGCTCTTATCGTGTCAAAGTGGAGGAATCACCCAACCAACAGTGAAAACAACAGTTACTAGGCTTTACGACGCCAGAATACGTCTCTAGCCTAGACTTCTAGATGTTGTGCGTTAGGTTCCAAAGCGTTGTTAGATTCATTAAATTTATTTTATAGTTGATCTTGCTTAAGAAATTTGCCTTTCAGGTTCACCACGTGATGTAGATGTACACTTCCTAAAATGCAATCTAAGATGATAAATAGTCATTTAATCTTCTTCTTTTTTGCAAATGAAAATCCTAGCTACTAAGGAAAGAGAGATGGCGTTCTTTCAACAAAAAGCAAAGAGCACATACTATATGAACTGTCCTAAATCAAACCAACAAACAGTCTAAATGAAAATGCACATGCATGTATTTGTTTTCAGCCTTCTTAATGTGTAAATGGTAAAAAGAAAGCTAATGCACAAATCTGAATTATTTTTCAAAGCAACAATTACTAACAAGTTTCTTTTCAAAACAAAATGAGGACAATGACAACACTTTGCGATTTGGAATTGAAAACTTGCTTTCGACACTAGAAAAACTACTAATTCAGATCAAATACAATAGTAACAGGGTAATCGACTATCAAGAGCAATCAGACTCTCTTCTATGACTGAAAACGACACTTGTGACACTTTCAAATCAAGAAACGATAGTACAATTACGTTACTTCTTTGTAAAGGAGAACTGAAAATGACTGAAAAAATACATAAAAACGTTTACAGTTCTTTGCACAATGGAGGCGGAATAACAACAAGGAAAGGGGTTTCAAATAGAGGTGTACTGACTACAGGTAGAAAAACTCTTGAATAGATCTGAAAAGAGTGAACACAGAAACCAAAATTTAGGAACAAGGCCTTGTCTGACCAGCGCACCTGTAACACAGTGACACTGAAATGCAGCGCACCTACTACACTCGAGAAGTGCGCTGAATTTGAAGTTCACAGAATAGACAGTGTGCTGGACCAGGGATGAGACTTTGATTGGGTTCCG
This sequence comes from Pinus tabuliformis, assembly GCA_031772625.1. Taxonomy (NCBI): domain Eukaryota; kingdom Viridiplantae; phylum Streptophyta; class Pinopsida; order Pinales; family Pinaceae; genus Pinus; species Pinus tabuliformis. Next base: position 785,942,698 of record CM062820.1, on the reverse strand, counting down.
GGTCACAGTTTGCAGTTCAGTTCAGGGATTTTGTCCGAGCAAGTGGTAATCAGTAAATCAATCACAGGGGTAGATCTAAGGAGGTTACTAGAGCCACCACAAGGGCAATTAGAGAGTTTGTAAATCAATTGTTTAATTCATAAACAAAACCTAGAGATTGACTGAAGCAGCATTGATCTACTTTGCACTTGCATAGCAAATGCAGTTCGAAGGCTAGCTAGCTTGACTTTAGGCTCCGTCTGTACGTTTATAAAGTAAAAAAATGTAGATGAACAAACAATCTACTTGCTCCCCAGTGGAGTCGCCATTTTGTTACCGGGAATAGTGTCTATGCAGAACTGCTAATCCCACTAAGGCTGCTAGCTACCTTAGAAACAAACAAAGTAAAACTACTTTATTTTTCCTTTATGAAAGATAGATGAGAGAAGAATAAAGGAGACCAACCTCTGTCTTGCGCTTGGTTCCTTGCTCGATTCCTCTCTTTTCTGATAGTCCTTTGCTACTTGCTTTCTTGTATACCCAACTTCACAGAGTACCTATAGAATCAAAGCAGCATAACACTATATGAGAACATAGATCTATTATCATAAGCAATATAGGATTAGATGTATATTAACCATACAAATGCATAAAACATAAATCATACAAGAGTATGGAGGAAAACTTGAATAGCTTTATTGATAATCAAGAAAGAGCCAAGAGAGTTACAACCAATTGTTCTGACCTAGCATCATCCTCTCAGCAAGAAGCCCTTCTTCACCTCATGAAAAGCTTAGATCACCCAACACTATGATATTGCACCAATAAACCAGCAGCACTTCCTTACAAGATACAAAATTCCAGCCTCTGGATCTCTGGGATGAGGGATCCATATATAGATGTCTGCAAGGGAGGTGAGTCAGCTTTTGAGATTTGATTAGTGTCTCCCCTTTGATAGTTCTTGATTTCACTTGGAGATTGATGATCTCTTACTCATCCCTGGTCGAATTCAGATAGGCAAGTGTCACAGGAGAAGTTTCTGGAAGATTCCATGCTTCTCCACCTTGCAGATTGACCCTGCCATTTGTCCCTTCTCGCCCATCGCACCCCATAGAAGGGATTTTTGAAATGCAATACACCTACTGTGTGTATTTAGGTGGGATGCAATGCACTTTTCTTATGGAGCAGGTGAAATGGTCCAGTTTTGACCAGTTCTGAGTAGTTTTTCATGGAGAACTTCTGGGAGATGCTGTAATCAGTTGACCTTGTTCTTTTAGGGGTTGGAACAACACCTTTAGGGACTTAGGAGCCCTTGGTTTATGGACATTTTATGCTTGGGTTTGTAGTGCCCAAAAATGTCTATAACACATGTGCTCGCATTGTAAGTTCATCCTTCGGATGAATCCGACCTAGTAAGTTTAATGAGCCCTAGGAAGGAGAATCTCATGTTCGTCACGACGATGAATCCAATGTAGTTTAATGTTTTAAAAAGTCCAACAGAGGGGTAACTCAATATCTTTTTCATGTTTAAAGAGTTTGAAAAAGACACGGAAAAGAAAACTCCACATGGTCCATTTTCCTACATTTGTGTCTCTAGAGCCTGAAAAGGTAGAAAACAATACTTGAGAGAACCACTTGACCATTTCAGTCAAGGAGTACCTTTTTTTTAAATAGTGCATCCCAGCCCAAAAAAGGGGTAAATGTAACTAGGCACACGATGTTTCACAACCTTTAATGAATTCAAAACGACAAGAGATTGGTAATCTTTTTGTGTTTAAAGGGTCAAAAGAGAGCTTGAAAGCAGACCCCCCATTTTATTCACTTTTACGAATAAAAAAAGGAAAAATACTCGGTGATATTTTCATTTGAGATTTATGAGTCAAGAAAAGAGCTAAAACATGACTCAAGTACCATCATCAACAATCCATCACCTGTTGTTACCCAAAAAAAGGTAAAGGCATTATCCAGTTTTGAGGAAAAATAGGTAAAAAATAATTAAAAACCCTAATATTTCATGAAAAAATGAATAAAATGGGGCAAAAATAATTATTTTTTACCATTTACCATTTTACCTTTGCGTGAAGAGTTTTTCACCCACTTGTGCCCTAATTCTTCCAAAGAATATTGCAGGAGATTCGGGAGGTCATTTGTCGAGCCATCAGTTGCAAGTAAGAGCCAAGACCTTAAGCTCCATTTTCATACTGATGTTTCCTATTTTTATCCATTTTTTGGGTTTCATGGGGAGATTTTTGCAAAAAATTTCACCCTCAGTTGGCGTGATTTCCAGGCATGGAATTGCGCCGATCAGGGGTGGCTAAAACTGCCAACTGTGCCATCAATGCCATTGTTTTTAAAACAGTCACACCAGTGCCATGAGAAAAAAATTGGATGTTTCTTGCTAAATTCAGCCATTTGAACCCAAATTTTTCTTTCCAAGGATGATCGTTGACTTGATTACATGGTTTTTGCAGGAAGAAATCGTGAACAAATTGTAGATTGGAAAGAATGTGAACATGAGGATATTGATATTCAAGCAATAGATGATCCAAATTGCTTGGAGGTTTTGAGGAACTGTGGTCTCCTCAAATTATTTCTTACACTAGGTATACAAGCCCAACGTAAGTTGCTACAGTACCTGATTAGTCTGTGGGACATAAATCAAGAAATTTTTATCATCGGTGAGCAACAGTTGGAGTTGGAGACTTTAGATAGTTATTCCATCACAGGACTATCTCAGAGAGGGGAACCAGTCAACCTATATGGGTCGAGGCTGATTGGGGCAAGCGTGACTATGCTACTTGCCGAACATTGCCCAGAAGCTCTAAAATCCAAAAGTGGCAAGATTGAGATCATGACCATTCAGGATCTTGTATTAAGAGTGATAGTATTGACCATTAACAGAGTGGCTAGGTCTCAAGCGCCACATGAAACCAACAAGTCAAAGTTCTAATACACTATCGAATGCACGGAGTCCACCATCTTTAACTGGGCGGAAGCAATGAAAATCAACATGAAGCGCTAGCTATCAAAAGCTAAGGCAGGACACCTGAAGCAGTTTTGCTTTGGATCTATGCTAGTGACCTTCTTCCTGGAGTGGGTTTCGTTGTTCCAATACCAGCTGACTGAGGTAGATTCGTTGATGCCTCGAGACCCACGGATGGTCCACTAAAGGGAGTTGATGCCTAGGGTCATGGGGGGCCAACAGATGTCCTACAAGCCCACCTTTTTCTCATGGCTACGATGACAGTTGATCGTAGTGGAGGATTGGCCTTACAGTGGTACCAACTTCCATGGAGATTCGATTAAGCTGCTCCTAGAAGGGGAGGATTTTGATGATGGAGGTAAAAACAAACAATTTTTAGTTTTTTGATTTTTTTTACTATTTTTTGAAATATATGTGTTCATGACACTTCGATTTTATGAATGCAGATGTTGGACCAGAACGCCCTGTTGGGATGTCCCCGATTGGCAGGTGCATCGCTTGACAAGTTGATGTCGCTCCTTATCAGGAGGGAAGCAACAACGAGGAGGAGATTGCATGAAATCTCAATGTTTTGACCCATGGGATCCCAGAGTATGCTAGGATGGGTGATGTCCCATGTCAGTACCAGACGCATACAGTGGGGGTGTCATATTGGATTCGTCGACTGTTGACTCGCGTAGTTCGAGCAGTTACATGCTATCATGAGCATCATGTTGTTTAGTGCATAGGTCTAGCATTCCATATTTGTGAGCCCTACGAGCCACGAATGTATAAGGCCTGCAAGTCACCGATGTATTTCGAACACACATATTATTTTTTGAGGTTTTGATGTATGAAAAACATTACCAACACACACACACACACACACAGATATATCTATATCTATATCTATATCTATATCTATATCTATATATATATATATATATATATATATATATATATATATATATATATATATATATATATATATGTTGTACTTCTTGTCTTACTATGGTACAAATGTCTTTGTTTTTGAGTAGTTACATGTTTTGCAAATGTCTATCCAGCACATAATTGGCTAATGCATCTATTAATTTATTCATGTGTCGAGGAATATGAGGATATGTAATGTAATCAAAATTTCTCTCTAGCAGATGAATACATAGATATATTCTCAAGATATGAGGGTTTCTGATGGAATATTTGTCATTGAGTTGAATAACAACAAGCTGTGAATCAAGGTTGACGATCAATTCCTGGATGCCAAGAGCAATAGCTTCTAACAATAATTCGATAACCGTGCTATACTCAGCAATGTTATTAGTTTTTCGACCTAGACATATACCTTGAAGGTCAATCAACTCACCATGGGGGTCATAAATGGCCCATGCCACGGATGATAGATTCCGCGTACTACGGAAAGCACCATCAGCGAAACCGATGTGAGGGGACACCGACATCTACAAATCAGGAAAAGGCATAATAAGCAGAGAAACTGCTTACAAAATAACACACTAAACCACACTATACAAAAATGAATGACACACTATTGCAGAAAAGTAAACATGCAAGATGGCCTAAGCATAGTACTTTTTGAGAGAGTCCATCTTCAGACTCGGTAATCAATCAACACAGATGAACACCAAAGTTTTACCGTAGACATGACGAGTAAGCATCGAATTGGCCAAATAATAGAGTATAACTCATAGAAGGTTGTTCCCCCATGCTCCCTGGGCGAGGGAGGGTGACAAGTCTGAAGATGACAACCCCATTGCAAGAATGGGATATCGGTAAAAACTTGGGGAGGGAGAAAAAACTTGAATCCATGAAGAGATAAAGGTGCCCTTAGTTGAAATATCTTGACAATGGCAGGAGAAACTGACATGCCAATAGGCAATGGAGGAGAGAATTGCTCAAGACACATAGACATGACTGTTGGGCTAGGCAGGGACGAGGAATGATGATGAGTGTCGTTCCAAGGTGTTTCCTCCAGAGACATTACTTTCATGACACTCTCGTCAGAAATAAAAGTCTTAGCTAAGGGATCAGGAGATTCTAAAGAACCAAGCCATGGGTTTTGAGAATACACATCGAGAGAAGTCCTCGACACAGGAATATCAAAGAATACGAAACTTTATGCCGAAACAATTTCCACATAATTGATTTCGGCTGGACCAGTGGCATAACCTCGCCCCATGTAGCAACAAGATCTAGTGAAGGTATGACCCAAGGATCAGATTTGACTGAGATCATGTTGATAGAGGCAACATGAGGAGGTGGGAGTGGAGAAATTCCAATCAAATTAGGATCTTTATAAAGCCCTACCCCCCACACTCTCATAAGGAGCACCGATGTACTTGACATACAGAATATTTCCATATGAGGAGGAAGAGGAAAAGAAGGACAGTTGGTTGACTGTGACTATCTTCCCTTGATGGGGAAAATGAATCATGTGGAGGAGGAGGTTACAACATGCATGGCATGGATCCAACTCCGTCCGAGTAGAAGATTATAATTGAGATTAGCATCAATGATCTCTACTTCAACTTGTATTGTATTGCCCTCAAAAGTAATGGCAAGGTTGGGTAAGACACCGAATGGTCATGAATCGTGCCCATCAAAAGCTTCCAAAGTGTTAGGTGACTAGTTCAGAGTAGGAGAATCAATTTCTTTCCAACAAGCGACTAACATGATGCAGGTAGAGGCACCTTCATCGATGATGGTCTTATGAATGGTTTTCTCATTGATGATTACCTGAATGAGAAAGGCAATCTGATGAGGAAGATGTGGAACGTGGTTGTCTAGATCAAAACATATAAGATTTGAATCAGTAGGATCAATACCCCCAATAGTCGAAAATAATGATTTACGTTGAGACGGGAAACTTTGAAGTACCTCAAGAGCAGACATAGCTAATGGAACCTCAGCCAAATCCTCAAGAATATTATAGTGTTGAGCAGCATGAGAGTTGGGATTGTACGAGGAATTTCGTAGCACACCTTGAGAAGGTGGTCGAACGATAGAATCAGGGTTAGGTCAATCTACATGAAGAGGACCAGAACTTGATGGGGTAGAACAAGAAGGGGTTGCTTCTTTTTCTTTCCCTGTTGTAGGGGTAGGAGTTTGGTAATCTTTTGATCGAGTAGCCACGTTAATGGGCATACTCATCATGAACACTTTTGAACCTGAGGAAGCAACGATTGAGGCTGGTCTACCATTTGGGTTTGTTGGGATGGAATTGGATCTTTTAGGATAGCTAGGGTCTCCTTGAGCAAACGACTAACTTTAGATCATCTGGGATAATCCTTAGTATAGTGATCCTCCTCACAAATGAGTCATGGATACTTAGGCTTCTGTTGAGAAGCATCACCACTAGACGACTTAGGAGGACCCTGTTTTGGGGCATCGAGGTTACCCTTTGCTTTGCCTTTCTTATTACCTTTCGAGGATTTGTCTGTTGTGGTAGACTAAATGGCATGGACCTTGAGGTTTTACCAAGGCCAGGCAGACTATGAGAAGACTCATTGGAAACAGTGTTGGAGACCGACTTCTATTTGGAAGAATATTTTGCAGGGGTTTGTGTCACTGAACCAATTACTCCATCAACAGGAGGTGTAGGAGGAGACTTAGATGACGTCAAATCAGATGATGATTTGGGTGCATCAGGTAACACGTCATATAATGTTCCAGACTATGAATAGACAAGGTATAGATACTGGGCATGTGCGATAGCTTATTCCTCGATGACACATCCTCCCATAGCTATGTCCTCAGCAATTTTGTTGACGAAGGATTTAGTGAACCATTCGGTCAACAACTTATCAGCAATCTTGAACTTAATTAGGCAATTCCTACATCTCCATTCATGGATATGATCAGAGATAGGGGTCACAATGTCTTGCTTGAGTGACGTTAACAAATGGGTGCTAGTTTCATAGCGAACCGACAATTGGAAATGTGTGAGAAAGGTTATGGCGAGAGTGTTAAAGTCATGATAGGTATTTCGAGATAGCTCGATATACCACTTAGTTGCATCACCTATTAGAGTTCATTGGAAAATACGAAGATGAATGGAATCATCAACATAAGAATTCAAGGATCACCGTAGGTGATATGTCATCACATGGGTTTGTGGGTCCTCTTTTTCTTTTCGTTCAAACTTTGGACAATCATTCGAAATCTTGGAAAGGACTGGAGGCTAGTATGGCGAATGAAGAATTGGATCATTCGTGAGTTGAGACACATCTGGAAACTCTAGTGTAGCCAAGAACGAAAATTGAGTATTAAAAGGCATTGGAGGTCGATAAGTGGGTCCAACCGGAGGATACCATCCCTAATGGTAAGGATTTTGTCCCCATAGTGGAGGGTTTTGTCCATATGGCATTTGATTTTGCCCCCACTATAGGTTACCTTACTCATAGGGAGGATTTTTACCTTGAAAGCCTTGAAACTCTCCAGCCATAGGTTTCTGATAAGCAACATATGGGTTAAAAGGCTGTTGAGCCTGTTGACCTTGGACATATGGATGTTGCACCTGTTTTCCTTGGATATATGGGTTCTAAACCTGTTGCCCATGGACATAAGGATTTAAGACCTGCTACCCTTGGACATAAGGATTTTACACTTGCTGCCCTTGGAGATAGGGATTTTGTACCTGCTGCCCTTGGACAAAAGGGTTATGAACCTATTGCCCTTTAACATTAGGATTTTGGGCTTGTTGTTGTATGACTTGACCCTGACCTTGTCCTTGCAAGGGTTGTCCATGTTGATATGAGTATAAGGGTTGCTGTTTCCCAGGTTGGCCTTGTTGTTGCAAGCGTTGACCTTGCGGATGCAAAGGCTATCCCTGCGATTGCAGAGGTTGGCCTTGCGAAGACATAGGCTAGGAGTTTTGTTGAACATACTGCATCTATGGCTGCAACTGTTGCAAGGGTTGACCCTACGGCTGCTACAGTTATCCTTGTTGTGGCTTCGCTTGCCCTTGCTACTGCATGAATGCACTTGCTACAACAAAGGTTTCCCTTTTTTCTGCAGAGGTTGTCCTTGCTGTTGCAAGGGTACTTAAACAGGTCCTAGATTAATACCTTGAAAATTTCCAAACTGTATCTGGCCATAGCCACCAGGAATGGTGGACGGACCAAGATGAACATACTGTCCAGGGTGAAGGACGTAAGGTGGATTGACCATTAATTGGGAACCATATGGAACATACAGAGTCTGGTAATGAACTTGAGCCTCATAAGGCTGCTGGTACTCGAAATTACATGACCCAAACGAACCAACGGGATTTTGGACCTATTGGTATTGGACATTGCTTGATCCAGCAGGACCAGCAGGGTGTTGATTAGCACCAGAGGAAGGTTGGTTCATCCCAACCATGTGATCTTATGATCCACTCATGTTGGTTGTGCCTGACACCATAGAAACACTTGGATTCTACCCCCCAGGCGGCACAGCTTGTCCACTTACCAGAGGGATTGACAAACTGAGAGGGAAATGACTCAAGACCGTTGGTTGAACCAGACAGGTTACTTGGACTGATGATACAAGAAGGTTTGGAATGGTGTGTCGCACTAGGACTCAAGTAACTGCAGAAATCAACGTCTGTTGCGAGGTTGGGTTTTGAATGAACGTACCTGTGGTAAGCATAGCGCCAGATGCCCAAACAGGGTTATGATAAAGCGATGAGGCACTAGGTGTACCTAAGACCAATTGTGCTAAAGTCACATAATTAGGTGGAAAATCTCAATAAACACTAATGGGAATGCTTCCTGTGTAGGGAAAAATTCAGGTGGAAAAGGATATTCTTCCTCTTTGATAATGTGTGGAGTGGAGACCTCCGAATGACTCGGAGAGGAGACTGGAATTTCACCTTCAGATTCCATAAGTGGAAACAAGCGACGACGAATGATCAAGGATGTTCAAGGGGATAATTCCAAAGGAATACTTGGTTGATCGTACAGATTGTATAGATGATGTGGTGATATTTCAATAGGATCGAACAAAGGATTTAGAGGATAAACAACCAGTCCAAGCTGACCTTTAGTAGTCGCCGAAATCTCAGGAGTCTAGACAGGATTGTCTGGAGATTCCGAGCTAATATCAGAAAGTGACCCAGTATCTCAGGGAGGTGGAGCACGAGATGACAAAGGTTGAATTCTCAGAAAAATTCCAAGTTCAACACCTTGGTCCTCAAGTGACTGCGGTATTTCAGGAAATGGTTCCTTAGACAATCTTTTAGACGGAGGAGAGGAAGAGGAACTAGGTGAACCAGATGGTTCAACCACGATGAATTCATATCAAATAATAGGAAAAGAGAGATAAATTTCAAGGCTTTAAAATGTACTTTAAGGAATACTCATGATTTGGTCTAGAAAAGACTAACATGGATGTTATGAGATCATGGGCAACAATTTTTTAAGATGCATGAAAAAACTAGTGCTATTTCATGTTTTAAGAGTCGAGAAAGAAACAAAGATGACTCTATCACTTTTGATATGAAACGAGATCGAAAGGACAAGTGCTCGAATGATCTCTTGAGTTTAATGAGTCAAAATATCAAATGACTACTCGGGATGATCTAGGTAAAAAGGATTACCAAGTAACCGTGAACTGTAGAATACCTCTCGGCGAACCAAGAAGTACGGGCCGGAAATCTCCCCAAATGTTGTGTTCGGTGTATCACGTTTACAAGGTGGCAGAATTGGATTCCAATGGATAAAGGATTGTAACCTAATGGGGTCTCCCTTTATATACACGACAGTGCGGGGACCACAAGTTCATACCAACGTTGTCTAGTGCCGAAGCTAACGACAGCTGCTAGGTTTAAAGACACTGGAACACTTCTCTAGCCTAGACCTTCTAGATTTGATCGTTAGGTTTCAAATGCGCCTTAGGTTAATTGAGTTCATTTTAAAGTTTATCTTGAATTATGTCTCGGTTTTTCAGGCCTTAGCGATGTGACTCGAAAAATCCTATATGCAGCTAAATGAGACAAGACTCTTTCAATTCGATGAATTGTTTACACTAGAGAGAGTAGAAAACACAATCAAATGCAAACAATCAAGCAACTAAAAGCAAAATGATTTTTTCACTACTTTACTTTTTAAAAATAAACTAATGAAAAACTCTTTCCAATTCCTATTTTCCTAATAAGTTCACTTCAAGCAGTCCTTTCACAAGTAAAGAGAATTATTTTTTCTTTTCAAATGCAAATGCAACTCTAGTCTTCAATGATGCTAACTAACGTAACATATTGATGCAACAAACTAGAATTATGTACTTTTCATGAAATGAAAAAATGAATCTTTCATAAAACACTTCAATGAAAAAGTTTTCAAGACAATCAACCCTCAATAAAATGAAAAGACACAAAAGAGATTTTCTTCCAAACCAATGATGTAATGACTCTATCAAAAACAAGACAAGAAATGTGATCTATGTTGGAAAAGAGACGCTTAAGCAAACGAAACCTTTCAAACTTGAGTGATGGAGATCAAAGCAACAAGAGGAATACAAACGAAATGTAAGGATTAAATTCACCAACTACTTGACTCACTGAGTTCACAATCAATGGAATGGATGATAACCTATATTCCCTAGGGACACCAACCATCCAAGGACTCAAGAAATCAAGTAAAAAGAAGGAAAATCAACAATCACATAAACCAAACCAAATGAAGCTTTCCAGTCAAGGAGAACACAGCCTAAACAAGCTTAGAGGCAGAAATCAAGAGAGAAAGACACATTGGTCGATATGTAGGGTAAACCCTAATCTTTACCTATAGGCATCAGCGCGACTGTCTAACTTACAACAAGTGCCAGAAGGGGGTCAGGGTGACTATTTTTTAACAATTCGTGTTGATCAGCGCAACTGTCAAGAAAATAAATGCGCAGACCAAGGATGCAAGGAAAAACTAAATTTTTTTCTAAGGGTAAGACCAGGCTTGTTACTATAAATTTTAGACCCAGATCAATAAACTAGGCAAAGCAGACATGACTAAAGGGAAATGGTGATACTAGAAAATTTCACACAAAACCATGAAATTATAGACAATCAAACATAAGGATTGGCTCCCCTGCGGAGTCACCAATTTGTGGTATAGGTAAATTCTAAGTGCGGACACAAACAGTTCCTCTAGACCGAGAGAGCAGGTCTAGCCACAAAAAAACAATATATGGAAGATCTCCTTAAGCTAGAATCAAATAAGAGGGCCTACCTCTTAGTACGTTATTCTTCTTGGTGATGATCTTGCTTCCTTGCTCCAGCTATCTTTTGTTTCCTTCCTTCGAACACCTGAAACAAGTAAACAACAAGAAAATGTGATAACATACAAATTACATTCAGCCTACTTAATAAGTCAAGAAACATTAAGCCATAAATATGTGAGATGACTTTTCATGTAGGAAATTAATCGATAGTTGCATCTATATTAGTTGAATAAGAGATTACAATCGATGTCTTGACGTTGTTGTTCTCCTTTGACATATCCTGGTTCCCACACACTTCTACTAGCATCTCATGGATAGCCCCAATAATGGTAGTCTCAAGGCTCTTCCCTTTAGTCTTCACACCAAACCAAACTCACAATTCTCCCTTAAACACAAACTAGAGAGCTAAAAACTATGGGTAACTTGTTGATTACTCCAAAATCAAAACTTCATCCAGAACTTAATTAGGACTAACTTGTGCTTGGGAAGAAGAGAGGTTTATATAGCTTGGATGGAGGAGATATGGTTCCTATTCTCATGGGATAAGGCCTTATCTCTTGGATTAGTTCCATCCTAATAGGGGAAAGGAGCCCAAACTGACCTCCTTGACTCCATCCGGCCGTACCATTTACCATACTTTTGTTACGAAGCTTCGAGAGATGGAAGCTTCGGCTCCGTATTTAAAAAAAATTCCAAAAGAGGATCGTCATGACTGAGAAAGGGCTCAACCGATCCAATTGGTGCTAGGGACAGTTGTAGTCCCTGCATATCAGTGCGAGGAGGAAACGGTCATTAGCGCTGGTCTTGTAAACTGGGATAAACAGAAGATTTTTGAGAAATGATGCAAAAGGGAATTGTTCTGCTCATGAAGCGGGACACAATGGGAGTTTGTTCATGATAGGAAAGCATGTCGGGTACACTGTAGAGGTCATCCAGGATCATAGATGGGGAGGGTAGTATAGGGATAGTGACAAAATTTTGTGTAACAGGGGGTTACATGCCAAGTTATTTTATAATTTTCCCTCCAAGTGTCGCTTTTTCCTAGATTTGTGGCATGCGCGTCTTGAGACCAAACTTATTTATTCGACACATCATATCTCATTCATTCACATCAATCTTGGAGCTCTGACATCCCACAACACATCCATATCTCTTCGGCACATCTAGCTCAGCTATTCACGGGTAAGTGACCTCAACTTGTCTTTTTCAACATTTCTGTCGCCTTTTGTGTATTCACTTGTGTGAGTGTTGTTTGCTTGACTTCTTTGAATGCCTACTATCATTTACATATATTCTAGATTTTCCTAGATTTGTTTTGATTTTCATTGCTATCTCACTATTATCGCATGAATGAAACTATTTTGCATAGATGTTCACCCAACCAGTGAACGACCTCACCCACATGCATGTTGATCTGTTTTCTCAATCTTCCATTCATGTTTTTCATGCACAATTTATCACTTCTGCTATCACTTAGTGTCGCAATGCATTTCATCAGCTTACTTGCTTTCAGTTTCCTTTCAGCGAGTCGGGCCAACCTTGACCCAGTCTCTGCCTTCACCAAGGCTTCATTGTGCAAGCTGGATAAGGAAGGCTCACCTTCCTCTCCAGATTTGCGCATTCTGGCCCAACACTAACCTCCTAGATTGAATCGTGCATTTTTGGAGGTCAGTGGCTGCTTGGCCCAAATATTTGCGTAAAATTGTCCCTGGGCCAGCAGTCTGTCCCAACTGGAAGCAATCCCAATAGCCAATTTCTCAACTAAATTGCGCATTTTGTAGATCCAATAACCATCTTAGCCCCTCAAACAGTCCATATTTCCTTTTGTGCAGTTCTCGTAGCTAGTCACTCAGCCTCCCAGTGAAATTTACACAATCTTGCTCATCAGTTCCACAGGTATGTGTTGTGACCTTCCTCGGATTTTCTTTGTTTTAACTAACATATTTCTTGCCATGCATGCTTCTTGTTTCTAGATCTTTTAGGTGTTCATCTGTCTCAATGGCTTCCAAGAGAACAAGATCCCAGGACACTGATGGTGTCGCAGTTAGAACAATAGTTGAATAGGTGCCCTTTAGCATGTCGATCTACGAAGATATGAATTTGTATCTAGACAAGGACATCAAACTAAAGCGGCAAGAGGTGAATGAAACATTCGTAGGTACTTTTGGGGATGACCTTGAAGACCTTCAGGTGTACGTGAACATTCATAAGTGCAGCATGTACCGGAATGCATCCAGATACCCTGCATTCCCATGTGCAGATATGATTCATTGGATCGTCTCTCACATTGACCCCGAGACGATGACCTTGAGCAGTGTTACTGGGATGAAGCTTGCAACCTTTTGGGAATAGGACTACGATGAGATGTATTAGATGGACAAGCCCATGACTGTCATGACCCCTCCATTCAATTTTCCCAATAATAGAGGCCACTCAGGAGATATTTTGAAGGATTGGGTAAAGTAGCCAGCTCATTTCAAGATGACCCCAACCGGATCTATAAGATGAAGATATTGAGGAAGGCATACCAATACTTGGTCATATTCGCATGTCAACTAAGTGGCCAAGCGAGAACTGATACCTTCCCTCAAAATTGGGTGGTTGCACTAGACCAACTGGCTAGACAAGGAAGACCATGCAACTAGTCCGGCATACTAGCTCATCAGCTGAAGGAGCAAGTCACAAAAGCTCGTCAGTTGCCCTAAGGCATGCATGCAGAGATTTATATGTCTACCTACATTCTAGATGCAGTCTATGCCCAACATGAGTTCTCAGGCTTAGAGTGGGCATGGTCGCTGGTGGAGACTATTGTGAGCACATATTTCAAGCTATTCTCCATGTGCAGCTTAAGAGGAGTGATCAAATGACTGTCCAACCATCTTTTCACCCCAATGTACAGGTTGATATTCAAGAAGGATCCACCCTGCATGTTAGAAGAAGTGATGAAGACATTGTTAGGCATTTCAGATTGGTATGCCTCACCACACGACATGTTCATATGAGCGTTTAGTGCGGAGAAGCCTCTGCATGTTCTGCCAAAGTTTGCTTTGGATGTGATTGTCATGCAGGAAGTAGCATATCATATCTCAACAAGATTGCTTGCTAGGCTGTAGTAGAAGAAGAAGGCACTGTTATCACAAAATCAGGTACTGAAGGCTGCCAATCAGCAAGATTCTGTGTAACTATTTCAAACCAGGCTTTAGACTAAGGCTTAGCCTCCTTAGTCAGAGAGGGCTCTCTCACAGACTATGAATATTGACTAATGATAAGGAAAGATGGCTAACTCTTAAGAAACACATGAAAAATAAGCTGGCTGGACAAATATCAAAGTGATTCCCATTGGGCTTATGGAGTCTCACACATCTCAGCAAAAAAAAAAACACTATCCTTTCATAGAAATCAGGGCACTTTACATCTAATGTTCAAATATAACTTACATAAAACACAGTTTGCCGAGGCATACAGGAAGTCAGAGCATGACACATGAGTTCTGAGTGATTATGCAGTAACAAAACTGTAAAAGAACACTAAAGAGAATAAACCATCATACATTTGAACCATTAGATCTATTGTGAATCCTGAGAAGAAACAACAGTCATTTGCATTACTGAAATCTGCTATACATAAACCAAAATAGTCTTGTCTTTTATTAAAACATCCAACCCCAATTACATCCAAGTCTGATCTATATATAAGAATACATTCTTAACCACCTTGAGCTTCCTCCTCCAGCATGAGGGGAGCTCGAAGGTTGCTATTAACTACTCCTATCTTCTGTTTAACTAACTCATTAAATACATAAGTACTGAACTGTAATTACAAAGAGTCCTAATTTAATCAAAACTCAAAATCTGTCGTCCTCGTAGCATGATTCCTTCTTGATTCTTGACATCTGTCTTCTTTCTGTTTTGGCCGAGATATCTTGGAGGAGAATGCAATGAACAAGCTGGCTTTGGATACTGGCTGCGTAGATGGTTCATTAATCCTCAAGATAAGTCCCCTGTTTTCCCGGTCCTTGTCTCCCACCATCCTTCGGAAGTTAAGCAACATGTTCCCAGCTCTTTAATACCCCAAAATTGATGAGCATCACCATATTTCAGATGTGTTGGAGGCCTTGTTGACTGAACAGGTGTATAAACCAAAATCTCCGTATGCATTTCCTATCAGAACCCTAATAACCGGTAATAAAGTACCTTTATCAAGGTTTAACTAAAGACAAAAATATTTCACCTTTTCCAAAAGGCACACTTGTCATTCTCTGAATAGCTAGGATAGCCTTATGTGGTCTCCCTTATGTCCCTTAAGCATTTTCTTCAAAAATTTTCTGATCCCATCATTAAACTCTTTGTTTTCATCATAAAACAGCACCTACAGCAGTTTCGTAGCGCGCTACGAAACTGCTATTTTTGCTAAAACAGAGTATATTTGCACTAAGGCGTCTTTTGCTTGAACTTATGACTCTTTAGACTTCTTCTACAGGTGTCAAAGACTTATATGACTTCAAAATAATGGAGCTTAAACAAAATTGACCAAAACTAAGAATGTCACCTTTTTCTTCAAATCAGTGAGCTAGTTGACCTAGCTGTGTCTTCAAATTTGCAACCTCTTTTTTCAAAGCTTTGTTTTCAGCTCTCAGGCTCACGTTCATTTTTCTGATGAGTTTAGCTTGCTTGAGGGCTGGAACCGTCCATGTATACACATCAGCCACTGAATCTACCTGACCCACTAGGTTTTTGCTACCTTTTAACACAGCTCTTCGATAGTTGGCATATCTGACAGCAAGCTCCCTAGTGACATTCTTTACCTAGGCAACCTCACCTTTTGCTGCTCCCCCTTGGTTCTTTATGGCTATAAAATTTCCTCCTTGAGTAATAATAACCTTTCTTTTCTTGTCTTTATGCTTGACTGCCTCCATTGTTCTGGTCAATACTTCAATTACCTCTGTTCTGGGCATCTTTACAGCTTTCTCTTCTTTATGCACTTTCTCAGCTTCTCTAATTTGTTTCCTTGTAACCGGCCTTCGTGGTTTGAACATAAACTCCTCACTAGGTTCATCAAACCTTAGTCTCTTCGAAGATTTTGATTTCTTAGTGCTCTCAGGTGATGATTGAGTTAAATCAATATGCATGGGTTCAAGATGCACCGGTTCTTCCTGCTCAAATTCAATAGCCTCAAGTAAATCACTTAAGCTGGCCTTTGATATTGGACTTTCCTCAACAGCTACTGATTTGCCCTTCTCTTTGCTTAATTGACCTCTTGTTTTAACTCTTGATACACTTTCAGACCCAGCTGATCCAGGTACATCTTTCTTGTGCTTAACCTTTTCCTTTGATGATGGCTGAGATGGCTCTTTAATAACCAAGGGCTTTACTGGCTTGTTCAACTGAGATTTGGTTTTCGTTTTATCCCTAGCCTCCTTTCTAAGCTTAGCTATTGTAGGTTCTTCCATTAATTTTTCTCTTTCTCTAACCGGCTGTGGGGTGAGGCCTGTCCTACTCTGGAAACCAGCCATATAGATGAAAGAATTCCAATCCCTACCAATTTTTTGAAGAGCATCCAGCACTAACAGTTTGACTAGACCATGATGAAATAATGATGTTTCACAATCATCCTTTCTCAATTGAACCTTGTCACACATCTTGCTGAGGCTACGAAACAAGTAAAATGGGATATCTATAGATGCTTTACCCGTAAAATGCAGCAACAACTTAAAATGATAGGAATAGACTTTGTTATATCTGCCTTCACAGGTTAAATACTTTTGAATACAGGTAAGAAGCATAGCATAGTGTTCTTTAACATAGCTTCTAGGCACAGCCTTGGTTAGATCTTCATTCACATAGGCTTCTTTCAAGAACTCTTTGCAGGGGTTCATATCAAATTTGAAGTTTTTAAACCACTCCTGCCCCCCTCTTGGAATTTCAGTCACATTAGCAATAGCCTCTCGAGATACTGGGAATTCTAACATAGACACTTTAGAATTTAAACCTGTAAAGTTCAAGGCAAATTATTTTGTTACCTGAGTGTGGCCACCCTTCAGCTTTTCACAGAAACCCCAGCAACCAGCATCTTTGAAAGCTTTTCTTACACCTTCATCCCTCAATGCAAGATCCAATCCTTCAGGCTCTGCCCTCTGACACCTTCCAGACCGATGCTCCTTCTTCTCCATTACGCTTTGAAATCTTTCACACAGAGAAACACCACCAGCCTCAACTCAAATGGCAAATTCAAATTTTAGAACGTAGGCTCGCTTGCAATCAGGCTCTTTTGAAGAAGAGGCTCGGGCTCATTTGCAATTCAAATAACTTATCATACAAGCTGACCACTTTATGCATTATTAACAAACATTATAACACGACCATGCATGACAAAACCGTTTGAATGATTTTAATGTGCGTGACTATGAACCTACTGGTGGAATGATGGCTCATAAGTGTTTAGAAGGTACGCCAACTGACAATAACTGGACGGACACAATGACTCATCCCCAGACATAACATTTTAAGAATCTGCGCTGCAAAATCCCCAAATCCGCGATTTCGTAGCGCAGATAGTTATAAATTAGCAGAATGCGCTGCGAAATGGCTGGATACTGACACGCTGCGAAAAGGCTAAAACATCATTGCGCTGCAAAATCAACCAATAAAACTGTGCTGCGAAAATGCGAAAAGGACCAGTGACGTATACAAGATAAGACATGTCTTATTCAATCATGATGGAGGATGACTAACGGTTTTTTGAGAATGATTCACATCAATATCATTTAGAAACATGACCCCTAAGTAGTAAACATAGGACAACAACCATTTGACACCCATTTTTGACAATGAAATTTTGGAATTTTGGTATTAAGATTGATCCTAATAGAGTCAGTGCTATTCAAAGGCTGGATTTGCCAAGAAGCAAGAAAGAAGTTCAATCTTTTCTTGGAAAGGTTAATTTTGTTAGAAGATTCATCCCTAACTTCGCTGAAGTGGTCAAACATATAACCAAGATGTTAAGGAAAGGAACAGATTGCAAGTGGACAGCTGAAGCAAAGAAATCATTTGAAGAAATTAAAAAGGCCCTCACTCAAGCGCCAGTCCTCATCAGCCCGGATTTTAACAAGGAGTTCCTGATATTCACATTTGCTTCTGAAGATACAATTGCTGGAGTTTTGCTGCAGAAAGGAAGTCAAGGTACTGAACAGCCCATTTCTTTCTTTAGTAAGACATTGGCTAATGCTGAGTTGAAATACAACATTTTAGAGAAGCAAGCATATGCATTGGTGAAGGCAATTAAGGATTTCAGAATTTATGTGTTGCACTCTCATATTGTTGCATACGTGCCAAGTGCTGTTATAAAAGATATTCTTACACAAGCAGACCCGGATGGAAAAAGAGGAAAGTGGATAGCCAAGCTGTTAGAATATGACATTGAGATCAGGCCCACCAAGTTGGTGAAGGGTCAAGGCTTGGCAAAGTTGCTAACTCAGTCAAATCTGGACTGCATTGGTATCAATTTTAGCACAGAAATATCAGAAATTTCTGAGAATGAAGAAGAGTTGGTCCAAATCAATGAAAAGTTTTTGACATCAGAATGGTATAGGGCTGTGGCATTTGTATTGCAACACAATAGAGCCCCTGATAACCTTTCCAAATCTAAAGCTCGGTTCACCAAACTAAAATCTCTTAGATATTTTGTGTATGAGCAGAATTTATTTTGGAAGGATGCAGGAGGGATTTTATTAAATTGTCTCATTGAAGAAGAGGCTGATAAGGTAATTGATGAATTTCATAAGGGAGATTGTGGAGGCCATCACTATTGGAAAGCCACTGCAAATAAAGTTTTGAGAGCTGGATATTTTTGGCCGACTATGTTCAGAGACATTTATAAAAAGATAGCAGCATGCCATGAATGTCAAGTATTTGAAGGAAGGAGAAAGCTCATGCCTTTGCCATTGGTTCCTATTTATGTCGAAGCACCCTTCCAGCAGTGGGAATTAGATTTTATAGGGGAAATCCATCCTCCTTCATCAGGACAGCATCGCTGGATCCTCACAGCCACTGATTATTTTACAAAGTGGATAGAGGCGATACCTACCAGGCAGGCCAATGACTCAGTGATAATATCCTTTCTGGAAAATAATATTTTATCAAGGTTTGGTTGTCCAATCAAGATTATCACAGACAATGCCCAAGCTTTTAAGTCTAAAAGAATGATAAATTTTTGTCATCAATACCACATTTCCCTGGGTCATTCCACTGCTTATTATCCACAGGGGAATGGCTTGGCTGAAAGTTCAAACAAGAGTCTTGTGAGGATTTTTAAGAAGCTGCTACAGGATAATAAAAAGGCTTGGCATTTGAAACTGAAGTATGCCTTGTGGGCTGACCAAATTTGCACGAAGAGGTCCATTGGAACATCTCCTTATGAACTTGTGTATGGAGTAGAGGAAATTTTCCCAACATCTCTTGGGGTACCAGTTATGAAGCTAATTCAGGGATTAGAAGAGGAACCAAATGCCATACAGCGAAGGATTAATCAGTTGATAGCTTTGCAGGAGAGAAGAAATGAAGTGTTTGAAGGTCATCAACAGAACCAGAATCGGGTCAAGAGAGCATTTGATAAGAAAATCAAAGAGGCTACATTTCAGATTAATGACAAAGTCCTGAAATGGGAAGCAAGAATTGAAGAGAAAGGTAAACATGGCAAATTTGAAAATTTGTGGAAGGGGCCATATCAGATTTCTACTTTCCATGGAAACAACACCTACATTCTGCAGGAAGTTGATGGAACACCATATGCTGGAGGACCTGTTAATGGCAGGTTCTTAAAGCATTACAATCAGTAAAAGTCTGCCAAGTATCTCATGAACATTGTATATAACCGTTTTATGAATTTTCCTGTTGAAAATAAATGACAAGCTGAACAGAAAAGCTTTAGCCCGAGGAGAAGGCCCACAAAGCTCGAAAGGGATGCTTGTCAGTTGTGTGTTTTTTTTTTTAAAAGTGGACAAGACACTGGTTCTACGAGTTCTTAGTGTACTACAGGAGCACACTATCCCAAGTGGAGCCACTGTTATCACCTAGAATTGCAGTCACATGTACATAAATTTTGTCCAAAATTTCATTGTCAAAAATGGGTGTCAAATGGTTGTTGTCCTATGTTTACTACTTAGGGGTCATGTTTCTAAATGATATTGATGTGAATCATTCTCAAAAAACCGTTAGTCATCCTCCATCATGATTGAATAAGACATGTCTTATCTTGTATACGTCACTGGTCCTTTTCGCATTTTCGCAGCGCAGTTTTATTGGTTGATTTTGCAGCGCAATAATGTTTTAGCCTTTTCGCAGCGTGTCAGTATCCAGCCATTTCGCAGCGCATTCTGCTAATTTATAACTATCTGCGCTACGAAATCGCGGATTCGGGGATTTTGCAGCGCAGATTCTTAAAATGTTATGTCTGGGGATGAGTCATTGTGTCCATCCAGTTATTTTCAGTTGGCGTACCTTCTAAACACTTATGAGCCATCATTCCACCAGTAGGTTCATAGTCACGCACATTAAAATCATTCAAATGGTTTTGTCATGCATGGTCGTGTTATAATGTTTGTTAATAATGCATAAAGTGGTCAGCTTGTATGATAAGTTATTTGAATTGCAAATGAGCCCGAGCCTCTTCTTCAAAAGAGCCTGATTGCAAGCGAGCCTGCGTTCTAAAATTTGAATTTGCCATTTGAGTTGAGGCTGGTGGTGTTTCTCTGTGCGAAAGATTTCAAAGCATAATGGAGAAGAAGGAGCATCGGTCTGGAAGGTGTCAGAGGGCAGAGCCTGAAGGATTGGATCTTGCATTGAGGGATGAAGGTGTAAGAAAAGCTTTCAAAGATGCTGGTTGCTGGGGTTTCTGTGAAAAGCTGAAGGGTGGCCACACTCAGGTAACAAAAGAATTTGCCTTGAACTTTACAGGTTTAAATTCTAAAGTGTCTATGTTAGAATTCCCAGTATCTCCAGAGGCTATTGCTAATGTGACTGAAATTCCAAGAGGGGGGCAGGAGTGGTTTAAAAACTTCAAATTTGATATGAACCCCTGCAAAGAGTTCTTGAAAGAAGCCTATGTGAATGAAGATCTAACCAAGGCTGTGCCTAGAAGCTAAGTTAAAGAACACTATGCTATGCTTCTTACCTGTATTCAAAAGTATTTAACCTGTGAAGGCAGATATAACAAAGTCTATTCCTATCATTTTAAGTTGTTGCTGCATTTTACGGGTAAAGCATCTATAGATATCCCATTTTACTTGTTTCGTAGCCTCAGCAAGATGTGTGACAAGGTTCAATTGAGAAAGGATGATTGTGAAACATCATTATTTCATCATGGTCTAGTCAAACTGTTAGTGCTGGATGCTCTTCAAAAAATTGGTAGGGATTGGAATTCTTTCATCTATATGGCTGGTTTCCAGAGTAGGACAGGCCTCACCCCACAGCCGGTTAGAGAAAGAGAAAAATTAATGGAAGAACCTACAATAGCTGAGCTTAAAAAGGAGGCTAGGGATAAAAAGAAAACCAAATCTCAGTTGAACAAGCCAGTAAAGCCCTTGGTTATTAAAGAGCCATCTCAGCCATCATCAAAGGAAAAGGTTAAGCACAAGAAAGATGTACCTGGATCAGCTGGGTCTAAAAGTGTATCAAGAGTTAAAACAAGAGGTCAATTAAGCAAAGAGAAGGGCAAATCAGTAGCTGTTGAGGAAAGTCCAATATCAAAGGCCAGCTTAAGTGATTTACTTGAGGCTATTGAATTTGAGCAGGAAGAACCGGTGCATCTTGAACCCATGCATATTGATTTAACTCAATCATCACCTGAGAGCACTAAGAAATCAAAAGCTTCAAAGAGACTAAGGTTTGATGAACCTAGTGAGGAGTTTATGTTCAAACCACGAAGGCCGGTTACAAGGAAACAAATTAGAAAAGCTGAGAAAGTGCATAAAGAAGAGAAAGTTGTAAAGATGCCCAGAACAGAGGTAATTGAAGTATTGACCAGAACAGTGGAGGCAGTCAAGCATAAAGACAAGAACAGAAAGGTTATTATTACTCAAGGAGGAAATGTTATAGCCATAAAGAACCAAGGGGGAGCAGCAAAAGGTGAGGTTGCCCAGGTAAAGAATGTCACTAGGGAGCTTGCTGTCAGATATGCCAACTATCGAAGAGCTGTGTTAAAAGGTAGCAAAAACCTAGTGGGTCAGGTAGATTCAGTGGCTGATGTGTATACATGGACGGTTCCAGCCCTCAAGCAAGCTAAACTCATCAGAAAAATGAACGTGAGCCTGAGAGCTGAAAACAAATCTTTGAAAAAAGAGGTTGCAAATTTGAAGACACAGCTAGGTCAACTAGCTCACTGATTTGAAGAAAAAGGTGACATTCTTAGTTTTGGTCAATTTTGTTTAAGCTCCATTATTTTGAAGTCATATAAGTCTTTGACATCTGTAGAAGAAGTCTGAAGAGTCATAAGTTCAAGCAAAAGACGCCTTAGTGAAAATATACTCTGTTTTAGCAAAAACAGTAGTTTCGTAGCGCGCTACGAAACTGCTGTAGGTGCTGTTTTATGATGAAAACAAAGAGTTTAATGATGGGATCAGCAAATTTTTGAAGAAAATGCCTAAGGGACATAAGGGAGACCACATAAGACTATCCTAGCTATTCAGAGAATGACAAGTGTGCCTTTTGGAAAAGGTGAAATATTTTTGTCTTTAGTTAAACCTTGATAAAGGTACTTTATTACCGGTTATTAGGGTTCTGATAGGAAATGCATACGGAGATTTTGGTTTATACACCTGTTCAGTCAACAAGGCCTCCAACACATCTGAAATATGGTGATGCTCATCAATTTTGGGGTATTAAAGAGCTGGGAACATGTTGCTTAACTTCCGAAGGATGGTGGGAGACAAGGACTGGGAAAACAGGGGACTTATCTTGAGGATTAATGAACCATCTACGCAGCCAGTATCCAAAGCCAGCTTGTTCATTGCATTCTCCTCCAAGATATCTCGGCCAAAATAGAAAGAAGACAGATGTCAAGAATCAAGAAGGAATCATGCTACGAGGAGGACAGATTTTGAGTTTTGATTAAATTAGGACTCTTTGTAATTACAGTTCAGTACTTATGTATTTAATGAGTTAGTTAAACAGAAGATAGGAGTAGTTAATAGCAACCTTCGAGCTCCCCTCATGCTGGAGGAGGAAGCTCAAGGTGGTTAAGAATGTATTCCTATATATAGATCAGACTTGGATGTAATTGGGGTTGGATGTTTTGATAAAATACAAGACTATTTTGGTTTATGTATAGCATATTTCAGTAATGTAAATGACTGTTGTTTCTTCTCAGGATTCACAATAGATCTAATGGTTCAAATGTATGATGTTTTATTCTCTTTAGTGTTCTTTTACAGTTTTGTTACTGCATAATCACTCAGAACTCATGTGTCATGCTCTGACTTCCTGTATGCCTCGGCAAACTGTGTTTTATGTAAGTTATATTTGAACATTAGATGTAAAGTACCCTGATTTCTATGAAAGGATAGTGTTTTTTGTTTGCTGAGATGTGTGAGACTCCATAAGCCCAATGGGAATCACTTTGATATTTGTCCAGCCAGCTTATTTTTCATGTGTTTTTTAAGAGTTAGCCATCTTTCCTTATCATTAGTCAATATTCATAGTCTGTGAGAGAGCCCTCTCTGACTAAGGAGGCTAATCCTTAGTCTAAAGCCTGGTTTGAAATAGTTACACAGAATCTTGCTGATTGGCAGCCTTCAGTACCTGATTTTGGTGATAACAGTGGCTCCACTTGGGACAGTGTGCTCCTGTAGTACACTAAGAACTCGTAGAACCAGTGTCTTGTCCACTTTTAAAAAAAAAAACACACAACTGACAAGCATCCCTTTCGAGCTTTGTGGGCCTTCTCCTTGGGCTAAAGCTTTTCTGTTCAGCTTGTCATTTATTTTCAACAGGAAAATTCATAAAACGGTTATATACAATGTTCATGAGATACTTGGCAGACTTTTACTGATTGTAATGCTTTAAGAACCTGCCATTAACAGGTCCTCCAGCATATGGTGTTCCATCAACTTCCTGCAAAATGTAGGTGTTGTTTCCATGGAAAGCAGAAATCTGATATGGCCCCTTCCACAAATTTTCAAATTTTCCACGTTTACCTTTCTCTTCAATTCTTGCTTCCCATTTCAGGACTTTGTCATTAATCTGAAATGTAGCTTCTTTGATTTTCTTATCAAATGCTCTCTTGACCCGATTCTGGTTCTGTTGATGACCTTCAAACACTTCATTTCTTCTCTCCTGCAAAGCTATCAACTGATTAATCCTTCGCTGTATGGCATTTGGTTCCTCTTCTAATCCCTGAATTAGCTTCATAACTGGTACCCCAAGAGATGTTGGGAAAATTGCCTCTGCTCCATACACAAGTTCATAAGGAGATGTTCCAATGGACCTCTTCGTGCAAATTCGGTCAGCCCACAAGGCATACTTCAGTTTCAAATGCCAAGCCTTTTTATTATCCTGCAGCAGCTTCTTAATAATCCTCACAAGACTCTTGTTTGAACTTTCAGCCAAGCCATTCCCCTGTGGATAATAAGCAGTGGAATGACCCAGGGAAATGTGGTATTGATGACAAAAATTTATCATTCTTTTAGACTTAAAAGCCTGGGCATTGTCTGTGATAATCTTGATTGGACAACCAAACCTTGATAAAATATTATTTTCCAGAAAGGATATTATCACTGAGTCATTGGCCTGCCTGGTAGGTATCGCCTCTATCCACTTTGTAAAATAATCAGTGGCTGTGAGGATCCAGCGATGCTGTCCTGATGAAGGAGGATGGATTTCCCCTATAAAATCTAATCCCCACTGCTGGAAGGGTGCTTCAACATAAATAGGAACCAATGGCAAAGGCATGAGCTTTCTCCTTCCTTCAAATACTTGACATTCATGGCATGCTGCTATCTTTTTATAAATGTCTCTGAACATAGTCGGCCAAAAATATCCAGCTCTCAAAACTTTATTTGCAGTGGCTTTCCAATAGTGATGGCCTCCACAATCTCCCTTATGAAATTCATCAATTACCTTATCAGCCTCTTCTTCAATGAGACAATTTAATAAAATCCCTCCTGCATCCTTCCAAAATAAATTCTGCTCATACACAAAATATCTAAGAGATTTTAGTTTGGTGAACCGAGCTTTAGATTTGGAAAGGTTATCAGGGGCTCTATTGTGCTGCAATACAAATTCCACATCCCTATATCATTCTGATGTCAAAAAATTTTCATTGATTTGGACTAACTCTTCTTCATTCTCAGAAATTTCTGATATTTCTGTGCTAAAATTGATACCAATGCAGTCCAGATTTGACTGAGTTAGCAACTTTGCCAAGCCTTGACCCTTCACCAACTTGGTGGGCCTGATCTCAATGTCATATTCTAACAGCTTGGCTATCCACTTTCCTCTTTTTCCATCCGGGTCTGCTTGTGTAAGAATATCTTTTATAACATCACTTGACACGTATGCAACAATATGAGAGTGCAACACATAAATTCTGAAATCCTTAATTGCCTTCACCAATGCATATGCTTGCTTCTCTAAAATGTTGTATTTCAACTCAGCATTAGCCAATGTCTTACTAAAGAAAGAAATGGGCTGTTCAGTACCTTGACTTCCTTTCTGCAGCAAAACTCCAGCAATTGTATCTTCAGAAGCAAATGTGAATATCAGGAACTCCTTGGTAAAATCCGGGCTGATGAGGACTGGCGCTTGAGTGAGGGCCTTTTTAGTTTCTTCAAATGATTTCT
Organism: Pinus tabuliformis; assembly: GCA_031772625.1. NCBI lineage: Eukaryota > Viridiplantae > Streptophyta > Pinopsida > Pinales > Pinaceae > Pinus > Pinus tabuliformis. Next base: position 785,916,716 of record CM062820.1, on the reverse strand, counting down.
TTGCTTCAGCTGTCCACTTGAAATCTGTTCCTTTCCTTAACATCTTGGTTATATGTTTGACCACTTCAGCAAAGTTAGGGATGAATCTTCTAACAAAATTAACCTTTCCAAGAAAAGATTGAACTTCTTTCTTACTTCTTGGCAAATCCAACCTTTGAATAGCACTGACTCTATTAGGATCAATCTTAATACCCTCTTCAGAAATAATATGCCCAAGTAACTTACCAGAGGTTAAAGCAAAGATGCTTTTGGTTGGGTTTAAGGAAATACCAAACCTCCTACACTTTAACAAGATCCTTTCTATGTGCTTTAAGTGGTCTTCTTCCCTCTTTGAAAATACTGTGATATCATCAAGATATACCACCATTGATTTATCCTTTTCTTCAGCAAAAGCAATGTCCATAGCCCTCTGGAAGGTCGCCCCTGCATTCATGAGACCAAAGGGCATCTTTGCATACATAAATGTGCCCCATGGTGTAGTGAAAGCTGTCTTCTCCTGATCCTCTGGATGAACAAGGATCTGATTATACCCTGAGAAACCATCCAACATAGACATTCTTTGGGAACCAACAATATTTTGCAAAATAAGATCCACCATTTTAGGAAGAGGGTAATTATCTTTCAATGAAGCATTGTTTAAGTTCCTGAAATCTATGCAAATTCTAATCTCCCCATTCTTTTTCCTGACAGGTACCAAGTTAGCAAGCCAATTTGAGAATCTGATTGGAACAATATTCTTTGCATCAAAAAGCTTTTTCACCTCCTTTTCAATCAGTGGCATCAGAAGGGGATTAATTCTCCTTAATTTCTGCTTAAAAGGCTTCTCATTTGGCTTAATTGGGATGGTGTGTTGTATGATTGAAGAATCATACTGCTTCAAATCAGCATAGCTCCATGCAAAAACATCAATAAACTTCTTCATCATTTCAACATATTTGACCTTCATATCAGCTGATAAGAACTTTGAAATCTTGACTAATTTAGGCACAACTGAGTCACCTAAATTACAGTTTTCTATTTCCTCTTCATTAGCTTGCAACCTTGGTGCTTTAAACACATCATTCTGATCAAATAACTTTTCAAGAGGAATGAGGCCTTTAGGGATTAAGTTATTCTGCAACTGCAACACTTCAGACTTTTCCTTTGTCTCAGCTAACATATTCTGCTGATCTATTTGATTATTTTCAAACTCCTCTGTCAACTCAAGAAAATTTCTTACCTGCTGATCATCTTCAAATACTTGCCAATTTATGATATTATCTGGGATGACTGGTCTATGGCGAACTTTCACTTCATAGCTATCAGAAGAATGTTTGGGAATAACAAAAAGACTGGCTGCTACAGCAAGAGAATCTACAATAGAATTTTGATCTCTATTTTTAATGCTGAAGGAATAGGACTGAAACTTTTCCAGCAGCTCCAACACTAAGTTTCTGTAGGCTCTCATCCTGACATCCTTTGTTTGATATGTACCCTGTACTTGCTTAATAATTAATTCAGAATCTCCACAAACAACAATGTTCTTTGCCTTCAACTCTATCAAGGTTTCTAAGCCTAACACCAGAGATTCGTACTCAGCCATGTTATTGGTACAATCAAAGTTAAGTTTGTATGATAGAAACTTACTTTCTTCTGTTGGACTAGTAATCCAAATTCCAGCTCCTGCGCCATCTTTTCCTGCTGCTCCATCAAAGTATAATGACCAACAGCCCATGATATCTTCTTCATCTCCTTGCTGTCCTTCATGACTCTGATTTTCTGCTGATTTACCCTCTAATTCTCTCCCAACTGATTCATTAAAAAGGATAGCTGAACCAAGACCAGTATCACATTGGTAAATAGGAAAATTTTGAGGTTTTTCTTTGCTACTCACCATGTAGGCCATCCTTGTTTCACGGTACAACCTCCTTTGCTCACCAAACACTGGAATAGTAGCATATGTGAGATCCATCTGCATTGTGCCCTTGATTTTGGCTGCCCAAGACCTTGAAAGTAGCATTCCAAACTTAGGTGGGATGTCTGCAACAACAATATCCATAACTGTGGTTTTTGCTGGAATTTGTTGTAGACCCACAACCACATCTTTTATCAAACCAATGCAATGAACTCTCTTAGAATCAAAGGAGAATAAATCCTTATATGGCCTAGTAATTTCTAACCCCAGTCTTTCCATAATTACTTTAGGTATAAGATTATGTGATGCTCCTGAATCTAACATAGCATTATGTAAGGTCATGTCATGGATAGTAATGCTTATGTAGAAAGGAGGGAACTCTTCATTTTGTTCATCCTCAAGCCTTGGACCCAAGCAGATAATAGGATTATCTTCTTGTACATTTAGGATATCAGCCACCCCTGGTTGTGAATTAAGCATTTCAACAATTTTGCTTCTATACTTATCTACCTTGAGAATTTCATTAAAAGTGACTGATATTTTAATTTTTGCAATCTCATTCTCAATATTAAAAATAGAGGTAGACTTGTCACTTTCCTTAGGAGGAGAAGAAATTTGAATGTCCCTTTTGTCAAGAGGAGGATCAACTTTACTTTCACCTACCTTTATTTTCTCCTTTTTATCATCAGCTGTCCTTGAGGTATTCTTCTTGAACTGTGCTTTGTCTGCTGTAATAGGAACATCTCTATTCCTGAGATTATACTGCTTTTGTATCTCAAAAATAGCATGCTGATAGCCCTTTAAAAAATCTGAAGGTTCTTCCTCTGACTTTGTCATGCTGGACTCATCATGTTCCTCTTTGGTCAAGAAAATTCCTGACCCTTCTTCATCAAAGCAATGAATAGATTCCTCAGGTACTTCAGGTTCTTCCTCTTCATCCACCAAGTTTTGTTGAAAAGGAGGTCTCACTGGAGGATCTGCCTGCTGATTTCTATTGTCTCTTGGCCTTTGCTGATTTTGAGGCCTTCTAAATTGAGGGTTTCTAAATCGAGGCTCTTGCTGTGCTTGGGGAGCATCAGTATTCCCAAGTGCTAATTGATCCATCAACTTTTCCATGGTTCTCATCATGGTTTCAAACTTGTCTTCTTGAGCAGAGGTGGAAGGCTTCTCCTCTTCCTTTATCTTAGTCTTTGCCATCTTCGACTTCTTGGCAGCAAGCATATTCACATCTACCTTGACTGCATCATTTTGCATGTCAGCCAGAGTAGCAGACTCTCTTTCTCTGAGTAAAAGGGAGAAATCCGAATCAAATGACTCAGCATATCTTAACTGTGCCAAAGCTCCAGGAGGTTTCAAGTGTGCTGGAATAGAATTATATACCTTATTAAACCTCTTAGAAAAGTTTTGGACAGTTTCATCTGGAGCTCTTCTTAGGCTATTGTATTCAGTGAGGGCTTGAACAGGATTGGTTCTATTTCCCCATTTCCTCAGAAAACTATCTTCAAACTCAGCCCAACTATGAATGCTACCAGCTGTTAGGGCTTTAAACCATTTTCTGACTTCCCCAATGAAAGTCTGAGCAAACAATCTCAGTTTTACATCTTCATCATCCACTTCATACCTATCAATAAAATCATTGAATCTATCCACATGTTCCTCTGCTGTAATATCTTCATCCCCTCCCCATGTTGGAATCCTAGCAGCATATTTATTAGGAAGATCATGTAAAACAGCAGGGAGAGCTAGAGGAGCATACCTGGCAGGTACGGCCATAATGAATGGAGGAGCAGTGACAGCAGGTATTGTATGACCAGAGGGAGAAGATTTAGTGTGAGATGATGTCTGAGAACTGTTTGGACTAGCAGAGGCAGAAGATAAAGTACTGGTACGGAAAGGACTGTTTGGACTTTGCAAACCACTGACAAAAGAACTCCAATTAGGGAGAGGTAAACCAGTTTTAGCTTTAAGCAACACTTCAAAAGGATCAAGTTCTTTGAGCTGATTTAAGTCCTCTTCTTCTAATAGCAATTCTGAAGTAACAACCTCCCAAAACTCTTCCTTATCTTTTTGAGACACTAAAGATGAAGTATCAATGCCTCTCTTTTGTAAATCTAAAATAATTCCAATCAATTCTTCTTCGTTTTCAGACCTCAACAACACCTCTTGAATTTTATCATCAACAATTTTATCCTCAGGACTTCTTGAAAATTCAGGAAACAAAGATTTTGAAATGTTTGAAGTACCTGGTATATCAGAAAATCTTTGTCTACTTCTTGAGATAATGTTAGGATTATCCACTGGACTAGGTGGGTTTGGGTCAGGATTACTCCTTGTATATCTTCCTCTCGAAGCCACCTTTTTAACTTTAAGATTGAATGGAGTCACCAAGGTAGAATGCAGCCTCGAACACCTTCCTGAGCTTCTGCTACCTTCAGAAGTTCAGTCTCATATTTTCGGGAATGAGTAATCTTCAGGCTCCCGGCAGACGCACCAAAATGTTATCACAAAATCAGGTACTGAAGGCTGCCAATCAGCAAGATTCTGTGTAACTATTTCAAACCAGGCTTTAGACTAAGGCTTAGCCTCCTTAGTCAGAGAGGGCTCTCTCACAGACTATGAATATTGACTAATGATAAGGAAAGATGGCTAACTCTTAAAAAACACATGAAAAATAAGCTGGCTGGACAAATATCAAAGTGATTCCCATTGGGCTTATGGAGTCTCACACATCTCAGCAAACAAAAAACACTATCCTTTCATAGAAATCAGGGCACTTTACATCTAATGTTCAAATATAACTTACATAAAACACAGTTTGTCGAGGCATACAGGAAGTCAGAGCATGACACATGAGTTCTGAGTGATTATGCAGTAACAAAACTGTAAAAGAACACTAAAGAGAATAAACCATCATACATTTGAACCATTAGATCTATTGTGAATCCTGAGAAGAAACAACAGTCATTTGCATTACTGAAATCTGCTATACATAAACCAAAATAGTCTTGTCTTTTATCAAAACATCCAACCCCAATTACATCCAAGTCTGATCTATATATAGGAATACATTCTTAACCACCTTGAGCTTCCTCCTCCAGCATGATGGGAGCTCGAAGGTTGCTATTAACTACTCCTATCTTCTGTTTAACTAACTCATTAAATACATAAGTACTGAACTGTAATTACAAAGAGTCCTAATTTAATCAAAACTCAAAATCTGTCCTCCTCGTAGCATGATTCCTTCTTGATTCTTGACATCTGTCTTCTTTCTGTTTTGGCCGAGATATCTTGGAGGAGAATGCAATGAACAAGCTAGCTTTGGATACTGGCTGCGTAGATGGTTCATTAATCCTCAAGATAAGTCCCCTGTTTTCCCGATCCTTGTCTCCCACCATCCTTCGGAAGTTAAGAAACATGTTCCCAGCTCTTTAATACCCCAAAATTGATGAGCATCACCATATTTCAGATGTGTTGGAGGCCTTGTTGACTGAATAGGTGTATAAACCAAAATCTCCGTATGCATTTCCTATCAGAACCCTAAAACCGGTAATAAAGTACCTTTATCAAGGTTTAACTAAAGACAAAAATATTTCACCTTTTCCAAAAGGCACACTTGTCATTCTCTAAATAGCTAGGATAGTCTTATGTGGTCTCCCTTATGTCCCTTAGGCATTTTCTTCAAAAATTTGCTGATCCCATCATTAAACTCTTTGTTTTCATCATAAAACAGCACCTACAGCAGTTTCGTAGCGCGCTACGAAACTGCTGTTTTTGCTAAAACAGAGTATATTTGCACTAAGGCGTCTTTTGCTTGAACTTATGACTCTTCAGACTTCTTCTACAGGTGTCAAAGGCTTATATGACTTCAAAATAATGGAGCTTAAACAAAATTGACCAAAACTAAGAATGTCACCTTTTTCTTCAAATCAGTGAGCTAGTTGACCTAGCTGTGTCTTCAAATTTGCAACCTCTTTTTTCAAAGCTTTGTTTTCAGCTCTCAGGCTCACGTTCATTTTTCTGATGAGTTTAGCTTGCTTGAGGGCTGGAACCGTCCATGTATACACATCAGCCACTGAATCTACCTGACCCACTAGGTTTTTGCTACCTTTTAACACAGCTCTTCGATAGTTGGCATATCTGACATCAAGCTCCCTAGTGACATTCTTTACCTGGGCAACCTCACCTTTTGCTGCTCCCCCTTGGTTCTTTATGGCTATAACATTTCCTCCTTGAGTAATAATAACCTTTCTATTCTTGTCTTTATGCTTGACTGCCTCCACTGTTCTGGTCAATACTTCAATTACCTCTGTTCTGGGCATCTTTACAGCTTTCTCTTCTTTATGCACTTTCTCAGCTTCTCTAATTTGTTTCATTGTAACCGGCCTTCGTGGTTTGAACATAAACTCCTCACTAGGTTCATCAAACCTTAGTCTCTTCGAAGATTTTGATTTCTTAGTGCTCTCAGGTGATGATTGAGTTAAATCAATATGCATGGGTTCAAGATGCACCGGTTCTTCCTGCTCAAATTCAATAGCCTCAAGTAAATCACTTAAGCTGGCCTTTGATATTGGACTTTCCTCAACAGCTACTGATTTGCCCTTCTCTTTGCTTAATTGACCTCTTGTTTTAACTCTTGATACACTTTCAAACCCAGCTGATCCAGGTACATCTTTCTTGTGCTTAACCTTTTCCTTTGATGATGGCTGAGTTGGCTCTTTAATAACCAAGGGCTTTACTGGCTTGTTCAACTGAGATTTGGTTTTCTTTTTATACCTAGCCTCCTTTCTAAGCTCAGCTATTGTAGGTTCTTCCATTAATTTTTCTCTTTCTCTAACCGGCTGTGGGGTGAGGCCTGTCCTACTCTGGAAACCAGCCATATAGATGAAAGAATTCCAATCCCTACCAATTTTTTGAAGAGCATCCAGCACTAACAGTTTGACTAGACCATGATGAAATAATGATGTTTCACAATCATCCTTTCTCAATTGAACCTTGTCACACATCTTGCTGAGGCTACGAAACAAGTAAAATGGGATATCTATAGATGCTTTACCCGTAAAATGTAGCAACAACTTAAAATGATAGGAATAGACTTTGTTATATCTGCCTTCACAGGTTAAATACTTTTGAATATAGGTAAGAAGCATAGCATAATGTTCTTTAACATAGCTTCTAGGCACAGCCTTGGTTAGATCTTCATTCACATAGGCTTCTTTCAAGAACTCTTTGCAGGGGTTCATATCAAATTTGAAGTTTTTAAACCACTCCTGCCCCCCTCTTGGAATTTCAGTCACATTAGCAATAGCCTCTGGAGATACTGGGAATTCTAACATAGACACTTTAGAATTTAAACCTGTAAAGTTCAAGGCAAATTCTTTTGTTACCTGAGTGTGGCCACCCTTCAGCTTTTCACAGAAACCCCAGCAACCAGCATCTTTGAAAGCTTTTCTTACACCTTCATCCCTCAATGCAAGATCCAATCCTTCAGGCTCTGCCCTCTGACACCTTCCAGACCGATGCTCCTTCTTCTCCATTACGCTTTGAAATCTTTCACACAGAGAAACACCACCAGCCTCAACTCAAATGGCAAATTCAAATTTTAGAACGCAAGCTCGCTTGCAATCAGGCTCTTTTGAAGAAGAGGCTCGGGCTCATTTGCAATTCAAATAACTTATCATACAAGCTGACCACTTTATGCATTATTAACAAACATTATAACACGACCATGCATGACAAAACCGTTTGAATGATTTTAATGTGCGTGACTATGAACCTACTGGTGGAATGATGGCTCATAAGTGTTTAGAAGGTACGCCAACTGACAATAACTGGACGGACACAATGACTCATCCCCAGACATAACATTTTAAGAATCTGCGCTGCAAAATCCCCGAATCCGCGATTTCGTAATGCAGATAGTTATAAATTAGCAGAATGCCCTGCGAAATGGCTGGATACTGACACGCTGCGAAAAGGCTAAAACATCATTGCGCTGCAAAATCAACCAATAAAACTGCGCTGCGAAAATGCGAAAAGGACCAGTGACGTATACAAGATAAGACATGTCTTATTCAATCATGATGGAGGATGACTAACGGTTTTTTGAGAATGATTCACATCAATATCATTTGGAAACATGACCCCTAAGTAGTAAACATAGGACAACAACCATTTGACACCCATTTTTGACAATGAAATTTTGGACAAAATTTATGTACATGTGACTGCAGTTCTAGGTGATAACAGGCACCTTGGCCCACTCTTCCGTTGTGGATTGGGTTATATGAGATCAAGAGCATCAAGCAAGTAGATGTCGAAGCTGAACAAATGAAGAAGTACCCATTTGACCTCCGAAGCTTCAACTCGTATGACCCACATTGCATTGTGAAGGATCACTGCATGAGAGTTCAATTCAATTGGATCCATGGGGAATTTCATTGGATCAAGGAAGACTCATGGAGGTATTGTCACCATCATTCCAGACCCAATGAACAGGTCAATTTTTCCGTAGAATGGTTAGCATGACAACATGAAGCAGCACCACGGAAAACACCATTAATAACAGCAGTAGCATCAACAATAGAGGCAATAGAGCCAAGCATACCTGTGCGTGACAAAGAGAAGATAAATATTGTCAACCGCATGGAGGAGGAATAAAGCTGCAAGTTTCAAGCATATCCACTTGTAGAGCAAACAACTATGGTTATTCAACATAAGAGGCAGTGGCGTGAAAAGTGAATCGTGCGAAGAAAGAGAGATAAGAAGAAAATGGAAGAAGTAGAGAAGGAGTTGCATGAGCCGAGGGAGCAACTCTGAAAAGAACAAGAGCTGCACCAATAGAATGAGGAAGTGCAGCAGCAGCAGATTTAGCAGGGGACACATCACATGTAGACACATGAAGCAGTGCCCATACAAGTAGTTGATTCTTCCAAATGACTCGCATCAGGTGAACAGAGTGAGCACTTACAGGGGCAATACTTTTCTCATGAGATACAATAGGCTTTCGAATAGTTGGATGTAGACATGGAGCAGCCAGAATTAGAACAGGACACTGACCTCATGCCTCACCACAGAGAGGTCGACTCATCACTGCAATGCATCCATATGATGAGTGAATCTCGAATGACCAAGGATGCACTGAGATCCTTGGTGCTCAGTCGGAAGCAGAGATGCATGACAACTCCTTTGATGAATCTCAACATAGAGTTGTGCACCCTGACAAAGTACTAGCTCCGGAGGACCAAACATCCCCTGAGCAATTTGAAGAACAAATAATCATGACCAATGCGCACAAGGACCTAGCTGCTTTGGCTGATACAACTAGAGTGTATGTCAAAGCTACTAGCTCCAGTGTTTGCTTCATCATAATGTTGTAGCATTTTTTGGTTTTCGTAAGTTAGCATCAATTAGTCAAAAATTGAAAATATATTTCAAAAAATGTTAAGTTAGGATATGGACAAAAAGAATATTGAATCAAAAAATGTTAGGCATATTTTAATGAATAAGTCCATATCAAATAAAATGTTAGAATAGATGCCCTAAAAAAGGAAGGCAAAAATAAAATGTTAGATTAGAAATAAAAGAAAAAATAATAAATTTTAAAAGTGTTGCAAATCCAAATGCCACTACTCTTAGTCAAGTTTATTTTTGCAAATAGAAGTTGTGTGCAGATTGTTTAAATGCCACACTAATTCATACAATCCAATTCTACAGTTTAATCATGATTGGATTTGATTTAAATGTTTGTCAATAGGTAGCACATAAAATTGGCTTAACAGTTTAATCTGAGCCAATGGAATCAATAAGGGATAGAAGTATATTAATCAGTAAAAGGAAATTGTTGCATTGCTAGTCTAAATGCACTTGGGTGACTAGGATTGTGAAAAAATGTTAGGAAAGTTAAGGGTAGGTAGACAAATGAAATACCATTGGAGCATGAAAGTATTTTTATCCTAAGTCAAAACATTGCATGCATTTGCATATAATGAATGGTTTAAATTAATCATTATTTACAAAATATCGATGTTATGGTGTAATATATGTTCTTTATCCATTCATTCGCCAATACCCCATGCATGTCACATCCATCATAACTCTTGACCCCACCATCACTTTTCGCCTCACGATATTAAACCTCATTCATGTTCTTCCTCATCCCACACATTCCCCTAAGATCTGATAGCCTACATTTCTCCTCAACCCTCTCTTTCCATCCAAATGTTATCGGTGGAGAGGGGGGTTTCGAAGTCGGTAGTTTTGGAAACTGCCCTTTGAAACTGCTTTTCCATCGTCCTAGTTATTCGAGACTTAAAATCTCAAAATAGCTTACCACTTGAACTTACTCTCGGACGCGGTTTTCGCTCAACCATTTACCGCCGCTCCTATGTCATCGTCCACATCTGCTCCCATGTCACTTCCTCTGTCCAATCAGTTGTAGTCTCTTTGCCCGTTATCCATTTAATTTGCCACCCCTCACACATTAATATTCCATTTATCTGTTTATCAACCCCATTGGAGAATTAATGAGGTTTGAATCGTTGATTAAGGGACTCACTCCATTTTATTCATTATAAGCCCTTATTTTCATAAAATCCGTTACACAGTGCATTCCCATAATTCATTATATACTTGTAGCTCGCAGCCAAAATGACAGATTCATCATTCAACCGAATTTTCAATTCTGTTCAGAAGCAAGCCGACATTCATGTCCACCTAATCCATTTTCACTTACATTATTATTCTATTACCACTGTGTTTCAACCCAATTCTTCTAATTTATGTCACTTTCAACTTGAAAATTCAATTAATAAAATGCATCCTAAAGGAAAGGAAGTTGCAAAAACCCCAAATCCTCTCATTCATCCACAAGTTGGCTTCCATCATACTCCCCTGGTCGACAGAGACTGTAAAATCAATGAGTCTTTGCCTGAATTCAATTTGTTTGAAATCTATTGCTAGATGGAGGATCAATTAGTTGATCAAACAGATGAAATAGGACTTTAGGAGTCCCACCTTCCTCATTACATCTTCCCTCAGATACACAGAGCACCTGAATTTGTTAGGAAATGCCATGAACCTTATGGCACCATTCAAAGAGCTATAATCTCACCTACAAGAGAAATTATGTGTTCCATCAATGCTCGATCCATTGAACAGATGTTGCAGGCCCCAAATATTGCGCCAACCCATCCTTTTTCTCATGAAAGCTATAACAACCCTGAAATAACAATACATAATTAATTAGATTAATCAAGTGATTTATAATCAACACGCAATTTATCAACTAGTTAACATTAAATTTCAAAATCAATGTGAGGAGAGACAACTTACTTGTGGAATGGTAGTTGAACGCTAGTTGAATTCTGCTAACTGCAACAAAGTCTTGGGGACGACTCTCCACCCAACCGTAGGCTCAATTGCACAAAATCTTGCTAGAATTGGCCACCCACAAGCCCTCAATCAACGTACTACTGCTAAGGTATCTTTTGTCTCACAACACTATTCTCCCAAGAGAATGGATGGTGGAATCATGGAATGATGGAATGGCTTTCATCTTCCTCCCCATCTATTAAATAGAGAAAATATTGTAAGGGGAACCACATGCACACACTCCATGTGTCAACATGCAACTTTACTGCTTTCTTGTTTTATTCTTTTGTTTTTAATTTTTAATAGCTTTACTGATTTTTACTATTTTCCTGTTTATTATTATTTATATTTATTTAGAGCATGTAATTTATTATTATTATTTATTATTTATTTACTATTACTATTTTTATTTATTTATTGTTTATTACTTATTTAATATTATATTATATTATTTATTTTTTATTATTTATTATTTATTATTTATTATTATATTATTTATTATTAAGGGACATTACATTTATTTTGTTATTTATTACTTCATGTAACAGTCTTGACACCCTCTGCTGAACTAGTATAACCAACAAGCATCGAAAGTTTTAGAACACTTGGGAAATCCCAAGGAATCTCTGTCCTTTTTCCCACTTTCGGAATCAGGCATAAGCCTCCTCGGTCTGTATCCTAGTCCAAGGCTAGCCCCAAGGCTCGCGCCTGACTCAGACCTCATCTGCCCCAAGGCAAGCATCTGGTATCGTGCTCAATGTCACCGGGCATCTCGCAAGGTTGGCCCACTCCCTCCATAACTCACTAAGGCGCACAACCCCAGGCATAGAAGTCCTTACACCCCTACCAGACTTCGGCATCCCAATACAATACTAGGCACCTAGACTAGAACATCAGGCACTTGGCCTCCTCAAGATGGCCCCATAGCCCTTCAAGAGTTATCCATCAAGAGCTATACAAGACAAAGGAACCACTGGCATATGTAGTGTGTATTGATTTTGTCCCCAGCCCATATGGTGTTACTTATTCTCCCTCGTGCGTATGGGCTCGCATGAAATCATCAAATAAACTGGCCCTCTTGGCCCATTTGTGGAGTCCTGTGACTCATCACACCTCAACATGCAACCAATGCATTAGCTATACCATCATAGTATCATAGAAAATAATCCACATGCCAAGTCTTGCATGTCATCATGAGAACATTCATCATTTTTAATCGCAACATTATGAATAATAACGAACTGCATGCTCATGCATGTCATAAATTTGTATGCAACTATCACATGCTTCACCTCATGAAATACCATCATAAGTTATAACATCAACATATTTGCATCAAAGACATATCATGACTTCACATATTAAATGAACCACATGTCAATAAACCTCATATTATAGCATCATAATTCCTATGCCACGTTATGCATATCATATCCATCATGAATATTCAACATTAAATACCTAACATCACGTAGTAAATGAATATGTCAATATACCTCAACATAACATCATAATGCCTATGAATATCATCATCATCATAAGGAGACATCATCACTATAAGAACCACATGTGCATCATTATCCTCCTACCATTATATCATGAAACCTCATGTAACATTATACTCAACATCATAACAATTAATTAAACTAACTGAAATCATAGTGTACGATTTAGATGTATCATAAAGTTTAAAAAATAAAACATGATTTATATGCTCCATAAAAATATCTGTCTTAGCTAAGTAAGCACTCCTAATTAGTTGACCACACATTTTAATCCAAAATGGGGTCAGTGGCCTAGATGTTTTTCAAGTTGTAGGTATGTGTTATAGACATTTTTGGGCACTGCAACCCCAATTATACATGTCCATAAACCAAGGGCTCCTAAGTCCCTAAAAGTGTTGTTCCATACCCTAAAAGAACAATGTCATTTGATCACATCATCTCCCAGAAGTTCTCCATGAAGAACTGGTCAAAGTTGGACCATCTCACCTGCTCCATGGTCAAAGTGCGATGCATCCCACCTAATGCACACGGGAGGTGCAATGCATACTGAAAATCCCTTCTATGGGGTGCGATGGGCGAGAGTGGACAAATGGCAAAGACAGTTTGCGAGGTGGATGATCATGGAATCTTCCAGAAACTTCTCCTGTGACACCTGCCTCCCTGAATTCACCCAGGGATGAGTAAGAGATCATCAATCTCCAAGTGGAATCAAGAACTATCAGAGAGAGGACACTAATCAAAATCCCAGAAGCTAACTCACCCCCCTGCAATCATCTATATATGGATCCCTCATCCCAGAGATCCAGAGGCTGGAATTTTGTATCTTGTAAGGAAGTGTTGTTGGTTTCTTGTTGGAATATCATAGTGTTGGGTGATCTAAGCTTTTCATGAGGTGAAAGAAGGGCTTTCATGCTGGAGGATGATGCTGGGTCAGAACAATTGGTTGTAATCCTCTTTGCTTTTTCTTGATATTAATAAAGCTATTCAAGTTTTCCTCCACATTCTTGTATGTTTGATGATATATGCATTTGTGTGGTCAATATATATCTGGTCCTATATTGTTTATGATTGTAGATCTCTGTTCTTCGATAGTATTATGCTACTTTGATTCTACAGGTGCTCTTTGAAGCCGGGTAGACAAAGGAGAAGCGACAAGGATCTGTCAGAAGGGAGAGGAACCGAGCAAGGAACCAAGTGCAAGACTGAGGTTGGTGTCCTTCATTCCCCTCTTATCTACTTCTCATAAAGGAAAACGAAAGTGGTTTTAGTTTGTTTGTTTCTAAGATAGCTACCAGTCTTAGTGGGACAAGCAGATCCGAGTGGACACTAGATTTCCTGATAACAAAATGGCGACTCCATTAGGGAGCGAATAGATTGTTTTTTTGTCTATATTTGTTTGTTTTATAAACTTATAGACGGAGCCTGAAGTCAAGCCAGCTAGCCTTCGAACTGCATTTGCTATGCAAGTGCAAAGTAGATCAATGCTACTTTAGTCTATCTCCGGGTTTTTTTATAAACTTCACAATCGATTTGCAAACTTTCTAATTGCCCTAGTGGTGGCTCTAGTAACCTCATTAGATCAGCCCTTGTGATTTCTATTTATTGTACATCACTTGCCCGGCCTAAATCCCTGAACTAAGCTGCAAACTGTGACCCAGAACACAGTTGAAGTCTCGTCCCTGGACCATCGCACCTGTTACTCTTGGGAATCTGGATGCATCGCACTTCCCATGTGCAGTAGGTGCACTACATCGCACTTTCCCTGTGTTGCAGGTGCATTGATTAGAGAAGACCTCTTCTGCTCTCAGATTTTGGTTTCTGTGTTCACTCTCTTCAGCTCTATTTAGGAGTTTTGCTATCTGTGATCAGTATACCACTGTGGAAACCCCTTCCTTTCCATTATTCCGCCTCTGTTGTGCAAAGAAATGTGAATGTTTTTATGTATTTTCTGCCATTTTCAATTCTCTTTTACAAAGTAGTAGCATAGTCGAACTGTCGTCTTTTGATTTGAAAGTGTCGCAAGTGTCATTTTCAGTCAAAGAAAAGAATTCTATTGTTCTTGATGGTATATTATATAGTTACTCTTGTATTTGATTTGAATTAGTAGTTTTTCAAGTGTCGAAAGCAGTTTCCAATTCAAAATAGTAAAGTGTCGTCATTATCTTCCTTTCATTTTTGAAGAGAAATCTGTTAGTACTGTCGCTTTGAAAAGATAATTCAGATTTGTACTTAGCATTCTTCTTGTCATTCACACATTAAGAAAGCTAAAAACAAATACATGCATGTGCATTTGAATTTAGACTGCTTGTTGGTTTGATTTAGGACAGTGCATCTAGTGTGTGCTCTCTGCTCTATGTTGAAAGAATATCATCTCTCTTTCTTTAGTAGCTATGGTTTTCATTGCAAAAAGAAGATTAAACGATTGTTTATCATCTTAGATTTCATTTTAGGAATTGTACATCTACATCACATGGTGAACCTGAAAGGAAAATTTATTAAGAAAGATCAACTGTAAAATAAATTTAATGAACCTAAAAATGCTTTGGAACCTAATGCACAACATCTAGAAGTCTAGGCTAGAGACGTATTCTGGCGTCGTAAAGCCTGGTAACTGTTGCTTTCACTGTTGGTTGGGTGATTCCTCCTCTTTGAGATGACAAGTGCTAGTACGGACTTGTGCTCCCACGTACCGTCGAGTATATATTGGGAGACCACAATAGGTTATATCCTTTATCCATAGGAAGTTGTGTCTTCCGCCCTATCGATTGCAATGCACTGAACACAGCATTCGGGAAGATTGACTACCATACCGTAAAAAGTATTCTGCAGTTTCATGATTGGTTTGGTAATCCCTCTGTCTAGATTTCCAGAATAGTTTCTTTCATTCCTTTTCAAACTCCTTAAAGGAAAAGGTCCATCTGAGCACTTGTCACTTCAGGCTCATTAAAAATCGAAGGCGACTAGAGTCATCTTTTGTTTTTTCTCGACTCTTAAAAATTGAAAAAACAAGTTGTGTCAAAGTGTCTAAAATTTATTTTAATTAGAATAATATCACCATTCCCGTGTTGGTCTTAGGTTGAGGAAGATGGAGTCCACCAACCAAGGAGTTCCCCTTGGAGGAAATCCTAGTCCTTTCTCCTTTTGGGGAGATGTTGGTGCACCTCATATGGCCACATTGTCACTTCCAGGATTGACGATTGGCTTGCCAATATGGCTCTTCTCGACCTCCGTCGTTCAGAATACTGTGATTCCTGAACAATCAAGTTAGCAACAAGATGATACTAGAGTTACCCCCCAACCTTCTACTTCGTCCATTTCTCCCTCTCCTCCTTCCTCTTCACTTGATGAAGCTGGTAAAGCTAAAAACCAAGTAACTGAGAAGAAGAAGGAGAAGAAGAAGAAAGAGAAGAAGAAGAAGGAGCCAAAGGCAAAAAGGGGCAACCATGCATCGTCTAGCAAAAATCCACACACTACATCGTCCGGGCCTAAATCTCCCTGTGTCATTTGCAAAGGAGACCACTATCATCGAGATTGTCCTTGCATCCCTCGGATCTTAAGCGACTGGTCTCCTCGTTTGCACGACCCGGTGTCATCAACCTCTGAAGACCATGTTGAAAGTACACCATCAACTAGTGAAACTGAAGCATTTGGACAAAAAAGGAAATGCCATCCATAGTTGTCCCTTCGTAGACGAAGCTAAAACAGTTTTGGATGACCGTCCGGATTCACCGTTACGGCTTCCTCCTGGATATAAGAAACTCTCGCTGAGTCCGTCATTGGTTGAAAATCCGACTGACACGCCATTGTGGTCGGTCGAAGCATCTGTCATTGAAGATAAACCCGCTGAACCCATACCAGACGAAAGTCAAAATGTTGAGGCGGCAGTCGACCCGGTCTTGTCTTCGGAGGGTCCATCTTCAGATGACACAATCACCGAAGAGAATAAGAGCGACACCGTCCAAATTATTTTCATAAACACAGACTCCGATGAACATGGGGGCAGTCTACCCGTTCGTTTACAGTAGAAAGGAAGTTCATCAGAGTCATATCCGGCCGTCTATTCGATCCCACCTCCAAGCAACCTAGTCGTTTCTTTTGATTGGAATCTACTAGGCAGACCCCAGGTACCGGCCAATGTACCATTTCGAATCATTTTACAAGCTTACAAAATGATCATGGTCGGTACCATCATAGATGAAGGGGCTTTTGTGAGTATCTTTTCCTCATTTGCTTGGGAAGTGCTTGGTTTGCCATCGCTTCTGCCTGAGATGAGAAATCTGACAAGCTTCGACAAAGGAACCAGTCAACCATTAGGGATCCTTCCCAATGTGCCCATAACATTGAGAAAGAAATCCATTTACATGAACGTAATGGTAGTCCGAGGACCTCTAGATTATAATCTACTTCTTGGACGCGACTATATTTATAGCATGGGAGCCATTGTCTCCTCACTCTTTAGAGTAATGTGTTTTCCGCATGAAGGCAGAGTGGTCAAGCTCGTATACCAGCTGTCGTTTCTCGGCTCACACATAGCTAATAGTCAAATACCATCCCTAAATGGTCTTTTCACTCAAGGAATGTCTCATCAATCTCCAGTCCATCCACCTGAAGAGCGTGAGTGATTCGGGAGGACGTGACTGAAACCCAGGGGGCATGCACCCTGGTCTGTTTCGGCAGGAAAACCTTGGGTATAGGGTAGGTTTCCACGGAGGATATATGACTAGTCTGACACACTCGTCCATTTAGGAAAATGGGATTAGACTGGAATAAGATTCCTTCGTCAAAGTTATGTGAGTGGAGGCGACCATGCAACTCACCTCTGTCTATTTCGGTAGACATCGCCAAGGAAGCATTTTGTCTGCAACGCGGATGGAGAGCTTTCATATGGTAGCCTGGAAACGTTTCGCTATACCTAGGGGCATGCAAACCTTTTTGCATGCAAGCGAAGAGCAACCATTTATTTTCATAGTTTGTAGTTTCTCAGCCCTTTAAACTCGTAGGATTGGTCGTTCCTAACTTGCATAAAGAAAGGATCCAGGGCAAAGCTTTGAAAGGTGCAAGCTCCATAGAAAATGGCATCTTAGATGAGATATCCTTATTATATGACTGGCATGAGCAGTTTTTATGTGGATTTCAAGCTCATTAAAAATTAAACATAAGCAATGAGAAAACGTTCCCCCAGAGTTTAAGCTCATTAAAAAATGAACCAATTTCTGGTAAATAACCATTGTGAATGCATTATCATAAGCTTTTGAGCCCTAGTCATGTTCTCATTATCACCTCCACTCTGTTTTAGCCAATCATTCACCTCCATTTGATTGTTTACCCCTTTTGAGAAACTCCTGCGAAGAGTGATCCTGTTAGCCATCCTTGTGATACTGTCGTGATTGGAAAACTCCAAACCTTAACTGGAATCAGCTGCTACCCGAAATTATCACTCGTTCCTCAAAAACAAGTCTCCTTTAAGCTCTTTTCACCTGACTCGTAAAACATGAAAAGATTGCTGAGCGATTGACCTCTCCAGCTCGTTAAAGCGACTGGAAGTGCTATCCCTCTTCTAGATTTTAATCTTTTTGGACCTGAGGGATTATTACACAAAAAGATTGAGCGCTTGTCTTGTTCAGCTCATTAAAATTACCGAAAATTCATCCCTTTCATATTATTTTATACTTTTTTGGACTTAAGAGATTATATGACGAAAAAGGATTATTGGAGTTTTCTTTACATCTCTTTCAGACTCTCTAAAATTGAAAAGGACCGAGTTATCTTTGTCGTTAAGCTCATTAAAACGGAATAGCGACAAACTTGTCCATACAAACAAGAATGAGTTTCACTGTCGCTAGGCTCATTAAAATATAGCGACGGGTTTGCCCGAAGGGAAAATTATAGAAAAAGCATATGTTATCCTCCTCAAGCTTGACAAAAATAAAGAGGTACTGGTCAGCAATGACTGCGGAAAAATTGGGAAGAAATCTTGAAGAAACTTTATTGGTAGCAAGTTGCTCTTGAACATGACACTTTCACTTCGCATCCAAGTCAGGTTGGGTTGTTCCGTTCACTGTTCATATCACCACTGGTCCATCACACCATCCATATTTGGGGTTAACGCTACCAATCCATGTTAGTGTCACTAGTATTTTCAAGAGAAGTCGCTCAGAGAATTCACCTGTGTCTCATCCGCTGCAATACATTCACGCTCCATTCTTTCATGACCGCCACCCTGAACCCTATATCATCAGATCGTTTTCACCTCCAAAATCATTTAATCTGTTCTTTGTCGTAGATGTGGGATTAATTAAGTCCCTCCTATGGTGGGTCACTTCTTGTCGACACCAGCTCATTATCCAAGAAGTCAACTTAGGAACAACCATTTCAGTACTTTGAAGCTTGCATGCCTCAATGGCAAGTTTCTCACTTCCGACGACAGGTTTACATCAATGGCCTTCGACTGAAAGATTTTGCGCAGGGTTCGACGCCAAGTCCCTTATTCACACCACACGAATTGTACTGTAGTAACTTAAGGGTCATCATCATTATTGGTGATTCCTCTTGCGCATGTTAACAACTTACATCATTGGCTGGTAATCAGGCGATGTCTTTCCATGTTCGACTCTAGAACATCTTTCAAATGGATCGACTTGTACTCCGAGTGAAGATTGAATGCGTTTGAAGACCCCGGATCTAGTTTCATCCATCCGGGCTGCGATATATTCAGGAAAATAAAAACATCAAATGTACATTGTTGCTGCACATATGATCATCCGAATCAAAGGATGATGACTCTATTAGAATCATCAGTCTCCCGCACAGACGGTTGTCTATCTTATGTACATGAAAATGAATTTATAAAGCTAAGCATGGGAATGCCTGCCTTAGCTAGATCATGAAAAACATTATGAAGATAATGTATTGTATTGTATCTTATTACAGGTCTCCTTCCAGCTCAAAAAAACTTCGTATCCTCATGATAAAGCATTTCACTCGACATCAAAAGATTAATGACCTCATGCTTTAGGGGGCAACTGTTATAGACATTTTTGGGCACTACAACCCCAATTATACATGTCCATAAGCCAAGGGCTCCTAAGTCCCTAAAAGTGTTGTTCCATACCCTAGAAGAATAAGGTCACCTGATTACATCATCTCCCATAAGTTCTCCATGAAAAACTGCTCAGAACTGGTCAAAGCTGGACCATCTCACTTACTCCATGGTCAAAGTGTGATGCATCCCACCTAATGCACATGGGAGGTGCGATGCATACTGAAAAGCCCTTCTATGGGGTGCGATGGGCGAGAGTGGACAAATGGCAGAGACAGTTTGCTAGGTGGATGATCATGGAATCTTCCAGAAACTTCTCCTGTGACACCTGCCTCCCTGAATTCGCCCAGTGATGAGTAAGATATCATCAATCTCCAAGTGGAATCAATAACTATCAGAGAGAGGACACTAATCAAAATCCCAGAAGCTGACTCACCCCCCTGCAATCATCTATATATGGATCCCTCATCCCAGAGATCTAGAGGTTGGAATTTTGTATCTTGTAAGGAAGTGTTGTTGGTTTCTTGTTGGAATATCATAGTGTTGGGTGATCTAAGTTTTTCATGAGGTGAAAGAAGGGCTTTCATGCTGGAGGATGACACTGGGTCAGAACAATTGGTTGTAATCCTCTTTTCTTTTTCTTGATATTAATGAAGCTATTCAAGTTTTCCTCCACATTCTTGTATGTTTGATGATATATGAATTTGTGTGGTCAATATATATCTGGTCCTATATTGTTTATGATTGTAGATCTCTGTTCTTCGATAGTATTATGATACTTTGATTCTACAGGTGCTCTTTGAAGCTGGGTAGACAAAGGAGAAGCGACAAGGATCTGTCAGAAGGGAGAGGAACCGAGCAAGGAACCAAGCGCAAGACTGAGGTTTGTGTCTTTCATTCCCCTCTTATCTACTTCTCATAAAGGAAAACGAAAGTGGTTTTAGTTTGTTTGTTTCTAAGATAGTTACCAATCTTAGTGGGACTAGCAGATCTGAGTGGACACTAGATTTCCCGATAATAGTATGTTACTCTGGAACTTTATACATATGAAATTTTTTAAAATTTATCGAAAAATAATTCTGATCCCTATGCTTAATCTGATTGGAATCCTATAAAACTTGATAGATAAGAAAGATTATCCATTAATACAACAATACTTTAACAATATTTACTGACTGGCTGAATTGAATTGAGAACAGCCACCCACAAGTGCTACGATTGTGAATTAAATCACAATACAGAAAAAGCTAGGGATTTCAATGGAGCAGATCCTTGACCTAAAACATTTCTCAAAATAGAAACTGCTATTCTGTAGCTAAAGTTACTTGATACTGCAAAGATTCAAAGAAGCAAATGGCAAAAACAACAGGCTGATTCTTGAGATCAAAACTAGCTATTTTGTAAAGAAAGTACACTGTATATGTTTGACAGATAGACAATCAACTGCAAATAAAATTTCCATACATGATTGGTAGTACAAATTCATTTCATTAGTGTTGGCCTTGACATTATTAAATGTTGAATTGCAAGTATTCGTTCAAAAGCATTGAGTTGCAAGACTTGATATAATGATATTAGTAAAAAAAATCAAGCTCTACAATACACAGAAATCAAGCTCTGTAATACAAAAAAAAAAACAAAAGACAAAAAAACAAAAAAAACAACATCTACAATGGGAAAATGCAGGCTGACACCCACAATTTGACAGATTTCATATCCATAACATGCAACAATTAAAAGTGGCATATCTGAAAGGTTGGAAACCATTACATGCTTCAAAGCTGCATGAGAATAATTCACAACTATTAAAATGCAGCTAATTCGATCACAATGAGCATGCGATAAGAATATACTGGTGCTATAAAATATTCAAAAGCATGATGTGATGAAGGTATATTTTATTATTTCAATATGCTAAAACTGAATCCAAAGTTGTCACTGGACTAGCTCCTTTCATATTTCACACGATAGGCTTGACCACACTAAAATCCATTCAGTCAGAGTGTCCTCTATATAATGCTTCCCTCAAAAAATGAAGAGAATCCCAAATAAAGGACTGCAAATTAAAGCACTGCAGACAGAAAGGGTATGCAACATTTTCTCCAAAATTACATCAAAATTATGCATCAAACCCAAAAGTTTCACTGCAAAAGTATTTTTGCAGGAATAAGTTCCATTTCAATCCTCTGCTCAAAACTTTCAACGCTTCAGAACTTCTACATGATTTTCTATGGTGACAATCAAGGCAACCAACATTTTTTCAGAAATCCAAAAATTGAGAATGACTCGTATTCAGTGGCAGGAAATACCTTGTAAATATTTTTCTATTATATATATATATATATATATATATATATATATATATATATATATATATATATATATATATTTATTTGATAGTCAAATGAGATTGGATGGGGAATTGCCACCCAAGTCACCAGACTCGGAATCGACAAAATATTGACTTGGCCTCCCTCTATCATTGTGTCTGCTGCAAATGACCATTCATCATTCTTGGTACCTGCAAAACCTACATCCATACACAAGGCTCCCTCACCCCAACTGATTCCTCTGTCAGCACATTCTCACGTTGATATGAACTTCCACAATAGTTCACAAGACTTGAAATAAGTCTTTCATCCTCTTCTCCAAGGATAAATCCTTTCTCTGATTCACATAAGTGAACTTCTTCTCCGTTCAATGGCCTCTATCTAAACTCAATTCCTCTGAGTTTTTATTTCTCCATCCAAGAATTCAACTTGCTCTTCAAGCTTTTTAGGCTTTTCAATTTCATTACATGCCACTTGAATTTCGTCCTTACATTCCATCCAAACCTCTAGTCTTTTGCATTCTCTCGTAGTAGCACCATCATTATGTTGAGTTGTTACCTCATCTCAACTAGTTCTTGGTCAAATTATTCTTCACTAATTTTCTTTATCTTTATTCCATTTTCTTTGGTATTCTCCTCCATTTTTTTTGTGGCTTCTTTTTGAACCTTTAGCATGATTATCAATAGTCATCTTCTCCTTTCCTTTTGTGAATTTCTCCTTGTTCATTAAGCCTCACCTCTACAATAGCAAGTCTATTTCACCCAGTTGTAAATACATCACCAAGTTTCCTTCCTCTATACCTGGGATTTTGGTAACCTTATGGTTCTTTCTCTTGAACATTCACTCTGAGCTTCCTTTGCTCTTTACGTTTTTGCACTCCTCCCAAAGAACTTCCCTTGTTCTCCTGTTGTTCCAACCTCACCTGGAATTGTTACAACCATCTACTGTAAGGTTTTTCTACCACAAATCTCCTTCTTTCTCTTAGAGCTTCACATGCTCTTCTTTCTCAATCACAACTCCTCTAGCTGTAAAATTGTCACAAATTTCCTTCCCTCTTACTGCTACCTCTTCACCCTAAAACCACTCCTTTCATTGCTCCAGTGCTATCCATTCTTTTTACTACTGCAAATTTACTATTCTTCAACTCCCACAAAACATGCTTCTACTTTCCTCCCAAAGCAGAAAACTTCCTTTGTCAAATTCATTAAATCTAATCTCTCCCAAGAGCATACCTTTTTTGGTTTATTCCTCAAAGTGTAATTTTCTCTGTATTTCTCAAGAACATTTATATGTCCCCACTTTTAAAGGGTGTTCTATCCAACACTATATTTGACCCGCTCACACACCTTCATATATCTTCAAATGTTCCTTCTCATTCTGAAGTATCAAATTTAGAGCCTGATGATCAATAAAATGTCATTAAAAATAAGTCTTTAGGCACTCTTTCTGGCAAATAACCTTCGAATGTTAACTAATTTAAATACTTATATGCCACAAGAATCTCATCAATGTACAATCATCAATGTAAAAGCCTACAAATAGCAAAAACTCCATGCAGGTTCTCTAAAGTAGATTTCCGCACATAGGTCTCAATTTAGTTCCAGCCTCTACACTTCATGCTCCATGCTACTTTCTCAGTTTTCTCTTCACAGTTTCACAACCCCACATACTTCAAAACTTAGTCCCATGCTCTTCCATAGTCTCTTCTCCTTGACTATTATGTCCACTACCACTTCATAATAGATATTTTTTTTTGACAGAAACGGTTAGGATGATGTATTGATTCTTGGCTGGAAAGCCTTAATTCAGATTACAATGAGACAGAGATTAGATTTCTCCTCGGCCAGGAACCAAATGACTTCCCCGCTAATGAGCCTGTGACTTTTGCTAGCTGTAGTTCTTGTAGATTTATCTATCTTTCCTAAATTGCAGATACAAACAAACTGCTCCAATAAAAGACAGTAAAACATTTTAAACAGATGGTTAAGGGATGGGATCCCAGCCTTCGTCTCTGTCTCTTAGGAGAACTCCGGGGGGGAGAAGAACTGCTTTGTTGGCTTCAGCATCGGCTTCTTTATTGTTGTCTCTCTTTACATGAAGGAACTCCAGATTCTGGAGGGTATTTTTCAGGATCTAATTCTGCTCAGAAGTCTTGATAATCTTAAATCAGAAGGGGAGGTATTATCCATAATGGCCTTTATAATGGACTGGGAGTCCCCAAAAATAATTGCATCTTTGATACCTACAGAAATGAGCAGCTTGAGCCCCTGTAGGAGAGCCAATGCTTCAACTTGGATGCTGGAGTTAAAGCCCACTCCCCAAGCATATCTAGATTCAATTCTGCCATCTGCACTTTTAGTAACACCACCTTCTCTGGAGCTACCAGGGTTGCCTTTTACAACACCGTCAAAGAAGAGAGTTTTTCTTGCCTTCTTTTTGCAAAACTCAATGAGTTCTGCAACCTTGAGATGGATTTTCCAATGCTTTAGGGGGGGGGGCTTGACTTTATCAACGAAATGGAGACCCTGAGAGTCGCCCCAAGCTACGTCTTGATCACTAACATCTACCCTATCTAGCTGGTCTCCCAAACATTCTTTCTAGTGGCTTTTAATATTTACCCAGGTTATCTTGGGATCGCTCTTTTTGTCATTGAAAATCCTTTGATTTCTTTCCAGCCATATGTGCTAGCAGATTAATTTAGGAAGAGCAAGCCAGGCATCTTTGATATGAAGGTTCTGAGAAGTGCCACTAGGATACATGCGCTTCCAGTTTGAGAACAAATCTGAGCAATGATTAGGAGGAGCGAAGTCAGAGTTCAAAGGGCTTAACACCTCCTTCCATAGATCAGTTGTGAAATTACAGAAGAGCATCATGTGAGTGGCAGTTTCTTCATGTTCTCCACACAGCGAGTAGCGAGAGGGTCCAATAATGCCTCTTTTACGAAGCATGTCCTCGGTCAAAATTTTGTGATGGTAAAGAAGCCAACAAAAGTTGTCTATCTTGGGGATCGTTATCTGAGACCAGATCCCCTGCCAGGGTTTTGGGTCAAGCAGAACATTCGGATGCTAAGAGATTTGTTTGTAACCCTGCGAAATTGTGTAGCTTCCCGGGATCGAACCCCATCCCCGAGTATCTTCTTTTCTGATATTCAATGGGGCTTTGCCTTTCAAGTGGGTGAGAAGGGTGGCATATTCTTTGGATAGGTGTGATGGCACCTCAAGATTTCCCCATCTCTGCCAGTTTTTATTCTCCCATTGTGATAAGTCCCACAACATTTTAATGCCTGCTCTATCCATCTAGTCTTTTAGCAGAACCAGAGAGTGATCATCAGCAAGGGGGTCGCTGCCCATAATGTCATCCTCCCAGATATTGATGCGCTTTCTGTTTCCAGGAATCCAATGCGCATGCAGTTTAATTAAGGCAGAGGCTTTTTCGCACAATTTATGTATCATAGTTCCAGAGATGGTGATAGGATTGTCTAGGCAGTGTGCTCTATGCCCACGGAAGTATTTTTTCCATAACGCAAGCTGAGCCCAACCCGGGTTTGGAGCAATTATCCTCCAAAGCAGTTTTACACCCAATGCAATATTTTGTTTGCTGATATTCTTAAAGTGCAGTCCACCTTCCATTCTGGGCAAGGAGATTGTGTCCCAGCTTATTAATGGAATTCTCTTCTCATTTGCTTTGCCACCTTTCCAAAAAAAATTTCTTATGTATTCCTCCATTTTCCTCGTGATGCCAATAGGAGCCATCATTAAATGGGAAGGATATTCAAAACAGATTTTATTAGCACTATCTTACCTGCTAGATTGAGCCAGTTGAATCCCCAGGATCAAATTTTAGACTTGAATTTTTCCAACAGAGGCAGCCAATCTCTGCTGAGGGCTCTTTTTTTGAAGACAGGGAGCCCCAGATACTTGAAGGATGACCAAGTAGAGGAGGCTGCAAAACCAAAACAGATAGAAATGGCTTGAATCGTTCTGATCATTGCATTCCAGCAGAAGATATGACATTTGCCTTTATTGAGGCTACTTCCTGAGTCTTCACAATAGGCATCCACCACTTCTTTGAATCTTTTAGCCGAGGGCAAGGAGGCAGCACCCAGCAGGAGAGAGTCATCCGCGAACAGTGCATGGTTTATGCTTTTGACACCGCTTGTGATGTTTAGACCCATTATTTCTTGGTCTGACTGCTTTTTATTCAAGAGGAAACTGAGGACAGAAGCTTGGAGGATAAAGAGCAAGGGGGATAGAGGACACCCTTGCCTCATCCTTCTAGAGGCTTTGAAAAAGTAAGTGGCCCTCCCATTCACCAAAGGGGTGATCCATGGCTCACTGATACATGCCTTGATCCAGTTGATGAATTTGGGGCCAAACCCAAATTTGTGCAAGACATCCAACATAAATCTATGTCTCACCCTATCAAAGGCGCTTTCAAGGTCTAATTTGACAACCATTCCTTTCTCTTTCCGGGTCAAGCTTGAGTGAATCACCTCTTGGACCAGGATAAAATTATCCACTATCTATCTTCCCTGAATAAAACCTCCCTGATTCTATGGAATAATGGAAGGAAGAATAGTTTTCAATCTGTTGGCAATCACTTTTGTTATCAGTTTATAACCTATGTTGCAAAGGGAGATAGGGTGAAATCTGGAGAAGGTGTTGGCTCCTTTTTCCTTAGGGATAAGGGCCAAGAAAGCTGAGTTGGTGCTTCCCCCTATTTTCTGACAAGCTTGAGATTTCCGGACCATTCTGCATAAATCTTTTTCCACAATCTACCAACAGTTTTGCAAGAATCTGGCAGTGAAGCCATTTGGGCCCGGAGCCTTATCAGGCTCCATGGCAAAGAGAGCAGTTTTGATTTCATCATTAGTGACTTCTGCTTCCAAAGCCTGATTCTTTCTGGCCGAAATCAGAGTGGGAACCTCATTTACTAAAGTTGAAGTCTGCCCCAGGCCCTCTTTTTCACTATACAGATTTTTGAAATGGAGGAAGGCAACATTTTTTATGCTTTGTATATCTCTGTGAATGATGTTCTCTTCCTTGATTTTGGAGATGGATTTGAAGTTTTTCCGAGCTTGGGCTTGCTTGTGAAAGAAGGCAGAGTTCATATCTCCTGCCTTGAGCCAAATCCTACGAGATTTGACCCTCCAATACTCTTCCTTGGCTGAGCTTGCTTTGAGTAGCTTTTGCTGAAGTTCTGCCTCCTTGTCAAGAACTTCTTTTGTGATCACTTCATTTTCTGAGTTCAGGTGGTGATTCTCAAGGCATTCTTGAATCTTTTTCCTTTCCACTGCTAGGTTAGGAAGGGATTTTACCCAAGTTTTCAATGCAACTTTCACTCTCCTAAGCTTTTCTTCCCAAACAAAGGAGGCAGAGCTGTTGACAGGTTGCTTCCAAGTGTCTTTTACCAATTGCATAAAGGACTGTTCCTTGACCCAAAGGGGACTGAATTTAAAAGGGATAGTGCCTTGATCCATATGGGCCAAAAGATCAAGTTCGATGGGTTTGTGATCAAATACACTGTAAGGGAGAATATGCATTCTAGATTATAAACCAAGAAGAAGGAAAGTACTTTGAACAAGAAATCTGTCTAACCTTGCAGCAATGTGACCCGGGCCGAGCCTTCTGTTGGACCAGGTGTACTTGCCCGACGAAGGTTTGATGTCGATCATATCCCAATCCTGAAGCAGATCCTCCACCCATTCTCGTGCCAGATCCCTTACTATGCTTCCTCCACATTTTTCAACCAAAGTTAAAGTGAGATTTAGATCCTCGGTAATGATGATGTTTGCTAAATCTTCAGAATTTGCCAATCCTCTAATGGAATCCCAAAAGATCTTTTTCTCTCCTATGCTAACTGGAGCGTACACGTTAAAGAGACAGAGGGTCTCATCTGAGTCAACATGTTTCAGCTTTGTGAACAACCAATGTGAGTTGGCGACCTTTTTAACCTTTGAGAATTTGTTTGCATTCCAGAGGGTGCCCAGGCCTCCTGAGGCACCCCGGCCTGAGATAGCTTGTCCTTCGCTTCTCTTCCATAATTTTTTGCCTATATGGAGGAAGGCCTTATCCTCCATTTTAGTCTCCTGGATGAGGAGTATGTAAGGAGAATCAGATCTTATCCTAATTTTGATGGCTTCTTCTTTTATTTTGCTCCCCATACCCCTACAATTCCAGGAGACGATCTTCATCACTTGCTTTTGGAGTGGGGATCTCCTTTAAAGCTCTGGAGCTGATTTCTGGTCATCTTCAGTGTGTTAGCCAAGAGTTTCTCGAGGGTAGGTTTGCTTCCTTGTAATTTGTCTTTGTAAGTCTCCTGCTCTCTTTTTTCGCGGGCAAATTTTCGGCCTCTCAATGGTCTTCTGGCCGAGGATTGCGAACCTGCTATTTCACCTTCTTCTTCTGAGTCCTCCGAGCTTTGCACTTCCTCAACCTCTTCTATGGGTATCTCTTCCGTTCTGTCTGCATTGCTTTCGACTTGCTTTGGTTCTGAGGGGGGCTCTTTGTGGGGCGATCCTTCATTCTGTAACTCTATTCCTTGAGAGTCATCTGTTGCTGAGCTTAACTGGATAAATTTATTTCCTTGTTCTTCCATGTGAGGTGTTTGAAGCCCAGAGCCTGTCTGGGGAGCTTTGCCATTGTTATTGCCAATTCTCGGGGCTTTGTTTTTGGTTATTTTAACCTGCGTCCATCCTTCCTCCTTGCCTTTCTCTGCTTCACTATTTTTGTGATAACCTCTAGCAAAATGGTTGTAGATATGGCACTTCCTGCACTTGAACAGAAGCTGCTCATAATGCAGATTTTGAATATGTGTCTAGCTTCCGACCCTAATCTTTATTGCCTCAGGTAGACCAACCTCTAGGTCAACTTCAACACAGATCCTAGCACAATCGAATTGATCTTTGCTGTTGGCTTGATCAATGAATTTACCTAAAGTATTTCCGATGTGCTTGAGGGATTCCCAGTTCCAGCAATGCATTGGTAGGTTGGGGAAATGAACCCACATAGGGACGACTGAGGGGATGTCAACTGCTGGATCAAAATCAGGCGTCCACTTGTTAAGATACAACCCCTGAGGGCCCATGAAATAGGAGCCATTGCGGAATATCATCTCCTTATCTTCTTTTTCAGCAAATTCAAACAGGAAGAAACCCTTCCCCAGAAAATACGAAGTGACTCTGTTTTTAATGAGTGGTGCCCAGTTCCTTGCAACCCAGTTCTCCGTAGTTTTGGGGGAGGGCTAGATCCCAATGAACTGTCCAACCAAAGCACACTCCGCTAAAGAAAGGGCAACCTAAATCGGTTTCTCGGGGGGAAGCGAGATCTCAGGAATGTCATCCAAGCGTTTTACAAATTTCGCAGCCTCAGTCGTTTTCTTTTTTGGAAGAGAGTTTTGTAGATTGACAAAAGCCTCGGCTTCAGAGGGGGGGGGCGAAGAAGACTCCATTGAAGGAGCCTTAGCTCAATCTAATCGAGCTCACCCAAGACTAGTGGTCATAGCCCCTAGATCTGCTCAGAAGAAGCCCTAGGAAATCGGTCAGAAGAGCAAGGGCCGAACCACCACTAAGGAAGTCAAACACCTCTCAAGAGAAGCGCCTCGCGAAAGAAGGCTAAGCCCTCCAAAACGGCCTCAGGGCCGAGGCGATGGCCTCAGTCGCAGGGTTCAGATGCAGTGGCAATCCAATCAGACCAGCGATTCCCAGTTCATAATAGATATTATGCAAACATCTATTAGAAATAAATTTGCATGTCATTCACATGTATGCTTAAAGTCTCAGTTGATTATGATTACTGTTCATTTTACCATGCACTTTCAAAAAGAAACTACACCCCTTTACAATTACACTACGGTCTATAACCATATGCAATTTTTAGCCCTTTAGTTTCCAGATCTCAATATATTCAATTGTTCGCCACTAAATCCTAACATATTTTCCAAATATTTCACTGATTTGACAACAATATAATAAAGGCGATCATTTCCTTTGATAGGATAATCTTCTAATCACCATTGTTTTGGGACAGGTTAAAACATACACCACTTCTCAATGAGGTATGAAGATGATAAAAATAGGCACAGTAAACAACTTATTCTATCCGCTTCCATACTAATCATTTGAATATAAACATCTTCATGAAACACAAATCACAGAAACACAACGTTCAACCACTTTAGTTCCCTACAATGTTAATCCACTTATAAATTTATTTATTGACATCACCGTTTCTTGGAAATTTGGAAGGAATCTACCAATGAACAGGTCAATTAAAACCACCTGAGAACTTCTGCTGCATGATACCTTAAAATTATATAATTTAAATGGGAATAACAACATTACAGAAGAATGGAACCCTCCAAGGCTATATACAATATCCTACTTTTATGCTTTATATTTAAAGAAAAAACTATACTATAACAAGACTAACTAATTTAAAATATCATCCATCAACTAACTAATTCAATAATATCATCCATGCACACCTATATGTTATGAGAAGCCTACTCATAGAGTCATATGCATATGTTAAGCGTATACCGTTAAAAACTGCATCATTCAAAAGCCCTGTGCCCAATGTTGTCCCGAAAATACATCTTTCACAAGAACCAAGCTACAACAGTTAATAAATCCAAGGCATATGCCTCGCACTAAACATATAAGTTTAATGATGCAATCTAACTCTAACATGAAGACCTTAATTAGATTATAAAACTAGCACTTCACAGCTAAAAATTATAATACCATACCCCAATGGTATTGAAGAATAAGGGACCCTAGAAAAAGTCGTGGTAAGAAGTTCCCTAGCTTGTAAGATTCAACAAAATAGAATGAGATTCTAGAATTATAAAGTCAAAATAAAAATAGTCGGAAGAAAAAGCATGATTTATAGATGTCAGACTGGGACACGCAATGCATGCTAAAATAAAGCGAAAGTCGATCAGATTCATACATACATGCAAATAGCGTTTTACCTTTATACAGCCCCTTGATGTAATCATTGTATCCCTGAAAATAAATAGAAGACTACCTGCAAAACTACCAATCTTTTTGGTAGGCAATGAGACTTTTTTTTTTTTTGCACCAAAGGTTCAATTTTAATACGGTGTTAGGGAAGTCATCCTTTACTATAATCTGCAACGACATTTAGTCCACGAAAAAAAAAATCACAGGTATAAGTTTAGAAGCTATGCTATGTTTGTAGCATGAAATAGTTGACTGCATTAAAAAAAAAAAAAAAAACACACTCCTTATTAATCCTTGATACAATTTGCACTAACTTGTATAGTGCATGTTGCTACTTTACCTCTACTGTGACTGTAATATTCCCTAAATAACACTCTTAAATGGAATTTTAGTTCGTATCTATGCTGCAGGGAAATACCTTGTTTTCGACAGACTTAGGATAGCTCTCAATGTAATATAGGTATAATTTACTGGAATCTCCTGTGCTGCAGGGAAATACATTGTTTTCGGCAGACGTAGGATAGCTCTCAATGTAATATAGGTATAATTTACTAGAATATCCTTCTCATGGATAGACAAATCCATAAACTAATGAATTTGTTATTAATCATCAAACTATTGTTTCCATCATGCAAATAGAGCTCTTATCAAAACGAAGCATGTATTTTCAGACAGAAAGCTCAGAAATTAGTGTGTTTACTAAATACATGGACAACAGCAAGAAGACAGAGTCACAAATCTGAAACAGAATTGAGATGTATTTTCGTTGAATTTGAAGGAATCACCCAGGGATAAAAAATGGTCCTAGTTCAAATTTTGGTTATTTATTTAAGTAAACACCAATTCAACCAGATACATAATGCTTTGACAAGCGTTGATAGCAAGTACAATTTTCAGAATTCAAATTCTAAGGCAATTTCAAAGTGGTGAAAGTGATTCAAGAACCAAAGGCAAAGCTTTCCACTTGCTATCTCAACTCTAAAATCATCATATAGCTGAAAATTTTCGTTCATACATTTTATCAAATAGTCTGTATGCATCCATCCTGACAGAATAGTCACAGTGATTTCACTAATATGAAATAATGTCCAAATATAATCCAAATGAAGATATGCCCAGGGATTTTTTATGATTTGTCAATGTTAATGCTCATACCAAGATTCATATTACAGCTGGCATATTCTTCAGATTCATTAAAATACTCTAAGAAATTCAAAAACTGTTGTGACACTTAGTTATGGAACTATAAACTTTTAGGCACAGAAAATAGGCATTCCAGCTTACAAATTTGAGTCTAAACCTGCATATAAAGTGGGCATCCCAGCCTACAAATTTGAGAGCTTAGTTGTAGAGTAGATGCAAAGTTTTCAAGAACACATTTTGTCAAACAGTTAGCATGCAACATCAAAATCAGTGATTCCTCCAATGTTTCAGCTTGAATATCAGACTCTAACTTTACATACCCATGCTGTGGCAATTCATGATGAATTTAGGAGTGACCCCACCCTAAATTCACCAATTTAATTCTAGAAGGCAAAGGATATGAGAAAGTTTGTCACAGATATTTAAAAGAAAGAAAACCAAAAATATTATTACAAACTACTAATAGCACATACGATTTGAATTATCCACGCACAATGAAGTGAACCAGGTCCAAAGAGATATCAATTCAAATAGAAAATAATTGACAAAGCCATTCAAATGCAACAAGATATGTACATGCAGGTCAAATGAGTAAAATGAACGGCAGAGAAATGCCCTAAATTTAAACCGAATCGGCAGATTTTATGCGAAGGCAAATTCCAGGAACGATGCTAAATTTCCGACTTAAAAAATAAACCTAAATTTATCAGATTTGTTGCAGTATATTGAAAACCAAAACGTCAAAGGATTCAAAATGCTAGTTTACCCTGAATCTAGGTCAAATTCCAGTAAGTTGAAAGTATTGACAAGCTGAAGAGATCTCTACAAATTTCTCTGCACATTCACTGAATATTAAAAATGCTGCATTGTCAACATTTAAGTCGATTCCCAGAAATTAAGGTTATTTACCCGAATTTGTGGGACAAGGGTGACTCATATCGTCCGGTTTTTTCCAGGTAAAAAAAACTCTAAATCCAGAAACAATTGTAGAAATTATATTGAAAATTAGAGTTCTGCTTTGTCTAAATCCCGTTAGAATTATCACAAACATGAGGTCCAAAAGATGTGAAATCGATGCTAAGATTGATCACCCAACTAGAAATTTAAGCAGAATTGATAAATGGAAAAAGAGATAGACCAAGAAGAGTTTTATATATTTTGTTAATGATTAAATGGACAAAATAGTGTCGAATTCACAACCAATTATATTTAATTATAATAAACTTAAAATAATTTACAACTTAAATACGAATATAAATAACATATAATTATACAAGGGCTTTTAGGTTCAAGAGTTGGATTGAACACAAAATATAAAATTTAGATATTAGATCATTTTTTTTTTACATTAGAATGCCCATAGGCCCTAAGGGTTGAGCCTAAGCACTGATACCATATGTGTCATGCGGAAAGAGTCGTTAGTGCGGACACAACCGACCTCCCTAGAAGCAAAAGCTTTCTAGTGACAAACAAGACAAATAAAGCTACTTTTCTCTAAACATGCATTGCAATTACAAGTAATCAGGGGATCTTTAACATACCTCTAGTCCAACGCTTTGTAGTAGTCCAGCCTTGCCGATCCGGATGAGCTCCTCCTTCTCTTCGAAACCTGCATTCACTAACAAGCCAAAAGATTAAATAGCACCTGATAAACTCATAAAACAATACATATCTATCATATGGACCAAGGAGTATATGAAACAAACCATGAATAACAATCTGTTGAGAAAAATAAGTTCATTTGCATTAAAAGGTAACAAAAGGAACCATTACAACCTGAGCCTTGGTGTTGTGCAAGTCCCTCCTAGGGTCCAGCAAGAGTTTTCCTTTACTTTGATCAGCTCACCCACTCTCAAATAAGGCTAGGAAAGGATGTGAATCGAGTCTCCTTTCAAGCTTTACAAGGGAGTCCTAATTCCAGCAGCATCTACCCTTAGGAATGTTCAGCTTTCAACCTCCCTCCCTTTGGCCCAATGCCTGTATTTATAGTGCTCTAGAGGAAGTTATTCAGGTCCACCATCAATGGGATAAGCCCCTCTTTGGATGGGATAGCTCCCCTCTTGATGGGATAAGTTCCTCTTTGGTAGGGATACATGAACCATCTGGAGGCGCTTCATACACGTCAAACAAGCTTCTAGAATGGTCTAGAAATGACCACAAGTAACGTTTTTGGAGTGAAACTTGCGCCTTTTGACCTTTACAGGAGTACACACCCATTGCTTTACATACAAAGCATACAAGTACGCAGGTATTGTGAACTTGGAGTGCGTACACGCAGGTAAGGCTAAGAGAAACTGCGTACCCAGAGATATATAGATTTTTAATGATTTTCTCTCTTTCTTGAAGTTTGACATGGAGAGCAGAGGTATGAGGCTTGCCAAGGAGGATAGTATGACAGTTGATGGAGCCATACTAACTGCAAATAGTCATGGTGACAAATTTTAGTGTAACAGATTGCCCCCTAAAGTGCGAAGCCTGTAGTAGATTAGGGTTTCACATTTTCTAGGAAGGGTGAAGTACTTTATCATTTCAAGGATTATCTTGTGGAGAGCCCAGTCGGAATCTGCAAGTATTCAACACAAAATACATATATATGATCATATCATCGCTGAGGTAGGCATTCCCATACTCAGAAAACTTTAACTAATTGACTATCTACTGCTCTGATACAGGAATGATTCTGTAGTACATCATAATCATAGACTTTTGTAGACACAGTATGGACGCAGCCATCAATTTATAGTTGGTCTACTATATAATGAATACAAAACTCCTCGCAGCCTGGATGGTGAAAACTAGATCCAGGGTCTTCAGTTCTAATTCCCGAACAGGTACGATTCTATCCATGCAAATAAATGAGTTGATGTCGAACATGGTAGAAACCACTTGATTACCAGTCAATGATGTAAACTGTTAACAAGTGTGAGAGAGACCACCAGTGATGTCAATGGTTCTCAAAGTACCCAGTACAATCCATGAGATGTGAATGAATGAGTTGAAGTCGAACATTTCACGGAATCCTTCGATCGAAAGTCAATGATGTAAACTGTCGTCAAAGGCGAGAAACCTGCCATTGATGCATGCAGACTTCAAGGTACTGACGATTCCTAGGTCATCTTTCTAGATAATGTGCTGATGTCGATAGAAAGCGACCCGTTGCAGGCAAGCCCACAACACGAAATCATAGATCAAGTTGAAGAAATATAGCTGTAAGGACTGACTCAGGGATGGTCAAAATGGATGACGAGTATTTTGCAGATGAATGTTTATTGCAGAGACCTCTTGAACACATAACGACACGACAGATGGCTTGGTGACATTTGACCCAAAGTTAATACCCGGCTAAAGACTTTCAATGTGGCTTGATCAACTGTGAGGCAAAGGATTTCCCAACCCAGGTGAATGAAAGTGTCGTGTTCAAGAGTGGTAATAAGGCTTCTTTTGAGACAAAGGATAACAAATGGGCTCATTTTTCTCTCCTTTCCCCCACCATTTCTGGCAAGTACCTCTTTATTTTTTACAAGCTTGAGGAGGATAACATATGCTTGATTATAAACTCATCCTTCGGTTGAGTCCAACTTAGTTTTGATTCGAACCCTAAGAAGGAGTGGTCCATTCCTGTTTGTAATCGAATAGGTCCTTTACTGTGAAATTTTAACGAGTCCAGTATAGGAGAAACTCGGCGTTTTTCATTTTTAGAGAGTCTGAAAAAACTAAAGACTCCAGGTTGAACTTTTTCGTAAACTTATGTCTCCCAAGCCCGAAAAAGTATAAAATAATACCTGAGAGAACCGCTTAGTCTTGCGACCAAGGAGTACTTTCATGATTAGTGCCTCTGACCTGAAAAGTAAAAAGCGATCAAGGACACGTCGTTTTATTTCCATATCGAGTTTGAAACGACAAAAACCCGGCAATATTTTCCTGTTTTTACGGTCAGAAAAGAGCTATAAGGGGACCGTCTTTTAATTCCGTTTTAACGAGTGTAAAAGAAATGCTCGGCAATCTTTTCATATTTTAGGAGTCAGAAAAGGGCTTAAAAGATGACTCTGAGGTTTCACTTTTTCGTAAGTTTTAATGAGTTCGAAAAAATGATAAAAATGTACTCATGGTTTTCACTTTTTCGTAAGTTTTAATGAGTTCGAAAAAATGATAAAAATGTACTCATATGGTCGACTTTCAATTTAATTTGCGAGCAGGAAAAGACGGAAAGAACTCGACATTTTCATTTGTTTTACGAGAATGAAAAATAGCAAAATAATCTCGAGATTTTCATGAGTTTAACGAGTCTTGAAAATAACTGAAATTGACTCGAGATAGGTTTCATTTTCACAAAAGCTTGAAACAGAGAAAAACTATGCTTCAGAGTAGTTTCATTTTTACACAAGCTTGAAACAGAGAGAAAACTGTGCTTGATGCCCCCTAAGCATAACTGCTAGAGCGCATGCCCCCCAGCTTCATTTCATTCAACCAGTTGGATGAAATGAAGGTTCAGTTACGAGATCGTTTGAAAGACTCGACCTAAAACTGTAAGAAAATTATGCAAAACACTGAAATAACTAACCTAAATATACAACTTAACCTAGATCTCGTCAAACACTCGACTCAATTAGAGGAGGATTTGTTTCATTTTTTAACGAGCTTGACACAAGAAAAGAACTATGCTCGAATCCGGTTTCATGTTTACGCAAGCTTGAAACGAAAAACTATGCTTGTTACAGTTCACATGCCCCCAACATAATGACGCAAAACGAGGTACATGCCCCCCAAGCTTCATTGCATTCAATGAGGTGGATGGAATGAAGCTTTACTTTCGAATTCTTGGAAAGACTCGAGGGAGTTGTTTCATTTTTTAGTGAGGTTGACACAGGAAAAGAACTATCCTCAAACCCTTGTTTCATTTTTTAAACGAGCTTGACACAAGATAAGGAACTATGCTCATAACTACTCTCTACAATCTACCTAACAAAACTCTAGTCTAAAAAACCTTGATTCATTTTTTAACGAGCTTGACACAAGACAAGGAACTGTGCTCTAAAATCCTTGATTCATTTTTTAATGAGCTTGACACAAGACAAGGAACTATGCTCATGACTACTCTCTACAATCTACCTACTTAACCTACCCTTGTTTCATTTTTTAACAAGCTTGACACAAGACAAGGAACTATGCTCATTACAGCCTATTTCATTTTTTAACGAGGTTGATACAGGAAAAAACTATCCTCATCCCTGATTCATTTTTTAACGAGGTTGACTCAGTAAAAAGAACTATCCTCTGAACATCCAATTTCATTTTTTAACGAGGTTGAGAGAGGAACAAACTATCCTCGTACACACTGATTCATTTTTTAACGAGGTTGACACAGTAAAAGGAACTTTCCTCACAACTCCTTGATCATGGCTTCCAATTGGAAGAAAGACATGTCAATGGACACACCTTGATCATGGCTTCCAAGAGGTCTTCATCAGAAGGAAGAATAGTTCTCTGGAAGGAACACATGTCAAGGGACTCAAAAGGGATAAGAAAATCGTGTTCAAATAATCCCATAGAGTTTTCCATGTCAATTACCGAATCTAAATCAATAGTGAGAGGCTCACTTACATCGGTAACTGAAAACATGGGACCAGTTGCCACATAATTAACCCGTGGCAGGGTAGATACCACTTTAGAATCAGGAACATTTAAGGTTGTCATATTGTTGGTAGTTGAAACAAGACTAGGGAACGAAATCTGGTCTACAGTCACAATACTGCCATTGTGAGGGAAAGACATCACGCGAAAGAGTGTCGATACGACAACTTTCATTGCATAAACATAGTCTCACCCAAGGAGTAAATTGAAATCCAAGGGACCTCGAACTACCATAAGATCAATACAGACATTTTTAGCTTCCAAGGTAAGAGAAAACTTAGGAAGGATCCCTAAAGGTTCACTAATGGTTCTGTTAAAAGCTTTCAGATTCTGTGTAATAGGCGCAAGCTGAGGGGAACCCAAAGCTTTCCAAACAGTTGAGGATAAAATACTAACAGAAGCACCTTCATCTACCTGAGTACGATGTATGTCCCTACCACCAGCCTTGACAATGATTTGGAAAGGGATGGAGGAAGGAAGACGAGGTTCTGTCAGTCTATTCCAATCAAAGGAAAAGACCTCAGTGCTTGGATGGGGCTCTGTAGAAACAGGTGAAATGCCCCCCGACATAGAAGAATCTGATGTAACAAGAAGAACCTGAGCAGTATGAAGTTCACTCTCCAAAGGGAAAGTGTGATCGATCGAATGTGAAATTGAATCGACCACTTGATCAACTAATGGATCATCAACCTGAGTGACATGAGTTTCACTCTCCAATGGGAGAGTGTGATCGATTGTACTTGAATTTAGATCAATCACTCTGTCAGTTGACAGTAGGTTGGGAGAAAGTTTACGGTAACCAGTTGGAAATTCTTGCTGTGGAACAGTAAGGTTTTCCAACAATGTTGAGGCTTCATCCATGTGAGGGCAAATGTGATTTTGATGACTCCCTTTGCATAACTTACAAGGAAACCTAACTTTACCCTTTTTCCCAGGAACCTAACTATCACTGGTTGATGGATCAATGGAAAGTTGATGAGATTTTTCTGACCATACTTCCAAGACCTTTGGAATACCAGGACAATTGACAAGGAAGTGGTCACCCTTACAAAGCCTGCAAGGGTATTTGGGTTTACGGTGCATGTTGGAGTTTTCCTCAACACAACTAACACTTACAACCATGGTTGGTTCGTTGACTTCTTTCTTATCTTGCTTCTTCTTCTTCTTCTTCTTCTTCTTCTTCTTCCCTTTCTTCTTCTTCTTAGCCTCCTAGTTACTAGCATCAAGGTTTTTACCAGGCGAAGAGGAAGAAATGGAGGAAGAAAAATTAGGCGAAGAAGGTAAAGGGTCAACAGAAGGTTGGTGATGTTGAGATGGTGAACTCTGTTGAGGTGAAGCATCCGGTTGAGATGGAACAATTGGAGTATTTTGGGCCAACGAAGTTGAAAATAACCATATCGGTAAACCTATTGTAAATCCAGGTAATGACAAAGTTGCCATATAAGGAGGACCAACATTTCCAAAGTAAGGAAAAGTAATAGGATTCTCGTTAGGAGGGGTTCCTAGGTTGGTAAATTCCGGAACATTTTCCATTATATTCAACTTCAGTGAATTTTATTAACAATATAAAACTAAAATTAACAATTCACAATTCACACCTAACAATTAAAATTCACAATTCACACCTATGGTCTCTAAAAGTAAAAACAAACAAATTAACACGCGCTATCAAATCTAGGAGTCAAACCATACACAAACAGTAACCTTCCGGACCGAAAACACTAGTTGGGGATGAAATCCAACATCGTAGAATTCAGTACAGAAGTGGCGGGTGGAACAGTTACCCCGGCAACCTGCTTAATGAATAGACTGGACCAAGTTCCTCCACTTTAACCGTCTCGAGTGAAGTGAACCCCCCAGAAAATCCAAGTGAGTCTAGCCGACGTCTGCTCCAGGTACAGTGGGATCTTCCCTCCACCGTCACCTTGGGTAGAACCCTAAAGATAGTGGTCACTAAGGTCACCAACAACAACAAATACACCTGGGGGAACATTCTACGACCCGATAGCACGCAAGGGCAGAGTAACAAGCTCAATCCCCTTGCCGGCTCCTTGACAATAATCCAAGGTTTACCGACAAGTGACCCCAGGCTCCTCGACAATAATCTGAGGTTTACCGTTTGTAGTACGTGCGTATCTGGCGTCTTTCCCAATGAAGGAGGATTGATCCCCTCACTGGTTCGGACACGGTCTCGTGCTTCTCCTTTAAGAGGAGATTTCCCAGAGCATAAATGTAACAGTTGGATTTATCCTACCACAAGATGAGCTACTTGTTTGGTTTTGCTGTCTTGGAGAGTTAATTACTCTCCTACTCCAAGACACTAGCCTGATCTTTGTTGGTGTTTCAGAGCCCTAGAAATGTAAAAATAATTAGATGAATTTTAATTAAGCGCTGTGTTATTAAGGCTATTATTACTCAAATGGGTAAATGGATACAAAACCAATGGTGTTATGACCCGACTCAACTGAATGCAATCGAATATGATAATGTAATCTTTTCAATTCGATGAATCCTATCTAAAGTAAGGAGAGAGTTTCCATTCCAACAATGCAAAAATTGATCACTAAGAGAAAATATAACAAATTCTCTAATGCACTAATTTCATCAAGAAAAACTAATGCAAATCAATTCCAAACCATTTTTTTTATTTTTATTTTTTGTGAAAATTCAAATCAAAGAAAGTTGATCTAAATCTATGATTGATTTTTCAGAATGCAAACTATGCAATTGTAATCTAAGCACAATTCACTTGAAAAGTATGCAAATGTAATCTATGCACATTTTTCATTCATATTCTGAAAATGAGAATTCTAATTATGCAAATGTGATCTATGCAAGAGAATTCTCAAACACAAGATGATTCTAATGTAACCTAAGAACCAATCAAGTGCAAGTCGAGAAAATTGGGTGAGAGTTCCAAAGATCAAAAAATAAAAACACTCAAAGGCGATTAACACTCATACACAATTTAGCCCCCCCCCCGACGAATGAGGGGGAAATTTTTTTGCAAAAACAAAAGCAAAAAGATGCAAAATTGTGAAAAGACTGAGACAAACCTCCAAGTAATGACCAAAGGAAATCAAATTAAGAATATCTCAAGAAAGAGACTCAAAACACCCAATTGATGAAAGCTTAAAGCAGGAATGCCAATGGAATTAGCCAAGATGAAAGCTTTTGACAGGTGAACAGTGGATCTGGGCAGCAAAAACAAGCTATAAACAAAATTTAAAAGATAAAAAAGAAGAAATTGAAATTTTCTAGGCTTTTGACAGGGGTACGCAGGCAGCCTGTTTTCACAGGTGCGGTTATGCTCTGTGCACAAAGCTGCAGTGCGTGCAGGTACGCACTGTGCTCAACGCAGAGGCTGTGTACTTCTAGCAAAACCAAGAAAAGTAAAATCTAACTTAACCCTGAGCTAGCCCACCCAAAAACACAATCAGACAGCCAAAAACCAGAAAACAAACGACTTTTCTCAAATCAAAATTTCATACAAAGGAAAAAACATTCACATCAATGGAATCCCCAGTAGAGTCGCCATTTTGTCATGCGGAAAGAGTCGTTAGTGCGGACACAACCGACCTCCCTAGAAGCAAAATATTTCTAGTGACAAACAAGACAAATAAAGCTACTTTTCTCTAAACATGCATTGCAATTACAAGTAATCAGGGGATCTTTAACATACCTCTAGTCCAACGCTTTGTAGTAGTCCAGCCTTGCCGATCTGGATGAGCTCCTCCTTCTCTTCGAAACCTGCATTCACTAACAAGCCAAAAGATTAAATAGCACCTGATAAACTCATAAAACAATACATATCTATCATATGGACCAAGGAGTATATGAAACAAACCATGAATAACAATCTGTTGAGAAAAATAAGTTCATTTGCATTAAAAGGTAACAAAAGGAACCATTACAACCTGAACCTTGGTGTTGTGCAAGTCCCTCCTAGGGTCCAGCAAGAGTTTTCCTTTACTTTGATCAGCTCACCCACTCTCAAATAAGGCTAGGAAAGGATGGGAATCTCTCCTTTCAAGCTTTACAAGGGAGTCCTAATTCCAACAGCATCTACCCTTAGGAATGTTCAGCTTTCAACCTCCCTCCCTTTGGCCCAATGCCTGTATTTATAGTGCTCTAGAGGAAGTTATTCAGGTCCACCATCAATGGGATAAGCCCCTCTTTGGATGGGATAGCTCCCCTCTTGATGGGATAAGTTCCTCTTTGGTAGGGATACATGAACCATCTGGAGGCGCTTCATACACATCAAACAAGCTTCTAGAATGGTCTAGAAATGACCACAAGTAACGTTTTTGGAGTGAAACTTGCGCCTTTTGACCTTTACAGGAGTACGCACCCATTTCTTTACATACAGAGCATACAAGTACGCAGGTATTGTGAACTTGGAGTGCGTACACGCAAGTAAGGCTAAGAGAAACTACGTACCCAAAGATATATAGATTTTTAATGATTTTCTCTCTTTCTTGAAGTTTGACATGGAGAGCAGAGGTATGAGGCTTGCCAAGTAGGATAGTATGACAGTTGATGGAGCCATACTAACTGCAAATAGTCATGGTGACAAATTTTAGTGTAACAATATGTAACAACCCCAAAATAACAATACATAATTAATTAGATTAATCAAGCGATTTACAATCAACATGCAATTTATCAACTAGTTAACATTAAATTTCAAAAGAAATGTGAGGAGAGACAACTTACCTATGAAATGCTAGTTGAATTCTACTAACTGCAACAAAGTCTTGGGGATGACTCTCCACCCAACCATAGGCTCAATTGCACAAAATCTTGCTACAACTGGCTACCCCCGAGCCCTCAATCAACATACTACTGCCAGGGTATCCTTTGTCTCACAACACTATTCTCCCAAGAGAATGGATGGTGGAATCATGGAATGATGGAATGCCTCACATCTTCCTCACCATCTATTAAATAGAGCAAACATTGGAAGAGTAACCACATGCACACACTCAATGTGTCAACATGCAACTTCACTGCTTTCTTGTTTTATTCTTTTGTTTTTACATTTTGATAGCTTTACTGATTTTTACTATTTTTCTGTTTATTCTTATTTATATTTGTTTAGAGCATGTAATTTATTATTATTTATTAGTTATTTACTATTACTATTTTTTAATTTATTGTTTATTATTTATTTAATTATATTATATTATTTTTTTATTCTTTATTCTTTATTATTTATTATTAAGGGGCATTACAAAAGCTTAACAGAATCCTATCAAAATCTAAATTTCACTAAAAGAGCTTAAACTCTAGAAATTTTCCTAGCTCTAGATAGCCCTCTGCCTAAAAGAAACCCTCCCTATGATTCATCTATATTCCCAGACAAAACCAAGAAAATTACCACCATTCTTTCTTATCTTCTTGGTTACAATTCTGATAAATATGTAAATGAAGCCATCATTAGTTTCTTATCTATCTTTTCTGTTGGTTCCAAACCAACTGTTCTTTATAACTTTAACCAATTTCTAGCTGAGGCCATTCATGAACAATTTGTCCAGTTCAATACTGAAGAGGTGTTCAAGTATGCTTCAGTACTTGTATATCTTTTATATATTTTCAGCGGACAAATTTCCATTCACCTTGAAAAAGCTAGATGAAGAAGGAAACCAACAATCAGTGATATTTTGGACTTCTATGGGAATGAAGGAGAAGGAAGAATTTACATATAAACAATTCATAGAATTGTTTGTTCATCCAGCCATTAATGTTATGAGCAGTACTACAGTACCAAGAATAAGTGATCAAATTGTGAAAGTGTTGCAGTTGGTTGATCAAGCCACAACAAGAGATTGGTATCTTTACCAAAATTATATAGAGATCAGAGTCTATGTCTGTAAGCTTCCACCCTACAATCTTCTTAAGTACCTCCCTATCAGAATTTTTTCATTAAAATATATTAGGCAGAGGTTAAATGCAGATGAAATATATTTTGTGGTTGCAAAGAAGAAATCACAATTCAAGTTAAAGGCTCAAGTTTGTCCATTCATTTGTAATATTAGAGAACCAGGAGAAGAAGCAGACAGGTTATTGAAGCAAATGAATATTGGCCTCAACTTCACTTGGTCTTATGACCCAATGGGAGTGATTTCTAGGCTCAGAGTTGAAAACAAATTCACTGCATACAATCACACTGCCAGCCCTGAAATAGAGCAGTACAAAAATCAATTAGAGTGGAAGGAAAACACCCTTCAAGAAGTTGAAGAACAGTTAGTCTCTACTTCAAATGTACAAACTCCACTTGCATAGGAAAAGACAACTAAACGAGGGAGGGAAGAACAGTCATCCCCTACAACTAAAGCATCAAGTCGAGGTTTTAGAATTGTACATAGAAAGAAGAGACCTAGGCTCTCTTTGAAGGTCAATGCAACTATTGAGTTAAAAAAAAAACAACATTTGATGGACTTGGAGAAACATCTCTTTTCACATAGTCTGGTGGACAGACTATTCAGTCTCCCGCTCATTCCACCACTTCTCATGAACAACAGGTGATTTAGACCATAAAAGGCAGTCAGAAGGATAAAGAAGATGACATTTTTCGTGTCTTCAATGAAATTATGAAGAATACTGAGGAGTTAAAGTTGAATACTTATACTCAATTCTAGAAACATTCTTCCAGTTCTCAAGCCAGACTTCTTTCAGTCTTTGACTCTAAGAAAGGTAAAATGCAGATGGCTTTCTTACAAGCTCAGATTCCACAGCCCAGGACTGCTGCACATTACCAGAAGCAAAAATCCTTTGAATTTGATGTGAAAGATGTACATCAAATTGACCAAATTGAGATGCACAAACCAACTACCCAAA
The DNA here is from genome assembly GCA_031772625.1 of Pinus tabuliformis. Classification (NCBI taxonomy): domain Eukaryota; kingdom Viridiplantae; phylum Streptophyta; class Pinopsida; order Pinales; family Pinaceae; genus Pinus; species Pinus tabuliformis. The sequence goes on along the minus strand of CM062820.1, from coordinate 785,872,000 downwards.
TAATTGCTTCTACTTTAACTAACACTACCATGAGCCTGTCAAAAATGTAGGTTACCTTGGCTAATACATAGTCACAACTTAAGCTTGAGAAAGTTTCCTCATTGGAAAAATACACCAAGATCGAAGCTTTGGAATATCTGGTGCTAAAGATGGGATATGATCCCTTTGATATAAAGGTTGCAGAAGAAATTGTCAAGACGAAAAATACTCAGATTTCAGCCTTAAGGAAACAACGAAAATTGTCAGCTTCAGAGGACCCAATGACTAAAGAGATTGAAGAAACTGAGACTCAAAAATTTGATATGATGAAGCTCATCATGGAACAAAATCTGCAAATAAAACAGATGGAGGAGCAAATGGAGAAACTTGTCAAAGAGAAAGAGGAAACTATAAAAAAGGCCAATATTCCAATGGATGCAGTTACTCTTATAACAATCTATATAACTATAGTTTCCGCCTCAGGCACATCAACAACTACAGGAACAAAAACAGGATTTGAAAAACTAGCTGAAGCTGTTCAGAATTTGTCTATTCTTACAGAGGAAATGAAGAAATTGCAGGATCAACTGAAGACACTACAACACATGAAAGCAGTTGCAGATAGTTCACATGCAGCTGAGTTACATAGGGAAAAAGGTCAAATTAAGGTATTGCAAAAAGAAATCAAAGAATATTACATTGGGAATAAATTGGGTTTGGTAAAGGACATGTTATGGGAAGAGATTACTGAATCAATCAAAGATATCTAGCCTTATATTAGGATAATCATTGATCAAAAGGACTTGTTGGAGAAAGCTCAGGAAGTTATTGAAACCATCTCCAAAGAACTTGAGGACATGCCAAAAGCTTCCACTAAAATAATCAAGTTTCTGAATTATAAAGACATCTATGAGCTTGAAGAATTAGGTATTAATGACAAGACAACAACCATATTGGAAGTGCAGAAGATTATTACAAAGAAAAATCTCATTCTTCAGTTGGAGGAGAAATGTAGCAGTGTTAATGTTATAGTTCAACATTTTTTCAGTAGATTGGAACCCTTGACCAGTAAGGGTTTTCCCTCTATGCTGGAGATAAATGATAAATTAATGCCCATTGAATACTATGTCTAAAAACTTTCAGAGGCTAGTACCAATGCAGCTACAATTTCAAACATAAGAGGTGTAGCAACACCAAGGGTTGTGCTAAATGCACTCAAAGGTACCTTTTTCATCCTAAATGAAATCAGACATATATTTTTAGTGAAACCCACCTTTACTAAATATACAAAAATGGATGAGGTTTATCGAAGGGTAACTAAGTTATCTATCCCAGATAAGAAACATTGGCAACAGTTAATTGATTTACTTGACTAAAAGGAGGATCAAACAAGATTCAGAATTTCCAGGAATAGTCATCAACAACTTAGCAACATTCAACATTTCCAGGGACAATCATCAATAGCTCAACAACATTCAGTGTTTCCAGAAACAATCATCAACATTTCAACACCAAAATAGTGACAGATCGACTATCAGTTCATATTCTTGATTTTGTATTAATCAGTTTTTGTAAATTTGTTTAAGATATGTTCTTAGCTTTAAGATTGTATAAATAACTCTCTTTAATGAGTTATTATGGGTTGCACCCTTGAAGAAACATTTGTAAGCACTAAATGTACTTAGCTTTTTCTGAATCGTTAATACCAAAGCAAAGGATTCTGAATTTTGAGTCATACAGTTTCATATTCCTTGTAAGCTTTCCAGTATTCATTCACTGTGTTTTCTTCATATTCTTAAGTTTTACAAAGATAACCAGATAGGAGTAGTTGAGTCTCAATTCACTCTTATAATCTTTCATCAGTGATCATCATTAAAGAGAATGAATTATAAAAATTGTTTGTTTAAGTAATTCCCTCTAAATCATAAAATCATCAGTATCTTTGTGATCTTGGGCATATTTTGTCAAACTTTTTGAACGTTGTTTGAAGGTTTTCTTATTTATGGTTATTTAATTTTCTATTTGAAAACTGTAATAATCATATCATCTTTCTGTTTCTACTCATCACCAGATAAGCTAAATCACTGTGTGGATTTTAATAGCAACCCTTTGTTTAATATTAGTATTATTCAAGAATGTTAGTCATCACTGTTTTAAATATGTTTCATACATTGGTCCTCCAAAAGTTAAAACAAAACCCCCCAAAACAAATATCTTAGAAGCCCTGGCATGATAGCTATCCATTATCATCTTAGAGATATAACATCAATCTGACGCCATTGCTGGGGACTCGAATTTGATTAGTTTTCTTGGGTCAATGATATAAATCCTATTCCTTTAAAGGTGACTAAAGGTCTAGATAGGTCAAGATCCTTCACCTGGCAACTCCATTGTATCAAACTAGCACATTTTAAGCACACTAGATCCCATTCTGAATCTGACACAGTTAGTCACCTGTTAGATCTAGAAAGACTTGTGAGAAAGGCCAGTTCTAGAAGGAGACATCAACCATCGTCTTCCACTTCAACCTTGTAGTATGAATATTACAATTTGATCCCTATAGTAACATTCCATCCAATCCAGATTGAACTCATTTATCACCTAGGGTTGCTGAACTTTTAGATAGGGGAGTTGATTTTAAATCAGCTTTCCTTATTCATTCTCTTGAATGTCATCCAGAACCCCTACTTCCACCAGGATCACCTAAATCTGAGTCTGACCTAGGTGTTCATTTACCTGAATACAAACCTATAGATTTCATATCCCTCACTACTTATTCATGCCCTTCCACTTCTGAATGCCCTGAATCTCCTCCTTCTAAACAACCTGAAGGGAACTTTTCTATATATTCAAATCCACTCTTCGAAACAAAAGAGGATATTCATTCTCAGGTCCAAAAGTTAGTTATTAAGACCCCTTTAAGATGTTTTAGGACATCTCCTCCTTCTTTATCCCCTCCTACTTCACCTCCACATAATCATCCACCTTCTTGATCACCATCATCATCATCTTCTTCTTCTTCTATACAAACACCTCATACACCACCTTCTACTATGGCAGTCTAACCCATTGTATAGGCAAGATATGCAACTTTAGTTGTACCTCCAAACCTTGATGCTTTCCCTCCTGGATATTTAAAGCACCTTCCTAGGTATAATGGAGAAGCAGGACCCTCAACTGAAGACCATCTTTAAGCATTTCGAGACTTTGCATATAACATGAACATAGAAGAAGAAAGTGTTTACATGAGGTTGTTTGTTTAGTCCCTTGAGGGAAATGTGAGAACTTGGTTTAGGTAGTTACCTGCAAATTCCATTAGAAATTGGGAAGAGATAACAAATATATTTAAAAATCAATAGGGTGTGAAGAAAGATGCCCTTTACTTTTTGAATGATTTTGAAGAACTTAAAAGAAACTTTGGTGAACCTACCTCTGATTTTATCAAAAGGTTCAACAAACTTTATCATAGGATGCCCCCTGATTGTAAACCCCCTGTAGCAGTAGCCAAATCTAGGTTCTCAAAAGCCTTTGAAGATGATTTTGATGTAATGTTAAGATAAATAACTTCAAGAACTCTTGAAGACATGAAAACTAATGCTATAGAGGTGGAATCAAATAGGGCTAGCTCAGCCACTTTAAAAGCTAAAGAGGAAAAGGCCCAAAGAAAACTTAAATCTAGTCAAGAGGCCTCTACTTCCTCTAAGACTAAAACTGAAGATTCTAAAATAGATGAGATAACTTCACTTCTTAGAAATCTATCTAATAGAATTTCAAGATTGAGACTCAACATAGAATAGTTCAACAAACAGTCACTCAACCTCGAAGTCAAAATCAAGGTCAATACAAAAGAAATCCACCATTACAAATTCTTCAAAGGCCTAGTAATGATTAGCAGGTTCCAACTCCTTTACTGATAGATGATCAACAACCTGATGACAATACTATGACTATCACTAAAGACAATACCAATATGGATACCTCTTCTGGGAAGACCGTTATTATTCCTCTCTCTCAAAAAAGTAGGTTCAAGAAGACCAAGATTCCTCACAGGCTTCCAAATACCATGCCTTCTCTAAATTCCCAATTACAAAGCTGAACAAAATATATGATCTTAGACTTAGACCTAGCCCTGGAATACCTCCCAAGGAACCTACAAAAATTGAACCTCATACCAAATCTGTTGAAACTCAAAAAACTATTATTCGACCATTAAATTAGTCAACTGATACAGCTCCAATTGAAGAAACTGTCTTAACTACGTTTAATGTTGAAAAGGAGTTAAAAAGAGTTAAAATTCCTATACCACTTTCATAAATTTCTAAAAACCATGGATATAAAAATCAAGTCTCCAAACAGATGCAGAACACCTCGGTTGATGCTGAAAGTGATGTTATTAGTCTTCAAGATGAAAAACCAGCAGTTGTTTTTGGTCCTAGATCATATATGATAGATGAAATCGTACCCCCTTTCTATGTGACTCTAAAGACAAATGATTCAATGTTATGCAATTGTATGCTTGATTATGGATAATCATATAATCTCATGCCAAAAACTATCATGGATCATTTAAATCTTGACATAACTAGATCCTATCATGATTTGTACACCTTTGATTCAAAATGGGTGCCTTGTCTAGGACTGATTAAGGATTTAGTAGTCACTCTTGCTCAAATCCCAGTAAAAAGTGTAGTGTTAGATAGAGTTGTCACAGATTTCCCTCCCAAATTTGGAATACTCCTTTCAAGGTTTTGTTGTGCCAAATTATGGGAAACTCTTCAAATGGACATGTCTTAAGCCACTATTCCAGTTTATGGGGGAGAACAAATTAGGTTGTATAGAGAGGTAAGATTTGTGCACACTGTGTGCAAAACAGATCAACCAAGGAACCATCCCATTTATGCAATTGATCAATATTTTGGTTGTTTTCAAATCTCTTCAAACCAAACACATGAATCTCAAGTAAAAATTGAAGATATAATTGAAAACCCTATACCAAAGCAATCTGATGTATGGAAGTTATTCTTTGATGGTTCTTGTACAAAAGATGGAGTAGGAGATGGGGTAGTATTAATCTCACTAGAAAAGGAAAAAATTACACAATCATGTAAACTTGATTTCGAAGTTACAAATAATGTAGCAGAATATGAGGCTTTCCTTATAGGACTGCAATTAGCCAAAAGTTTAAAGGTACAAAATCTGAGTGTTTTCACTTACTCAGAGCTCATTGTTAAACAAATTAGGAATCTTTTCCAAACAAAACATCCTAGGCTTAGATCATATTGAAATGAGGTTTGGGACTCAGTTGAAAATTTCTTTAATGCTTTTAATTTAACTTATATCCCAAGAGATGAGAATATTCATGAAGATTCCCTATATGTCTCTGCTAATTCATTTAAAATTCTTGATCAAACTTATGTACTCTATCAAATACAAGTCAAATACAGGCCATCAATCCCAGAAAATCTAAAATACTGGTAGATATTTGAAGATAATAAAAAACTAAAATATTTTCTACAAGTTGTAGATGAATTTTCAATTATACAAAATGATGAAGATAGAACAGAATCAAATGAAAATGATAGTTAAAATTTCAATTCAAAAATTGCCAATCATGCCATCATACAATTATCTAACAATTTTATTCCCAAAGGTCTCATTCCTTTAGAGAAATTATTTGATCAAAATGATGTCCTTAGAAACCCATAGTCAATTTCTCCACAAGATGACATAGAGGAAGTAAATATTGGAAAAATGATGAGGTTAAGAACATCAAAATATGTGTGTCCTTAGATCCCCAAATCAAAACTCAATACCTTAAGTTACTTGAAAAATATAAAGATGTTTTTGCCTGGACCTATGCCGATCTAAAAACTTATCATACATCACTGATACAACATAAGATTCATTTAAAACCATAAGCTAAGCCTTATCAACAGAGACTTAGGAGGATTAATCCAGTTCTTCTACCAAATGTAGAAAAGGAAATTAAGAAAATGCTAGATGCCCATATTACTGTGCCTCTTAGATACTCTAATTGGGTTACCAATTTAGTTCCTGTTAGAAAGAAGGACGGGGAAATTAGACTTTATGTGGACTTTAGGAATTTGAATAAAGCATCATTAAAAGATAACTACCCTTTACCCAAAATGGATTAGTTACTTCAGATGGTTTCAAAAGCATAAAGACTTTCCATGCTTGATGGCTTTTCAGGTTACAATAAGATAAATTTTGATCTAGTATACAAAGAGAAGACAACTTTTACTACACCTTGGCATACATTTATGTATTCTAGAATGCCCTTTGGCTTGTCCAATGTTGGAGAAACTTTTCAGAGAGCTATGGACATAGATTTTTTTGTTCAGGTAAAAAAAATTGTAGTCATTTATCTTGATGACATAATTGTTTTTTCTAATTCTGATCAGAAACATCTAAAGCACTTGATCAAGGTTTTTGATAGGTGTAGGAAATTCAGAATTTCCCTGAATCCTAAAAAGTCTATGTTTGCTATTAAAGAAGGAAAGCTCCTAGGGCATATAATCTCAAAAGAAGGGGTGGTGATTAATCCCAAATGTGTTTCTACTATAAAAACATTGTCATTACCTAGAAATAAGAAAGAGATTGAAGCTTTCCTAGGCAAGATTAATTTTTTAAGAAGGTTCATCTCGAATTATGTCGAAATTGTAAAAGACATAACTGATATGCTCCGAAAGGATCATGAAGTTAAATGGACTGTCTATTCTAGGTATGCATTTGATCAAATCAAGAAAGCTATCTCTAAAGCTCCAACCTTGGCCATCCATGATTATACAAACCATTCAATATCTTTTCCTTTGCCTCTAAAGCAACCTATAGCCTTTTTTAGTAAGGTTATGAAAGATGTCGATCTTAAGTATGACATAATTGAGAAGAAAGCCTATGCCCTTATACAAGCCCTAAAATCATTGAGGATGTATGTCCTACATTCACCCATTACTGCTTATGTTCCTAACAGTGCTGTAAAAATTGTTTTAACCCAACCAGACATTGATGGGAAGAGGGATAGATGGATCACTCAATTAATGGAGTTTGATATAACTATCAAAACCACAAAGCTAGTAAAGGGTCAAGGATTAGCTAAGCATCTAGCTAAATCAAACTGTAAAGTTTTGGGCATCAACTCTGTTTTGGAAATACAAGGGGAGAATCCACAAGAACCTTCCCAAAGTTCAGATAGGAAGAATCCATAAGAACCTTCCCAAAATTTGAATGAGGAGAATCCACAAGAACCTCCCCATCATCTTGAAGAAAAGAATCGACAAGAACCTCCCCATCATCTTGAAAAAAAGAATCCACAACAACCTTTACCTTTAGATTAGACCATCTCTCTACACATTGATGAGAAATATCTTTTATCAAATTGGTATCGAGGTATTGTAAATTTCTTAATCCATTTTTAATATCCAACATCATTCTCCAAAATTAAATGTAAAACTCTCAAATTGAAGGTAGTCAAGTACTGTATCATGAATGCAAATTTACACTAGAAAGACCCACTCAATATATTATTATTATGTTTAACATAATTAGAAACTGAAGGGATCATTGATTAGTTTCATACAAGATTTTGTGGAGGACATTATGCTTGGAGAGCAACAACATATAAGATTAAGGGCAGGATTTTATTGGCCAACATTTTTCTTACAAGTAGGAGAAAAAGTCATGAGTTGTGTTCCTTGTCAGATGTTTGCTGGTAAGCAAAAACTAGCAGCTCTTCCAATGATCCCTACAATAGTCTCAGCACCTTTTATCCAATGGGGATTAGATTTTATTGGAGATATTCATCCTACTTCAAGCAATCAACATAGATGGATCCTCACTATACCAGACTACTTTACTAAATAAGTGGAAGTAATTCCAGTAAGAAATGCTACTGATTCAGGAGTAATTGAATTCATTGAAGAAAAAATCTTATCTAGATTCGTTTGCCCAACCCAGATAGTTACTGACAATGCCACAACATTTTCAGTGTTAAAATGATTGAGTTTTGCCATAAATATCATATTTTGCTACATCATTCAACCCCATATTATCCTCAATATAATGGTCTTTCATAATCATCCAATAAAAGTTTGGTAAAGGTGATCAAAAAGACATTAGCAGATCATAAAAAGAGTTGGGACTCTCATCTAATTTATGCAGTCTGGGAAAACAGGATTAATCCAAAGAGATCTACTGGAATATATCATTTTCAGTTAGTCTAGGGGAAATATGAAATTTTCCCTACCAACTTGGCCTCCCCTGTTTTGAAGTTTCGGTAGGATTCAACTGTCAAAACTTGAGGATTTTTCAAGGAGAATAAATCAAATTATTGAACTAAATGAAAACAGGGATGAAGTTCAATACAAATTGAAAAAGTATCAGAATAATATGAAGACCTTGTTTGATAGAAGAGCCAGGGAAAGGTACTTCAAGGAGGGTGATCTAATTCTAAGATGGGATTCCAGAAGAGAAGACAAGGGAAAACATGGCAAGTTTGACAACCTATGGTTTGGACCTCTAATTATTTTTGAAGTAAAGGGAAACAAAACGTTTATGCTACAAAATCTTGAGGGACTATATTCCACTTATCCTATTAATGGAGGGTTTCTCAAACATTACATTCAATACTGAGAAGTTGAAGTAGATTTCATTACTATCATTGAAAAAATTCTGGTTTATTTTACTTTTCAAATTGTCAGTGTGAGTTTTTCACAGCAAAGACTCCATAGCCCGAGGAGAAGGCACATGTATCTGCAGTTTCTCTGCATTCTACAGGAGAAACCAGTCCCCAGTTGGAGCTGATGTTGTAGAATTTTTTGGTTTTGGTAACTTAGCATCAATTAGTCAAAAAATGAAAATATATTTCAAAAAATGTTAAGTTAGGATATGGAAAAAAATAATATTGAATCAAAAAATCTTAGGCATATTTTGATGAATAAGTCCATATCAAATAAAATGTTAGAATAGAAGCCCTAAAAAAGGAAGGAAAAAATAAAATTTTAGATTAGAAATAAAAGAAAAAATAATAAATTCTAAAAGTGCTGCAAATCCAAATGCCACTACTCTTAGTCAAGTTTATTTTTGCAAATAAAAGTTGTGTGCAGATTGTTTAAATGCCACACTAGTTCATACAATCCAATTGTACAGTTTAATCATGATTGGATTTGATTTAAATTTTTGTCAATAGGTAGCAAATAAAATTGGCTCAAAAATTTAATCTGAGCCAATGGAAGCAATAAAGGATAGAAGTAGATTAATCATTAAAAAGAAAATGTTGAGTTGCTAGTTTAAATGCACTTGGCTGAGTAAGGTTGTGAAACAATGTTAGGAAAGTTAAGGGTAGGTAGAAAAATGAAATACCATTGGAGCATCAAAGGATTTTTATCTTGAGTCAGAACATTGCATGCATGTGGATATAATGAATGGTTTAAATTAATCATTATTCACAAAATATCGATGTTATGGTGTAATATATGCGCTTTATCCATTCATTTCCCAATACCCCACGCATGTCACATTCATCATAACTCTGGACCCCACCATCACTTTCCCCCTCACGATATCAAAACTCATTCTTTTTCTTATTCATCCCACACATTCCCCTAAGATCTGACGGCCTACGTCACTCCTCAACCCTCCCTTTCCATCCAAATGTTATTGGTGGGGGATGGTCTAAAGTCAGAAATTTTGGAAACCGCCCTTCGAAACTGCTTTCCCCCACCCTAGTTATTCGGGACTTAAAATCCCAAAACATCTTACCACCCAAACTTACTCCCAAACAAGGTTTTCATTCAACTGTGTACTGCCACTCCTACGTCATCGTCCACATCCACTCCCATGTCACTTCCTTTGTTCAATCAGCTTTCATCTCTTTGCTCGCTATCCATTTAATTAGCCACCCCTCACACATTAATATTCCATTTATCTATTTATTAGTGCTGTTGGAGAATTAATGAGGATTTAACCTTTAATTAACGGACTCACTCCATTTTATTCATCATAAGCCCTTATTCTCATAAAAACTGTTACACAGTGCATTCCGATAATTCACTGGATACTTGTATCTTGCATCCAAAACGACAGATTCATCATTCAACTAAATTTTCAATTTTGTTCAGAAGCAAGCTGACATCCAGGGCCACCTAATCCATTTTCACTTACACTGTTATTCTATTATCACTGTGTTTCAGCCCAATTCTTCCAATTTCTGTCACTTTTAGCTTGTGAATTCAATTAACAGAATGCCTCCTAAAGGAAAGGAAGTTGCAGAAACTCCAAATCCTCTCATTCATCCACAAGTTGACTTCCATCATACTCCCTTGGTCGAAAAAGACTGTAAAAATAATTAGTCTTTGTCTGAATTCAATTTGTTTGAAATCCAATGCTGGATGGAGGATCAATTAGTTGATCAAATAGATGAAATAGGACTTTGGGACTCCCACCTTCCTCATTACATCTTCCCTTAGATACACATAGCACCTGAATTTGTCAGGAAATGCCATGAATCCTATGACCCGATTCAAAGGGCTCATCTCACCTACATGATACATCCTGTGCTCCATCAATGCTCAGTCCATTGAACAGATGTTGCAGGCCCCAACTATTGCGCCAACCCATCCTTTTTCTCATGAAAGCCTGATAGAAGCCTATCAAAAGCTAGATTTCACTAAAAGAGCTCAAACTCTATAACTTTTCCTATCTGTAGATAGCCCTTTGCCTAAAATAAAACCTCACTATGATTCAGCTATATTCAGACAGAACCAAGCAAATTGCCACCATTCTTTCTTATCTTCTTGGTTACAATTTTGATCAATATGTAAATGAAGCCATTATTGGTTTCTTATCTATCTTTTATGTTGGTTCCAAACTCACTGTTCTTTATAACTTTAGCTAATTTCTAGTTGAGGCCATTCATGAAAAATTTGTCCAGTTCATTACTGAAGAGGTATTCAAGTATGCATCAGTACTTGTATATCTTTTTATATATTTTCAGGGAGACAAGTTTCCATTCACCTTGCAAAAGCTAGATGAAGAAGGCAACCAAAAATCAATGATCTTTTGGACTTCTATGGGAATGAAGGAGAATTAAGAATTTACTTATAAATAGTTCATAGAATTGTTTGTTCATCCAACCATTAATCTTCTGAGAAGCACTGTAGTGCCAAGAATAAGTGATGAAATTGTGAAAGTGTTGCAGTTGGTTGATCAAGCCACAACAGGAGAATGGTATCTTTACCAAAATTATACAAAGATCAGAGTCTATGGCTGTGAGCTTCCACCCTACAAGCTTCCTAAGTACCTCCCTATTAGAATTTTTACATTAGAATATATTAGGCAGAGGTTAAAAGCAGATGAAATACATTGTGTGGATGCAAAGAAGAAATCACAATTCAAGCTAAAGGCTCAGGTTCATCCATTCATTTGTAATACTAGAGTAGCAAGAGAAGAAGCAGACAGGTTATTGAAGCAAATGAAGTTTGGCCTCAGCTTCACTTGGTCTTATGACCCAATGGGAGTGATTTCTAGGCTTAGAGTTGAAAACAAATTCACTACATACCATCACACTACCAGCCCTGAAATAGAGCAGTACAAAAATCAGTCAGAGTGGAAGGAGAACACCGTTCAAGAAGCTGAAGAATAGGCAGTCTCTACTTTGAGTGTACAAACTCCACTTGCACAGGAAAATTCAGCTAAACGAGGGAGGGAAGAACAATCATCCCCTACAACTGAAGCATCAAGCTAAGGTTTTAGAATTGTACATAGAAAGAAGAGACCTAGGCTCTCTTCGAAGGTCAGTGCAACTATTGAGTTACAGGAAACAACATTTGATGGACTTGGAGAAACATCTCTTTTCGCATAGTCTGGTGGACAGACTATTCATTCTCCCACTCATTCCACCACTTCTCATGAACAACAGGTGTTTTAGACTAGTGAAGACAGTCAGAAGCATAAAGAAGATGATATTTTTCATGTTTTCAGTGAAATTAAGAAGAAGAATGAGGAATTAAAGTTGAATACTTATACTCAATTTTGGAAACATTCTTCCAGTTCTCAAGCCAGACTTCTTTCAGTCTTTGACTCTGAGAAAGGTAAAATGCAAATGGCTTTCTTACAAGCTCAGATTCCACAGCCCATGCTAATTGCACATTACCAGAAGCAAGCCTCCTTTGAATTTGATGTTAAAGATTTACATCCAATTAACCAAATTGAGATGCACAAACAGACTTCCCAAATGAATGCTTCTACTTTAACTAACATTGCCATGATTCTTTAAAAAATGCAAGTTACCTTGGCTAATACACAGTCATAGCTTAAGCTTGAGAAAGTTTCCTCATTGGCAAAAGACACCAAGATCAAAGCTTTGGAAGATCTAGTGCTGAAGATGGGATATGATCCCTCTATTATAAAGGTTGCAGAAGAAATTTTCAAGACGAAAAATACTCAAATTTCAGCATTAAGGAAACAACTAAAATTTCCAACTTCAGAGGACCCAATGGCTAAAGAGATTGAAGAAACTGAGACTCAGAAATCTGACATGATGAAGCTCATCATGGAACAAAATCTGCAAATAAAACAAATGGAGGAGAAAATGGATAAACTTTTCAAAGAGAAAGAGGAAACTGTAAAAAAGGCCAATATTCCAATGGATGTAGTTCCTCTTACAACAATCTCTATAACTACAGTTTCGGTCTCAAGCACAACAGCAACTACAGGAACAACAATAGGCGCTGAACAACTTGTTGAAGTTGTTCAGAATTTGTCTATTCAGACAAAGGAAATGAAGAAATTGCAAGATCAATTGAAGACTGTACAACACATGAAATCAGTTGCAGACAGTTCACATGCAGCTGAGTTGCAGAGGGAAAAAGGTCAAATTGAGGTATTGCAAAAAGAAATCAAATAATATTACATTGGAAATAAATTGGGTTTGGTAAAGGAGATGTTATGGGAATAGATTATTGAATCAATCAAAGATATTTGGCCTTATATTAGGATACTCTTTGATCAAAAGGACTTGTTGGAGAAAGCTCAAGAAGCTATTGAAAACATCTCCAAGTAAATTCAGGACATGCTAGAAGTTGCCACCGAAATAATCAAGTTTCTGAATTCTAAAGGCAACTATGAGCTTGGAGAACTAGGTATTAATGATAGGACAACAACCATACTGGAAATGAAGAAGATTATTACAAGGAAAATCTCATTCTTCAGTTGGAGGAGAAATGCAGCAGTGTTAATTTCATAGTTCAATGTTTTTTCAGTAGATTGGAACCCTTGACCAGCGAGGATTTTCCCTCTATGCTGGTGATAAATGATAAATTAATGCCCATTGAAGACTATGTCTGAAAACTTGCAGAGGTCAATACCAATGCGGCTACAGTTTCAAACATAAGAGGTGTAGGAAAACCAAGGGTTGTGCTAAATGCACTCAGAGATACCTTTTTCATCCTAAATGAAATCAAACATATATTTTTAGTGAAACCCACTTTTACTAAATATACAAAAATGGATGAGGTTTATCGAAGGATAACTAAGTTATCTATCCCATATAAGAAATGCTAGGAACAATTAACTTATTTACTTGACTAAAAGGAGGATCAAACAACATTCATCATTTCCAGGGACAGTCATCAACATCTTAGCAACATTCACCATTTCCAGGGACAATCATCAACAACTCAGCATCATTCAGCATTTCTAGGAACATTCATCAACAGTTCAACACCAAAATAGTGACATATCGACTATCAGTTCATATTCCTGATTTTGTATTAATCGATTTTTGTAAATTTGTTTAAGATATTTTCTTAGCCCTAAGATTGTATAAATAACTCTCTTTAACGAGTTATTAAGGGTTGCACCCTTGAAGAAACATTTGTAAGCACTAAATGTACTCAGCTTTTTCTGAATCATTAATACCAAAGCAAAGGATTCTGAATTTTGATTCATATAGTTTCGTATTCCTTGTAAGTTTTCTAGTTTTCATTCACTGTGTTTTCTTCATATTCTTAAGTTTTACAAAGATAACCAGATAGGAGTAGTTGAGTCTCAATTCACTCTTATAAGATTTCTGAAGTGATCATCTTTAAAGAGGATGAATTATAAAAACTCTTTGTTTAAGTAATTCCCTCTAAATCATAAAATCATTAGTATCTTTGTAATCTTGGTCATATTTTGTCAAACTTTCTGAACATTGTTTTAAGGTTTTCTTACTTATGGTTATTTAATTTTCTATTTGAAAACTGTAATAGTCATATCATATTTCTGTTTCTACTCATCACCAGATAAGCTAAATCACTGTGTAGATTTTAATAGCAGCCCTTTGTTTAATATTAGTATTATTCAAGAAGGTTAGTCATCACTATTTTAAATATGTTTCATACATTGGTTCTCCAAAAATTAAAAAAAAAACCCCCAAAACAAATATCTTAGATTCCCTGGCATGATAGCTTACCGTTATCATCTCAGAGATACAACACATAGCTGAGAACGAGCGAATGGTGAAGGAACTACAGGTGGCCAAGTAGGGAGAATATTTGGTGACAATGTCTGCCTAAGCTGAACTGAAGAAGGCAATACTGGAGGAAGTGTTTTCCTTGGACACGGTTATGTGGGCATTGTATTCCAAGTTCAGTACCGTGCATCAAGTAGTTGTTTATCTTCATGGATGGAAGCATCCATGTGTGAGAAGAGCTCGCATCTTGAAGAACATACATACTATCGTTGATAACTTGCGAGCATGGACGATGAAGTATAAAGGAGCCTCGCTTCATTTTCCCAAGATGATGAAGGCTAATGCGGTTGAGTTGCAAGCACGTATCCAAAGTCAGATCCGAAACTATGAAGACCTACTACAATTCATCACTGGCATACAGGCTTCCCATGCACGAGTAGTCAAGAGCATGGAGGATGTTGTGCACACATATGTGATTCCATCACTTGGGACTCTCACCCAAGCGAAGACCAAGAAGCAGATCCAACATGATCTTGAATCGTACCTTGACGAGTGGATGTACATCACAACCAGTCCAGACTTGCCTATCAGTGCAGACATCATGTGTAATTATGTTGTTGGTCTAGCCACATTGAGGACAATGTTGCACATTATTTTAGATGAGTTGGACAAAGGAACCCAAACAGTATACCCGAATTCCATGGAGGCAAGGTTCAGGTTCCAGATGGATGTCATAGTGGAACACACAGACACTATCATAGACTACCAATATTGGCACCAATATGTTACTATTGATCAGCATGAAGATGTCGAGCAGTTGGACTTCTATAGTTGTCTAAGTTAGAGTGGTGTCTAGTTTGGCTCGTTCAAGCCATTGTTCACATGGGTACATGTGATTTGTATTGTTGAGTCATGTCAAGTGTATGTCAAGTCTCAAGAGTGAATGTAACAGTCATAGAGTAGGTGAAGAGTCATGAGGGTGGTTGAATGGTCACAAATGGGAATGATAAGGGTCACCCCACCCTTTGATATAAATAGTCCCTCATGACTCATTGTATAGGCTTTTGGTCATCCAAGATTCTACTAAGACTATCTTGAAGAAGGCTTGGATAGTATTGTAACGCACCTTGGCTTCTCCATTGCACGAAGCTAGTACATTTCTTTGGAGGAGTAGGCGGATGTGGCTATAACGTTCCACTGATGGGACTAGCAAGTTTACATGGTGTATTGTATGATTGTCACTTGCACTTCTTTATATAATAAAATCCAGCACATTTCATGCATATGTTGTTATTGTAGTTGGACTGCTTCGATTTCCTTGATGATATATGTTGTTTAACTTACGTACTTGTATATGAGCTGATTTGTATGCAATTATATGAATCTTGTTGTTAATGTGTTGCATATGTTGTTAATGTTGTCACCATCCATGTCGACTACTTTGTCAGACATCAAATAGACCTTTCTCTGAACCTTGCTATATCAACCATCACGCTTGTCTCAGATTGATCCATGAGTGTTGTTTGTGTTATCTTACCTTGTATGTTGTGACTGTTGGGACCCACGTTGGGACTCCTACACCAAATGGTCTAAGGTCTAATTGGGACTTCTTACTGGGGATATCCCCTTGACATGTTGGCGGGTCCAACACCATCAACACTAGGTTTCTAACTCATCTTGGATTTCTATTCGCAAACGAGAACTGAAAGCACAAAACTAGTTGCTAAAGATGCCAAAAATAAAAGCAAACTTCAGAAATTATTAAAATCACCAATTTCTTAAATGTTTAAGAATCATTCACACATCTCCTGACTATTTTGAACATTTATGAAAATATATATTTGCAATGATACGACAACTTGGCGCACTGAATTTCTTTGCCACATTCACTAGTGCTAAGCATCCTTGGGAATCATTGATAAATGCACTAAAAATACAAAGCACTGACTCCATAACAAATGAAATATAAAATTTTGATGATGAATGCATTGACACATTGATCAAACATCAACTGGTCATCTTTGGTCAATATTATAAGCGTAGAATCTTGTCACTGATTTCCTTGATAACAAAAAATAATGAATTATTTGGTCAAGTGCAACAATTTTTTTTTTTACAAAATTCCAAAGTAGAGAAACAAAGCATGACCATGGACTACTTTGGATTCAAGATATGCCAATATATAAACAATCCCCTGATTTCGATGTCATAGGTTTCATTGACTAATATTTGACTTGTGATTCAACAATTTTGTCGAATCAAATGATTCAATTTGAAACTCATCACCACACAAAAACTTGTAATAATAATAATAATAATAATAATATAATCTACTTATAGATTTGGTTTCCCTATCCCACAAATTGATGAAACTTATATCTTACACCCTTTGTGTAGTGAAAACAATGATATCCAAACAATGCAAAATAAACTTTCATTTCTTCTACAGGACAAATCCTATTCAAAAAACATAACATTTGACATGTTTTTAGCCAACCTTGGAATTACAAAACAAGAATACATCATGCTCTTACGATTTTGTATTACTCAACCAATTGTACTACTCAAAAGAAATACTTTTGATGTGTGGATAAATTAATTTGAAAAACAAATCCCTTCATTGTGGCAAGCAAACATATATGCACAATTTATTTTAGATGCATACGCTGCAACAACATATTGCAACTCTTATATGACAAAAAGGGATTATTCCATGACAACTGCATTCAAACAAATTCGAGAAAAGTTCATATCTTGTGGAGACAACAATATTGAAACTATTCGCAAACTTGGAAACACATTGCTAAATATGCATCAAATTTCAAGTCGACAAGTAGTCCACATCGCTCAATCATTGCCTTTATATTCAACTTCTAGAAAAACAATTTTCATTAACACTGCTCTAGCTGAAAAATAAACATATGTTCTAAAAAGGCCTATTTTGTTAGAACAAGAACCCGAGAATTTTGAATATATTTTTTGCATGACAACCATTTATAAATATGTTGCACAACCCGTTTCCCTTAAACAAGTTTGCTTGATAGAATATGTTTCCTCTTATTCAATCACGAAAAAAATATAAAAAAGAAAAAGAAAACGTCAATGTGTCATAAGATTAATTTGATATAATGAACGCATGGACCCAGAAAACCATTATAGAGAAAAAATGATGCTCTACATCCCATACAAAGAGTCTGAATACACATTAAAGAAAAATGAAGAGACATGGGATGAAGAATACTTTTCACATAAACACATTGTCGATGTCACTAAAAAATAATTTTCTCGTTTGATCACACCAAGGGTGATATTAAAAGTGCTTCTACTACAATTTCATCCCAAAGTGATAAAATATTTATGTTTCACTTCCCATTAAGAACTGATAATAGGACTTGTTCTAATGAAAAATATGACATTCAACAAGACTTGAAAGATAAAATGCAATTCAGAAACACTCAAACTAAATATACAAAAAACAATGAATTCATTAAGAATCCCCTTTTTTGGACACATTGACATACCAAGAAATTATGAGACAATTAAATCAAGAGAAACAATCAATAATCAAACAAATAGTTCTATGGAAAAAAAAATCCTAGTAAGCGCTTGACATAGGAGGTTGACGAAAATGAGGTGGTGGTCTGGGATTAAACTACTGGTTAACTTTGTAACCAATCAGCTATGCGTTAACGGATCTTGTATGTGGAATTTCTCCCTGAGGGTCCCGCTTATCTGACAAATCATTGTCAGTCCTTCTCTGACTTTCCCTTTTTTTGAGCGCTTCAATCCGTGCCATTGATCTCACTTCTCCAGATCCAACATATATCGCGTCGTCCGCTCACCAACTTACCCAGATGATCTCCATCGTTGATGTGACCCGTCCAATCGAACAACTGTTGCGCAATCTCATGCTCATTCTTGCGCGAATGATATCAGGTCGAGAGCACGCGGGGAAATTAGTTTCTCATGCTACGTGTCGACGCTAAGGTTGATCGCGTGAATTCTCCAAATGCCATTTACGACATTTTGGGCACACGAGATACTGCTTCCCACTTATCAAATACAACCCATGTGCTTAATTCATACTTTAAGAAAGATGATTAAGGAAAGGTTTACCGCTTAAGCTCAATATTAGCTCTTAATACTAATTGACTGTGATTTATAAATAAAATGTTTAAACATAGAAAAATACCCGATTAGGGTCCAGAACGCCGATACACAACTACAAATGAGTTTCTACACCATAACAGTGCATCCACACCACACTTTAATCAATTATTCAACAAAATGTAAATTACAGAGTCTTGTCCCTCTCGACTCAATTACAACAGTTTGTCTGACCTCTGTTTCAATCTCAAACCCTATCTCTCACTCAAACTCTTGCTTACTCACTCTGTTCTCGATCATCTAATCCCTCTGTCATTACATTCTTTCCTCTTTTATGAATCAAATCCTATCCTAACTGCATTGACAACTCAATCTCTATTTTTATCAACTCAACCATTAAATCCCTATTCTCAAGCTCTGGTGAACACCTATACTAACAACTTATCTCCTATTCTAAAAATAATACAATATTCCAATTATTACAATAATTGGAGTAAAGATAATTTTTGAGAGATCCAACCCTCTCTACTAAGAATTGATTTTGACCACTCAGGTCAATGAAATTCTTCGCATCTTAGCTACAACATGTGAACATACAATCACATTGTTGGCTAAGTCCAGATGCTCCTGCATCAGACTCTCGGGGAAGAAAAGAAACATCCATTAGACTTTCAGGATTTACTCCATACTTCTGAAACTCTACTACTATCAACCAATTGGCATCCTCTATTGGTTGTCCCCTCCATTTGACTAAATATTGAAAATAAACTTGTCCTCTGGTTCTTTTGGATACTCTTTTCTCCAAAATAGTTTCCACCTCTTTCTGGACTATTTTAGGCATTTTTTATTCCCAATGTATAGTCTGTTCTTCATCTTTTGTAGGCTCCTTCTCTAACTCTGACTCTTGTCTCCTTGTATGGGTACAAATATACAACATTGAAGATAGGTGACATTCCAATTGCTTCTGGAAACTCAATTTCATAAGCATTAGTTGAAAACTTCCTCACATTTCTGCATGGCCCTATCTTTTTCATCTTTATTTTATTATAAGTCCCAACAAGAAACCTTTCTCTTCTCAGGTATACCATCACTAGATCTCCCTCTTGGAATTCTTTTTCTATCCTCCTCATATCAACTCTCTGTTTGTATTTGTCACTTCTTTCCTGCAATTTGTCTTTGACATCTTCTTGTAGTCTCTGCATTTGCTCTGCAAACTCTTCAACTTTTGCACTTCTTGTCTCCTGATTACCCAAATTTTTGAGTTCATACACACCTCTTGGATTCATTGCAAAAACAACCTGAAATGGACTCATCCCAGTACTTCAGTTTGGAGTGCCATTATAAGCAAACTCAGCTTAAGCAAGTGCTAAATCCCACTACTTAGGATTTTTATACACTAAACTTCTCAATATGTTTCCCAAGCTTCTGTTTACCACTTTGGTCTGTCCATTTGTTTGAGGGTGATATGTTGAACTGAAACTAAAGTTGGCACCTAGTTTCTTCCAAAGAGCTCCATAAATTCCCAACAAACTTTGTATCCCTATCAGACACAATACTTATAAGCAATCCATGTAACCTTACAACTTCTGAAAAAAACTGATTAGTAATATGTGTTGCATCACTAGTCTTTTTACATGCAATGAAATGTGCCATTTTGGATAATCTATCTACCACAACATAAATGGAATAATTTCCTCTTTGGGTTCTAGGTAATCCCAAAACAAAATCCATACTAATTACATCCCATGGTCAGTTTGGGATTGGCAATGGCTGGTACAATCCTGTATTTTGGCTTCTCTCCTTAGCATGTTGACATATCCTACACTTCTCAGCAAATTTCTTAACATCATTTTGCATCTTTGGCCAATATTAAAAAGCATTTACCTGAGCAAAGGTTTTGTCTTGTCCAAAGTGACCAAATAATCCTCCACTGTGTTTCTCCTTGATTATGTTTTCCCTCATAGAAAATTTGGGAATGCATAGTTTGTTACATTTAAACAGTAAACCTCCTTGGATGAGATAATCTAACCACTGACTTCAGTTATGAACTATTGGATTTTTTACAACTGTATAAATATCTTTGAATTCTGCATCATCTTTATACATATCAACCATTTCTTCAAATACTACAATGCCAACTCTCAATTCTTGTACAATGAAATTTACCCTGCTCAAAGCATTAGAAACTTTGTTCAACTTACCACTTGTATGTTTGATCACAAAAGTAAAAATCTGTAAAAACTCTACCCACTTGGCATGTTTTTGGTTCAATTTTGGCTGGTTGTTTATGAATTGTAATGCATGATACAAACTCCTTTGGTAGAAAATAATGTCTCCATTTTCTTTTAAAGCTTGCACAATAGCATAAAATTCTTTATCATAAGAAGAATACTTCTTCTTAGCTTCATTTAGTTTCTCACTAAAGTAGGCTATTTGTCTCTCTTCTTGACTCAAAACTGCTCCAATTGAAACTCCACTAGCATCAGTTTCAACTTGAAAAACTTTTCCAAAATCAAGTAAAGCTAAAACTAGTTTCTCAGTAATTTTCTTCTTCAGCAACTTAAAATTTTGGTCTGCTGCTTCTATCCACTTGAATGGATGATTAGTCTCTTTATTTGTTTCAATAATTGGTGCACAAATCTGACTAAAACTTCTGATAAATTTTCTATAAAAACTTGCAAGACCATGAAAGATTCATACCTCAAATATGTTTCTTGGAGTAGGCCAGTTCCAAATTGCTTGGACTTTCTCTTGATCCATTTTCAAACCTTCTTTAGAAACTACAAATCCAAAATATATTAATTATTCTTTCATGAAACTACATTTCTTCAGATTTATCAGCAGTTTCTCTTTCTGCAGAGTTCTTAAAACCAACTTAAGAGCTCCAGATGCTCTTCTTTGCTTCTACTGAAAACTAAAATATCATCAAGATAAACAATGACAAACATGCCTGCATATTCCTTCAATAATTCATTCATTAATATCATGAATGTGCTAGGTGCATTAGTGAGTCCAAAAGGCATCACTAACCATTCATACAACCCACTATTTGTTTTAAATGCAGTCTTCCATTCATCTCCTTCTCTAATCCTTATTTGATGATATCCACTCTTTAGATATATTTTGGAAAAATACTTTGACCCACTTAAACAATCCGTCAAATCATCCATGCATGGTAAAGGAAATCTATACCTGATAATAATCTTGTTTATGGCTCTGGAATCTATACACATGCGCCATTCAACACCTTTCTTCGGACTAAGTACTGTTGGTATAGTAAATGGACTAAGACTCTTTTTGATTAATCCCTTACCCATTAGTTCATGTACTTGTCTTCCAACTTCTTCATTTTCTTGAGTTAACCTATATGCTGCTTTGTTTGGCAACTTACTCTAGGTATTAGATCAATATGATGACTAATACTCCTGATGGGTGGTAATGCATTTGGAAACTCATCCACAATAATATCAACAAAATCATTCAATAGAGTTTTGATTTCTTCAGATAAATCATCTAAGTTTGTGGAAGTTAAAATTACCTTAGGTCCCCTTATGACATCAAAATGCATTTGTTCATCCTTCTTAACTTATTGCAGCAATTATTTCCCACTCATCAGCGTAACACTATTTCTAGATGCTTCTTTTCCTACTTCATCCTTCAATGGCAGCAGTGCGTGTTTATTTCCATCCTTCTCCAGAGTGTAAGTATGTATTCTCCCATCATGTATAACTTTCCAATCAAACTGCCAAGGTCTTCCTAGCAACACATGGCATACATCCATTGGAATTACGTCACACAATATCGCATCCTTGTAAGTACCAATCTGTATCTCTACCTTGCATTGTTCTATCACAATAAGTTGATGTCCCTTTTGCAGCCATGATACTTTGTAAGGAGTAGGGTGTATTTTTTTCACTAATCCTAACTTGTCCACCATTTTTGTAGAAACAAGGTTATCAATGCTTCCACTGTCAATTATCACTTTGCAGCATTTTCCTTTGGAATTGCATGTAGTTCTGAATAAACTCTTTCTCTAAGCTGGTTCTCCTGCCTCTTTCTCTGCCTTAAGCAATACCCTTTTCAACAACACGGATTCTCGTACTTAATGTGATTCTTCCTTGTTTGCAATTTGTGGTTTTTCTTCCTTTGCCTCAGCCACATTCACATTTTGTTGATTTGTTACTTTATTATGAGGACAGTCCCATGATCCATGTTCCCATTCTCCACATGTATAACATCGAATTTCTCTTCCTCAGCCTCTTCCTCTGGGTGCAAATCTTCCTCTACTAAATTCTCCTCTCTATGGTGGTCTACTACTTGAACCTCCTACTTCACCTTGAGGGTGCTGAAATCTTGTTCTGGTAGTTCTTATACCTCTTACTAAACTTTTTCCTCTATTCCTCTGATTTTTCTTCCTCAACATCTTCTCTTCTACCTTCAACACTGCTTGATAGGCATCTTTAATTGTCTTCAGACTCAGCAAGCTGATTTCATCCTGTATGTCATATCTCAAGCCATTGATGTACCTGGCTACCTTTTCTACGTCATCATTTGCATGCCCTACTGTAATGCTCAGCTTATAAAACTCTTTTGTGTATTCTTTGACAATCATTCCTTTTTGCCTAAAATTTTGTAACTATTTGAAAAGATTTAACTGATAATCGTTTGGCATAAATTTAGCTTTCAATCTACTTACCATTTTATCCCATTGTTTGATCTTGGACTTCCCTTTTCTTACTTTGGATGTTTGTAGTTCATCCCACCAGATAGCTGGATGACCCTTCAATCCAGTAATTGCAAATTTCACCTTCTTTTTGTCATCAACCTCCTCATAGTCAAAATACTTGTCTAATGAACTGATCCAGTCCATCAACTCTTCTACATTGAGATTCCTGTCATACAAAGGTATTTCCACCTTTGGTCTTCCACTTGCTCTAGCCAATATCTTGAGAACTTTGGTAACTTCACTTTCATCCTCTTCTTCTTCCCCAGAAGATTCTTCTGCAGCACTAGAATCTCCTTCATCAGGTGCTCTCCTCTGAGTAGTCTCCATTGTCTCCATCCTTGTACGTAGATTTTGGATCTCATCTAGTAGAATTACATTCACTACAGGTCTCCCCCGACCTATGCCAACTTCTCTCCTCGGTGGAATGTTTACTATAGCAGACTTAATCCTTGTTTTGATACCAAAATGACGTAGGAGGTTGACAAAAATGAGGTGGTAGTTGGAATTATACTATTGGTTAACTTTGTAACCAATAAGTTGCGCATTGACGTATCTTGTATGTTGAATTTCCCCCTGAGGGTCCCACTTATCTGACCAATCACTGTCAGTCCTCCTCTGACTTTCCCTTTTCTTGAGTGCTTCAATCTGCGTCATTGATCTTACTTCTCCAGGTCTAATGGATATCGCATCGTCTGCTCACCAACTTACCTAGGCGATCTTCATCGTCGATGTGACCCGTCCAATCGAACGGCTATCACACAATCTCACGCGGATTCCTGCGCGAATGATATTAGGTCGAGAGCACGGGAGAAAAGTGGTTTTCTCGTGCTACGTGTCAACTGCTAAGGTTGATCGTGTGAATTTTCCAAATACCATTTATGAGCTTTGGGCGTGCGAGATACCGCTTCCCACTTATCAAATACAACCCACATGCTTAATTCATACTTTAATAAAGATGCTTAAGGAAAGGTTTACCGCTTAAGCTCAATATTAACTCTTAATACTAATTGGCTGTGATTTATAAATAAAACGTTTAAACAGAGAAAAATACCCAATTAGGGTCCAAAATGCCGATACACAACTACAAAAGAATTTTTTCACCAAAACAGTGTATCCACACCACACTTCAATCAATTATTCAACAAAATGTAAATTACAGAGTCTTGGCCCTCTCGGCTCGATTATCAGGTCGAGAGCACGCGAGAAAAGTGGTTTTCTCGTGCTATGTGTCAACCGCTAAGGTTGATCGTGTGAATGTTCCAAATACCATTTATGACCTTTGGGCGTGCAAGATACCGCTTCCCACTTATCAAATACAACCCACATGCTTAATTCATACTTTAATAAAGATGCTTAAGGAAAGGTTTACCGCTTAAGCTCAATATTAACTCTTAATACTAATTGATTGTGATTTATAAATAAAACGTTTAAACAGAGAAAAATACCCAATTAGGGTCCAAAATTCCAATACACAACTATAAATGAATTTTTGCACCAAAACAGTGTATCCACACCACACTTCAATCAATTATTCAAGAAAATGTAAATTACAGAGTCTTGGCCCTCTCGGCTCGATTACAATAGTTTGTCTAACCTTTGTTTCAATATCAAACCCTATCTCTCACTCAAACTCTCACTTACTCACTCTATTCTCGATCATCTAATCCCTCCGTCATTACATTCTTTCCTCTTTTATGAATCAAATCCTATCCTAACTGCATTGACAACTCAATCTCTATTTTTGTCAACTCAACCATTAAATCCCTATTCTCAAGATTTGGTACACACCTATACTAATAACTTATCTCCTATTCTAAAAATAATACAATATTCTAATTATTACAATAATTGGAGTAAAGATAATTTTCAAGAGATCCAACCCTCTCTACTAAGAATTGATTTTGACCACTCAGGTCAATGAAATTCTTCTCATGTTAGCCACAACATGTGAACATACAATCACATTGCTAGCTAAGTCTGGATGCTCCTACATCAGTGCTTCTATTTGTTCATCACTGGAGGTGAAGGTACAAGAAATACATTCATTGTGCAAGAACTTTACCATGCGCTAGTACATATTTATAACAAATACTTATAATGGGTCTAATACTTGCATTTACTAGCAAAGCTGCATATAATGCACATGGTATCACAGTCCATTCAACTTTGCATTTTCCACTTTCACCATGTCACATGGTTCCATTGGCTTCTAATACATTTGATGTATTGAGCAAAGAATATGAACAACTTAAATTTCTGTCGATAGATGAGGCTTCGTTAATTGGCTCTCAATTTCTATATAACATTGACAAGTGACTTCACGAAATTATACATACTCTAGCTTCCCTGTTTGGGAACCTTGACATAATATTTTGTGGTGACCTATGTCAAGCACAACTTGTATGTGATTGTTGGATATTTGAACAATCGTGTCTTAGAGGAACTCTTGTTCCATACAAATTTTGGAAAGAAAATGTGAAAACTTATGAACTAAAACAATTAATGCAACAAGACAATAGATAATTTGTATC